>OY728138.1:128713189-131113189 GCA_963277665.1 Viscum album | reverse complement strand
GTGAACCGGACAACCTTCCAAACAAAGCATCAAAAGGTTACATCTGTCTCTATTCCTACAATGTGTTATTATATAAAAACTACATGACATCCATGTGATGATATCATGAAAATCAAAAATCAAAAACACAAGATCAAATCATATTCTCAAGAACCTAAATAGTCTGCTCAAAATGATGGTCTGTCTCAAGATAATAGTCTATGCTCAAAAGATCCTATTCTCACAGAACATTATAAATAACCTTCCAAAACCATGATGTGAAATTAAGATATATATATATGTGTGTGTGTGTGTGTGTGTGTGTGAAAATCCTTGGAACACCATGAAATGGAACAACCTCATTCATGTAAATACTACCCATATCATCAACAATGACGGTCACCCTAATACGTAAGAAGTGGGATCCATTCATCATTCAATCCATGATCACCCACACTACATCACTCTTATAAGTAGTTCTTTATAAAACTTTCATAATGTTAATTTTGACGTCATCCCATTTCCAATCAGGAATAAAAAGAGGATTCAATAGACTAGTTGGCCTCTGTTTATGGGATTTAACTAGTTGATAGGTGAAATATCTACCTACAAATCCCACTGTATCTCTCTTCATTCCTAAAAACCAAAATTATCTATGGATATCAAGATACATATTTTTTAAATTAGGATTTATTTCCCATCTTGGAGAATGAAACTCTCTTACCATCTTCTTACACAAACTTAGAGAAACCCATACATGGACATAGAAAATAAGACAATTACCACCAACAGGACACCATCCTGATGGTGTCTCCCCACCATATAAGATGTCTCTCAGAATTAATCCCTCTAGACCAAATAACTAAACTCCCTTGATCTAGACTAAAATCACAGTTATGACATATTACAATAGTAGAGCTACTCATCCATAGGACAGATGAACATCTAGATGAATGTCTAAAAAGAGCTCCATCATCTACCACTCATCGCAAGACTCCCGCACTTCCTATATAAAAATATTTTGGATCAAGGAATCATAAATTATGTTTCCCTTTCCTAGTTTATAATTCATATAAAAGTCAAAAGACTACAGATACTTTACCCACCTCCTCTGCTGATGGATAAGGTCTCACTGAGAAAATATGTACCTGAGGATCTTATGGTCTATGTACAACATAGACTTATAACCCATGAGATAATTCTTTTACTGCCTTCAGGCATGTTATTTGGTCATTTGGAATGTTATGGTAATTATTTATATCCTCAATGTGTAACTTACTTGATATAATTGTTAGAGTTAAAAGGGGATTAAACGAAAACATAAGTATTAAAAAAAATCAAAACACGTCTAATCTTAATTTCATAATCTCGACTCATCCTGAAATCATCATATATTAGAAATAAATAAGGCATGAAACAATGTTATTATAAAACTAATTTATATTAATTTAATATTTTCAAGGTTTCTAAGGGTACCCCTCCTCTATCATATAAAAAGGGACGTATTCCTATCTATTACTCACACTTGAAAACCCATTTTAATAAGTCCCCAACCTTAAAAATTACATAATCTTGAGTTATTTCAGTAATTTACAATCATTCACTATGAGGATATTTTTAGGCTTAGAGTATTAGATAATTAGTCCATAACTATTACATAACAACTCAAAATATTTAAATGTAGACACATCTACTCACTATCAATTTTTTTAACAAAATAAATCTACTTAAAATAAAACATGATTTTTTTTTCATGATAAAAATCTAATTATCATTATTCTTGAGATCCACCTTCCTCTTACACATCCTTACACCTTGTGAAAACATTTTAAAAACATGGTATTAGTTAAAAAAGCTTAGTAAGGTAAATAAGATAAAAAAGAAAATTTTAGTCCAATAATAATTATAAACCCATAAAATCATAATTTTCACCCATAAAACACAATCTATTTAAAATAACTCATAAAATCATAAGATTACATAAAAACTCATAGAAATACTAAATTATATAGGTAAATAGTGGTGTCCTTATCATACATACATCGTAGATTTCACAACTACATGGGGAGTAACCTTCACAGATACATTTGGAATACCCATCATAGTATATTATGTAAATATCTTAAGAGAAACCTTATTATTTAACTCTATCTCAATTCCTAATGTATTAGAGAGATATCGCGGGATCACTCGCCCTCAATTTATTAAATAATCACTTGTATATATAATACATTCCGAACAACGATTACGTAATCATAAGACATAAAACAACCATAAAGAGAAAATTAAATTTCCACATTGTAATAACAAGATATCATTTAAAGATATTAAAATAATCAATCCCTTCTCAAATAAATTTTCATTTGCAAAATACATGAAAAATGAATACATAATTTATTTTTATTTTAACAACATTACATCTAGTAGACAAATTTAAATAACAAATAATGGCAATAACGATAAAAAAGTTATTGTCACCACATATACTAAAAAACATTCCTTTTCTCAATTAGTGTAATGGTTCATAAAAAAGAGATTTCTTTTGAAAACATTTTAATTAATTTAATATTCATAGGGTTCTATTATAAACTGTATAAAATAATGAGGTGTATATTATCAAAATATTCCTCAATGAATGCATATTGAGACGAAGTCCCTTACCTTGAGTACGAATCCTTGGGTACAATATTTATATTCCTAAATAAAAAAATTAGGTTAATTTATACTTGATTGAGATCCTTTTTTTAGTTTAATAATTATTTTATATTACTTATTACCATGTTATAAAAATTACATAATTATTTATGTTCATATCATGTGTTCTGTTGATATTTCGTACTTGAGTCTAAAATGAACCTGGTATGATTTCTATAGTCCCTGTGGTCACAAGTCCATCCTATCCAGAAAAATATTCATGAAATTATAATCAATTTTATACATAAATTATTCTTTTATCTCAAACTAGTAATTTATGGTATGAAAAATGAATAATGTTATACTCATAGAGATGATAGGCCAAACTCATGCATATCATTTCCATTTTTCATTGGTCATTATGAAAATGAGGTAATTATTAATTTTTCTTTACATAGTAATAAAAATATAATAATCCTAATAATAATCATTTATATGTAGTTATATATATCATACAAGTTATTTGGTGAATAAAAACAATTCACATCGCTTCGTGAAGGTGATAGTTAACATATATGCACTAATGATGTTATCATTTTTATGTGCCTAGAAATGAAGAAAATAATTGTTTTATTATAATAAATATGTAATGAAAATGATATAAATACATTTATTCCATTATTATAACTAGTCGTGAGAGATAGTTATGGAAAACAAATTATATCGATTCGTGGAGGTGATAGTTCACATGTACACATGAAAAATTAATTTGTTTCCTATTTAATGGAAGTGGAGATGGATTTAGGTGATTATATTAACATAATAACATCTAAATTAATTGATTATATTGGTTTTATTATTTCATCATGGTCTGAAGAGATTTTAAGGATGTGGAAGATGAAATAAAAAAATACTTAAATAAAAACACTTTATTTCATTTGGATGATCACCTTTTATAACACCTTAACACCAATAAGAAGGGTTTTCTTCATAATCTAGTACATAAATAATGTGATGAGGGATTATTGTAAGAGTTTTGGGAAGAGGTTTTCTAAACCAATTGTTTTTGGAAGTATTACTAATATAGAGGAATGGGTGTGTTTTTATAGGATAGGGGGCAGCACCCTTGGAATTATTAAAAGTTTAAATTAATATAAATTTAATTTATATTCCTAAGGGCCCCAAAAAATTTATTTAGAATACAGGATAATAGTGAGTAGAATAATAATCATCCAATTAAAATTATGAAATTTTGTAATATTTTTTTATCCTTATCTATTTATTTTGATTTTTTTTACTATTACTGATTAATCAATTAATTTACACTATAAGGGTTAAAATAATTTCCAAATCCTCCCAAAATAAAAAGGAATGAGTCATTAATGTTATTTTTATAAATTTATATACTTTTTCTTTGAGACTTTGATTTTTAGAAATATTATATCATTTAATTAAATTTTTTATATTTTATGTTAAAAATTATGTCAATTTTGACACTATTCATCAACAGAATTTTCAAAAAACATAATTCCTTAGAAAATTATTAACTCAATATTTAAATTTCATATTTATCAATAAAATTAGTTTACTGCATCAGATATTTAATATTATATTTATTTTAAAATTATTAATGTCATTTACTTGATTGTTTCTTTAATAAATATATCACAACATCATCTTTGTGTCACTATTAAATTTAATTCTTTAATTCTTTAAAATTATAAATAAATTGCAATAATGTAGGTAATATTTATAGATTTTTATGAACTATTAATATTCAAAGATATCCTTGATATAACTCCATATTAAAATTCATTACTTTTAAAAAATAATAGTGTAACAAAAATGACTATTAATTGAATATAATATTATAAATGCATTAAAGTCGTCTAATTTTCTCAATATGGTCCTAAAATCAAAGCAAGGATACTGATGGTATGCATACACTCATAAAATTAAATTAGGACAACTTTTAGGTAATTTTTATATTATTACAATATTTTTTACCTTTAATTACCAGATTTATCTTTAACCATGGTAATAAGATTTATTGTTAAAATTACTATTCATAATGTCCAAAAATAAAAGGGACAAATTTAAATAATTTTACCATATGATTCAAAATATGGAATCCATTTTTTCAAATTCAAATAACGACTTGGCAAAAAATAATTAAAAATTAATCTCGTTGACAGAATGAGAAAATGAGTTCTTAAAGTAAAATGTTCAAAAATTTGCATAGTTTTTCTATTATATATTTATTTGAAAACTAATCAAATGAACTACATTAGATTAAAAGTTAAAAAAATCAACTAATTGTATCTTAAAAACTTGTTAAAGGATAATATTAAAAATATAAATAAATTACACGAAAAGGCAGTTTTTAATTAAAATGCATTATTTTAACTATTCATTAAATATGAATTTGATTACAAAAATTCCAAAAAAAATCCCAACTAAATATTTATATATTTATTCTAAATAAGCAGTTTATTTTGTCAAATAGAAAAGAAATAAAGGTGTCAAAACATTATTTAAAATGGTTTCTCCATCAAAAGGTGGTACAATATTATTTTTTTAAAAACAACCAATTTATCAATAAAGTTTTGTTTTTTATTATATAATTTCTATAAAATAGTTAAGCATTATTTTTAAAATTATATTAAAATATTATTTAATTAATATAATCAAGAAAGTGTGTTTTTATTATTTTATAAACAGAATTATTCACATTTAAATACTTTTTCATAAAAATACATCCTTTATATTCGATTAGATTTTAGTTTTGTTTCATGTTAATTTGGTAACCAATGGAACATTATATAAACATATGAAAACCATATTTTCAAAATTCTATTAAAAATTTTCATTCTATCGATTCTAATGGTGATTAAATAACTACCATACTTAATAATAAAATTTAGTTGTTTGTTTAAGCTCGATGTGGTGTATCATGTACGCTAGAAAAGATTGTGTTCCTTTTAAAAACTCGGGAAGTTCCATTACACCCCCCCCCCCATTTTGAAATTGAATCCTTACAATTTTAAATTTTGGATCCTTAAATAAGGTGTGAGGTTTCTAAATTAATTCATTGAATCCCACATCTTAAAAAGAGTCAATAAAACATCCACTTTATAAAAAGAAAGTGAAGAACAAAGCTCACCTGACATAACAAATATTAGGATTACATGTACGAAAAAATTGATATATAAGAAAAAATAACCATCATGTTTTGATGGAGAGTGATATAAATCATGATCAAGAAAAATTTAACAACTAGAAAACCAAAAACTTGTTATGGGTTAAATAGTATTTGATTTCATAGTTGGAAAAGGTAATAGAGAATGTTTTTGTTTCAGGATCCTTTTTATAGAGTTGTGGAATTAATTTACTACCTAGACTCGGATCATAAATAAATATACATACTTGAATAGTATAGTTTCATCAAATAATATAATTCCCACACAAAATCATATTTTTCTCTAAATAATGAGTATTTTAGTTTAGTTTTTCACATATTAACCACTAGAATCAACTTCTATAGAATGAAATTATCCACAAAATATTATATATATATTTATTCATCATGTATTGAAACATTAACCAAAACTGTAACACCCGGACCCCTCAACGCTGAAGTCGGTGCATTACTTATGATATTGGCATGGTTAAAAGGAATAAAAATCCAAAAGGAATGATCAGTTTAGTATTCTTGAATAAACTAGATATATAGATGTAACACAAATTACATTGAAAAAGGTTACAAGTTACAATATATAACAGAACTAAAAACTGCAACCACATGAACTCAATAAATGACCATCTCTTCATCACATATTGAAGGTAAAAAATTTAAGGGGGAGCTCAAACTCTCAGTAAGGGTTATAAATAGTGGAATCGTATGTAAAATAATAAGTGGATCACAATCAATCTCACATAATCAGTATGGAATAGTGAACAAATGAAAAACTAATTCCATTAATAAACTGAGAATCAAACTACATCCATAGATTTTATTATAATGAAAACCTCATGGATAATAATAATAACTGAAAATGAGTAAATATAATTCTTATTAATTGGATGTCATGTATCTGCCACATGAAACCATAATACCGTTAAAACGGTTCAGTTATATAGGTAGAAACCCGTCTGATTTTTGGAAACAAACTTGAAGGGTTTGCCACAAACTAATTTGTCTCATTAAACATATCGATGCATAAAGGGGTTATAGAGGGCCCCACCCACCACTTAATGTCCAAATAATTCTTTATACATTGATTCAATACAAGAGAAAAATTCCTTTTCAATATCCGTATAGAGTAGAGTGTACGGATTCAACAATATTTCCATAATTAAAATAACTTTCTAAATAAACACCGTATGTAACATGATATATGGTTTAGAAAACAAACATATCCATGACATGAGATTATGGATATTTAATATAAATATAATTTCAAAGGAAAATTGATCGCAAATGGTCAGTAGGTACACCACATAAGGATTATTATGTGCACAATATAAAGTTAGACCCAACAAAATAGTAGTTGAGACAAAGCCTCTTACCATAATGTAATCGGTCTAATCATATGAATTGAACTTAATAACCCTCCAATTAATCATTTAATAACATTAATACAAAGATAATAATGTTATTATATATCAAATGGTAGTAAAAATATACCACATACAAGAAATAAGTGGTGAATAATGAAAATCTCATAGAAATGAAAGTGAGATGAGAAAGCCCTTACCAACATTTCAGCATGGTAACGAGTGTTGTTGAGAGAGATTAATGAAAGGTAAATGGGTATTACATTATTTATATGTTACAAGGTAATTATGGGGGAGGTGTGAAAACATACCCAATCATTAGGAATTAAAAATAATAGGCAACAACATAGGGGAGATTCATGAACAAAAGTGCGAGAGAGGATCCCTTACAAAGATTGTATCATTAGAGTGAGGATAAATCAATGAAATATTTATGTGTGAAAAATAAAAAACCACAAAATATAAGTTTATATAAAGTATAAAACAAGCAAAGTTCATTCACACATATTATTGTAAAGACAAAACCAATGACATTGATGTGTAACTCAATAAATGGAAATTGAGTTAAGATATCCCTTACCTTACGCTTGATGGTGTTCTTGACTTGTTATTTAAGACCTGAATAAAAAAATTATTATTAATTCATTATTCCATAACCTATTCTATATTTAAGGGATTTATTATAACCCTTTTTAGTTCATTAAAGGCCTTTTTGATCAGTTATAAGGATCAATTTCATTGTTCGGGCTCATTTGTTTACATGGTTTTAAATGATCGGTTCACTTATATTCAATTTAGGATAAATATATAAGATGGATGTGGTTGTCCATAAATGAAGTTATATTATATTAGGTTACATCCAGATGATTACATGGTTTTAAATTTCATTTGGTTACTTATAGTGAAGTCGAATTATTATATATATAACCTTAGTGACAACCGTTTAGGCTAAATGGTGGGTTTGATTACAATGAACATGTTTTACTTTATAACTTAATAACATTTGTACAAAAGGATTACAGAACTAAAAATATGATATATTACATATATAATAATCTGGTTCAACCATAACATGAATGGTTTAATGACCATAATTAATGATTATAATAGAAATTGATATACCGTTGTCCTGGAATGTGCTAAATTAGCACATCACAAACGGTGCTTTCATTTCTTTAAAATAAATAGTGGGGAAAAGAGAGAAAGTAATAAAATATACCAGTATCATGAAAACATTCCAATACATGTATGTTACTGGATTTATCATACTATTATTGTGAGTAAAAAAACAAAAAAAAAGAACTTAAAATAATTAATGGAATTTGAAAGAGGAATTTACCTCTTGAGACTTCCTCCTTTTAGAAGCTATTAAGGGGAGAGGTTGTGGTATTTTTAAGAGGCTATGAGCTTTTGGTTGTGGGGGAGGATCCTAGGGAGAGACTTGGCCAGAATATTGGCAAGGAACAAGGCTTGAGTGATGTGAGAGGAAGAGGGGGTGAGGTGCGCTTTATATAGTGGAGGGAGAGGAGTTTTCTTAATATTATAATCATTAATTTATTACTTCCCCTCAAGACAACTAATAGTGAGTATTTCGTGTCCATGAACAGTAATATATGCATGTGATTTAGAACTAAGTGGGATTACATCAGTAGATCATAATTGATGACTCAATTAATCCATTATTTAGCATTTATTGTGAATTATCAGATTTTACTATTCATCGAAAATTTAAGTATTTCAGAAAAATCCCAAAAAATATCCCTAACAATTTTTTTATATGTAGAATCCAAAAATGAAGTCCATTTTTCAAAAATAATTTTATAAATATGATTAATTAAATATTTAATTAAAATAATTATTTAATCAAAAAATATAAACACTTAAAATATTCATCTTCGTGTTTAAGGTGCCTAAATTTATTTATACATTCAAGGGCATGGATACCATTCATAAGAGTCATATTACTATTCATAAGGGTAAGTTACTATTCATAAGGGTAGGTTACTATTAATAATGGTAGGTTACTATTCACTAAAAATTATGTTAATTCTATCAGACTCTAATTATCATCTTGATCACAACCGTGTATGTTAAATTTTTAAATTTCAAATCACAGAACTGAAAAATTTAAGCTTTATGGTTAGGTTATGGATATCTCCTATAAGTAACCATGTTTTGTTCCATAGAGGCTCATTGATTCTTGAAATATAGGTTATAACTAAAATTTATTTAAGAGAAACCTACCATAAAATGTTTGGGGTGCTACATTATTCCCACCTTCAGAAATTTCTTCCTCGAAATTTTATGTATGAAACTCACCAAAAATTTGTGGGTGATTCTTTTTTAGAACATCATCAGGTTCTCATGTTGTATCCTCCATATTCTAGTTTCTCAAAGGAATCTTTACTAGATGATTTTTCTGATTTCTCATTATCTTCTCCCTTGTGTCAAGAATCCAGATAGGCTTTTCACAGTATGACAAATCAGGTTCCAATTCAACTTCTTCATATGTGAGTACATGCATTGGGTATGTCATTTATTTCTTTAACAATGACACGTGGAACACATCATGAAATTTGGAGAGATTTGGTAGCATCGCTAACTGGTAAGCTACAGGTCTAATTCTTTCCAGAATTTCAAATGGTCTGATGTACCTGGGGCTCGGTTTCCCTTTTTACCAAACCATAATACACCCTCCCATAGAGATACGTTCATAAATACATGATCTCCCACTTGGAATTCCAAATCCTTTCTCCGGTTGTCAGCATAACTCTTCTGCCTACTTTGGGATGCTTTAATATGGGCTTATATTGTCTTTACCTTTATCATGGTCTCTTCAATAAGTTCTGGGCCTATAAGTTTCCTCTCACTAACTTCATCCCAACAAGTTGGAGTTTGACATTTTTTTCCATATAATGCTTCATATGGAGCCATTTGAATACAAGAATGGAAACTATTGTTGTAGTAAAATTCCACCAATGGAAAGTATTGATACCATGTACCTTGGAAGTCAAGATAGCATGACCTCATCATGTCTTCTAGAGTTTGAATAGTCCTTTCAGACTGTCCATTAGTTTGGGGGTGATAATTAGTACTCATATGAAGCTCAGTATTCAAAGCCTTCTGGAGACTTTTCCAGAATTGTGATGTAAATCAGGGATCTCGATCGGACATAATTGATAGAGGTGCACCATAAAGTCTTACAACATCATTTATATAAAGTCTAGCCATGTTCTGAAGTGTAAAATCCTCTCTTATAGGAAGAAAATGTGCTGATTTAGTGAGCCGATCAACAATTACCCATATTGCATCATTCCTTCTAGGTGTACTTGGTAGTCCGGTGACAAAAATACATCGTAATTTTATCCCACTTCCACATAGTAATAGATAGTGGTTGCATCACTCCTTTGGGATGTTGTCTCTCTACCTTCACTTTTTTAAAAACTAGACATCTTGACACGTAGTCATCATTTTACAACTTCATATTATCCCACAAAAAATATTCCTTTAGATCTATATACATCTTTTTGTTACCTGGGTGTATTGAGAAATTTGAGCTATTAGCATCATCTAATAGATCCCTTTTTAGCTCAGGTACTAATGGAATGCACAACCTCTTTCTAAATTTCAAAACTCTTTCTTCAACACAAAGTCAGCCAATCTCCCATCCTTGACAACATAAATTTTTTTATGCAGGTTCTCATCATCAGATTAACAGATTTTTGTCTTCTCCAATAAAGACGGTTTAGAAATAATTTCAAAGAGTAAAGTTGTTTCCCTCTCATTAACAATTCACATATCCATCTTCAGTATTCCAAAAATATAGGATCTCTCTCAATTCTTATTTGATTCAGTAGTCCATGATCTTTCATGCTTAATGCATCTTCCACCATATTCGCCTTTCGTGGGTGGTAGTGTATTGAGCAATAATAATCTTCGAGTAACTCAAGCCATCTTCTTTGCCTCATGCTGATTTCTTTTTATCTAAAAATGAATTTCAAACTCTTGTGGTCCATATAAATCTCACATCTCTCTCCGTAGAGATAACGCCTCCATATTTTTAGAGAAAAGATTACGGCTTCTAACTCAAGATCATGATTAGGATAATTTTTCTCATGTGTCTTCAACTATCTTGATTTATAATCAATAAATTTATCATTTTGCATAAGGATGCAACCCATTCAATTCTTTGATGCATCGCTCTATATTACAAATCCATCACTTCCAGATCGAAGAGTCAAAATTAGAGCATTGACCAATCTTCTTTTCAATTCTTCAATGCATTCTATACATTCTTTTGTCCACACAAACTTAACTCCTTTACATGTGATCTTGGATAGCGGGTTAGCCATTCGGGAAAACTTTTGAATGAAACGCCGATAGTAACCTGATAAGCCAATAAAACTACATACCTCGGTAATGTATGTTGGTGTGGTCCAATCTTGGATTGCCATTGTCCTCGTAGGATCAACTAGGATTCTATCCTTATAGAAAATATGGCCTAGAAAAGAAACTGATTGAAGACAGAATTAGCATTTGCTAAACTTCCCATATAATTTATTGCTTCTAAGAGTTTGCAGAATGACCCACAAGTGATTCTCATGGTCTTCATAGCTTTTTGAGTATATGAGGATATCACCATTGAATACCACAACAAAGTTATCAAAATATTTCTTGAAAATTTTATTCATTATATCCATGAAAACATAGGGTGCATTTGTTAGTTTAAAGGGCATTACTGTAAACTCGTAATACCCATACCTGGTCTGAAATGTTGTCTTAGGAATATCTTCCTTCTTTACACGCAACTAATGATATCTGGATCGAAGGTCAGTCTTTGAAAAGTATTGAACTACATGAAGTTGATCAAATAAATCATCAATCTGGGGAATAGAATACTTATTCTTTATTGTAATAGCATTGATTTCCCTATAATCAATGCAAATCCTCATGGATCCATCTTTCTTAATGACAAAGAGGACAGGGGATCCCCATGGAGAAACACTAGGTCGAATAAATGCCTTTTCACTCGAATCCTCTAGTTGTTTCTTTAGCTCTACTAATTCCACAGTATCCATTCTATAGGGAGTCTCTGATATAGGTCTTACATCAAGAATTAAATCAATAGAGAACTCAACTTCTCGCTCTGGAGGATGTCCGGGTAAATCCTCTAGAAATACATAAATTTATTCTTTTACTATATGCACATCTTCAATTTGAAGATTTCATTCCTCACCCATATATATTGGTTTATCTTCCTCTCCAAGTATTGCATTCATTAGAGCTACTAGGGGTGGTTCTAGATAAGAATCAGGTGGTGAAGTTTCTGCCCTAAAGACAAGGGATTCTACACCATTTTCAAAAATTATAACTTCCTTCTTCTTAAAATAAATCTTCACGTCATAATTTGGAATCCAATCCATACCAAGAATTATATCAAATTCAGTCATTGGTATGATGATAAGGATAGAAACTAAAGCACATTTTGGTGTCTGGAGGGGGACTAGTCGACATGCCGTTGTTGCAATGATACATCCCCTGGGATTTTTGACTGACAACTCCTTTATTAAATCAAATTGGACATATCTAATTTTATTGGAAAATTGGGAAGATATAAATGAATGTGATGATCCTGATTAAAATAAAGTGTTGAATAAGTTTGAGGAAAACATTAAAGTACCGGACACCACATCATTAGGAACTTCAACCTCTGCGGTTATAATCACATAGGCTCTCCCTTGTTCTCTTGTCTTTTTCTGATGCATGTTTCTTTGGTTCTTAAGAAACTAATTTTCATAGGGTCCCATCTCTATGAAATTGTAGCATTGAATATCATTGTATTGTTTCTTCCCCTTGCATTCATCAAATCGATGACCCTTTTCGTCACAGTTATAGAAAACTCCCATGACTTTCATGAATTTCCCGAGATAATTCTTTCCACAGTTCTCACATAATGGGAATATCTTTGTTCCCTTACTCTTATTTGGTGCTTCTCCTTTTCCTTTTTTATCAGATTACTTCTTATTATCTTGGTTTCCTTTGAAAATATTTGATCTAGCAAATTCCCTCTCTATTTTGATGGCACTTGATACAATTTCATCATATGATGAAAATGATTGAGAAGTCAGTGCCCTTAGAATACTTGGCTTAAGACCATCAAATAAATGATCAATCTTTTTTTTTGAGTCACATGTATAATCTATGGCATACCTGGCCATCCTTGTGAAAGTAGACTCATACTCTGCAACACTGTCTTCTTCCATTTGTTTTAAGCTACGGAATTTTCTCTTCATTTCAGTTTGTTGCTCAGGAGGGAAATATTTTTTTGAAGAATATTTCTTTAAAAGTCCTTCATTACATATCTTCTATTTCTTCTTCCTCTATGGTATTCTGAATCAAGGACCACCATCGATCAGCATCACCCTTGAGACAATATACTTCCAGTACTACCTTTTCATTTTCATTGCATCTTAATGACATGAATATCTTTTCAAGGGACTTGATCCATTGCTCAGAAACCACTTGGTTAGTAGTCCCACTAAAATATGGGGGATTCATCCCCATGAAACTATCCCACACAGGTGTGGAATGGTTATTCATTACAACCTAAGTAAGTTGTCCAAATGTGGTCATGATCTGATTTACTCCAACATTGATTGTGTTGACTTGCTCAGTAGGGAGATACCTACCATTCCCATGAGTATTGATTCCCCTTCATCCATTAGATTCCATTTCTAAATAATGGGATACACTAGATTAGTTTATGAATCTCAAATAGAAAAGCACACAACATAGATTGAAATTCAATGCATAGCTAATCTTATAAACATAGTTTCTCTGAGGAAAAATTTACACTAAACTCCTTCATAATGGCTTTAAAAGAAAATTTGAATTATCCTAAGAATATCCATTGGGAGTGTCATAAGTAAGAGTGTATCATGGCCCGTTTTCATGCACCAGTTCATGTTCGAGTCTAGCTCAAAGTGGTGTTTTCGGGTTTTACCCCTAGATACATCTATGCTAGAGCCACCTCTACCTACCTGTATCCAGAGGGGTATGTATTGCTTAAAATATCCACATAATCTATTCCTTAATAAAATAACAGGATAGACTTGTACATTTATCCTCAAAACTACCTTAGGGCTTTGTTCCCTTCTATACATTTCCTACACTAGTTTTCATGTTTTCTACTAAACTTGTTATGATACCAACTATAACACCCATACCCCTCCAGGATGGAGACGGTGAATTACTTGTGATATTGGCATGGGTAGAAAGAATTAAAATACCAAAGGAATTATCAGTTTAGTAGTCTTGAAGAATCTAGATACATAGATTAAAAACAAATTACATTGAAAAAGGTTACAAATTACAATACATAAAAAAATTAAAAATTGCAACCACATGAACTCAATAAATGAAATTCTCTTCATCACCTATTGATGTTAAACAATGAATGTGGTGAGCTCAAACACTCATTAAGGGTTAAAAATAGCGGGAGCAAGAGTACAATAATAAGTGAATCACAATTAATCTGACATAATCAATATGGCATAGTGAATAAATGAAAAACTAATGTCATTAATAAACTGAAAATGATACATCATCCATAGATTTTATCATAGTGAAAACCTCAAGGATAATAATAATAACTGATAATGAATAAAGAGAATGATTATTAATTGGACGTCATGTATCTGGAACATGAAACCATAATACTGTTAAAACGGTTTAGTTTTATGAGTAGAACCCCGTTTGATTTTTGGAAACAAACTCGAAGGGTTTGTTGCCAACTGATTTGTCTCATGGGACCTACAGATGCATCGAGGGGCTATAACGGGCCCCACCCACCACTGCATGTCCAAATAATTCTTTATACATTGATTAAATACAAGAGAAAAATTCCTTTTCAATATCCATATAGAGTAGAGTATACGGATTCAACAATATTTCCATAATTAAAATAACTTTCCAAATAAACACCGTATTTAAAATGATATACGGTTTAGACAACAAACATATCCATGACATGAGATTATGGATATTTAATATAAATATAATTTCAAATTAAAAGTGATCTCAAATGGGTATTAGGTACACCACATAAGGATTATTAGGTGCACAATACAAAGTTAGACCCAACAAAATAGTAGTTGAGACAATGTCTCTTACCACAATGTAATCGGTCGAATCATATGACCAGAACTTAATAACCCTAAAATGAATCATTTATTAACATTAATATAAATAGAATCATGCTATTATATATCAGATGGTAGTACAAATATACCAAATACAATAAATAAGTGGCTAATAATGAAAATCTCACAGAAATGAAAGTGAGATGAGAAACCCCTTACAAAAATTTTGGCATGGTAACGAGTGTTATTGAGAGAAATTAATGAAAGGTAAAGGGGTATTACATTATTTATATGTCACAAGGGTATTATGGTGGAGGTGCAAAAACATACCCCATCATTAGGAATTAAAAATAGAAGGGCACAACATAGGGGAGATTCTTGAACAAAAGTGTGAGAGGGGATCCCTTACAAAGATTGTATCATTAGAGTGAGGATAAATCAATGAAATATTTATGTGTTGTTAGGTCCACAAGGTTAAATACCCTGAGAGGGGGTGTGAATCAGGGTATGAAAGATTAAAACTACTACACCTATTGATCTTGTCTCGCTGTTAAGCAAGACTCTCTTCTCTCTCTTTCCTACAGCAAAGTATAAACAGAAACTAAATCATGCACAGGACACAGCAATTTTTTCTTGGTTCACCCTCACTGGGTTACGTCCAAGGAGCATACATCGGTGATGTGCCGATATACCAATTCACTAAAAGCGCACTACTGTTTACAAAGTTTGGGCCAGATCGCTTCTATGCCCAGGCTCACTACCTTTACAAGGTTTAGGGTCAGCTCACTGCTTTCCGAAGGGTCACTCCCAGTCTCTCTCTCTCTGGATCACTGCAAGTGGAGAGTATCGCCTTCTTCCTTTTCCTTTGTTCGCTGCTCTAGAAAGGATCCAGTCATAGTTTATAGACCTATAGGTCTCTTCATTATAACTAATGAATACATCCTCTGTTGTATATAGATGCTCTGTTGAAGTCCAACTTTCACCCGTAGATAAATCTCACTTTACACCGAAGGTATAGGGAAATCTTCCATCTTCCACATAGCCCTGATTCACTTCTCGGAAACAACCTTACTTGGCATACTTCCCTATGACGGTGCGCAAGTATCGACGTGTAATTAAAAACTGGCATGCAAGTCCACCTCAACCACTTGCATGACACAGGCATCTTCAACTCCAAACTTGTGCGACGCTCTTCCTTCCTCACCCAGACCACCTTGGGCATGCAACTATCACCTGGCATGCAACCTCAACTTACGCGACCATACACCACTTGTGCGACAACCACACCTTCATGACAGGAGATCTGATTTTCCCTAAGTATTCAACTTGTCACTAAATGAGGATGGGTCAACCTGTATTTATAGACATTTGGACACCCTGCGCGATGGCGCGCAAGTCTCCCCTCAGTGTGAAAGTCTCGGCACGCAAGTCTCTATCATGCAAATCACTTGCGTGACCAAACCCAAAACATGCGTGACCCTTATCCCTTTGCCACATTTTGATGTTCTGATCTTGAAAAAAATATGGCATGCAAGTTTCCACTTCTTCAAATACATGGCGCTCAAGTCCCTTTTCCAAAAACCACTTTTCTTCATTTGTCGATTTTCAAGCCCAAAAATCTAGAAAACACTGGAAAATGGCACCACCTTGTATCTGTTATTTTTGTACCACCTCCAGATAATCCATTCCTTTGTTGACATTCTTGAATAAATCATGGATCGTTAACCACATCCCTTGAACTCGACAAGCCACCATTAAATCCCCTTTGTCAACAAAGTTGTATGTCATGGTTTGCTTTGTCGACAATCACAACACAGATGTCCACTTTGTCAACAAACACAATCACCTCAAAAATGCTTCAATGATACCTTGAGGGATTTTTTCCCAACAATCTCCCCCTTTGGGATTCTTGAAAACACTTCCATAAAAAGATACATCGTTAATTCTTTGGCCACCATTCGTCTATTGCGATTCCGATAGCGATCAAGGATTTACTCAACACGTACTCTAATCCTACATAAGCAATTCTCGGCATGAGAAATAAGAGTAAATGAAAAGTTCATCAATGAATCACTTCATCTCTAACACCCACTAATGACACAAAACTGATATCAATTTTTGGAAGTATTATAACTACTTCCCAACACCACTCTTCTGCTTTCATCACGATCCTCAGCTATCGTGATATATATTCTTTGATTGATCACTTCTAGCATCGTCAGATTTAATATTCTCCCCATATCTTCTCATAGATTTAACTCTTTTCAGCTACAAATCCTCTTTAGCGCTATTGCGTGTTGTCTAATTTAACCTCTAGATAAGCACTTTGAACCAGCTTCTACTCCCCCTATCTGGATTCTCCACCTGTCAGCTTCTCCCCCTATCTGTCATGATTCCTCAAATAGCCACATTGTCTCCCTCTTGAACAATCACTATTCCCCCCCCCCCTTGTCAACAAACCCAAAGGTCACTCCTTTGAAGTATGTAACAGAGCAGAGAACACATATCATCACATTAGGGAAAAACACATCATACCTCGGGGAGAGGGGGAGTGTTCCACATCCACATTCTTTCATGTGTGCGGAGTTAAATGAACTCCCAAATCCAATCAGTTTTTCTCAAAATCTTCCTTGGGTAAGGCCTTTGTTAGAATGCCTGCAACCTGTAACTCTGTAGGCACATACTCCAGCTTCACAATTCCTTGCTCAACTTTCTCCTTGATAAAATGATACATAATCTCAATGTTCTTTGTCCTTGAGTGATGGATGGTATTTTTTCAGAGATTTATAGCACTTGAGTTATCACACTAGATTCCTATTAGAGACTTCACTTCAACTCCCATATCATCAATCTGCTTCTTCATCCACAATAACTGTGTGCATGCTTGAGTGGCCGCAATATACTCAGATTCTGCAGTGCTCAATGAAATACAATCTTTCTTCATTCTTATCCAATAAATACACAATCCACCAAGATAGAATGCACCTCCTGACTTTGATTTTCTATCATCTGTTGATCCGGCCTAATCTGCATCAGTGTAACCCAATAACAGTGATTGAGATTTTTCATTATACATAAGATCAAAATCAACGGTGCCTTTGATATGTTGAAGTATTCTTTTCACGGTGAGCATGTGTCTTTCCTTGGGATTAATCTGATATCTCGCTACTTGGCATGTGGTGAAAACAATGTCAGGCCTTGTTGCGGTCAAGTACAGCAAGCTCCTAATAATTTTCATGTAATCTGTGATATTAATTGTCTTGCCATCCTCATCTTTGGACAGTTTCATCTGGGTAACAATTGGAGTCTTCATTTCTTTCAAATTTTCCATTCCAAACCTTCTTAGAACCTCCTTGGAGTATTTGGATTGAGAAATGAAAGTTTCATTACTTCATTGTGTCACCTGTAAACCATGGAAAAATGTTAGCTCTCCAATCATGGACATTTCAAACTCATTTTTCATGAAATCAGAAAAATGTCTTCACTGAGCTTCATGTGATCTGAAAAATATTATTTCATCGACATAAACCAACACCATCATCCATTGATTACTGTCGTTGCTAAAATAAAGATTGTAATCAACTCCCCCATGCTGGAAACCAAGCTTCTTCAAGTACTGATCAAGCCTTTAGTACCATTCTCTTGTTGCTTGTTTCGGCCCATACAATGCCTTCTTCAGCTTGTAAACTTTGTTCTCTTCCTCATGAATGAGAAAACCATATGGTTTCTCAACGTACACCTCTTCTTCCAGAACCCCATATAGAAATGTAGATTTTAAATCCATCTGGAACACTTTGAACTTATGTTGCACTACAATGGCTAGGAATAATCTGATTGTCTCCAACCTTGCAACTAGTGAAAATTTCTCATCAACATCTATTACCTCTATCTGGGAGTACCCCTTGCACACTAGTCGTGCTTTGTTCTAAATCACTATGCCATCTTCATTCATCTTGTTTCAATAAACCCATTTAGTCCCGATGACATTCTTATCTGCTGGCCTCAAAACAATCTCCTACATATGATTCTTCTCAATATGGTCTAATTCTTCATTCATAGCCTAAACCCAGTAGTTATCTTCAGCTACATCAGAAAAAAAATTCGGCTCCACCTGAGATAAAAACAATGTTTGATGTAATGATTTCATTCATCGAGTCTGAACTGGAGCTGTCTGATCACCAATGATATTTTCCCTATCATTTTTAGCTCTACTATTTGGCCTCCTCGTAGATTCAGATTTTTTTTCCTCTTTATCGTCATCAGTATCTTCTTCTGAGTTAGACTTTTCCACTTCTACTCCCCCTGTGCTTCTTACCTCCTCATCAATTTCATCCAGAAACTGTTCACTGGGTCGTTGAGTATTCTGTTCATTTTAAACTATAGTGACATCATTTCACTCAATAATTTTTCCCAACCTTTTGTTGAAGCATTTATATGCTTTCCTTTTCCCTAAGTTTCTGAGGAATATCCCCGCATCCCCTCGTGACTCAAACTTCCGGTGATTTTTTTTTTAAGAATGAAACACTTACTTACAAATATTCTAAAGTATTTCAAGGTTGGATTCTTTCCGTACCACAATTCATATGGAGTCTTCCCTTCCAACGGACACAACAGAGACATGTTCAAAATATAGACCGATATCAAAACTGCTTCCTTCCCAAATTTCTCTGGTAGGTCCTTTTCAATAAGAATCATTATGTCCATGATTTTTATGATCCGATTTCTCCTTTAAACCGATCCATTCAGCTGGGGAGTTCTTATTGATGAAAATTGATGCCTTATCCCGTTTTTCTTGAGATATTCTTCCACTTGACTGTTTGTGAATTCTGTACCGTTATCAGTATGAATCTTCAGAACATTCTGCCCAAGAATCCTTCCTAATTCCCTTCTATACTGCTTGATACAACTAAACACTTCTGTCTTATGGGTAATGAAAAATACACAAGCCATTCTTCTATAATCATCAATGAAAAGGACATAGTCCCTTTTCCCATTTATGGATCGTGGTGAGATAGGTCCACAAACATCAGCATGCACCAATTCCAGCACTCTGGTTGATTTCTGTTCCTTTGGATTGTATATCTTTCTGATGATCTTCCCTTGTTTGAAAGAATCCCACATATGAGTGCGATCACATGATAATTTGGGAAGGACTCTAGCAGCGTCACACTTTACAAGATCTTCCATATATGGTTGACATAGATTACCAAGTCTCTTATGCCACATATTGTTTTATTCCTCTCTGGATAAGAGACACATATCTTCTTCCCCACTTAAAAGGTAAAGATTTACCTTTGTCCTTTTCCCCTGTAGAATAATTGCTCATCTTTTCCTTTCACAACACACATCTTCTTGGTAAATCGAATAGATTTTCCAGAGTCACATAGTTGACTAACACTGAGCAAGTTATGACTGAGGCCCTCTACTACCAAGATATCTGCACGTTTCATTTCTTTTCCCCCAAATTTAGCCTTTCTGAAACCAATAATATTCAACCCTTCATCATTCCCAAACCTGGAAACTCCTTCTATGTCATATTTAATTCCTGTAATGAGATCCTTATTAACTGTCATATGGGATGTGCAACCACTATCAAGGATCCATGCTCCTGAATTATTTGAAGCTTTAAGGGAAATTTCCACAACTACTGCCTTCTCATCCTTTTTCTTTTTGATCCATGTCTTCGACTTTACACTCATTGTGGTTCGGAAAAGTTAATCTTCCTTAGATTGTGACGAACCAGCTTCATCATGTAGAGAAGCAAATCGATTTTGTGTTTTCAGCTCACTTGTCGATTCCCTAACTTGCTGCTTACGACTACTCGAGTTTTGTTTTGGCACACTTCCTTGTATGGTCAAAGTGCAGTACCTATCCATGTGCCCAAATCCTTCACAACAAAAATAGTTTCCTTCAAAATATGTTCTGGAAAACCCTTCTCTATTTGGATTCCACATCTGTTCTTGTTCCCTTCGATATCGCTTCGCTATGGAACTCACATACTGTGAATGTCCCATATTTCCACAACAATAACACCTGATAAAAGGTTCATTCCTTTGTGTTACTTTAGCACTATGAGTTTCCCCTTGGGATCTCTGAATATTCTGATTCTGCTTTGTGCCCAAATCATCCTTCAATCTTGGGACGTGTGCTTGCGGTCTGACTTCAATTGCCACAGATTTTTGCTTCTGATCAAGCCTTGAATCAGCCTTAACATCTAAGCTCAATTGCTGCTTCTTTCCTACTAAACTACTAGGATCATCCTTCATCTTTTTAGTCTTTGTATTGACCTGTTTTCCCATGAATTTTTTGGTAATCAAGGGTTTCTCTGGGTCTTTAACTTTTCTCTATAGACCGACAACTTCTTCTTCAAGCTCTTAGATATGATTAATGTGATCTTTCACTTTTCTATTCAAGCCATCAATATTCCATTTGTGTTCTTCAATATTGAGCTTATACTCACTAACTGATTCTATGTTCTCTGGTGTTGATTACTTGAGTTTCTCAATTTATTCGATCAACTCAGAATTCTCTTCTTCTTGCTGCTGCATATAGATTTTGGTATCATGAACAACTTTGTTAGATTTTTTTTTTGGCTCTCCAAAAATCAATCTCCTCAATAGGAGCCTCTAACTCATCTTGCATATCTATTCTTCCTTCCAATTCTTCTTCTTAATCATCACTTTCGTTTTTGTTCTTCTATTGTGAACTACCGACGACTGCCACAATAGCATTTTCTCCATGATCTTTTCAGTTCTCTATCTCCTCAACCTCCTTAACTTCAGACCCATCTAAACTGTCGCATTCTTTTGAAAGGAAATTTTTCTTCTAAAAGATATTTCTCTTGAACTGTTTCTTGCCTTTCCCATTGGTAGATTACTTTTTCTTGTGAATTTCAACTTCTTCGACATAATCATCTTCTTGTAACTTTTTGGTACACCTTCTTACAAGATGACCAACCTTTCCACATCGAAAACAGGCTAGTGGAAGTTTCCCTTTAAACTTTCCTTTTCCACTTTGAAGATTTTAGGAGAGGAATGACATTACCTCATCTGTCTCTTATTCTTCCTGAGAGTCTTCAATGGTGAGCTTTTTCATGGCATTGAATTCCACATCTTTGGATTTCCCCTTTTCCACAGCATCAATATCATCATTTCCCATTTCATATACAACAAGGGTGTGGTGTAGGTTATCCAATGTTAGCTATTTTGGGTATTTATCTTCCAAAACCGAAACATTCAGATTGAACCGAGGTGGAAGTTTCCTCAAGATGTGCTTCACAATTTTTATGTCTTAAATAACTTATCCAAGAACTCGCATGTATTCCACTACAACATTTACCCTATCTAATAATACATCAACAGACTCATTCGGTTTCATTCTCATATCTTTATACTTGTTCCACAACACTTACAGTTTTGCCTCTCTGACCTTTGTATCCCCTTCATATATATTCAATAACTTTTTCTACATGGAATGTGATTTTTTGAAAGACATCACCTTTGTATATATCGGATTGGATAGGGATACCCCTAAGGAATTGATTTCTTTGGCATCAGCATCCAACTCTCTATGCTCATCTTCTGATAATGCACCACTATTAATATCAACTATTGTGACATGCATTGCTACTGTGAACACATCTATTCCTAATGATTGGAAGTACTGTTGCATCCGATTATTCCATAGCTAAAAATTATTCCCGTTGAAGATCATAATCCCTTTATGATTGGTAACCTCTATTTGAGAGAGAATAACAGATATTAACATTTTGCTCTGATACCAATTGTTAGGTCCACAAGGTTGAATACCCTGAGAGGGGGGTGAATCAGGGTATGATAGATTAAAACAACTATCCATATTGATCTTGTCTCACTGTTAGGCAAGACTCTCTTATCTCTCTTTCCTACAGCAAAGTATAAACAGAAACTAAAGCATTCACATGACAGTGATTTTTACTTGGTTCACCCTCACTGGGCTACATCCAAGGAGCATACACCGGTGATGTGCCGAGGTACCAATTCACTAAAAGCACACTTATGTTTATAAATTCCGGGCTAGATCACATCTATGCCCATGCTCACTACCTTTACAAGGTTTAGGGATAGCTCACTTCTTTTCCAAGGGTCACTCCTTATCTCTCTCTCTCTAGCTCACTCCCTGTGGAGAGGATCACCTTCTTCCTTTTTCTTTGCTCATAGCTCTGGAAAGGATCCACTCATAGTTTATAGACATGTAGGTCTCTTCATTATCACTAATGAATACATCCTATTTTGTATGTAGATTCTCTATTGAAGTCCAACTTTCACCCATAGATGAATCTCACTTTTAATCGAAGGTATCGGGCAATCTTCCAGATTCCACACAGCCTTTAATCACTATCGAGAATCAACCTTAATTGGCACCCTTCTCTAAGTCGGCACGCAAGTCTCGGCGCGCAAGTCAAAACTGGAACGCAAGTCCACCTTAACCACTTGCGTGAAAAATTATTCTTCAACTCCAAACTTGCACGACGCTCTTCCTTCCTTTCCCAGACAACCCTGGGAGCACAACTATCACCTGGCATGAAACCTCTACTTGCGCGACCACACACCACTTCCGCGACCACCACACCTGCGCGATAGGAGCTCTGATTTTCTCTAAGTCTTGATCTTTTCACTGAATGAGGAGGGTTTGAACTATATTTATAGGCATTTGGACACCTTGTGTGATGGCACTCAAGTCTCCCCTTGGCGCGCAAGTCTCGGCGTGCAAGTCTCTGTCGCGCAAATCACTTGCGCGACCAAACCCAAAACTTGCGCGACCCTTATCCCTATTCCATATTTTGATGTTCTGATCTTGAAAAAAATATGGCATTCATGTTTCCACTCCTTAAAATACATGGCGCGCAAGTCCCTTTTACAAAAACCACTTTTCTTCATTTGTCGATTTTTAGGCCCAAAAGTTTAGCAAACACTAGAAAACAGTGCCACCTTGTATCTATTCTTTTTGTACTGCCTCCAGATCATCCATTACTTTTTCAATGTTCATGAATCAATCATGGATCATTAACTACAGTCCTAAAACTCGACAAGCCACCATAAAATTCTCTTTTTCAACAAATTTTTATTTCATGGTTTGCTTTGTTGACAATCACAACATAGATGTCCACTTTGTCAACAACCACAATCACCTCAAAAATGATTCAATGATACCTTGAGGGATTTTTGCCCAACATGTGTAAAAAATAAAAAACCACAAAATATAAGTGGATATACAATATAAAAAAATAAGTGGTCATTCACACATATTATTGAAAAGACAAAACCAATGACATAGATGTGTAACTCAATAAATGGAAATTGAGTTAAGATATCCCTTACCTTACGCTTGAAGGTGTTCTTGACTTGTTATTTAAGACCTGAATAAACCCATTAGTCTTATTAATTCATAAGTACAGAACCTCTTCTATATGTAAATTATTAATTATAACCCTTTTTAGTTCATTCAAGGCCTTTTTGATTGGTTATAAGTTTCAATTTTGTTGTTCGGGCTCCTTTGTTTACTTGGTTTTAAATGATCGGTTCACTTATATTCATTTTTGGATAAATATATAAGATGTATGTGGTAGTCCAGAAATGGAGTTATATTCTATTAGTGAACATCTATAAGATTACATGGTTTTAAATTTAATTTGGTTACTTAGATTGAAGTCGAATTATTATATATATATATAACCTTAGTGACAACTGTTTTGGCTAAACGGTGGGTTTGATTACAATGAACATGTTTTACATTATAACTTAATACCATTTGTACAAAAGGATTAAAAAACTAAAAATAGGATATATTTCATATATAATAATCTATTTCAACCATAGCACAAATGGTTTTAGGACCACAATTAAATATTATAATATAAATTGATAAATTGTTGTCCTTGAATGTTCTAAATGAGCACATCTCAAATGGTGCTTTCATTTCTTTCAAATAAATGGTGGGGAAAGGAGAGAAGGTAATGAAATATACCATTAGCATGAAAACATTCCAGTACATTTATGTTACTGGATTTATCATACTATTATGGTGAGTAAAGAAAGAAAAATAAAATAACTTAAAAGAATTGAAGGAATTGGAAACCAGAATTTACCTCTTGAGACTTCCTCCTTTGAGAACCTCTTAAGGGGAGTGGTTTTGGTATTTTTAATAGGTTAGGTGATTTTGGACGTGGGGGAGGATCTTGGGGAGAGGCTTGGGTAGAATATTGGCAAGGCGCAAGGCTTGAGTGGTGTGAGAGGAAGAAGGGTGAGGGGTGCTTTATATAGTGGAGGGGAGTGAAGTTTTCTTAATATTATAATCATTAATTTATTATTTCCTCTCAAGACAACCAATAGTGAGTATTCCATGACCAAGAACAGTAATATATGCATGTGACTTAGAAAAAATTGGGCTTACATCATCATATCATCATCTATGACTCAGTTAATCCATTATTAAGCATTTATTTTGAATTATCTGATTTTACTATTCTTCAAAAATTTAAGTATTTCATAAAAATCCAAAAATTTCACCCCAACCATTTTTCGATGTGTAGAATCCAAAAATTAAGTCATGTTTTCAAAAATAATTTTCTAAATATGATTAATTAAATATTTAATTAAAATAACTATTTAATCAAATATATAAACACTTAAAATATTCATCTTCATTTTTCAGGTTCCTAAATTCATTTATACATTCAAGGGCATGGATACCATTGATAAGCGTCATATTAATATCCATAAGGGTAAGTTACTATTCATAAGGGTAGGTTACTAATCATAAGTGTAGGATACTATTCATTGAAAATTAATTTAATTCTATTAGACTCTAATTATCATCTTGATCACAACCGTGTGTGTTAGATTTTAAAATTCAAATCACAGAGCTGACAAATTTATGATTTATGGCTAGGTTATGGTTATCTCCTATAAGTAATTATATTTTGTTCCATATAGGCTCATTTATTCTTTAAATATATGCTATAACTAAAATGTATTTAAGATAAACATACCATAAAATGTTTGGGGTGCTACAAAAACCCACATGTTAGGATAATATAATATAATTCTCATAATATAATTAACTTTCACAAATTAATTATTTCTTTTAATATCCAAAATTAAAAAGTAATACCCAAAGTCAAATATAGACCAATAAATAGATAACTTTCCTTAAAATTCCTCAAATAATTCAAACTACTATTAAAACCCAAAATTCAAAAGGATTTGATCACATATTCTTGAAGGATAAGTTTTAACATTTCTCTCCAAATAACATAATTTACCCATAATGTATCATACAAAAAAGTAAATTCCTAATAACATATTCTCTATTATAGGTTAATCAACTCCATAAATATCCTAAATCTCTATAAGTCTACAATAAGAACATAGATTATTCCAAAATAAAAATCAACCATTATCCTAATATTAAAATCCCATAGTATTCTATTTTCCTAAGGCATATAGGGTTCCCAAAATAGTGAATGTCTTCAAAAATAACATTTATCCATCAATCCTCAAAGAATTTTCTAACGCCAAAGAAATCCATTGTATAAAACATAAGTTCCTGAAGTCAACTTATTCTGATTTTATTAACTCATTTAACTAAAAAAGAAAAATTCATACTTATGAGGGACTTCACATAGGTCAGTGGAAGGAGATAAAGCCTTATCACACTTCAGTTGGGGGTTCAATTATCATGGACCGGTCTGATGTGATAGGTTTTCACCCTTCCTGTGGTTTTTCCTTTCTATAAAACTATATAATTCATATAACATTCTCCAAAGAAAGAACATCGTAACTTGATCATATTTTCAACATATTTTGAACATCATTTTGTTCATGTAGATATAAGGTCAATTCATTGTAAAAATGATTTAGAGATTATTTGAAGTCACTTACCTCCTTTTTTCTAATAAACCTTATACGACATGGGTCGTAAGGGTGTTCATAGAGAAATATTTTGGGGAAAAAATATTTTATGGAATATAAATTAAAAATATCATATAAGACTTTTTTTATAAAACATTCAGACTGAGGTTGAGTTGAAACTTTTAATAAATTCACCTTTTTAAAATACAATAAGTATGCACTAAAAGAAAATGTTTTGAAAGAAAATATAAATATCTTATGCCAGGGTCTCCTTCTAAAAATATATTTTTCATAATTCTAATCTGCTTAAAAATATTGTGATAATGTAAAATATGAAAACATTACTTGGAAATATTTAGTCTTTTTAAAAATACGATAATATTGGGAAAATAATATTATAGTAAACACAACCCTTGATCCACTATGGTATCAAGGTATAATGGAGGTGTTTTATATCTCAAACAACTACATTCATGAGATTTTCTTGTTAGAAAAAGTTTCAGAATCATCAAGACATGACTTTGCAATAATTGTTGCAAACAAGTCATCTAGAAGAGATAGAAATGTTTTTTGAGATCCTCCTCATTCCATTTAAAACTGATATTTCTAGATCTAAAAAAGTTATAGAACATAGATTTTAGTAAAATAATATACATAGAATGTGACTATATTTTTAACCATAACTCATAATCCCTAAAGTTTTCTAAACATTTCCAATGATACCAACAATAAGGCCCTAGCCTTAAAAATTACATAATGCTGATCTATGTCAAGAATCTAAATTCAATCAATTTGAAGCTCTTTTTAGGTTTAGGTTTTTAGATAATTAGGTCATAACTATTACACAACAACTGAAAATATTACAAAGTAAAAACTTTTACTCACTATGCATTGTTTTCACAAAATAAAACAACTTAAAATAAAACATTATTTCATTTTGTTGATAAATATATTATTATCAATCATCTTGACATCCACCTTTATCTTTCCAATCATTACACCCGGTGAAAACATTTGAAAAACATGTGATGTGTACAAAAATAAAAGAAAGGAAAATAAGGTTAAAAAGAAAACGTTAGTCCATTAATACTTATAAATTCATGAAATCATAATTTTCACCCATAAAACATAAAATATTTAAAATAAATCATAAAATAATAATATTCCTTAAAAACTCATAGAAATTGTAAATCATAAAGGTAACTTGTGGAATCTATATTATACATATATTGTATATTTCATAACAATATAGGGAGTAACCTTAATGGTTACATTTGGAATACCATTTAAATTATATTCCAAAAATACATTAGGATAAACTGTATCTTTTAACTCTGTCTCATTAACGAATGCATTGGAGAGAAATCATGTTCTCACCTTCCCTTAGTTTAACACAGAACCACCTGTATACATAAGTAATTCCCAAAAACCATAACATAATAATGTCCCATAAAAATCATAAAATAAATATAAATTTTCCACATTACAGTCATAGGATATCATTTCAAGATATTTCATAATCAATACCTTCTCAAAATCATTTTCAATACCAAAATATATTAAAAAGGAATACATAATTTATTTTCCTTTTAAAAACACTATGACTTGTTGAGGAAGCCAAAAATCAAATAATAGTCATGATGGTAGAAATGTTGTTTTCACCACATACATTAAAAGACATTACATTTTTCATTTAGTATAAATATTCATAGAAAAAAATTCTTTTTTAAAACCCTTTAATGAAATTTAAATTTAACAGGGTTTATTATACACAATATTAAATACAGTGGTGTATATTATCAAATTGTTCCTCGATGTATGGATATTAATATGTAGTCCCTTACCTTTAGTAAGACTCATCACGTAAAAATAATTATATTCATGAATAATAAACATAGGTTAATATCTAATTTCTTGAGAAC
The DNA here is from genome assembly GCA_963277665.1 of Viscum album. NCBI lineage: Eukaryota > Viridiplantae > Streptophyta > Magnoliopsida > Santalales > Viscaceae > Viscum > Viscum album. Next base: position 131,084,065 of record OY728138.1, on the reverse strand, counting down.
ATTTTTCATGTTTATTATATCTTTTATATCACTTATTTCCATGTTTTAAAGATTACCAAATTATTAAAGTTGATATCGCATGTTCTATCGATATTTAGTACATGGGTGGAAAAAGAAATTGATATGATGTCAATAGTCTATGTGTTAATAATTATATCATCTCCCGAATAGTATTAATTACATAATAATAACATGAAAACATTAATTATACTTTTAAATAAAACCATTTATTTATCCTATGAAAATTTAACAATGTTATAATCATGGACACGGTAGGTCGTGCGTACACATGAGTTACATTCCATTTTTCATTGATCATTATGGATATAATGTAATTATTATTTTATCTTTCCAGACTAATCATAATATAATAATCATCATAATAATAATTTAAATATACTTATATATAATTCATACAACTGACGTTATAAATAAAAAAATCACATCACTTCGTGGAGGTGATAGTTCACACCAATGCACAAATGAAATTATCAATTTTATGTGGATGGAAAGAAAGAAAATAATTTGTATTTTATGATAAATATTTCATGAACATAATATAAATTCAAAAATAATATAATTATTAATAGTCTTTTTGAGACGGTTATAGAAAAAAAATTATATTGTTTTGTGGAGGTAATAATTCCCCCATGCACACAAATGATTAATTCCTTTCCCAATTAATGGATGTGGAGATGAATTTAAGTGATGATATTAAAATAGTAAAATATATGTATATTTTGGATACTAGATTTATTATTTCATCATGTTTTGAGGTTATTTGAAGGAAGTTGAACAAGAAATAAAATTGAAACACTTAAATAGAAATAACACCTTTATTTCAGATGATCACAATTATTAACAACATAACTCCTATAAAATGGGTTTTATACCTAATATAATGCCCCAAGAATGTCATAAGGTATTCTAGGAATGGTTTTTGGAAGATATTTTTGAAACTAAAAGGGTTTTAAGTGTATGTAATATATAAGAATGGGTGTGTTTTGATAGCAGAGGGAAGGGGCACACTTGGAATTATTAAAAGTATTTAATTAATATAAATGAAATTTAGATTCAAAATGGTCCAAAAAATATTTATTTATAATATATAATTATGTTAGGTGGAATCCTCATCATACAATTAAATGTAGACAAGTTTTTAATATTTATTAATCCTTATCTGTTTGTTTTAACCCCTTTTAACTCTTACCGATTTCTCTAGAAATTTACACTTTCAGGGTTAAAATAATTACTATATCTTCACAAATGACCAATTAATTAGTCATTAATGATATTTTGATACTTATCTATATTTTTTTCCCAAATAAAATTTTTTTATAAATTTTATATCATTAAATTAAATATTTTATGTTTTAAGTTATGAATTATGTCAATTTGCACACTATTCATCACATGACTTTTTCAAAAACTCACAAAAACTTGATTAATTCAAAATATAAAACAATAACAAAATACTAAAATTTTATATTCTTCCATAAATATTTTTTTGTCGTAAAATATTTCAAATTATATTTATTATAATATTATTATTATCTTTTTTTATACTTTTCTAAATAAATCTATTACACCATCATTTTGTGTCATAGAAAAATTTAATTATTTAATTACTAAAATTTATAAATAAATTAACATGATTTGGTTAATATTTAATAATTATAAGTAATATTTATAGTCAAATATATTTCCTATATAACTCCATATTAAAATACATTACATTATAAAAACAAAAGTGTATCAAAAATGACAATTCATTTAATATAATATTATAAATGCATTAAAGTCATATTAGTGAATCCCATAGTCCTAATATAGACCAAATTACTATCATGGTAAGAATAAACTCAGAAAATTAAATTAGTTAATTTTTTAGGATATTTTTATATTATTATAATATTTTTAACATTAATTACCTGATTTAACTTTAACCATTGTCTTAAAATTTATTAATAAACTTACTAATAATTATATATAAAAATAAAAGGGAACTATTTTCATAATTTAGACCTCATGATTCCAAATATGGAATCAATTTTCCCAAATTCAAAACTCATAATTGGAAGAAATTGATTAAAAATTAATGACGTTGACCGAATGTGAAAATGAGTTTTAAAAGTAAAATGTTCAAAAGTTCACATAGTTTTCTATTTAATTTTAATTTGAATAATCATAAAATGAATTAAATTAGATTCAATGATAAAAAAATAATGTAATTATACCTTCAGACCATATAAAAGGATAATCTAACAATATAATTATATTAAATTAAAATTATGTTTTGAATTAAAATGCATTATTTTTCATCATTCATTAAAATATGAATTTAATCAGAAAAATACCAAAAAATTATCCAAAAAATAATTCATGCCTCTCTTATAAATAAGAAGTTTTTTTCATAAGAGAACTTATAAATGTTTCAAAGACTATATTTAAAATGGTTTCTCCATCAAATGGTGGTAATATTTTGTTTTCAGAAAAACATTTATTTTATTCATAAAATTGTATTTTTTTTCTCATAGAATGTATAAAAAACACATAAGATGAATTATAAGAATTATATTGAATTAATATTTCATTAATATAATCTAAAAATATTGATTTTATTATTTTATAAACATAATTATTCATATTCAAATAGTTTTTCATTAAAATACATCCTTTAATTCGATTGGTTTTTAGTTTCATTTCATGTTAATTTGGTATCCAATGAATCATTATATAAACATGTGTGAACTATATTTTCAAAATTCAGTTAAAAATATTCATTCCATCCATTATAATATTTAAGTTATAATGACCAAACTAAATAATAATATTTAGTTGTTTGTTTAAGCTAGATGTGGTGTATCATATACGCTATTAAGTATTGTGGTTCCTTTTAAAACACATGGGATTTTTGATATGGGTTCATAAAGGATATACCAAAACCCCTTAAAATAATATATTACCACATTATAGATGCCTCATATTAGTAATAACACTCTTCTTAGAGTTATTTAGGTGTTATGAAAGGTGATCATCCAAAGGAAAGTTAATGTTTTTATTTAAGTGTCTCTATATTATTTCTTCTCCATATTTTTTAAAATATCCTTCAACCCTGATGAAATAATAACTTAAATATCCAAAATATACATAGATGTTATGATGTTAATATCATCACCTAAATCCATCTCCACTTCCATTAAATTGGAATATAATTAATCATTTGTGCTTACGTGTGAATTATCACCTCCACGAACCGTTATAATTATTTTTCCATAAACAACTCTCAATAATGGTTAAAATGATGTAATTAATGTTAATATGTGATATTAATGATATATAAATCATTATAATATAATAATATATTAGTTATTTTATTACTTTCCATTATTATAAAAATGATAATGTTGTTCGTGTGTACGTGTGAACTATCACCCTCACGAAGTGATGTGATTTGTTTTTATTAACTACATCAAATGGATAATATATTGAAGTATATTTAAATTACTAATATGATATTATTGATATTATTATCATTCTGGAAAAATAAAATAATATTTACCATCTTTTGATAATTAACATTAAAAAATTAAACTATTACTCATGCGTCCATATGACTTACCGTCTCTAGGATTGTAACATTGATTCTTTTTCATATACATATTTAATTAATGGATTTAAAGGAAAAAATTATATATAATAGTGATTATTATATCATGAATATTATTCTGGATATTATTGACTTATGACTATATGGACTATTGACATCATACCATGTTCATTTTCAACTCAAGTACCAAATATCCACAAAATGTCTGATATGAACTTAAATATTTATGTAATTTTTATAACATGAAAATAAATGATATAAATGAAATATTTAACTAGAAAATTATATAAATCACATATAAATAATTCTATGTTTATTATTTAGGAAGATAAAGAATGTATGAGATGATCCAGACTTGTGGGAAGGACTTTTTAACTAAAAACCTCATTTTAATGTTTTGATGATTTGTTCTTATAACTCCTATTTTATTTCAATGTTTTAAAAATGGTTTATTTTGATGTATTTTTAATATGATAATTACATTCAATTGTTTCAATGTTTTATGGGACACTTTGATTATAAAATATTTTTTTGAAATGTTTTAATTCTATTTTAAAAATGTATTGATTATTTAAATAAATTGCAATGTATTTTTAACATATACATCGTGAATGGAATTTTTATAATTCATGTCACTATTAAGTATTGATGTATAATTTAAAATATTATTATTTTATTCTAAAATAATGTGTTTTTATTTATGAGTGCACAGTTTGTAAAAATGAAATGTGGATTCAAAGTAGAAATATAATTTTTCATTTAAGACTGTTTTATGTGTTATGACTATGTTATGGTTCTCAGGCATTATTTATTTATATTAGTGGTTCCATGATATACCTAGGGAGGTTGATCTAGTGATATCTCTCCAATTCGTTGGGTAATGAGATGGAGTTAAATAGTAGTGTTTCTCCTAAGAGATTTATTGAATATGATGTGATAGTTAATCCAAACATAACAAAGAAGGCCACTCCTTATATACCATTGAAAGCTACAATGTATGAATGATATGGATTCCACAAGTTACCTTTATAATTTAAAATTTCTTTGAGTATTAAATGAATCTTATAATTTTATGTGGTATGCTAAAGGTTTTATGATTTAAGGATTAAAAGTATTCTTTTTTGAAAAAAATCATGAGTTTAAAAAATTCATGGACCAATGGTTTCTTTGATTATTTTATCCCTTAAATGAGCTTTTTGTGCTCATCCCAATTTCTTAAAATGTTTTTCATAATTTATAAAGATGGGTAAGAGGAAGGAAGAAGTCAATATGAATGTTATGAAAATTTCTATAAAGAAATATAATTCATATTTTATTATAAAATGTATTATATTAAGAAAAAAATGGATAGTGAGTAGACTTGTCTACATTGTAATATTTGAGATATTATCAAATTTTTATGGCCTAATTTTCTAAAACAATAATACTGAAAAGATCCCCAATGTGAATAAATTTAAATTCTTAAATTAAATCTAGATTATGTAAAATTTAAGGCTATGGCCTTATATTCCCAACCTATTAATTCATACATATTAGGGAAGACTATGTGTAAGAACCACATTATTTATTCTTGACACCCCATTCATGATATAAGAATATTCTCAATGTAGCCTTAATTAATAACTCAACCATTCAAATCTAATGGTATTCACTCATGCAATATGAATGATTGTACACTATCACATGTTTCTCACACTGATCATGACTTACACACTCATTGTGATCTCTAATGATCATACAGTTATGATAATGAAAGTGATTTCATTTTAGTACTACTATTAAGGTGTAATCCTAAACCATTCAATTGAATTACATGAGTTTTTATTCCTTCTATTATATGATATGTAACAAAACTCTTTCAGGTTAAATCATGTCTTCAAAATACCAACTTCCTACCTGAATGTAGATAAAATTTAGAGATCCTAACTAGTTATCTTTGTTTCCAATAATCCTAAATTAAAATAGAAATTTTGGGAAAATCTCAAAAATATTGATGTTTATATAAAAACTACCTTGATCAAATCATTGGCATTGGGGTAACTAGTATCATATGATAATGGTTCATTATTATATCCTAAATATATTAGAGATACCCTTAGTAGTCAATAAACACACTTTAAAGGGTGTGGTGAGACTGACCTCCCATCCTTGAGACCAGCACATTTTCTAAGATATTTCTAGAAAATTCCCAGTTACCACCCACCATTGGAATGAATTTCCATATGGACTCAAAAAATCTACAAGTGTGAAAGTTGTTGAAGTTTCTATTGCAAACTGGTTTTATTTAGAATACAAAAAAATAATTAATAATGATCTCATTAGTCTTTTTAAATGATTAAAATATTAATTTTGGAATAAAAATTAATTTGTATTCATTAGTGGATAATGAATTAATTAAAATTTAACTTGGTTATTGTAATCTTACTTGATATCCAGACCTTATCAGTGGCTTCCTATAGTCATCTCTGATGATAGTGACATATGAGTTTATGTTTTGGTAGTTTCCCATATTTTTTATGAGAGAGATATATATTTGGTATATTATTTATTTCATAAATTTCCCACCCATGTTGAAAGGGAAACTTAAAAATATAGGTTATGGGGTTTTTTCCGAATATACATGGTGAAAATGATATATATGGATGACTAACTCCACTCCCATTATCTCTCTCCATTATTAACATCAATTAATGGTATGCACAGGTTTAATTTCACATACATGTCTGTTATGGGATATGGTGTCTTGGGGTTATCAAACATAATATTATCTATTCATAGTGGTTCCATATTTTGATGGATGCACATGAATGTGCTACTATGGATTGATTTATAATGAAATTGATCATGATTTAGAGGCTTTCAGACATACACTTATTTTCATATTGTATTGAAATGATAATTATAGGGATTTTTGGAATAATGAAAACATGAATTATTTAGTCATGTTTGGTACTAAGGTAGGTATGGATGAGTCCTAACTCATATCACGTATTACTTTATTTAGTTAAGTGATAGGATATCATGAGATGAGAAGTTTGGGAATGAGAGTGTTAAAGATGATTGGAAGTGGTTATGGAAATCCATATATATATTCCTTATTTTTTAACTTTACTTATATGGATTATATGGTGGGTATACCCTGGTGATGATGGTAAATGAATAGTAAACTTGTTTAGGTCCTAATTTATTTTAATTATTTATTGCATGTGATTTAATATGCATGTCAGATGTTTTTCACTAGAGGATTCATAGAAGATCCTACTAAGTATGAATTTTATACGCACCATGTGTTTATATAAACTATGTTCAAGTTATCATGTGTATTTTGTTGATCAATCTAGACATTAGTAGTTTTCAGTGTTTTTTAAGAGACGTTTGATATTTTTGGTTGCTTCTAAGTATTTTTCTATTTAGAATTATCATTTAAGTTAAATCATGTGATGTATTATAACACATCATGTATTGGTATTTCATAATTATTTATTATGTGAATTTTTTTTGGTGTTTATTCCCTTTATCTAACTTACCAAACAATCACTATAATGGTAATTCTTTTTATGTGTGTGATTATATACCATCACCACTAGTCTCCAACTAATGGTGTATTGGAGGTAGGTTTCATGTATAATTATCTTTGATTCTCAATTGTCTTCCCAAGAGGGTTACTATTGGATGAAAATATCTATTAAAGAGATCTAATAAATGTATTATTGAAAGATGGTATAGAATTTTGAGTTATAAACTGGTGAGAATTTATTTGTTAGCAGGGAAACAATATCAGAAAAGAATTGTATGTGTTGTAAAAATGTAAAACTAATATGGGAATATATTTTAGGCACCCATGTGATCCGACACAAGGCCCGTCATGTTGACATGAAATTCATTGTGATGTAATATTGATTTTGGTGTGGAGACCTAGAAATGGAACATAAATTGTGCTCATATGTGCCTATTTTTGAATAGGGTATAAAATGGGAAAAAATTTAAAAAATAATTAACTAACTAACAATTAAAATAATATGTGACTGACAGTTATCATTCCATTAACTTTGTAAATTTTGTCAATTTTCATGTCCCTATCAGCAATATGCACTAGAAATTCAACAAATTATAGAGGAAAATGATGTTAATGCTCATTGAAAAAACACTAAATTTTCCAATTCTAAAGATTTTTTTGTATGAGGGATTCGTTTCGGATCATGGGAAATAATTTTGGTTTGATGATGTTATGATAAACATGAGTTTATTTGTACAATGGGATAACACTAGGATTCATTGGTTATAACAATGCTAAAAAGGAAAAATAGAAAATGGAAGTCCTTATTCATCAAGGTTTGAAAAGATTTGATTTTTTATAGGGTATGTTCCAATGTCAGTTTCAGGAAAAAACCTTCAAATTAAATGGACTTTTTTAGTTGGGGATGTTTTCCTACCATTATATGATTTTTATGTTCTTCTCAAGATGTGTTTTGAGACCATTTTTTTCTTTTTGTTCTTATAACCATTATATTATTTACCCCTTCAGTTGAATGATTGGGATTATGATTATTATTTTATTTTTATCCCTCTGAAATTCCTATAGAGAATCTACCCCATTATCATTACTGAAATACCATAATTAAATTCTTGAGACATAATTTTTTATAGTATTTCTAAATTTAGCTACCAACCCACAGCTAATTGCTTCTATATACGGTATGTGTAGATCAATCCTCATGATAGGTGATGAGATGGAAATATATTCCAGTTAAATATTTCTCTATGATTAATTATATCATTCTATAGTTATATACTTGAGCTCAGTAATGTAAAAAAAAATTGTAAGGGTCATTGTCATTGTATGTATCCTATACTCTACCCTCATGCCTGGTGTATTGAATATTTTTTCAATCCCAATCAGTTCTCATATTTTATAATTTTGTTATTATATATATTCTACACTAAATCCTTGTGATATGAGTTCTAGTCCAAGTATGGATATATATTATTTTTTGTTGTTAATTTATATTTTTCGAAGATTTTGATTAATTTGTTTCACTATGAAATTAATTAAATTGTTATATATTGTTAGTTTAACACATGATTTTTTCTGATATGGTTGGGACCATTTTTTAGTTCAACCTACAAAGGGATTACCCTCATATAGATAATGTGTATTATGTACTCATGAATATAAAGATAAGAGAAAATTCACAGATCATGAAGCATTGTTTTTTGTGATATATATTGGAAACGTGTAGAAACTCTAGTACCGCCCAAAGTGTACAATATCATTTTACGGTAAATGGGTTTTATTGATTTGTACGATTAATGTTACAATATTTATTTCTTTAAATTTGATGTGATTCATTTGTAAATATTATTTGGTGTTAGTTTGAAACATCTAAATGTAATGAAACTAACCTATAATCAATGATAACTAGAATCCATAAATTTTATATTAGTTTCATTGGTGTGGTCCAAATACATAAGATTTTTTCAATGATCATTGGAATAATTTTGTAGCATGATAAAATAGATTTTTTCAACCTCATTATTTTTTATGATATTTTTCATATGTGAAGTTGGATTCTATATTTTTTATGTTATGTGAATTGATATAAAATTTTTATAGATATTGATAGAGATGTGTAAATTTATTAATTTTTTATCAAAATATCATGTAACATGAATACATATGTGAGTTATCATAGATATCCTTTGAAATATAGAATGTTAGATATCATTAAAGGAATGTTTTAAATTACCCAATGTTATCAATCAATTTTAAATAAAAAAATATATTCGAATTACAATAATGCATGGATAAATTAAATTTTTTCATCATGATGAATTTAATTAATTAATATATAGGTCACCATAGTTTTTTAATGACTAAGAAAAAAAAATTGAAAAAAATCAATTTTAAACATATAATTTTTCTTAAATAAATGATGAGAGTTATATCATGAAACATGAAATTATTTTGTAAATATTTCTTTAAAAAATAAATTTGCTTGTATTTTAAAAAAATTATTTTGATCAAAACCTTGTTATGAAGAAGGAATAAAGGATTTTAATTTAATGAATTTTATACCTGATAGATTATTAAAAAAAGTGACATGGTGAAAATTTTATATCATCATTATTTTTAAATAAATCATTTTTTAAAATGTATTATATTTTCCTAATATAAAAATGAGGAAATTAAAGAGATATGTTTTAGATCTTGTACAGATAACATTATTGATTCAATTAATTATCACATTTGTGAATTGTTACATCATTCTAAAGAGATAAAGTTATATCAAATGTTGTAGATTTTCAATCTCATGGGACTTATCGTTACATGGTAAAATTATAATTCTTCTTCTTAAAATATTTTATAGCATATTCTTAATATTAATTTAATAATTTAAAAGATCGTCCATGTTAGAGAAAAAATTTATTTCTTATGTTTTCGTCGTTATTCCATTGTTTAAAGAATATTATTACATGAATAAAATTATTATTCATTCCTAACGATATTATATCATGATTTAATTTCATTTAATTATGTTTAAAAAAAGTATTATCACATGTAGATACATTAATATATAAAACTAAAATATTGGGGTTCTGTTATAACATATGTTTTATTGATATGTAATCCATTTCACACATTACATACTAGATATAATTCTCCTTATTTATATAGATTTAAGCATGGTTTAAATTCATGTAATTTAAATAAAAACATAAGGATGGTAATTCTTATTTTTAGAATAGTTTTTTAAAAAAAATTATGTTCTACATTATTGATATTTGAAATAGAAGCCTAAGGTTTAATGCTAGATTAAAGAAATAATTTTTTTCCTTTAAAATTATTATGAACATTGATGATGTAGTTTATTCATTATTAATTAGTCAATTAACAACATTATTTGAAATTTAATGATTTCGTAATTAATTACTTATAGGATAGGTGATCCTAACATTGTTTGATAAATTCTAGAATGCCTTGTTCGATTTGGCTATAGTTTCTATTAAAAATATGTTTATAATAATACATTTAACATTTATTTACACTAAATGTATTTTGTGCTTTAATGTTAATGATTATTTTCCTAATATGTTTATGATGGTGGTAGTGGTATCAAGTATTGGTTATGATGGTAATGATGGAACGAGGTTCCAGTTATGATGATGTTGGTCGAACAAGGTGCCAATTTTATTAATAGTGGTGGGATAAGGGTCTAGATATAGTGATGATAATGGAATAGGATTCCATATGTGATATTATATTTAATGGTTTATGATTCCATGTAGTTCTGGATGAGTTCATAGTAGGTATTTCTCATCGATGATTATTTCTTACATGATTATTACTTGAAGGTCGGTAGCTCAATATTATATATAAGTCTATTTTCCAACTAGTAGAAACAACTTAATTATATGCTATATGAGTGAATATTTTAAGAGTTATCTTATGCTGATTCATAGTGTACTAATATGTATGAGAAATTATATTTTGAATTATAAGAATTGGGTTAGTTATTTATGTTTCCTTGCAATTATTCCATACTTTACAATAAAATGAATTTATTATTAGTTTGGTCAAAACATGGATTAAAATATTAAAATGTTAATAATGGAAATAAAATTGAATAATATTAATTTATGGATAATGATTAAATTAGTAAGGAATTTTATTCTTGTATTTTTATTTGACATTTGTACCTTACTGATGGTTTTCAGGTGTCTTTTGTGGTGATAGAGGTAGATGAATCAAAGGATTAGTAGTTTATGTTAGTGTGGTTGAGATTTATATCTATTATTTATATTTATTTATTTAATATGTTGACTACCCATAATAGAATGGAAATTAATAAATAATGGTCAAATGTTTATTTTTATAAACATCCCGGTTGATGAGGATATAGATGGTTGACTATCTCCTCTGCCAAACTCTCTCTTTTGATATAGTATCAGGTGAGGGTATTCATGGAGTTATTTTAAATTCATGTGTATTATAGGTTATAATGGACTATGTTTATCATGTATAATTACATATGTTCTTCATTACCATAGCTTCAAATGGGTGTGTGTGCATTATTTGTGTGGTAATGAGGTATAATTCATTTATATGTGTCCTAGTGGATTTGATACATACACTTGGTAGCATATTGGATGGTTATAATCATGAGATATAATTACTAACTCATGTAAAAATGAAACATTAAGACAATTATAGGATTGGGGTTGGAAGGGTTGAGGCTCAACACACATCATTAATGTCTTCAAATATGTAATGGATGGGAGCTCATGACATGTGATGTTAGGGAGTGAAAGAGAAAATCCTATAGGGAATTGTTTGTAGGGTACCCATATATATATATAAATATTTTGATTACTCTTTTTCCCATTATTTTTTGAGTGTGTTATGTAATGGATGGGAAAATAGTAATAAACCTTTTCAAGTGATGAGTTAGTTTATTTATTTAGTCTTTGGGATTTATTATGATTCTTTCACATTTTACGTGAGATGTTTCATGGAGAATACTACTGAGTATACATGTTATGCTCACCATACATTTATAAAAACTATTATCAAGACAGAAGGAGATGGTTGGTGATGGATATGGAAATTATTAGTTAGTGGAATTGGTCAATATATTTTTATTCTTTGTGGACACTGCTAGGTATTTTTACCTTTTACATTTTCATTTTAGTTGTATCTTATTATGTATGATATCACATGATGCATTATGATTTATTAAATATTTATTATGATAAGGGTTTATTTGTGGTTATTATCTTTTTATATATTATTTATCAATATCCACAAGGTTAACATCTCTTATGTGTGTGATTATATACCCTTGGTTCTATTCACCAACCTCTGGCTTGTTAGAGGTGGGCTTTAGGGGTTATTATCTGTGTTTCTCCATTGTGGGCCCATTAGGGATATTTATAGAAGGAGAAGATCATTAAACTTATGGTGAATCGGGGATTTAAGTTGTGAAATATACTTATTGGAGAGGTAAATTGGGTTGGTTATGATGGAAATTGTTATGAAGAATTGTATATTTTATATTGTATGAGTGATCCCCTTTTATAATTTATGAAAATTGAACTTTTATTAACACCCATTATCTTTCAATTTTCGAATGAACTATTAATGAGTGGATTGTTAAAAAAATAAAATATAATTTGTTTATGGTAAGATATAAGGTTGAGAAATCCCCTAAAACTCATTTTAACAAATTTTTTAAATATGATTCAATTTATTTATTCATAGGTTTTTTACTTTTACCATTTTTTGTGTTTTTTCTTTAGTGTCTAATTTTTAACATAGTAATTTAGGTTTTAAATAAAATATAAGAAAAACCACCATGAAAATATTTTTTCTATTAACAAAAATGTATTCTCTATATAATCTATTTCAATTATAAAAAATGTAAAATTAATATTTAAATTAAATCAATTAATCAATAAAAAACAGTTCTCCAAAAAAATGTTTTTCCCACCCATAAGTATTATTAATTATATATGAAATTAATTTCCATTCAAATGAGTTATAGAATATTTTTATGCAAGTGAAAAAGTAATATCAGTTAGTTTATATAAATAATAACATTTTAAATTTTTAGATGAAAATTTGACTACATTAATAATAAAATTTCATTATAAACCCTTTCATTTTTCTTATGGTCATCAACTTTAATCTTAGTAATTATACTTTTATGAAGAATATTTAATTTAATTTGTTACATAATATGATAAATGTGAACTACAACATGAAATACATTTTTTATATTTAGTATCTACAATGGTTGAAAATTACTTTTTAATATATGAAAATAAAAACAGTTTTTATTGTAAAACATTACTTTAGATTGAAAAAAAATTAAAAATGGATTTCATAAATTCAAAATAATGTATTTCACTAAATTGTTTTAAATTTTAAAAATATATTTTAATAGAAAATGGTTCGAAAAAAATAATTTTATTCATTAACTTTGATAATTTAATAAAAAATAACGTATTAGTAAAATCAATATTTTTATATTCAATAAAAATTTATTATGATAGAAAAATACCTAAACATCACCATAATATAATATTTTTATTCTAAATAAAAAATTATTTCAATAAGGTAAAATTATGATTCTAATATTTTATGAATTCAATATTATAAAAAATCATAAATAAATAATATAAATCATTTTCAAAGGAAAATAACTTTTGAAAATATTATATATTCTTATTCTTATCTCCAATCAATAATAATAAAATTTGTGGTTGAAAAATTATTCTTACCAAAATTATATATTATATATAATATATTTATTTTCAGTAAATAATTAGTATAATAAAAATATTTTCTAATATAAATACATTTTTAGAATAAAATTATCATATTAATCTTATCAGGGCGATATTAATTAAATATTCTCTTTCTATAATGTAATGATCAGAAAAGTATAAAATATATTTGATATTTTACTTATTAAATTTATAATTACTTGATTATATATTCCTATTTTTTAGTTACGCTACACCTCATGATCTATGTGTAATATATATGCATAAGGTTAGCTATGGTGGCAGTCATGGGTTGTGATTTCTGCAAGCATAAATCATGTGAAATATTATATAACCTTGAACATATATCACATATTATTTCTCGCATTCCATATTTATTCATGTTTGGTTTGCGATTGAACTAGGGAAAATCGTAGTGAAGCTACCTCATTACCAATTTTAGAAAATTGAGCTTCAAAATGATTTCTCTAACTTCATGATTTTGTTTCATCTAATTTATTCTAAGATATGGTTCTTATATTTATATCATCATAATCAATGTTTGTGTTATAATGATAATTATTTTTTTATCAAGATGTAATTTTATTTTACTTTCTAATATCAATCATGTTATCAAAAATATTATGATTAAAATGAAAATATAATTCAAAATCGTGTTTTTTTACAATTCATCTCTATTGTCCATTAATTTTCTATTTATAGAGATGTCACATTATTTTGTACACATCAATACTATAAAAATGGTCATAAAAATGGTTGAAAACCATTTTTATAGACCATCAAACAATTAGCATATATTATACCAAAAGTGTAACACTAGTAGATTTTATAATATATTTCTCATCAAAATAAAGTTATACTCATTAATAGCTTATGATGCATGAACCCCATATCTAAATTTATAGTGGTATAGTATATCATTATGCCCTAGACCACAAAATTTTTAATGAATAATAATAACCATATTCTCAAAAATATTAATAAATTGTTTATATAATGGAAACAATTTTATAAATACGAATTTATTTTTTAGTAAACTAATTATATGCATTCAAAATACATTTTCCCTAAAAAATTATTTTTATTTATTATTGTTAGAAAATAATAAAAAATTTATAAAAATTTTAGAATATGTATTTTAAAAAATAAAATCCATTTTTTAAAAAACATTTTAATTTTATCTTGGAGAAAAATATTGAGAATGTTTTGAAAAGATTTATTTCTCAGTGAAAATAGAAAATACTTATTTTAATTTCAAACTGTGTTTCCATTAAATAAATTTAAAAAATTAAATTTCATCATGAAAATAAAATTTGTTCATTTATATTATTATTAATAAATTATAGGACATTTGAATTAATTTTATTTGAATTTTGGTATGAAATCATTTCATACTTAGGAAAACATTTTTTTTCTAAAAAATAGTTTTTCATCGCATTTTATGGATTTCATCTTAAATTAAATTCTATCACTTATGTCAATTGAATTGGGAAAACTGGATTCCATATATAAAATAAAAATAATTAATATTTTTAAAAAAATGTAAACATCATATTTTTTCATAGTAAACAGAAAAAATAGTAGAAATATGTTACCACAGTTAAAGTGAAAATATGTTTACTATGCGTGTTAAACCATAAGATAAGGGTATATTTTCATATTAATATTTTCAAAAACTAGTTATATGGGAATATTTCAACCTCATACTCCCCCAAAATAAAAATTATACATTTGAATGGATCAACCAACCCATTCACAATTATCTTTTAGACTTCCCAAAATAGAGATTATATGTGTTTTTATTATTAATATACCATTCAATGGATCCATTTGAATGGATTTAAAGGAGGAAAATGCAAGAATATGTAATCATCAAACCCAAAATATTTTAAATCATTTCTAATTTTGCATCTTATAAATATATGTAATTCATTATAAAATAATAAATTCATCATCCTAAATATATTTAAATGTTATTATGATTATGGAATACCCATTATTCAGCCCCTTTTAAATTCTAATGGGATGTGGAAGTATCAGTTGTGTGTATGTGTGGACAACCACCTACCCATAGTCGTACAATTCATTTTACATCACCATATTTCAGGGATAGTTATTATGATGAGTTTAAAATTTATACATTGATATTATGATATAAATTATTTTAATTAAATAATTATATATAACTTATTACAATCTAATCATGGAACATCCCACATTCTAACACTTTATCACGTGCCCAAAATGAGTTGGTTAGGAGACCTCAAGTGCACATCTAGTATTCCAGAGGCTTGAGACTTGAAATGGGGGTGTGATTAGTATAGTTGGGAGACCATAAAACATTTTATAGGGTTATATTTTAGTATAAATAAAAAATAATATAAATTAGAGTAATGAAAATATAAAAGACATAATATAACATACAACTTTCAAGTAAAGCTAAAACCAATAAACCAATAATATTGTATCATGTAATGATATAATGATATATATTTAAATGTTAAAATGAAAAAAAATCATATGTCATAATATAATTTCAAAATAACCCAGTCTCAAATCCCATGTAAGTCCCATATCCAAGGTTCATCCCATCTAGAAATCAACAATCAGCAACAAGGTCACTTTCCTGTGTTCAAATCAGCTTCAATGTAATCTACTCAAATACCAGATATAAGAACAAGTAGGTTGTGAGTGAAACTTAGTGGGTTTAAACCATAGTTTCTATACAAAACCAGTTTGATAATAATCATGCACAAAAAGGTGATAAACATGCGAATTAATTAATCAATTAATATAATACAAAAATAAACCTTCTTCGGAGCCGTATCGTAGTATCTATGAACATATAGCACAACCATTATAAACATGACCATATTTTAATTGAAAAATAAAACAAATATAGGTTAATATCTTTATATAATAATTTCATCATGGGACTATTCAGATCACACTCTATACAATATTTATAGCATGGGACTGTGAAGATCCCACTCAATATAAGTATTACAACATGGGTCTAGTAGACCCCACTCAATATAAGCCTTAGAACATGGGAAAGTGCATATCACACAAAATATAATTATTAAATCATGGTACCAGATATATCCCACTAAATTTAAACATTACAACATGGGACTTGGTAGAGTCCACTCAGTATATGCATTACAACATAAATCACATCTTATGTCATGGACTTAAGGATATCACAATATCAAATCATTAGAATAAATGATTAATTCTTCAAATTAAAATTAATTTTTCAATTACACACATAATTTATGGATTTGGTATTAATAAATTAACATTACAACCATTTCAATATACATCGTCATCTCTAGGGTGAATCTATATCAATAAGTCACTTAAGTTTCCTGTCATTGTTAAAAAAACATTAATCCATGAGAAATATATATACCAATTAAAGGGTTATATCACCTAATGAGTATCCATAAGCTTGGTCTCCATCAATTTTACTAAATAGAGACCCCAGAATAATCCAATTAATCATTTAATTGATTAAATATCCTCACATATTGAAGAAATCACAATATTTCACAAACTTGGGAATTTTTTTCAGACCATAGTGTATGGTATTAAACCACTAACATTATCTAGTGATCAATTAAATGCTTCCAATAGTAAAGGAAAACAAGGATGAAGGAAAAAAATACTAAAATTAGAACCTAGATAAACCTTGGTCCAAATCAATATGATTCTACAAAGAAGATCAAATGAAAACAGTTCTTTAGTAGAAGAATGATGAATGGGAAGAAAGACCGAAGAAAATAGACCTATCAAGGATCAAATATGAAACTGAGATTTCTAGAGGTGATTAAATTAGATCAAAATCACTATGATTATTCATGGAGTTAAGAGGATATATTCAAAATATAGTTTAATGAAATAAACTAGATACACAATATGCTTAATATTCCTTCACATGAGAAACACATATCATGTATCACTTTCAAATTATGTGTTCCTTGATTGAACTGATATGCTAGAAAACAAACCAACTCAGGTTAATTTTAACTCATCTACAACATTACATGATTTAAATTTGGAAAAAATAATCTAAACATTTCACATGATGAACCAATTCACAAAATATGTCTGGAAAGAGTTACACATCGTGTAACATGTACAAGATATGTATCTGTCCAGTTGAGATTTTTCAGCCCATAATTAGTGAAAGAATTCAAAACACCATTAAATCCTTCAAAAATATTGGTAAACAATTAAAACCCAATTTATTATGAATATACCCTAACTCTATTAAATCAAAAAAACATAATTACCCAAACATTAGGCCAGTTTTTCCAACAAAGGCTCTATTTTCCTGAACAAGACTCTACCAGAAAGGTACAAAGATAATGGAAAACCCAAAAAAAGTTGTTTCACAAAAATATAAATATGAGAAATTCTTAAAAAAATATAGTATATTAGAACCTCAACACCATATGATGAATCTTCCCCATGATTCTCGAAAATCATTAGTGTCTCGAGGAATTTTTCTTGCCACTATGCTCACAAATTAGACTCCCTGCCCCAAGTCTCCTCCATTATATGTTCACATTGCCACAATAATCAAACTAGAGTTATATTCTTCCCAATGATATTTTTCTCAATATGGTATACATTCCATATGAAATGATCCTCATAGGATACATCAACATCAAGCTTGACATCCTCAATGTTTACCATGTTAGAAGGGTCAGGATAATATATCTAAATCTATGACATGTGAAACATATCACACATGTAAGTGTATCACTATGGAGGGGATAATTGTTATTCTAATAGACTGACCATGTCCACTATATCAAATGGAATTACAATATTAGGAGCTAGATTCTTCTATTTCAAGATACATCATTTCACCAACCGAGCTGAAACCCAAAGGGAAACAAAATAAGGCAATATGAATTCCAGGGGTCATCTCATATGGTTATAAAATTATTTCAACCTACTTTTCATGGTTAGAAACTGTCTCTTAACTAGATGAATCATTATATAAGTCTCCTATATGATACTGGTCCAAACAAGCGCATACTCACCTTCCTCCAACTGGTAAAGAGGTGAACCGTACGACCTTCCAAATAAAGAATCAAAAGGTTTCATATGGATTGATTCCTATAAGTTTATATTATGTAGAAAATACATGACATTCATGTGATTATCCCATGAAAAAAAATACAAAACACAGGATCAAATAATATGCTTGAGAACCTAAATAGTTTTCTCAAAATGACATTCAATCTAAGGATAATAGTCTATGCTCAAAAGATGCTATTCTCACAAAACATTATAAAGAACCATCCAAAACCATGATGTGAAATGAGGATATCTATATGAAATGAAAATCCTTGGAACAAAATGTAATAGAAATACCTATTTCATATAAATACTAACCATATAATCAACGGTGATGGTATCCCTAACCAGTAAGAAGTTGGATCCATTCATCATTCGATCCATGATCACCTACACTACATCACTCTTATATGTAGTTCTTTATAAACCATTCACAATGTTAATTTTTGAAATTATCCCATTTCCAATTAGGAATAGAAATAGGATTAAATAGACCAGCTGGCCTCTGGTGCTAGGATTTAACCAGCTGATATGTAAAATATATACTTAAAAACACCACTACATCCATCTTCATTCCTAACCACCAAAATTATCAATAGATATGAGGATACTAGTTTTTCAATTCATGATATATTTTCTATCTAGGAGAATGAAATTATCTTACCATCTCCTTACACAAACCTAGAGAAACCCATACATGGACATAAAAAATAATACAATTACCAAAAATGGGAGACCATCCTGATGGTGTCTCCCCACCATATAAGATGTCTCACAGAAATAATACCTCCAGATCATATAACTAAACTATCGTGATGTAGACAAAAATTACAGTTATAACAGATTAAAATATCATTGTTACTCATCCCTAGAATAGATGAACATCTAGACGAATGTCTACAAAGAGTTATATCATTTACCACTCATCGAAAGACTCTTTCAATTCCTCTGTATAAATCTTCTAGATCAAAGCATCATAAATGATGCTTCCCTTGCCTAGTGTATAATCCATATCAAAGTCAAAAGACTACAGATACTTGAACCACCTCCCCTACTAATGGATAAGGTCTCACTAAGAAAAAATGTACCTGTGGCTCTTATGTCCTATGTATAATATAGTCCTATAACCCATGAGATAATTCTTCTACCACCTTCAGGAATGTACCAACCCTGCAAATTCCAGATCGTTAGTAGGGTAATTAAACTCATTCATTATAGATATTTTGATCCATATGAAACCAATTGATCTGCCTGTATCAAAAATACTTCATGTCCAACTTGAAAAGCATAAAAGTACATGGTATATGTTGTATCATCATCGGTAATGCGGGGATACGTGCTGAGATCATCTTTCATCTCAACTCAAAAAAAATTTCTCCACATTGTTTGACAAAACAAACTTCACCCCTTCATTGTCACCTAGGACAATTATGTTTCTAGATGAGTGAATTTGTGGATAAAGTAATAATAATAACCTCATAAACCCAAAAATCCTTAAAGCTCAAAGATATTTTTCATATGATACTAATATACTATAGTTTAAATCTTCTCTAGGTCCACTACAAATCCTTCCTCCAATAATAAATGACACAATAAGTCCAATTTATCAATCCAAAAAATATATTTGTTTATCATAGTATAAATAAAATTCTCTATCATTATATATTGGATTATTTCTTGGTGTTTGAAATTATATTATAATGTTTTTAGTAATAGATGATTTCATCAACAACAAAACACTATAATGTGGTCCAATAAAGGATGAATGACCTGATTCATCAAGACCATGAATGTCACTGGTTTATTGGTTAAACCAATCGAAATCAATAAAAATCATAAAATCCATACCTACTCCTAAAAAAGAATGAGGTAGGTATTATGGTATCACCCAAAACTATTTGTAACATGATCTCAAGTCAATACTGAAAAAAATCCAAGAAGATCTAAAATGATCAAAGAGATCATAAATGTGAAGAATGGGATATCGATTCTTGATTGTATTTTAGTTCAATCTCTAGTTATTAAAACATAACTGCAAAGATCCATTTTCCTATTTGGAAAATAGAACTGGAGAATCCTATTGAGTAATACTAGGACATATGAAACCATTAGCTTCTAGATCATCCAACTAATCTTTCAACACCATGTTTTCTATTTGTTTAATTCTATCATGTGGTATAAAAATTGATCTTCTCTTGAAATTATCTGGATCATGAAATTGATTTATTGTGTGAATTATAATCTATAGAACTAATCAAAAAAACATACTAAAAATGGTATACTACTAGAGGAAATGTATCATGTTGTATTCCACCATCATATAGAGTAATCATAACTATATAGGCCATGAGACAATCCAATCTTCAATTAATTAGTCTTTCATGAGCATTTTGAAGAAACCTCTCAAATTAGTGATAATAGTTACCTCCATCTTGATAATGAATGGTAAATATACTTTGGTAATAGTTAATAAGATCCCTGTATAGAAATACCTAATCCATATGAATAATTAAATAAAAAACTATCATTTACTATAAAAATAGTTCTAAAATGAAACTATAACCTCTAATTTCTATTGAACAAGACTTACTATGTTTGATTTAATATAATCGTAATCCCAACGGTGTGTCAATGACAAAAACACCATTCGATATTTCAATATCCAAGCCTATACCATTTTAAAAAATATATGATTTAAAATGAATGTGATTATCCTATATAGGACAAAACATTAGAAAGGGTATATGATATTAGAATCATACTTCTGAGTGTAGAATCCCTATATTCACTATAGACTAAGTAGAAAACATAACTCATAGGTTACTAGACCCACGTCATGGGGCCTAGTCTATATACCATATGTTGTTCCATATTCATGAATCTATGACTCCTACTCTAGTTGAGAACTTCCCTTCCCTCAACATGAACATACATTGGAACTCCAGTTACCAATCTACATAGGAGTAGTTGAGTCCTTCCCAGACTATGGTACTTGTCTTGGTCCCCTACCACTACATTTAGGCTACATTCTTCTATAAAATACCAATAGTTTTACCTTCCTACTACAATAAAAATACTCTAAATAAGGGTATGGACACTAAGGATACTTTTGGTCTAACATTCCACAATAAAATAATGGTAACAAATCATTCTCCTAATTTGGATTTCCCCTTTTTGGAAAAATGTATCCACTATTTACATAGTGAAAACTATCAATGAGATACTTCATTCCACTAGAAAAAGAGTATCCAATTCACCCTATATTAACAAACTATCAACTGCTTTGGGATTCCCTTAGATTCATTTCTATGATATGAACCTGAATCATCATATACCCCAAACTACTCGAATGGAATATGTTGACCTATGACATTATCTCATTGTGAATACCATTCTAAAAATGTATTTTCCATGAGAACTCATGATCTTCAAATGATGATATAAATCACTACACTTCATTGAATCATATAGAGAAGTCTAACACTAACATGCACTCATGTGTTAGGTTTATTAGCTCAGGATCCTTATCAACCATAAATATTTTGGGATAGATGTGGCTCAATAAAATCATCTCTAATCCATACATGATAACCCTTATTGCATCCAAGCATGGTCCAAAATATACCACCAATTCATGGAAGGTCTATGAAGCATATATGAGGAAAGCTTCAACCTCATATTAGTGGATTCCTCATGGTTCTTGAATATTTTTTGGACTGAGTATATCAATAACATGGTTTCCTTATGGCCTCCCACCATATTGAACATAGGAATATATTGATGAATAAAATACTTTTCAAATAATAAATCATAGGAACGGTGAAAAAATTCTACCTTTTCATGGATAATGTGACCCTCAAGAAGCTGACTTCATGTTTACAATCAAGATGATCCTTATGAGCTACTAGAAACTCCATCTCATCTACATTAAGAACGTACTTATTTCCAGTCTCTTTATTCCAAACACAATGATGATGGGGAGGAATTTTCTCTACAAGACAAACACACTCCCAAGAACCTTGTCTATAACAAGAGTATCCTCAACTACTGACAAAAATAGAGAACCACTACTCTTGTTCTCTCTAAATATGGATTAAAATTGTTTTCTTGCCATGTCATTTATTTACATTTTATTTACCAGATATAAAATATATCTCATTTACATTTAAATTCAAATAGTATATAATATAAGAAATAAATATGTCCCTATCATGAATAATACAAGTAAATATGTATCCATATGATCCTAGTGTGATGCAGGATTTCTTATATCAGTCATACAAGTCCATGAGTAGAAATCCCATTAAAAATAACATCACAAGTCATGTGAATCACGTAGGGTAAAATAAAATCAACTCTAACAAGGTAATATCTTAAAAACCAATCCCATCATAAGAACTCAAAATTTTCACCCATAGATAGGTTAGTTAATCCTGTGAATAAGAAAATTACCAATTCCTAACACATCTTAGTCTCCATTATACATTCATAAATTGAAATTAAATAGAAAAGAAATCTGGTTCTCTGATACCACCTTGTAACATCCCCAATTCTTGATGTCTATCAAATGGAAAAAAATTGGGTTAGTCCCAATGCTCACTACCACATATGCTAGAGGCTATCATCGAGTAGTAGAGGTGTGATAAGTATAGTGGGGGGACTATATCATTTTGTATAGATTCAAATTAAAGTGTAAATAAACAATATAATAAATATTAATATAATAGAAACATATTGGAAACAATATAACACAAAACTAGGAAATAAAGGAGAAACCAATAAATGAATAATAATGAATAGTGTAATTATAAGATGATATGTATCTAAATGTATAACTAAAAACAATAAAAATTAAAAAAATCAACAGACACAATATAATCTCAAAATACAAAGGTCTCAAAACCCATGTTAGTTATATCTCAAAACTCCATTTGATCATGAAATTGACAATCAATGATAAAGTCCCTTTTCCTTGTCTAAAATTGCATTCATGTAATATACATGGGTACCAAATGGTGGCCTGATAAGGATTTGGGTAAAACTCAGTAGGTCTACACCACTATGTCTAATTAAAATCAGTCTTCGAATAAGTTCATGGGATAAAGTGATAAACATGTTTATTAATTAATCAATTAATACAATACATAAATTGACCTTCTTTAATAACATTCCATAATATCTTTATTCATGTAGCATGACCATGCCAACCACAATTTTATATCGATGTAAAAGTCACATAAATATAGGTCAATCACTCTATATAATAATTTTAGAATGGGACTAGGTAGAGGCAGCTCAATATAAGAATTACACCATGGGACTGGGAAGAGCCTGCTCAATATAAGAATGACAACACTGTATTGGGTATATCCCACTCAATTTAAGCATAACAGCATGGGATTACGTAGATCTCACATAATATAAGAAATTAAACATAGGAATTGGAAAAGGACACTAAATATAAGCATTATAGAATGAATCACAGTATAAGTTATAGAAATAAGGATATTAGAAAATTAAATCATCTGAATATACAATTAATTCTTAAAATTGAAAATAATTTTTCAATTACAAATTTATGTTAACAATTTTTTCTTAAACTATTAACATTACATCCATTTAAATAAAAAGGGAATTTAAATAGTGTATCAATATCCTGAAATCACCAAAATCTTATGTCTTTATAAATACACATTAATAAATTAGGCAATTTAGATATAAATTCAAGGTTTTAGTCACCCAATGGGTACCCATATGCATGGTCTCTATTAATTAGTTCTTGAAAATCCCATGGAATAATAGAATTCAGCATTTAATTTATTAAAATAGATGATATGTTCGCACAATCACAATATTTCACATACTTGATAATTAAAAAAGACAATAGGGTTACATTTAGGACCCTACATTTATTTAGAGAACAAAACAAAAATTCCAACAGAAAAATCCAACAAGGATGAAGGAATATATGATTTCACTAAGATCAAAGATCAAACAATTTTTTATCAACATGATTCTATAATGGGGATAAAAATAAAAAAACTACTTTAATAGAAGAACATATACTAGTAAAATACAAAATGAAAAGACCAACCAGTGATTAAACTCCAAACCACAGCATCTAAATGTGATTAAATCACCTCAAATCATTGGTAGTTATATAGGTCTCAAGAGGAGAGCTGCACAAAATGGAAGAATTAAATAAATTTGATGCACATTAGGATTTAAACCGCTATATGCAAGGAATACATAGCATGTAATCCTTTCACGGTGTATATGTCGAGATTAATGGGATAAACTGAAGAAATAATTTCTTTGGGAAAATTTATCCCACTATGAAATTATATAGTGTGAACTTGGTACACTATGTGTAACCACTTCACATAATGGACTAGTTCAAGATATGTGTCAAACGATAGTTACACATCATGTAATATGTACACGTTATGTAATTCTCTACTAGAAAGTTTTAATGTAGCTTCTAGGAAAGATCCTTAAACACCTCTAAAGCCTTCAAAATTTATGGGAAACCATCATAACCCAATTAAACATTTTTATACTAGGACTCCATTAATTAAAATAAATATACATTCCTAAATATTATTCCATTTTCCCAAATAGTGTATCTTTATCTCTAAAAAATAATCATACCCTAAGGTGAAAATATAATGGATGGACAATAAATGTGGTGGATGATAAAATAAAATTGGATAATTCTTGGAAAATTTTAAAATCACAAAAATCCATTAGAAAATGATAACGTCCATTGTGTGTACGTGTGGATAACTGCCTTAATGAAACAATTTTTTCGATTCATATTTACATTGATCGTGATAAGGTTAAATTTAATGAATATATATGAAATATATTATATGAAAATGATTATGGAATGTGAATTATTATTTTTTATTTCATTACATCCATCAATTATTGAAAACTTCTTCATGCGTACGTTTGGGATACCATCTCCATGAAGGATATAATTTATTTTATATCTCTATCTTTTATGAACAAATATAATTATATATATAATGAATATATATGATATTTATATAATTATTAAAATCCTATAGATAATGTGACCATGATAAATTTATAGTGACCAGAAATAATAAATCGAAGTTCCCATGAATAATTAAACCATTAACCCCTATAAATGATAATTTTAAGAAGAAATTATTAATAAATATGTGTTTAAATATAATTGGTGGATAATATATGATATTATATGTATGTACATAATTATTTTATTGAATTATAATAAATATAGATTTATTATAAAGGATGTTAAAGAACATTCAATGAAAGTCAACATTTCAGTATGATATTTACATCTCACTTTTATTTCTATGAGACACATACTATATTAACCACTTCATTCTATTATGTGCTATATATAAAACCTATAATGTATTATATTATTCCTCACATGAATTTAGTTGATATAATAATATCAATATAAGGTTATCTCTTTCATGAGTTTTTTATTTGAAAGTTACTAATGTAGTAATTGGTTTTTGTTACAACCTTATTATTTAACAATATTGTCTATGATTATGTTTTTTAATGAACAAATTTCATGATAAGCCTCAAAATAATATCATAAACTTTATTCTACATGATTTATTCACAAATTTTTCATGTTATAGTTTAATTTTTATATTTTTTTAAATGATTGAGAAAATAGTTTTAAAAAATAAACATAATTTATTTTTTTCGGTTAGGAATGTTTTTCTTCTTGTCTTCATTTTCTTTGAATTAATTTCAAATTTTTTTTAATATCTATATATTATTCATTTAATATATTTTTAACAATGAATAACTTTTTAAAAAATGGTTTAAAATTAATTTTCTTTTTTTCCTCATATGTTACATTAGAATTGTTATGAAAAATGTAAAAGGAATCGTTGTATAAACATACACGACATGAATAGAATTTTCTAAAATCATGATTGTTAAATCCTATAAATATTAACCTAAATATATCCTATTTTATTTTTAATTATAATATTTTTAATTATATTTGTTAAATTACTAGATAAAAAATAATTGATTTTAAAATTAAAAAGGGAATTTTCTGTAAGAAATATTCCTATGATATTTTAACAAATTCATTTACAATAACAAGCTTTGATGTTACTAATGCTTTGATGGGGATATTATCCAATTATTCATACATTATTCTTTCTATCAATGGTTTGTGATTATGAGGATGATATTTCTTATGAATCTCCTTTATTTTAAATGTGTTATTTTATGATGAATTGTTGAAATATTTATGAAACATGTTACCTTTCCAAGGGTTATGAAATATAATGATTATTTTGTGATGTTGTGTTACATAGATGAATGGATTATGATTATGTGATGGGTGAGAAACAAATTATATATCCATACAATTAATTGGATAAATATAGGTATATCAAGAGATAATAACAACTAAAATGGGGAGTCAACCCTATTTAATAGGGGAATCTTCCAACTATTATAATAATGGATGTGAACCTTGAGAAATGAAATAATGGAATGGGGAGTGAATTCAATACATAATGAATATATTGGAAATAATCCTTGAATAATGAAAACATTTAATATGATTATGTTTATACTATAATATACTGATTTATTCTATGTTTATTCTCTCCAAAATCATGGTCATTGACATATATTTGATTCAGGACCTATGATATACCAAAAATTGTGTAGGGACACAATAATATGATCTATGATATGTTGGGTATGTTTTTCAAACGATAATATCTTATTAAAATACCATTACGCACATGTGATGATTAAGTGGTCATTGATATCACCATTTTTTACCCCTAACAAGCTTATGACCTCAAACTTTATAATGTATATTCTCTCTAGGTTATAAAGAAATATTTTAAGTAAGTTATTTCTATGTAGTGTGATAGTTATGAGGAAATTGGTTGTAGGTGATGTAGATCACTTATAATGAAGCTTATTAAATATCCATGTTTCCAAATACATTAAAACAATAGGATTATATCATCGATCATACTATTATGTTTTCCATAGTCATTTAATATTATGTAATATTTATATATGAAAATTATGTATTAATATACTTGGCATCAGAGAAAGTTTTTGTTACTTTTGGAAACTAGAAATAGAAAACAATAGTAAGAACACATAGGATAATATAATGAATACCAGAATGTCCTATTTTATAGTGATAAAATCAAAAAAAATGATTATTTCGTGATTATTTGATTTTCCACTATGATTTCTATTAAGTAAACTATGGTTCTATTTAGATAATTGATGGAACCCACTGGAACCATGTGAAAACTAAATTTCATATACAATTTGGTGATTATGAGAAACTAAATGAGATTTCAACTTGATTGAGTGATACTATCACTCCTACAAAAATGGGCAAGGGAAGTGCTACCCTTTTATCAATGCTAAAAAAATCACTAATAAAGGGGGGCCTTTATTAGTGCTAAAAAAAGCGCTGATAAAGGGGACCCCTTTCTTAGTGCTTCTTTTAGTAGCACTGATAAAGGGAGTATTTATCAGAGCTTTTTCCTACTGGTGATAAATTTTAGGTTTCAAAACAAATCCTGAAAAACAAAATATTTTTATATAAGTATATTTATATTTATATAAATATAATATATATTTTTTAAATATGTTTTAGATAAGTATAAATATACTATTACATTTAACATATAATAAATTTAGTAAAAATGGCTTTAAAATATTTAAAAATTATATTATTAGTTAATAATTTTCTATTATTATTGATTAAAAATCATTTAATTACAATTTTAAGACACAAAAAATAAAAAAAAATAAAAAAAATAACTAAAATAAGTTGAAAATGTAACTCAAACTTCAAATGGCCATAACTTTTTATCCTGGTGTTTATTTGAGCTCTACAGCATATCAAATCGAACCCTACGATGAGTTATACACACTAATGACTAAAACAAAGATTATGTCACGTTTTTTGAGGCCAAAAAATGCCCATAAGGCCTCTATAACTGAGTTTTTATTCGGGATACCCCGATTTGATAACATTCAAACAAGTATAACTTCTGATCCGGATGTCCGTTAGGCCTCTACCACATATCATATCGATGATTATTTCATTTTCTTCGATTTTAATGGTTATAGAGTTGAAATGGGCTTCTGTATTATAAGTTATTGTTGTTTTAACAATCTATGGCTTTTCAAATACACATATATATGTATTTATTCGTAAATATATATGTATCTGTGTGTGTGTGTGTCTGTGTGTGTGTTGTATTTATGTATGTATGTAATTATTTACTTATTTATATACACACATAAAAAACATATTTCATAATTATATTTAAAACTAATCTTGTAAGTATATATTAATATATGAATAAATATATGGATAAAAATTTATAACTAAAAATATATATAAATATATATATATATATTAATATACGAATGAATATATATATATACTAATATATGAATAAATATATTTATATTAATATGAATCTATATCAATATACGAATAAATATAACTATATATATATATAAATAAATAGATACATCATTAAATAGAAAACAAATGAAATGCCTTAGTGGTAAAGGTGCAGCCGCGAAAGGGGGGTCACGAGTTCGAGTTCAGGTGGAAGAAAAGGGGTGCACGTGTGTGAGGATGTGCAGAAAGTACAGTGCGCAGGAGAGTGTGAGGGGGGTCCTCCTTGCGCTGATAGGGGGTCAAGCGCTGTTAAAATCTCCCCTAGGCATTATAAAATTATTTTTTATTTTTTAAAAAAAAATTGACTTTTATCAGCACTAAAAATAAATCATTGATAAAGGGGTCTTTTATTAGCGATTTTTTTATCATTGATAAAAGGGGCCTTTATAAGTTCTTTTTGGAGCGATGATAAAAGGGACCCCCCTATATCCTCGCCTCAATTAACAGTGCTATTTTTAGCACTATTAATCAACTTATATAGCACTGATAATGGCCATACTTATAGTAGTGTATGATTATTCCTAATAATTTATCATTATATGTGACTAATTGTCATTACCTTAACTAACTATTAGGATCAAAAATGAAGAGAATAATAGAGTTCACTAAGTGAATAGGTGGTGAATACATTGAATAAAATAAGGCTCAATATCCTTAATGTTGAAAATGTGGAAAGTGATAAACCAAATATTTTATTAAAGGAATGAGAAAAAGTTTTTTATGTTTAGAAAATAATTTAATTGATCAATGACTTTTTTATTATAATGGAAGAACACTATGGAAAGAAAAAACATTATTTAAGGTCACTATTTTATGTTGTTTTATTAAATGTGGGGAACAAAGAAAATATCTGAGTCAATATAATATTCTAATGGATAACTCCTTGAACAAGGAAATAACTATTTCATATTGAATCAAGTAATAATTTTCCTTATAAAAATTTTATTAATGTTGAATTTTATGTTATTTTAGGTATTAATTGGATTTCGTAATATAAATCTCATATCAATTGATGAGGAAGATAAGTCACATTTTAAATTTCAAATGAAAATATAATTTTTTACTATTCTAATGGTAAATATAAACAACTAATAGAAATTTCATCCATTTTATGGGTGTTGTTTCGTTTTAAAAAGAGTTTTTTATATAATATGTTTGTAGGTAAACTCAACAAAAAATAAATTCCTCTTATATGACATTTTTTTAGTGTTTTTATTTAAAAGTTTCATATTCTTCCTTAGAATCCTAATGTTGAGATTTCAATAGAACTCATATAAAGGTATTTACCTATTTAAAAGTATCTTTACATAATATACCATATATTGTTTCATTAAGTGGATAATCAAAAGAATGAGAAAATTTATTAGGGATTCACTTGTCTATGTGAAGCACATTGGGGTTGACCTGTTATTCTTCTTCTGAAATATGTTCGATTAATGTAATCATACAATAATTATTTTCCTCATTAAAATATCATAATAAAAAATAAGTATTTATTACCCTATATTGATGATTTTTTTGATTAATTAAGAGGATTAAATTATTCTTCCAAGATTTAACATAATTCGAGATAGTACCATTTCAGGGTTAAAAGTGAATACATACTTAAGATACCCATCTATATGAGTTTTGAACACTATAAATTTATAGTGATTCCATTTGGTGGTAATAATTCCTCCACTATTTTCATTGATTTAATGAATAGTGTCATTAGGGATTACCTTTATTAGTTCATGATAGTATTTAAATATGATATTATTATATATTAAAATAGTATGTAAGATCATGATGATCACCTAATGATTGTACTAAATCCACTAAAGAAGGAGATGTAGTGTGAAAAATTTATCAACATTGATTTTTTGATGAAAATTATTTCATTTTTGGTTCATATAATCTCAAGTGAGGGGATGTTGTTCAATCTATAAAATACTGATGTTATTGAAAATTATATTACAATATCCATTCTGAATTATATCTATAGTTTTCTTGGTTTGTTTGGATATTATGGAAACTTTTTGGAGAATTTATTAGGGATAT
Organism: Viscum album; assembly: GCA_963277665.1. Classification (NCBI taxonomy): domain Eukaryota; kingdom Viridiplantae; phylum Streptophyta; class Magnoliopsida; order Santalales; family Viscaceae; genus Viscum; species Viscum album. Next base: position 131,052,545 of record OY728138.1, on the reverse strand, counting down.
CTAATCCACTCACCAAGTTTACTCAAAAAGGATCAAAGTTCATATGGGATGATGAATTTTAGAAAAATTTCAATGAATTAAAGAGAAGGATCGTCTGTGCACCTGTTCTTACAATAGGTTATAGATTATTCATAATTTAAATTGATGGTACATTTGAAAAATTACACAACTCATGATCTAGAGATAGCTACAGTAATTTTTTTATTAAATATATGTAGGAAATATATGTACTGTTAAAGGCATGATATATATAGTTAAAATAAATTTTTTAATTATATAGTCACTCAGAATGAGTTGAATATGATATAGAAAATATAGTTTCAGTTGAATAAAAATTAATACTACTTAATAAACTCCCACAATGGGAAATAAAAAAAGGTGGTCAATACTTTGAGTCAAATGGGTCATTATATTTTATCTTATGATGAGAGACACAAAATATCCACTATTAATTTAATCTCAAATATAGACCTTAAAATCAAGATGGAAGTGGAGATATCATTTCATTCAAAAATGATTGTTTAACTAACTCTCCTCCTAAAGAATAAAGAAGAACTAAAGGAACATATAGAGCTACAAAAGAAGAGGATAAATATTCCTGATTTAATCATTGATTATGACTGAATGATAATGATCCTGAACAATTTTTGTGTCTAACTCAAACTACATTGAAGAAGGATTTGATGGATGAATTTCATAGTTCATAATTCTCAATTAATCCTATATGTATGATGATGTATAGAGATCTCAAATAAAGTTTAAAATGTGGAGTCATAAATAGAGATATTGAAAAGTATGTATATTAATGTTAGGTATGTCCAAAATTGAAGTCCGATAAATAGATGTATGAGAAGATTTTACAACCATTTCCCATTATATAATAGAAATGGTAAAATATCACCATGTATTTTTTTCATCAGAATCCCCAAAATGCCTACTCTCTATAATATTTTTTGGGGTTTTTTCAATCACTTTATGAAGTCAAAAAACTTAATTTAAATTATAGATGATTTCTATCTTGATCAATATTTCTATAATATACATTAATGATGTTATAACGTTCCAAGTAGTAATACATTCTATTATATATGATCATAATCCAAGGTTTACCTCAATGTTCTGGATAGGTCTTTAGAAGGATTTCAATTTAAATTTTTATTTCAGTACTAAATATCATCCTTAGAAATATTGTAATTAATAGGTAACCATTAAAACCTTAGATTATATGATGAGGTATTGTTATATGGATTTCAAATGTTTTTAGGGCCAACTCATACCTCTAGTTTATTTTTCATACAATAATAGTTTTCACTCGAGCATTTAAATGGATTCTTATGAATTTCTCTATGGAAATATGTGTATAAATCCAACATATTAAGAAAAATATGGGGTAATAAAGTAATTGGGTCTTGAGTAGGTATAATAAATGATGGAGAATATCAAAGTGATTCCGTGTCACATAAGGTTATCTTAGAATCGATAAAAAAGTTATGCTAAAAATCATTGGTGAATTTTAAAATTAGATGTTGGTGAAAAAGTATTATTTGTAATATCTCTGAGAAATAAACATAGTATAATTTGAAAAAAAATATTCTTTTCTTTATTTATATTAGCCATTTTGATGTTTTTTATTGAGTAGGGATGGTTGTTTATGAGATGGTACTACTATTAAACATCTCTCAAGATCATGTTGTATCCTAGTATCTTTCCTAATGAAGTACACACATTATTCTTAAATGTAATGAAAATAGAGGTTATAAAATGGATAATGAACTATCCTATAAAGAACAATGAATAGTAATATTGGATCATTGGGACTAAGTACTATGGAATAAGACTACTCACCCAATTAATGTTCTCTATAAAAATTTGAAATTCAAATAAGCAACATGGTAACCTGAGGATGTGATAAAACATATATATTCTCATTTTTTGTGTTAATGTGATAAAATAATGAGGGTAAGATTAATTTAAAGTGGGGTAGAGTTTAATACCCCATGATTTTAAGATTTAATTCTCTTTAAATAATGTTTTTTTGATAGCTTGGGACACCTGATAATCCAACTCTTAATAAACTATAATATATTATAATGTTATAACCAATATGTTAGATTGGTAGAATGAATATGAATAACAAAATTTTAAATAATATTTTTTTATTTTTTAGATAAAATACATATATTGTTAAATAAGTGCCTAATTTTTAGTGAGTTTGTTATATGATTTAAAAATAAATTTATCCTCAATTTTTTAATCATTTTTATGAGAAATTATTATAATTAATATATTCTCCTTTCATAATAATTATACATAAAAATTAAATTTATTTTTTATACAATGTTTCAATGTTATTTTATATTGAAATGTTTCTAATTTTATGGAAATAATTTTAAAACGTGTTGGGGTCAAGAACTTTTTTATCCAGGAATGAAAAGAAATCCCCCTTTTTACTTGTTTAAGGGATAACACATTGCCTAAACGACATTTACAATACAATAAAGGAATTTCAAAATGCATGACCCAATGTCCCATTGGAAAAAATGTTGAATACATAGATACCCCATGCATCGGAAATATGAACCATGACGCTCCACCAGTCATAACCCACACCCCCTTATAGAGTCATTGTTCACATGGTGCCAATAAAGATTTATATATAACTCCAAAAAAAGTTATTTCATCATTATGGACAAATTAATCAACACAGGGAACCCATATATCCCATAAATAATCATGGGAGGATAGCCAAAACATATTATGTTTAACACTTGGGACCCAACGGGGGCCCCGACCAAGCCTAGAGTGCATCATGCATTCCCCCGTATGTAAAATTGATTTGATTCACCCTGTTCAATATATTTTTATTCTATAAGCACACAAATATTTTATAATTTACTTGGGTTTTTATTTGGAACCAAATGGTTGTACCACTCAACTAATTCCCATGTGGTAGATGATAGTTTTTTCAATAAATAGTGAAAACTAATTATTTTTATTGAAAATATTTTTTTCATTTAAATAATTTAAAAAGTAATATTTTTTTATATAAAATACGTTAATATATTTTGTAAATATACTAGTTTAGGATATTAGAGTTAATTTTTATTTTTTATTTTAGTATAAAATCATTTTATTCATAGGAAAAAAACTTTTTGGAAAACTTTTTTACATCTCATTTCATCGAATTATTTTTTATTAGATTCTTCCTCTTATATGAATTAAAATTTCTGAAAGTGATTCCATGTTTGGAATAATAAAAATTACTATTTTTTAATATGTTTAACTTATTTTTTTATCATAATGAATAGTACAAACAGTAAACATATTTCACCATGGTAAAGGTAAAAACAAGTTTATTGGGGTCTTTAAACCAAGAGATAAGGGTAAGTTATTTTTCAAATAACCATTCCTAAATCAAATTATATATCCATAGTTAGACCTCCAAGTATCCCACATTTTATTGTTTCTCCTATTTAGAATTATTTTTCTTAAGTACCCCTTTATTAAATTTTATTCTTTTATGAAATTTCATGTGTGTCATCTCCCCCACTAATAAAAGAACACCCCTCATTTCATTCTTTTACATAAGATTAATACATCTAGATCCCCAAAAACATTCAAAAATATCTTATAAGTTTCTATTTCCATGGATTTTAGGTACTATCCTTTTTATAAAAACATTCGAGGGGTCCTTAAGAGAGCATCTAAAGGAGGCATATTGATGGAGTGGTAATCATCCTACACGAGCTATTTCAAATTATTTCTTCCTTTACATCCTCAAAATCAATGTTATTCAACCTAATATAAAATATTAATTATCCTAAATCTTATTAAATTTTATTTTTATTAAATAAAAACCATTATTCTCCATCTTTTCCATCTAATGGGATATGAATGTGTCGCTCATGTGTATGTGTGGATTACCGCCTCCACATAGTGATATAATTCATTTTATATCATGATATTTAAGGGATGGTTATTATGAGGGGTTTAACCTTTATAAATTATATTTATGAAATAATTTTACTTGTTTAATAATTATATAATATATATATATTCTAACATTTACAATCGATTGGAAAATGATAACGTGGCCCATGCATATGTGTGAACAACAACGTCCATGAAGAAATGTGATTGTTTTATCAATTCATATTTACATAGATGGTAATAATAATTAATTTAATTAATATATATAATAACATAATGATTATTAAAAAGTGAAATTTATTTCTCCTTTCTTTTGTTCCATCTGTCAAAAAGTGAATACAAAATTCATGTGTGCGTACAACTTACCATCTCCATGAACGATGAAATTCATTTTCTTATCTATACATTTTTAGGATGACTATATATATGTATAAATAATATATTTTATATATATACTATTATTATAATACTAGAAATGATAGATATATGATCAATGTACAAGGACCAGAACTACATAAATAAAATTCCCTTGAAAGAAAACCAGTTGACCCCCCAAAAATAGAGATTTTAATAAGTAGTTGTTAATAATTTTGTTTTGAAATAATATATATGGGTAATATATGATATTATATGTTCTATTGTGAATATATAATAAATATAAATTTATTATAAAGTATTTTATAGTGCATTTTAGGAAAGTTAAACTTGAACTAAGTGATATTTGTCTCACTTTTATTTCATTGAGACATATATCATATTCAGTATATATTTATTTTATGTGGTATATATACTACCGATGCATGAAATTTATGATTCATCTTAAAAAAATTAATGTGATATTAAAATCCATATAATTTCGTATCCATATTATGTTCTTAATTCAAACTTTTCCAATGTTGTAAGGGATTTATGTTACAATCTCACAATTTATTAGCTTGTTTATGATTAAGTTTCTGAATATAAAATTTCATTATATAACTATCAATAATCACATTAATTTTCGTTTAATTTTATTATAGATGTATTTTTTAGGTAATAATACTATTTTCCATCATTCTTACTTAAAATTATTGACAAAATGTTTTCAAGAAAAAATAAAATATCTCTTCTTTTGTTGGCAATCTTTTACTTTCATGACAATGTTTTCATTGAAGTGATTTAAATAATGTTTTTATTAATATCCTTTGAATTTTTAAATTAATATTTAACCATGATAAAATTTTTAAAAATGTTTAAAAGGAAATGTATTATCATTTTCAAAACATGTAATTTTTTCTTTTTACTGAAAATTTGAAATGAATCATTGTATTAACGCACACAGTATAAAAAAGTTCCTAACATTATGAGGAATAAGTTCAATGAAGATTAATTTATTATATTCCAATTTTATTTTCAATTAAAATATTTTCTTTATTATTTGGGATATTTATTCATTCGTTATAATTAAAAAATTGAAATATTATTTTCCTCAATAAATATTCTAGATATATTCTAAAGAGGTTTTTTACATTATAATGACATCCATTGATGACTTCATGGGGTTATAATCTAATTATTACATCCATATTCTTTCTCTATATGGTTTAATATTATTATGATGATATTTTGATTAACCCTTTAAATTTTTCACATTTTATTCTATAATAAATTGTTAAAAGTCTTATAATACTCATTTAATTTCTATGGGTTATTATATATAATGAATTTTTTATGGTATTATGGAACACATATGTATATATTATGATAATGTTATGGGCGGTTCCTGAATTATATATCCTTAAAATAAATTGAGTAAATATTGATATCTCGTGAGATAATAAGGACTAGAATGAGGAGTGAACCTAGTTTAGTAAGGGTGTCTATCCATTATGATAGTCTTGAGAGTGAACCTTGAATCTGTATATGATGGAATTGGGAGTAAACTCAAAAATCTATGTTAATATCATTTGTGAACCTTGGATGAGGAATTAATTTTTGCTAATTGTGTGTATTACACAAACATGAGTCTTATGCCGCTATTATGATATCATGAATCAGGTTCATTGATTACAATATGACTCATGTTATATTACTTCCATTATTTATCCCATGACTTAAGAATATGATCAATTATATCCTAGGTATGGTTTCCAAATGTTAATATAATATTTATATATTCTTATGATCATGTTATAATTATTTCATCATTTATAACTCCCTTATTTACCCTTATTGATAATCTAAGATAAACCTTTCTTATGTCTCCTTTCCCAATTTTATACAAAATGGGATTAAGTTTGATATTGATAATAATGGTTCCATTAATGAAAAACTATTTTAGAGAAAATATATACCTCTTATCAATATGTTATTTATGTATCATTGTTTCCAAATAGACTAAAATTATACCATTATGGAATTTATTGTAATGATATAGATTAAATATTCATCAAATAAGTTTTATATATATATAATTTTGGGTCACTATAAATAGTATTATTAGTCATTGTGTACAATACCATTAAGTGATAGCTATACCAATTGTTTGGTCAAAAAGTTGGTAATGGTTATCCATACCCATAGTCCTCAAACTGTTGTAATATCTCCTTTAAATTATAAATGTGAACAGTTTGGTCAAACCATTATTATAGGTAATATATTCAACAAATTTCTATCAATATGTTTTGATCCAAGGACCCAATGTTATTTTTAAAATAATTTACCATTATTCTACAAAAAAAATTGTTATCATATATAAATATATATTTTTTAATTTTTAATTATTTATAACAATTAGTATTATACATAAATTATTGGGTCACCTATGCTTATATATTTGCTAAATAGTTAGTATTGGTGGCCATATATCTTTCTTATATCAATGTTTTGAGTAATGAATTGGTATAGGTGGCCAGAAAATATACCTATATCTACCGTTTCTTCAACAAATTTGTATATATGGCCAAATACCATACCAACCCCCACATTTTGACCAAAATATTGATATAGGATTCCAAAAAAAAAAACTATGCCAATTTTTTCCTCCAACTGAATGTAAAAATTTTTTATATATGTAATATTTCTTTTAGTACATTTTATAAAACTCTTAAAAATACTCAAGGTGTCTGATTTATTAACTATAAAAATAATATGGAAAAAGAAACAAAAAATAGATAATTTAATTTCCTTTATTATCATAGTTTATTCTCATCGGCACAAAAATATTTAAATGAATATGTTAAAGTGGGTTAAATGTTTGATTTTCTAACTTTAAGTATATAGAGTTAATAATATTACCCTATTTAAATGTAGAAATGTTGTTTTCAAATTCATTATTTCACATAATAACATCATGAATAGTTTCTAATTGTGTAAGAATGTTTAAATTATTTTTCTAATAGAGTTAATTACATGATAACATAGCTCATTATCCTCTATCATGCTCACATATAAGGAATTTTCATCATCCATTACATAATAGGTTTTACCTTTTATTCACTATTCAATAGTCATAACATGACATTAATTTATCCACTGCACCAATAACCAAAATATTTCTAGAAATATTGTAACAACCCATGTTTTCATGAAATTTTATATTCAATGAATTAAATTTCATTTCTTTTCTATTTCTTACGCTAGATGAATTTAAGCATGCATAACACACAACATCATATTACCTTGCATTACACACAACATTGTGTTTCTATGAAATATAATTTTATTATTATAATTATTTCAAAGAGAAAATAATAAAAGCACATTAAAACACAGGGTATAAAAAGAATTAAATAAATTATGAAAATATTTTACATGTGTTCACATATAATTCAATGATCAATTAATTATAAGTAAATGTAAAAACCTTTGTAAATTAAATGAAAATATTTTCTGAAAAACTATAAAAAAGATTGTTTTATACAAATAAATAATCAAATAACTCATTTTGGGTTATATTAATAATATATATATATATAGTATATTCAATATAATTTTTAAAATTTATCTTATGGGTTTTCTGAACATGAAATTAGAACAAATCTAATTTTAAGCATAAAAGAAGTATTTTTCTAAAATGGTAGTTTTTCACCTTCTGGTGGAGAAATTGTTTTAAATATAACCTTTGACACTTTTATAAATTATATTTTGAAAAATAAAATTTTTATTTTATAAATTATTATAAAAAAATTACTTTGGATTATTTGTTGGAATTTTTATGAGAAATTTCATATTTTGATAAATACTAAAAATACAAAATTTTAATTGAAAATTTCTTTTTCATCTAACTTATTTATATAGTTAAATTATGTCATAAATTATTTTTATGTATAATTAGTTGAATTTTACACAAATTGGTCAAATTTTATTCATTTTAAATAAATTTAACCTTGATATTGTATAGAAAATCATTTCAAAATTTTGGACATTTTCACATTAAAAACCCCATTCTCTAATACTATATATGGGATTAATTTTAAATTACTATTATCTGAATAAGTATTTATATTTTTAAAAAATTTATTCCATATTTTTATATGAAGGTCCAAATTTAGTAGTTAGTTCCATTTTATATTTGAAGAATATGAATAGAAACTATAGTAGTGTTTATTACAATGTTTAAGGGTAAATTGGGTAATTAATGGTGAAAATAATATTATAAATATTATAAAACTACCCTAACACTTTACCAAATGTTATTGGATGAATCTAATCCAAACCTTGTCACCTATTATTCAAAATATTTTGATTTAATGGCCACATTTCTAGGAAAAGTACTAACATATTATTAAAATCCAAGTGGTTGAGAAAAAGTCAAACTCTTACTTTCAAAAAGATAAATATTTTTAATATGGGTTGAAATAGAATATATTATCGAATATATATATATTCATGTGAAATATAAATGGTATATATAAATAGATCATAATTAATTTTTAATTTTTAGTGAGTAAGTAATTATCATGAATAATTACACCATGATGATGAGCAATTATTCAATTAATCAAAAAATAAATTAAATGATATGAGTAATTATAAATGATTTTTAATTTTAATTAATTAATGTGCTACACGAATTTCTATGGTAAATATAACATGTTAGGGGTGTATTAAATGAATGTTTTCAATGTTATCATGTTATATTGAGTTTCTAAAATTCAATGTAATGATTAGTGTCAAAATTAACACGTATGATATTTTATGAAAATATTAATTTATTAAATTATTCATAAATAATTTAAAAAATTAAATATAAAAATTGGGAAGAGGTATGGCTGAAAATATAAAAAATATTCCATTTTTTCTAATTGAAAATTTATATTTAAAATCTTCATCCTCTTAATATTAATAAATTTTCCTCCAAAGTTAAAATTAAAATTGATTAACTAAGGGTTAATCAAAATGATAAGGTTTAAAGTAATACCATAACCTATATAGTATTTTTTTTTGATGATATAAAAAATTATATAATCTTATGTTCAAATACATAGAGTTTTAGATATATTTGTTTTGATAATTATTTTATAATAAATTAATATTTTTATAATTTAAAAACGTGACCCTCCCCTTTCTTATAAAATGGAAGGTATTCTTATCCTTTCATCAAAAATTAGAAAAAATTTACCTCATCAAAAATCTATGCAAATATTCTCCCAATGTCAAACCCTTTATCCTAGAATCATTACTTTGGGAACAAATCTTACCAATGAGTTCCTTTTGTGTAAATCAATATGAGTTTCCCAAATAATAGGTAACATTAATCAATGAATGTTTTGGTTTTATTTAATCATTAATACCCTTAAATTATTTTTATTTAATAACTATATAACAAACTAATTATCCTAAACATAATGATATGTTCTTTTATTAGTGCTTTTCCAATAATCACAGAAACTTACATCAAATTAGACACAGTCATTATTCATATGTACTACGGACTACCACCTCATGAATGGATGTCATTAGTTCTTCCATTTCCTCAATTATATGTTAGTAATAATGATATAATTTATTTTTTATATGATTTATCTGGTATTTATATTTTATTTATGATTCTATAATTATTATATGACACAAACCATCATGATTCCCATTTTATGGAAATACAATAACTTCGTTTGTAGATGTGTGGAATACCAGCTCCACAAAGCAATGTGATTCATTCAAAAATTATATGGAATGTATAAATTATGGATTTAGTGAATTTATATGATATATATGTCATTATAATTCTACTTGAATTATATTATATAAATAAATAAATTTCATTTACCTTATTTATTTCAATATGACTTTGAGATGGAATCATCGTTCATCCGTACATACGGTCTACCATCTCCATGAATGGTGTATTTAATTTTATATGTATATCTTTTATATATTATTGTAAATAAATATATCCTGAATATATATTATTTTTATTCCATTATTATCATTCTATAAATTATGAGAGTCAAGAGATAAGGTAAGGTATTTTTGTCTTACATTTATTTATATGGGACACATGCATTATACACTACTTGTTTATTTTTTATGGTGTATATACTACCCAAGAGTTTAATTTATGATTATTATTATGAATATTATGGTATTTTATTATCCATATAATTTTATATCTCTCATGGTTCTTTCAATTCCACTGATTATTAAGTGGTAAGGGTTAATTTTACAATCTTATTATTATTCGGGATTATTTATACATAAGTATATGTTAAGAAATATTTTTCATACATTTTAAAGTTTCATAATAATGTCTTAAAATTTATTTTTACTATTATTATAGAATTATTTAGTGTAATTTTTCATGTTCTTTGACTTTTACTAAAAGGTTTAGAATGAATCTTTTTTTCATTTTCTGAAAGAGGTACTTTGGGAATTTTCTTGAAAATGATTGAAATGTATGTTTTTAAACATAAACAACAAGAACATATTTTTTTATCTTTAATTACATCATAATTCATTTAATCCTACATTATAAACTTTCATGGTTTTTTTTCAAATAAAATTTTTTTCATTTAAAATTGTTCGTCATTTGAAGAAATAAATTTTTTCAAAAAATAAATGATACTTTACTTAGAATTTATTTTCAAGTGGTATCTCAAAATTATATTCCATATGTGATGACATTATTTGATATTACATATGTTTAATTTGGGTATATTTTTCAAGGGAATTTTTCCTTGTATTTATTTTTTTAGTTTATGTTTATGATTGAATGATATTTATGAATCTCATTTCCTTTCAATGGGTTATGTTATGATTAAATTTTTTTAAAACCATTATCTTTTACATGGGTTTTGTTTTGATTAAATGACTTTTATGAAAACCATTTCATTCCATGGGTTTTGAAATGATTAATGGTTTATGTTATTATGGATATCATATATATGGTTTTCATTATGTTACGTGTGGGGCCTATATCTCCCTTCAATGAATTGGGTAATATTTTATATCTTATGAGATATAAAAATCTGAAATAGGGAGTGAACATGGTTTATTAAAGCACATTGTCTTGTAATATGGTCCTAGGAGTAAACATTTACTAATAAGAAGGTTTTGGGAGTGATCCTTGACTATTAATATGTTCTTGAGAGTTAACATTGTCTACTAAGATTTTGTTGAGAGTGAACCTTGATAACTAATATTATTTGGAGAGTTAACACATCCCACTCAGATAGCCTTGGAGTTGAGCCTTAAATGCTACGGAAATCATTTAATATATATATTAATATGATACATTTCTATATTTTATTTTATACTATCATAGAATATGTTCTTTTATTATTGATGAACATCTATGATTTATTCCATAACATGATATCATGATCTTTGATATAGGGGATATGATTTATAAAGGTATTTTATTTTATTTACTTAAGACTTATTATGAGGTTAATATTTATATATCCCTTGTTTGTGCTTAATAAGAATTTGAGCTAACACATTATTAAGTTTATTTTCCCTGGGATATGAAAAAATAAATTAATATTAATATGTTAAAAAGGATTCTAGTTAAGAATAAATAAGTGGGAGAAGAATTATATGTGTTATGAACTATTTTTTTATGTTTCTATGTTTCCAAAGGTGCTAAACTAATACGTTATTTAGGCCTTTTTTCATGTAATGTATGAAATATTCCAAAACAATTAACTAATGTCAATGTATTTTATCATTGTGTATTTATAGTTTGTAGCAATTCAATGTTTTAGGAAACGATTGGAAACTAGTAAGAAAAAAACATAGTAGTATCGCTATGAATAATGCTACAAAGAGGATAAAATCCTATAATTTTTGTAAAAAAACATCCATAACCTAATAATAAATGTAATATGTTATATATTGATGGTAATTTACCTTGTTTATTTCGTTTTCCTGGTATTATTAGTGTTTCCTACACTATTATTTTTTGTTTTAGTCGATGGTGGAAACTAGAAGGAAATGGGTTAACATTGAATGTGACAGAAAATTCACTAATAAGAAATAAAATGGAACAATGATTTGAGTGAAGGATGTTTTGATTTTTCATAATCATAAATCTCATATTTTGATAAAAAATCTCCTCTTTGGTGATATTCCTAAAACATCAAATAAGGGTAATATAGAGTTTATGAAAGTTAATGTGGTTATGAAAATAGAGCAAAGAATATTTTTCTTTCTACACGCCAAGAAGGTGGGAAGATGAACATTGAGGAATATATAAAATGATGGGTAAGATGTTATATTTGTGTAAAATAGGGTTATAGAGTGGAAAATTATCATAGAGTTTAATGTATTCTGTGTTTGGAACATGGGAATTATCAAACTTAATTCCCTAACCCAATAACTAACATATAGAAAAATGAAGGACCTATTTCATTCTAATCATTGAATTAGAAGGATTGTATTAATTGTATAATTTCATTCATGTATAATATTTTAGAATTTATTTTATGGTATTAAGGAATAATAAAATATCTATAGATTGGTCCACTATAGTTTTACTTTAAGGATTTGAGAGAATATATTTCATGGTAATGATAACCATGAAACGTGATTAAGGTGGTAAAATGAATTTTTTTTAAATAAAATTAAGGGAAGGGTAACATTCAATATGTTCATGATGTCTATATAATAAAATAAAAAGATGTTTGACTATGTGATAAAATATTGGGAGAGTATTGGTCACTATAGAACAATTTAGTACTATGATGAAATGGTTTTTTAAGGACTGGGTTTGTAGAATTTCTGGATTTATGGTACGGGGAAATAGTCATTTGTTTAGTGCATGCAGGTTTCATTATGGTTTTATTGTAATTATGGTTATTACCATGCTTCATGAGAATACATGATAATGGTATTCACATGTTTGTTATGCGACAATTAAGATATACATCATGTTTTTAGGGAGAAATGATATATTTATTGACCTTCTTTTGAATGATTTGGGTGTTGATATATTGGAAGGTTCATAATGGTAACTGTTAATGAAATTTTTTTCTTGAACTTTCAAGCTTTAGAGATTAATATATTAATTCATCGTATAAGGATTTATAAATATTGGATAACATGTTTTAACCATATTTTGTGATGATAACTTGAGACAAAAGTAATGGTGTGTCATCCTTTATGGTTCTTTATTATCCACTAGTTCTTGAAGTATTAAAATTTCATCCTCATTTTAAGGAGTAAACGATAAAGTAAAATTTAATCAAGGAATATCCCATGGATGGGATTGTGCTTAAAAATTTGAATGAAATCAACTAAGTATTTCTTCTCAATTAAATTTTTAATAAAAATGTATTCTATTATCATCATTTATGATGATATGAAGGACTTTTTGAGACCTATATTGTATATGATTTTCTATTAATTAACCTTATAATTACCATATTATCTATTATTATCTATAATAAATAGATAGTTAGAATTCTCTCTCATTTACAGGTTTTTAATTTCATTTAATGTTCTCCTAATCAAAATCCTAGATATGTGGTGATCATCACCATTTACATTCCCTATATTTGAAAGGATGTATTATTATCCCTTTTAACAATGTGGGTTTTCCATGAATAAATAATCAAACATCGACCATTTATGTTTGAAGTGAAATTTAAAATTTCAAGGATGGGATTTCCTTTTAAAATTTTCAATCATAATGAAACAGTATCTAATTAATTATAACATCTACCAAATATATATCAACTTCATGATGTGTTATATTAATCACTCTTAATGAAGTGAATACTTGATCCTTCACATGTACTAAACTCAAATGTATTACCACTAGAACGCGATCATTTATATGTGGAAAAAATAGAATAGATTTTAGATCATATTGATAAAGTTATAAGAAAAAATAAAACTCATCTAGTTAATTTTTTTTAGAGAAACCACAAATTTGAGTAAGCTACATGGGAACCTAAGGATGTGATAAGGCAAAAGATATCCTCTTCTGTATGTATCTGAGTGCTGAATTGCGACATAAAAATTCATTTTAAGGGGTGTAGAATCAAACAACTTGAGTTTTTATGAATTATTTTAAAATAAATTAAATTCCCTTGATTTTTAATTTTATAAGCTACACCAAGGTAAGCTTCTGCTGCATGCAACACTGGATTTGCTTACATTACATGCAACACATAGTTTCTATGTAACACCATTTTATTTTTATAATTATTTAATTAAGAAAATTTTAACCTATCCATTCAAATGGATGTTATAAAAAAGATTAACTGAATTATGAAAATATTTTTTACACGTGTATATATAATTCTTTTAATAGTTAATTATAAATGAACGCACAACCCTTTTTAAGATAAAACAAAATGTTTTCCTGAAAAATAATTCACAAGTGTGTTTTATACTAATAAATAATGAAATTACTAATGTTGGAATAGATTAATGATATATATATATATATATATTATTAAATATTATATTTAACATTATCAGTATGTGTTTTATAGATAGAACATAAGATCATATCCAATTATACACATAAAGAAAGAATTTTTCTAAAAGTTAGTCTTACCGTCTTTTGATGGTGCACTTATTTAAAATCCATTTTTTTAAAATTTTATAATTTTTAATTTTTAAAATAACATCTTACTTGAAAGAGAAATATCAAAATTTATGTTAGATGAATTTTTAGTATTTTCCTGAGAAGTTTCATGTTTTGATGAATACTGAAAAATACTAAATATCAATTGAAAAATGCTTTTTCATGTAACATATTTATATAGTGAAAATATTTTTTTATGTGGTTTTATAGTATAATTATTAAAATTTTAAATTAATTAATCCAATTGAGTTCATTTTAAAAAAATTCCTATTGGAATTGGGTGTAAAAACATTTTAAGCTTTTGGACTTTTTAACTTTAAAAACATATTTTCTCATTTTGTGAACAAGATTAATATTAGCTTAATTTTAGCTAATTATATATTTATAATTGTGAAAAATATATTCCATATTTTTAATCATAAGGAAAAAATTTCTTTAATTTTTTTAACAATATTATTTGTTACTTTAATAATTTTTATTATAATAATTAATGGAATATTGGGTAATTAATTGTGAAAATATTATTACAAATATTATAAAAAACCCTAAAAAATGAAAAAATATTATTTTATGATTTTAATACGAAATGTATCAGATAATATTTGATATTGAATTATTTAATGGAAAATTTTCCAGGAAAATTGATTAGATATTATCAAAATCAAAGAGAGTGAAAAAAATATCACACTCTTACTTTTAAGAAGTATAATATTTTCAATATGAGCATAAATAGATCAAATTTCAGAATATATATATTTTTTGGAAAGATAAATTGTTTATATAAATTATGAATTGTTTTAATTTATAGTGGAAACATAGTATTCATAAATAATTACACAATAATGATGTATTAATTATTTAATTAATTAAAAAATCAATTAAATGATATTATAAATATTAATAGAATTATAATTTGAATTAATTAAGGTTTTAAATGACTTTGATTGGAGAATATTAAATTTTATGGATGACGTAAATTATTGTTTTTAATTTATCTTGAATTATTAAGTTTCTTAAAGTCAAAGTAATGAATAGTGTCAAAATGTACAATTATGATATGTTTTGAAAATAATATTTTCCTGAATTATTTAAAAAAGGATAAAAATATTAATTAATGACAAGGGGAAGATATATGGATGGAAATATCTCAAATTGGACATATATGGTATAATTGACTCATTATATATATAAATTTTATCCTCTTAATATTGAAAATTTGGTTACTATAGTTAAAATTAAAATTGCATAAGTAAGGGTTAATCAAAATGGAAATGTTTAAAATAAAACCCAAACCTGTATAAAAAATATTTATTGAAGATATTTCAGCCTTATGTCATCTTATATTTGAATAAATTTCCTTTTGGAGGTATTTTTATTTATATTGATTTTATTATAAATTAATCTTTTCATAAATTTCAAAAGTTCCCCTCCCATCTTTTATAAAAGGGTACCTCTTCATCTATTTTATTCACACATCAAACCATATTTTTTCCAGAAAAATAAATACCAATATCCTCTGTAATTTTTGACCTTATACCTATAATCCTTAATTTTGGATGAGATCCCATTAAATAAGTCCTTTTCTGAAAATCATAAAGAGATACCCAATGAAGAGGTTACGTTCATCGTTGAATCATTTGGATTTATTTCATCCTTAAACCCCTTAGATTAAATTTATTTCATGTTAATATAATGAAATAAATATAATTAAAATACTTAAAATTTTTTTATTAATTTTAATACCAATACTATCAAAGACTTCCGTTAAATAGTATATACAATCATTGTTCCATTGTACGACGGACTATCGCATCATGAATTAATGGCACTCGTTCTTCCATTAAGACCATTATGGTTTGGGAATAATGTGGAAATTTGTATTTTTATATGATATATATTATATTTATAATGTATTTATTCTTCTTTAATTATTATATAACACATTTTTTCTTTCTTTCCATTTTTTGGAAGTATGATAACTACGTTTGCAGATGTGTGGACTCCTACCTACTCCAATTGATGTAATTGTTCACACTTTGCATGGAATGTATTAAGGATGGGTTTAGTGAATATATTATATATATATATATATATATATATAATAATTATACTATAATTATATTATATATATATATGTACATATAATTCAGCCACGTTCTTTCTGTCAATATGAAAACAAAATAGAAACAATGTTCATGCGTACGTAAGGCCTAGTGTCTCTATGAACAATGCATTTAATTTTATTTTTATATATTTTATAGATTATTATAACTAAATATAAACTGAATATATATTACATTAAAATCCGTTTTATGATTTTAGAAATTATTAAATCATGATATAATTATTTGGAAAAAAAATATAACAAATTAAAACACATGTGAAAAACATATTTGTAATTACCTGAAATGTAAATTTGGCATAGAATTATTAAAAATGGGTAATATAAGGCAATTATTAAATCATAAATGATAACATATAATTGAATAAGGTTCTATAATTTATTTATAATAAACTTATATTTTTTATAATATAAGTTTTGATGAGTACAACAAGAGTCAATACATAAGGTATGTGATTTTTGTCTCACTTTTATTACCATGCGACATATGCCTTATACACTACTTGTTCCTTTTGTATGGTGTATATACATCAAATCAATGTATTTTATGAAAATAATTTTTAATATTATGGTATTTTAATATCCATAAAATTTTCTTCTTTTCATAGGGAATATCATTATATAGATTATAATGTGGTAACGATTAATTTTTCACAATATCATTATTATTTGAAAAGATTTATATATAACAATCTCTTGGGGAATATTTATCTTTCATTCCCATGTTTCTAAAAAAATCCAAAATATTTTTACTACTATTCAACAATTTTACAAATTCATTATTACCCATGTGTGAATCTTTACTAAATGGTTTGGAAGGAATATTTTTGTCATCTTTTGAATAAGGTACTCTATGACTTTTCTAGAAAATGTATTATAAGAATTTTCTTTTAACTTATACATAATGAACAGAATTTTTTCAATTTCCTGAAGTCTTAATTCCTTTAATATTCTTGTATAATCATTCAAGGATATTTTCATTTTAAATGTTTTATTTTAATATTAAATGTTATATTATGAATATAAATGTTTTTCAAAGAATAAATGATATTTTACATAATAATTATTTTTATTTGGTCTCTCAAAATTATTCTCCATCTATGATAACATTATTCGGTTTACATACGTTTTAATGGGAATATTTTTAAAGTATATTATCCATGTTCTTTATATGGTTGTTTTATTTTTATAATGGAATGAAATTTATGAAACCCATATCTTTTACATGTGTTATGATTTGATTAAATGTTTATAAAACCCATTTAGTTTACATGGGTTATGTAATGATTGAATGATTTTTGTAAAACCCATTTCATTCCATGGGTTTTGATATGATATATGATTTACGTTACTGTGTAATAGATTTTAATGGTTTTCATGATGTGATGGTTGGGACCTATATCACCCTCAAATTAATTGAGTAATTATTAATATATCATGTGATAGAAATGGCTGAAATGGGGAGTGAACCCAGTTCAGTAAAAGAAAATTGTCCGCTAAGATAGTAATGGGAGGGAAAAAATTACTAATAAATTATTATGAGTGAAAATTTTATAACTAATATGGTCATGGATGTGAGAATTTCCAACTAATATGGTATTGTAATTAAACCTTGAATACTAATTTAGTTTTGGAATTGAACCCATTACACAAAGATATACCTATTCATCATCCTTGACAACTATAGAAATCATTTTAGATATATGTTCATATTCCAAATTTCTATTTCATTTGTTATTCACTAATAGAATATATTTTATGATTATTTATGAACTTATATTATTTATTCCATTACATGATATCATGATATTTTATACACAAGAAATTATTTCAAAATATTTTTTTTATGTACTTAGTTCTTATGGTTATGTTATGACAGATATATCCTTTATTCACCCTTATTGATAATCCAAGATAAAACATTCATATATATATTTTCCATAGGATATGAATAAAGGTAATAATAATGATATTTAAAAAATTGTTCTAGTTATATGGAAATATATGGTTGAATAATTATATGTGTTATGAACTAGTTGATTGTGTTTTCATGTTTCCAAAGGTAATAAATTAATAAGGTCTTTGGAAGTGTGTTTATGTAATGTATGAAATGTTCTGGAAAAAAATATTTAATTTAAGTTTAATTTAATCTCAAGTAATTATAATAATTTCCTTACATTCATTTAGAATTTATAAAATTATGTAAAAACTATGCTTCACCCATCGATGAAATGTCTACTCTTCATTTCCTACAAGATCTCACTAATATTCATCCTTATAAATTCTTTTATTTTTAATAACCAATATTTTCTAAAAGGTAATGTAAAAAAATTAAATATTTAAAATTTTATGATAATCATAATATAACTAGTAATATGGGATGAATATCTATTTTCTTCAATCCACAAATTCTCATTTTATGAAAACGTCAATGCAAAATATTGTATAAATATTCTCCCCATTTTCTTCTATATTTTTTTCTATGTTTTTTTATCATTAAGATTAAATCTCCGACCTATTAAGAAGAGGGTGATATAATTTTTCTATTTACATCATATTTATTTACATATTACATAATTTTTATTAAATTTCATAAATTGATTCATTATTTACAAATTAAATATTTATAAATTTTACTAAAATAGTCTTTACTGAGTGGGATAAATCCCCCTAAAATCATGCATTATAAAAGTTATAAAATCATATAAATAAATTTAATTAATTCTAATTATTATTTATATATATATATATATCCAATACAACACGTAAAATAATTATAAAATGAAATGAGTCTTCCATAAAAATTGTGTTGTCTATATTGTGCCATATATCATCTCATAGAAATACAAATCTGATATTAATGAATTTTTTAAAAAAATATTATATATTACTGATAAATTCTTCACTCATCTAAATTATTCATTGAATTTTATAAACTGCCATTTCTATTATAATTTTCATTTATGTTTGTATTTTCATAATTTTAATATTTCTTTGGAACATTATTATTTTTTCTATAATCACCAATTAATTGTCATTTAACTAAAATTATGCAATTTAATCCAATCAACAATGAACTATTACACATTTCATGTGACTTATTTTATAATTTGACCTATAATAATCCCAATTTAATGCCTCATTAACCTTGAAAGCTCACACTAATAATTATCCCACTTCATGTACATGTTTCTCATAATTATCTTATAACATAATGGCATGACATAAAGTATAAAACAGTTTTTTCACTCTATCATGTTCATTTTCTCACTCTTTAAATTATCTTCTATATACTCCTTTATTTTCTTTTGTTTAGTGAGTATCAAATTAAAATTTAAAATCTCTTTTATTGAGCATGATTGAATTATAATATGGGAAAAATTAATAGTGTTTGATTATAGGAGACTTGTTCAAATATTTCTAAATCCTTTATATAGTGTTTATATCATTGAATGATAAACTTTTATTTTATATATCAATATAAAATCCATATTAGTTTCTTTTTTTTCATCACCTTTATCTTCATTAATAGTTATATCACTATCATTCATTGTAACGAAAAGTATATTTTCTTTATTTTCACATGAAGTTTCATCATCAGTTTTGTCATGAAACTCTTCATCATCATCCAACCTAGATAATAATTTATATTCATTGATATTGATAAATTTATACATTTTTATGTTGTAGAAAACTTATACATGTTAAATTTTGAAGTTTAATTTGTTTAATAAAAATAAATAAAGTTAATTCACTATAATTTTTTTCTTCCTTGGGTTTTAAAAAACTGTATGAATAATTTTTAATAGATCCAAATTCGAAACATGTGTTTTTTAGATTTCCAAATACTTTCATTTACCATTCATAAAACTTATTTAGTTCAATTACACCATTTTTTCTCAGTATATCTCAATATCTTTATCATTATCAAAAATATTCTTCTCCACCTTAACCTATTTTATAATATTAGAATATATCATAAATTCAATGTGTATTTCTAATCCTTCTATACCATTACCTTTAGAGTACATCCCCTTCTCAAATAATAAGTCTTCAATATTCAATGCAATTCATCCAATTTATAAGCAGTGTAATAGTATCAAATAATCAATGGATTTATATTATATTTCACCTAAAATATGCATAATATACTTTTCAAAATAAAATAATCATTAAGAATTTATTTAAAACCTCTAATAGTGATCAAAACATAATTAATGTTTTTTATGAAATCATCAATCTATTCATCATTGTATATTATTTTTTATTTATACAACATGTAAATGATTTTTAATTTATTATCGTTTAACATAACATTTCTTAAATTGAAAATTCAAGATTTTTCCCACATGGATTTCATTATATTTATCCCCATATCATTAATGGTATCCTTTTTTAATAGTGTTGAAAAAAATTCATTTTGATCTCATCAATCAATATTAGGGTTATTTTGATTCATAGTTTTCAACATTTTATTTTACATAATAGAAAAAAATTCCAATTTCATATAACATAAATAAAGTCAATCCAACAGATAATTGGTATGGAATAATTCTATCACTCGATATGACATAGTTCTTATCATGAAATATTTGAACCCACTTTTGATTCTGGTAATTATTTTTATTGATTATCATTATTAAATGTATAACTACCACAAACTAAAATAAGTTGATAATTTCCACTTTAAATCCATAAAAAAATTGATGACTTTATCAAAAACATATAACACTTCCCTAATACAAATTTTTTGGTACCTAGATACAAATATGATATAGTATTATCATTTATTCACTATTATATGGGTAAATCATGGAATATTTTTCTTATATATTCATTTATTATATTCCAACTATCAACTATTAAATTTATTAAAATTTTTATTATTTTAAAAGTCCTATCAAAGAATTATAAACAAGTATAGTAGTCACAATGAATTTAAATGGATCACCACTAAAAATTATTTTATACATCATTAGGATGATATAGGAAACCATAGAAAACATTATGTACCAATATTCATGGATAAAAATGATCAATTTTTATCCTTGAACTCCTATTAAAAATTAAAAAAAATCTTGGATAATGTGACATGCTCCAATAAAGGTAAAATATGAACATCAATGTTACAACTATAATAATATTTAACATCTAATAGTATATTCTAATTTTCTAAAAAAGTTAACTTACTATTCTTCTCTTCTTCAGACACTAATCATTTTATCAAATAATGAGTTGAAACTCCATTAAATAAATCAAAAACATCATGTATATTACACATTGTTAACACTATGAATGTGAAAACATTAAAATTCAATCAATAAAAAATATTCTTATAACATCACTTTTTAAACCAAATCAGACCACTTCATCATTAAGAAAATTGATTATCTTAACATCACTGTATTCCTACTTGAATATATTTTTTGGATATTTATCAGATAACATGGGTAATTTTACTAAATATTTATTTTATATATATTATATTTTTCTCATTAATAAATATTTTTTCCTATTAATTAAAATTATTTGAAGTTGAAAAGAAAATATTTTATACATGATATTAACCAAACTGACAATAGTTTGTGAAATATTATAACAAAATTACATGAAACTATGTATTGTCATCCATGGACTAATATATACCATGTGTGATTACATCACATCAATGTATATAATTTTAATAGTTAAAATAAATAGGAATTTATAACATATTTATAACCAACAAATACCCTAGATCTTCTTTATCTTTGATATTCAATAAGAGTATATCTAAATCTAAAATGGGAAAAAAAACATGAATGAAGAGATTATTTTTTAAATTACTTAATAAAATCTATCAAAATGAGATTGTTGATTTATGAAATTATAATCAATTGACTTTATATAATGTAATGAGGGTAAAGTATCCATTATTTAATATTAATTAAGGGGTATATAGTTTTTAGGTATAATATTAGTAAATGTGTCACCATTTCATAATTACAGGTTTATAGTAAATATAAATAAATATTATTTCAATTTGAAAATTAGATATATTTTCATAGTAAAATTTTTTTAAAAAATTAAAGTGATGATATTTTTAATATAATTAAAATATATTAATTCACTTGGACAAATTCCATCAATTATAAAGAAAGTGTATTGATTAATTATGTTTTATTTTTTAATTTAAAACTGTTATGTAATGATATTAGTAAAATATATTTATTAAATTAAATGAATTATATGAAGAATAAAATAATAATATCTAATATATAATTATTTAATTATGTGGAATTAAAATATAATTTTTTGATGATAAAAAATGTTTTTTCAAACATTAATTTTTCAATATATAGTATATTTTTATCTAAAAGGTAAATTTCAAATATTTTTACCATGAAATTGTAAAAAAAATAGTTTTTATATAGATATAAATTTCTAAAAATTCATAAAATAATTATTAATAAGTTAATAATAAAGATAAAATCATTTATTTTTAAAAGTTCTATTTTAAACAAAATTATTTTTTGTACATGTTATGTACTATTATTTAAAAAAAATTAAAAAAATATATAATACAGACTAATTTTTGTGAAATAAATAGATAATATACATTATAAAATTATTTATATTCAGTTTATTATTATTAAATATCAAATAATAAGAATGGATTATTTTTTGTGTTTAAAAATAATATTTTATAAAAAATATTTTTTACATTATAAATTTTTATTTTATCAAACTAATTTTATCATTATTTAAATATGGTTTTATTTAATTTTAATTATTATAATTAATAAAAAAAATTATCACTAATATGATGGTTAGTAGTGTATGTAAAGTGAGAATAATTAAACACAATGTTTAGATTGTCATGATTCAATAAAAAATTTATCTATATTTTATATTCATTTAAAATTTATTTTACTCATATATTGAATCTAAATTATAATAAATAGATTTAAAATTTAAAATCATCTGGTACAAATGTGGTAATATGGTTCATCTTATATTATTATTAAAACAATTATTTCCAATGTAAAAAATAAAACACGGTAACAAGAGTTAAAAGGTTGAAAAAATTCCATAGTTTATGATTTTGATAATTTAAATGGATTAAACTAGATAAAAATATATTTCTCAGGTGTGGGAGTTGATATGGAATTTTTAACCCAAATTTCATTATATAACTCACCTAAATCCTATGGGGTTCTATCATTACCTTACGCCAAACTCTAGTTTCCCTAGAAATGACCCTCAATTTCTCTAATAATAAGGGCTCTCTTCTAAACACTAAAACCCACTTCTATCTTTTAGTTTTATAATCAATATCTTCTTAAATTAACTATCTTATAGTATTCATAAATTTTTTGTATACATTTTTTATAAGGAGGTATAAGTCTTACATTCCAAAAAAAACTAGTTGCAATAAAGTGTGAGACCTTAAATATGGTCAGAGCATCTCCTCCTGAGAGAGCTTACAAGGTAATTTTCATTACGTAAATTATTAATCCTTGGTATGTGTTTCATTTTATGAACCTAAATTAATTAATTTAGTCTATTTATGTACCCATAAAAATATTTTAAAATTTATTACATTGCATTCATTAGATTTAAAAATCCATGTTTTATCCCTATTTATTTGGAATTAATTCAAGAATTACAATAATTATAGTTGGTTTTGTTGATTTAATTTCCCTTTTATTGTGTGATAATCTTTAAACAATGACTGTTTTGTTGAAAACATTTTTTATTCTAACATTTCTATATTTCATTTCTTATTATCCCTTTTTAACTGGGAAACTATATTTCAATTTCAAAAAATTAATCTTTGATTGATATATTTCTTCATAGAAAATTTAATTTTTAAGAACAATTCTAACCTGATCTCTTGGATATTTCACCTCCATGTCCATATATGTTTTTATAAAAAAACTTCTTTTATTATTTTGATAGAATAATATGAATTCTCTTCTATACCATTTCTCATTATTTATACTCTTGAATATGTTATATAATTCATTTATTGATATGGGTAATCATTAAATTATTTTTAATGTTAATTTATTTACGATTATTCTTAAAATATAGTTTTTTAATTTTTTATTCTCTGTTATTTTAAAATTATTCTCAATGAAACATTTAACAATTTTTAAAAAAAACATTATAAAACATTATATAAAAATATTTTTATAGGTTCTAATACATATTCCACTATATCTTCAAATGATCTACCTCATATGAATTTATGATACATGAATAACTCATCATATTGTATTATTATATAATGCCTTCTAAAAATTTAAATTTATGTTTTTATTGGTTAAATTATTGATTACATTTCATGTGAATCCATTGGAAAATTAGATGTAACCTACATCCTTTTTATTTATCTTTTAATAAGATCTATGATTGATTTTATATTCCCATATATGTTTGGTTTAGCATTATATGACTATTGGGTATGATATCTCCATATAATGGATTAGAAAAATCTTTATATCTCATGAGATAATTATGTGGTGCATGGAAATGATTTTGGTTAACTGGGTTAAATTATTTATATATGGAAAATATTGAATTGATATATGTTCAAAAAAATGTTTGTTGAAACAATTGTGGTTAACTATGTTCAAAAATTTGTTCATATAAAGAATTATCTTTAGATATGATTACAATTTATTGAATGGATATTATTGTGGTTAGTTATGTTCATAAACATAACAATTCATATTATCACACTTACCTATGTTTATAAATTTATTAGTTGACTTCATTGTGGCTAGCTACATTAAAAATATTTTTCATGGACATGATTGAATTTTGTTATGCTCACAAATTTTTTTCATGGTTATAATTTCAATTATGTGTGTTCACAACACTTTATGTGGATATGAATATAGTTATATATGTACATAACATTATTCTAGGAAATTATACCGGTTATTTATGTTGACAACAATATACATGATCATAAATGTATTTTGATATGTTATAAAATTTATTCCTAGTTATGATTTTGGTTAGCTATATTAATAAATTCATGCTTGGACATTATTTAGGTTATATATACTCAAAAAACTTGTACAGTCGTTATTGTGGTTATCTATGTCACAATTAATTTCATTAACATTATTTTTGTTAGATATGTTATCAATATTGTGTGTGGAATTGATTTCAGCTAACCACATTGAATTATTTCTATAGAGACATGATTGTTGATATCTATATTAACAACAATATTTATAGATGTAATTTTTCTTATCTATATTCACAACCTTCTTTGTGGACATGATTTTGGTTATCTATGTTCATAAGGATAGGGTTTTCCTATGATTTTTTATATATATCATACCAATGTTCTTCTCCATGGGTCATTATTATTATCCCTTATTTCTACATTATTATTCCATGTAATTTGGTATATTTTCATGATGATCATTTTGAGGTCATATATCCTGTAATCAGGACATATAGTAAAGTCTTATGATTCTTTATTTTTTTTAATTAGATATTTCTCAAATGTTCTTATTTTCCCATAAGGTTATAATCTAATAATTTAAAATTCAATGATTTCTTTTCCCATAATGATAATTTTATATCACTAAAACTTATATTTCCTATTTCAGTATATAATTATTTACAATAATATTTTTATGAAAAAGTCTTGTGTGGTGATATTTTTGGGGTATGTTAAAGAAAAAATTTGAAATATTTCATTTATGTTGATAATTTAAAATGAAAGTAAATCTTTCAGTTTTAGAGTTCTATAATAATTTTTGAGGTGTAATTAATATTAAGGTGAAATGATATAATTTGTGAGGTGTAATGAATATTAAGGTGAAATCAGAATTTTTTGGTAAAACATATCACCATATGACTGAAAAAATTTTGAATATAGGGAATCACTAATATTTCATGGAAATTGGTTTAGATCATAATCTATATCTTCTTAGAACAAATTCATCCCTTGAGGAAAATTCTAATGGCCCATCCCAAGTATCATGATTTCAAATATTCATTGTCGTATACATTGTGGAATAAAAAATGACTAAAAATTAAATATATTAATCATTTAAAATTTACAATTCCAACAGAAAATGAGAAGAAAAATATATTAGGTCTTACCCATTACACCATTTCTCTTATGTCACAAAGTGAAGTTATATTATCCTTATAACTGGGAACAAAATCATTGCATGGAAAATCCATGGTTCATGATTAATTTTATTCCAAAAAAACATAATTATTTTATTTCACATCACAACATGATTATAAATAGTGAAACCTGATTAATTTTTTATTCTCTAAAAATTGATAAACACAACCCTTTTACCCAAGCCTCTTCAAAACATAAAAAGAGTTTTACATCAAATAAATTATTATGTTCCACTAGTCAACTAAATTATTATGTTCCACGGTGAAGCTAACGTATTCAGTGTGTAACTTGAGGCAAGGTGGTGGACTTGAGGTGACGCGTGGATCGAGATGAATGGATGGTGATGCCTTGGTTTTTTAATTTTATATTTTGTGGTTTTTGGATGGCTACTGTGGCGGTAAAGATTTTGAATTTTGAATTTTGTTTACATTTTGGATTTTTTTGTAGTGTGTTGATCGTCATGTGGGGTATGTAAGGGTGGTTTGTGGATGTTTCATTTGGTTCCCACTTTTCCAAAAAGGGGCATCTTAAAAAATAAAAAAAATGGATTGTGGAGAAAATCATATCAACGTCAATTATTTAACAACCAATAATATCCTCCTTTATTTAATATACCATTTTGATAAAAACACCATTAGTAGAACCTTGAATAGGAAAAAACATCCATGTCACAATATGGTATTCATATATAGTAATTTATTTCGGATAATGAGTATATATGAAGTGATGGTTATATATAATTCATAACATTTGATGATGAATTTAGTCATTATAGTTTTGTTTCTCTTAAGAATAAAATCAAATAATCATTTTAAATATTAATGGAAAAAAATATCTTCCAAATATATATATAAATATGATTATGGTATATTAGTTTTATAATTATAAGAAATACATAAAATAAGAGTTCACTTATCATAAGAGATATTTTGTAATTCACACACGGCTCAATAATCCATGAATACCTTAGTTGATTAATGTATATGAAATGATAAATCATGAATTGTATGATATTCATTGATTTATAATGGTTAAATATACAATTTATTTATCTTGTAGGGGTTTTCATATGGAATCATATACTTTCCTACTTAGAAACACATTATTTAATGTAGTTATACGTAAATATGTGAAATGTTAACTGATAAAAACAGTACATTAATTTGATGAAAAATTATGGTTGGGATGATTATGTGAGGAATATTTTTATTATATGAACTTAAAACTAAATATGAAAATAATTATTTTTTAGGTCTACTGAAAAATGAATTTATTATATTTATATGTCCCTAATAATAAAAAATTATTTTTATCTTCAAAATCTAAAATTATTCGGATGAAATATATTAATTATAGGATAAATCAATGAAATATTTTCCATGGTATGTCTAAAAATAAATATATAGAAATCATTATAGGGAGGGAAAGTGAATTTTTATAATAAGATAAAATTGAAAATATACTGATCTGAATATCAAAGGAAACTATTTATGATCTTGGGAAATATTCATTTCATGTGGAAAAAATTTATGTTGGGTTTATAAAAGATAAACCTACAAACTATAATAAAATTATCAAAAGTTATAATTGGATGAAATAGTTATAAAATTTAATCTTAAATGGAATCCACATACATGAATCAAATAGGGAAAATGATTGTACAACCCAAAGCATAAAATCGTATAGTTTTATGTGTCTTCTGTAAATTAATATACATATAGATGTTATAATTTCTACCTATAAATATTACTTGGGTGATGAAAACTACATTAACATTCGTTATATTTATAATGAAGAAATTTTTTTCTGTATTATATAGTAAATTAGGCTAATATTTTTTAATTATGAACACTATAATGATTTTTGAAATATACCATATGGATGTTAAAAAACATTACATAGGTGGAATCTATTTACGTATGAGTATAAGATATGTGATATACTCACTTAATTAAATGTAATTTATAATTAATTTTTTTAAAATTCATTTTTCCCTTTTATTTTATCTCTATTTAGTGTTTTTAATAAAATTGGGTTTTAGTAAAAAGGGTTTGATAATTTATAGTTGGAGAGATTATATAATGCTAGGCTATTTGGTAGCTAGAAAATACCACCATCATTCCATTGGGTGTATGATGGGATTGAAAAAATATTTTGATACCACCACCAATTGGTGGTGTGAAATGACCCTCCACTAGTGATGGAAATACTAAGGTAGTTAATTTATACATACTAGTAAGTCGAGGGTGATCCAACGACTAGTTGGTGGATCCTGGCTAAGTGATCAATAAATTCTCCCAACAGATTTTAATTACATACATTTTCCTCCTTAACATTTATTTTATTATTACCCTATTCCCCTATTTCAATCTTGAAACATTCTCACGTTAATATTGAGCTCTATCATTTGTCTCCCCTTGGCCTTTAATGTTGAATCAATCTAGTGATGGTAGATTAGTAGGTATTCTCTATATTTAAACTAAATCAATCTTATTATTTAATAGATATTCATGTTTCTATGATGGATATGTGAATTCTATATAGATCTAATGATTGTTTCTTCACTCATTCATAGATCAGTCATATATTTATAATGTGAATGTTGTCCCTTGATCAAATCTAAATCTACCTTTAACTATGAGATTCTAATGGGTGAGTCATTATGTACATTCATTATAGGCCTATTCTTGATGGAATATTGAGACAAAACTATAATTCATTGATATGATCAATGTTTTCCTCATATATCTAATTTTAGATTTATTATCCTTTGGTAGAATGATGGTGGGTTCATTATTTCAGTGAGTATTCTTTGATTATAGAATGATCTCACATGAATGGTAGACAATTCTAGATAAGTTATCCTAGGTCGATCATCATGATACCTTATTCTTATTTAATCTCATATTTTATATGTATTTGGATTATGGATTGTTGGTGGATAAATATTTATTTCCTAGATGTGAGGTTATATTATAGAAATGATTAGTAATTATCTTTCCATTATCTACTTAGTTGGTATATGATATATTGGCATCATCTTCTTCTACATACCATAGATCTATTTCCATTGAAGGACTTTGAGAGGAATGTGATTCTAGAACTATCTTTATTAGCATGAAACCTACCTAGATCACTTTTCTAAACCACTTTCATGATGAACTAGATCCTCATATAGCAACACTTAACATGAAAAACAATTATTAATATGTGTTCAATGTGTTTTAGGCATTAAAACTTTTACATGACTTGGATTAATTTGTCAATAATGTTGATTTAGAAAGTTCCATACCATAGAAGGAACTTGTACAACCCTTAATTCATTGACGTGGTTCTTGTATAGTCATAATTTTTTTTCCATTATATCTTATGAACACAAGTTTTTGTTTTCATATCCTATTATTCCATTATATTATTATTGATGCAATAAGTGTGTTTAGGTATCCTAATAACCCATGTTTAACTTTGATTACATGTGAAGACATGAAGCTACAATGACTTGTGATGATATTCTATTCTTTTTTAAGGTATTATTTTCTCTTTTGTGTGATATTTCATATTTCATTTGGAGGTATTTCTCTAGTATTCAACAAATGGTAGATCATCGTGATATAATAGACCATTACAAGGGGAGCACACATGAATAGTGATGATGATAAAGATGGACCTGATCACAGGGTAGGGGTTTGAAGGCCTTAAGCTTGGTACCAAAATAGTAATAGTGGGTCATTATGGCCTTGATGCTAGAATAATGATATTATTAGTAAGGTATGATGGTCTTGTTTCATTTCAAATTGAATAACCAAGATACATTTCCCTTAAGGCTTGACATACGAGTTCCATATATTTGAATGGATTATAGCCTGATCTATGATGGAAATTATGTATGATGGAATTATTGCTTGACCTAAATAATATACCTTACAACATATTTGGGTTATCCATTATCCTTATGGATAACTCATGTTTCAAAACCCTCATAACTATCCCTTATGAAATTGAAATTATGTAAGAATAGGTGAGGTATGTGGTATCATGGATATGAAATTTATTCTCTATATATGATTGATTATTTTCATTTAGATTTTTCTGAATTTACTACTATCAAGATATATATCTATTATATATGTGAACTTATGTTAAAGAGTAATAGGTTTTGTCTTAAAATGTTTCATTATTTAAACCCTATTTGGGAATCTTCATTCACATATGGACTTCATAATCAAAGATTTATATAAGGTAAATGGGCCCATGGAAGGTAGAAAAGTTGTTAGACAATGGATAATGAGTGTCTGAAGGATATAATTTTTATGAATAATATAATGTTTTACTTTATATCTATGGCCTTATATTTTTGGGTATGACCATCCACATTAGGTTTCCTCAATACTTTTCTTTGGGGTTATGAAATATGTTATAGCATGGTTATTTTATTCTTCTAATAATATTTTTGGTTGTCATATATCTTATAGAGTATGGCTAGGATTAATATTTGTATAGTCTCCCTACTACATAATCTAGACCTTTCCTCAATTTGGAAGCCTCTTTCATATGGGGATGTGAGCATGAGGTTAACTGGAACACTAGAAAAAACCAGTTGATTTTGGTTATCAACTTACAAAATTATATCAGAATAGAGTTTCTAATATATTCATCTCGATTATTATTGGACATGGTATTAATGATATGTGTTGTGTGGAACTCAGGTAGATAAGTTCCCATGTTCCTAGCCAGGTTATGTGTAATAGATCTCTTATTTAACATTTAAAATATTTTTTTACAGTTTATGTGATTTGGGTGTGTAGATTAAACATGAAAAGGAATGTAGGGTTTTATTTATTATATATTTATATATCTATATAAATAATAATTAGTTGATTCTATGACCTGTGATATTTTCATATATTTGTATCCTTATTTTTTTTCTTTGATGTACATATAAGATAATGATACCAAAGTTATTGGAATTAAAATGAAATTAATTTTACATTTCTCATTGACTATGCCTAATTTACATGTTGTGATAATGTAGATTCTTCCATGAGAAGTTCTAAATAAGAAATATTATAGGTTATAGTATCCTCGTAGGTTTAATTCCACTGTATAAATCCCAAGTTTATTCCATTTATATTTTTAGGTTCATGCCATAATCATGTTTTTAATATATATTCTAAATGTTTCCTTTGTTATTTGAGGATTATATCTCAATAATGACTGATGGGACAACAAGATGACATGTGATTGGATGCTCTAGTTATGGATGATGATTTTGTTACAGTACCCACTATGCAAGAGTGTATAATAGAGAATGATCACATCCTACTCTAGTGGAACAAGCAGTGGGAACACCTCAGTCTTGAGTCTTCACTTTTTCTAAATGATGGTGGAGGGGCATACAGACTTGTGGTTAAATGATTTATAGACTTCTAGATCCATCACCAACCAAACATTAATGTAACTAGAGGGTTTCAGGATGAATAATAATTGATTAACATTATTGTTGGTACTATTTTATACATTAAGGTTCTTAATGATATAATACTGAATCTGGAGGCGTTCATGTTTCAGGTACCTGGATGGAGATGGTGGGTTGAGATGTATTAGGATGACAATCATGAGGGTCCCACATAATAATCCTTAGAAATATTATTTAGGGATTTTATTCTTTAATCTCTATAACTATACTGATTTTAAGAGTTCACAGAGTTAAACAGTGATCCATGAACACTTCAACATACTCTGTGCTTTTCATGGATTTTATCTTCTTCACTCCCATGTCTACTGAGAATGAGGCCTAAAAGGCTAGGAAGTTTCATATTTTCTCCAATGCGATAATGAGTTTCCTAGTTAATGGATTTGATCTTGAAACATATTCTAAGGTATTTTACAAGGATCTGTATATGGAAATTACCTTAATTATTAACACAACACTATAATAATTTTATACATTAGTATGTGGGATGATGAACCTCTTCCAACTTCTATGAGTTTCTCCTCTAGAATATGAAATTTTATATTGTAAAAAATAAGCTATGGTGATAGCAGATAGATTGGGAAATGAAATTTTTATCTTCCTCATATGGAGAGGATTCATAAATCTTTTAATATAGAGAGTTTAGTAACTTCCACATGTTATACTCAATGCCTTAGTGAATTTTTTTAATATGCTAATATATTGTATACCACAAGTA
The DNA here is from genome assembly GCA_963277665.1 of Viscum album. Taxonomy (NCBI): domain Eukaryota; kingdom Viridiplantae; phylum Streptophyta; class Magnoliopsida; order Santalales; family Viscaceae; genus Viscum; species Viscum album. Next base: position 131,019,141 of record OY728138.1, on the reverse strand, counting down.
TTTTTATTAAAGGCCAATGTTGTATGGATTCAACAGAGGATCGATGCAGATGTTTTATGAGAAATAAATACCTATATGAGGTCCTCGACAGTTTGGTTAGATTATGAGGACCGAGATGAGTCATGTACCCTAGTGATAGGATCACAAAGATAAGGCGTGTTGAGTATATATATTATATCAGGCTCCAACAGTTTTTGATGACGGAATATGTAAAACTCGATGTATGGTCTTTATCAATTCTATTTTTTCTACTGCTTTTTTTATTTTGGTTTTTCCCATATCATTATTTATACCCATGTTTTTTTATTTATTTAACTTACCATTTATGTTATCCAATTAGTTCCATTCCTCTGATAAATCATTAGGAAAGAAAGTAAACAATATTTAATAATGGTCAAAGTGAACTATAGTCCTTTTTTATTATAGTCATTTGTGGGACTTAATGATTAAAATGATGACAATATTTCATGTGATTCATAGAATGTATCAAATAACAAGTTATATAGCCCAGATTGACTACATTAAAGAGAAGGGTATCTTTTAGATCAGCAATGGGATAAGATTTTGTATTTACCAATGAGTGGGACATTTATTCTAGAAGAACGAGAACTTATTTAAATCACATTATATCCATCATATCACATGTTTTTGTAATTGTTCTTATAAAAGAAATAATTATAGTATCTTCTACTTTTCCTCCAATTGTGGATCTCGATCATGATTTCTTCCAAGATGATATTAGTGGACCCCCCAAATATAGGAGTTGTATTCGAGATATAACTCATACAAGGAGTCTAAAGACCGGGAAAATTCAATTTAATTTTCTTTTAATTATTTGGGATTATAATGAGTCTGCAAAAATTGACGGTACGTGATTTTGAGGGCCGGTGTGCCCATAATGAATTTCTGAACTTTATTTAAGGTACGTTCAATAAACACACAGGCGGCATTTTCTATCTTTTTAACTAGTGCTCGGAATTTAAATCTAAGAGCACCGTTGGATCCACAGTGCTGAGATTCGGTTAAGGAAAGATTCACTTTGACCGTAGTTTTTTAGGAGAAAAAGATAGTTTTTTCGACCTATTAAGAAATAATAAAATAACATAAATTTTTATTTTATATTTTTTTTTCCTACCACCTATTGAGTTGCAGTGGCAGGGACCACGAAGGTGGTTAGACCTTTAATTATGGGGTGTTAATTGCATGATTACACTTTGGTTGCATAACTATACCACTATTTAATTAATGAGGCACTTTAATTACATTAATTAATGGGGAACATTAATTATGTCAATTAATGATTTTCATTAATTCCTCAAGGTGTTGCTCACCCTTTCTCCCCTCTATTTATATAGAGCTTGGGTTTAGTTTTTTGAATGGATTCATCAAGTGAGGAACCCCTAACAAAGTTACACCATGCCTTCCACCAGTAGAGAACATAGTATTGACGATGCCTGTTGTAGGATCAATCTGAAGGTCAACAGACGACGAACGCCAACAACTGCGATATCTCTAACGAATCAAGGTACGGGTTGTATTTTAATTCATGATTTTTTCCAATTCTATTTCCTATTCTCCGGTGCTTTTTGTGGGGGTTTTTAATGAGTTTCAACATTATTAAAATGTGATGAATAATTAACTCCTTGCTTTAACTCTAATGTGGAGGGTGCAGGCCAAATGAATAAGGCCCGGACCCTCTGCCACTTGTTTTTTTCTGCGTTCTTCAAGGATGGATTTCCCAATTCGACGGTAGCGCAAGACAGAAGTTCATGTTGTGGTGGAGGCGATCCGGGAGGCCCTTAGGCTCAGACAACACCAATAACGGGCCACCGGAGCATATCTGGTGGCCTGCGGAAACAACCACTGACGGGCTATACCGGTGGTAGCTGGAGGAGGCCCGTGGTAACCGGCCACAGGTGGTGGGAAGGCAGTGCACTGTCGTGCACCGCGATGGATAGAGGAATCCGACTGCACGGGAGATGGATGATTCCCTCAGGCACTACTGGAAGCAACAGTCAAGGCCAGCGGCCTGCGGCAGGAAGTGGCAGTGGGGCCCCAAGCCACGCCACGTCGCGCCAAAAAAAATGGCCTCCCATCTGCAAGGCCAGCTGGGTGAAGCAGTCTGCCTTCAGAAGGAAAGGTTAGGACGCGGGCTGACTGAATGGGTCGGACCTGCCCAGTGGGTCGAGCCGGACATGTTGGCCATCGGGCCAGCGCGGGTGGGCCGAGCCCCACCAGGAGGGTCGAGCCAACCAGAGCCTGGGCCCACAAACCATCCAAGCCGACCCCGATGGGCTGGACCCAGTGAACTAGGCCGACCCTTAATGGGTCGGACCTAGGTGGGGTCAGGTAGACCCTGGGACCAATTGCGTCAGGCCAGCCTAACCGAGTCAGACCGGTCCCAGACCCAACCGGCCCCCGAATAAAGGAATGCATGGAACTGAGAAACTAGGTGTCCATTCGACACACCGTCAATGGAATTGGGATCCATTTTGGGAAGCGGTCCCTTTGGCATATTTTAGTAGACCCATCGGAGACGGTCTGGACTGAGGTGTAATCACTCTTGTTTTACTAAAAAGGGGTGTAACTAACAGAACGGGCGTCCAATAGATGTGTTGTCTCTGGAATAAGGACCATTGTGACAAGGAAATCCTTTGGAGATACTCTAAGTGAGTTTTTATGAAGTTTTTTGTGAAACCTGGGTTGGATCAGACTTGAATCCAACCAGGGCCTTTTTACAAAAGTGCCCATATCTCACAGATCGGGTGTCCGATCGATGTGTCATCGGTCATGTTGGAACCCCAATGATGGGTTAATCCCTTGGGTTTGTTTTTTTCGGGGCTTTGTACTGGTTGAAAAAGGACCGATGTCTTGAGGAGAAGTGTCTTTTGAAGAACAGGTGTTCTTTGTGTGGGAATCCAGTGGCTAGTGGTGACATGAGGAAGAAGAGCGACCAATTTGGGTAAGCATCAGAACCTCTAGAGTGGGATGATCTATCTATACAACAAATCAACCCTACCTCTACACCAACGACCAATATGGGTTAGCACAAGTGACCAAGAGGGGTCATCACCAGCGACCAATACGGCTCAGCACCAGTGACCAATATGGGTTAGCACCAACGACCAATACGGGTCAGCATCTAGAGAACAATATGGGAAGCACCAATGACCAATACGGGTCAGCATCTAGCAACCAATACGATTCATCATACAGTGACCTATACATGTCAGTAGTAGAGTTGTTATGGATAGGATGATCTGGATTTACGACTAGTCATCCCTATCCCAGTAACCTTGAAGTTATACCATTAGAGTTATCTATCTCTTATTATTTTTCTTCATGATTTAGATCATGATTTTGATATTACCATTGTGGTATTTTTTTATGATGTTTTCATATATGTATTATTGAGAGACCTTCGAGGGTATCGGGTCCCCTACTGGGTGTTGTTATACTCACCCCCTCCACGGGCTCCGCCCGAACGTGTGTGTCTAGTGCAGACTACTGATGCTTTGAGGCAGACTTTGGAGATTCGGGACTTGGTGGAGCTTTGTGTTACAGGAGCAGTCGATACCCTCTTCTTCGACTTTAGACCTACACCTACCACCCTCCAGGTAGAACTCTGGGGTAGATGCGATAGCTGTTTACTCTCCTTTAGTTTCTAGGGCTCGAATTTCAGCCCACTATTTCCAGTTAACAGTTTTACTTTACTCTCATGGTTGTACCTTACTTTTATTGGGTGTTTACTTCAGTTTCCCTTTTTGAGTGTGTATAGATCTCTAATGCAATTCCTTCACTGTTCGGGAAAAGCCTTTAGGTGCTAGTCACCAACCCTTGGCCTTAGGAAGGCGGGCTTGGGGTAGTCATGTCCGGGCCCCGTGGGATGGGTCGTGACAAAATGGTATCAAAGGGAGGTCAGTTCTACTAGAAAAACTAAGAATATACTTTTAATGAGGCAATTTTGTAAAGTTTCTTGAGTTCAGTTTCCAGTTCAAGGAGTCCAGTGGTGGTGCGGGGGTAACGTACCCATACACTAGGACCCTGAATTCTTTTTTCCAACTCAGTACATGAAAACACCGATTTCTAGTGTTTTGAAAGGTTTTTTTGATCTTTCGTGTGTCATATCACTAGGTATAACTTATTGAACATGGTGCATCTATTTCTTACTAGATTCCTCCACGAAGACAGCCACCTAGGATTCCGGTTAGAGTTCATGACAGTGGACCACTGAGCAACAAGGCATCTGTAGAGGGACCACTCGTAGTGATGGCACCTTCATGTGGCGTACTAGCAGAACCACCACCTATTGAGTAGAAGATACTACCAGAGGATCATGCATGCTGGTTGAGTGCATTACATGAGTTTCAGATACAGAGGCCTCTGAGGTTTCGAGGTGAGACAGACCCCCTGGCAGCAGAGTACTAGCTTAAGGCGATTTCATAGGTCTTTTGCATAGTAGAGACACCCACCGAGAATAAGGAGATCTTGGTCACTATCCTTTTTCAGGGATCGGCAGGACGATGGTGGAGCGCGATGTTCCAGGTGCATGAGGAGATAACACTCACTTGGATGGACTTTAAGAACCTTTTCAGGGCCGATTTTGTGCCAGCGACACTATGCTCTGTGCATATTCATGAGTTGATGCATCTGCAGTAGGGTTGCCAAACTGTGGATCAGTACGCGGTGAGATTTACTGACCTCTCCCAATACTACACCGACATTGTATGGGATCCTTAATTCAAGTCCCAAACCTTTGAGCAGGGGATATGAAGAGAGATCAGAGCTGTGACAGTTTCTCTCAACATTCCGATGCAGGCTGGGGTGCTAGAACGAGCTTTGCTAATGGAGAGATTCCTTGTCGAGTAGGCACCGAGAGTAAGATCCCCTTCTGGATGACAGGTTGTAGAGTCATATACAGCTGGAAATAGAAAAATGACATAGAATCCCAAGTGAGATAGACCTTACAGAGAGTGACCCTGGGACGTAGGGTCATAGGTGTGAGGCTCGAGAGGCCGAGGGATCCACCAGTGAGGCATGATCAATTTTTCCTATGGGGTACAGGATTACAAAGTTCGTGACTATTTGACTCCCCACACAGATGACCAGTAGATGGTGGAGGGGCCACTAAGGCAATGGCAGTGATTGGAACATGAGCGTCAATCAGGTGGCGAATGAGGCAGGGGAGTAGGACGTGTAGTGGGAGGTGGTCGGGGTCATCAGGAACTACAATTACAACCCCCAGGGTGTCCACCACGAGCTCAAGAACAGGTGGATGAGGAAAATCCCAGCTACAGGTAGTAGAGGATCATGATCCTGACGTCCCTAAGAGGATACGAAGTATAATTTGTATCCTCTATACTTTAGCAGTAGTTCTTATCGACATAGGTTCTACCCATTCTTTCCTTGTTGTAGACTTAGTTCGGGACTCTGAGATTCCGATAGACCTTTTAGCTCGACCTTTGTGTTTGGATACTCATACAGGAGGAGATTCAGTGGTCAGACACCGGTTCCTATATTGTGATCTTACTCTCAGATGAGAGGGTTTTAGATGGGATCCTGTAGTAGCGGCATTGAAGACCTACGACGTCATTCTAGGCATGGACTGGCTATCAGCAGTTCACACATAGATTGACTACTTAAGACATACAGTGCGATGTACACACAGAGATGGAGGCCCATTTTCTATTTTTGGTGAGAAGGAAAACAGAGTAGCACGAGATGGAATTGTGTTCAAGAGGGTGCATCCAATTACATATTAGCTAGCTTGCATGGCCATTGACATGGTGGATGAGGTGAGTCCATAGTTTCTAGCAGTGGTGGACGAGTATGAGTACATCTTTCCAAATGATATCCCAGGACTACCTCCTCGTAGAAAGGTATACTTCAACATTGACTTGTACACAGGAACAACACTGATATCTACAACAGCATATCATATAGCCCCTACAGAGCTTCGGAAGATGAGGGTATAGTTGGAGGACATACAGAGGAAGGGATTAGTAAGGCCCAGTGTCTCTTCATGGGCATCCCCAGTGTTGTTTTCCAAGAAGGCATATGAAAGTTTGGGGCTATGCGCAGACTTCCGGCACCTAAACCAGGTGACCATGAAGAAAAAGTATTGTATGTAGAGTATTGATGATATGTTTGATTAGTTTAAAGGAGCGAAGTGGTTCTTAAAGATAGACCTCAGATTTGTCTATCATCAACTCAGGGTATGGGATGAGGATGTACCGAAGACAACCTTCAGATATCGGTATGGCCATTAAGAGTTCTTGGTGATGCCTTTCGGCATGACCAATGCTTGATTAGTGTTCATGGGGCTCATAAACCAGATCTTATATCCATCCCTTGATCACATCATGGTGGTCTACATCGATGACATCTTGGTGTACTCAGCGTCCAAGGAATATCACGTTGTACACTTGAGGATAGTTTTGCACACACTCCGGGAGCACCGATTATATAAGAAGCTCTATAAGTGTGAGTTCTAGATACGGAAGGTCCACTTCTTGGGACACGTCATCTCAGAGGCTGGAGTTGCAGTGGATCCAGTGAAGATTGAGGCAGTACTTTTTTGGGAGCCACCTAGAAGTGTTTTTGGGGTGCAGATCTTCCTTGGATTACCAAGCTACTATCGGAGGTTCGTACCCAATTTCTCGAGAGTATCAGCACCTATTACTGCCTTAATGAAAAAGGGGAAACCCTTCTTATAGTCATAGAAATTCCATCATAGCTTTAAATAGCTGAGCCAAAGCTTGACCAGTGCTCCCATCCTAATGTTTCCGAATGAGGGCACTAATTACATGGTTTACTGTGATGTATCAGGGACCAAACTCTGTTGAATCCTGATACAGGATGATGTAGTAATTGCTTATGGCTCAAGACAGTAGAGGCCTCATGAGAATAATTATGTGACTCATGACTTGGAGTTGGCAGCAGTGGTCTTCACACTGAATATGTGGTGACACAACTTAATGGGTGAGCAGTTCATTGTTTACTCAGACCACTAGAGTCTCAGATATATCTTCACACATTAAGATCTGAATCTGAGATAGCGGCATTGGCTATTGTTCCTCCAGGACTATGACTTTGAGACAGTCTATACTCTTAGGAAGGGGAACGTAGTGGCAGATGCACATAGTCGGAGATTGAGTTTGCTGCTACTGAATGAGGCTTTAGAGTAGTTATCCTTGCTTTAGATATCCTACGTGGATAGAGATGAGACAGTCTACCTCTCGTCAATGGTAGTATCCCCTCCACTCCTTTAGTGAGGTAGGGAGGCGCAACTCAGAGATAGGATCTATGAGACTACATGTGCTCAGGTATCCTCAGTCCATGCACTTGACAGATATTCTAAAGGTGGGGAGCATGCTATCCTTTTCAGAAGATGTACAGTTGTACCAGTGGAACTATGAGAGGAGGTGTTGAGAAAGTTACATACATCCCCCTTGGCAGTATATCCTAGAATGATGAAGATGTATCAGGACCTCCAGCATTAGTACTGGTGGCCAGGGATGAAGAAAGTTGTGGCAGAGTTTGTTTCTAGATGTCTCACATTCCAGCAAGTGATGGTCAAAAACGAGGTACCATCAGGCTTGACCCAACCCCTCGAGATACCATATTGGAAGTGGGAAGTTATATCCATAGACTTCATGATGGTGTTACCACATATATCTAGAGGGAACAATACCATATGGGTGATCGTTGACCGACTCACCAAGTTGGCCCACTTCCTTGCTATTCGAGAGAAGGGTTCGGTAGAGAGCTTGGGACATCTCTATGTTCAGAAGATCGTGCAGCTTCATTGGGTGCCTTTGACGACAGTCTTAGACCATGATTCATGCTTCAGATACCGGTTGTGAAAAGGATTCCAGGAGGCTTTTGGGACTCATTTTTTCTTGAGCACATCTTTTCACCCACAGATAGATGGTCAAACTGAGCGGACCATCCAGACCATGGAAGACATGCTTCATGCATGTGTCCATGATTTTGGTCTCAGTTGGGATAACCACATACCCTTGGTGGAATTCACGTACAAAAACAGCTATCACTCCACCATTGGTATGGCCCCTTTTGAGGGGGTGTACGGATGACCATGGAGCTCATCCTTATGCTGGACAGATCTAGGAGAGCCAGAACTTGTGGGCCTAGAGATGGTACAAGCTACAACTGAGAAGGTGTAGGTCATCCTAGAGTGGATGAAGAATGCATAGAGATGATAGAAATCCTATGCTAATAGGAAATGGAGACCACTGGAGTTCCAGGAGGGGAACTATGTATTCTTGCGAGTCTCCCCTCAACAGGGACTATAGAGATTTGGTTTAGGAAGAAAACCTCACCAAGGGTTATCAGACCATTCTGGATACATCGAAGGATTGGAAAGGTGGTGTACCACTTGGCACTGCCACCATATCTGAAGAGGGTGCACGACGTCTTCCATGTTTCCCAACTGATTAGATCCATGCATGACCTATCTCACGTCATCGACCATGGCGAGTTGGAGATTGACAACGGGACGACTTTTGCCGCTCTGGTTGTTTCTTGCCTCCTTCGCCGCTCTGGCATTGTTGTTCAGGTTTCTTGGGTCCGTGAAGGCAAGGATGATGTTCTTGTGTAGGCTTGGACCTCTGCCAAGGCCTTCGTCCACTCAAATCTGCTCTGACCATCTGGTTTATTTCTCCTTCCAGGTTGGTCTGGTGTTGTGGCCTCCATGGTGGTTTTGGAATGTGATGTTCAAGCAGCTGACGGTTTCCAGGACGTGCATCTGGCACAGGCTTCTCCCCCTTTGGACCTTATTGGTGTTTATTCTTAAAGGTTAATCGTTGATGATGGATTGTTAGGAATTTTTTGTTTTTTATAGTTCTGTTTTCTATTTGATTGATGTAGTTTCTTCAATTTTTGGTTCTGTTTGATGTTGGGGAGTTCAGTTCTCTAGTGTCGCCAGTGTTGTTCTATTGGTGGTGTAGTGACCTCTTCAGTGTAGTGGTTTTTTTGAGGTTTAATGTTATGGCAGTGACAGCTTTATTCAGCATTGGCGGTTCGAGGAGATTCTTGCCAATGTTTTTACCTACATTTTTTTATTTCATTCTCTCCTCTAGATCCAGGTTTCCCCCACTCTCTCTGAGGTGGAGATGCATGGTGGACTTCAAGGCTCTTTGGGATGTGAGTTTGAGCGGACAGATTCTTGAGGAAGACAGTGATGATGGCTTGATCCAAGATAGTGAGGATGTGTATGTGTGCCGATCTAGTGATATTGATGGTTGTGGTTTGCAGTGACGTGAAAACTGGTGTAAGGGTGGTGTGGGCTAGCTATTAGTCCGAGTATGATGGTGTTGATCCATTTAAAGTTTTAATTTTTTAAGTCTTAAAATTGGTTCTTTGAAATTTGAAAAATTTTGAATTTGGTGTGGTGGGATCTTGTGTTGGTTGAACATGTAACTATTTTTGGAGTTGTTTTGGTTCTCAATTACACTTTAAAAGTGTCACTACAAAAATAAAAATATGGATTGTGGTGTGTTTTTGGGGGGGAGAATGTAAAGACTCAGAAAATTCCATGTAATTTTTTTTTAAATTATTTTGGATTATTACGAGTTTTCAAAAATTAACGGGGTGTGATTCTGAGTCCCGGTGTGCCTAGAATGAAATTCTAAACTTTTTTAAGGTATGTTCAGTAAATGCATGGGTGGAGTTTTCTATCTTTGGAACCTTTGGTTGGAATTTAAATCTGAGAGCACCATAGAAACCACAGCGTCAGGATTCGCTTAAGGGAATCTTCGCTTAGACTGAATTTTGTTGGGAGAAAAATATAGTTTTTGAAACTTATAAAGAAATAAAAAAATAACATAAATTGTTATTTTATTTCTTTTTATTTTCCTACCAACTTTTGAGCGGTGGTGGCAGGGACCACGAAGGTGGTAAGACCTTTAATTATAGGGTATTAATTGTACGGTTACACTTTGGTTGTGCAACCCCCCGTGCAATTAATCTAGAACATTAATTACATCAAGTAATGAGTCACATTAATAACAGAAATTAATGAACCACATTAATTCCTCAAGGCATTTCTCACCCTTTCTCCCCTATATTTATATGGAGATTGGGTTTAGTTTTTGGCATGGCTTCATCAAGCAAGTAACCCCTAACGAAGTGACATCGCGCCTTCCACCAGTGGAGAACGGAGGATTGAAAACACCCATTGTAAGATCGATCTGAAGGTTGACGCACGATGAACGCCAACAACTGTGATATCTCCAATGAATCAAGGTAGGGGTTGTCTTTTAATTCAAGATTTTCCCTTGATTCTATTGCCAATTTTTTAGGAGGTTATTGCGGGGGATTTTAATGGGGTTCAACATTATTAAAATGTGATGAATAATTACCTCCCTCTTTATTTAACGCTAACATGGAGGGCGCGGGACAAACAAATAAGGATCTGACCCTCCACTGCTTGTATTTATTTTTTTGTTCTTTGGGGACAGTTCTCCAAATTTGACGGAAGCATGAGACAGAAGGTCACACTATGGAAGAGGCGACCTGGGAGGCCCTTAGGCACAGAAAGCACTAATAATAGACCACTGGAGCACGTCTGGTGGCCCGAGGAAACAACCACCATCACACCATGTCTTCAGTGGCCGGCAATGGCCAGAGGAGGCCTGTGTAAACCGACTGCGGGTGGTGGGAAGGCAGTCCACCATCGTGCATCGCGGTGGCCAAAGGCAGCCGGTCTGAGCCGGCAGCGCGGGACATGGGTGACGCCCATAGGAGTTGTGGCTGCAGAAACCATGTCCAGTGGGCCATAGTATGAAGAGGTGGTGCGGCCCTACGTCGCGCTGTGTCACTCCAGATAAAATGTCCCTGCATCTGTAGGGCCAGCAGGGTGAAGCGGTCCGCCTTCTGATGGAATGGGCTGGACACGGATCGGCCAAACATGTCGGACCTGCCCAACAGGCCAGTGTGGGTGGGCCAAGCCCTACCCAGTGGGCGGAACCCGGGTGGGGTAAGGTAGATCCCGGGACCTATTGCGTCGGGCCGGCATGACCGAGTAAGACTAGGCCCAAACCCAACCGACCCCAGAATAAAGAAACACATATAATTGAAGAATCAAGTGTTCATTTGAAACTCCGTCAGTGTAATTGGATCCCTTTTTGGAAGTGATCCCTTTGGAATATTTCGGTGGGCCTGACCAAGCTGGGTCGGACCAAGGTGCGATCAGTTCGGTTTCACAGAAAGGGGTGTAACTAACAAACTGGGCATCCGATCTATGCACCATCTATGGCATAAGGATCATTTTGACAAGGTAGCCCTTTGAAGATATTATAAGTGATTTTTTACGAAGTTTAACATGTGACCTAGGTTGGATCAGACTTGAATCCAACCGGGCCCTTTTTAAAAATGTGTCCATATCTCACAGACTGGGCATCTGATCGACGCATCATCTATCACATTGGGACCCCTATAATGGGGTGGTCTTTTAGGTATGTTTTTTCGAGACTTCATACCAGTTGAAAAAGGAATTATGGCTTGAGGAGGAGAGCCTTTCGGAGATCAGGCATGCATCGTGCAGGAATCCAGTGGATGGTTGTGACATGAAGAAGAAGAGAGACCAATGCGGGTCAGCATCAGAAAATCTAGAGTGGGATGATCTAGTTGTATGACTAATCATCCCTACCTCTGCATCAATGACCAAGATGGGTCTGCACCAGTGACCAATACAGGTCATCACCAACGACCAATACGGGTCATCACCAGTGAGCAATATAGGTCAACAACTAGCGACCAATACGGGTCAGCACCAGCGACCAATAAGGGTCATCATCTAGAGACTAATATGGGTAAGCATACAGTGACATATATGGGTCATCAGTAGAGTTTATACTGATAGAATGATCTTTCTATACGACTAGTCATTTTTATCCCAGTAACCTTGACGTTATACTATTAGAGTGAGCTATCTATTTTTCTTTTTCTTCATGATTTAGATCATGATTGTGATATTAACTTTGTGGTATTTTCATGTGATGTTTTCCTTTTTGGATTACTAGGAGACCTTTGGGGGTCTCAAGATCCCCTACTGGGTAATTTTATACTCACCCCCTACATGGGATCTTCTCGCATATGTGTGTCGGGTGCAGACTATTGACACTCCGAGATAGACTTTGGAGGTACGGGACTTGGTGGTTCTTGGTGCGATGGGAGCAGTCAAGACCGTCTTCTTTGACTTCATAACTAAAGCTATCACCCTCCAGGTAGAGCTCTAGGGCAGATGCGATAGATGTTTACTCTCCTTCAGTTTCTAGGTATTATATTTTGGTCCACTATTTTCAGTTTACAGTTGTACTTGTGGTTGTACATTACTCTTCTGGTTGTACCTTAATTTTTTTGGTTTTTTTACTTCAGTTTCCCTTTTTTAGTGTGTAAAAATATCTATGTCAATGCCTTCCCTATTTGGGAAAATCCATCAGGTGCTAGTCACCAACCCCTGGTCTATGGAAGGTGGGCTTGGGGTAGTCACGCTCGGGCCCCATGGGACGTTTCGTGACAAGGAGTTCATTATATTTCAATACTTCCTTATCAAATGGAACCAGTTGAGTTAATGGATTGTAAACTATAGCTTTAGTTCTTAAAATAAAGCGGGTTTATCATTCAAAATACATCACCACTAGGTGAACCTATTTTTTCTCCAATAATGTAGATGGTAGTCTTAAACTCTTCAAATTTTACTAGTATCTAAATCACGTGATATAGAAGAATATTATTCATTTTACCAAGATCTATGATCTCATTGATTAGTTAAAGGGATCCATTTGGTTCTCAGATATTGATATATCATCAGGTTATCACTATTTATTTTTTAGAGATAACAAAATTATAGAAAACACATTTAGAAGAATGTGTGGTTTTTAGGATACTTTGTGATGTTTTTTGGACTAATTAATATTCCATTAGTGTTCATCTATCTCATGAACAATATCATTCACCCATATGTTGATTATTTTTTCATGGTTTTTATTGATGGTATATTCATTTACTCATCAACCCCAGAATATCATGCCATTAATATCAAAATTAACATCAATAAACTTCGGCTACATTGGATTTAAACCAAGCCATTGAAATTTCAATTTTAGATTCAGTAAAAGATATTGGGACGTGTGGTTTTAGATAGCGAAATATTAGTGGATGTGAATAAATTAGAGGCAGTGATCTCCTTTAAAAATCCCTAAAACATGATTGAAATAATGTTATTTTTGGGTTTATTGGGTTAATAGAAGCATTTAATCTACGACTTCTACCATTAATAAATATCCATGACTTCACTAATAGTGGTCATAATAGTGTGGGATGGACATTCATATGCATAAGTGGAAGTTGTATACAACTCATGTATTGATTATTTCTTATCCAAATATTTGATATTCTATATATTATGATTAATCTAGATTTTTTTGGGGGTAGTTTGATGTAGAGGGATCTGATAGAATATGTAAGATATGGTCTAAGATTTGAAATGTTTGAGACACTATGTCTTTGGAAAGAGGTATATTGTTTACATGGTCTACAAGAGAGTCTATTTTATCTTCTCGTAGTGGATGATCTAATGAGATATTTATATGTTTCAAAGTGGGTGCTATATAATGGATCAAAAATGAGTTTCTATGATTTCAAGTGGATGTCTTGTTAACTATGGTTGAAGTGGTACATTGTTCAAGTAATTTTCTCATACGGTACCTGATAGTATAATTTTCAAGACCCAATGTCATGGTGTTTTTTTCTTAACCATATCCTAATCCCACAGTGATTTAGGAGGAAATCATGATCTGCATTTTGATGGGGTTTCCCAGGACTATGGGGAACCATGACATTGGATGGTTGATTATAGATTAACTCACTATGACATCCATTTTCTTACTAAACCAAGAGACATTCTCCATGTATGACTCGGGAATGTAGTATGCCCATGATATTTTACACTATGATGAAGATAAATGGAGAATTGTATCTGAATGAGTTATACATTTTATGTCATGATTTTGGAAATGTTTTCAGAAGGCCTTAAAGACTTAGATGAGATTGATCATAATGTACCATCCCGAGATAGCCATATCATAATAGTGAATAATGTAGTTATATTAGGATATGATCTAGGGATGCATTTTGGATTTTGTAGGATATTTGGAAGAATGAATAGATCTGGTTGATTTCTCATACAATAATAGTTTTCATGATTTTATTCCTATGGAATGTTATAAGGATCATTATTGTAGAATATGTCATTCATAGAATTCTCAGAATGAGTCTAATGAGGCAGAACTTTGGGGGTGTAATATGGTACAAGCGACCACTAAATTAACAACACCTAACACGTCGAATAATTCAACACGTTAATCATAATAACAGGAAACATTATAAGGCCTTCCAAAACATGAATTTCTAATTATGTACCTATATCAAGACACACCAACTCAAATTATTATTTATAATCCAAAAATATAATAATTTTAGCAAAAAACTCCAACTAGGAATAAGTGAAGAAAATATACCAGAATCCCATGCTACACTGGAACCAAGGCCAACCACCCATAAAACACCCATGATGTACCATCAACCAAAATCCAATCCAAATCCCTATGAGGAGACACATTTTCCATTTCTAATTAGAAACCAAATTGATGAAAAACATAGGATAAATTCACCATGTTATCATTCATTAATAAAATATTGAGAACAATATTGCATAATTTCTCTCTAGATCTCATCTATAAAAGCCAATGGAAAGCCACATGAGGTACGGAAGATTTAACCTTGATGAGATGTAATCATAAAAACATTAATTTAATAACTCAAAAGGATGATGGGAGTAAGAAAATTAATTATGAAACCCAACATTGGATGATGGCTCAGCATAAATACTAAAGAAACCCACAATGAACCCCTCATTGGTGACATAAAAAGATGGGAGGAGGGGAGGAGGATCCCACTTTTGGTTCATACATAACAGGTGAAGAGAATGGGATGGGTATTTTATAATAATAGAGGGTAAATTGGTAAAATTAAAATTTTAATTATATTATGTCTAGAAATATAGTTGGCCAAACAATATGCTTAAATATGAACCATACACTATCTAAGGCCTGTTATATCAAATGGTTACACAGAATGTTTACCAAATTCCCGATTACCCCCCAACTCACATAGTTTTCCCTTGAACCCCCCACATTTTTTCCTTAACTATGGGATTTCCATATAGTATAACCATTCTATGTTCAAAATTATCTGAATATATCCCAATCATCATGGTGTTTCATGGATTCTTATGAACTGTGGACACCAAATTATGGACCTATATAAAATAGAATGAAACTTCTCAAAACATAAATTGAGGCCTCCAAATATCCCCCAAGAACCCATTCTACCTTTTTAACCACCTTGAAAATATAATAACATCATTTTTTGGCAATCCAACTCTCTTACTTTTTCTCAAAGTATCATTAAAAACCAATCTCATCTACTAAATCAAAAAAATCAAACTTCTTTTGATTTTAATCCACATGTATGGACATTGAATATTACAGTCACATAGTGATATTTTTTGGTAACTTATAGATTTTACATGGTCCCATATAGATTTTATGAAGATTATATATGATATAATGATCCAAAAAACCTGTTAACGTTTAAAAAAATATAAGGGTGATCCAGAAATTTATCATATATTATATGACATGGGTGCATGGATCATATTTCAGTCCCATATACATATGTATTTAGTATAATAGGGGTTAATGGATCATATTTGAGACCCCACTACCTGAATATGGTGGTATATTTATCTTGTGACTCATCATACTTGTTACCCTACTTACCCAATCCCACAATGAAATTATCGAATAAGAAGTTGTTGGGTATATTACTGCTTATTTTCTCAATTAGTTCATAACTAGGATAGTATTTTTTTCCCTCTCATATGATAAGTATGATATATAGTCAAATGATTTTGATAGAGTATGGGAGTTTTAAGATGCTCCTATATATTATAAATCTATTTAGATATGGTTAATATAATGTTCTTATCTAGAAGAGTGAATGACATGTGATGTATTAATTGGTTAGTTCATTCTATACTCTAATAATTTTGATCAGAATTGTTCTCTTTATGGGATTGAAAGATTTAATGTCCCATTTCACTCACTGTCTTGGAAAAAAATATGCGATTTCATGGTATTATGTGATTTTTCCTAGTGGATTGAGGTATAAAGATATGTTTGTTTGATGTAGATCACGATAGGACCCTTTATATCATGACTAAAACAGATTCATTGCATGAGGGTGTTTGTTCTATTCAAATATGTGTAAAGAGATTCATATTTTTTATGAAAACTATAATAGACTATGGGGTAACTTATTGTGGCTCAATTAATGGTTAATAAGTTTCACTCATAGATATACTCATAAAAAATTAGTTTAAAAAAATTATTTCGTTGGGTACTCACAAGGTATAACATTTAAAATGATACAAGGTGAAGTTAACGATATATTTAAAAATGTGTTTTTGAAAAAATCTAAATGGAGTTTCTAATATTATTTTAGTATTTATTATAGGTGATTTAATATAATGTGAAATTGAATATTTGTTTTAAGGATTTATGTAAATACCCTGAAACTAATAGCCCAAAGTCGATGGTTATTTTTCTACACTAGAATAAGATAAATTGAATCACATCTTAAAGGGATGAATAGTGTAGTTGTTTTGGAAAACTAGATTCCATCATGAAATTCACATTAAAATTGATAAAAAAATTTCAAAAAGTGATTTCTTTTAGAACACAATTATTACACCTAGAGTATCCTTGAAAATCAAATAAAAAAATCCTAGTATCATATGGAAAATAAACCGTAAGAAATGGGTGGTCTCAAATTCTTAGTAAGGGGAACCATACATTATAACCTATCATGGATAACTAAACATAATCAATATTAAATGGTATATAATTGAAAAACATGACATTTAATAAATAAACTAAGTGTAATATGGAATAAATAAATAAATTTCAAATAAATCCATATAAATAATCAGATAATCAAGAAACTTATCCATGGATATTCAACTAATTAAAAATTCACATGGAAATAATTGATCACATAATGAGTAAATTATTCATTCTATAAATATGGAACATACTATCAATATCTTATATAAGATTGTTTAAACACATGGGTAGATGCCCATCTCATTTGGGCAATTGAATAGTCTTAGGAGACCAATTGATGAATCGAGGGGATATCTTTAACTCCCCCCCCCCCACCATTACATACTTAGTCTAATGAATTCCTAAAATTAAATGGGTGAAACATAATCAACATAAAAATTTGAATTTATAAACTAACATATGAAATGAGAACACATACCACAAAATATGAGAATAATTTTTAACCATCTGGAGTAATATGGATAATGGTAATAAAACTGTAATCTCTCTGTAAATCAGATCATAATTAATCAAAATAATGAATAATGATTATATTAATATCGAATATCCATGTCCTATTATATATACTATAATTTTTTGATTCATTAATTAATAGAAATACCATAATTATTTTAATAAAAACAATTTTTCATTTAAATTAAATTTTCACTTTGAGACTATTTTTAAAACAAAATATTCAAAAAAAATAGTTGCAAATTGTTTTATTTTACAAAAACCATTTAAATTTGAAAAAGTAAAATTTAAAATTTTTATAGGTCATGAATGAAAAAAATTCCAATCACACTATACGTATTAAAACAAATATTCCATTCACATTTTTGGTAAAGTAAAAACATTCCTTTTTAAAATAACTTGAATATTTATTTAAAAAAATTGTAAAAAATAAAAATGGCTAAATTTTAATTTAATAAATAAATTCTAAAAGGTTAAAAAATCCAAATAATTTTTTGAAATGTTTTATTTTTATGAATAGTGATTTTTGATGGAAGAGTGTGCTGAAGTCATATTTTATTTAAAATATATTATAAATAATTTTATGTAAATAAGAATTAAAAATGGTAATATTAAATAAAAAATATAAATAATGACTATATGTGAATAAAATAGGATTAATTTCATATATAAATATATAATAATTCCCCCAATGCAGTCATAAACAAAAAATAATCTTGAATAATGATGATAATATTAAATAAAACTTTAACACATTGATTAATTTTGAATCACAATCCCTATGAAAAAAATAAATTCAATGGAAACATAAAATACCCTGAAGATTATAGGTTCATGATATAAAATATAAAAAATTTATACTATATACACTACACAAATGAATATTTTGTGAATATGATGTATGACTCATAGAAGTAAAAGTGAGATAAGAAACACTTCTCTCAAGTTTGAATTCCATCATATGTGTCCAAAATAACACTATAATAAATATTGTTTTATTATAAATATGTTATAGAACCATAATAATATGTATCATTCCATATATTATTTAATTATAGTCCTTTATCACCCATTTATTTACAATTGTTTGTTAAAATCAATATTATGATTGATGATTTATTCATTTTCCATATATATTTTGCTTAGTAATTTTGGTGCTTTTAATTTCATCATGGATACATAATCTATAGAATTTTAAAAAAGATATTAAAATCATATATAATCATTATATTTTTATTTATAATATTCTATTAAATTCAGTGATAGAAAATGTATTAAACCATTCATAGAGACAGTAGTCCATACATATGCATGAATGATGTTTCATTTCCTTAACTAATAAAATGAAAGGAAAATAAATATTAATTAAACTTTATAGAATAATTAATATTTCATGTATATAATATATATTAATCAAATACTACATTATGAAATTAAATTTAAATATAAAATTAAAAATATCTCATATCATTACATGGAGGTTGTAGACCATACAAACACGTGAGTGACGTTATTATTTTTTGATGGATTGGACGGTAAGAAATTGTATGTAATGTAATATTTTAAAAAGTTTTTTTAAATCATAAATATTACACATAGACATTAACTTTAACTATATTACCTTTTATGTATAGTGTATGTGAAAAAAATTCACATCACTTCATTAGGCGGTAGTCCACCGCACACATGAGAGACATTATCGTATACCACAAGGAATATAAATTAAGAATAAATTTTTGACATAATAATTTAAAAAGTATAATAGTGTCATAAATATGATATATATATATATTCACTTTATTCTTATATCATTCCATGATAAGTGGTGTTGGAAAAAAAATTTACATCGGTTTGTAAGGTGGTAGTCCACCATTCACATGGGAAAAAAATTTCATTCCCATTTGATGTAAGTGGTGAAGGATATAGGTTTTTACATTCACATAATAAAATATCAAAATGTATGAGATACTGTTATTATTATATTTTAATATATCAAGAAGTTTGGAAATATGTGGAATAAGATTTAAAAAAATATTCATGTTTTATAATTTTACCAATTCACCATAGATCCTCTTTAGGTTTATACCCAAAGCCTTATTATTAGAGATTTATAATCAAAATAAAGAATCTAAGTTATCGACAGGGAATTAAGAAAGTTATTTTTGTAGGTATTTTCTGAAAAAAAAATGGTTTCTTATGTGTGAAGAGGGTAGGGGAGGGAGGCCTTTTATAAGTGGGGAGTGGACACACTTGTGATTTTTGAAAGGATAAAGTGATACCCAACTTTTTATCATGAAACAAGCCTAATCAATTGGTCATTATCAAAACATTGAAATTATGGGTTAGAAATATATACATAAATTAGTTGTTTTACTTGGTTTAGGTCATTATTAACCATTATCATCTTTGTATATTCCTCGATAAACCCATTTATAGATTAATGGGGGAAATAAAATTTTGTAACATTCATTATTCATTAAGGTCAAAAATTAAGTTGAACTTTTTACATAATATAAATTATTATTATTAAAAATATGGAACCCATTTATCCAAATTAAATTCACATAAGTTGAAGAATTTGATTTAAAATTAAACTGTTTAAGTGATGATAGAGTGTTTTTCCAATGAGAAAATTCTCATAAGTATAGAATTTGTTAATATCAAAATTAATAATTAAATTGATTCCAATTTCCTAAATTAGATAAATTGAAATATAATTGAACTATTTTTACTATAAAAAATTAAAATATTGTTATTTTTTGTAAATAATTTAAATAAATATGTAGTTTTCAATCCATATCAATATTTTTCATTATTCATATGTAATTAATATTTTATGAATATTCAAAAAAATCACTAAATGATAAATTAAATGTTATAAAAAAAATTAATTTTATTTGATCTAATAACTTTCTAAATCTTGATAAAAAAATTATAAATTATCTACCCAAAACACAAATTAATCACTTCTTAAAAAATATAGTTAGAAATATTTATTTTTCTTTTGATGGATTTATATATTTTATTTTTATTAAATATATTACAACTTAATTTATTTCATACATGTGTAAACCATATAATTTTCAATATTTATTTATTATATTTCATACCTTCCAACAGAATGGATAGGTTATCATTGTAATGTTTAAAAAATAACATTTTAATAAAGTATCTTATTTCATACAAGCAAGTGGTTTCATGCATTCCAAGATATAAACGATGTTGAGTTTTTATAAATATAAATATATCATAATTTTAAAGGGTGTTACATTCTCTTCTAAACTTGTTGTTTCATGTCCTACATGTTATCGATCATGATTTTTCTCCTTTAAAATCCTGGGTGTATAACATTCCAACCAACATAAATAAATTTTATCCTCACAAATTATTCTTTATCCCACAAATCAAGTGTTTAAATTTTTAAAATATGGTTTATTGAAACCCACATCACAAAATGGGTTATCAAAACATCATATTGATAAGAGAGAAAGTGATGTGTGATTTTTATCTAGAATAACACATTAGAATAATTCCTTGTAAAGACCCTAACTTCTCATACATAGATATTCCATACTAAAATAATAATATCCATTATATGAAATAATAATCAACACCATAAACAACTTGGTCTGGTGACTATAGAAAACTGGACACATAAACAGATGGCTTAAAATTTATCTATGTCATCGCCCACTATGTTCATTATAAATAATTACATTCATAAACATATTATACAAAGTACCTTTCATCCAAACCTAGGTAAGGGAGATATAAAAATGGTATCCTCATATTCTCATTAAGGTTAAAAAAGGGATACATAAAAATATCTTGATCGTTGGGGTATGATAACATGATAATAACATTTGAAAACCATGAAAAAAATATTATAGATCATAAATTTTATCCATGGAATAAATCATTTAAGTTCTTAAAATGTGAATCATAATGGAATCAAACAATATGAAACATGAGAACAAATAATTTTGATACGTAAAATATTTGTGGCATATACATTAATATATATCATTGTGAACATGTATAATTAGAAATTGGTTTACTAAATATGTAAAGGATGTGAAATCAAGCCCTCAAATAAACAAAGGTACATAAAACTATGTCAATGAATAGCCTTTTGGACATGAAATCCTTGACTCTGCAAAACATTGTTAACATATAATCAGGTTCACACATAACATTATTAACATCAAATTAGGTTTCGTAATATCATATTTAATCATTATTTATCAATAATTACCCAATGCATAAGAGGTAGATATAGGTCCAACACATTATATAATCAAAACCATACATCTGTTTTCCACATGGTTATAAATCATTAATAATATCTGAATCCATGAAAATAAATGGTTTTCATAATCATTACATATTAGAAAAACCTATGGAAAATAAATAGGTGTTATAATCACTCTTCCATTTCATCATTTCATTAAAGCATAGCTTATAAAAAAGATGTGGGTTTAATAAGCAACATGTCATAAAAATCATACAAAATTAATTGAAAGAATACTAATCATATCCCATTAAAATATACCACATATATAATAACTATACAAAAAAATATTTTATCTTAGATGGAAAATTATTTTGTAATAAAAATCACTTGTATCTTTCTTGAGAAAAATATCCTTTTTTTGAAAATCACTTATTTAGAACTTTTAAATTGATAAAATATTATAGAAATAATTTTCTTTTTAAATCACATTGAAAAAAATTAAATGATGATTCAAGAAAAATAATGATCATTATGTCGATAAATTTTGTTTTTGCAGTACATATTAAAAGAAATCTTCCTTTATCAGCTTTAGTAAAAGATAAATGGACCATCTTTAGAAAAAGATATTCATATTACATTAATTTTCCTTATAAAAATTATTAAATGGGTAATAAATTTTTTAATAATACATTTTTATAATTATTAAACAAATAAAAACATTTTTATAAAACATATTTTTGAATGAAAAAGGGGTTTTTGACCGAAGACAAAAATAAAGGCCATATTTCTTAAAAACGTTCATTTAAACTATTGAGTACATAAAGAGAAGTAAATGAAGGGAAAATGATTTCTCAAAATATAACCCTATGATATGAAATTTTATGATTTTATTGAGATATGGATCATAATATTTCATCATCATACATATATTCTTAAACAATGTCGAGAAATAGTGAGTTTGAATCATTTATCCACTACCACTTTAATAACATTAAATCATAATCCCTATGAAATAAAGATCTTATAAAGGATATGTGTATCCGAAAAAAATAGTTGAATAATAATAAAATATATTCATAGGTAGTATATACACTACATAAATGTGACATGTGTTGAATATGTAATGAGTCTCAAAGAAAAAAATGTTTGAAGAAAATCCCATACATTTAGTCTCGAATAACTTTGTACACATTATAACCTAATCTATAATAAATATATGTTTGTTATAAAAATATTTCAGAATCTTAATTATACACATAATTATACATTTGATTCACTTATGACCTTTTATTACCCTATAATTAATAATTTTTTGTTAAAATCACTTTTTGGGAAATAACTGCTTTGATATTTTTGTATGTTTTTATTTGTTATTTTCAGTCCTCTTACATTGATTGTGGTTCCATTATCTACAAAATTATAACATTTATATAAATATTATTTATAATTATTATAAAACTTTTTATAGAAAACTATAACACATAGAGATAGAAAATGAAATACAACAGTCATGGAGATGGTAGTTCGTACGTACACTTGAACACACAATCCATTTTCTCAAAGGATGAAATAAAATAATGGTAACTAATATATTATCTTTACATAATAATTTGTATGTTATAGATATCACATATCTTCATTAAAACTATCTTTATTACCTTACCTGTAATGTGTGATCAAATCACATCACTTTACAAGGAGGTAGTCTACCATACACACGAGTGATGTTATAGTATTCCCAAATAAGGGAAAGTAAGAATGTATATTTACATGAAAAATAAATATGTATATAAATATCATATATAAATAATTAATTCTTAAATTTATCAAACCATCAAATGTGGTGGATGGAAAACAAATAACATTAGTTAGTGGAGAGGTAGTGTACTATACACATGAATGATGATTCCGTACACCATTTTATGGAAGTTGATAAGGTTTTAGGTTATTTAATTAACATAGTAACATCAAATTACATTGAATATACAGAATATATTATTTTTAAATACTTTAAAAATAATTTATCATAGTAGATGAATAAATTAAATACAATTCTCTGCCAGGGATGTTACATATCTTCCGAAAAGTTTTTTTGGTTTTAAAAAAAGGCTACACATGTTCGATTTATGAAAAATATAAGGATTATTGGATTATAATAGTGAATTAAGGAATTTAATTGGGTAGTTATTGGATGAAATTATATATTTTGGATTTGCTAATATGAGAGGAGACCGGTGACAATTTATAGGTGAGGTGGGTGGCACACATGTAATTTTTGAAAAGAAAAAGTTTTAACCAAATTTTTCATATTCCAAAAGGATATAAAATTAGGAATTCTCAAACCTGGAAGAGAAAAGGTAAGAATATTGTTAAAAAATGGGTTTTTTTATTTTTTTACCCTTATATTTTTTGTTTAATCCCCCAATAAACCAATTTTGACCTTAACTGTGGTATATAATTTTTTTCTGTTTTTAGAATTCAATAGGGTAAAAATTTAAGATTACCTTAGTAGATAATATAAATTATGATGATTTCAAATATGAAGTAATTTTTTTAAAATGGTGCTCACCGATGTGGTGGGATTTAATTTCAAATTTCACTCATATATGTGACAAAAATTGGATTAATAGTTATATAATTAAATAATGAAACTTTTAAAACAATATTAAAATATATTAGATAATTTAAAATTAATTAATAGAAATATAAATTAATTAATTAGAACTCTTATTCTTGACATTTAATCAAGAAAAATTTTAAATATTTCATAAAAAATAAAAAATTCACCATAAAAAAATTATAACATGTAGATTTAAAAAATGAAATTTATTTTATAAAATATATATTCAAAAATTCATGAAAATTATATTTATAATTTTTTTACAAAAAAAAATAATTTTTCTAAGAAATATTATTTTAGAAACATATAAATACTTTTCTAAAAAATATTTAAATTTTTATAAATATTGTTTCTTCATATAAAACCATTATACAGAAGATTTTATAACAATTAATTATTATTCATAATTATTTTATTTAACAGATAGTTTAAAATGATCATATTTTTATAATAATACTTATAATATACCACATATTTTTTTAAATCATTGTCACATGTAATTCAAGTTAGACTCAGTGTTCTTTGTAATACAAGATATCATGTAATATTTAATATATTTAAACAAAAAATTGATAAAAACCAAGGGTTTAAAATTCTTCCCCTATAAAATTAAATTAATCTAAAAATAATTACACGTTGATACAATAAAATGAAAAAACAATTGCATCATAATTCCCTCATGTTACCACATAGAATCTTTAAACTAGTCGTTTCACCACAAAACATTGACCAGGTGAGTGGTCTTGTTTCATAGAACGTTCTATATACGATCCAGAATCTCCACAGATAGTTAGTCATAAAGATATATCATGATTCATATGTATGATATCTGATTTTAAAAAATGTTAATGGTCATTCATGTACATTTCTAAGAGGGATACATGAAAGAAATCATGAACATGGGAGAGGTTTAGCACTACTGGAAATAAAGACATTTGCGATGGGTCATTTGCGTCGGGATCTCGTCGCTAATGGGCTTTTGCGACGGGATCCCGTCGCAAATAGCCCGTCGCGGAAAACGGCGTCGCAATAACAATTATTTGCGACGGGCCTGTCGCTAAAGGTATTATTTGCGATGGAGATTCTTCCTGTCGTAAATATTAGTTCGTATATTTGTGAAAACTTTTAAAAAACTAATTGCGACGGGTCCGTCGCAAAAACTAATTGCGACGGGCCCGTCGTAATTAGTTTTTTTTTAAAAAAATTTAAAAATATTAATAAATTATGTTAATCAATATAATAATAATACTATTTATGACAGGCATAGTATCCCGTCGCAAATACTAAAAAAAATAAATTATTAATAAATTATTTTAATTAATATAATAATAATCCAATTATAATTCAAAAATAAAAAATTATTAATAAATTATTTTAATTAATATAATAATAATAGAATTATAATTCAAAAATAAAAAATAATAGAATATTAATAAATGATTTTAATTAATATAATAATATTAGAATTATAATTCATAAATAAAAAAAATATTAATAAGTTATTTTAATTAATATAAAAATATTAGAATTATTTTACATTAAAATATAAAAATAATTCTAATATTACAAAAAATATAATTAAATTATAATGTTATAAAATTTTAATATATATATATATATAATTTAATATTATAAAATATAAATAATATTATTATTTATATTAATATTGTAATTTCAAAATATAATATTATTAATATTTTATAATGAGACAGAAACTATGAATAGAAAAAAATCATATTTTGATTTAACAAACATTATAACATAAAAACAAACTCTAATCTGAAGAAGGGGGGAGGGGGGATCTGCAGATGCTGGTGGAGGAAACTCCATCCCTAAAGCATGAGTGAGTCGGCGCATGTACTCCATCTGCTCCTGATGCTGCTGCTGCCACCGACTCATCTGCTCCTTGTACAGCTGTTGCTGGCGTCGACGCTCCTCCTCATGTTGTTGCTGCTGCTGATGCATCTGCTCCTGCTCCTGTCGGAGACTCTCTATCAGTGCAGTCTGAGATCGCAACTGATCCTCATACTGTGTAGCAGAAGAAGATGCACGAGCTCCTCTCGATATGGACGCCGACATCGCAGCACTGCCATAATAATCTCCGGGAGTCAGTCGAGAGCTGATACCAACTACCCGGCCCTTCTTGAAGGCATACTGGGTGGCCTGCATCCATGCCGCCTCATCAAACTGACGACCAGTGGTCTGATCTGATGACTCGGCCTGACTCTCAGGCCGGGTCTGTGACGCTGCGGCCTCATATGACTCATGTAGTTGCAATTTAAAATTAAAATTGTGAACATATTATATGCAGTTAATTATTAAACTTGAAAACAAATAATACTGACCACGATGTGACCCTGACGATCACCTCTGAGCTCCCCAATAGTAGGATCACTATACATCCTCTGATATACGCCGTACTCCGTAATATCGGGGTGATCGACAGCCTATAAGAATAAAAAATAAACTGTTAATATTTATAGTTATGTAAAATATTTATAAATAATGTACGTACTAGATGCTGTCTATGAGTACTGAAAGTACGACTCCCAGCTCGATGAGTCACCTCCTGTCTCCCTGGATTCTGCCTCCCCACTGATGATCTCCTCTGAAAGGCATCACTCAACCAGTGCGCACATAATCCATCCCATACATGGGATGAAATGTACTCTGGTTGGTGTACTCTACATGACTCGTCAAAAACTGACACTCCTTGCTTTCTTCATGGCAGATTTTCTTAAATTGTGCAAAAACTGATGAAAGTGATCACGCATGGCCACCTCACATGCCTCATGGATGGCGTCACGCATGGTATCCTCGATCGGATACCATAAACCCTACAAATAAATCAAAATATCAAGTTAGAAATGAAATAATTTTCAAAATAAAAATTATTTATTTACGTACGTACCAACCAATGGCCAAACATGGCCTGCTGCACATCAATGGGAATCTGCTCCCATGTGGTTCAAGACTGAGAGAAATAGTTGCGCAAAATAGCACTGCCCTATCCAACTGCTATATGTGGAAAACTGTAAAAATAATAAACATTTATTATGTGAATAGATTAATAAAATCTTAGTCAAATATACAGGTTATCACACAGGTTATGACACCTCCGTGTGCGTGGATCAAACCCAAGACATGGACGTCGCTCGGGGATGGGGTCAGGAATCATCAATCGTGCAAGACCGTGCCCCCTCCACGTACTCCCTGGAGCGCCTGCAGGCTGAGGGTGATCTGCCAACAACTCATCTGCATCGAAAGGAAGGTCAGCATCCGCCAACTCATGAAATGTGTCGTCGTCCATCTGAAATAGAAAATGTTAATGTTGTTAGCAAATAATTGATAATTACTATTATATATACATATATATTAGTTATGATTGTATATAACTACCATGAAATTCTATCAGTGTTCATCTTCATCATCATCTTCATATATGTCAATGTCATCTTCATATTCCTCCTCAACATCATCGATATCCATTCGAGTTCCAGTTGCTTCATCTCTTACCATTTCAAATTCATATGTGAAATCATTAACATCATCGTCATCACTGACTCTTAAATGTGGGGTGTCATCATAGATACTCATGTCTCTTTGTAAAAAAGATTTATTTTGAGTACTCTCTTGAAAAACTTCAATTATTTGCACATCAGTGAAAGCACATTCACTTTGAATAAACTGATTATCTCAAATTTTGATTTTTATTACACTCCACTAATCAGTCAACTCTCTATGTAGCACAGTACTTTGCGTAATAAACTCGATGTGCATGTTGAGCCAATAATAATGGTTCATTTACTGCGAGAACACTTTTACATTTAATATCGATGATTCCATGAGTCAGATGAACACACATGCCTCTCTCTGTATCCAACCACCGACATTTGAACATGGTTATGTAATGTTGTCCAAGATAACAGAGTTCAATGATTTCATCAAGTGTGCCATAAAAGTCAACTTCATTTTCTCGATGATGAGATCCTCTCAAGCTAACTCCACTGTTCATTGTTTTTTTTTGATTCCCCATATGCATGTGTGTGAAATCGAAATTCATTCACCACATATGCATTTTAAGTTTTAACAAGTTTGGAAGGTGGGTTAATCAATATACACAGCTGTTTGTCAATTTTATCAGCATGTCGAGACACCTGAAAATTTGTAAAATAATTATCAATATAGTAAACTATACATTGAATTAGTTTCTAAAAGATAAAGAATTTATGTTACCAGTTTTTGAAACCACTGAGAGAAATTTTTCTTTCGGCGTTCTTCGAGAGCAGCTGCTATAATTTGTGGAATTTATTTCTTGATATGATTATCATACAACCTATAAAAACAAAGTTATTTACTGTAACATAAATGATAGAATAAGTGATATAAACACTTACAGTACAACTGATGTCATCTCTTCACAGTTGAGCAGAACATATGTATGAGCTCTGTGATGTTCATCATCCGAAAGACAGTGTTCATAAACTCCACCAAAACCAAGCTCTGGCTGATTGAAAACAGATAATTGATTGTCGATTTCATCAATATTCCCCTTGTTCCGTCCCATTCAATTGTGTTTTGAAGGATACTCAGATTCAAAATAATGGGAGCAAAAAAAAGATATTTCATCTTGCAAATAAGCTTCTACAATAGATCCTTCAACAGATTCTTTGTTACGTACTTTTCTTTTCAATTTTTTCATGCATCTTTCAAATGGGTACATCCATCGAAACTATACTGGACCTCCACATTTGGATTTATATGGCAAATGTAACATCAAATGTTCCATTGAGTCGAAGAAAGACGGCGGAAATATTTTTTCCAGTTTACATATAATTACAACAACATCTTCTTCAAGTTTTCATAGAGCATCATAATATGCTGTAGCCGCACAAATTTCCTGAAAAAAAAATGAGACATCTCTGTTATGGAATCCCAAATCACAGAATTCAACAGACCTCTTAATCCAATGGGTAGAAATCTTTCCATTATAACATGACAATCATGACTTTTTAATCTAGTAATATGACCATTCTTTACACATCTACCCAAATTGGAAGCACAGCCATCTGGAAGTCTCAAATCTTCAATCCACTAACAAAATAATAAACAGTTTTCTTTAGACAGTGTATAATCTGCTTTTGGTTTCAGTAACCTTTCTGTTCTGAAATTCTCAAACAGTTCCACTTCTGGACGCCTGCAAATTTGGGCAAGATCTAAACGTGCATTTACATTGTCTTTGCTCTTTCCTGGCGTATCCAAAACTGTATGAAACAAATTATCAAAACAGTTATTCTCAATATGCATGACATCCAACATGTGGCGGACCAACAAATCAGACCAATATGGAAAATCCCAAAATATATTACGTTTAATCCAATTGTCTTCTTTCCCAAAACCAGAAATTTTCTGTTGGTTTATTGTGGGACCAAAAGTGATGGTAGGTAATGAAAATACAACTGATTTTAACTCCGAACCTGATAGCATTTTTGGAGGTCCATCCCTTTCAATTGTTCCTTTTCTGAAATGAGATCTGTTTCTGCGAAAAGGATGATCAGCTGTTAGAAATCTGCGATGACAGTCAAAATAACAAGGTTTCTTTCCATGAATGAGCATAAATGCTTTGTTCTCTCCCATATAGTAAGGACATGATTTCTAACCATGTGTACTCCATCCAGATAACATCCCATAAGCCGGGAAGTCACTAACTGTCCACATCAATGCTGCTCTCAGTATGAAATTTTGTTTCGTAGCAACATCATATGTACTGACACCAGTACTCCACAATAAACTTAATTCATCAATCAATGGTTTCAAATAACATCAATATTTTTCTTCAGATGTCCTAGAATTAGTAATGTCAAAAAGATATATAGCTCATTCATCAACATCCATGGAGATAAATTGTACGGAGTTAGAAAAACAGGCCAACATGAATATTGACTACCATAAGATCCGAACGGACAGAAATCATCAGTGGAAAGGCCCAGTCGAACATTTCTAGCTTCTAAAGCAAAGGATGGATGCACTCTATCAAAATGTTTTCATGAATCACCATCGGATGGATGATTCAAACTTTTATCGGTTGAAATATTCGCTTTATGCCATGACATCATTGTCGTTGTATTCTTAGACATGAATAAACGCTGAAGTCTGGATGTAAGTGGAAAATATCTCAACTGTTTTATAGGAATCAAACCAAACTTCCCATGTTTCCCTTCTTTATATCTCAGTTTCCCACATGTGGGACAACTATCCAACAACTCATTTTCCCCAGAATATAAAATGCAGTCATTTGAACATGTATGAATCTTCTGACAAGTAAATCCTAAATTTCGAACCAGCCTCTTACTCTCATAGTAATTTGCAGGAAAAACATTTCCTTCAGGTAACAGTGTTTTAAGCAAAGAAAATATCTGGTCAAAATAGGTGTTTGACATTACGTTATCTGATTTGATAGCCATAAATTTTGCAACTGCTTCTAATTTGCTCATCTTGCAGCCAGGATATAATGCATCCTCAGCAGACCTCAACAACTCATAAAATTCAGACGGTTCTAACTCAGGATTTGATTCTATATTAGCCAGAGTTTCTATATGTTGAACAGATGAACCTGCAACATCATGTACTAAATCTTGAAACTGGGATGGATCCGAAATCAAGTTGGTATCACCTACTCTGGAACTGCATTCACCGTGTTGATACCAAAAAACATAATCTGGTTGAAAACCAAAATGGAAGAGATGTCCCCCCACTTTGTCAAACGTGTCAAACGTTCTCAATGCACATTTTCTACAAGGGTATTTTATTTTGCCTTCTGAAAAAAATTCTGGATTTGATGTCGCAAATGATAAAAAAGTCTCCACACCCTCTATATATACTGGATTTAAACCAGAACTGTTTGGATTTCTACATTGATTTATCCATATGCTGTCATCTAATAATGACTGTTGACGACCTCGTTGTTCCATATTTTTCTATAAAATATAAAATCATTACTAGTTTTGAATAATTTGTTAGAAAAAACACTCAATCAAAGATTGAATATGTTGAGAATAAAGCAAAACATGTTACAAATATTGATAATTTTAATATTATATTGATTTTATATTATTTTAATAATACTAATATAATTTTTTCATAAATATTAATTATATTATAATAACATTATTACATTAATTGTATATTTTATTATTAATATTAAAATAATATAATTTTCTATATTATATACAATTCTCCTTTCATCTGTGTGTTTAACATTCGGTCTCCACATGTAATATTTGCATTCACTTTCACCTCTCCATTGGCGAGTAGGTTGATAATTTTGAAAAAGAATGCAAATATTACATGTGGAGACAGAAAACACACAGATGAAAAGAGAATTGTATATAATATAGAAAATTATATTATTTTAATATTAATAATAAAATATACAAATAATGTAATAATGTTATTATTCCAAATTATTGGTAATTATTCCAAATTATTGGTAATTAATCCAAATTATTGGTAATTATTCCAAATTATTGATAATTACTCCAAATTATTGGTAATTATTACTAATTATTGGTAATTATTACTAATTATTGCTAATTATTGGTAATTATTACTAATTATTGGTAATTACTGGCAATTATTTGTAATTACTGGCAATTATTGGTAATTACTGGCAATTATTGGTAATTATTGGAAATTATTGGTAATTATTGGAAATTATTGGTAATTATTAGAAATTATTGGAAATTATTGGAAATTATTGGTAATTATTGGCAATTATTGGCAATTATTGGTAATTATTGGCAATTATTGGTAATTATATCTAATTATTGGTAATTATATCTAATTGTTGGTAATTATATATAATTACTAGTAATTATATCTAATTATTGGTAATTATATCTAATTATTGCTAATTATATCTAATTATTGCTAATTACATCTAATTATTGCTAATTATTGCTAATTATTTCTAATTATTGTTAATTATTGCTAATTATTGTTAATTATTGCTAATTATTGCTAATTATTGTGAATTATTGCTAATTACTGCTAATTATTGCAAATTATTGCTAATTTTTCCTAATTATTGCTAATTTTTCCTAATTATTACAAATTTTTTCCAATTATTACTAATTATTGGTAATTATATCTAATTATTACTAATTATTGGTAATTATATTTAATTATTACTAATTATTGGTAATTATATCTAATTATTGGTAATTATATCTAATTATTGGCAATTATTGGTAATTATTGGTAATTATTACTAATTATTGGTAATTATTACTAATTATTGGTAATTATTACTAATTATTGGTAATTATTACTAATTATTGGTAATTATTACTAATTATTGGTAATTATTACTAATTATTCCTAATTATTACTAATTATTACGAATTATTGGTAATTATTACGAATTATTGGTAATTGTTACTAACTATTGGTAATTATTACTAATTATTGGTACTTATTCCTAATTATTGGTAATTATTCCTAATTATTGGTAATTATTCCTAATTATTGGTAATTATTCCTAATTATTGGTAATTATTACTAATTATTGGTAATTATTACTAATTATTGGTAATTATTACTAATTATTGGTAATTATTACTAATTATTGGTAATTATTGGTAATTATTCCTAATTATTGGTAATTATTCCGAATTATTGGTAATTATTACTAATTATTGGTAATTATTACTAATTATTGGTAATTATTACTAATTATTGGTAATTATTACTAATTATTGGTAATTATTACTAATTATTGGTAATTATTACGAATTATTGAAAATTATTACTAATTATTGATAATTATTACTAATTATTACTAATTATTACTAATTATTACTAATTATTGGTAATTGTTACTAATTATTACTAATTATTGGTAATTATTACTAATTATTACTAATTAGTGGTAATTATTGGAAATTATTTCAAATTATTACTAATTATTGGTAATTATTACTAATTATTGGTAATTATTACTAATTATTACCAATTATTACTAATTATTGGTAATTATTGGTAATTAATGGTAATTATTGGTAATTATTACTAATTATGGATAATTATTGGTAATTATTTCTAATTATTACTAATTATTGGTAATTATTACTAATTATTCCTAATTATTGGTAATTATTACTAATTATTCCTAATTATTGGTAATTATTACTCATTATTACTAATTATTGGTAATTATTGATAATTATTGGTAAATATTACTAATTATGGATAATTATTTGTAATTATTACAAATTATGGATATTTATTGGTAATTATTACTAATTATTGGTAATTATTTGTAATTATTACTAATTATTGGTAATTATTACTAATTATTGATAATTATTGATAATTATTATTAATTATTAATTATTATTGGTAATTATTGGTAATTATTACTAATTATTCATAATTATTGGTAAATATTACTCATTATTACTATTTAGTACTAAATATTGGTAATTATTACTAATTATTAGGAATTATTGCTAATTATTAATAATTATTACGAATTATTACTAATTATTGGTAATTATTGGAAATTATTACTAATTATTGGTAATTATTTCTAATTATTAGTAATTATTACTAATTATTACTAATTGTTGGTAATTATTGGTAATTATTACTAATTATTCGTAATTATTGGTATTTATTACTAATTATTAGTATTTATTCTTAATTATTGGTAATTATTACTAATTATTCCCAATTACCATTAACTATGAACAATGAATACTAATAATTTAAATTTATTAAGTAACAAAACAATCTAAACATAATTAAATTAAAACTAATTAAGAATAATTGAAACTAATAAAAAATTTAAAATAAATATTAAATTAAAATGAACATAAATACCTTTAAAATTGATCTGAGATTGATCTCTGATCGTTGTTGAAAACTTCAATATCAACTCCGGAAAAAAAAAATTAAACTTAAGAAACGTTGAACTCTAAAAATAGAGTTTTGAGAGAAATAGAAGATGGAGTTTGAGAATGAATGAAAAAAACGGATGGGGGATATTTATAGGTTAGATTATTTGCGACGGGTGTAGTTGCGACGGGATACCTGTCACAAATAGTATTAGTTGCGACGGTATCCGTCGCAAATACCTTAGCCCGCATTTATTACGGTCAACGGTTAAATAGTTATTTGCGACGGGACCCGTCGCAAATAATAACCTGCCGACATACTATTTGCGACGGGGGGTATATTCCCGTCGCAAATATCTTTTACCGTCGCCGGTTATTTGCGACGGGTGGTAACCGCCCGTCGCAAATAACTTTCCTGCGACTTTGCGCGCAAAGCGTGCCAGTCCTTTTGCGACGGGGAAAGCTATCCCGTCGCAAATAACTACTTATTTGGGATGGGGGAATTCCCCCGTCGCAAATAAGTTTCTAACGGGGCTATTTGCAACGGGATTTATCCTCGTCGCAAATAACCCGTCGCAAATACCCATTTTTCTGTAGTGTAGTGGAAGCACCATGCGATAAGATATGGTTCTGATATAATAAATAATTTCAATGTGACTGATAAACCCAAGGCTTAGTTTCCCTTTCTTCTCGAATCTCATAACCTTTTTTCATTGAGAAATTCTTCGAAACACCATGTCACCAACATCAAATTCCATATCACTTATTTGATTATCAACATACCTTTTTTCCGAATTTATACTGCACTTACATGTTTTTAAATGACTCTAATTTTATCTTCCATTTCCCTAGTAATCTCAATTCCCAATAGCTTTCATTCTGCAAAATCATTCCAATACGTTGAAGTTCTACACTTCATTCCATAGATGGTTTCTTAAGGATCCATATGAATTCTCAAGTGAAACCTATTTCTATATGAAAATTAAACTATATGAATGTGTTCATCCCAACCACCATTAAAATCTAAAAAATAAGATCTCGATGGATCCTATGGGGGTTGAATTATTATTACAAACTAAAAAAATTTATGAGAATGATATATAGTGATGAAACTCCGAACTATATCTATAGATTTTTGAAAACATCACCATCATTTCTAGGTAAACCTATGATCCCCATCAGTCATAATGAAATTTTTTATTCCATACAATGTTATCAATTACTTAATATATATCTAGTCATTAAGACCAAGGTGTAAATATCATCTAATAGTATTAAATCAATATGACTTAGTATAGAAATCGACTATAACCCATATAAAATTATACCTTTTATACATTTTGTGGAATTAAAAAATAGAATCCATGTTTTTATTTTTTAAATTTGAATTATTGAATGGTAAATAGATATAACAACCCCTTGGTATTTTATCTCTCATCTTTATATTAAATTCATTCCATGAAATAAGATACAAAATCTAGGATATCTCTTTTATTGCCATCCCACCATAAATACTCATTCAAATCACTATATGTCTTCATACATCCATGATGAATAAAGAATAAATAGTCATGAGATTTCTATAACAACCCCTTCATTAAATATTGTATGGAAAGGAAACATACATGGTTCCTAAACCTTATTATTTGACCATTATGATGGTAAAACTAAGGAAAATTTCTAACAGTATTTTTCTTTTGTACATCATCCCCATGTTCCTCTTAAATAATTACATGGATTGATAGTTTTTCATTTACTTTAGAAATATACTATTTCTTCCCTTCCTTTAGTAGTTCTAGATAAAACAATTTAAAATATAGAAATATTTGTTCTTTTTTTTATCCTCTACATGGAAAATCTAGAAATATCCTTTTGACATAAGGCATCAGCCACCTTTTTTGATTTCCTAGGGTGGAATGTATTGAGAATATGTAATCATTAATTTTCTATCACCATATTCTCTATTGAATATTCAACTCCTTATATGTCAATATATACATGTTACTTTTTTGATCGGTATATATGTCACACATTCTTCATAATGATAATGTCCATATATCCTTAATGAAAACAATTAACACAACAACTCCAAATAATTATTTGGTTTATTTTTCTCATGAACCTTAAATTTTTGAAATACATAAACTATAACAATGTCATTGGGTATAATAACTAATCCCAATCCCATATTGGATGCATCGTTATATATTAAAATACCTTATCCACCATATAGTTAGGTAATCATTGGTGAACTTATTAATATTCGCTTTAGATCCTTCAAATTTTAACCACATTCATCCACCCAGAGGAACTTGTATCCCTTCTGAGTTAACATGGTGAGTGGATTATATAGTCCTAATAAATTAAACACAATCCACCAATAGTATCCAGATAAACCGTGCAAACAATGGATCTTAGTCACCAAGGTAGGTCTAGGATGTCATTGAATAGCCTTTTTCTTTGATAGATCTATAGATATACCCTCTATTAAGATTAAATTAATAAAAAATGAAAGCTTTTGTTGCTAAAATTCATATTATGTAAAGTTTTCATATATTTTCACCATCCACTTAGAATTTTGTTCAATTCTCATGTGATCATCATGATCTTACTTTCCCTTTGAATATATATGAATATTTTATACAAATACAACAAAAAACAGATCAAGGTAGTAACTTGAGACACTATTCAATAAATCAATGTATAGAGTATGGGAATTATTAAAACTTAATGGAATCACTGTATATTCATAATTTCTATACATTATATAGAAATATATCTAGGGATTATCCACCTTCTTAACTCTCAGTTGATGGTATCCGGAATAGAGTTCATTCATTGAAAGTTATATATCTTCATGATATTGATGAAATATGTCATCCATACTATCAAGAGGATGCATGTTCTTGATCGTGATCTTTTTTAGCTCTGTATAATCATGTATAGTATCATTGATCCATCAGTAGTTTTAACAAAGTGAACTAGTTAACCCCAAGGTGACAAACTTGAAAAAATGAATCCTTTATTAAGGATCACCTATAGTTGCTTCTTTAATTAATGAAACTCAGTTGGGTCATTATATATGAATTCTTTGAAATTGGTGTAGTACTAGGTATGAGTTCTGTTGAGAAATCAACTTCATGATTCGGTGGAATACTAATAAACTCTTCTAGATTTACATCAACTTACTCCCATAATAGGTATATCATTGATTTTGAGTTTCTCCCCAACTTTCTGAGATAAATTCCTCCTTTTAGTAAGAATAAAAACCAATATAATTGATGTCATTTCCATCACATTTTCATATTTATCATCACCATGATATATGATCATAAGTTGGTTTGGAATATCAAATATTACTTCAATTTCCATATAGTTAATGTGGAATTTATATTGATAACACCTGAAAAATACTATGAAAACATCAATTGTAACCATATGGACAATGAAAACATTTATAGGAAGAAAATTCCCAAAAACATCATCTAGAGAGGATTAATATACTTGAGATGTGATCATCTTACCATTATTGGTTTTCCCTTCTAGTCCTACATCAAATAATTTGGATGTAGTGGTAATAACATTATTAAACTCTCTATATAAGAAATATTAGGTATATCCAAAAATCAAATATTACATTATAATTTCTACAGTTGATGGTAAGAGCACCTTTCATCATGACGTTATCGTATCCCTCATCAAAAATAGTGATCGAAATAGATTTCCCATTTTCTCTTAGATTCAGAGGTTATTGAATTTTATCACCATAATTATCCTTTATTTTTTCACACTGGATATAATAGTTCCCATAATACATTCATTTGAAACACTGTATTTTGGGTGCTGAATTATGTTGAGTTATCTCTCCATTTCATTCATTGAATAACTTCTTCACCTAACTTCAACAGTCATTTACTGGATGGACAAGATCCTCCAACATGAAAACCTTCTTCTTCCTTTTGGGAACATACCTAAGTGATCCTTCTTACTATTTTTTTAGTTAGATGTTTGAAAATTTTTCTTCCTTCCATGTGATATATCATTGGAGCTTACATGAAACCCCATATTCCATTTCTTTTCAAAACCATAAAATTTATTGGTAATAATTATATTCATTTCCACTTTCATTTCAAAACTTATGATTTTAACATATCTATTAAAGTCTTTTATGGCCAATGACATTCAAATAATTGGTTTTAAATCACTTATGAATTGATCAAACTTCTATTTAGGATGGATGATAATAGTGTAAGTATAACTCACAAGTCCTGTAACATTTTCCTCATAGGTGCAACTAAATTCATTATTCTTTTATATTAACCAAAGGAACTCCTTATCTATTTTCAAGTGAAAATATTGAGAGAGTACATATTTGAAAAATAGTCTCTTAAACTAATCCCACTCCATGGAGACAATTTCATCATATTACCTTTCATTTATTATTAGATTCCACTATTGATCATCATTTAATTCCAAATTATAGACAACTAAAAAGACACTCTCTGATTCTGAACACAATATAATGAAAAATATATTTAATGGGGTATTGGAAGATTTATCATCTTCTAATAGATCAATGTAACTATTATAATAAGGCTTTTCTTTCCTTGGGAATGTCTCAACATAATTTTGCTCCATACTTTTTTCATTTGGATGTTCAATATGATTCATGGATGATAATGTTGTGTGAGATTATCGAAAATATTATTCATTCCATATCCCATAAAATTTGGGTACTCATGAGAACAATAATTTCATTTTCCATCACACTCCACATTAACATGGATCCTTTGGGATTTAGTCATTAAATAAAACCAAAAATGTGTAATGTAAGAAAAACCAATCCTATTAGGGAACCACAAAATAATTATAAATAACTTATAGGATTCATAAATCATGACACTTTATTTTTAATTTACTAATACTTAGGTTATCCTTCGTCATTCATATTCATATTTTATTTAAATCCATTATAATGGTTCATAAATAGTTCATGAATTTCAAAATAATACCCCCCATGAGTGTTAGACATGGTTTCCACCAAGGCCTATTATCATGCACTGGGTGAAGATTGAGTCCAAGTCAATGTTCCATTCTCAAATTTATTACCACTAGGAACCACTATTCTTGAGCCGCATCAACTTTTAGTATATAGAATGGGATGTCATTTCCTCAAAACTACACACACTATCCTTTACCAAAATTTTAGGAATTTTTCATATACATTGACTCATATATAGACTTATTAGAAGAAATATCCCTAAACATACTGTTGGGAAAAAATCCCTCAAGGTATCATTGAAGCCTTTTTGAGGTGATTGTGTTTGTTGACAAAGTGGACATCTAAGTTGTGATTGTTGACAAAGAGGATTTCATGGTTGAATGTCGAGTTCAAGATCTGAGGTCAACGATCCATGTTTGATTCAACAACGTCGATAAAAGGAATGGATGATCTGGAGGCGGTACAAAAGAACAGATACAAGGTGGCGCCGTTTTCCAGTGTTTGCCAAATTTTTGGGCCTGAAAATCGGCAAATGAAGAAAATTGTTTTTGGAAAAGGGACTTGCGCGCCGCGAACATGTTGTACAGGAAACTTGCGCGCCATATGTTTTTCAAGATCAGAAGATCAAAATATGGCTAAGGAAATAGGTTCGCGCAAGTTTGGGAGTTGGTCGCGCAAGTGTCTAAAAGGAGAGAAGACTTGCGCGCCGAGATTGGGTCGCGCAGGTGACTTGCGCGCCGTCGCGCAGGGTGGTCAGATTGCCTATAAATACTGGACCACCCCTCCTCATTTCTCACCGGAGTTCAAGGCGAGAGCTCCCGTCACGCAGGTGTGGTGGTCGCGCAAGTGGTGTGTGTGGTCGCGCAGGTGGGACTTGCGCGCCAGTGGTTGAAGTTGTGCGCCGGTGTTAGAAGTTGCGCGCCGGTTTGCAGTTGCGTGCCAATAGTGGTTTGGGCATAAAGGGAAGAGAGTCGCGCAAGCTTGGAGTTGAGGAAGCTTGTGTCGCGCAAGTGTCAGAGGAGGACTTGCGCGCCCGTTGTGACTTGCGCGCCGATACTTGCGTGTCGTGGTTGACTTGCGCGCCAAGTAAGGTTTTGTTCCCGCAGTGATTTTCAGACTGTGTGGAAGTTGGAAGTTTGCCCGATACCTTCGGTGCAAAGAGATATTCATCAACGGGTGAAAGTTAAACTTCAACAGAGCATCTACATACAAGAGAAGATGCATTCTTTCAGGAAAATGAAGAGACCTACAGGTCTATAAACTGTGAGTGGATTCCATCCAAGAGCAGTGAGCTCAGGAAGAGGAAGAAGGTGATCCTCTCCACCGGCAGTGAGCCAGAGAGAGAGAAACAGGGAGTGACCCTTGGGAAAGCAGTGAGCTGACCCTAAACATTGTAAAGGCAGTGAGCCTGGGCATAGAAGTGATCTAGCTCGAACCTTGTAATCCATAGCTAGTGAAGATTAGTGGAATTTGGTACGACCGGCAACCTGTCGGCGTATGCTCCTTGGACGCAGCCCTTAGCGGTGAACCAAGTAAAATTGTTGTGTCCTGTGCTTGCTTTACATTCTGTTTATGTCGTGCAGCAAGAAAAAGAGAGAAGAGTGTTTTGCTTAACAACAAAACAAGATCAGAACGGGTGTTAATTTTTAATTAGTCATACCCTGATTCACCCCCCCTCTCAGGGTATCCAGCCTAGTGGACCTAACAAGTGGTATCAGAGCGAAAGGTTAACAGTTGGTCTTCTCTCAATGGAGGTCACTAATCATAGAGGGATTCCGATCTTCGACGGATGTAATTTTCAGATATGGAAGAATCGAATGCAACACTATTTCCGATCTCTGGGAATGGATGTGTTTTCAGCAGCTATGCATGGTATCACAGCTGATATTACTAGTGGTGCATTATCAGAAGCTGAGCACAAAGAGTTGGATGCTGATTCCAAAGCAATAAATGCCTTAGGGGGAGCCCTCTCTAATCCCATTTATACAAAGGTGATGTCATGCAAAACGTCACATGCCATGTGGGAAAAACTATTGAATATTTATGAAGGGGATACAAAAGTTAGAGAGGCAAAGCTGCAAGTGTTGTGGAACAAGTATGAAGATCTCAAAATGAACCCGAATGAGTCTGTTGATGCATTCTATGACAGGGTAAATGCTGTGGTAGAAGACATGCGGGGTCTTGGAGAAATTATCGAAGACATTAAAATCGTAAAGCGCATCTTGAGAAAGCTTCCACCTCGGTTCAATCCAAAAGTTTCTGTGTTGGAAGATAATGATCCGAAAGAGCTAACATTGGATAACCTACACAGCACTCTTGTTGCATATGAAATGAGAAATGATGACAATGATGCTGTGGAAAAGGGGAAATCCAAAGACGTGGCATTTAAGGCCATGAAGAGGCTCACTATTGAAGATTCTCAGGAGGAAGAAGAGTCAGATGAGGTGACGTCGTTCCTTTCTTCAAATCTGCAAAGAGGAAAAGAAAAGTTTAAAGGGAAACTTCCACTAGCATGCTTCCGATGCGGAAAGGTTGGTCATCTTGCTGCAAGATGCCCCAAAAAGTTTCAAGAAGGAAGCGATGAAGATGAATTTGAGATTCCCATGAAAAAATCTTCAGCCTATGTGAAAGGGAAGAAGTAGTTCAAGAGAAATTTCTTTAATAAGAAGAATCTTCTTTCCCAAGAAATTGACAGTTCAGCTGAGTCTGAGGGTGAAGAAGTTGAAGAAATAGAAAACTGTAGAGATCGTGGTCAAAATGCGATGGTGGCTGTTGCTAGTAGCGCTCTAGAAAAGAAAGAAACTGAAACTGATGAAGAAGAAGAAGAAATTGAAGGGAGAGTTGACATGGAAGCTGAATTAGAAGCAGCTCTTGAAGAGATAGATGTTTGGAGAGCAAAAACAAAGAAAGCCAATAAGATAGTACGTGATGCCAAACTCTACATGCAACAACAAGAAGAAGAGAAGTCTGAGCTTGAAAAAGAAATTGAAAATCTTAAGTCTTCCAGGCCAGAGCACACAGAAAAGGTTGATGAGCATAAGCTCGAGATTGAAGAGCAGAAAAGGGAGATCGATTTCTTGAGTCGAAAAGTGAAAGATCACGT
Organism: Viscum album; assembly: GCA_963277665.1. Lineage (NCBI taxonomy): Eukaryota > Viridiplantae > Streptophyta > Magnoliopsida > Santalales > Viscaceae > Viscum > Viscum album. The sequence continues at coordinate 130,976,842 of OY728138.1, read as the reverse complement.
CAAGCGTATTGAAGAGCTTGAAGAGGAAGTTGTCGGTCTGCGCAGAAAAGTTAAAGACCAGGAAAAACCATTGAATCCCAACACATTCTTGGGAAATCAGGTCGTTACGAAGACAGAAAAGAAGAAAGAAGAGCCTAGTAGTTCAGCAGGAAAGAATCAGCAATTGAACTCAGATGTTAAGGCTGATTCATGGCTTAATCAAAAACAAAAATCTACGGCAGTTGAAGTTAGACCGCAAGCACCTGTCCCGAGATTGAAAGTGGATTTGAGCACAAAGCAGAATCAGAATACTCAGAGATCCAAAGGGGAAACTCGTAGTGCTGAAGTAACACGAAGGAATGCACCTTATATCAGGTGTTATTGTTGTGGAAAGATGGGACATTCACAGTATGTGTGTTCCATAGCCAAAAGATATCGAAGGGAACAAGAACAGAGATGGCAGCCAAACAGAGAACGGTTTTCCAGAACTTTTTTTGAAGGAAACTGTTTTTGGTGCGGAGGATTTGGACACATGGCTAGGTACTGCACTCCGACCATTCAGAAAAATGTGCCAAAGCAGAATCAAAATGATCGCAAGCAGCAGATCAGTAAACCGACAAGTGAGTTAAAAGTTCAGAACAGATTTGCAGTTTTGCAAGATGAAGCTGGTCCATCATACTCTGAGAAAGAACAGAAGCCTCAATCGATGCCGAGTATGAAAGAAAAGGTATGGACTAGGAAGAAGAAAACTGAGAAGGCCGTAGTTGCTGAAATTGCCCTTAAAGCATCAGATCGTTCTGGTGTTTGGATCCTTGACAGTGGTTGCACATCCCACATGACGGGTAATAAGGATCTGGTTACAGGCATAAAATATGACAAAGAAGGAGTTGTCAAGTTTGGAAATGATGAAGGCCTGAAGATAGTTGGCTCAGGAAAAGCCAAGTTTGGGGGCAAATAAATGAGACATGCTGATGTCTTGGTGGTAGAGGGTCTCGGTCATAATTTGCTTAGCGGCAGTCAACTATGTGACTCTGGGCACTCTATACTATTTACCAAGAATATGGGTATTGTTAAAGGAAAAGATGGAATAGTCATTCTTCAGGGAAAACGAACAAAGGGGAATCTTTACCTGGTAGGTGGGGAAGAAGATTCATGCCTTTTATCTAGAGAAGAAGAAAATCAGTTGTGGCATAAGCGACTTGGTCATCTATGTCAACCATCTATGGAAGATCTGGTAAAGTGTGATGCTGCTAGAGACCTTCCCAAACTATCACGTGATCACACTCATACGTGTGATGCTTGTCAACAAGGGAAGATCATCAGGAAGACATACAGGCCAAAGGAACAAAAAGCAACTCGAGTGCTCGAATTGGTGCATGCTGATGTATGTGGACCTATCTCACCACGAGCTATAGATGGGAAAAGGTACTATGTTCTTTTCATTGATGACTACAGCAGAATGGCCTGGGTATTCATCATTACCCATAAGACAGAGGTTTTCAGTTGCATAAAGCAGTACAGGAGGGAATCAGAAAAGATGCTTGGGAAGAAAATTCTGAAGTTTCGTACTGATAACGGTAGAGAATTTACAAACAATCAGGTTGAAAACTATCTCGAGAAACATGGGATAAGGCATCAAGTTTCATCAGTGAGAACTCCCCAACAGAATGGAGTAGTAGAAAGGAGGAATCGGATCATTAACAACATGTCCAGAACAATGCTTATTGATAAGGACCTACCAGAGAAATTTTGGAAGGAAGCAATTTTGACATCGGTCTATGTTTCAAACAGGTCTCTGTTATGTCCGAAGCAAGGGAAGACTCCGTATGAACTGTGGTACGGAAAGAAGCCAACGTTGAAATACTTTCGAATCTTTGGAAGTAAGTGTTTCATTCCCAACAAAGAACATCATAGGAAGTTTGAGGCACGAGGAGATGAAGGGATATTCCTTGGCTATTCAGGGAAAAGCAAAGCATATAAATGCTTCAACAAGAGGCTGGGAAAAATTGTTGAGAGTAATGATGTCACTATAGTCGAAAATGAACAGACTGCTCAACGACCCAGTGAACAGTTCCTGGATGAAAGTGATGATGAGATAAGCAACCCAGGGGGAGCAGAAGTGGAAGAAACTGACTCAGAAGAAGATACTGATGATGAAGAGGAAAGTGTCAAGTCGGTGTCTGCGAGGAAGCCAAAGAGTCGAGCTGAGATTGATAGGCAGAATATCATTGGTGATCAAATAGCTCCAGTTCAGACTCGAAGAATGAAATCATCACAGCAAGCATCGTTTTTGTCTCAAGTGGAGCCGAAATGTTTTTCTGATGCAGCTGAAGATGAAAACTGGGTTCAGGCCATGAACGAAGAGCTTGATCAGATTGAGAAGAACCAGACATGGGAGATTGTTTCGAGGCCAGCGGACAAGAATGTCATTGGGACCAAATGGGTCTATCGCAACAAGATGAATGAAGATGGCACAGTGATTCGGAACAAAGCACGTCTAGTGTGTAAGGGGTACTCCCAAATCGAGGGAATTGATGTTGATGAGACATTTGAACCGGTTGCAAGGCTGGAGACAATAAGATTATTCCTAGCCATCGCAGTGTAAAGGAAGTTAAAAGTGTTCCAGATGGATGTCAAATCCTCATTCTTGAATGGGGTTCTGGAAGAGGAGGTGTATATTGAGCAGCCAGATGGTTTTCTCATTCATGAGGATGAGAACAAAGTTTGCAGGCTGAAGAAGGCATTGTATGGGCTGAAACAAGCACCAAGGGCATGGTACTCAAGGCTTGATCAGTACTTGAAGAAGCTTGGCTTTCAGCGTGGAGGAGTTGATTACAATCTCTATTTCAGCAATGAAAGTAATCAAAGGATGATGGTGCTAGTGTATGTCGATGACATAATTTTTGGCGGATCAGATGAAGCTCAGTGCAGACAGTATTCCGAATTCATGAAAAATGAATTTGAAATGTCAATGATTAGAGAGCTAACATTTTTCCTTGGTCTACAGGTAACACAAGGAAGGAATGGAACATTCATTTCTCAATCTAAATATGCCAAGGAGGTCCTAAGAAGGTTTGGAATGGACAATTCCAAGGAGATGAAGACTCCGGTGGCTACCCGGATGAAATTATCAAAAGATGAGGATGGCAAGGCAGTTAATATCACAGAATACAGGAAAATCATTGGAAGTCTGTTGTACTTAACCGCAACAAGGCCTGATATTGTTTTCGCCACATGCCAAGCAGCGAGATATCAGAGTAATCCCAAGGAAAGTCACATGCTTACAGTGAAAAGAATACTTCGATATATCAAGGGCACGGTGGACTTCGGCTTGACATACAACAACAAATCTCAGACAGAGTTATTGGGATATACTGATGCAGACTGGGCCGGTTCAGCAGACGATAGAAAATCAACGTCAGGTGGTGCATTCTATCTTGGTGGATTGTGTATTTCTTGGCTAAGCAAGAAACAAGATTGCATTTCATTGAGCACCGCAGAAGCTGAGTATATTGCGGCCACTCAAGCATGCACACAGTTATTGTGGATGAAGCAGCAGCTTGAAGATATGGGAGTTGAAGTGAAGTCTCCGATCGGAATCCAGTGTGACAACTCAAGTGCTATAAATCTTAGCAAAAATCCTGTCCATCATTCCAGGACAAAGCACATTGAGATCAAGTATCATTTCATCAAGGAGAAGGTTGAGCAGGGCATCGTGAAGTTGGAGTATGTGCCTACAGAGCTACAGGTTGCAGACATTCTGACAAAGGCCTTACCCAAGGAAGCTTTTGAGAGGCATCGACTAGCTCTGGGAGTTCAGTCGATTCCCCGCACGTGAAATAGTGTGGATGCGGGACCCACCCCCCTCTCCCCGAGGTATGCTGTGTTTTCCCTACTGTGCTAATGTGTTCTCTACTATGTTACAGACTACAAAGGCGTGACCTTTGGGTTCGTTGACAAAGGGGGAGAAAATCGTGATTGTTCAAGGGGGAGACAATGTGGAGATTTGATAAATCATGAATGATATGGGGAGACGTTGACAGGTGGAGCAGCCAGATAGGGGGAGTTGAAGTTAGTTGAACGTGCTTAGCTAGAGCTTAGCTTGGACAACACAGGAAATATGGCTAAAAAGGTGTTGAAGCTGTGAGCAGAAAGGGGGAGCGTATTAAATCCGACGATGCTAGAAGTGATCGATCAAATAATAGATATCACGACAGCTGAGGATCGTGATAAAAGCAGAAGCGTGGTGTTGGACAGTGTGTGGTGTCAACAGTGGATGTCAGAGATAAAGTGATTCATTGATGAACTTTTCATTTACTCTTGTTTCTCACGCCGAGCATTGCTCATGTGGGCTTAGAGTATGTGTTGAGTAAATCCTTGGTCGCTATCAGAATCGCAGTGAGGCGAATGGAGGCTGAAGAATCAATGACGTATATTTGTTTGGAAGAGTTGTCAACAGACCCAAAGGGGGAGATTGTTGGGCAAAAATCCCTCAAGGTATCATTGAAGCCTTTTTGAGGTGATTGTGTTTGTTGACAAAGTGGACATCTAAGTTGTGATTGTTGACAAAGAGGATTTCATGGTTGAATGTCGAGTTCAAGAGCTGAGGTCAATGATCCATGTTTGATTCAAGAACGTCGATAAAAGGAATGGATGATCTGGAGGCGGTACAAAAGAACAGATACAAGGTGGCGCCGTTTTCCAGTGTTTGCCAAATTTTTGGGCCTGAAAATCGGCAAATGAAGAAAAGTGTTTTTGGCAAAGGGACTTGCGCGCCGCGAACATGTTGTACAGGAAACTTGCGCGCCATATGTTTTTCAAGATCAGAAGATCAAAATATGGCTAAGGAAATAGGTTCGCGCAAGTTTGGGAGTTGGTCGCGCAAGTGTCTAAAAGGAGAGAAGACTTGCGCGCCGAGATTGGGTCACGCAGGTGACTTGCGCGCCGTCGCGCAGGGTGGTCAGATTGCCTATAAATACTGGACCACCCCTCCTCATTTCTCACCGGAGTTCAAGGCGAGAGCTCCCGTCGCGCAGGTGTGGTGGTCGCGCAAGTGGTGTGTGTGGTCGCGCAGGTGGGACTTGCGCGCCAGTGGTTGAAGTTGTGCGCCGGTGTTAGAAGTTGCGCGCCGGTTTGCAGTTGCGTGCCAATAGTGGTTTGGGCATAAAGGCAAGAGAGTCGCGCAAGTTTGGAGTTGAGGAAGCTTGTTCCGCGCAAGTGTCAGAGGAGGACTTGCGCGCCCGTTGTGACTTGCGCGCCGATACTTGCGCGCCGAGGTTGACTTGCGCGCCAAGTAAGGTTTTGTTCCCGCAGTGATATTCAGACTGTGTGGAAGCTGGAAGTTTGCCCGATACCTTCGGTGCAAAGAGATATTCATCAACGGGTGAAAGTTAAACTTCAACAGAGCATCTACATACAAGAGAAGATGCATTCTTTCAGGAAAATGAAGAGACCTACAGGTCTATAAACTGTGAGTGGATTCCATCCAAGAGCAGTGAGCTCAGGAAGAGGAAGAAGGTGATCCTCTCCACCGGCAGTGATCCAGAGAGAGAGAAATAGGGAGTGACCCTTGGGAAAGCAGTGAGCTGACCCTAAACATTGTAAAGGCAGTGAGCCTGGGCATAGAAGTGATCTAGCCCGAACCTTGTAATCCACAGCTAGTGAAGATTAGTGGAATTTGGTACGACCGGCAACCTGTTGGCGTATGCTCCTTGGACGTAGCCCTTAGCGGTGAACCAAGTAAAATTGTTGTGTCCTGTGCTTGCTTTACATTCTGTTTATGTCGTGCAGCAGGAAAAAGAGAGAAGAGTGTTTTTCTTAACAACAAAACAAGATCAGAACGGGCGTTAATTTTTAATTAGTCATACCCTGATTCACCCCCCCTCTCAGGGTATCCAGCCTAGTGGACCTAACACATACACATAGGAATATCCCTCTATATCTAAATAATTTCTCTCATCATAGTTTCCAATGTGTATCTAATCCGAGATATGATACCAGCTATAAATACTCAAAATAATCATACATATATATTATATCTTAATAGAATAATATTCATTACACAACATAATGATCCATTCTAGGATAATTTTGGTCTAGTTCCTTTGGAAACATGTACATGTGAATAACTAGTCCATTAGTGAGGTACTTTATATCGCACTATGTTCTTCATAATTATCACCCTTCTTAGACATAAGATACATAATACCATTTATAATAACCGGGAAAAATGAAACTTATGAAAGGGATATCTCATATGCTCATTATTGTTAAAAATTGATATATCAACATATCATGAAAAAAAGGGTATAAGAACATTATAAAAACAATTTAATACCAAACCATGCATATCATATATCACAAATTTGAGTCATTACATAAATCAAAGAGTTTTATAAGAAATGAATCATAATAGAATCAAATAACATGAACTATGAGACCATAACAATGTCATAAGTTATTTATTTCTAGCATACATATAATATTATAACATATCAAAACAATATAATTATAAATAGGCTCAATCATTAAGTAATAGACTTGAAATTATTCCCTTGGATAAACTTATGGTCATGAAATTGGTTCCACACATAAAAATTAAAACATGAATGACATGTACAGGAACAATAATCTGAACATGTACTCAAGTTCACACATAACACTATAATCATATAATCATGTTCATGCTTATCGTATTTAAATATTATTTATCACTTTTTATACAATTAAATGAAGGTAGATATAAGTACCACCTATAAAAATAATTAAAATCCAACATATATGTTCCATGTGATGATAATACATTCATCATATTAGATCTGAGGAAAACAAATAGGTTTCATAAACATTTCATCCTAACATAACCTATGAAAATCAAATAGGTTTCAAAATAATTTCATCATTTTATCAAAGAAAACCCTATGGAAAAGAAGTGGGGTCAATAAGAAACAAGTCATCATAATCATAAACCATTTCAGGAAAGAATAATAATGTTGTTGTTGGATCATATCCCTATTAATGAATATGTAATATCAATGGTTTTCATCCTTGATAAAAAATTATTTTCTATGAAAAATCCCTCAAAACATTTAATCATAAAAATATCTTTTTCCATGAAACTCACTTATTAGAAATTAAAAATTCATAAAATGTTTCAGAAGTTATTTTATTTTTATATAACCTTGAAAATATATAAATAAATATTCAAAGAAAACACTTTTATGACATTGGGAAGTTTCATTCATGGTGTAAACATTAAATTAAATATTCCATTAACATTTTTAGTTGATAAAAAATGAGCATTGTTTGAAAAACGATATCAATATTCCTTTCCAAAATAATTCCTAAAAATATAAAAATGGTAAAAAATTAATTAATAAAATAAAAAGTGTATGTGAAAAAAAAATATTTTTTTTTAAAAATGTGCTTTTCTAAGAAAAAGTAGTTTTTAATAGAAGAGAGAAATAAAAAATATTTTATAAAAAACATTATTTTTTATTATTGAGTGTATAAAAGTAAAAAATGAATGCTAAAATTAATTCTACTTATATAACCATAAGATAATAAACTTAATTACTTTCTTGAGAGATTGATCATAATAGTTTATCTTAAAAAACATATGCTTAAAAATCCCAATAAACGGTGAAATTATATCATATAACCATCACCAATTTTCTAAAATTGAATCATAAAGAAGAAAATTAAACATAATAAAATAGACATGTGAATAAATATTATTCTAATGATAATATTTATAAAATGCATTCATGGTCATTATAGACACCACATAAAAGAAACAAGTGGTGAATATGGCATGTGTCTCATTAAAAATGAAAGTGGGATAGAAATCCCTTACCATAATTCTTGAATTATAAAGTACTCATTAAAAAATATAGTATAATAAATATTAGTTTATAATAATTCAATTTCTGAAACATAAATATATATATCATACAATATATAATTTACTTATGAATTTTATTACAGGTTTGTTAATAATTCCTTATTAAAATCAGGGTTCAGGAAATAACTGATTTTATTTTCATCTAAGTATTTATTTGTTATTTTCGGTATAATAACATTGATCATGGTTATATAATATATATAATTATAAAAATGATATAAATATAATATATATTCAGTATATGTGTATTTATTCTAGCCTATAAAATTTAGAGATATAAAATGAAATACATTGGTCATTGACTGGCTTAAAATTAATTTGTTGTTGAGGATCAAAAGAAACATAAAACAAAATAAATGACAAACCCCACAAGTGTCAAGGTGGCCTAAAATGGTGTAGGACCAAAGCATCTCTATGAATTATTTGAGTTCATGTTTTTAGAATAGAGACTATGTAGTTATAGATAATGACATCCACATCATCTATACCTTCACAAGGCATTTTTTTACCGCAAAGTAACATTCACACAAATTATGTTTGATAGAATAGCCTTGATTGATATTACATTTGAATTGCCTAAAAAAGTAGCATAATTCTCAAGGTGGGTCAGCTATACCTTGATGTAAGTGGATGGAAACAGCCAAATCTGATTCAATTTTTTCCACCCTGATTTTGAAATGATTACACAAGGATAAACTAGTGTGTATGGCTCTAATCTCCGTACCCAAGGATGTGCCTTGAGAATAGAAGGAAATGAAACCGAAAATGACAGATATATTTAGGTTTATGACCTATCTTCCACCCCTCATATCCCTATAAATAAAGGAACCATCGACATTGAGTTTCAATCCCTTGCATGGAAGTAACCACTTAACCCATTTTCCCCAATTGATAATCCTATAGCCAGCAAAAGATTAGATACTTGGAAGGATAATACGAATGGAGGGAGATCCATCATATATATGATGGTTTTGGAACAAAAACGCCACCATGGATCATATCCTAACATGAAGAGAAGTATAGGAATATTTTAAGCCTTCTCTTTCCTTGTTTCTGACATCCCCAAGGTTCCAGTAGATCACTACCACAATGATGGGATGGATTTTACTCTCAATTTCATGTATCCCATAATCACAAAAACAACTTATGCTAATCTCCTAGAAATAGATCCTTTCACATACAATGTTCATAATTGAACCCATGTAGCACCATAATTTTCTCACCTATTCACTGTGCACTAAGAGATGATTTGTAGACTCCATTTGCTGGCTGGAGCAACAAAGAAAGTGTGAAACAATGCTCATACCTCTACGTTGGATATTCTCATCTGTCAGAAGAGTGTGATAAAATATGTTACATATTATGAAATTCATCTTAGTGGGTATAACCTTACACTATAGGGTCAATGAATTTTCATCCCACTCTATATAAACATGGAAGGAGGCTCTGTAACCACTACTACAGAACATACCAAAGGAAGAACAAGTGAATAAACATTCGAATGTCTCATACACTAGGATAATGTTGTTTAAGATATTCTTTCAGTCCATGTTGAGAATGGAATTCATCAATCTATGATCACATCCACCCTCTTTGAAGGTGATTGTTAGTGTTCGACACCTAAGAAAGAAGAGTTTTCCACCAGCCCATTTCTTATTCCATAGGCTAATATTGTCTATACCAAACAACTAGTAAGAGTGATATTGGAGAATCGATAGGTGGTTGAACATTCATATGGGGAGTCTCAATAGGATCCTCCTATTTCTTGGCTTTTACTTCCATATTCCACCATTTATATCCCTAGTAAACCTTTTCCAATGGTAATACCCTTCGATGATCTCCCACACTATCTGAGCCTGGATGGAATGCATGGACTCAACATTACAACATAAGACCACACCACCCTCCTCAATAGGTTTGTAAATGCGACTCCAATAAGCCCAATGACATCTCCCAAACTGATTATCATTCCATAAAAAGGATGAAATGATGTTTTTATTACTTTTTATTGTACCCTTCAACAGTTTTATGATAAAAATTGTGTTAATGGAAATCTAAGTAAGCACACTATTGATAATGGTGACCCTAACCCCAAAATAAAGGAACATGTTCTTTAAATTACAAATTCTTTTGGTAATATGATTGATAATTTCATTAATGATTCCCTTTTTCATTCTCCAGTTAGATATAGATGCTATAAGGTAAGTCAATGAAAGGTGACTCATATGAATTCCCAAAGTGTCTTCGATTGAATTTACTATCCTTCTAGAAAATTTTTTGGAAATGAAAACCTTGCTCTTCCTCAAGTTGATACGTTGGCCACATTCTTCCCCATAGGCTGTTATAATTCCCCTGAAAATTTGAAGAGACCAGTGCCTACCATAATGAAAATTAGTATATCCTCAGTAAACATAAGGTGTGAAATAGTGTTTCTCCATTATTTTGTGTTAAAAGGTTTAATCCTTCCATCATCCATGCTGAGGTGAAGATTAGCTGAGGGGAACTTTTAATCCAAGAGAAAAAGGTGAGGTGATATAAAATCTCCTTTCCGCACACCTCTGGAACTTTTAATGAAATTGAACACCTTATCTATGAGGGAAATTGAGAAAAATAGAGATGGATAGCATTTTAAATAGAGATAACATTACCATTCATGGAAGCCATGTTTCCTCGTAAACCAGATAATGAATACCCAATAAAGTTTATCATGGTATTTATAAATGTCGACATGAATAATCATGTTGGATCCCACTATCCATTTGTTTATTTCCCCCAATAATTCTTTGGCAATACCAATTTCCCCTTGGATGCATCTGGCTTTTGAAAAACTATGATGCTTAATAAAGACAATCCTTGGGATAATATTGCTCGACCTTTTGGATAATAGGCTGGAAAGGATTTTTTAAGAGAAGTTACAAAGGAATATGGGCCTATACTAAGAAATATTAGTGACTTACTTTCATGTAAGAATGAGAACCATTCTTAAAGTGAATACTCCTCTAGAAAGAGACCCCCTAAAAAATATTTCATTTCATAGAGAACATGAGTTTTCATAAAGACCCAAGCTGTATTGTAGAAAACACCAGGAATCCCATAAGGTCCGGGTACAATAACCTAACTAAGGATGAAGGTAGTATCCCTAAGATCCTCCTCTATTGGGATGTCCACAAAGGAATCATTTTCAGAGTTCCCAACCAGTTCATGCTTGGAATGCCGAAAATCATCCTTCGTACTACCAGTGATCGTATTCCCATTTTTGAAAGGGACTGGGTCAGCCAAAAGTTCTTTGATGTGATTTAAAGATAGGTTTCCATCCACTTCAATATTTTAAGTGAAAGAACTATCATCCAATTTGATTTTTATTAAACCATTTATCCTTTTTTCTTTCAAGTATTCATGAATATAGATGTATTCTTATCCCCTTCCCTTATCTAGAGTTTTGTTGGTCTTCCATGATAGAACCTTTCAATTTATAGTATTTTTTCAACCAAAAATGAGCATTTTTCATTAATAATATCAAATATATCTTCATCCTAACCATCCTATAGACTATCTTCAAGCTTGTCTATATCAATCTTGAGATCTTCCATTTGAGAGTCATCAACAGGATTGTTATTCATCCAATCCTAAATGCACTTTTTGAGCTAACAATGGTGATATTAGATACTAACCCAATCCCATCCATTAACTTTTTCCTACCATGATGACTCCATAATTTGAAGGAAGCCCTCCCTTTTATGAAAATCAGTTGAGTAAGAAAACTATCGAAACCTTGGTAAATTCATTTTCAACCAAACCAATAGGGGAAATGGTCAGATAGAGATCTTATTAGACAAGAAACCAAGGCTTTAACGAATGAATCAATACCTCAAAGATTTTATAGAAATCTATCTAGATACCTCCAAATACTATGGATACCTTAACAGTTGTTACACTATGTGAATTAGTTTCCATTTAATCTCATGCACATGAGACTATTAGTAGCTATGAAATGCTAGAAGTCACACATGCCGCAAGTGTAATCACCCACTCCTCCTTTATTTTCAGAAGCATCATCCATTGTGTTAAAATCACTCCCAACAAACCAAGGATTTTTTATAGGTTGAAAACTGTCCAAATAATTCCATAGATTAATTTTTTCTGAGGAGTCACAACTCACATAAAAAAAAGTGAAATAAATATCAACACCATTTAATGTGATTCTGGTAGTGATTCATTGAGATGAATTATCTACTAATTCCATGTCTAACCCTTAATTTCTAAAGACCCAGATATATTAATTGCATGGTTGGTTATATAAGTGATGGATAAAACCCATCCTTTTGCCGATCATAGCCATCCAACTAACCTCTTTCATTGGGTCAATAATAAATTCTATAGAGACAAGATAATTCTTGACTTCATAAGAAACGAAGGCATATTTTTCATATTCTATGAAACCTCTAGAATTAAAAATGATCACTAAAAACATAATTATAAAGGATGGGAGGTCTCTCGACTGAAGCAAACTGGACCAAAGGAGAGTCTATTTTAGGAGACTTCTCTAGCTTAAGAACATGTGATGGGATTAGAGGAATTTTTCGCTGATAGTGGAGAATGGAAGAGAGATGGTTTTTTCATATAGAGAGATGTCATCTCTTCCCACTCTAAAATATCCTCCATAATTAAAAAAGGATTCGATACTTTGGGAGTAGGATACATGGACCTTGGAGGATCATTGTTTGAAATCATAGAGAGAATGAACATTCTAGATGGAGATATTTGGGCCTCAAGTATTTCTTTCCTGTCCCCCACCAGCATGGAAAAACTAAGAGATATCTAAACCACAGGTTCCTTTACTACTCCTAGAGAAAGTTTCAATGGGGAATAAATGAAAGGTATGAAAGCAAGATGAAGAGGTTGATGGGACATCTTTCTCGAGTAGGGAATCAGAACGTCATTACATATGGCCAAAACACTATATCCTGATGATTCTGGATAAGAGATACAAACCAACAGTGTTTGAGGAATAGTAGTAATGAAAAGAGTAATGAATTAAAGATAAGAACATGAAAATGTTGAGGGGGGTCCAGAAACTGTCTACTGATAAAGGGCCCCACTGATAGCGGGTGATGGAAAAAATTTAAATTTGAAATATAGGGACTTCACTTGCTTTGCCTGTCACACCCGTCGTCTCTAATTTTATTTATTTTATTAATTTTATTTGCGTCGGGTAGTTCGGGTCAAAACCTGACTTAAGATTTCGAGTTCTTTATGTTTTGGTCTTGTTTGCGTCCAGCGCAACGCGACCGAAGCTGCGCGGCCTCACCTGGGTCACCGCGCGGCCCCGCCTGTTTCCTCGCACGCCCTGCTTGATGGTTAATTAATTAAATGAAATGGATCAGTATAATAAAAAAATAATATTAACGGTGTTAAGAATATAATTTTTCTTGTGTCATTATTAATATTACTCTTAATAATAATAATAATAATAATAACAACAACAATAATAAAACTAATAAGGATTTATAGTTTGTTTTAGTGATAACAATGAATATATTATAATTTGAGGTGTTATTATTATTATTAATAATACTAGATTTAGGTTTTATTTTCCTTTTTATTTTATTTTATTTTATTTTAATTGCTTATTATTATAATTTCTTTTATCTTATTTTATTTTAATTTCTTTTTATTTTATTTATTTTTTTTTTCTTTCTCCTTTTTTTTCCCCTTCTTTTCTTTTCCTCTCCGTTTTTTTTTCTCCTCCTCACAATCCCGTCGGGCCCCCTCCCTCTCTTGCGTTTTTTTCTTCTTCTCCCCCTCGGTTGTCTCGCGCGGCTCACCCCCCTGTAACCCTACTGTCACGCCGCCCCCTCCATAGCCGACACCTCCTCCGGCGCCGCTCACCTCCAGCGCCCCACACCCTCCGGCGACCTTGCTCCGCCGTCCCGGCTCCCCTCGCGCCGCCTCGCGCCGCCCCACGAAACCCCTATGCGTGACCTTTTCGGCTGAGCCCCGGTGAACTCCCTCCTTTCTACACACAGAACCGGCCGCGCCTCTCATTCCAGGCCTCCTGCCAACTCCCTCTCCTTCCGGTGTGCTACCTTGCGGTGACCTCCCCTCATCGGCGTCGGCCTCCCCTCCCGCAGATCTGCTCGCACGGATCCCTCCAGCGGTAGCCCCTAACTAAGCCCCTAATTTATTTTTATTATTATTTTTCATTTATTATTTCTTTGAGTTTTGTTCTTTTGTTTTGTTTTTCTCTTTTTTTTTCATCCAGCGGGTGTGAGGTGCATTTCAGGTTGTTTTTGAATCCTTTTTTTTCCAAATTCTGTTTTAGGGCATCGATTGAGTTGTTTGTGATGCGAATTAGTGACGATTGGAGTTTCGCGCCCATGCTTGGGAGTCTCGGCGTCAAAGGTAGGTGGTTCCGTGCTATACCATCATTAGATGATTTAAATTGCTCCTTAATTAAATTGCAATGTTTTCTAATGATAATTTGTGTGATGGGAAATTTATTTTAGGCATGCTTCGATTTTCAGATTTGATGAATTTGATTTGTTCTTAAGTAAATTCCAATGTATTTCATGTGCGTCGAGTTTTTGAAATCTTTATATGTATTTTGGTTAATTGGTTAAGGTGTGAAAATTGTGTTTTCAAGAACGCTTGAGGTGCAAGGGTGATTAAATTGAGTTTTCCTTTTAAAGAAGATAAACAATTCTGATGTGTTAATTTTTATTAAGAACCTTGAGTGTGTTTTAGGGGTGCGAATGATGTTTTAGAAGGGTTGGGACGTGAAATTGATTTTCAAATGGTTTTGGCATCTAAAAATTTGTGTGTTTTAAAGTGAGGTCTTGTGGTATGCATATGTGATGTTTTACAAATTAAGAAATTGTTTAATTAAGTGTCGTTTAAGATGAAGAATATGGTTGGTAAGGTTTTCGAGGTTGCATGGTAGGTGCGAAATGTGTTTTCAAGTTCTTTGAGGGGTGTGTGTAATTAAATGTAAATCTTCAATCAAAATGAGTCAATTTGGGTGTGTTTGTCGTGTTGCGTACTTTTGGAATTAAATTGAAATTTTTTTGAACAATGGGAAAATATGTTTTAGTTTGCATAAGCTACACTTTTGGTTTTAAAGTGACGTTCGTATATGAAATTGAGTTCGTCGTTCTGGTGAAAACCTTTTCCTTCTAATTTTAAGTGTTTTATAAAATTGTTAATTGCACTTATTAAATTATATGTGGAGCGTGAGAGTTGTGTTTGACAGTATTAGGTGTGCGTGAAGTTTTAAAGGTATTCTTACATGTGAGATTGGACATGCCTCATGTGAAAACTCTTATTGTGCTATTTTGAAATGTTCCTCTAATTGTTTAAATAGTTTATCAAGTCACGCAAGTGATCTGGACTATGTGATAAAATGGTTTTGGTGTGTGTGTGTTTTTTTTATGGTGTTTGGGTATGCAAATGGTGACGTGTATGTGTAATGTTTTGTTTGGTTCGAGATATGTGGAAGCGATATACATTATTTGAATGTGAAACTTGTTTGAGCACATGGGAAAAACCCTGGGTATCTAGGTGGGCAGACTAGAACTAGTGCGCTAGTGAACCGGATGGGTGTCGTCCCTGTTTCACTTAGCTGGATTGACGATTGCAACACTAACTAAACATATGATATCTGAGGGTCGTGGCCTTCTAAGCCACGTGTTCTGAGGGTCGTGGCCTTCTAAGCCACGTTTTTCTGAGGGTCGTGGCCTTCTAAGCCACGTTTCACCGAGACACGAGGTTTCTAGGGTCCCACTTGAGCTAGATGAACCTTAGGGGATTTACCCATAGTGCTCTACCATCTTTGGCGTGGTGCCTTCCGTCGGCATATGGAAGACCACTTGAGTATGTGTGTGTGTGTGTGTGATCATGTGTGTGTGTGTGTGTGAGTATGTGTGTGTGTTCCCATATTGAACATTTCTCTTCCCCTTTAAAAATCGTGTTTGTTAAATGAGTTCTTTTTAATGTTTTTCTTTTAGCGTTTAACTTGTAAATGTTTTCTTTAAAAGAATTTTTTTTAAATTAAAATTTTGAATAAGCACTTTAAATTGTCTTTTGATGTTGTGGCATGGAACCATTTCTTGGTGGCGTCCTACTGGGCTTTTAGCTCACACCCTACATACACCCTTGGGTGTATGTAGTTTCTGTTCTTCTGTCTTCCAGGTTGCGACTTCGTGCTCAGTGATGGTGGTTCAGGTTGCAGCTGGTCTTCTCATGCAGGATGTTGTTGATGTGGTCTCACTTCTGCCGGGAGGTTGGGTATGAGTTCTAGTTTCCGCTGTCGTCTTTTCTTTTTAGTTATTTCTTCAAGTTGTAGACATTAAACTTGTTCATAGTTTAAAGGCTCGTTTTGTTGTCTATTTCTAATTTCAGTTTATCTATCTGGTTAGTTGGTTTTACTGTCTTGTTTTTCGGGTAAAACCGTTCCCACCTGTTAAACTTGATACCCGGGCACTTGTGCCAGCCCGTGGGGATTGGGAACGCCCTTCGGGCCTTGCCGCGGACCGGGTCGGCGCCGGGTCGGATGGCGACCCGACCTGGTTCGTGACAAAATGGTATCAGAGGGAGGTTTGCTCTCTTGGGTCGTTTTCTTTTGGGATAGAGTCACGATAGACTTGAGTTAAGGTTGTTGGGACTCGACATCCTGACTACGAGCAATGTGCCTGGCCAGCACACCTCGTGGTGGGACTCGGGTTACCAAAGTGGGTTGAGGTTTGTCTGAGTTTTTGGTCGTTGCAGATGATCGTGTCCAAGGGAAATGAAAAGGGAGTAAGGTCAGTGGTCTTAGTGAGCTCGCAGGGTCTGGCAAGCCTTGTGGAGCCGGAGACACTGTCCTAAAATACTCTCTGTGGCCAGTGGCGTGATCGGCGTATGGCCGCCAACCATATTTTTCCAATCACCCATTGTCCCTAGTTTCTTCCTGCTTTGTTTCTCGTCTCTTTGTTTTGGATTCGTGGAAATTTGGTTTCTTATGTAAAAATGTTTTGATCTTGGAAAATGTTTTCAAATGAAGCGTTTTAAGCTGAAATAGAGTGTGACGTTTGAAAAGTGTGGGTTGGATGTTTTGGTTTTGAAAAGATGAAATGGTTTGTTTTTTTGACCCTTGGTGTTCTCGTGGGAAACCACATGCATGAGTGTATATGGAAAAAAAAATGGTTAATGACACGAGCGGATGAGTACTCTGATGGATATGAGGTGGGTGCCAGTGCGGCACGAGAACATGCATGTGCGAGACCCATGAGACACCATTGGTGTTTGTGCAACCCACTGGCTTTTCTTATTTTTTTTAAAATGTCTTGCTAAAGAAAATGTTTGGTATTTTAGTAAACGGTGTTTGTGTGGCGTTTTGAACTGAGTATTATTTCTGAATGGATTGTGTCCCGAGTTTGAGATCTTATTTGTAAGTTGGTATGCAAGCGGGTAGCTAGTTTTTATTCCTTTGAAAAGTACATCGGGGAGCACTTGCAGTGGTTTCCCCTGCATGTTTGGTGTTTGCTTGAGGTATGTCTTGACTGTTGGACCAGTTGGGTTGGGTCCATAGTTTTCTTTCTTGACTAGTGTATGCCCCCACAAAGCATTGGCATGTGATTGAAGTACGACTACGGGGAATCCCCCGTTGGCCGACACTCCAGTTGATCGAAGGATTCTCCTTTTGAATTCTGGAATTAAACCCACCTCTACTTTTTACAACTAAGTGGATCCTCTCGCACTGGGATGACAGATGCGAGGGTAGTTGAACAGAGTTTTGGTTTCTTTGAGTTTCCTGAGTCATCGAGTATGAAATTTGACGTCGTTACGCTTGAAGGTTTCCCCTAGAAACAGCGAAAGAAATTCCAGTGGGGAAGGTTGAAGGCAGTTGAGAGCTGTCAGTGCTTATTGATGTCTTGAATGGTTGGTAGTGTTTACATTAGTCGCAAGGGTCATGTTCGGTGACGTCTTGCAGCGTGAGACCTCTTTGATAATCAACAGTGGTTTGGAAGCAACCCTAAGTCGTCGGTGTAGCCTATCATTCTAAATGACCTCTGATCTTTGGTTTGTCTTGTTTAAGAAAGAGGTTTACGTTAGGCCACTAGTGTGGCAGACCCAGTCACATGGGGATGCTACGGTCAATTGCAGGAATCATGTGTTGTTTAAGACCTAGTTTGAAGTCCTTCTCCGTATAATGTTCCTCTCAACAGTAATGGTCATGTTCGGTGACGATTTGCGGTGTCGGGTTCTCATCCAGTGTGACAAAGGGTGATGCGCATACACCATTGCAGCTCTTATTTTGGTTAATGTTTTGTGTATGATCAGTTGGATGTCATGGTGTGTTGTGTCTGATGGTGTATCCTCAGGTGCAATAGGATTTCGTGTGACACCAAAAAGGAGAAGCTCCGTTCGGGAGTTTTCCATGCCTGACTACGAGGCAGAAGATGCTTCAAACATCAGGGCTCCAGCCATAGGCCTCGGAGTGAAGCTGGCGCGTGGTCAGGAACCCCGAGGGGGTATGAGACCCCGACTTTATTTCTGTCATTGGTGTTGAAAGTGAAATCAGCTTAAATTTGTCTTCCATGGTTGTTCTGCTCCGAACGAACCGTCGGGTTGCCTAAGGTTTTCGTGACCATGTGGAGGCGTGTTCATCTCGTTGCCTTAAAGTCTTGGGGGTTGCGTCCCACTGGAATCAATCACTTTTAGTGGTCCTTATGGGAGTTTGTTGAGTAAATATGTCTCAAATCTGAATAATGCTCATCCAAAAATGTGGGAATGATGGTTTGTCTTCGGTCGTGCTTTTGACGCCCGGTAGTCGGGCCCCTCCCTCCCCGCCCCTTGTGGTGGGGTGTTTGGTCACCATTGAGAAATTTTCAAAGTTCTATGCCTTCCAATAGTTCAAATGGTGGGGAGACCCACATTGGGTCTCGCACGAATGCCTCTAAAATGAATCTGTGTTGGACTCTTCTTTAATGGCGGAGAGTTCGCTCGAACCTCTCCGAGTCGTTTTTCCAGTCTTGTTTCGAGCGTCAGTGACTTCCTAATGGTGGGGAGCCCCTCGGGCCTCCCCATGTTGATCTTTTTCTTTTGTTTTTAAATACGGTTTGGTGATGAGTGATAAGAGTGTTCTTGGACGTGGTTTGACCATTCTAGCCAAATGATGGGGTTTTCGTTTAATAATGTTTGAGTTGTTTCGGCTTGTGAAGTTGGTTTCCGTGGGTGCGAGAGTTCCCTTCCTCAATTAGTCAACTGGAGGCGTTCTAGCTCTTTGGGTCGGGCGACACATATCTGAATGTCTTTTCACACATTCTATGAAGTTGTCTTTGAGTCACTCTCTCCGAGCATGATGCTTTTGCCTCTCTTTGCTTGATGTTGTGGGGATCCCCTTTGAATCAAAAGGGAGTGTGGTTTTCTGCTCTGAGGTTTGGTTTTAGTTGTGGCTTTCCGGGGGCGGAAAGCTTTATGGTGGGGAGAATTGTCACACCCGTCGTCTCTAATTTTATTTATTTTATTAATTTTATTTGCGTCGGGTAGTTCGGGTCAAAACCTGACTTAAGATTTCGAGTTCTTTATGTTTTGGTCTTGTTTGCGTCCAGCGCAACGCGACCGAAGCTGCGCGGCCTCACCTGGGTCACCGCGCGGCCCCGCCTGTTTCCTCGCACGCCCTGCTTGATGGTTAATTAATTAAATGAAATGGATCAGTATAATAAAACAATAATATTAACGGTGTTAAGAATATAATTTTTCTTGTGTCATTATTAATATTACTCTTAATAATAATAATAATAATAATAACAACAACAATAATAAAACTAATAAGGATTTATAGTTTGTTTTAGTGATAACAATGAATATATTATAATTTGAGGTGTTATTATTATTATTAATAATACTAGATTTAGGTTTTATTTTCCTTTTTATTTTATTTTATTTTATTTTAATTGCTTATTATTATAATTTCTTTTATCTTATTTTATTTTAATTTCTTTTTATTTTATTTATTTATTTATTTATTTTTTCTTTCTCCTTTTTTTCCCCTTCTTTTCTTTTCCTCTCCGTTTTTTTTTCTCCTCCTCACAATCCCGTCGGGCCCCCTCCCTCTCCTCTTGCGTTTTTTTCTTCTTCTCCCCCTCGGTTGTCTCGCGCGGCTCACCCCCCTGTAACCCTACTATCACGCCGCCCCCTCCATAGCCGACACCTCCTACGGCGCCGCTCACCTCCAGCGCCCCACACCCTCCGGCGACCTTGCTCCGCCGTCCCGGCTCCCCTCGCGCCGCCTCGCGCCGCCCCACGAAACCCCTATGCGTGACCTTTTCAGCTGAGCCCCGGTGAACTCCCTCCTTTCGACACACAGAACCGGCCGCGCCTCTCATTTCAGGCCTCCTGCCAACTCCCTCTCCTTCCGGTGTGCTACCTTGCGGTGACCTCCCCTCATCGGCGTCGGCCTCCCCTCCCGCAGATCTGCTCGCACGGATCCCTCCAGCGGTAGCCCCTAACTAAGCCCCTAATTTATTTTTATTATTATTTTTCATTTATTATTTCTTTGAGTTTTGTTCTTTTGTTTTGTTTTTCCCTTTTATTTTCATCCAGCGGGTGTGAGGTGCATTTCAGATTGTTTTTGAATCCTTTTTTTTCAAATTCTGTTTTAGGGCATCGATTGAGTTGTTTGTGATGCGAATTAGTGACGATTGGAGTTTCGCGCCCATGCTTGGGAGTCTCGGCGTCAAAGGTAGGTGGTTCCGTGCTATACCATCATTAGATGATTTAAATTGCTCCTTAATTAAATTGCAATGTTTTCTAATGATAATTTGTGTGATGGGAAATTTATTTTAGGCATGCTTCGATTTTCAGATTTGATGAATTTGATTTGTTCTTAAGTAAATTCCAATGTATTTCATGTGCGTCGAGTTTTTGAAATCTTTATATGTATTTTGGTTAATTGGTTAAGGTGTGAAAATTGTGTTTTCAAGAACGCTTGAGGTGCAAGGGTGATTAAATTGAGTTTTCCTTTTAAAGAAGATAAACAATTCTGATGTGTTAATTTTTATTAAGAACCTTGAGTGTGTTTTAGGGGTGCGAATGATGTTTTAGAAGGGTTGGGACGTGCAATTGATTTTCAAATGGTTTTGGCATCTAAAAATTTGTGTGTTTTAAAGTGAGGTCTTGTGGTATGCATATGTGATGTTTTACAAATTAAGAAATTGTTTAATTAAGTGTCGTTTAAGATGAAGAATATGGTTGGTAAGGTTTTCGAGGTTGCATGGTAGGTGCGAAATTTGTTTTCAAGTTCTTTGAGGGGTGTGTGTAATTAAATGTAAATCTTCAATCAAAATGAGTCAATTTGGGTGTGTTTGTCGTGTTGCGTACTTTTGGAATTAAATTGAAATTTTTTTGAACAATGGGAAAATATGTTTTAGTTTGCATAAGCTACACTTTTGGTTTTAAAGTGACGTTCGTATATGAAATTGAGTTCGTCGTTTTGGTGCAAACCTTTTCCTTCTAATTTTAAGTGTTTTATAAAATTGTTAATTGCACTTATTAAATTATATGTGGAGCGTGAGAGTTGTGTTTGACAGTATTAGGTGTGCGTGAAGTTTTAAAGGTATTCTTACATGTGAGATTGGACATGCCTCATGTGAAAACTCTTATTGTGCTATTTTGAAATGTTCCTCTAATTGTTTAAATAGTTTATCAAGTCACGCAAGTGATCTGGACTATGTGATAAAATGGTTTTGGTGTGCGTGTGTTTTTTTATGGTGTTTGGGTATGCAAATGCTGACGTGTATGTGTAATGTTTTGTTTGGTTCGAGATATGTGGAAGCGATATACATTATTTGAATGTGAAACTTGTTTGAGCACATGGGAAAAACCCTGGGTATCTAGGTGGGCAGACTAGAACTAGTGCGCTAGTGAACCGGATGGGTGTCGTCCCTGTTTCACTTAGCTGGATTGACGATTGCAACACTAACTAAACATATGATATCTGAGGGTCGTGGCCTTCTAAGCCACGTGTTCTGAGGGTCATGGCCTTCTAAGCCACGTTTTTCTGAGGGTCGTGGCCTTCTAAGCCACGTTTCACCGAGACACGAGGTTTCTAGGGTCCCACTTGAGCTAGATGAACCTTAGGGGATTTACCCGTAGTGCTCTACCATCTTTGGCGTGGTGCCTTCCGTCGGCATATGGAAGACCACTTGAGTATGTGTGTGTGTGTGTGAGCATGTGTGTGTGTGTGTGTGAGTATGTGTGTGTGTTCCCATATTGAACATTTCTCTTCCCCTTTAAAAATCATGTTTGTTAAATGAGTTCTTTTTAATGTTTTTCTTTTAGCGTTTAACTTGTAAATGTTTTCTTTAAAAGAATTTTTTTTAAATTAAAATTTTGAATAAGCACTTTAAATTGTCTTTTGATGTTGTGGCATGGAACCATTTCTTGGTGGCGTCCTACTGGGCTCCTAGCTCACACCCTGCATACACCCTTGGGTGTATGTAGTTTCTGTTCTTCTGTCTTCCAGGTTGCGAATTTGTGCTCAGTGATGGTGGTTCAGGTTGCAGCTGGTCTTCTCATGCAGGATGTTGTTGATGTGGTCTCACTTCTGCCGGGAGGTTGGGTATGAGTTTTAGTTTCCGCTGTCGTCTTTTCTTTTTAGTTATTTCTTCAAGTTGTAGACATTAAACTTGTTCATAGTTTAAAGGCTCGTTTTGTTGTCTATTTCTAATTTCAGTTTATCTATCTGGTTAGTTGGTTTTACTGTCTTGTTTTTCGGGTAAAACCGTTCCCACCTGTTAAACTTGATACCCGGGCACTTGTGCCAGCCCGTGGGGATTGGGAACGCCCTTCGGGCCTTGCCGCGGACCGGGTCGGCGCCGGGTCGGATGGCGACCCGACCTGGTTCGTGACATTTCCGCCACACCCTGTTGAGAAGGATGTCAGTGAGGGAAGTAAGAAGCATGGTTCCATTATCCCTAATGAATTTGAAGTATAGAAAACCCCAACTACCCCTAGAGGAACATCCAGGTTCACGGAAAGGCATTGAACTTTACGATTTCCTCCTTTGACAAAACTCCGCAGAATGGCCTTGGAATCCACACAACTCACAGAACCTGGGGGGAAACTTGAAGTAAATTTGTTTCCACCATTTTAATTGATCTCCAACCTTTCCTAAAAACATTCTAGAAACATCGATGATAGGTACTTCTCTACATAGATCTGGGGGAAACTAGTATCTTGAAGATAGTAGGTAGAGTTGTTCATGTTGGATATACAAGCCGAGAAATTTTAGAGGAATAGAATTGGAACACAACACAAAGGAGATTTCAAGATTTGTATTTCAAAATAATTTCATACTATAATTACATCAATTTATAGACCCACAACATTTAATGCAGAGTATTTATGTTGGTACAAAGAAAGACCAAAACATTAAATGGAGAGCATTTATGATGATACAAGGAAAGACCAAAACATTAAATGCAGAGCATTTATGATAGTACAAACAATACCAAAATATTAAATACGGAACATTAAATTCATTTAAAGAAAATAAATGGAGGTGGACGCATGGAAGAAGAAAAAATGTGCAAGTAATAAATGACGCCAGAGGAAACAATGCGGGCAGCTTCGACTCGTGGTTTTTGTTTGCAATTCCAACAGTTCACACATATGAAGTGGATCACCACATCGTCGATGGACTGAAGGATGGAAAGACTATAGAACTGAAGAGGAATGATGGGGAGGTCGATGCACACCACCTTCATAAAATAATCTATTCCATAGTGACCCTCCCATGACTAGCACGATAAGATGAAACACCAATCCCCACAAAGACAGTACTCTCTGGACCATGTACGTAAAATTCCATCCCTACTGAAGATATGAATGTATAATTCATAATTGTAAAGCTGGGAGATAGATACCAGATGATGAAGTCCCCATGAATCCACAAATTCTTTGAATATTATCAACAAAGGTTTGTCATGGAAAAATTGGGCCACAAGGGATAAATCATGATATGATGCAGCTTCACCGATTTCCCCTTATGATAGCTCAACCATCAAAATTTCATCTAAAACAAAGGAGATATATTATAGATTGATATGATAGGGATGGAAGGAAGCTTAGATATAGAATCAGGAGGATGAGAACCATCTTACAGCACATCCTTGAAGGAAAACATGACACTTTCCTACATCGGTCATTGAGACTACAAGTCATATATACACATAAAAAATATTTTCATTTTTCTGAAAGATGAAATTAGAGAATGGTAAATAATATATTAACATTATAGAATCATTTTTATATATTATATATCACATATTTTAATTAATCCCATCTTTACTACCTAACATTTAATGTCTAAATAAATCACATCGCTTTGTATGGCGGTAGTCTGCTATGCACATGAGCAAAATTATCATATTCTCACATAATGGAAAATAAAAAGGTATGTGTGATATGAAAATTTAATAAGAATAATATTATAAAAAATATAATATATAAAAATTCAATCCTTCATTATATCTAGCTTTTAGAGGTGCTGGTGTAAAATGAATAACATTGGTTTGCAAGGTGGTTGTCCACTATACATATAAATGATGATTTCATACTCACTTTGATAGAAGAGGAGAAGGATTTAGGTCAGTAAATTAATAATGAAAATATATTTATATGGAATAAATTTTTTATCATATCATTATTTTTTAATAAATATATAAGGATATAGAGGAATAAATATAATAAAACATGTAGTTAAAGACATTATCTCTTCTTCGGAAAACTTCTTATCACATTCAAAAAAAAAGATTCATATGATGGATTTTTTACCAAAATAAGGATTCTAAAATGAGTGGATGGTATTATGGAATTAATTTGGGTAGTTATTGGCCGAAACAATGTGTTATGAAGGTGTAAAGATGAGGAGATATGGGTGGCCTTTAATAATTTAGGTTACTAGTAAACTTGTAATTATTTAAATGAACAATGTGTACCTATGATTTTTAAAATGCCAAAATCATAGAAAATGGACCATTTTCAAACCTATATGGTATATTTTATATGTATTTTTTAATATGGGTGTTGTACAAGTGTTTGGTCATTTATAATTCTTAACAATTTAGGTTATACCCCTCATAAACCGATGTTTAACATAACATTGAGAAATACTTTTTACTATTTTTACTAGTAATTATAGTAAAAAATTAAATTAAAATGATTAAAATATATAAATTATTTTTATTAAAAATATAGAATAATTTTTTATAAAATAAATTCACATAAGTGACATAATTTAATAAAAATTTAAGCATGTAGATGAAATGATAAAGGGTGTTTTCCAATATAAAAGTTTCATAAGTGGTTAATGTTTTTACATCAAAATTCAATATAGAATTTATTCCAATGACCTAAACTAGATTAATAGATATATAATTGAACTGATTTTACATTTAAAACCATCCTAAAATAATTTAAATGATTTTAAATTATTTAATAGAAATGAAAATTCATCATAAAATACAGTATTTTCAATATTCATTAAAAACCATCTTTTCATAAAATTATCAAAAATTCACCTAAGATATTTCTTTACATGTAAATTTCAAAAAAAAAGGATATATTTCAACAAATAATTTTCATAATAGTTTCAATAAATAATTTTTATTTTTTATACAAAAGGTGATAATTTTTTTGAAAAAATAGTATTTTTGAAACATATAAAGTATTTTCTAAAAATAGGTTACAATTTATCATAATTTTTTCTTCTATAAAGCCACTATAATTAATTTTTAGAACATAGTTATTACTATTTATATTTATAATTTTAAATTCTAAGTTATAACAGTCATCTTTAAATAATGATATTAGTAATATATCACGATGTGTCAAAATTGAGTGCCATGTATAGCGTAAGCTAAACACGGTGTTGTGTGAAATGAACGATATCAAATAAATAAAATTAAATTGAAAAAATGTAATTCAGAAAACATTTTTTGTTGTGTTCCATGTAAGATAACATTGGTGGGAAATGAAAACATATACATGGAAGAGAAAAATGTAACCCAAGGATTAATGTAGATTGATAGAGAACAATGTCAATACATTTTAAATAACCACAAAACCATAAAATTATATTGAGTTAAGAGATCGTTGATTCTAAAACAAATAATGTAGTTTGAGAAAAAATCATGATATTTTTCATAAATTTGGGGGATTCGGTTACCATTATTATAGATAAAACCATAAAATAAACATAAAATTTTTATCATTTGGTTATGATTTGATCAATTCATATATTATATCTTACTCCATTAAATGAATATCTAGTAGGAATTTTTATGCCCGAAGCATTAAAATTAACATTTTTCAGATCATTTGGTCAATAAATAAATGAAAATTAATTCCTCTTATCTCTAGATATATTCCAAGACCAAAATGGAAATATATTTTGTCCAATAATACCTAATTCCCAATGTAAACCATTCAATAAAAAGATAACCATAAAGATTAGCCAAAATATGTCAGACCTAATTCAGAAGGTAGGTTACTAAATATTTATTATATTTACCATAAAATAAAAATCCCATATTAATTTCACATTAAAAATATGTGAATTCCTTGATTAGCATAAGACCTTGATGAAAATTCTTATGCTTCCTAAAATAAAATATATTGTTGTTTAATATATTCTATAAATCCAAAAATGTAGTAATCTCCCAAAAGGAAAAAACATCAAATAACTATCCAATTTCTTGGTCACCAATAATATCCAGTAAACATATCTTTATCATTATAATCTCAACATCAATCAGCTTTTAAGGGTTATTATACCTCAATATTTTATTTCCCAATAAGATCAACTTTCCACTGAATCACTTTTATTGTTCATTGGGAAGATTCAATATTTTCTCTCAAATCTATTAATAAAACATAATGTAATAAAATAATAATATATTTCATAATTATTATAATCATAATATCTTCGAAAAAGATAAAAATATTACACGATTCTTGATTCCAAACACATGAACATTAATCATTCCACTTTATCTTTAGTAATTGCATAATCATGACCCTGAACCATTAGTTCCTTCTGAGTTATATTCTGTGATGCTCGGGGAATTAATTTTCCATGTTCCTGATATCCCTATAGTTAATGCATTGAACATTTTAAGCCTATTTATTTCCCTTAAAATAATGATTATATAATACATTCTCTCCACACTAGTATCAAACACTCATTCCATTCAAGAAAGTAATAAGGTGTTCCTTTCCTCAATTTTCACATGAGGGAAATAATTCTTTATATTAACTACTTTATCCAATTTTTCTATATTTTCCTCTTCTTATTTTACCATAAAATTTATATGACTTTGAGAAATATTTCTTTTCCTTTATACTACATGATACTATGTCCTCATATGACGAACAATTTTGGGATACTAGTTTCCTTCAATGAATAGGCTTGTACCATCAATGAAATGGTCAATATTGTTTTTTAAAATGTTGGGGTTGAAGCCTCGTTTATTATTAAATCAAAGAAAATACCACTTTTAACTAGGTAGAGGGAGACCCATTACATAGCTTGAAGGCCCAGTGGGAATTTAGCCTATTACATGGCCTGTATACCCAAATTTTTTGCCCAAAGACCATTCTGTGAATAGAACTACTACAGTACCCACCTGCTATAGTTTTGCTATAGTACCCACCACTACTACAGTACCCTATCTCTACTATAGTGATCTGCCGCCACTACAGTACCACCACTTCTACAGTATACTACAGTACTACTACAGCCTTGCGCTCAATGGGTTTTGAACCCCCATTTTTTATGTAGGATTACGAGGTACTTACCACTAATCCAAACCGCAACTACAATGGTCAATATTTTTCTTTGTATTAACAATATATTCTATATTGTTCCTTTATAACCATACAATGTTACTTTTATACATAGAAACACTTTCACCATCATTTTCTTTTTTAGATTCTGGAATTTTCCATCTCTATATCCTCCTTGACATTGATAAAAATACTTTTCTATGAAGTGTTCCTTAAAAATGTTCCATTCCTTGTTTTCTATTACTTCTTAATCATTAGTGTTTTGAATCAATAACCACAATTGATCCATTTCTCCTAAGAGATGATAAACATTGAGGAAAACTTTCCCCCTTACATTTCATCCCAAACTGATAAATATATTCTTTATGGAACTTTACCATTACTCAAATACAAATATATTTGTATTCCCACTAAATTATTGGGTTTTCTAGTGCATGAAGGAGTCTAAATTTGTTTCACCACATAGTCTATTAGTAGGATTCACTATATGGGAATGGTTATTTTTCATAACCTCAGCCATTTATCCCAATATAGTTATAATTTCTTTTATTCCAACTCTAGCTCTAGCTCTAGCTCTATTTTCATTGTCTTTCCTGGGAGGGAAATAATTATATAAGACATGTGTGTTGATAATGTTCTTTTTCCATATTATATACACCATTTCCAAATAATGGAATACACTAGATTAGGTATTAAAATTTTGAAACATAATTTATAATCCCAATACTAGTGAAGTAGTTAACATAAATTAAAAATTTTATGCATAGCTAATCTCCTAAACACAAAAAGGTTTTCTTTGGGATATTTTTCCAATCCAAAAAAATTTATTAAACTCCTTCATAATGGTTTTTAATGAAAATGTGAATTATCCAATGCATATTCCCTAGGAGTATCAAACCAGGTGCAATGGAAGACAAGTTTTTTTGTAACATGTAATGCTAGAGTCAATCCTAACATGCCTTTTCTACAGTTATCACCCCAAGATACATCTATGAGAGAACCATATTCACATATATTGTCAACACATGCATAAATTTATTGGAAAATCACAAAGTATCTACCTTACAAAAAAAATTAATAATTATCTTAAATAACAATAATATAGTTATGTTCCCAAATCTTTGTTTCTTAAATCTAACTCACAAGGTTTCTAATAAATTTTCTCTGATACCAACTATAAATACGCCAACCATATTAGTTCAGAGTTAGTTACTAATTTATTACAAGGAATAAGATATAAGGAATCAAATCCTGATGGAGAAAATAGTTTAGTAGTCTTGGTTAAGGAGATAAAATTGTGATATTAAAATTTCAGATGAAAACATTAAATACAAAAAAAGTTTTTTCTATGAGAACAACATTATTCCTGATAGCATATCCCTACATATCAATTATAAAACACTACTAGGTATCCTAGGGAAAATAAAAAATTATCTCGGGTGTGTTGAGATGATTATTAAGGGTAAGTTTATATCGGAAGTTATAATGAATAAATATGAATAACTTATATGGAAAGGTAAATTACAAGAACACATTAAATTTAATCAATACACTTATCATAATAGAGAAGAAATAAATGATTTTCATATAAATCCATATAAAAATAAAATAAATTGAAATAGTTGAATAGATATTGTATCTAATAGAAAATTCACATTGAGCTAACTAATATCATAATTAGGGAACGAATAATGATTTACATGTGAAACATACTTTCATGTCTTGTCAAGATATATTTTAAATATGGTGGTAGAAAACTATCTAATTTGGAAAAAAAATTTGTCACATTAGTCCTATCGATGCATCTAGGGGCTATCTACAGCCAGGGCCCACCTATCACTTACTAATTATAATTAATTTCTCATATAAAATGGGTGAACCATAATAAACATAATAATTCATATTGAAAAACCAACATACAAAATGTTAATACTTACCATAGTTAGATAAACATAATCATTAACCTTCTAGAGTTATATGGTGAGTGGTAATAAAATTTTACATCCCCAATCAATCATAAACCATCCAGAGAATGAATAACAATGGTGTTAATAAAAAATATCTTCAGCAGATCACAAGTATAATAAATTTTTGATGTCATTGATTAATAGGAAAATTGTAAAAAATTTGATTAAAAATATTTTTGAGGAAAATAACCTTTTCACATTGAAATTATTATTATTATTTTTTTGATTTTTTGGAAAAATCATAATTGAAAATAAATATTTAATAATTTTACAGTATGTTTTAAAAAAATCATAGATGAAAATTCATCTCATGTCATACACGTTATCGTAGTGATTCCTTTCACATTTCCAGTAAATTCCAAATGGACCATTATTGGAATCCAACATAAATATTACATTAAAAAAATAAGAAAATCAACATGGGAAATAATGTATTTAATAAATCATTAGGATAATGTAAAAAAATTAGAAAATTTTTAGAAAACCTGTATTTTTATGAAAAAATATTTTCGATCCAAGAGAGAAATAAAGTCATATTTTCTTAAAAACATTTTCTCAATAATTTGAAGTAACAAAAAGTGGAATTTTTTTCTATTATTTCATGATGTTAATTAATAACCGTATTATAAGAATAAATATTTATTTTATGATATAAATAGAATATTATTCCCCCAAGTAATACATAAAAAATAATAATCCAAAATAATGATGAGAATGTGAAATAAACCCTTTCCAATTTTGTCACATATAAATCATAAGACCAACGAATGAAATGACATCAAATACAAAATTTTATACCATGATGATAAATATTTTCATAATATAAAGTATCTATATGAGTAGTACATCCACCACATAAATAAATAAGTGGTGAATATGTTGTAGGTCTAAGAATGTAAATGTGAGAGGAGAAACCCTTATCTCTAGTTTGATTTCCATTGTTTGAGTCAGAACCTCAAGTATAATAAATATAGGTATATTATACATAAATTATAGAAACATAGTCATATATATACCTTACCATTATTTATTTAATTATATCTATTTATCACCAATTTATTAACAATTATTTATTAAATTCATTGTTTCTTGTGATAATTGATTTTTTCATGATTGTTTTAGTTTGGTAATTTTTTCAATTTTAATTTATTCATTACTGAATAATGTAAATAATATTAAATATTATTTGAATATCAAATATATTCATAAAATATTTATTTATAGTAATCTATTAAAGTTATATATAAAAAATGGATTACATTATTTAGGGAGATGGTAGGTTGTACGAACCCATGAATGCTGTTTACATTTTTCATGATGGATAGAATGATAGGAAAATAATTATTAGTTCACCATTACAAAAGAATATTTGTTTAATATGTTTAATTTATATTAATCCAATATATCCTTATTACCATTCATATAAAAATAATATGAAAAACATTTCACATCACTACATGGAGGTAGTAGTCCACATGTATGCAAGAGTGATGATACTGTTTTACAAAAGATTAGAAGGAAAGAAGTTATATGTGATATTATATTTATAAAAGTATTTTTACATCATAAATATCACATATAATTACATATTTTATTTTCTTTCTACCTTTTATGTAAAGTATAATAAAAAAATCATGTCACTTCGTGAGGTGGAAATCCACAGTACACATGAGAGACACTATTGTATCCACTGCATAATAAAAATTAAGAATGTATATGGTATATCATAATTATAGAAGTTTAATGATTTAAAAAATATCATAAAAATATTTTAAATAAATCATTTTATATGTAATTGAGAGGTGGTGATGGAAAACGAATTTCATTAGTTTAAGAGGTGATAGTCTGCAGTACACATGACCGAAATATTTGTTTCCCATTTTAGTGAAGTGGTGATGGATTTGGATTATTTAATTTACATAATTTCCACTAATTATATAGAATATTATTTTTTTATTATGTTACCAAAGTTGAATAAGTTTTTAAGAATATGGAATGATAAATAAAACAAATACGTATGTTTTATAATTCTACCTCTTCTTCAGAGAGCTTCCTTACGGTTACACCTAATTCTTTATTCTGATAGTTTTACAATCTAAATGTGTCCTCTAGTATGTGGGGAAGGTAGAAATAAAGTTATTTCAAATTTTATTGGCTGATCAAAATGGTTTTCTATGTGTGAATAGTGAAAGATAGGGGTAAACTATTATATGTGGGGGAGAGGGCAGAAATAGAATTTTTTTTAATGTTAAAGTGATCCAATGTGTTTCTCATGAAAAAAAAATACTCCTAAAAAGTTAATTAATTAAAAATAGATATTTTATAGTCTGAATATGTCCATATAATAAGTTTTATACATTTATGAGTTTTTGTTTCACCCTTATCTTCTTAGTTTAACCCCCTTGTAACTGCATTTTTAATTTAGTTGTAGTAATTAATTTTTCCCATTTTCAATATTCATTAAGGTAACAAATTAAGTTTACCTTATTATATAATTTAAATTATGATGATTTAAAATATTTAATACATATTTCAAAATTATTTTCATATAATCATAGGAATTCAATATAAAATTAAACCATATCCATTATGAAAGATTAGCTTTCGAATGAGAAAATTCTCAAAAGTATTAAATGTTTTAGTATCGAAATTCAATTAAAAAATTGATTCCACTGGCCATAATTTGTCAAATTTTAATATAATATACCAAATTTTCCTTTAAAATTTTAATAATTAATTTATCATTGATAATTATTCAATCTAAAAGGTATTATTTTAATAAAAATCATTATTTTAACTATTAATCAAGGAATTAATATTTTCTGAAAAATAAAAAAATCACCCAAAGATAATATTCAAAGGTATGTATAGAAAATTATTTTTTAACCAAATAAATTTTCTAAATCATGTAAAATGTATTTTTATATTATTTGGTGAAATTGTGAATAAACCACCTTTTATAAAATATATCGATTTAAAAAAATTACTTCTCATTCAAATGATTATTATTTTATTTATATTCAATATATAACATAGTAAAAACAACCCTAATATCTAGGGTTTGATGCATGATTAAAAAAATTCATAAGTTACAAGGAATCACATGTTAAATTACTAAATAGTTTAGTAGTATCGGTAAACTAGATGCATACATCATTCCCATTTTACATTTCAATACAAATTTATAACATGGTTATTTTTTAGAATATCATTATTCCATCTATTATAATATTGTATATATTTCTTAGTATGATTTATGGAAATGTGGTAAATGAAAAAAATAAGGTTTGGTTTAAATACTCAGTAGGCTTTAATTATAGTGGAATAAATCATGAATCAATAAACATAATCAATATGAATGTTTTATAATTGAACACACATGTCATTTAATCAACAAAATGAGAAGGAAGTGAATCCAAAGGTAATATCAATGAGAAAATATCTTTAAAATTAATCAATATAGAAACTTAAATAATTTAAAACTTATTCCAATTAATCAATAAAATCATATTATAACTGTATATGGCATAAAGAATATGAAAATGTAAATAAATGAAAACATAATCCATATAATCAATAATCTAAGAAATAAATGTATCCAAAATAAATATCATTATGATAATATCATGTAAAATAATAACTAAATTCATAATAAAATAAATTATTAATTTTTGGATTCCATTTCTTTAGCACATGATACATCTTCTATCGATATCTATCCACATGATAGTTAAAAACTAATGGGTGGAAACCCATTTAACTAATGGTGTCAAATTGATTCATATCATAAGACTACTAATGCATCTAGGGGGTATCTAAAACCCTGAAATACCCCTATATTTCAGGTATAAATAATTCCTATTGAATAGAATAATAAATTTTATTCATAAACTAGGTGACTTATAATAAAATATCTTTATTGAGTAAAGAATACAAATTTATGAATATTTCCACAGATAAACAAATTGATTTCACTATAGAATACTATTTTTATAAATTATATATTTTTTAAAAAAGAATCATTTACAAGATAAATAATATAGATATTTAGGGGAAATTCAATGACCAATGATCACTATAAAGAGAACATTTCAAGGTAATTTTATTGACTACAAAAATGAATCAAATTTTTGAATGTCAGTACCATCATTGGCCAAAATAATCATAAACCGTACAAAGGGAGAATAATGATGGTATCATCACAAAATATCCCTAGTTTTTATTAAAAAAATTGAATAAAATTTCCTTTTATGAATATAAATACCATAAAAATATCATTAAAAAAATTCTCGAGGAAAATATCCATTTCATTTTAAAAATGACTTTTTGAAAAATTAAACATTTTTAAAATACTTTTCTTTATAAATAACTTTGAACCGATTTATTTAATACACCTATAATATTTTATATTCACCTATAAAATTTGTGTATCTCCTTAATTAATTCAATGTATATTTATTTTAATATTTTTAATATCACTTAATTGAGTTTTTCATTAATTGAAAAATTTCTACATAACCTTTTTGTAATTATTTTTTATAATTATTTCATTACTAAAAATTAAAAATAAACTTTCATGATGTATATAAACAAATTATATTTCATAATAATACAAATAGCCTATTGTATCTTCTATTAAGTCGTATATTTAAACTATTATACTTATTATATGTAAGAGTATGACATTTAGTGACTCTCTTTGATTTTAATAATATATAAGTAATTTTCATGGAAAATTATCTATTAAATTAATTAATTTCGAGACATATGTGTTAAGGGTATAATTAAATTAATCCAATAAAAATTTTCCATGTTTTGGTTTAATTTAATATTCCTTATCATTTTATTTTTAAATTAAATTACCATATTTACCCTTAAAAATGGTACCAAATTTTCCAAGGTTACTATTTATATAGTAAAAAAATAAAAGGTACATTTTAATAAAAAATTTACATTTTTATTAAAATTATGAAATAGATTTTTTAAAATTCAAAACAAAGAATTGGATAAAATTAAATAGCAATTAATCACGTTGATTGAATGAGAAAACATTTTTTAAAAGTGAAAAATTCCAAATGACTGAAGTCCTTATATATAAATATTCAATGTAAAAAATGTTTAAAATGACTTATATTTGATTAAATTATATTAAATTTTACTCATTATACTTTTAATCCAATAAAAAATATAATCCAACATTATAATTAAGTTTATGAAGAAGAAATGTTCAATTAAAATTCAGTATTTCTCTGTATTCATCTAAACATGAATCATCTTAGAAAAATACAAAAAGTTTACCCAAAGAAAATTTAGATGTAACATGTTCAAATAATAAGTTTTTTTTCAAATGTAATTTATAAATGTGACCAAATTTATTTTTAAAACCAGTGTGCCATTAAAAGATAATAAAATTTCTTTTTAAAGAATATAATTTTAAAGAAAAAAATGGATTTATTTTTTTATATCTTGTATATAAAACACATAGTATAGATTTTAAAATACATATTTAATTATATATATATATATATTTCATTAATATAATCTAAAAAGGGTGATTTGTTTATTTTATTGGTATAAAACACACTATTTACATTTAAATTGGTTTTCAAAAAAATAATTCCTTTTACTTCCAAAAGTGTTTTACATGAATAAAACATACTTTCATAATATAGATAATATATTTCATACCCTCCATTCTAACATATAGGTTATAATTTTATTTTTTTTATATTTACAATAATATATTATTTTTCATAAAAACATGGTGTTTCGTGTAACACAATCTAATATAGTGTTGCATGTAGCACAAGATTAATATGGTGTAACATGAAATGAAATATATAAAATAAAAATAATGATTTAAAATATATGTCATAAAAATATCAGGGTGTTACATTTTACCCCCCTTAAAATGAATTTTTTCCTAAAAATTCTCAAAGTTCATCAAAGATTTAATGCAATAAATTTACCTTCATAAAAACCCACATCATAACAAATGATACTAAAAAAAATTTTAAAAATAATTTTTTCAAATTAACATTCACTAAAAGTAACTCATAACTTGTTTTTCATATAAGGTAACATATGCATAAAGTGAAAAAATGTAAATGAAAGAGAAAACTAAGTATTATGTTAATATGGAGAGTGATAGAGAACATGTTCAATATTAATTAGAGAGAAAAAACCATAGACCAAAGAGGTGTAAAAAGGGTCATTTCTATCATTAAAAAGATGATAACATGATAACCATATAATTATAAATCCTTTGAAAATATATACTTACTTGACGATATCTCATAAATAAAATATCACTCTATGGTTGTGCCTTGATGAAATTTCACTTTATCTATTACTCCAAGAAAATATGAATTTGAAATTGTAATGAATGATGAACAAGTATATTATAAGATCCATAGTTGGATGATAAGTGATTCCTTCTATCTCTAGTTATCATCATAGAAAAATGGTTAGCACATGTTATCTATTATAAAACATTCATAACATTTTGAAATATTAATCTCTAAAAACTCATCAAAATTTCAAAAAAAATCATAAATGGATACCCTTATAAACCTTCCTAAATATTAAAATATAAAGCATTCAAAATAAGGTAACTAACTTCCAAAAATAAACTCATCATTAATCCCAAAAAAATAGGATGTGTCTCTTAATTTTCACACAGCAAAAATGTGAAGACCATTATCATGTATTCTCTTAAATTACTATAAAACCTTAGTAAAAACATAAATTATTTAAAAAAATTACTCTTTCCTCATAAAATAATTACAAAAAATATTTATACTTAATTGATGATATCATAAACTATCTCATTGTCTTATCATCCCTTAGGTCGTCAATACTATTCCATTTATTTTATCACTATTAAACATCTTTGTGTTTCATTTTCCAAACATCATGCACGTATTAAGGGTTATCCTTCCCTTAAACATGTTTTTTTCCGAAAATATCACCTTACAACCTCAATCACTATTCATGGTTACCAGTACCATTCAAAATATTCTCTAAAATAATTATGTAAAAACCACAACAGATCAATATATATATGTTTCATTTTTTAATAATTCAATAAAATTAAATATACAACATTATTCTTGAATTCAATTACATAAATATTCAATCAACCCACCAATTTCTTCTCATACTCCAAATAATCAAAAGTGATTTAATGATATTTCCCTTTTAATCTAGATTTAAGAGTTTATTGATGTTAATAATCATATTTAACCCTTAGATTGGAGAAATTATTAGAATAATGTCCAGTTTCCTTACACTTTGAGAATATAAGTGTTGAGGGTTCATTCTATATAGCCTTCTCTCTATTCCCTTCATAATATAACATCTTTCCATTACGTTAGTAATAATTTCCTAGATGACCTACCTTTACACACTTGATACATTTACTATTCCCCTTTATAAAATACTCTCCATGTTTATTTCCATACATTGAACATAAAGGAAATATCATCTTCTTTTCATTAATCTTCCTTTTCATGGAAAACCCATTAGATTGATATGAGACTTAAACATTCATTTACTCTTCTATGGAACATCAAACAATTTCTTCATAACTATTGATGTCAATTACGGATAGGTTCCTTTGATTAAATGTTTCTGGGCCACTAAGAAATGATCAACATTACTTTTATGTTGGATGATAACACCATAATCATAGCTTACAAGTCATGTAAAATTTTATTCATAGGTTCCAATAGATTCATCATCCTTTTTTAACTCAAGGAATTCCTAATCCATTTTTGAATGTAGAGTATGAGGAAATTAATTATTGAAAAAATAATCTTGAACTCATCCCATTCCATGGAGTCAATTTCATTACATTGCATTATATTCTTGATATGATTTCACCATTGATATTCTTCACCTTCTAAAATATTGACACCGAATTGAATTTCTTAGGTTCTGAACATTAGAGAATTATAAATATATGTTCAGTTTTACTAATCCATTTCTCATCCACTATTATATCAGAAGACCCGCTAAAATATGGTGGATAATGCCTCCTTATTAAATAAACAAATTGTCATTCCCTACTCCGCTCATTTGTAAGTGTAAAATGATTTATAGCTTGATAAAGTTGTGTGATCATAGAAAGAATATATTTCATTCCTACCCTCCATGACATTCAGTTTCTCAGGAGAAAAAATATTTCATTTCCCATCACATTCATCATTAAAATGGTTCCTTCAAGTTCCATCCATTGGAAAAAAGAGAAATAATAGGGTGAAAAAAACTAATCATAGTGTTAGAACCAATGAATAATGGAAAATTACATGTAATATTTCAATCTATAATAGCATAGGTTTAATCCTATGTTATTTATGATTATTTTGAAAACTCTAGTATTATAACCTATACATAGACATATCTTTATATGAAGGTACTCGAGCACTTAGAGGAAACTGGTATGCTAGGAATTTTTAAATTCTCATTGTTGGTACGAGAAGACATGTCATCTCTGATGATCCAAGCCATTGTATGGTCCTAGGATCTCATATAATTAATTAGATCACATAAATTAAAATTGAACTAATACCAGATCAGATCTGAGGTCGCATATGACTTTAACTCATTTCCACCGATAATTTCGTGAATGATTTATATTAGGATCCCTCTAAATCATCCACACATGCATTGAAAAACTAATGGAACATATCGTCGAATTCTTGGTGTTACCATAGTGATCCAACGATGATTTCGATGCTAGGATGATCACCAAACCAATATGCCCTTGATGCCTGAGGGAGATCATGATCCAAACACCTATATCGAGATTCTCTCTCTAGAAAATTGTATATGGGAGAGAGGCTGTAGATTTATTGTTGTGAATAGTGTATGTCTTGATACCCTCTCCTATTATATGTTGTGGAGGTATAAAATACATTGTTGGGTTCCCCAGCCCCCTGATTTTTGAATACCCCCAAAAAAATAATTATGATGAACTCAATTTCATCAGTATTATTTATTATTTTATCTCATAACTGTAATATATTTATAAATATTACGTGCTAAAAAATGAGTCATTTAACTCGACATGTCATTCCTGTTTAATATTAAATGAATCTAAAATATTAAAATAATATTTATTCGATTAAAATTTTCTCATATTTACTTAACTTATAAATACATTAAATAAATTCAATTCCAATTATTCATTACACGAATAACATGATATTATTTATTTTTTGGTGATTTCTAACTTGGACAATAGTCAGACCTCATGGTGAGTCCCACAATGTCCAATATATATGTTTAACAAAATATGGATTCTTCTTGAATAAACTATTATGTGTTTCCCTCTGTGTTCTTATCTTGATAGTAGTAAATGAAATATTTATACCAAGAGAAGAGTCTAGCAACCCATTAAGTCCCCTAAAGAGATAAAATATATCATAACAATTAGAACTAACATACAATGATGTACTATGTACTATAATATCATTGTCATTTAATATCTCATAAAGTAGTACGCACAAATGTTCCATCACCCGTTTATTTATTTATTAGTTATCAATATAAAAATATGGATTTACCTTTCATCTTCAATTTCCAAAGTCTTATGAATGTATTACCATCCTGATCATCCAAGCCTGGGATATATTAAATTCTAAATCTTTGAAGGTAAAAATTCATTCTTAACCATTAAACCACTTCCATACCACCAATGATAGAGCCAACAAAAGCTACCTCACCATGATTTCATTATCAGAGTTTTTTCCATGCATCAAAGTACACAATCAAATGGCATACACTAGTAATCATATTACATAAAGAGTCCAATACACATGTTTGTAGATATAAACATCAAATAACACCCAAAACATGTGGTATTCCTATTAGATGGTATTTAATCATGATCTCACTACTAGAGATCACAGAGTGAAAACTTCAGAAGAACATGTTTTAATTCCTATGATCCCCCAACACCTGGTAGTCAAACATATATTATGTAGAGCTAGTAAGATATATATAGATCATATGAACTTCGTTTAATATTAATGTCATATTACCTCGAGGTTCTCATTATAATCTGAGATGTTCTATAACCTTTTGATATAAAAATTAATCTATTGAAATTACTATTAAATTACAGAC
Source organism: Viscum album (assembly GCA_963277665.1). Classification (NCBI taxonomy): domain Eukaryota; kingdom Viridiplantae; phylum Streptophyta; class Magnoliopsida; order Santalales; family Viscaceae; genus Viscum; species Viscum album. The sequence continues at coordinate 130,937,035 of OY728138.1, read as the reverse complement.
ATATACAATTCTATACTAAAATGGTAATAATATATCATATATATCTTTCTCTTTACTCGATAGGGTAATCAAAAGTAATGTTCATGTTGGTTCTATGGAACCCACCTTAAAAACACTAATACATGCACTTGATCCAACCTACTAAGAAAAGTTGTTATCTATCACATGAGAATGATCATGTTATTACTGAGTAATAACTTTAGCTGCTAGGTCTTCCAAGTTTCTTCCATTTTGCTATTCTGTAATGTGTGACTTCATATCCTTAAGTAAAACTTCTCAAGATATGGTTTCTCTAAGTATACCACTTGTTTTTCACTGTTAAAACAAGACATGTCATCTAGTACTAGAAAATGAATCATTATAATGATAAACCATTACATGGTAGGTTCGATTTCAAGAATTAGAACAAATTTTTTCATTTAAAAACTACTTTTTGTAGCCTCAGAAGCTGCAACATACTCAATATTTATATGTATTGGCTACCACTAGCTTATATGATCTTGCCTCACCCAAAATCATAACCTTACTATGATACTAGATCAAATTGATTCAAATGAAGACTATTTTTTATCCAAAAAAATACTAGTATTTGTTCCTCTCCACATACCATATACATATCTTTTGTACATTCCCAAGTACAATCCACTATTTCTGACTACTTTACTTGCATTTCTCCTTGAAATTAATTATATTTTTCCTATTATAATGTATATATTACAATATCATTTCATGTATATATCCTAAAATACATGATTGATCTATCTCTGAAGTATATGGTTCTCAACTCAACACTTGATCTCCTCCTAAGTAATTTTATGTCATCTTGGAGAGATTTATTTAATGTGACACTGGTAATAAGTCATCTCATGAATTGTTCCAACATGTATATTTCATTACTATGTCAGTATATGTATGCTTGACTAGGTCCATACAACTATTATACCCACCTCAGTAGATCCTCTTCCCAATAACATAGGTTGATACACTAGAACAATAATTGGATAATTAAGTTCAACCTTGTATTAACTAATTGTAAGACCAATATATTTTTTCTTTATGTTGCCACACATATTTCACTTTGAAAACTATAGATCTCCCATTGACCACTGGTAAAAATATATAAAATATTCAATATCAATGAATATTCTGTTATCATTTTTCTTACTTCAATCCTAAATTATATTTCATTAACTTGAAACCTTTATTGGCACTCTGTGACATGATCATCCCTTTATTGTGTTTCATATGGACACCCTCATGAATGGTGGTCATGAAATCTAATTCTATATAAAATTATCATGGAAATTAAGATATAATAATTAAAATTCTAATGGATTAAGTAATACCAAAATGGTATTACCTATCAATAAATTTCGGTAACTCAATTGTACCATCCATGTATCATTTCACTTCAATACCATTACTGTATTCAATTTATATGCCCCTTTACACATTGATACATTAAATCAATTTTTGAATTTTAATTGATCTTTTAAATTTTATCTAATTTCCATATATTTATTACTTGTTGGAATTATAATTTTTAATGAATAATGGATCACTTTCCGTATTGAATAAAAAAACCATCACTGTGGTTTTATCCTTCCTCTAGAACATACATGTTCCACATGCACTTGTGGAACATGTTCCTATTACAACTACATGTTTTTATCAAACATTGACTAATCCCAAGGAAATTTGGCTCCCACAATTTCTAATATATATTTTTTCCCTTCTATATAAATGTATTCTAACACTTGGCTACCATTTTTCAATCTTTGGTATTTATGTTATATCCTATGAATGTGTTAGGATAATTACTATGATGTATAATGTGTTTAGCTAGATGATTTTTTCTTTATTTATTAACAAACTCTTTGCATCTAAACACGTGTCTTATCACATATTGGATTTCCATCATACTATGACTCGTATAATATCCATTTTTTCATTAATGTTGGCATATAGTTATGGGATATCACTTTTATTTGAAAATAATGTCTGGAAAAAAAATTGAAATTTCTAAAAGTTAAAAAATTGATACTCCTTACATCATGAAGATGATGTATAAAATATGAATTTCGGAATGGTCCCATGCTATATTTTTTTATCAATGTTAACATATAAGACTTATCATCATTCATTCTTATTGAAATCATAGCACTTGTGTGAATAAGTTAATGTGCATTTAGGAATTACTCCACATGACATTATCGTGATCATTGAAATCTTGGTTGAGATACACTTCGACATGTTAGACCAAAGAAATTCATATATTTTGTCTGTTCATTTATCATACTTAACTTTCCCATTCTTTAATTACTTAAAGGAATAATACGATGTATATTTACCACTATATTACCCTTTCAATTGTTCACTCTCTCTTGCTGAACTAATTCTAAAATCTTGGTGGTATACCTTTATTTATAGAGGTTACTTTTTCTAAACTAAATATGTAAGAACCCAGATCTTATTTTCAGGTATGTTTTCTTTTTCTGGTGTTTTTGAGTAAAAATAGGAGTTTTCTGAAAATTTCTCAAGTACACATCATGTACTTGGTTACCACAGGTAGCTGGGTATTGGTCGTGTCACAGCCATGCACACGGCCATGTGTGGTGACCTGCAGACTACCTAATGCGGGGATTGGTGAAGGCAAGTACATGTTGTGTACTTCTAAATTACACATCGTGTACTTTTTTCATTAAACGTATCGGGGTCGCGTCTGACAGACAGAACCATCTTCTTCTCGACCTAGTTTTTTCGAGAGTGTCAGTACGACATGGATCTTCGCCAAGACCTCGATCAAGCATCCATTCATTGAATCAGACTACGTCGGTTGCATTGGAATCGCATCGGTGAGTTCTCTATTCTTCTTGAACACCATATTCTGATTCCTTCTCTCTCATGAGATATTGTGGGTTGAACATTTTTGATGTTTTTGTAGATATATGATGTTATAATATGATTCAAGGCCTAAGACTCAATAATATTGATCTCCCAATGCCGAGGTAGGTGTTTTCTGCCTTTCCATTGAAAGGATTTCAGTTATATGTGCAAAATTGCCCAATAACCTTGATCGGGGTATTGTGTGTTTACGGTTTTAGCCCTGTTAATTTTATACTATGCTTGTATGCTTGAGTAGAGGGTAATTTAATGTGAATATGTTTAATTTATATTCTTTGTAATTGTTTTCCCATGCATGATTTGTTTATGACCATTTGGTCTTTCTTATCCTATTAGGCTACCTTGTTTATTTTCTATGCCTAGTATTGTAGGACGGAGTGATTGTTTATTTGACATGTTGTAATACTGTATACTGGTTATTCAAGAAGTTCTTGAGGTTTACTTTGCCCGCTTTTCATTTCAATTCTTATTTGACTTACACAGGTCCATGAGAACCTGATGTAGTGGACCATAGGGAAAATGGATGTAAGGGCTTCTCCAGAGTGTCTATTATTATTGTTATGACGCGAGACCATATGAGGAATTGATGTAAGTGCTTTCTCAGAGTGTCTATAGTTCTTCGACGCGGGCCACAGGGGGAATGTGACATAAGTGCTTTCCCAGAGTGCCTTTTAGTTACCGATACGAGACTATAGGGGGAATTGACGGTGAGTGATTTCCCATTGAGTCTATACTAAAGTTGAACCAGAGGGGTTAGACTATGTGTACTTCCTAGATGGTTTCTTGTGTTTATTGGGTATGACAAGATGGGATTATGTTGTGAGTATATGCCTGAGGATTACTTTTTTGAGATTATGTATTTACTTTCTAGTTGGTATTGAATGCTTTGAAACTGTGGAATTGTTTACTTTTGAGTACTTTTGTGTTTACTGCTTCTTTTTTTATTGCCTACCATATATATTCACTGACTATTAGGCACAGATCTCTTGGTCGTTTCCTACTGAGATTTAGTCTCACACCCTGTTTGGGTCATGAGTTTGGGCCCAAACAGATTATATTGTTGCAGGTATAGTTAAGGGCAAGTGCTCATCTACTTCAGATACTTTACTACTTTGGAGCTGGAGAGCATGGGATCAAGCTTAGGCTTGCGATGCTACGGAGCTGTTTATTTCTTTCCTTTATTCTTTGGTTTAGTACTGTATTTCATCATTGTGACTTGTTTAGCTAATTTCATAGATATATGTGTCATGAATCATTAATATATATATGTGTGTGCTTCAATGGTTATTTCTTTAGTCTTCCGATGTTTCTTTTTGTATGGTAATATTACTACTTCCGCTATTGTTATATGTTTCTCTTCCATTGTGTTACTCTACCAATGATTGAATAGTTTCCCCACTATCACACCCAAGGCCCCCACTGCTAGTAGGCAGCCTCTGGAAATAGGGGAAATGCACTTGATGCCACGTGACCAATCGGGTACGGGGCGTCTCTGGGAAGCTTTCGAAATCGTGACGTTACAAAGTGGTATCAGAGGAATTCTTTTCTTCTTGACTTACTGTCTGGAGCCTATAGTCAGGGAAAGGACGGAAACAGGTACTTGGTAATAAGTTGTTACCGGGAGTAGCTAACACGTGTACAAGGAAAATATAATTTACCTCGTTTATTTTAATTTTCTGGTTTTCCCATTTTACGGTTGATTTGATTGCACTGTTGGGTGATTCGCATGTTTTGTGTTGTTATTGTTGATGTTATTGAGGTTCTATTTATGTTGCAACTGGATGAGATGAGGGTATACCATCCTATGCATTATATAGGCACATGCTAGGAATCACATGTCATGCATTCACTACGGCAAAAAAGGTATTTAGTAGCGGTTTTTTTTCGTTTTACGGCGGTTTAAACCACCGCTAAATTGATTGGCGGTGGTTTTGAAAAATCGCCGCGAAATCGTGCGTTGGGAAACTATTCACGGCGGTTTTCAAAACTGTCACAGAACGTTTCGCGGCGGTTTTTAGCGGCGGTTTAAACCGCCCCTAAATGATTTAGCAGCGGTTTTTTTATTTTTTTTATTTTTTTTTTATTTTTGTTATTTTTGTTATTTTTTTATTATTTTTAAATTTTTTTTATTTTTTATTTTATATATATATTTATTTATTTATTTATTTATTTATTTATTTATTTATTTATTTCGTATTTATTTTCTGCGTTTGGTGAGATTTGAACCCCTAACCTCTTGCATATTTTCAAAAGACTTTACCACTTCAGGAAGCTCGCCATGTGGTTAATAAATAGAATTTAATATACTTATATATATTAATTGAAAAAATAAATAATACATAAAGAGTAGATATAAACTCATTAATAATAAATAATAAATAATCAATAATCAACAATCAATAATCAATAAGGAATAATAAATAATAAATAATAAATAATAAATAATAAATAAATATAAATAACAAATAATAATTAAATATAAATAATAAATAAATAATAAATAATAAATAAATATAAATAATAAATAATAAAAAAATATAAATAATAAAAAATAAATAAATATAAATAATAAATAAATATAAATAATAAATAATAAATAAATATAAATAACAAATAATAATTATATATAATTAATAAATATATAATAAATAATAAATAATAAATAATAAATAAATATAAATAATAAATAATAAAAAAATATAAATAATAAATAATAAATAAATATAAATAATAAATAAATATAAATATTAAATAATAAATAATAAATATAAATAATAAATAATAAATAATAAATAAACATAAATAATTAATAAATATAAATAATAAATAATAAATATAAATAATAAATAATAAATAATAAATAATAAATAATAAATAATAAATAATAAATAATAAATACATAATAGATATAAATAATAAATAATAGATATAAATAATCAATAATCAATAATAAATAATCAATAATCAATAATCAATAATCAATAATACATAATAAATAATAAATAAATAAATAATAAATAAGAAATAATAAATAAGGAATAAATAAATATAAATAATAAATAATAAATAATAAATAATAAATAATAAATAAATATAAATAATAAATAATAAATAATAAATAAATATAAATAATAAATAATAAATAAATATAAATAATAAATAATAAATAAATATAAATAATAAATAATAAATAATAAATATAAATAATAAATAAATATAAATAATAAATAATAAATAATGAATAATAAATAATAACTAATAAATAATAGCTAATAAATAAATATAAATAATAAATAATATATAATAAATAAACATAAATAATTAATAAATATAAATAATAAATAATAAATAATAAATAATAAATAATAAATAATAAATAAATTTAAATATTAAATAATAAATATATATAAATAATAAATAATAAGTAAATATAAATAATAAATTCTAAATAAATAATAAATAATAAATAATAAATAATAAATACTAAATACTAAATAATAAATAATAAATATAAATAAAAAATAATAATAAATATAAATAATAAATAATAAATAATAAATAATAAATAATAAATACATAATAGATATAAATAATAAATAATAGATATAAATAATACATATAAATAATAAATAATAAATAATAAATAATCAATAATCAATAATCAATAATCAATAATCAATAATACATAATAAATAATAAATAAATAAATAATAAATAAGGAATAATAAATAAGGAATAAATAAATATAAATAATAAATAATAAATAATAAATAATAAATAAATATAAATAATAAATAATAAATAATAAATAAATAATAAATAATAAATAATAAATAATAAATAATAAATAATAAATAAATATAAATAATAAATATATATATATAATATATAATATATAATAAATAATAACTAATAAGTAATAACTAATAACTAATAAATAAATATAAATAATAAATAATAAATAAACATAAATAAATAATAAATAATAAATAATAAATAATAAATAATAAATAAATTTAAATATTAAATAATAAATAAATATAAATAATAGATAATAAGTAAATATAAATACTAAATACTAAATAAATATTAAATATTAAATATTAAATATTAAATATTAATTAAATATAAATAATAAATAAATATAAATAATAAATAATAAATAAATATAAATAATAAATAATAAATAAATTTAAATACGAAATAATAAATAAATATAAATAATAAATAATAAATAATAAATATAAATAATGAATATAAATAATAAATATAAATAATAAATAATAAATAATAAATAAATATAAATAATAAATAAATATAAATAATAATTAAATATAAATAATAAATAATAAATAAATATAAATAGTAAATAGTAAATATAAATAATAAATATAAATAAATAATAATAAATAAATATAAATAATAAATAAATATAAATCATGAATCATAAATCATAAATCATAAATAAATAATAAATCATAAATAAATAATAAATATTAATAATAAATATAAATAATAAATATTAATAATAAATAATAAATTATAATTTATAATTTATAAATTATAAATTATAAATTATAAATAATAAATAATCAGTAACAAATATTATTATTTTTAATAATATTTTATTAATAGTAATAATAAATAATAATTAATAATTAATAATTAATAATTAAATATAAATAATAAATAAATAATAAATAAGAAATAAATATAAATAATAAATAATAAATAAATATAAATAATAAATAAATATAAATCATAAATCATAAATCATAAATCATAAATAAATAATAAATAAATAATAAATATAAATAATAAATATAAATAATAAATAATAGGTAAATATAAATAATAAATAATAAATATAAATATAAATAATAAATAATAAATAATAAATAACCAGTTACAAATAATAGATAATAAATAAATTAAAGTATATTATAAATAATAAATAATAAAGGAAACACATGAAAAAGTATGAAAAGACGTGATAAGGGATGAAAAAATCATGAAAATGTATGAAAAGGGATGGAGAAGCATATGAAGAATGAGGCATTAGAAAGAATGAGAACGCATGAAAACTCATGACAACTCTGGAAAACTCCTTAATAATTCAACATAATCATCATAATAACCCACAAAAACCCATTGATAAAGATAACATGTCATGGAAACCCAAATAAATAGTAATAAATGGTGCAACCGTTAAAACCCGTCAAAACGGTCATAAAAAGACAAAAACATTGGACTCACATTAACGGAGATAACTTATAATCTGAGAGTCCATTTTAGATCTGCGAGCTGTCAAATCAAAGATCCTAAAACGATCTTTGACCTGAAAGGTGAAAGAGTCTGAATGGACAGGCAGATCGGAAGTTACGACCATTTAAAAAAAAGCTGACGGGGAACGGGTGCTAGAAACGAGGCATTGAAAAAAATAACAAACCTGATACCCACTAAAAAGGCCATAACATATGATATAAGAGTGCATGTGGGCGTCGCGACCAGTCAAACTGAAGCTCATGGAACGAACTATGATCTGGCAGGTGGAGGAGGCCGAACTGACATGCGGATCGAAAGTTAGGTCCGTTTGAAGACAAGTACGACGGGACATCGGTGACGGAAACGGGGTTTTGGAGGCCTTCATAGGGGTTTTGGGATCTAAAGTCACGATAGAAGTTTTCTTCTGTCAAATTGGTGTGTAGCTCTCTTCGCTGGCTTCGATTTGATATGTGGTAGAGCCCAAACGGACACCCGGAGCAGATGTTATGGTCATTTGAAGTTAGAGAACTTTTTTTAACTTTCTTATAACTCTAATATCTTCCGCACCATAGACCATCTCATGGTTTTGATTATATGTGCCTCTAGATCTCTTCATGAGCTTTGATTTGACTGGTCATGGCGCTTCAACGGATGCCCGGATCAAAAGTTATGGTCGTTTTAGTGATTTCGGGGTTTCTCGTGTTTTTTTATTTTTTCATTTCATTTCGCGGCGGTTTTACCAAAACCGCCACTATTTCGGGGTGGTTTTTTAAAAAAACGCCGCTAATCCTCGAATAAAATTAAAAATAAAAAAAAATAAAAAAAAATAAAAAGATAAAAAAAAAATTGGCATTTCGCCGCGGTTTTTTCGCGGCGGTGCACTTCAATCAAAAATCTAGATAAGATACTCATCGAATGAGGCACCCACCTCTAACTCAATCTCCTCGGGTTTAAAAATATGACATGGGTCTGAGAAGTAATTTTGAAGCTGAGAAACGTGGAAGATGTCATGCATAGCCTGATACCTCTGAGTTAACTGCAACCAGTAGGCAACCAGCCTGACCCTCTCCGAAACCTCAAATAGTCCAACATACATTGGTGAAAGCTTACCATATCTCTTAATCCTCTTGTGCCACAACCTTAGTGTGACACACAGAAAAACCTGATCCCCGACCTCAAATTCCAAAGGTCATCTCCGCTGATCAGTATAAGACTTCTATCGAGACTGTGCAATAGCCATCCTCTTCCGAATCGACTCTATCTACTCTGTGGTCTCCTAGACAAGACGAGGCCCCAACATAGCTGACTCTCTTGCCTCCAGCCAATATAAGGGAGATCAGCATGGCCTACCGTACAAATCCTCACAATGTTCCATATGAATAGTTGCTTGAAAACTACTGTTGTAGGAAAACTCCACAAGAGGTATGTGATTCTCCCAAGAACCTCTAAAATCAAGGATGCATGCTTGAAGCATGTCCTCAAGCACCTGAATAGGACACTCAGACTGGCCATCTTTCAGAGGGTGGTCAGCTGTACTCAAAAGTACATGTGTACCCAAAGCCTTTCGTAGCCCCTCCCAGACCTGAAAAGTAAAACAGCCGTCCTTTTCTGAAACAATGGAGTGTGGAACTCCATGTAAACGTACAATCTCATGGATGTAAAACCATCCCAGCTCATCAGTACTGAAGGTCTCCTTGATCGGCAAGAAGTGAGCAACCTTCGTGAGTCTGTCAATGAAAACCCATACAACATCATTCCATCAAGGCGACCTCGGTAAACCTGTCACGAAATCCATCGCGACATGATTCCACTTCTACTCAGGAATGGGTAACTGCTGCAAAATCCCTGCTCGTCCCTGATGTTCTGTCTTTACCTACTGACAGGTGGAAAACCTCATGAAAAACCCAACAACGTCTTTCTTCATACCTGGCCACCAATACTGATGGTGTAGATCACGATACATGTTGGTGACACTAGGATAAACAGCCCCAACAGAGGAATGAAAGTCCCTCATCAACTCCTCACGTATGTCTGCTGACACCCATACGTGCCCCTAGAAACACAAGATCTCATACTCGCCCTATAATCCATCTAGGAATAGGGTCCCCTCTTCACACGCTCTCCTGTTGAACTAGGCCTTCATAATCCAATAGCTGCCTCATTCGATGAGTATCCTATCTAGATTTTTGATTGAAGTGCGAAGGTTATCTGAGGACGGTCTGTTCCTCGGGTACGAGTGCTATGGAAGCACGGGTGAGTACCAGATGAGACCTGGGAGAGGGAGACTAATGTACGATCATAGTGGCCAGAGATATTTGAGGATTCTTCTTCTATGCTGCCTTGCTAGGGAAATTCAGGGATGAATTTCTTTAAGGGGGGAATTTTGTAAGAATGTGGATCTTCTTTTCAGGTATGTTTTCCTTTTTCTGGTATTTTTGAGGAAAAATATGATTTTTCTGAAAATTTCTTAAGTGCACGCCCTGTACTTTATAAGTACACATTGTGTACTCGGTTACTGTAGGTAGTCAGGTGCTGGCCATGTCACGACCATGAACATGGCCCTATGTGGTGACCTGGAGACTGCCTAATGCGGGGGCCAGTGAAGGAAATTACATGCCATTTACTTCTAAAGTACACTTCATATACTTTATTTTTTTTATTAAACGTATCAGGGTTGCATCTGATGGAATGAACCATCTTCTTCTTGACCTAGTTCATTTGAGAGTGCCCGTACGGTGTGGATGTACACCAAGCCCTCGATTGAGTCTTTGTTCTCTAAATTGGACTCTGTCGGTTGTGTTGGAATCGCATTGGTGATTTCTCTCTTCTTCTTAAACACCTTCTTCTAATTCCTTCTCTCTCATGAGATATTGTTGGTTTAACATTTTAGACGTTTTTGTAGATCTACAATGTTCTAAGTTGATTCAAGGCCTGAGACTCAAGTATATTTATCTCCTAACACCGAGGAAGGTTGTTTGTCACTACTACAAAAATGGGAAAGTGAAGCGCCCCCCTTATATCAGCGCTAAGAAAAACCGCTAATAAAGCCTTCTTGTATCAGTGCTAAAATACTAGTGCTGATATAGGGATTCTTTATCAGCGCTTTTCTAGCGCTGATAAGGAATCCCTCCATAAGCGCTACAATTTTAGCGTTGATACAGGGTAACCTTTATCATTGCTAAACAAGAAATGATAAAAATACCCTTTATCAACGCTAGAAAAGATCTGATAAAGAGGACCATTATCAGCACTAAAAACCCGCAGATAAAGTTAGTCTTTATCAGCGCTTTGTTAGTACTGATAAAACCTTAGTCCATTTTTTTATATAGTCGGCCACACAGTGCCCTCGTTTTATCGTGACAAAAGCTCTCATGGTACTGGAACCCTGCGACTCCCCTCCATCACCCGCTGAGTTCACGTTTCCATACCTCTGCCACCCTCACTTCTCATTTCTGGACCTCCGCCGCCTGCTGAGTTCGCGTTTCCGGACCTCCGCCGCCTGCAACGCCCTCAAGCATCAGTTTTACGGACCTCCCTTTAAGGGATGTTTTCCAAATAATTTTTTAATATTGTTCTCCTCTCCCATCACACATAACCATATGTTGATTTGGCATGATATATTTAATGGATATTTGAGATTGTGATGGTTGTAGGCTACATGATTCATCCTTTTCTTCTTCATGTTTGTCTCTAGGGTAATGCCCCCTGTCGAAGCTTGAGTTTGGTCCAACTTCTTCTAATGGTTCTAGAACTATTATTCTATAAATCATATCAAACTATTAAAACATTTTTAATTGTAATTTTGGGATGTGATGCTTGCCCATCAATGGTGTTCTAGTGTATTTTGTGTTGAATTATTTCATCCCTAGGTTTCATTTCCTCCGGTGGTGATGATTCTACTTCATCGTAGATTCATGAGTGTTCTTCTTACATATTGTGATGGGGTTCTTGGGGGTGATCATCCAATATATTTCTATTACTCCTAAGGTATCACCTTTTTTCTAATGACTACGGTGGGTTTTTAGGTGATTTGGTATTTGTTTATTCTAGATCCTAGAAACCATTCAATTTGATGGTGGTATGGCTGGATATGTTATATAAATTCTTCCAAAAATAACCTTTATAAGAAGGTTTGGTTTGAATTATAGAATATATATTCTTTGATTTAATTATATTATTAGGTTATGTTGGGTTGGCAATGGGTGATGAGGTTCTTAAGGTGATGAATTCTAGTTTGTTATCTTGTTAGTGAAGTTGTTGATGATGATGTTGATCAGGCGCATCACGGTGCAGGTATCAAGGCACGAGTATAATCATGATTTGAGGAAAGATTAAATAGCATATTTTTGTTTCAAATTTAAATTTAGTGGTGTTTTATGGGGTATTTTTTATAATTTCACATACTATTTGAACATATGTGGCTATGACATATTTATTTTTTCTTTTAACATTACTCCATTATTCTAGGATTTTCTATTAGTATTGTTTTTTTACTGTAAATCAAAATGTGGAATCTTTGGGGAATGTTTGAAATGGGTTGATTTTCTTTAAAAGGGATGGTTTATTCCTATAAAATATCTCTTTAGAAACCTAGTATTGATGGAAAGATTGATATTCTCATCATCAATGGCGATCAATGAGTTTACACTATCAGAGTGAAGTTTATGAACAATTTAAGGTCCTTCACACTTAGATTCCAGTTTCACTAGATTCCTCCTAGGTATCATAGATTCCCTTAGATCCAACACCATGTCACCATAAAGTAAGGAATGAAGGATAATCTTTTTCTTTAAGGACAACACCACCCGGTTCTGATGCATTTCTCGGTCATCCAATGCTTGAACCCTATTTTCTTCGAGGGGTTCCCCCCTTCTTTCCTTCATGATATCTAAGTGACTTTGTCTGGCAGTGCACTTGTATGGAATGATTCCTAGACCACCAAGCTTTCTAGACTTACCACCCCTACCTCCATCTCTGTCTTTCTCCCTCGCTGAGGTTACTGACTGCTTCTCTGTAGTGGTCAGGCCCCTTCCTAGCAGTGTTTGTTCTATCTCCCTTGGCTCTGAACCTATCATCCAGCTCCAAATACTTATTGATCCAGAGAGAACTCCCTCACCATCCCCCAAGTTTCATTACCCATCCTTCCCCTACCCCTTTGGATCCTCATCTCCCACTCATGTGAAGCTTACCAAACAGAAGGGATTATGAACATATTCAAAATCAAGGGAACTCAATGAGAGATCATCCTCCCACTTTAATAAGGCTACTAGCTCTATATACAATGCCATAGCCCTGTCCTAACCATCATTATTATCTTCATATGTAATGCTCATGGTCTTAGTGCCCATGTTAAATCAGACTTCCTCACTATATAAATCAAAAAGAATAATGTCATTGTTGTTGTTGTACAATAACACAAAAAACCCTATAATAATCATAGAATTCTCCTGAAATATTAAGTTACATGGATTTCTACCCTTTGACCCCACCAACAGACACAAATGGGTATTTTGGCACAATAAATAAGTTGTTGAGACTGTTCAAGATTGCAATCAATTCATCACTACCAAGGTGTCCAATAGTGACACCTCCTTCTTTATGACTTTTGTTTTTGGAAGCTATGACACTATTCAAAGGGAATCTCTATGGAGTGAACAAAATACCTTCGATCCCAACCACCATCCATTATTTATTGGGGGTGACTTTAATATCATTTCCAACCCAAAGGAAAGGAAAGGTAGAATCCCATTCCAGAGGAAGGCCATCATGGAGTTTGTTTAGTTCATGGCTGGAAAGGGCCTCATTGATCTCAGCTTCTCAGGTGATAGTTTCACCTGGTGCAATAACTACAGGGGCCATCACCGCTTGTGGAGTCTATTGGATGGGTGTCTAGCCAACATGAAATCCACTAAAATATTCTCAAATACCATTTTTTTCATCTTGCTTGAGGTATTTTGATTCACTCCCCCCTCTTGGTTTCCATTTCTTCTTGGCATGATCATCAGGAATGGTTTCACTTCCACCAGCAGTGGGTTAACATCCTAGGGTACCAGGACATGGTTTGTGAAATATGTAATGAACCCTTATAAGAGTATTGGGACACCTTCAACCTCAGTGACCTGACCTAGAACCCTGATAAGTGCGTGTTTGCCCCTTCCTCCTCAGGAACCTTCACCACCTGGGACTACTATCACATATGGGCTCATTCAGAGTATTCTGATAGATGGAATGATACCTTTGGTTTATTGGATTATTAACACCCGTTTGAGATTTATGTGTGACTATATACTTATTATATTTTCTTATTATTTCTTACACACCACCACTTGAGTCGTGTAACCTGATTGAAATCCATATTGGTACTTTGGTTCTGATGTGGATATGGTTTATTATGTGTTTGTGACATGTGTATGTTTGGACATATGGGTATTTAGGCATGATGATATTGAATATAGGGTAGAGACCTAGGAGTGGTAGATGTATCATTCTTGATTATTCTTGTGTTTGGTCTGGGGTGATTTGAGGAAACTATAATGAATATAAAGTAATTATATTTAATGAAGATGAATAAATACTAATGATTAGGCTCTATTAATCTCCATTTTTATAAGGAATTGGTTGTCTTCTACTATATTTGGAAGTCTTATTTTGTGTAATTGAACCTTAAATACTAATATTTGAGATTAAAATAGGATGAAGATGAATAAATATTGGATGGATGCTAATCGTTTGACAATAGAGTATGAGAATGGAGTAAAAGAGTTCATCAAGTTTGCAAAGGTTCATGCAAAGGATCCTTCTCAAATCCTTTGTCCATGTTTACATTTTTGTTATTTTAGACTACTTACTCCAGAAGAGTTGGAAGAATATTTGATATGTCATGGAATAGATCGAAGTTATAAATGTTGGAATAAACATGGAGAAAAAGCGAATGTAGCTACTGGATGTGATAAAACTTCATTTTATGGATCATCATATATGAATACAAATATGGATAATGAAGAAGACCGTATAAAGGATGTGATTATAGATGTCAATGATGATGAAGATCATATTGAGTAAATGACAAAAACAACTGAATATGAACTCCGTGATTGCCCAAATTTGTTTGAGAATTTAAAGAGTTGTGCAAAGACGCCATTGTATGCTGGTTGCACTAAGTATACAACATTGTCAGCTGTATCGAAGTTGTATAAATTGAAAGTAGGCAACGGATGGAGTGATGTCAGTTTTATGGAACTACTTGCTCTCTTGAATGACATGCTCTTGGAAGATAATGAGCTCCCAAGTCAGACATATGAAGCTAGATGAATGCTATGCTCGATAGGTATGATTTTTGAAAGAATACATACATGCCCGAAAGACTGTATATTGTTTCACAAGGAGAAAAAATCACTTACAGAATTCCCAAAGTGTGGTGCTTCTCAATAAAAGAAAGATAAATCCAATCCTATGAAAGTTTTATGGTACTTTCCAATCATTCAAAGGTTTAGGCGTCTATATGGAAGTGAAGAAACAGCAATGCAATTGTCGTGGAATTCAAATAAAATAAATAAATATGGAAAATTATGTCATCCGGCCGACTCTCCTCAATGGAAGAAAATTGATCATGAGTATCCTAAGTTTGGAAAAGAGCCGAGAAGCCTTCATCTTGTGTTATCTACAGATGGAGTGAATCCTTTTGGTTTTCAAATCATCACTCATAGAACATGGCCTGTTATATTGGTAAATTATAACATGCCACCCCGGTTATGCATGAAGTAGAAATTCATCATGTTATCTATGGTTATATTAGGACCAAAACAAACAGGTAACGATATTGATGTTTATCCGGCTCCTTTGATCGAGGATTTGAAGTTATTGTGGGATTCAGGTGTTATGTTGTATGATGCTTATAAAAGTGAATACTTCACGTTGAGAGCGATGTTGTATGGGACAATAAATGATTTCCCTACTTATAGAAATTTGTCAGGCTAAAGCATTAAAGTAACTCAAGGGTGTCTCATGTGCGAAGAAGATACAGAATCAATTAGGTTGAAACATTCATCAAAATATGTGTTTCTTGGACATCGTATATTTCTACCTCGTCGGCATAAGTACTGATCTTGGACGACATCATTCAATGGAAGTTCAGAACAACATGCAATATCATCTCTACTAAAAGGTGATCAGCTGTTTGAGAAAGTAAAAGATCTGAACACTATTTTTGGTAAACCATTTTCGAAAAACCTTACCAAAATCGGTTGGAAAAAGATATCAGTTTTTTTTAATTACTATACTAGAATTTTTTGTATGTCATAGATTTTCTTAATGTGATGCATGTGGAAAAGAAATGTATGTGACAGTGTTATCGGAACGTTGCTAAATTCCCCTGGAAAAACTAAAGATGGAATTAAAGAAAGGTTGGACATGGTTGACATGGGAATAAGAGAAGAGTTGGCTCCCATGAAGGGTGAAAATCAAATGTTTCTTCCTCCAACTGCTTATACTCTTTCTATGGAGGAGACATATCAGTTTTTCAACTTCTTCAATGATGTAAAGGTTCCAGAGGGCTATTTATCAAATATCAAGAACATTATGTCAATGAATGATTTGAAGTTAAAAGGTTTGAAATCACATGATTTCCATGTTTTGATGAAAGATCTAATTCCTATAGCTTTACATTTCATTTTTTCCAAGAATGTTCATCATACATTAACCAAACTTTGTTTCTTTTTCAAAGCTATATGTAGCAATGTTTTAGACCCGACGAAATTCCCATCTATGGAAGAAGAAATTGTTATCATATTATGTGAATTAGAAATGTTATTCCCAGCAACATTATTTGATATGATGGTTCATTTGATGATTCACTTGGTGAGAGAGATTCGACTTTGTGGTCTTGTGAACTATAGATGGATGTATCATGTTGAACAATATATTAAGATTTTTAAAGGGTATGTCAAAAATAAAAGTCAGTCAGAGGGTTGTATAGTTGAGAGATATATTGTTGAGTTAGCCATTGAATTTTTTACCGAATACCTATCTGATGTGGAAAGCATTGGCCTCCCGAAATCTCGTCACACTGGACACATTGAGGGTGAGAGAATTTCTGGAAGAGAAGTTGTGACAATCAGTATTACAGATCAGGAGCAGGCCCATCTTTATGTTTTGCATAACAGTTGGGAGGTTGCTCCATATATTGAAACTCACAAAGAAATTCTTAGGCAGTTGAATCCATCAAGGGCTGAAAATGATTATCAAATACACATAATCACCAGTTTATAGGATGGTTTCAAGACCATATTTTTAAGCAGTTGGATGAAAACCTGAATTCAATTTCAGAACGACTTCGATGGCTAGCCATTGGACCAAGTGTGTATGTATTATCTTACAGTGGTTATATAATTAATGGTTGTACATTCTATACAGATGAACATGATAAAGATAGTACCATGAAAAATAGTGGAGTTACACTAGTGGATGAAGTGATGCATGTTTCTGGTAATAAGGACAGAAATTAAATTTATGCAAATATGTCATACTTTGGCATTATCAAACTAATATGGGAGTTGGATTATACGACATTCCAATTGCCGATTTTTCAATGAAAATGGGTTGATAACAACAGTGGTGTTAAAATAGATGAATGGGGATTTCTGAATGTTTATTTTAGTAAAGAAGGGTACAAAGATGAACAGTTTACAATGGCATCATAAGTGGTATAAGTTTTTTATGTTCCAGATCCCGCAAACCGAAAGTGGTCAATTGTTCTGTTATCGTCCAAAACTACTAAAGGGTCTGATGAAAATTCATTTGAGGACGATCCTTTTAGTGGTATGTCGCAATCATTTCGGAGTGGTCCCAATGTATATGATGTTTTGTATGTTAGAGGATACCGCAATGAAGGGATTTGGATAATCGATAGAGGTGTCAAATCCCTTCAACCTTTGAAAAAAAGAAATAGAGTTCAAAAAATATGTTATATTTTGTTTGTAATATAGATCTTTTTATCTCATGTTATTATCTTATCATTAATGAATTTATGTAATCTAAATTAACTGTTCAACCAATTTTGCAGATAATGACTTCTGCACATTCTGGTGCTCCTAACCTTGAGGCTAAACAAGTCTCTCAAGCTACTGCTATTGCGGCTACTGCTGCTCCTACTGCTCCTACAGCTACTGATGCTTCTGTTGTTGCTCCTGTTGCGGTTCCTGTTGCTCCAGCTGCTCCTCCTGTTGTGGCTCCTGCTGGTCCTAGTGCTCCTGGTGCTCCTGCTGCTCCTGCTGCGGCTGCTGCTGCTCTTGCTGCTGTGGCTCCTGCTGCTTCTAGTGTTGAGGTCCAACAACCATCAGCACATGTCATTGATACCATTTCATATGAATATATAGATGATGTTGATATCGATGAAATGGTAGGGAATGAAGGATTGATGTTGCAGAAAACACACGTGCGTCGTAGTTTGATGGTGTTAGCCAAAGTTCTTAAGGCAAAAAGCAAAGGCATCAAATTTGAAGTCCGATGGAATGCACGAGGCCAACATGTGAATCCCAACAAGGCTATGTTTAGTAGCTACATTGGAGTTGTCACTCAGCAACGCTTTCCGATTGACATAGATTCATGGAACCATGTTGTGTCTGGACTGAAGGCTGTGATCTGGGAAGAAATTACGGTAACATTATGAATTTATTTCTTTAATTTACTAGAAAATAAAATAATGAAACAATGTCTTACTCTTCTCAATATCTTGCAATTTACATTAATAGTATACGATTCACACAAGGATTATGTACTAAGGATTCATCGAGGTTTTTGCACTATTTCAACAAGATGTCTCCTGAAATATTCCAAAGGTAAAATTAACCCACACCCACCCATTATCTATGCTCACCTGATATCCCAAGAAGCATGGGATGCATTTATTGGCCACCGTGGGGATGAGAAGTTTCAGGTACATTGTGGGTGATAATACATTGTTTGAGGATACCTGTATTCATCACTTTGATTTTCAATATTTCATTTATGAAACAGAAAATCTGTACTGAAAATAAAGAATGTGCATCAAAACCAGCATACCCCTATCGTAAAGAAATGATGGGGTATGCTTCATTGGAAAACAAAATGGTACATATTTTAAATTTATAGTAATATTTTTAGGTTCCAATAAACAACATCATAATTATCTTTCTATGTTTATATGTATATTGATGAGTCTAAAACCAAATACACTTCCATCCCACATCATGTGCTATGGAAGGAGGCACCTGTGAATAAGGAAAGGAATTTGGTAGATGAAAGCACACAAAAAGTGTGGGAAATATGTGTAAGTATGACACGATGATAAAAATATTTGTTTTAAATTACTATTACATAAAAATAATTAGTTATTTTCCTATATCTGATAGTCACAGGAATCAGCTACGCCTGTAGCGGATACAGACCTATTATCTATGGCTTTGAAGCAGCCAGAAAAATACGATCGTGTCAGAGGTGTGTGGTTTGGGGTGACACCCCGAGTATATTTTGAGAAGAAAAAAAACGGATGATACAGATTAAAAATTAGAACAAAAGAGAAAAAAAATAGCAACCCTTGAAGAATGATTGCAATGGCAGGGAGAGTTTCTAGCAACTTTTATGGGTGGGAAGAAAAGGGAAGACAAAAGTCAGGAACAACCAGTGCGTGAACATCCTGCCCCACCCCCCACCAGCTTTGAGGCGAGCCATTCCCCTCAAAGAACTGTCTTAGCCGTGGTAATCAATATTCTAATAATTGTTCCCATGAAATGTGAATCAGAAAAACACTGATAATTTTTCTGTACTGATCTTCTACAGGGTGATAATGATTGTGATTTATATCTATCAACACTCACCTATCACCTTGTAGCGAGGGCTACAGTGTTCAATATCCCAGATTCCATGCTTCATAATAGACCACTTCCAAAAGATCATCTGAAAGTGATGATTACTCTAGCCCATGATCCAAATGCAGAGCTACCTATTCCACTTGTTGATGATGAAATTCATACGGTCGAAAAGGCTATTGGGACATTCATTGCATGGCCATCACAACTTGTAAGAGTACATGCAGACAAAGAGGTATTTATTTCCTTTTTTTCAAGCTAAACCTTTAACAATTAATGGAGAAAGGGTCTGAACCAATTATTGTTGTTATAGACGGAGAAAGGGAAGAGGTGACAAACATTGGCTCAAAACCATCTAAAGGATCGACCAAATGATCCCAAGGAGCTACTGAAAGCACAATAACACCACATGTTCTCTATCCAAATTTACTAGCACTGAAGACTCATGTGGATACGAAGCTAAAAGATGGTAATAGACATATAGTGGTTTTTGAATAGAATATATATGGAGAGGAAAGTCAATATTTCGTTTCTGCTGAAAATGTAAATGAGATCCTTGAAAATGGTTGGCTATTCGTCATAGTTGTAAATGTATATATGAGGTATGTTTCCATGAATTTATTTTCTAAAAGCTGATCTAATGTGTAAATAATGACTAAATTAATTGTATATTTTTGACAGATGCATTTATGAAAAACAGTTGAAGGATTTTTCCCATGAGCCAAGATTTGGACTCGTTAGTCCTCATACCACATAAACACACCTAACAAAATTAGAGCCATCAAAAATGGATGTAATAGTGACTGTATTACTGAAAACATTTGAAAGGAAGATTACAGATGACAGACTCTTCCTAATACCAACCATGCATGGGTAGAATTCTACGATTAAAGCATATTAATTATATTTTCACTTCTTTTATTACTTATTCCTTTTTGTGTTTTTAGGCAACATTGGTTGCTAATTGTGGTGAACTTGGATACTCCAAAGATTTATTTTCTGGATTCAAAGAAAGGATATCCATCAAAACGACCACACATGATGAAGTTTGTGAATCTGTAAGACACTACATCTTAAGTTTTAGGTCTAAACATTAAGTAATATAATTTATATTATCTTTTACTGAGGATTCTGTTATGATAGGGCGGTGTATCATTGTCATCTAAAAAAAGGAATGAGGACAGGGGCTAAGTATAAGGAGGTGAGCAAGTACTATGTATGGAAAAATATCAGGGTATATATAATAAAATTTCACTATCCAAACACATCTCAACACAAGTTACTTATTCCCCTAATGATTAATTATTTTGTACTGTCCAAAACAAACAAACGATAATGATTGCGGTTATTATGTTTGTAAATTTATGAAAGAGATCATTTTTCATCAACAAACTAGCATCCCTAAAGAGGTATTATCAAAAACAACTACTAGTTCGTTTAATTTATTTATTAATTATTATTTTTATTTTTCAGTTCTACTATGACTACAGAAAAGCCTCATAATTAGAGGAAGATATAGATGTGTTCAGAAACGTGTGTGCCACATACCTGATGGCAGATTGTACACAAATACAATGAATATCTGACTTGGGGACCTGTACAATTGGTGGTCATTTTTGAGAGGGGTTAAAGGGATCAAAAGATGAAACATTGTTGTATGTAAATGTTAATAGGAAAATTGTAATTGTTATTAAATAAAAAATTCTATATCCAATGAGTAATTTTCCCATTTTAACAGATGATATGCACCAGCAACATGCAAGAATGTTGAACCACTCAAAGGGTCTCAATTTTGTTTAAAATGAACACAATTTTAAGTGAAAACAACAGCTGACCTATGGAAATATGACCAAACCCATTAAAATTGTGTTGATCCTTTATTAGAATGATCCACAGGTCCTTTGTGATGTTTATGAGTTATCCCCGCCTCAATCAGAGGCACGGTGTGACTGCTATCACTCAAAGGGTCTCTCTTTTGTTTAAAATGGACACAATTTTAATTGAAAACAACAACTGACCTATGAAAATCTGACCAAACGCATTCGTATTGCCTTGATCTTTTATAAGAAAGATCCAAGGGTCCTTTTGACGTGTAAGAGTCAACCCTGCCTCAATCTGAGGCACAGTTTGACCATCATCACTCAAAGGGTCTCTCTTTTGTTTAAAATGTAAACAATTTTAAGTGAAAACAACAACTGACCTACGGAAATCCAGCCATACCCATTCATATTTTGTTGATCCTTTAGGAGAAATATCCACGGGTCCTTTGTGATGTGTAAAAGTCAAACCCACCTCAATCCAAGGCATGGTGTGACCACTATCACTCAAAGGGTCTCTCTTTTGTTTAAATTGGACACAATTTTAATTGAAAACACCAACTGACCTATGAAAATCTGACTAAACACATTAGGATTGACTTGATATTTTATAAGAACTATCCAAGGGTTATTGGTGACGTGTATGAGTCATCCCTACCTCAATCCGGGTCACGGTGTGACCGCTATCACTCAAAGGGTCTCTATTCTGTTTAAAATGGACACAATTTTAAGTGAAAACAACAACTGACCTATGGAAATCCAATAAAAACCATTCAGATTTCCTTGATCATTTTTAAGAAAAATCCAAGTGTCCTTGGTGAAGTTTAAGAGTCAACCCCGCCTCAATCTGAGGCATGATGTGGCCGGTACCACTCAAAGGGTCTCTATTTTGTTTAAAATGTACACAATTTTAAGTGAAAACAACAACTGACCCACATAAATTTTACCAAACGCATTCGGATTGCCTTGATATTTTAGTAGAACGATACAAGGGTCATTTTTGATGTGTAAGAGTCAAATATGACTCAATATGAGGCATGGTGTGGCCGGTATCACTAAAAGGGTCTCTCTTTGGTTTAAAATGGACACAATTTTATGTGAAAACAACAACTGACCTACAGAAATACAACCAAACACATTCGGATTGTCTTGATCTTTTATAAGAACTATCCATGGGTCCTTTGTGACGTGTATGAGTCAATACAGCCTCAATCTGAGGCACGGTGTGGTCGGTATCACTCAAAGGGTCTCTATTTTGATTAAAATGGACACAATTTTAAGTGAAAACAACAATTGACCTACGGAAATCTGACCAAACCCATTCGGATTATGTTGATACATTAGGATAACGATATACGGGTCCTTTTTGATGTTTAAAAGTCATCCCTGCCTCAATATAAGTCATGGTGTGGCCAATATCACTCAAAGGGTCTCAATTTTGTTTAAAATGGACACAATTTTAAGTGAAAACAACAACTGACCTACAGAAATCCGACCAAACACATTTGTATTGTATTTATCCTTTAGTAAAATGATCCACAGGTCCTTTTTGATGTGTATGAGTTATACCAGCTTCAATCTGAGCCACGGTGTGGTTGGTATCACTCAAACAGTCTCACTTTGGTTTAAAATGGACACAATTATAAGTGAAAACAAGAACTGACCTACAAAAATCTGACCAAACCCATTCGGATTTCTTAGATATTTTATAATAATGATCTATGGGTCCTTTTTTATGTGTATGATTCAACCCCGACTCAATCTAAGGCACGGTGTGGCCGGTACCACTCAAAGTGTCTCTATTTTGTTTAAAATGGACAAAAAATTTAGTGAAAACAACAACTGACCTACAAAAATATAAATAAACCCATTCAGATTGTGTTTATACTTTAGGATAATGATCCATGGGTCCTATATGTCGTTTATGAGTCATCCCTTCCTCAATATGAGGCACGGTGTGGCCGGTATCACTCAAATGGTCTCTATTTTGTTTAAAATGGACACAATTTTAAGTTAAAACAACAACTGACCTACGGAAATCTGACCAAACCCATTCGGATTGTGTTGATACTTTAGGAGAATGATCCACGGGTCCTTTTTGACATTTATGAGTCATACCTGCCTCAATCCGAGTCACAGTGTGACCGCTATCACTCAAAGGGTCTCTCTTTGGTTTAAAATGGACACAATTTTAATTGAAAACAACAACTGACCTACGAAAATCTGACCAAACACATTCAGATTGTGTTGATACTTTAGGATAACAATACATGGGTCTTTTTAGATGTGTACGAATCATCCCCGCCTCAATTTGAGGCACGGTGTGGCCGGTATCACTAAAAGGGTCTGTATTTTGTTAAAAATGGACACAATTTTAAGTGAAAACAACAACTGACCTACGGAAATCCAACCAAACACATTCAGATTGTATTGATACTTTAGGATAATTATCCATGAGTTCTTTGTGAAGTGTAAAATTCATCCCCACTTCAATCTTAGGCACGGTGTAGCTGGTATCACTCAAAGACTCTCACTTTGGTTTAAAATGGACATAATTTTAAGTGAAAACAACAACTGGCCTATGGAAATCCGACCAAATGCATTCAAATTGTCTTGAAATTTTATAAAAACGATCCATGGGTCCTGTGTGACAAGTACGAGTCAACCCCACCTCAATCCAAGGCACGGTGTGGATGGTACCACTCAAAGGGTCTCTCTTTTGTTTAAAATGGACAAAATTTTTAGTGAAAACAACAACTAACCTACGGAAATCCAAACAAACCCATTCGGATTGTGTTGATACTTTAGGAGAAAGATCCATGGGTCCTTTTTGACATGTAAGAGTCATCCCCGCCTCAATCTGAGGCACTTTGTGGCCGGTATCACTCAAAGGGTCTCTCTTTGGTTTAAAATGGACACAATTTTAAGTGAAAACAACAAATGACTTACGGAAATCCGACCAAACAAATTGAGATTGTGTTGATATTTTATAAGAATGATCCACGGGTCCTTTGTGATGTGTACGATTCAACCCCACAAACCCCCTGGACCCCCCCCCCCCCCACCCCCCTGGACACCAACCCACCCCCTAGACACCCCCACCCCCTGTAAAGCCCCCCCAACACCCTGGACACCAGACCACCCCCTAGAAATCCCCCCTCTAGACATCCCTATCCCCCTGGACACCCCCTACCCCCTTTTTGACAGCCACCCCAAACCGTTGAACATCCCCCCAACCACCTTAATTTTGAATTGAATTCTTTATGTACTTAATTAACTTATGAATTATGTGTTAATGGTGTACGGGTATACTTGTTGTATGGGTATACTTGGTATAATTAGATTATGATTTATGTGTTAATTTTTCATGGGTATACTTGATCTAATTAGGTTATTGAGATGTAGAATTTTTTTGCAGGTGTTTGGGTGTGCTGCTGCAGATTGTTTCATAGCAGCAGATAGGGCATTTATCAGCGCTTTTTTAGCGCAGATAAATGGAGCTTTTATCAGCGCTAAAAAAAGTGCTGATAAACTACACCTTTATCAATGCTAAAGGAGCACTGATAAAACATGCATTTATCAGTGCTTTTTTATCACTGATAAAGGTTTATCTTATCAGCGCTACTTTAGCGCTGATAAAGTCCACCTTTATCAGCACCTTTTTAGCACTGATAAAGGTGCATTTATCAGTGCTTTTTAGTGCTGATAAATAGAGCTTTTATCAGCGCTAAAAAAGCGCTGATAAAGGGTACCCCCCTTTATCAGTTCTGAGCTTTAAAGTGATTTTTTAGCACTGATAAAGCCCATTTTGAGTGCCGATAAAGATCGTTTTTGTAGTAGTGTGTGCCTTTCTGTTGAAAGTCTTTGAGTTATATGTGGAAAATTTTCCAATACCCTTGATCGGGGTATTGCGTGTTTATAGTTTTATCCCTGTTAATTGCCCTCTATGATTGTATGCTTGAGTAGAGGTTAATTAAATGTGAATAGGGTTATTTGATATTCATTGGAAGTGTTTTCCCATGCATGTTTTGTTTATGACTGTTTGGTCTTGCTTAGCCTGTTAGGTTACCTTGTTTGTTTCCCATGCCTAGAATTGTAGTATGGAGTGATTGTTTATCTGACATGTTATTATGCTGTAGACCGGTTATCCAATTAGTTCTTGAGGTTTACTTTGGCTGATTTTCATTGTTATACTTTTTTGACTTACACAGGGCTGTGAGAACCTGGTGTAGTGGACCATAGGGAGAATGGATGTAAGGGCTTCTCCAGAGTGTCTGTTATTATTGTTACGATGCGATACCATAGGAGGAATTGAAGTGAGTGCTTCCTCGGAGTTTCTGTAGTTCCTTGACATAGGCCACATGGGGAATGTGACGTCAGTGCTTCCCTAGAGTGCCTTTTAGTTACCGATATGAGACTATAGGGGGAATTAACGGTGAGTGCTTCCCCAGAGATTTTATACTAAAAATGAACTAGAGGGGTTAGACTGTGTGTACATCCTAGAGGGTTTCATGTGTTTTCTAGGTAGGAATAGAGGGGATTAGGTTGTGAGTATATCCTAGAGGGTTACCTATTTGTGATTATCTGTTTACCTGCTAGGTGGAACTGATTGCTTTGAAACTGTGGATTTATTTACTTTTGAGTACTTCCTTGTTTACTGCTTATTTGTTTATTGCCTGCCATATATATTCACTGACTATTGGGAACATATCTCTTAGCGGTTGCCTACTAGGATTTACTCTCACACCCTATTTGGGTCATACTTTTGGGCCCAAACAGATTATATTATTGCAGGTATAGATTAGGGAAAGTGCCCTTCTACTTCAGGTACTTGACTGCTTTGGAGATGGAGAGCATGGGACCAAGCTTAGGTTTGGGATTTTGTAGAGTTGTTTATTGATTTCCTTTGTATTTTGGTTTAGTACTGTATTTTAGCATTGTGACTTGTTTGGATACATTCCTAGACATATGTATCATACATCATTTATATATATATTTTCTCCAGTGGTTATTTCTTCAGTCTTCCACTGTTTCTTTTTTTATGGAAACATTACTGCTTCCTCTATTGTTATCTGTTTCTCTTCTAATGTGTTACTCTACCAATGAGGGCATAGTTTCCCCACTATCACACCCAAGTCTCTCACTGCTAGTCGGCAGCCTCTGGTGTTAGGGGAAATGTGCTTGAGGCTATGTGACCAACCGGGTACGGGGCATCTCTGGGCGGCTTCCAGAACCGAGACATTACAAAATACATTAATAAAACCAAGGGTCTTTTTGTCACGACCCGTCCCAGTGGGGCCCGTGCTACAACTCCCCAAACCCACCTCCAATAGGCTAGGGGATGGTGAATAGCACCGAGTAGGCATGTCACTAACATGGGAGGAATTTCCTATAAACCTATACACACACACACATCTCGAAGCCCACAAAGATGAAAAGTAAAAACTATTGAAGATAGAAATGTATGCATACACTAAAATCCCAATCAGCAGAATACGACAGGAAAGTAAAGTATAGTAAAGTAAAACCCTGGGCCAAAAGTACAATCCCACCAAAAGAAAGTCTGCAACAAATTCCAACCTGTGATGAAAGGTACTGGGACTGCAATCCATAGCCATAGGAACACACCTCAGCCTGTCTGATCTCACTGAGCATCGTCTGGTCCTGGTCCGCCTAGAATCCTGTCAAAGGCTCACTTGTCTGCACAAGACACGACACGTACGGGAAAAGCCCGTGCATGGGTGAGTATAACAATACCCAGTAGGATAACTCGAAAATCACAAAGGAACACAACCAAGGAAATACCACAAAGGAATGATATATACAGATCTACATAGTATATGTTTATAGAACATATAACAAGAATATATAGATATACTCATACACGATCAACTATCACGAAACCACCACTAAGATCCAGCTCGACGATTCCACTAAGCATGTAACAGGTAGAACACACTCCTAGGTCTGAAGAGAGAGATACGAAGTACTCGTTCTAGTAGATCTCACTCCATGAGTACTGAAGAAAGATACCTCATGCGTTAGCTGAGGATCACAACCAGTAACTATGGGGTGATTCCAACAACTCAATCTGAAGAAACCTGCTGAGTAGAGGATCGGCGCCCGGGTAAAGTAGGTCACGTCGATACTGAGAAACTCTACCTAGGGTACCACAAAGGAATATAGGATCCGGCTCTAAGTCTCACATAGAGGATTCCAATAACTCTATTCAGGAAGTCCTGCTGAAGGGATCATACTCCTTTACGTAGGAAATGATATCGGAAACCTTCAGGGGAAAGACCAAGGTGACGAACCCTAAGGAAACTAGTCCAAGTCACAGAATACCACTAGCTCAAGCCATGTATAAACAGGTTACATGGCATGTAGTAGGATTACATTTCGTGTTCCTTGACTTCGGGTACTGCCTGTGTAAATGGCTCGGGTCTCTAAGCTTGTCATATAAAAAGGTAACTACACGATGTGTAGAAGAATTACACGCCATGTTCCTTGACTCCGGGTACTGCCCGTGTGAAACGGCTCATGTCTGAAATCTAAGTCGTGTAGAAAAGTATATACATGGCATGTTAGTCAAAGCACATGTCGTGTCTTGACAACTGGAAAACACTCATGTACCCAAGTCGTATGCCCGTAAACAGAGTCTATCTGTGTTGCCCTGCCCGTGTACCAGTACGCGGGGTATCCCGTGTATCTGGTCGGGTCTGTCCGGGGAAAGGTATACATGTCGTGTCCTTGGCCGTGTACCCAACCCGTGTCCGTGTACTCCCGGAGTACACACCAGGTAGCCTGCTGACGAACACATGCCATGTAGACCATACTACACACCATGTAGTCGGGATTTCTCCAGAACCGTTGTCTTCCTCCTCGGGCCTTGGCTGATCTTCCGAATTCTGTTTCCATGATCCGTTCACCGCGAAACTCAAGATTGGGTGACGTCTCAACACCCTAGCACTGAATCCTAGCCTTTTGGGCCTTAAATCGTCTTGACGAACAACGTATGATCTTCCAATGAAAATATGCTCGAAGAGCAATTTCTCCCGAATCGCTTAGATCTGTATGTCTTCATCGTCATCGCAGCTCCGTTGGTTCATTCCGGTGTCAGATCTATAATATCGGATCGTTACGCTGCAGATCGAAGGCACAATCGATCTTTGTTCTTATCCCGTGAAGAACGAAGAGCGCGTAGGCAAAATAATGGGGAAAAGGATTCATAAAGAAACAACCCGAGGAACGAACCTCGGCCATTGTTTGTTCTGGCCTCGATCCATTCTCTTAAGAACGATCCTCTAAACAATTATCAGATATAGATTACAAGGATTAAGATCTTCCCCAGAATCCCTACAAAAATTCCATCCCAAAAATATGATCGATCCACGGTCTAATTTGCTCGTGGATTAGTCCGTGTTCGTCATAGGAATCAAGAATGGGAGAGAAATCACAAAGAGATCAAACGCCCTACTTGGATCCGCAGTGTTCGTTAGCGAAGATCTGGTCGTCGCGTCGTCGTCGCCGATGAAACTCGTCAAGAACGTCATCTCCTCATTGGGGTTTCCTCCCAAGACTCCAGATCCTCTAAGGGTTTTGGGGTTATGAGTTCTGTAACCCTGGACCCCTACATAAACCTTTATTTAAAAAGATAAAAAGATATTCGTTGTAACAAGATTTAATAAAATATTTTATTACGGTTACGTCCAAAAACTAGATTTCACCACCAACCTGCGTCAGTCGATGTTAGGTCTCTCTTATGGTAAACCCGCTGCTCTGGATGAAACGGTGCCCTTGAATTTCTGATCTGAGCACCCGTTTAGGTGTTATTTCAATTTTTCAGGAAAACCGCACGCGCGTGTTATTTGATTATTTAATTAAATTCAAATATTTGTTTCAGGCTCACTGGGCCTCGGAACTGCACGCCATCACAACTCCTGGTCTTAAAATAATTCCCATATAATATTGAAATAATATATGGAAAAATCTGAGACATTACATCCTCCCCACCTTAGGGCTTTACGTCCCCAAAAATCCAAAATAAAGGCTACTCCAAAAAGATGTGGGTACTGCGCATGGATCTGAACCTCCTGCTCCCACGTGCTCTCCTGGAGATTCTCATGCTGCCACCGGACATGCACCAAGGGAATAGCTTGCCCACAAAGGATCTTCTCCTACCGATCCTCGATCTCCACTGGGTAATCAGCAAAGGTCTCTCCATCATCGATGTCCATCTCACCCCAGTCGATAACGTGCGATGGATCATGCACGTACATTCGTAGCTGCGACACATGGAAGATGTTGTGTTCCTGGTCCATCTGAGGAGGTAGAGCCAAGCGGTATGCCACCTCACCAACTCTACTCAGAATCTGAAAAGGTTCGATGAACCTCGGAGATAGCTTGCTGCCTCGGCCAAATATCTACAATCCACATCGAGGTGAGACCCGAAAGAACACATAGTCTCCCTACTCAAACTCCAAGGGCCTCCGTCTCCTGTCGGCATAAGACTTTTGTCAACTTTGTGCAGTCTTCATCCACTCTTGGATGACCTGTACATTCTCTGTAGTAGCTCACACTGTCTTTGGGCCCATGAGTGTTGACTCTCCTGGGTCAGTCCAACAAAGTGGTGACCTACAAGGTCGCCCATACAAATCCTCGAATGGTGTCATACCAGTAGTGGAATGATAACTATTGTTATAAGAAAATTCCACCAGTGGTAGGTGATCCTCCAAGCTACGACTGAAGTCAAGTATGCAAGCTCGTAGCATATCCTCTAGAATTTGGATGGTCCGCTCTATCTGACCATCAGTCTGAGGATGAAATGTTGTGCTCAAGCATAACTGAGTCCCAAAAGCTTCCTGCAATCCCTTCCACAAACGGGATGTGAAACAAGCATCATGATCTGAGATGATATTTGATGGTACTCCATGAAGTTGAACTATCTTCTGCATGTAGAGGCATCTCAAGCCCTCTACTGAACTCTGCTCTCGTATAGATAGGAAGTGGGCTTACTTGGTGAGTCGATCAACGATCACCCAGATGGCATCGTGTCATCTGGAAGTACGTGGTAAACCCATCATGAAGTCCATGGATATCCCATCTCACTTCCACTCTGGAAACTCAAGGGGCTGAGTCAAACCTGCTGGAACCTGGTGCTCAACCTTTACTTGCTGACAAGTAGGGCATTGAGAAACAAACTCTGCCACACTCATCTTTATTTCTGGCCACCAGAACTGACGTCGGAGGTCCTGGTACATCTTTTCCACACCTGAATTCACCACCAAAGAAGATGTATGGAACTCCCTCAAAACCTCCTCCCGCAACATCACTAGTACTACTGTGCGCCCTTTGAAAAGAACAACGTGCTCCCCACCTTTCGAATATCCATCAGTAGCATCGTCTGTAGATATCTGAGCACGTAAAGTCTTATAGATAGCATCCTCGAGCTGTGCTTCCCAGACTCGCTGTAAGAGTGGAGGGTTAACAACCATCGACTGAAGGTAAGCTCCCTCATCTCTATCCACGAAGGATAACTGTAAAGAGGTCAACTGCCTTGTCACCTCATCCAGCAACTGTGAACTGGATTTCTTGCTGAGAGCATCTGCCACAATGTTCCTCTTCCCAGGAGTATAAACGATCTCAAATTCATAATCCTAGAGGAAATCAAGACACCACATCTGTCTCAAATTGAGATCCTTCTGAGAAAATATATATTTGAGACTCTTGTGATCAGAGTAGATGATAAACCGCACGCCCATCAGGTAGTGTCGTTCAAGAGTTATTCAAATTTTTCAGGAAAACCACACGTGCGTGTTATTTAATTATTTAATTAAATTCAAACATTTGTTTCAGGCTCACCGGGCCTCATAACTGCACGTCGTCACAACGCATGGTCTCGAAATAACTCTCATATAATACTGAAATAATATACGGAAAAATCTGAGACATTACAGTTTTGTTGTACCGAGTCTAAATACAAAAACATGTATATATTTGATGTATATTTTTAGTTTTACATTAAAAAGAATTATATTTCCACATTTTGGTAAAAGTATTACCTTCTTATATTCATCAAAAATTTCAAATGATTCATGTATCACTGAACTATTTATTGATTATGAAACACCAGAAGCAACCTTAATTTTGGGACCTAGAAGAATGCAAACCAATGTCTAATGGACACATGAGAAAAATGTTTTAGTTATACATAATAATAGTTCAACTTTAATAATAAATTTGGGAATTAGAAGTTATGTGTTTCTCACCGTAAACTTATGAATCACCCTTTCTCATCCACTTGGAAACTACACCTAACTTATTATAAGGTTTCTATTACTTATATGGTTACTGTATTTAAATACACAATTGTGAAAGGAAAATTTATTAAAATACCCAACAAGTATGACTGAAACGTTATATTTAGTTGATGAATATCCACTATAGAAGAAGTTGGTACTTTCATATTATATTTAGTTCATTGTTTTTAACATCCATAGATTTTATCTCATTTTATGTGATGGAAATAAAATCATGTTTAACAGAAAAACTCATTTATTGAATGATGTGAATGTACATTTGGTCTTGCACTTTCCATTGGTCATTTCACTTTTCCTTTCGACTTGTTCAACATAAGAACTAAAGATTACGCTTTATTTAATTTTCTTATTTTTTGGGGAACCTTAACAAAAGGTAATGATGCATTTTCTTTATACTGTTCATTTGAAATCTTAAATGAAACTGAAGTAATTGGGTGTAGGAATTTTATTCCTTGAATGATTGTGATCCATCTTCGATATTTACAAAAAATCCAGTTTAATTGATTGTCCATTCATATCTCGCTTCAATTTATCCTTGTAGGTTTCTCAGATATGAGAATATGTTATAATATCCATGTCCTGATGTAGTGATTGAAAATAACAAAAAATAACATTGGATGATGATAATAGCATAATGAAATCATCATCATATGCTTCATACATGAGTCTCATGTAAGCAATTTTTTCAATTTATATGCCCCTTTACACATTGATACATTAAATCCATTTTTGAATTTTAATTGATCTTTTCAGTTTTAGTTGATTTCCATATAGTGATTAATTTTTGGAATTATAATTCTAAATGAATAATGGATCTCTTTTCGTATTGAATAAAAAAACCATCACTATGGTTTTATCCTTCCTCTAGAACATACATGTTACACATGCACTTGTGGAACATGTTCCTATTCTAACTACATGTGCATCTCTAACATTGACTAATCCCAAGGAAATATGGCTCCCACAATTTCTAATATAGATTTTTTCTCTTATATAGAAATGTATTCTAACACTTGGCTATCACTTTTTCAATCTTTGGTATTTATGTAATATCCTTTGAATGTGTTAGGATAATTACTATGATGCACAATGTGTTTATATTGATGAATTTTTCTTTATTTCTTAACAAACTCTTTGCATCTAAACACATGTCTTATCACATAATGGATTTCCATCATACTATGACTCGTATGATATCTATTTTTTTCATTAGTGTTGGAATATAGTTATGGGATATCACTTTTATTTGTAAATAACGTCTTGAAAAAAAAATTGAAATTTCTAAAAGTTGAAAAATTGATACTCCTTGCATCATGGATATGATGTATAAAATATGAATTTAGGAATGGATCCATGCTATATTTTTTATCAATGTTGACATATAATAATTATCATCATTCATCCTTATTGAAATCACAACACCGGTGTGGATAAGTTAATGTGCATTTAGGAATTACTCCACATGACATTATCATGATCATTGAATTCTTGGTTGAGATACACTTCGACATGTTAGCCCAAAGAAATTAATATATTATGTCTGTTCATTTATCATACTTAACTTTCTCATTCCTTAATTACTTAAAGGAGTAATGTGAAGTATATTTACCACTATCTTACCCTTTGAATTTTTCACTCTCTCTTGCTGAACTAATTCTAAAAGCTTGGTGGCATTCCTTTATTTATAGAGGTTTCTTTTTCCAAACTAAATACATCCATAAAACCAAGGGTGTTTTTTTATACTGAGTCTAAATACAAAAACATGTATATATTTGATGTATATTTTTAGTTTTGCATTAAAAAGAATTATCTTTACACATTTTGGTTAAAGTATTAACTTCTTATATTCATCAAAAATTGCAAATGATTCATGTATCACTGAACTATTTTTTGATTATGAAACACCAGAAGTAACCTTAATTTCGGGACCTGGAAGAATGTAAACCAATGTCTAATGGACACATGAGAAAAATGTTTTGGTTATACATAATAATAGTTCAACTTAAATAATAAATTTAGGAATTAAAAGTTATGTGTTTCTCATCATATACTTAATCTCCCTTTCTCATACACTTGGAAACTACACCTTACTTATTATAAGGTTTCTATTACTTACATGGTTACTGTATTTAAATACACAGTTGTGAAAGGAAAATTTATTAAAATACCCAACAAGTATGAATGAAACATTATATTTAGTTGATGAATATCCACTATAGAAGAAGTTGGTACTTTCATGTTATATTTAGTTCATTGTTTTTAACATCCATAGATTTTATCTCATCTTATGTGATGGAAATAAAATCATGTTTAATAGAAAAACTTATTTACTGAATGATGTTAATGTGCATTTGGTGTTGCACTTTCCATTGGTCATTTCACTTTTCCTTTTGACTTGTTCACCATAAGAACTAAAGATTGAGCTTTATTTAATGTTCTTATTTTTTGGGGAACCTTAACAAAAGTTAATTATGCATTTTCTCCATACTGTTCATTTGAAATCTTAAATGAAATTGGAGTAATTGGGTGTAGGAATTTGACTCCTTGAATGATTGTGATCCGTCTTCGATATTTACAAAAAAAATCAGTTTAATTGATTGTCCATTCATATCTCGCTTCAATTTATCCTTGTATGTTTCTCAGAGATGAGACTATGTTATAATATCCATGTCCTGATGTAGTGATTGCAAATAACATTGGAAGATGATAATAGCATAATGAAATCACCATCATATGCTTCATACATGAGTCTCATGTAAGCAATTTTTTCACCCTTGCTACCTATGGTGGATTAATAGGTAGGGACACCAACATCATGAATTTTCGATATAGTAGTATTTTGCGCAAGCACCTATACTACATATGGAAACTTGTGCTAGTGAGGAAATTTATTTTTTCCTATATTATTTTAGGGTATTTGTGGTATTTCCTGGAATTTTCTAAAAAATAAAATCTAGAAGATTAATACTTTTATCTTGATTGCCAATTTCGGCATTTTTGATTAATTAATTAAATCATTAAATGTATTCCACTATTTTATTGAATTCTATAAACCCAATATACTAGAATCGTAATACTCTGTCACTTGATTATTCTAGTGGAAATGATCTCTGAACCTCCAATCATAGCCTACAAGCTTTCGTTAAGCCACTACTCAAAGGGTTCAAGGTAGGTGTTTGATTGGCCAACCACATTAACTCGCAGCTCCTTGGTTTGTTAAGTAATGTCCTAGAATTTAAAATCATAACTTGATTTACCCAATGCCTACTTCTAGAATGAAAAAAAGTTATCCTTGGATAATTCATACTACTAATTTAGTTATTACAACCCACCAATCTCATATGAACTCCCCAGTAGTAAGAGGCACCCTCAGCATTGGCATGACAAACACCAAAAACACTTAGGTTTTTTCAAATTTGAATGATGGAATGAGGTAATGAATTAAGGTTTCATTGAGAGGTCTTATATTTTTTTATATTGATGAATGTAATCCATTTTTATTAATGTTGTTCGTCTTGTTGTCTCATTCACAACTTAACATTAATAGAAAAACATATACTGCTTCGTTATGTGTTTCAATATTTATCATTTTATGTATTTTCCTGTTGTTATTAAATGCATAAAATAATAAATAAATGAATAAGTGAAATCTACAACCTGACTCGTCTTGAGCATCTATAACGACCTAGGCGTAAAATAATTATGTCATCACTTAACTCATAATGTAGCTCGCCCCATCTAGAAAGTCCGCTCCCTGTAGTACCACCTCGACATTACATTTTCTTTGTCTTACAACATCCTCATCAGTGAGTACCATCACATCTTGAAGGGATCCATTTAATTCATCATCTTGATCAATTATACAAAAATACTCATGCACATGCGAAGGGAACTAGGGGTGAAACGTACATATGATTGAAGAGACACGCAGACCCTTACACATTTTGACCAAAAAATAAAGACTGTGCATACCACCATCTAATTAATTAGAAGCATCCAGCTTGATGAAGAGCCATGGCCCTGGATGTGGTGCGCCGACTGGCTTGAGGCGATAGGATCTGGGCACAACGAGGTTATCTAGGGGCTCCAAGCATGGTGAGACGAAGGTGGGGTTTTGGTCCAGCAGGATCTGGTGGCCATCGCCAGCCTAAGGAACAGTCGAGGTCGATGTGGCGCACCAACTAACATGCAGCGAAAAGCACCAGATTTTGATAGGTGAGAGGGGCCGGTGTGGGTGCTTGGTGGTGTGGCGACTAGAAGTCAGGTGGGGCGGTCTGCCTTTAGTGGTGGTATTCGGTCGCGCCGGACAAGGGAGGCGGACTGCGTGGTGGACCAGGTTGCCCGATGGTGCCTTGACGTGGCCGAATGGGTTCCTTTGTGGGCTAGCTGGGAGACCATCCATTGGCGAGAGTAGGGAGACAGGGGGTCCACGCCGACTGCCTTTCCATTGTTTTATTTCTTTTTGACTTAAAATCAGCCTCCTTGCTGATAATAATAATAATATTTTTTTGTTTGCTGTAGAGAATTCCAGGAGAATTCTACTGAAACATCCAGTGCCCAGTTTGGTTCGATTAAATCAATTCCATAGGTTAAAATGGCATTTTATTATATAATAATAATAATAATAATATAATAATAATAATAATAATAATAATAATATAATAATAATAAAATGATAATGAAAATTATAATATTATAATTTTTAAATTATTGGTATTATTTCTAACGAACTAAAACCCGTCTGATCTTGGCGGGATCTCCGAGTTGAACAGAAATAATCAATGAAATTTTAAATCCTGAAATCAAATCAAAAAATCGATCCATTTCATAAATTTCGAAGGGTCATTAAAAGTCATACTGACGCACGGTCTAAACCGTTGGGACTGTATTCAAACCTTCTATTTAATTTAATAAAATTTAATTTTTCCTTGGATCAGAAAATATACGCAATCTCTTTGATACTAATTAAAAGTTTCAGGGCACTCAATGGAAGACGGAGGACTGGGGTTTTTAAAATTTTCATTGTTGGGACGACAAGTCTTGTCTTCTCTGATGATTCAAGCCCCATTATGGTCCGAGGATCTCGTGTAATTAATCATATCACATAAATAAAAACTAAAAAATTCATGTTCAGATCTGAAGCCGCACATGACTGCAACTCGTCGTCAATGGTTATTTCTTGAAGGACCCATAGAAAGATTCGTCTTGATCATTCACATGTGCTTCGAAAAATCCATTGGAGCATCGATCAATGAATTCCAGGATCTAGTGCGGAGATCTGATGACGAATTTGACACCTCAACTATCATCTCATCGAGATGCCTTCGATGCTCGAGAGAGATCTTAATCTGAGCGCTTGGATACAATGTCTCTAGAGAAAGTGGGAGAGGAGGGATCCACTACTACAAAAACAAGCAAGGGAAGCGCCACCTTTTAACAACGCTAAGCAAAAAGCGCTGATAAAGCTAAATCTTATCAGCGCTAATTATAAGTGCGGATAAAGGCTCCTTTTATCATCGCACTTCTAGCGCTGATAAAGAAATCCTTTATCAGGGATAAAAAGATACTGAAAAATGAACCTTTTATAAATGCTAAAATTTTAGCGTTGATACATGGCTTCCTTATCAGAACTTTTGCAGCGCTGATAAATAGCTTCTTTATCAGCGTTAAAATTTTAGCGCTGATAAAGAAGACCTTTATGAGCGCTGAAAAAACGCTCATAAAAAAGCCCTTTAGTAGCGCTCTTTTAGCGCCGATAAAACCATAGTCCCATATTTTATAAAATCAGGTGCACAATATCCTCTGTTTATCACGCCCTCAAGCTCTCACGGTACTGTACCCCTGCGACAACTCCCCTCCCCCCGATCTTCTCTTTGTCGGATCTCCGCCGCTAGCCCTACTCCGCCGCTAGCTCTACTTTTTATCCTCCCCCTCAAACCCCTTCCGTGGATCCTCCTCCTCGAGAACCCTACTTCTCCTCCCCCCGCTGGACCCTACTCCCCCACGAACCCTACTCCTCCATTTCTCAACGGTTGGCGGCTCCTCTTGTGCACCTCCCCCTCTGGCGGTTGCGCCTTCCCCTCCCGATGTAGCGCAGAAGGCTCCCTGACCGCTGGACGCTTCTTCTCTCCCTCCATCGCGGGTGCGATCTACTCTAGGTAAGTCTCCCACTTCTCCTTTTAGGTTTATTTTTGGTAAATTTTCTCCCTGCTCTACATGTGTTCATCGTTTTAATTCTCCTTTGGCCAATGAGTCAATGAATAATTGGTGAATGGTTATTGCACATTCCATAGTTGGAATCACATATCACTCCATGTGAAAATGAGACATGGGCAGTGCCAGTCTTTTTTTAGACACACCGTATACCCCTTGGAACACATCTTGTCCTCCTTTGAGGATAGTTTTGAGCTCTATTTCCTTTTTTTTCAGTTTTGTTGTGAGATTTTTGAGCTTCCATGGACTAGTATTGGTGGATTGTGTTCCCTTGGTCCATTCCTATGAGGGCTTGATCCAGCTTCATGACCTCGTCCAAGGATGTTGGCCCCTCTATATCTTCTTAATGATCAGGGCAGTGTTGGTGAGTTCCATTATTCACGATTGAGTTGTCTTAGTCCACTTATATGAGGGTTATTATGGAATTAGGTCTCGTTCATTAGAACTCATACCCCTCAGCGACTTGGAACATGTATCAATTCAAGGGACCCAGAGTGATCCTC
This sequence comes from Viscum album, assembly GCA_963277665.1. Taxonomy (NCBI): domain Eukaryota; kingdom Viridiplantae; phylum Streptophyta; class Magnoliopsida; order Santalales; family Viscaceae; genus Viscum; species Viscum album. The sequence goes on along the minus strand of OY728138.1, from coordinate 130,898,171 downwards.
ATTTCATTCATGTTGTCCCTATATTGGGTTTATATAATTGGATTCACCAATACTTACATGGGCATTGATCCCCTATATTGGAGGATGTTTCAAGTAGGGTCTATTGTCCCCCAACAATCCTTAGGAACTAACCCCCTCTCTTTGTATAGAGATCTGATATTTCAGATGGTGTATTAGTCCGATGGAGCGTGTATCTCGGATGAACCCTCTTAGTTTTCAATATACTTATTCTATAGTCAGTGATCTCAGTTCACTTTTATGGGGGTTAGTATGGAATATGATCCTGAGCAATGGACCACATGTCACTTAGTGACCTGGAGCTTGTATCCCTCTGAGAGGCCTGAAACAAACCTTATTTCTAATGCGTTTTCCCTATGTTGGGTTTGTTGAATTGGCATGACCAACACTTACACAAGTGTCTATCCCCTATCTTGGAGGATTATTATAGTAGACTCTAGTATCCCCCCATCAAGCCTTGGGCGTTGACCCCTTATATTTATATCATGAGCTGATATTTATGATGGGGTATTAGTCTGATGGAGTGTATATCTCGAGTGAACATTCTCAGTTTCCTATGTGATTCTTCTTGGCTAGATCAGATGAGTGTGACCTCTAGGATGAGTGTCGTCATTGGAATTATAGCTTGGTAGCATTTCCTCTCGGAGGAGTGTTACCTTGAAACCCTGAGTGGATCTACAAATAGAAGTGGTTGAGACATTTTTTGACTCAGAGTCTTTTATGAGTATATTTGGGATATCCTTGGTTATCATTATTTTTCATATCTTGTTTTTGAATACATGTGTTTAGTGACATGAATACTCTCGATGCTTTATGTATGGTGTTTTGGGGTGTCCTATTTGGTATTGTAATACTCATCCCTACAAGGGATCTTCCCATACATGTCATGTCTTATATAGACAATGGAAATTTTCACAGAGTCCTTGGTGGACTAGGATAAGGTAGAGATTAGTTTTGGATACACAGACTGAGGTGTATACCAATGATGAATTAACATCTGTCCCCTCCTTTTATGTAGGTCATACATTATTTACCATTTTTTGGTTGGATTGTATTTCAACTCTTTTTATTAAATCGATTAATTTATGTTGTTCAATTCCTAGACCAACCTCTAGTAGTTTGGGGGAATTCAATATGTAATACTAAGCTTTGGATGGCTATATTAGTGTTCTATGATTATGATTAGGGTTTGAGTTCATATCATAATCTTTTAAGGTAGTGATCTTCTCAGATGTAGGGTTAACAACACCCACCCATAGTAGGTGTGTGATGCAAGTCTCATCTCAGGAGGCCCTGTCATTCATATGTACCTCAAGGATAGCCCATTACTCTAAGGAATTTAATATGATTGTGATGGGTATAGACATATCACATTTCATTTTCTTAAGATTCATGCTACAGTCAGAGAGGTAGTCGATGAATAGCCTAGGCAGAGGAAGGAACTAGAGAAAGGAGGTCTGTACATCACTAAAGTGACGGAGGAGATCGGGGAGCAGCATGAGGTGGATGGAACATTGGTTTGATTCTACTAATACTACCCCTAAGTAGACCACTCCTATATTGGGAAGTTAGTGGTTAGAATCTCGAATAGTTGTAGTCACTATAGTCTTTTTACCAGGAGGCTCTAGGAGTGTTTGGAGGTACGATCTATGCTCATTATACTTTTCCTGTAGTGCTATTAGAAATAGGTACAAGGAACTATTTTTCCCAATTTTTTCAATTATTTTCTATGTATATGGTAGGCGTTGGTAGAGCCCCATGTTAGTGATGTTTGGTATGAATTTGGACTTACAAGGCAGATGAACAATTCCCCCATTGAGAATTGTTCTTGAGAGGTGATCCAAAAACATGTGGGCAAGTCAGTGACTCCTAAAGTGGTTACTATATAGGTTTTGTAGATGGGGTGCTTTTAATTGTGTGTTTGATTCCCTTTTATGTGCTAAGGTGTCATAGAAATCCTCGTTTTCAGTGAAATAGTGTGAAATGAAAAGGGTGTGTTCCAAGTAATAGGATCTCATAGAGGCTTCCAGTGCGGTTCTAGGTACGAGTTTGGGGAAGGTGAGGGAGAGTTATTGCACATCCTTTAGATGTTCATGATAGAATTTATGTTCACAAACCTTAATTTTCTATTTCTTATGTTAATTTGGGTAACAAAACCGATGATATTCCATAGTAATTTTGGATAAACCTAGGTTATGTAATCTAAATTAACTGTTCAACCAATTTTATAGATAATGACTTCTGCACGTTCTGGTGCTCCTAACCTTGAGGCTGAACAAGTCTCTCAAGCAGCAACTGCTGTTGCTACTCATAGTGTAGAGCAACAACAAGTTTTTGAACTTGTTGCTGCTTATAGTGTTGAGGTTCAACAACTATCAGCACATGCCATTGCTACCATTTAAAATGAACATATTGATGATGTTGATATCGATGAAATGGTTGGGGATGAAGGACCAACATCGTAGAAAACACAGGTATGTCATAGTTTGACAGTGTTAGCCAAAGTTCTTAAGACGAAAATCAAAGGCATCAAATTTGACATCGAATGGAATGCACAAGGCCAACATGTGAATCCCAACAAGGCTATGTTTAGTAGTTACATTGGAATTGTCACTCGGCAACGCGTGCCGATTGACATAGATTCATGGCACCATGTTGTGTCCGGGTTGAAGGCAGTGATCTGGGAAGAAATTATGGTAACATTATGATATTATTTATTTAATTTACTAGCAAATAAAATAATGAAACAATGTCTTACTCTTCTAAATATCTTGCAGAGTACATTTATAGTATATGATTCACACAAGAATTATGTACTAAGGATTTTAGGAAGGATTCATCGAGGTTTTCGCACTATTCTATCAAAATGTCACCTGAAAGAATCCAAAGGTAGAATAAACCCACACCCACCCCCTATCTATGCTCACCTGATATCCCAATAAGAATGGGATGCATTTATTGGATTTCATGGGGATGAGAAGTTTCAGGTACATTACGGATGATAATACGTTGTTTGAGGATATGTGTATTCATCACATTGATTATCAATATTTCATTTATGAAACAACAACTCAGTACTGAAAATAAGGTACGTGCATCAAAACCAACATACCCATATAGTAAAGCAAGGATGGGGCGCGCTTCACTAAAAATGAAAATGGTACGTATTTTAAATTTACAGAAATTTTTTTAGGTTCCAAGAAACAACATCATAATTATCTTTCTATATTTATATGTAGATTTATGAGTCTAAAGCCAAAGAAAATTCCATCCCACATCATGTGCTATAGAAGGAGGCACGTGTGAATAAGCAAGGGAAGCTAGTAGATGAAAACACACAAAAAGTGTGGGAAATATGTGTAAGTATCGCACGATAAAAAGTTTTTGTTTTAAATTGCTGTTACATAATAATAATTACTTATTTTGACAGTCATAGGAATCAGCTACTCCTGTAGCGGATGCAGACATATTATCGACAGCTTTGAAGTGGCCAGAACAATAGAGTTGTGTCAGAGGTTTAGGGTTTAGGGTGACACCCCGAGTATATTTTGAGAAAAAAAAAACAAACAGATGATAAAGATGAAGAAATGAAACGAATGAGAGAAAGACTAGAAACTCTTGAAGAATGATTTCAATGACAGGGAGAGTTGCTAGCAACTTTTATGGGTGGTAAGCAAGGAGAAGTCACAACTCAAGAACAACCAGCACCTGAAGATCCCACCCCACCCCCACCAGCTTTGAGGCGATCCATTCCACTCAAAGAGCTATCTTAGCCGTGGTAATCAATATTCTAATAATTTTTCCCATGAAATGTGAATCAGAAAAACACTGATACTTTTCTTTTACTGATCTTCTACAGGGTGATAATGACTATGATTTATATCTGTCAACACCCACCTATCACCTTGTAGCGAGGGCTACGATGTTCAACATCCTAGAGGACAAAATGCATAATAGACCACTTCGAAAAGATCATCTAAAAGTAATGATTACTGTATCTCATTATCCAAATGAAGATCAACCTATTCCACTTGATGGCGATGATATTCATATGGTCGAAAAGGCTATTGGGACATTAATTTCATGGCCGCCACAACTTGTAAGAGTACATGTGGACAAAGAGGTATTTATTTCCATTTTTTTCAAGTTAAACCTTTAACAATTAATGAAAAAAAGGTCTGAACCATTGAATGTTATTATAGACGGAGAAAGGGAAGGGGGTGACAAGAAACATGGGCTCAAAAGCATTTAAAGGACCGACTAACCGATCCCAAAGAGCTACTGAAAGCACAATAACACCACATGTTCTCTATATATTTTTATTATCATTGAAGAATCATGTGGATACGAAGATAAAAAATGGTAGTAGTCATATAGTTGTTTTTGAAAAGAATATATACGGAGAGGAAATTCAAGATTTCGTTGCTGCTGAAAATGTAAATGAGATCCTTGAATACAGTTGTCTAGTATTCACAGTTGTAAAATTATATACGAGGTATGTTTTCATGAATTGATTTTCTAAAAGCTGATATAATGTGCTAATTATGACTAAATACATTTTATATTATTGGCAGGCATATATATGAAAAAAAATTGAAGGGATTTTCCCATGATCCAAAATTCGGAATCGTTATTTCTCATACCACATCAACACAACTAATGGAATTAGATCCATCAAAAAAGAATGAAATAGTGAAAGGCTTGCTGAAAAAATTTGAAAGCAAGATTACAGATGATAGAATCTTCCTAATACCAACCATGCAGGAGTAAAACTCTACGATTAAAGCATATAAATTTTATTTTAACTTATTTTATTACATATTCAGTTTTGTGTTTTTAGGCAACATTGGCTTCTAATTGAGATGAACTTGGATACTTCAAAGATTTATTTTCTAGATTCAATGCAAGGATATCTAAGAAACCAACCACACAAGACGAAGTTTGTGAATCTGTAAGACACTATAGCCCCCCCACCCCCGTGAATTCTGAATTGAATTATGTATGTATTTAATTAACTTATGAATTATGTGTTAATGGTGTCTGGGTATACTTTTTATATGAGTATACTTTTTGTATGGGTATTCTTGCTGTAATTACTTTATGAATTATGTGATAATTTTGTATGGATATACTTGTTGATATGCTGATTTTTTTGCAGGTCTTGTTTGGGTGTACTGCTGTAGAATTTTGTGTTATAGCATGCATGGCATTTATTAGAACTTTTTTAGCACTGATAAAGAAGCCCTTTATCAGCGAATTTTTAGCACTGATAAAGACTCCCTTTATTAGCGCCTTTTGAGCACTGATAAAGGATACCTTTATCAGTGCTGATCTTTACAGTGCTTTAGTAGCGCTGTTAAAGATCATTTTGAGCGCTGATAAAGCCTATTTTTGTTGTAGTGAGAGAGGATCTGAATTTCTTACTATGAATAATTAATAGAAAGAGACTCTCTGCTACTACTTATAGTTGATGTATAAAATACCTGGTTGGGTTCTCTAACCCCCATTTATTAAACGTCCAATAAATAAATAATTATGATGAACAGAAATTAATCAATATTATTTATTATTTTATCACATACCTATAATATAATTATATTATGTGATGAAAATAGAGTCATTTGATTTGACTCGTCATTCCCGATTAATATTTAACGAACCTGAAATATTAAAATAATATTTTTTCAAATATTATTCTCTTATATTTATTTATCTTGTAAATACATTAAATATATTCAATATCAATTATTATTTACATGAATAATATGAATTTATTTATTTATCGATGATCGATAAATTTGACAACACTTGGACCCCATGGTTGGGGCCACTATTCCAAATACCTATGAACTAAATAGGGAGGATTCATGAATATGATATTGTGCATGTACCTCTGGTCTCTTATCTCGATAGAAGTGAATAAAATACACATACCAAGAGTGGATTATAGAAATACATCAAGTCCTTTAAATAGATAAATATTTTCAAAGAAAAGATAACTAACCTATGAACATGTACTGTATACTATATTCTCATTGTTTTAAAATATCTCATAAAACAAGATGCACACTTGTGTCATCTCCCCTTTTTTGATTTAATATTTTTTTATCTAATAGGATGGATTTACATTTCAACTAGTTTGCAAAATGACTTATGATAATATTACCATCATGATCAACCATGGATGATATATATTTCTTCCTTAATCTTGGAAGAGAAAAATCATTTCTTGGCTATTCAACTAATGCCATACCACCGATTACACATCCAACAAAATCTACCCCACCACAATTTCATTATCAGGGTTTTTCCTGGCCTCAATGTATGCGATAAAATGGAATACAGTGTTAATGATCTCAATTCAGGATATAGATACACATGTATGTATATAGAAATAACCAATGACGCTGAAAAAATGTAGTGTTCTTATTGGTAGGTATTCCCTCATGACCACACTGCTAGATATCACCAAGTGCGAACTTCACAAGAAAAAGTTTCAATTATTATGAGTCCCCTACACCTGATATTAAAACATCTACCATCTCTAGTTATTAATATATATCTAAATGATAGAAAAATTGTTTAAGATTAATGTCTTAGTACCTCTAGGTTCTCATTATAGTTTGTGATATGCTATAACCATTTGATACTATAATTAATCTGTCTACATTACTATTAAATGGTGGACACAGAAATATCTACAGTAAAATGGTAAGAATACATCATGTATATATAATTGTATATAGGATATTGTTATCAAAAGTATTGTGCAAGTTAGGTCTAGGGAAGCCACTTTTAAAACATTAGATTCATACCTAGACATATCCTTAGAAATATCTCATGGGATATCACTAATATTTTATCAACCTAGTTTGTAAAGGTTGACTAAATTTTTTTATTTATACCAACTATAATGAATCTATATTTTCATGTAATTATATTATATATTTTTAGACGAATATTCATTACATTACACAAACACATTCCTGAGGAATATAATAGTTTTGTTCCTTTGGAAACATGAAACACATTGTTCTAATTTGGTGACAGATCTATAGAATATCCCATAAAGATCTTCATATTCTGTAATACTACATAAATCCATTCATTATAACTTGGGGAAATGAAACATAAGAAAGGGAAATATCAGATTCCCTATAATTGTAAACATGGAACCTATATAATCATATCATGAGGATTAGAGTATGAAAAAAGGATAATAAAATTTGATAAGAAAATCTTCCATATCAAAGATCATAATCATTAATTATGGAATTAATGATTTGAAGTCCCTAAGATAAGATTCATAAGGGATCCATGAGAATAATCCATGAAATCATGACATAGAAATAAGATATGTAATTCTGGGATACACATTATCATATAATATCATTCCTTATAAGTCAATACCCATTGACAAGACTTGTTAGGGCACTTCATGGGGGCTGTACCTACTGGGTGGGATACACCACCATCCCTATTCACAATCATTTATTTATAATTCATCGAGTTACCCATTCTTACCTTAAGTAAATCTAGAACATCAACATAATTCCCATTAGTATCTCATGAGATATAAATATTTACCCAATGAATTTGAAGGACATATTGGTCCCACCCATCACATAAATAAAACCAAACATATGGGTGCCAAAATAAAATAATCCATTTATAATATCAAAACCTATAAAAATATGTTTCATTAACATCATTCCATCATAACATAACCCTTTGAAAATAAATTAGTTTCATAAGTATCATTTCACAATAAACATAAACAAACCATATAAATATTAGGGTTAGTATAATTGGAAAATCATTCCAATAAAGATTAAATTACATAAAATAATGTTATCAAAATTGTAAAATAATTGTAAGAGATTAGTTGAAAATACCACTTGAGGAAAATATCCTTTCTTTATTGATTTTTTTTCTCATAAAATTACATAAAATTTTATACGAAAAAATTTTATTTGAAAATAAACTTATAAGATTGTAAGGGAATCATTATTGATTTAAGGAATCAAGAAGGAATAAAAATTTATTTATGCCATATAAGTTAAAAAATATTCCATTCATAATTTTTTTGGAGAAGTCACAAAGTACTTCAATTATAAAATGAAAAAAAGATTCATTTGAAACCATTTAAGAAAAATTTACACATGGGTAAAAATTACTTTAAAAAATAATATAAGTCTAGTTAAAATATTTTGGAAAATTTTCTGGTGAAACATGGTCATGGAATATAAATATTCATGAGTATATAATAATTCATAAATAATCCGAAATAAAATTATATGATTATGAAAATACTATAATATTCACAATAATACTCATCAAATCCATAAATAATAAGTATACACACCACACAAAATAATCATGTTGTGTATAAGGCATGTGTCCCACATACATAAAATTAGAAAATATTCCTTTACCTTAAGTCATTAATTTCATCATAATAATGAAAAAATAATTTATAATAAATATATTTTTATAATAAATTAATTGCAGAACCATATTAAATTATACCATACAATATATGATTTACTTATGGATTAATATTACACATTTATTTAAAATTTCGTGTTAAAGTTACCTATCAGGTAATAACCGCTCTGTTTTTTGCATGCGTTTTTTTTATATTTTTTGGTCATCCTAGTTATATCATGATTTCATCATCTAAAAAATTATAAACATGAAATTAATATCATATATTTTCATTATATATGTATTTTTAAAAATTTATTAATGATATAAAATAAAATAAACTATTCATGGAGACGGTAGGGCGTACGTATGCATGAACATTATTTCAATTTTCATTTCGTATTGAAAGAATGAAAGAAATTGAAATATATGAATATATATAATATTATTCTAGTATCATTCCCTGGTCATATATATCATATAAATTCCCTAAATTCATCTTTAATACATTCTATGTAAAGTGTCAATAAATGACATCTCTATGAGTAGGCTGTAACACCCCAATATTCTACGGTACGCTTCTCTTTGAATAATGTGATAGCGTGTGTTGTACGCAACACCGAGTTCTAACACACTATAACCAATCAAACTAGCCGTTATGAATAGTAATACCTACTTTTTGAAATTATCTATATTTTATATTTCAAAATAGACTTCATTTTTGGATTCAGAATATCAAATTTAGCCTAAGATGAAATTTTGGTACTTTTCGGATAACTTTAGTATTTTGATGAATAGTGAAAATTAATAAATTTTAATTAAAAATAACTTTTTTAAACAAAGTAATTAATAGTGGTAAACTATGAATTTGAGTGGTTTTAAATTATATTTAGAACATATTTTTACCATTTAATATAATGTTGGTCATTGGACATAATTTTACAATTAAACCGAACATAAACAATTGTCATTCTTTTGATAGTTATTATCTCTTAAAAACACGCTTTTTGTTTTGACAGCGGGAATTAATTTTAAATTAATTTCTGCCACTTCTGTGTTTTGAATTTAGAAAAATGGATTCCATATTTGGAATCAGGATGTTCAAATTGTGTAAATAGGTAACTTTTATTTTTAGACATTTTGAATAATTACTGCGGTAAATATTTTATTTACCATGGTTAAGGGTAAATCCGGTAAATAAGGGTTAAAAAATAATATTATAATAATACTAAATTACCCTAAAACGTGTCATTGCCTTATTGGTTGATACATGTTCGACCATAGGCATCTTTGGGTCGATTTTGGGACCCCATGGTGCCACTTGTAGGTGATAGGGACACTTTTGTTTAATTAAGTTAAAATGAATACAAAAATGACACAAGCATATATCATTTAGAAAAACAATTATTACATAGGGTTATATATGTTGGATTTTAGATTATAAATATTAATTAGAAAGATAAAAAGATTTACTACATAATTATATTTTATTTACAATTTTTATAAATTAAATAATTTAATTTATTTATGACACAATGATGATGAGTTAATTACTATAATAGTGAAAAATTAAAATAATTGATATTATAAATACCCAAATAAATATAATATGAAACTTTTAATGAATTAAACTAATTTTATAGGATAATATGATATATTAGGATTGATTTAATTGACTTTGTTCGAAGTAATCAATCTGTTATGAGTTTCACAAAAATCAACTATTGAATAGTGTCAAAATTGACATAAAAGAGTTCTTAAAACAAATATTATATTATTAATTGATATTAAATTCCTAAAAATATAAGGTTCGGCCAAGAGACTTATATCATGATAGGTTCATCATTAATGGACCACTTGGGGGTCGCTTGGATGTATATAGTAAGTTTATTAACCATATTATATAAAAATACAAAGAGACATTTTAAAAGTGAAACTAATTAATTTAGAGTTAATACTTAAAGATAAGGTTAATATAAGTACCCAAACCTGTATAAATTCTATTGGTTGAGTTGTTTTCGACCTATCCCCACCTTAACATTTAAATAATCATCTTTGGAGCCATTAGAAACCGAATATGAATTTATTATAAATTAATATTTCTAGCTTTTCCAAAGGTGCCCCTCACCCCTCTTATAAAAGGGAACTCATCCTTCTCATTTCTTCACACCTTCAAAGCCTTTTGGTTCGGCCAAACTATGACCAAATACTCTCCCAACTTCCCTTACTACAACCTAGAGGCCTTAGTTTGATCAGAAAGCCAACCTAAGGAGCCCTTTTGATCAAATCAAAAGGAAGAACCCGAAGAAGAGGTAATGATTTCACCACCCTTTTCCAAGTTCATTTCTTCTTCCACTTCTTCTTAATTTGTTGTTATCATTCTAAAATAATAACTCCAGTATCATATATATACTGTGATGTTATTATAAATATGGTACAACCATATTCAGTATTCTATCCACCATTTGAATAACATGTCACCATACGTGCGTACGTACGACTTACCGTCTCCACGTCGTGGTGTAATTGTTATTCAATATATTATTATTTGGATGGGTATAATAATGATGTGTAACTCATGTAAATAATAAATATAACATGTTAATGATTCTGTATATATGATATACCATCCATTTATATATTATTTTAATATCAAAAGAATGATATTGTCGCTCGTGCGTACGTACGGACTACCGTCTCCACGAACGTGATGAGATTCATTATCCATCGTATCCATTCAAGTATAATTATCATTTGATGATTTAAAAAATGATGTTTAAGGACTTGATATCATTCTAGATATGAATAATATACAAACTATCCTTTACAAACATGTCTTACGTAACAAAACATATAAAATAAAAAAAGTAAGTTAACACCCGAAACAATGATAATACTAAGATATTATTATCAAATCAATATTAAAAGATCATATATGATATCATATTAATGTATATGATTCTTGTATAATTTAATAACAATTATTTCACCATTATACAGGAGGTTAACCTACCCCAACCAATGAAAAGTACAAGGTAAGGGTTATTTCACAATCTCTTCATTATCCGAGGTTGTTTATATGTAATAATCTACTAGGATCTCTTTATCATCCACATCCATGTTTTCTTAAAAATGTATTTCAAAACATTTTTATTATTTACAAGAGTATGGGTTAAAGTCATTTATACCCTTGTTTGACTTTTTATAAGAGGAATCTTTCCATCGTTTTCAAAACAAGGTCCTTTTTAACCTTTTCGACAGAATTAAGGTAAGAATGTTTTTTTTAACTTATACGGAGGGTGCGGTTATTTTCCGCCGTTATAAAATCTTCAAAGCTTTCCTTACAAGATTATAAGAATATTTTCAAGAAAATGTTTTATTTTATATGGCTCTTAAATGATTTCAAAAAATAGAAAGAGATATTTCTCTAAAAATTGTATTGATTTCATCTATGTCAACATCCTTTGATGGATTTTACGCTTATTTGAAGTTGATTTATTATGATACAAAACTTCTATATTGTATTGAAGGTTTTGTGATATGTTTGACTGTGGATGTGCTATTTTTATACCATTCATAGTTTATGGTGAAATTATTGACATTTCGTATGCTAGTTTTAATACGAATGTTTATGTTATGTTTAAACCTTTTCATATGGGAATGCATTGGACTTAATATGTGACGGGTGGAGCCCGCTATAGCTCCTCGATGCATCAGTAGGTCTCATGAGACAAACTAGTGTCTTGGCACAAGGCCTTGACAAAATCTTATTTGTAGTCTTGGCACGAGGCCTTGGCTATGTGGTTATGATAGTCTGGCATTATGCATTCCAACATTATGAAAGTGGTTATTGATATTGAATGTGATTATTCGATTAGTAGAATATCCATGTGAAAAAGTAAATGGAATTATTTCATTTTACTTTTTCCATACTATGTTGAAGTTCAAGTTTAAAAGGATTTTGTTTTAGTAATTCATTGCCTTAAATGTTTATGCTTATTTTGAATGTTCCGCTATATTGTTATCCTTACTGGGCATTTGAGCTCACCCCTTTTCTATGTTTTATTTTTCCCAGGATGTGAAGAAGTAAGTTATGAATGACCTACAGTGATATTATGAGGGGATAATAGTGTGGACTGTGGAGACATTATGTTGTTGTAGTAGTTTTTCATTTTATGATGTAATGTAAAACTTATGAATATATCTAGTGTTTCCAAGGCTACTAAACCAATCGGTCTTTCGAGATTTGATCTTTATTATGATCATGCCAATGTTATGTAATAATGCACCGACTCTGGGTAACTAGGGTTGAGGCGTTACAGTTGGTATCAGAGGAAGTTTAGTACAAACCTTGGAAGCTAGATTTAGATAAACTCTGATTAGAGCACGTAGACCTAAGATGAACTTTGAGGATTAGTATAGAAGAACTTCCTAGAATTTTGGTATTGTAGAGATTTTGTGAGTTTTTCGAGCAATACATCCCTGTCTGGATACGAGCAGGTAGAGGAGGCTCTGGCACAGATGTACCTAGGGGTAAAACCCAAAACACCGCTTTGAGCTAGACTCGAACGCGAACTGGTGCACGACAACGGGCCTTGCGACACTCTTGGTTATGACACTCCCGGGGGATATGCTTAGGATAACTCTCATTTTCTTTACAAATCATTATTAAGGGTTTATGAGTATATACTTCCTCAAAGAAAACATTTTTATGATTATGGATTATATCCATAAATAGTTCAATTTATGTTAAGTGTTTTATAAGTATGAGATTATGTATTTTGATTCATAAACTGATCTAGTTTATTCCATTGTTTAGAAATGGCACCTAGTGGAAGAAATGGAAACCGTATCAATGCACACACTCCATGTAGGGATTTCCCTCCTGCTCAAGATAATTATAGTGGGGCTGGTGATGCAACTGGTGCCGATCAGCTAATCACCATACTGGGACAACTTACTCAGGTTATGAATAATAACCTTACCCGTATGGAGCACCCTGATCCACAGCGTGGAGGATCAATGTTAGATCGATTCATGAGGCAACAACCACCAACGTTCAATGGGAGTACAAATCACTTAGCATCTGAGCAATGGATAAATTCCCTAGAGAAAATATTTCAGGCTTTGGGGAGCAGTGAAAGGGAAAAAGTTATCATGGCAGTTTACCGCCTCACTGGAGATGCTGATCAATGGTGGTCATTGATTCAAAACATGAAGGAATATGATGAAGTATCAAATATGGAATGGAGGGAGTTCAAAGATCTGTTTTTAGAAAAATACTTTCCTCGCGACCATCGAGTAGATATGGAAAGGCAATTTCTGAGTCTGAGACAAAAGGAGGATGAGAATGTCACAAAGTATGAGGCTAACTTTACAAGGTTAGCAAGGTATGCTGGAGATTATATACATAACCCAAGAAGTAAGATTGATCGTTTCTTTGATGGGTTAAAACCATTTCTTCGTCGAGCATTAGTCTCACAATCCTTTTCATCGTACGAAGACATTGTCTCATGTGCTATCAAGACCAAAAAGGAATTCTCTATGTCTTATGACTTTAAAGCAAAGCAAGAGAAGAAGAGACCTGCTGATCAATCTGGGAATGGAAATAAGGGGAAGAAGGGAAAGGTTGAATATCCATTTTGTGGTAAATGTGGGAAGAAACATCCTGGTACTTGCTTGAAGGGAATGGGAGTCTGTTACAAGTGTGGTGAAAAAGGACACCAAGCTCGTGATTGTAAGGGGAAGAAGGAAGCTACCAACTTTCAGTGCTAAAATTACTGGGAGATGGGGCATTATGCAAATGAATGTCTTAAGCGTCAGGAGAACTTAACTCAGAAAAGGACAAGGGATCAAGGACATGCTTATGCTATCACTACTACTGAGGTAGAAGCTCCGAAAGACGTGGTGGTAGGTAATTTAATGGTTTCCTCAAGTTTAGAAAATGCATTATTTGACTCTGGATCATCGCATTGTTTCATATCTTCCCAGTTTGCTAAGAAAATTAGATATTTCCAATTTGATTTAATAAGGGAGTTGTCAGTTAAAACTTCTAAGGGAAGTATCATTGCAACAAATTTTTGTGAATCAGTCCCCATTAGAGCACATAAATGTTCTTTATCTGCTGATCTCATCATCATACCTATGATTGAGTTTGACATAATCCTCGGTATGGACTGGCTTTCAGTCTATGATGCGAAGATTTATTGTAAGAAGAAAGAGGTTACGATTCTTGATGATAATGATAAGGAACACCTTATCTTTAGAGCAGAATCATCACCACCTAATTCTTATTTAGATCCACCCCCAGTAGCTCAACTTAATTCAATTATTGGGGAGGAAGAGAATAAAATAACTTTTGGTGAGGAAAAGAATGTTCAAATAGAGGATGTACCTGTTGTGAAAGAATTTGTAGATGTATTTCCGGAAGATTTACCTGGACATCCTCCAGAACGAGAAGTTGAGTTTTCCATTGATTTGATTCCTGGATCAAGGCCTATATCGAAGACCCCTTATAGAATGGCCACTGTAGAATTAGTTGAACTAAAGAAACAACTAGAGGAATTGAGTAATAAGGGATTTATTTGCCCAAGTGTTTCTCCATGGGGAGCCCCTGTTCTTTTTGTTAAAAAGAAAGATGGATCTATGAGGTTATGTATTGACTACAGGGAGATCAATGCTATAACGATAAAGAACAAGTATCCCCTACCTCGTATTGATGATTTATTTGACCAACTGCATGGAGATCAATACTTTTCAAAGATTTACCTTTGATCTGGATACCATCAGTTGTGTGTGAAGAAGGAAGACATTCCAAAGACAGCATTTCGAACCAGGTACGGGCATTACGAGTTTACTGTAATGCCGTTTGGATTGACTAATGCACCCTCTGTATTCACGGATCTGATGAATAGAGTTTTCAAGGATTATCTCGATGAATTTGTGGTGGTATTTATTGACGATATCTTGGTATACTCCAAAACCTACGAAGATCATGAAAATCACTTGCGCATTATCTTGAAGACTCTGAGGAGGCATGAATTATATGGGAAGTTTAGCAAGTGTGAATTCTGGCTTCAGGAGATTTCTTTTCTTGGCCATATTGTCTCTAAAGATGGAATC
This sequence comes from Viscum album, assembly GCA_963277665.1. Lineage (NCBI taxonomy): Eukaryota > Viridiplantae > Streptophyta > Magnoliopsida > Santalales > Viscaceae > Viscum > Viscum album. The sequence continues at coordinate 130,882,604 of OY728138.1, read as the reverse complement.
TCTGTTGATCCTTCTAAGACCAAGGCAATCCAAGAATGGCCAGCACCTACGAGTATAACTGAGGTACATAGTTTTATTGGTTTGGCAGGTTATTATCGACGTTTCGTCCAGAATTTTGCCCGATTGGCTAACCCATTAACGAAGCTCACACGTAAAGGGGTTAAATTTGTTTGGACAAAAGAGTGTGAAGAATGTTTCGAAGAACTGAAGAGAAGATTAGTCAATGCTCCTATATTGACTCTACCATCGGGGAATGATGGGTTCGTTATTTATAGTGATGCATCAAAGAAAGGACTTGGTTGTGTCCTTATGCAGAATGATAGAGTTATTGCCTATGCATCACGACAGTTGAAAATTCATGAACAAAACTATCCTACTCATGATCTCAAGCTAGTAGCTGATCTTTGCTCTGAAGATATGGAGGCACTACCTCTATGGTTAAAAATGTGAGATTTATACTGATCACAAGAGTTTGAAGTATATCTTCTCACAAAAAGAACTCAACATGAGGCAAAGGAGATGGCTTAAATTACTCAAGGATTATGATTGTACGATACACTACCACCCGAGGAAAGCAAACAAGGTAGAAGATGCTTTGAGTAGAAAAGACCATGGAGTTTTGAACAATATGAGAATTGAAAGGGATCCAATTTTCATGGATCTAGTGAAGATGGACATGGGAATAACCAGGGAAGGTAAACATCAATGCCTTTTCAAATGGTTTCCAAACCATCTTTACTAGAAAGGATTAAGAGTTCTCAGACCGATGATGAAGAATTTCAAAAGAAGATTAAAGCTGTGAATGATGGGAGATTGAGAGACTTTGTGTATGAAGATAGAATTTTGAAATTTGGGAAAAGACTTTGTGTTCCCGATATACCTGATCTAAAAAGGGAATTGTTGGATGATGCTCATAGTTCCAATTTCTCTATACACCCTGGGAGCACCAAAATGTATAGAGATTTGAAGGAACATTTTTGGTGGGACAACATGAAGAGGGAGATTGCTGATTTTGTGTCAAGATGTATGGTTTGTCAACAAGTGAAAGCTGGAAGGCAACAGCCTGGAGGAGTCATGCAACCTCTTCCCATACCGGAGTGGAAATGGGACAATATTACGATGGACTTTGTCATGGGGCTACCAAAGACTCCTAGAAGGAACGATGCAATATGGGTTATTATTGATCGTCTTACCAAGTCAGCACATTTTCTTGCTATAAGAGAAGATCTACCCCTGGAACGTCTAGCAAGACTATATATTAATGAAGTTGTGAGACTTCATGGAGTACCCCTATCGATTGTTTCTGATCGTGATCCCCATTTTACTTCAAGATTTTGGAAAAGTCTTCAGAAATCCCTGGATACTGAACTTCATTTGAGCACTGCTTACCACCCTCAGACAGAAGGACAATCAGAATGGACTATTCAGACCTTAGAAGACATGTTGAGATCTTTCTCACTTGACTTTCAGGGTATGTGGGATCAATATTTACCACGGGTAGAATTTTCCTCTAATAATAGCTTCCATTCGAGTATTCAGATGACACCATATGAAGCGTTATACGGAAAGAGATGTCGTACACCAACCTGTTGGGATGACGTTGGTGAAAGAAAACTTGTAGTCCCAGAACTGGTGGAGGAAATGGTGGAAAAGGTGAAGGTAATCCAAAATCACATCAAAGCAGCTCAAAGTAGGCAGAAGAGCTATGCCAATAATCGAAGGAAGGATTTGGAATTTCAAGTCGGTGATCATGTTTTCCTGAAGGTATCTCCATGGAAGGGATTCATACGTTTTGGTAAGAAAGGTAAATTGAGTCCCAGGTACATCGAACCTTACGAAATTCTAGAACAAATTGGGGTTGTGGCTTACCGATTGGCAATGCTGCCAAGTCTCTCCAAAGTTCACGATGTGTTCCACGTATCTCTGTTGAGGAAATACATGCCTGACCCAAATCATGTAATCACCTATGAGGAATTAGAACTGGAACCCGATCTGTCTTATTGCGAAGAGACAGTCAAGATTCTTGATACGAGAGAACAAGTACTGAGAAACCGGACGACGCGTCTGGTAAAAGTTTTGTGGAGAAACCATAAGATGGAAGAGGCAACGTGGGAACCCGAGGAACTTATGATGAAGAACCACCAGAGTCTTTTCATGTGATAAGTATTCTAGAAATTTCAAGGATGAAATTATTTGAAGGAGGGGAGAATGTAACACCCCAAGCTTCTACGGTACGCTTCTCTTTGAATAATGTGATAGCGTGTGTTGTACGCAACACCGAGTTCTAACACACTATAACCAATCAAACTAGCCGTTATGAATAGAAATACCCAATTTTTGAAATTATATATATTTTATATTTCAAAATGGACTTCATTTTTGGATTCAGAATATCAAATTTAGCCTAAGATGAAATTTTGGTACTTTTCGGATAACTTTAGTATTTTGATGAATAGTGAAAATTACTAAATTTTAATTTAAAACAACTTTTTTAAACAAAATAATTAATAGTGGTAAATTATGAATTTGAGTGGTTTTAAAGTATATTTATAATATATTTTTACCATTTAATATAATTTTGGTTATTGGACATAATTTTACAATTAAACCGAACATAAACAATTGTCAATCTTTTGATAGTTATTATCTCTTAAAAACACGCTTTTTGTTTTGACAGCGGGAATTAATTTTAAATTAATTTCTGCCACTTCTGTGTTTTGAATTTAGAAAAATGGATTCCATATTTGGAATCAGGATGTTTAAATTGTGTAAATAGGTAACTTTTATTTTTAGACATTTTGAATAATTACTGCGGTAAATATTTTATTTACCATGATTAAGGGTAAATCCGGTAAATAAGGGTTAAAAAATAATATTATAATAATACTAAATTACCCTAAAACGTGTCCTAGACTTATTGGTTGATACATGTTAGATCATAGTCATCTTTGGGTCGATTTTGGGACCCCATGGTGCCACTTGTAGGTGATAGGGACACTTTTTTTTTAATTAAGTTAAAATGAATACAAAAATGACACCAGCATATATCATTTAGGAAAACAATTATTACATAGGGTTATATATGTTGGATTTTAGATTATAAATATTAATTAGAAAGATAAAAATATTTAATACATAATTTTATTTTATTTATAATTTTTAGACATTAAATAATTTAATTTATTTATGACACAATGATGATGAATTAATTACTATAATAGTGAAAAATTAAAATAATTGATATTATAAATACCAAAATAAATATAATATAAAACTTCTAATGAATTAAACTAATTTTATAGGATAATATTATATATTAGGATTGATTTAATTGACTTTTTTCGAAGTAATCAATCTGTTATGAGTTTCAAAAAAATCAACTATTGAATAGTGTCAAAATTGACATAAAAGAGTTCTTAAAACAAATATTATATTATTAATTGATATTAAATTCATAAAAATCTAAGGTTCAGCCAAGAGACTTATATCATGATAGGTTCATCATTAATGGACCACTTGGGGGTCTCTTGGATGTATATAGTAAGTTTATTAACCATATTATATAAAAATACAAAGAGACATTTTAAAAGTGAAACTAATTAATTTAGAGTTAATACTTAAAGATAAGGTTAATATAAGTACCCAAACCTGTCTAAAATCTATTGGTTGAGTTGTTTTCGACCTATCCCCACCTTAACATTTAAATAATAATCTTTGGAGCCATTAGAAACCGAATATGAATTTATTATAAATTAATATTTCTAGCTTTTCCAAAGGTGCCCCTCACCCCTCTTATAAAAGGGCACTCCTCCTTCTCATTTATTCACACATTCAAAGCCTTTTGGTTCGGCCAAACTATGCCCAAATACTCTCCCAACTTTCCTCACTAGAACATAGAGGCCTTAGTTTGATCAGAAAGCCAACCTAAGGAGCCCTTTTGATCAAATCAAAAGGAAGAACCCGAAGAAGAGGTAATGATTTCACCACCCTTTTCCAAGTTCATTTCTTCTTCCACTTTTTCTTCCTTTGTTGTTATCATTCTAAAATAATAACTCCAGTATCATATATATACTGTGATGTTATTATAAATATGGTACAACCATATTCAGTATTCTATCCACCCTTTGAATAACATGTAACCATACGTGCGTACGTACGGCTTACCGTCTCCACGTCGTGGTGTAATTGTTATTCAATATATTATTATTTGGATGGGTATAATAATGATGTGTAAATCATGTAAATAATAAATATAACATGTTAATTATTCTTTATATATGATATAACATCCATTTATATATTATTTTAATATCAAAATAATGATATTGTCGCTCGTGCGTACGTACGGACTACCGTCTCCACGAACGCGATGAGATTCATTCTCCATCGTATCCATTCAAGTATAATTATCATTTTATGATTTAAAAAATGATGTTTAAGGACTTGATATCATTCTAAATATGAATAATATACAACCTATCCTTTACAAACATGTCTTACGTAACAAAACATATAAAATAAAAAAAGTAAGTTAACACCCGAAACAACGATAATACTAAGATATTATTATCAAATCAATATTAAAAGATCATATATGATATCATATTAATGTATATGATTCTTGTATAATTTAATAACAATTATTTCACCATTATACAAAAGGTTAACCTACCCCAACCAACGAAAAGTACAAGGTAAGGGTTATTTCACAATCTCTTCATTATCCGAGGTTGTTTATATGTAATAATCTACTGGGATCTCTTTATCATCCACATCCATGTTTTCTTAAAAATGTATTTCAAAATATTTTTATTATTTACAAGAATATGGGTTAAAGTCAGTTATACCCTTGTTTGACTTTTTATAAGAGGAATCTTTCCGTCATTTTCAAAACAAGGTCCTTTTTAACCTTTTCGACAGAATTAAGGTAAGAATGTTTTTTTAACTTATACGGCGGGTGCGGTTATTTTCCGCCGTTATAAAATATTCAAAGCTTTCCTAACAAGCTTATAAGAATATTTTCAAGAAAATGTTTTATTTTATATGGCTCTTAAATGATTTCAAAAAATAGAAAGAGATATTTCTCTAAAAATTGTTTTGATTTCATCTATGTCAACATCCTTTGATGGATTTTACGCTTATTTGAAGTTGATTTATTATGATACAAAACTTATATATTGTATTGAAGGTTTTGTGATATGTTTGACTGTGGATATGCTATTTTTATACCATTCATAGTTTATGGTGAAATTATTGACATTTTGTATGCTAGTTTTAATACGAATGTTTATGTTATGTTTAAACCTTTTCATATGGGAATGCATTGGACTTAATATGTGACGGGTGGAGCCCGCTATAGCTCCTCGATGCATTGGTAGGTCTCATGAGACAAACTAGTGTCTTGGCACAAGGCCTTGACAAAATATTATTTGTAGTCTTGGCACGAGGCCTTGGCTATGTGGTTATGATAGTCTGACATTATGCATTCAAACATTATGAAAGTGGTTATTGATATTGCATGTGATTATTCTATTAGTAGAATATCCATGTGAAAAAGTAAATGGAATTATTTCATTTTACTTTTTCCATACTATGTTGAAGTTCAAGTTTAAAAGGCTTTTGTTTTAGTAATGCATTGCCTTAAATGTTTATGCTTATTTTGAATGTTCCTCTATATTTTTATCCTTACTGGGCATTTGATATCACCCCTTTTCTATGTTTTATTTTTCCCAGGATGTGAAGAAGTAAGTTATGAATGACCTGTAGGGATATTATGAGGGGATAATAGTGTGGACTGTGGAGACATTATGTTGTTGTAGTAGTTTTTCATTTTATGATGTAATGTAAAACTTATGAATATATATAGTGTTTCCAAGGCTACTAAACCAATCGGTCTTTCGAGATTTGATCTTTCTTATGATCATGCCAATGTTATGTAATAATGCACCGACTCTGGGTAACTAGGGTCGGGGCGTTACATAAGTGGTTGTCCACAGGTCCAAAAACAATGTAATCATACATAAAAAAATGGAAACCATGAAGTTATGTGTTATATAATAATTATATAAGAATAAACACAACATAAATATAATATATATCAAATAAAACAAAAAATAAAACATTACTCCCACCCTTGAAAGGTGGTAATGAAAAAAAACATCAGTTTTTTAGGCGGTAGTCAGCCACACACATGAATGATTATTGTTTATCCCATTTGATGGAGGTATGTGTGAGTGTAGGTTCAAACCATAATATAAAAACATCTTATAATATTGATGTTATTGAGGTTATTAAATAAAAATAATTTAATTCAAGTGAGAAATAAAACAAAAAAAATTGTTGATGAGTGTTACCTCTTATTTAGCTATCTGTGTTGGATTTTTTGTAAAAGGTGTTCTTTGGTTGGTTTTTTTCCCCAATGTATGGATTATTAGATGAAGGTAGAGATTTTTGTTGGATATTTGGGATGATTTTGTCCAAACTTAATAGGTTATGAAGTGTGTAGAAAAAAGAATAATGGGTACCCATTTATAAGAGAGTGGGTGTGCACTTTTTGAATTTCTCTAAAGATTAGTTTATACTAATTTATTTATCAACCAAAATATATCTAAATGGAAAGGTATTAGAATATTATTTGCATTTGGGTGGTAATAACATCATAAAATAGGTTTTATATGATCTTTGTTGTAATATTAATGCATTTTTTTATTAGCCCTTACTTAACTTATTTTAATTTTTAATACAGTAACAAAATTTTCAATATTAAAATCTTGATAGTTTTACATATAAGATGTAAATTGATAAATAAATGGTCATATTATGATATTTTTGACCATATTGTATTCTATTTTTCCATAATTAGTATTTTTACAATTTTTAATTATTTTAATAAAATAATATTTTCATAAAATATCATTATTATCAATTTTGAAACTATTAATTACATTGACATTATGAAAATAAATACAGTAAGATAAAGTTGAAACAATTAACTTAATACACCCATAATATGTCATATTCAAGTAGAAAATTCATGGAGATTTTTATGTAATTAAAATTACATTTATTCTAATATTTTAAATACCACTTAATTATGATTCTCATTAATTGAACAATTATTGGATCATCAATGTGTAATTATTTATGATAATTATTTTTTCACAAAAATAAAAAACAAGAATCCATGATATATATAAACCTTTAAAATTTTCTAATAATATAAATAGTTGATTATATATTCAATTAAATACCATATTAAAAATATTATACTTATTAAAATAAAGAGTGACATTTTGTAACTCTTGTTAATTTTAATAATAACCAAGTCATTTTCATGGATAGATGACCATTAGATTATAATATTTCAAACATTATGTGTTTAAATTTAAAATAACTACATCCCATTATTTTTTTCATGTGGTTGGTGTAGCATCCTGCCTTTTTATGAAGGAAACACATTTGATAGGATATGTGATACACCACATTAGACTTCAAAAAAAACTAAACATAATTATTTAATATGATAGTTATAAGCTTTCTATAAGAATGGTGGGTATGAATTTCATTAAATGAATTATAAAAATATAGTTTAAACATGAATATATAATTATTTTTCCAATTAATTATAAATGAATGTAAAACACTTTTAAAAATAAATAGAAATATATTTTTTGGAAAAACATTAAATGTGCACAAGTGTGTTTTATAGAAATAAATAAAATAACACACCTATTGGATTATATATATATATATAATAAATTCAATCAAATTTTTAGCATTAATATTGTGTGATTTGTATACATGATATAAGAAGAAATCCAATTATCTTCATAAAAGCAGTATTTTTCTAAAAAGGTAGGTTTTTCACCCCTTGAAAGAACACTTTTTTTTGAATTTAATTTTCAGTAAAGTTATAAATTATATGTGAATAAAATTAAATTATTATCTAAAATCTATTATTAAATTTAATTGGGTTAAATTTTTGGTATTTTTATGATAGGATTCATTTTTTGATGAACATTGAAAAAATACAGAATTTTAATTTAAAACAATTTTTTTGTTAAAATGATTAATAATGTTAAATTTTATTTTTTATTGGTTATAAATTATAATTTGACCAATATTATACAACTTAATCCAATATATTCCATTGAAATAATTTTCACATTGAAATTGGATATAAAAACATTATGAACTTTTGAACATTTTGACTTTAAAACTGTGTTTTCTCATTTTGTAAACGAGATTAAATTTTAACTAATTTATGAAATTTATGGCTTTTTAATTTTGAAAATTTGATTCCATATTTATAATTAAGAGTTCTAAATTTATAAAATAGGTCTCCTTTATCCTTGGAACATAGTAATAACAACATTAGTAATTTTTTTTCATTACCATATTTAGTGGTAAATCGGGTAATTAAGGGTAAAATGAATATTATAAAATTATCCTAAAACTGGAACTAATTTTATTTTATGAGTATTTTTCATAAAAAATAATTAAGGTATTGGATATGATACCATTTTTGGCTTTTTTAATGATAATATAATGTTAATAATATTATATTAAAAGGAATGTAAATTTTGTCATATTTTATTTGATAAGTGAAATATTTTCAATATAGGGATATATAAGGGATCTATGTAGCTATAAAAAGTATTTTCAAAAATAACAATATTTTATTGATAATTATAATTTATTTTCAATTTTTTAGGGAATAAACAATTAAATTAGAGGCTTGAACAATGACGATGCAATAATTGTTTAATTAAAGAAAATATAAAATAAATGATATTACAAATACTAAAATAAATATAATTTGAAATTATTAATGTTATAAAATAATTATTTTAATTACTTGTACATTTTATGGATGTTTTATAATAATTTTTTTGATTTTATCTTTCTTTATGATATTTTTAAAAAGTCATGTAGTGGATAGTGTCAAAATTGATGTTATTGATATTTTAAAATGTATAATATTTTATTAAATTTTATAAAACTGATAAAAATATCAATTTTTTAAAAAATTATTAGAATAATTCTAAAAATTATATAAATTACTCATTTATTGGTATTTTATATTTTTATAGTAATTAAATTAACTATCAATGTGTAAAATACACAATATCATAGTAAGAGTTAAAAGGTTTAAGTAAGGGTTAAAATGAAAAGATAAAATTAATAAAATGATCAAAACTTCTCCAATTTTCATTGGATAGATTTAACTCTACCCATAATAATCCCATCTTATAAATAAATAAATTTTGGGCTATTTTGAAAAGAAACATAATTTTTATTAATTTAATATTTTCAATAATTATTAAACTGACCCCCCATCCCCAGTAAAGGGGAACCCGTTGTTATCATTTAAGTCTACTCAAAATACTATTTTTTATACACTATCTTTATAAATACCATCCTAGAATACCAAACTACATTATATAAGCCTTAGTTTAATTATAAAACCCTCTTTATAGGTGTTAATTTGTTAATCAATGAAGGCCGTCTAAAGGAGATGTAATGTTTTTAATTAAGTATTTTTGTTTTATTTATTCTTCCAATTGCATAAAATATTTTTAAATGATGATTAAATAATAAATAAAGTATCCTAAATATACTAAGACATTATTATGTTAATATCATGACTAAAACCCATCTCCAATATCATCAAATGGGAAATGAATTATCTGTCTGTTTGTACGACACACTATAACCTTGTGAAATGATATAATTATTTTTCCATCACCGTCTCTCAGTGCTTATCACAATGAATTAATTAATGTTTATATATTACATTAATTAAATATTAATAAATATTGAAGATAAATATATCTTTTACACTCTTACATTTCCATGCACATAAAAATGATAATGTTATTCATGCATACATGTGAACTATCACCTCCACGAAGTGATGTGATTCATTTTTTATCACCACATCAAATTGATGATATATATAATTATATTTAAATTATTAATATTATTTTTATGATATTATTTTTATTCTTTAATATTAAAATAATTAATATCCTCCTTCCATAATGGTCATTGAAAAATGAAAATACTACTCAAGCGTATGTACGGCTTACCATCTCCATGATTATAACCTTGTTAATTTTCATAATGTTGTATAAAGGGTTTGATTTAAAATTATAATTGATTTAAAAAATTTATTATCAAATAATAAATAGTATTATATAGATGATGAAATTATATCCACTATGACTACTGACATCATACCAAATTCATTTTGGACTCATGTACCGAATATCGACAAATAAACTGCAATAACATAAATAATTAAGTAATTGTTATAACCTAATAATTAGTTATATAAATGGATTTATAAACACAATTTTTTTAATCAAGAATGTAAATAATTTACATGATTTTATTATTCTGGATGAAAAATATTGTATGTGATGAGTCAAACTCAATGTAATGGTCTTTCCTTTAAAAACTTCTTTTAATGTTACTCTTTCAACTGTTTTTACAAAAACCAAAAGGAATTATTTTTTAACACATGTTGAATGATGGTAATTCCCCTATTTCAGGTTATTTTAATGTTTTATGATTCCTTCATAAGTTTACAATTTTATTTTCAAATAAGGTGTTTCTATTTTTGAGTGTGCGACTCTATAATATTGAAAAGTGATTTAAAAGTGGAAATGTTATTTTTCATTTATGCATGATTAATGGGTTTTTATAATGTTAAGGTTCTTGATAATTTTTTATAACTATATGTGGTTTTTTCATAAACTGAATTTGGGTGATCCTATTATATCTCTCTAATGAATTGGGTAATGAAACCGAGTTAATCAGTATGGTTTCTCCTAGGATATTAATTGAATATATAATGATGGGTATTCCAAATGTGTCCATGACAGTTACTCCCTCTATAGCTGTGATAACTACATTAAATGTAGGATTGATATGGAATTGATTCCACAAAATACCATTAATATTTATATTTTCTATGGAGTTTTATAAGAATATAATGATTTTTTAAGTTAAGAAAAATAGCTTATGTTTTATGGGTGAAAGTATAACTTTGTGAAAATGTTTTCATGGGTATAAAATATTCACAAAATAATGGTTTCTTTATTTATTTTATGTCCCTTACTGATATTTTTTCCTCATCCCAAGATTTAATATATTTATTTATTGGGAATAAGTATGGTTAAAAGATGGAATAATTCATGTTGAATGTTAAGATTATTTTATCCTAAAAAGAATCGTTTTTTGAATCTTTTATATTTTAGAAAAAATTGATCTTACATTTTTATTATCCACAATGAATGAAATTGGGATGTTATGAATGAATGATGGAATAATTATCAAAAACTATAACACTAAAATTATCCTCAATATAGAAGAAATTAAATTCTTTAATAAAACTCAATATTTTTTAATATTTAAGGATGATGCCTTATTGTTGGTATGATAGGATGGTTTATATTAGTATAGAGCTTAGGAAATTATTTAATCATAAGTTACAAGTTAGATATAACCACAATGGTTAACATGGTAGGAAGAGTCATAATTATTTTATATAAATTCAATGTGTTTTAGGTAATATGAAAAGGTTATTATAATTTTTTTTCATCCTCATAGGGTATTATATTATAATGTTATTGCTCAAACTATCCTTTTTGGTTTTAGTAAAAGGATGGATTCAGTATGAAATAATGCAGCAATGGAAATGAAGGAAAATTTGGTGGCTCTCTAAATAAAAAACTTAATAAAATTAGAGATGTAATGGTAAGTCTTTTGATTATTCAAAATGAACTATCATGAGTAATGATTAAATACTTTAACCTTAGTGAGTCTTATAATAAATCATATATTAGAGAAATGAATCCCTATGAAAGTTTAGATAATAATGATCATAAAAGAAAATATATTAAATGAGACATGTGACAATCATGAGGAAAGAAACACCTTGGACAATATCATAATGTGATGGGAATATGCTTCAGATGTGGAAAAGGAGTTTATAAAGAAATATTATTTTAAGGAACATAAAAGCGTTCAGTATGATCTATGAAAGGGAAAGATGTTTATTCCGAGTTATCAATGGAATGTTCTAAATGTGAGGATTATGGCCATTATTTAATTCAATTTATTAAGAATAAGTATCACTAATGGGATTAGTAGGACCGTATATATATATATATATATATATTTGGAATACATAATACTATTTTAATTTACTGAAAATTACATTTTTATTTTCAAAACACTTTTGAGGAAAAGTGTGAAACCATAAAGTCCAACAACACCCATAAAAAATCAAAACAAAAACCCAGAATAAACTACATGATCAACTCCTCCCTGACAATTACACCATAAAAAAAATCTTCAGATAATAATGAAATTTAGGTGAGAAGTCCTATGCATAAATGCACATGCATAAAACCTATGGAAAATCCATACCCTCCAATCATCAAGATCCAAAAGGAATGCCTCGGTGAAGACGTAATGATATAATCCATATCTAAAGAAGATCCAAGTAGCATGCTGAGGTCAAAAAACCAGACTTCTCAAAGAAACCAAACAGATAGTTGAAATCAACCCAGAAACATCTCAAACATTATTCCAGTCAAACCAACCAAGTAACTTCTAATTTGAACAAAGTCATAAAAGCGCAACATAAGGTTACCAGAATCTGATTCCCTAAACAACTTCAAGGATAAATCTGAAACATGAGTGTTGGATTACTCTATCATAATCCTTTCAACCTCAAAAGTGAGCTAGTGCAATGAATGAATGTACTCCTCAATGCTTATCTTCCCTTTATTGAATCCACCTACAAGAATGAGATCTTATTTGTCAATACATGCATATTTTTCCCCATTGAGAGGCACTCTGAGGGTCCTCCCCATCATCTTGGATACCTATTTTTCAGTTGCATTGAGCACCAATACATGCTCAGTCACTTCCTCATCCGAACTCAACAAAAGATCCAAGTAAACTACATCCTGATTACCTGTCCTCAGGTGTCTCAATGTATTAATGATTATTTTTTTGTCATTTAACTTTTTTGAAGAGCGAGTAACTAGGGGAGGAGGTAATGAGGAGTAATCCTTTCTCCCCTTCCTCCTCCCAAAGATTCTATTTCTCATCGGGCTTGATGATTCGCCCACCAAATACCTGAATTCACTCCCATTGGATTCCTTCCTGTAGACCCCATTTCCAACTTCTTCACCTGGAACAGCAGGATCTGAACCCAACTCAACCTCTTAGAGGCCTTCTAAACTGTTTTACAAATGAACAGGAGTCCGATTCAAAAAATCTAAACCCCCTGCAAAAAACTATCCCACATATATTTGGAACAACCCTATCTTTAACGGGCCCCTGCTACCCCTTACACATATCCACACTTCTTGTTTCTAATTCCTCAGCAAAAGATCCATACAAATACACCTTATCACCACCCGATGTCTCTTCCAAAACCCTATTAATCCTGTTCCTCTGAATTTTACCATGAGAATTCTCTTGATGATCCCTTCCCTCGCCCTTCCATGGGTTAGAAGGACTCGCGAGATCCTACTTTAGTTGATCAAACACATCAGATACCTTTGGATTGGGCTGATGTGAAATGGATTTCTTCCCCATTCCATAACCAATATCAAACTCAACAATACAGTCCACTGCCTCGTTGCTGAGATGTTTCTCCATGCTCGGCCGCAATGACAGAGGTTTCCAACCTCTCTCTTATCCACCTGTTTCAATCTGTCATGATCTAACATTTTTAAAAGCCTTATTAGTCCTTCCACAACTATTTTATACCATCCTTGTCAGACCCAGGGATCCCCGGTAACCATCCTCAAACTAATTTCCTAAACCCTTTCCCACCATCAAAGCAGTCCCATGATGAAAGACATCTGAAGAATTCCCCAACTTTCTAAATGAAGAAAAAATGTTTATCCAATTCTCATAAACCACACGTTTCTTTCACCTGTAAACCTCACCAATTGTGATCCATACAAAATCTAAGGGGACTCTAGGCACATTCATCTCAACGCAGACTCAAATATTTACAGGGTGACAAACTAACTATGTATGACTATCCGAACATAAATACCTAATAATATGATTACCTAGCATTATGAAAATAGATGGGGTTTCAGAATGGAAATAGAAGATAAGGTAATATAACAAAAATTGCAGTAGAAGGCAAGTCTCGTTTCATATGGAAATCGAACGACCATCAAAATAGAAAAAACAGAAGACCATTGTCGCATCGGGGGACCTAAACCAGACACTAATGATGTCTTCCTTCGATGAAAATTGTATCAAATTATGGTGATTGTAAAGAAATCCCACATTCGCCCTCTCATGAAGATAACATTAGTTAAATATGAACTGGTTGAAGGAATCAACTGAAGGAATTCGCTTCTTAAACCACACAACCAATGTGAGCTTCAGAAGTGTGGATGTTTCCGTGAACTCTGCTGTTGAGATCTGGGGGTTTGAGAAACCCTCGATGAGCTTCAGAAATATGTATTATGGAATGTGATTAAGAATCATGGTTATGTGATTTTTAAGAATGTTTAATAACTAATATGTCTATATATAAGGTATTTAAGAGTCATTATAGATTTAATGATGATTAAAATTTCAAAATTACTAATACTCTTTTGATGATTGGAGTAGTTTAATTGAGTTTTTTCATATTTAAACTTTATTTTTTCGATGTGGAAATTTAATTTTATGAATAATACTATTTAAATTCCATAATATAATTATAATGGTATTGATAATGATTACCTTTTATTCGATTTTTGATTTTGAGGTAATTATGGGATATTATATTTTAGGATGAAAAATGAGAGGTTTAATATAAACTATGGGGTTAAAACATGTTATGGTTATTTTTGAGGATTTTATCATAATTTGGGAATTTCATAAGAATTATATAGTTTTAGAAAAGGGTAAACATGCAGTATGGGTGACAACCTATCATGTCCTCCAAGGCAGCAATTATTGAACCAATAATCAAATGGAGGTAAGGGTGAATCACGTACCACTAGCCTACGTCAGGCCCTAAATAGTTTGAATTTTTATTTTTAGTTAAATGATTTTATAGATAAATAATAATTTTATTTTGGGAATGTATGTTTTATTAAATAAATATCCTTGGGATTGGAAAATGATTTAGTGATTAACTAATGAATGTAAATAGTATAATATAGGATTTTATTTGAGAAATAAATGTTGAATTATATTTTTTAATGAATTAATGAACTAACTTTGGATTTATAGCAATTTAGTTTATTTATGTAAATGGTTAGAGTGTCTCTAAGATTATTAAGACAATTTCTTTTTATTAAAAAACGTCATGATTAATTAATGATATTTGGAGATTATTATTAAAATTTATCTTTGAATAATGTGTGATCAAATAATTTTTTGTTTTTAATCATGTCCTAGAATATTTTGGAATAATTTTAATGATAGTTGTTTAAAAAATGGTTAATTTTGAACATTGGGTATTACAATTAAGTTTTGAAAATTGTAGAAGTTTTTCGTCATATAATGTTTATTATTTTTGAGGAATTAACTTATATTGTACTAAATAATTTGGTTTTGGTTAATATCTAAATAACATATAAATAGATGGTTAATCTTTTTTTTGGATTATTTGATTCTCTAAGAGTTGATTCTAATTCATCGGGTGTGAAAAAATCATCTTGAATACACATCACCAGGAGAAAAAGATGTATATTTGGAAGAACTTTATTAAATAATAAAACTCTTCATGTAATGTAAGTACAATTTCTTATGTACTTAGTCTTTATAGTAACATAATTTTTCAACATTATGAAAATGATATTAAAATAAAATTGTTGTCCATATAATTTTATTACTATGAAATTAGTTACCTTTTAACCCATCATAGATTTATGGATATCTGATTGTTAACATTATCATTACCATGTTCTATGTTACTCTCCATCAGAACTTGATCATTTGGTTTTCTTCCTTGCCCATGTTTTCCTACATGGAACCCTAGTATTTGTTATCTCATGTGGCCATTATACTTCCATTTCTTTCTTTTAAAGTACACGTTTTATTAATTTTTTTTATGATGTGGGATTATAATAAAAGTAATTTTAATATTCATACCATGTTTTCTGAGCTCAAATTCAAAATTGTGAGGATGCAATTTCAAAAGGTAGGAGAATGTAACATTCTAAGTTTTTAATAAGGAATGTTGTTCGAAATGGTACATGATACACAACATAATACTTAAATGAAAACCTAACTATTATTATATATCACGGTAGTTATAACGTTGTTGTTCCAATGGCAGGTATGAATAATATTAACTAAAATATGAAAATCAGGTTTACACATGTATATATAATTATTTAACAAAATAATTATATTTGAATGTAAAACCCATTATAAAATAAAAGAGATTTTTTTCCTGAAAAATAATTTAAAAATGCACAAGTCTCTTTGTAAAAGGGAATTTCCCAGTGTGGCCTTTTCGAACCCTCCACACAGAGAAACCCCCCTCTCCCACAAAGGGGAAGTACCTGAAGGAAGCTCCCCAGCCGGGGAAGGAGATATTTCCAACCGAGATGGAAGAGTGTCCCAGAGGGTAACGACCTGACAACGATGGTTCGTCACAGCGATCCGTCAGCAATTGGGCCGCGCCTCATTTTTCCCACCTAGAGGAGTCCAAGAGACCCGGCAAGGTGGGTGGATCCCGGGGGAGAGGCTCGCTCTGAAAGCGTACTCCCAGGAATCGAACCTTGAACCTCCCATAGAACAACCTGTTTTGGCGACTCACCTTCACCACCACACCACCACCGAAGTGGCTTAAAAATGCACAAGTGTGTTTTATAATAATAAATAAAAAACTTAATATTATTAGATTATATTAATGATATATATATATATGTAATTCAATAAAAATTATAATATTCATTTTATGTGTTGTCCAGACATGATATATGAAAAATTCTAATTTTATGCAAAAAAGAAGTATTTTATCTAAAAAGGTAGTTTGGTAACCTTTTGATGGAACACTTATTTTAAATCTAGTTTCTGGAACTTTTATAAATTTTATTTGAAAAAATAAACTTCTTGTTTGAAATATTAGTATGAAAACTTACTTTAGTTGAATTTTTGGTATTTTTTGATAAGATTTATTTTTTTGATGAATAGTGAAAAATACTGAATTTTAATTTAAAATAGATTTTCAGTCTAAATAATTTATAGTATTAAAATATATTTTTGAATGGTCATAAAGTATAATTATATAAATATTGTATAATTTATTCCCATATAGGGTATTTTAATTAATTTCACATTAATATTAGATAAAAAACTTTATGAAAATTTGAACATTTTTACTTTAAAAACTAATTTTCTCTGACCATAAATTGGATTAATATTTAAATAATTACATCATTTTTTGTTTTATGAATTTTAAAAAATAGATTCCATAATTTTAATAATAATTTAAAAAATTAGTAGATATTTCCTTTTTATTTTTTCCAATATGAATAATGACTTTAGTAAAAAATTTAACCGTGGTTGAGGGTAATTTTGGTAATTAAGTGTAGAAATAATATTATAATTATTGTAATATTACACAAAAACATGTTATAATATTATTAAATTGTAATTTCACATCCCTAACCATTTAATGATTGATTATAAGACCATTTATGGACTTTTTATTAGAATATAACCTTTATAATATTATATTTAAAGGAAATTCAATTATATCACACTTTTATTTTTAACATGTGAAATATTTATAAAAAGGGGTTATATATGATATATGTTTGACTATAAATATTATTTTGAAGTATAAAACACTTATATTTATCATGATATGAACTTAAATAATTATGTAATTCAAATAACAAGATAATAAGTGATATAAAAAGAAGATTAAACTTTAAATAGGTTATAAATAAATTGAATAACTAACCTATGTTTATTATTTAAGAAGATACATATATTACATGTCAATTTAGAATCCATGTAATGGGATTTCTTTTAAAAACATAATTTATTGTTACTCTTTAAAATATTTTTACATCACCCAAAAGGAATGATTTTTTAACATATACATAACAAATTGAGTTTCCCAAATTCTTGTCACTTTAATGTTTTGATACTTCATTTACATGTACAAAATTTTATTTTCCAATAATGTGATTTCAGTTTTGAGTGTGTATATTTATAATAATAAAAATTTAATTTAAAGTAGAAATGTTATTTTACTTTTGTGAACCATTTATATATTGTGCTTATATTAAGTTTCTTGGGAGTTTTTTATGAGTATAGGTGGTTCTGTGATAAACCAAGGGTGGGTGAGCCCATTATATCTCTCCAATGTAGTGCTAATGAGACAGAGTTAATCGGTAGGGTGTATCTTATGTGATTTATGGATTATACTATTATGGGTATTAAAAATTTAAATATGATGGTTACTCCCCACATAGTCATGATAGCTAAATTAAACATAAGAGTGATATGAAATTAATTCACCAATTTACATTTATGATTTATATTTTCTGTGTCATTTTATAAGAATCATATTATTTGATGAGTTATGATAAATATATTATGTTTTATGGGTAAAAATAATGACTTAGTGAAAATGTTTTCATGGTTTTAATGTATTCACAAACTAACAATTTATTATTTTTTCTTCTATGTCCCTTACTGAGATTTTTGTGCCCATCCGAGGTATTAAATTATTTTTCTCAGCGTATAATGATGGTTAAGAGAACGAAGGAAGTCATGTTGAATGTTATGATAATTTTTCATGATAATTAATCATTTATAATTTTTAATGGTTTATATTTTGAAAGAAACACATACTGCTTAATTAGTATACACTTTTTATGATAGTGGGATATTATGAATGAATGATGACATTATTCATTAAAAATATAAACCTAAAAGGATCCTCAAAATGGAAGAAATTATATTCCTCACTAAAACTCAATATTTTTTAATATTTATGGTCGGGGCCTTATATTAGGCTCATTATATTGTCCTTGTAATTTTATTTTTAATCTAAATTTCCCAATATACCCTTTAACATGGTAATAAAACTAGCCAAGGTTACTATTCACATTATCCGAAAATTAAAGAGACCTATTTAATAAATTTGGAAATTATGATTCCAATTATGGATTTAATTTTTTAAAAATTAAAAACAGATAATTCTTTAAAATAAATTTAAAATTAATCCAATTGAATAAATGGGAAAACATGATTTTAATGTGCAAAATTCTAATATCCTGAAAGGTTTTTATATCCAATTTCAAAGTGAAATTAATTCCAATTACCTAAATTGAATTAGCTGATATAAAATTTATAAAATTATTCTTTTAATCTAATAAAAAATATAACTCTACTATAAATAAGTTAGAAAAAAAAATTCAATTAAAATTCAATATTTTTCGTTATTCATCAAAACATGAAGCTTCTTATAAAAACACCAAATGTTCACCCAAACTAAATCTTGATATCCAAATTCCAATGAAAATTTTAATTTTTTCAAATAGTATTTATTAAAATATGAAGTTTAATTCTAAAAAAGTTTCTCTTTTAAAAGGTGATAAAACTTATTTTAGAAAAATATTATTGTAAGCATAAAAATGGATTAATTAATTTATATTTTGTCTATAAAACACATAAGATGGATTATATAAATTATATTTAATATTATATATATATATATATCATTAATATACTCCCAAAATAGTGAGTTTTTTATTTTATTTCTATAAAACACATTTATGAACATTTAAATATTTTTTCAGAAAAAGATTTCCATTTAATTTCAAAAGATTATCACATGTGTAAAACATATATTCATAATTCATTAAATCTTATTCATTACACCTATTATAATGGGTATGTTATAATTTTATAGTTTAAATAATTATAATAATAATTATTTCTTTGTTAAAAACTTAGTGTTGTTTGTAATGTAAGAAAAACCAGTGTTGTGTGTAATGAATGATTAATTTAGTGTAGCGTGTAATGAAATATACAAGAGAAATCAAATTATTTAAAAATTTAATTCATAAATATATAGGGTTGTTATGTATTCTCAAATTTACTAATAATTTTGGATGTTCTTTGAAATATATCCTTAATTTCTATCATAGGGTTATGTTCCTTAATATATGTTTTTCTTAATCAAGTCTTGAAGGTTTCCACTAAACATATTCTAAAACCAATTGTAGTAACCTATACCCTAGTATCTCAGAGTTAGTTCCTAGATTTAATACATTGTCATAAGGAAAAAATGAATCTCATCACAAATTAATGATTAGTTTATTTGTTTGGGAAACTAGATACATACAAGATTACCATATTCTATTTCAATACAAAAACTAAAACATAATATTTTTTCAAGAATATCATTATTCCATATATAATATTATTGTATCTATTTTGTACTACTATTTATATATTATTATGAATGGAAAAAAATAAGGGTGATCACAAATGTATGGGTTAAGTACAACAGAAGAAATTATGAATCTATAAAAATAATCTATATGGAAAGATAAAATAAGTTAACACGCATTCTATGAATTCAATAAAATGAGTAGTAATAATATCTTGAGGTATTATCAATGATTAAATCACATACACACTATTTAATATACAATGAAAAATAACTAAAAAACACATTTAATTTAGTTAATAACATTAGTATCAGAGTTGGATAAGGTGTAATTGATATGGAAAGGTAAAAACCTAAGAACACATTCTATCTAATTAATAAACCAATAATAAAATGCATCCATGGATAATAAAATTGTAAAATATCATGGATTATGATTACATAATTATTAATGAAGGAAGTGTGTAACTGTTAGATTTTATGTATCTGGCACATGATACCTCTTCAATCAAGATCTATCCTCCTGACAATTTAAAAATAATTAGTGAAAAACCCATTTATCGAAGTCTAGCCGATTGATTTATCTCATGAGATAGCTAATTAATCGAGTGGCTATCTTTAATCAAGCTCCACCAATGGCTCGTATATCCAAATAATTCCTCATATATCAAATAATCAGTTTACTTCAGAAAAAATGTTCCTTAACACTAAATATCTTTATTGAGTAATGGATATAGGTTTATCAATATCTCCCTAGATAAAAAAAATAATTTTGAATATAGAAAATCATATTTGAAAATGATACATGGTTTAAAAAATAAACATATACATGATAAATAATGTGTAAATTTAGAGGATATTTAATGACCACTAATCACAGGAAAGATAAAATTTCAAGGAAAAGTTATTTAATACAAGAATCAATCAAAAAAGAAAATTTCAGTACTATCCTTGGTCAAAATAAACCTAAATAATCTAGATAGAGAAAAAGGATGGTATCAATTCATAATATCCCAAGCATACTATATTTTATATTAAAGTTTTTTGTTTTTGATGAAATTAAATACCATAAAACAATCCTTAAAATATTTATTGAGGGAAATATAATTTTTATTTCGAAAATAACTTTTCAAATGGTAAAACAATTTCACAATCATTTTCTTTGAAAATCAAATTTAAAAACTAAGAATTTAAAAAATATTTTGAAAAATCATTTCATTAAAAATTAACTTTTAATATTCAATGTATTTTTCAAAGAAATGATTTTCATATTAGTGGATATTTCTATACCGTGTGTATAAGTTGAAAATAATAGTTCTTATACACTATAAGAAGGTTGAAATGTACCATTTTTAGAAAATGATAAGAATATTACTTTTAATTTATTTTAAAAAAGTAAAAATGGGTATTTTTTTTTCAATACCAAATTTTCTAAATGATAAAACCATTTTTTGAAAACATTTTTAGAAGGCATGGTTTTTATTTAATTATACTTCGAACCGAAGAGGGAAATGAAGTCAGATTTTCCTAAAAATATTTTATTAATTATTTCAAGTATGAAAAAGTGAAATAAAATTATTATTATTACTTGAAAATACAATCAATAGCTAGAATATAATAAAAATTAAATTTTCTTATTTATAAAATGATCAAAACAATTTCCTCAACTAAAATTGATGAATAAATAATCTTTATTAGAATGATATTTTGAAATAAAACCTTACAATGATAATAATGTTGAAGTGATAATTAATCAATGAATAAATGTTTTTATCAATTATAAAACCACAAAAAATAAGTATGAATATAACATAATTTAATACAAATTCATTATACACATAATCTTATAATATCAATGACAATGAATAAGTAATATAAACAAATGAAAATAAATTGAGTTACGAAATTCTTTACGGCATGGTAATTTTCACATAAAAAACCCTTGCATGAAATAATTCAAATTAGAACTCATAATATAAAGTAATTTTAATGAATTGTTATATAACATTTTAAAGTGGTAGTATATGCATCATTTAAGTGAAATTAGATGCATAATATCGCAATATAAATCAGTGAAATGATATTGAGATGAAATCTATTACCTCATGCTTCCTTTTGGTTAAACATGATTTTACCTCCTTTATAGTGGTTTTAAAAAAATTTATTAATTTATTAATTTTTTTTAATATTTATAATATAATATATGGCCCTTTAATAGAATTCTAACAACTATTTGTTAATAATATTTCATTATTTTCATTGTTTCTGGTGTTGGTTACCTTTTTTTCTCATATGTGTTTCGTCATGAATAGTCTGAATCCTAAAAATGTAGTATAGATATATCATATTGAGAAGAATAATCATGATATAATTTTCATATTTTTACTCAAAATTTACTTTTAAAATAAATAATAAAATATGGTTTTGAAAAATGGACTATATTACAATCATAGAGATGGTACTTCGTACGTACGCACGTGTAACATTTTCATTTTTCAATGATCATTATGGAAATGTGTTAAGTAATATTTAATAATTAAATAATTATCATAATATAAAAAATAACATATTATATCTTTAAATATACTTATATATATCATCTATTTTGTTTGGTTATGAAAATAGATGCACATTGCATCGTAAACGTGGTAATCCGCGCATACCCAAAAGATGTTGTCATTTCTAAATGTAAAAAAGAAAATGATATATCACGTTTTAAGAAAGAAAAATACATCATGAATATCATAATTATTTCATTTTAATCACATATATTTATTAAATATATCCTTATTGAGTTCAATGTTAAGCATTAGTGAACAATGGCGGTAGTAATCTATACACATTAGAAACGTTATCATATCCCCTACAAAATGGAATGTTAAAAGTAATATATTATATAATGACTAAATAAGCATATTTATTTTATAAATATGTTTTATATAATTTAATTTCATCATTATACCCAACTGCGAGAGGTGGTAATGGGAAAATGAATGACATCGGTTCACAATGTGGTAGTCCACCACACACACGGACAATGATTTCATAACCCATTTAAGGGAAATGGAGGATGTTATAAATAATTTACATAAAATACCAACAACTATTTATGTTCTAGATACTTATTTTGTTGTATAATAAAGTTTTAATAATGAATTTTAGAGGTGGAGAAATAAATAAAATAAAAACACACCTTGATGAAAATTGATTATTCTTTGAGTATCCACATTTGGTTTTCACCAAAGGCCATCATAACTTGTGTTTCATAAAAAATGAGGATTATAGAATGAGATGTAAGAATTTGGGGTGTAATTTTATGATATATTTTATGAACCAAAATGGATTGAATGTGTGAAGTGGAGAGGACAGTTAGTGGCCTTTTATTAGTGGGGTGAGGGGCATACATGTTATTTTGGAAAAGATTATATCATAACCACCTTTTATAAAGAGAAAATCCTAAAAAATGGTTCATCATAGAAATTATGATATATAATGGCTAATTATTTCCATCCAATGGGTGTGCTGAAAGTTTTTCACTTTAACATTATCATATTAGTTTAACCCCTGGTAAATCTATTTTTACCTTAACCGAGGTAATTAATTTTTTCTTTTTCCATAATTCATTTTACTAAAAATAGTAGTTTTAAATTACTATAATTTATAAAATATTCTCATTTAAAATATTGAATCCATTTTCCCAAATTAACCTCACATAAGTGGACATGTTTAATTTTAAATTATCCCAACAAACGCGATGAGAAAAAAGGGTTTTAAAGAGAAAATCTTCAAAAGTTTTCAATGTTCTTATATCAAAATTCAATATGAAAATGATTCTAATTATATAAATTAGATTTAATGATATAAAATTTATCTAATTTATTGTTTAAATAAGTTTAAAATATAATTTACCTCTAAAAATAATTTAATCAAAAAGGTAGTTCTCAATTAAACATTATTATTTTTCCCTATTCATTGAAAAATTAAATATTTTATAAAAATCCAAAAAATAATCCCTAATATAATTTTTAAATTGTTATTTTAATAGGAAGTTTATTTTTTCAAATAAATTTTATAAAAATGGTAAAATTTAATTTTTTTTGTCTGTTCAATTCATGATTAAACCGTCTTTTAGATAAAATGCATTTTTAGAAAACATTTCTATTTAATTTAAAGGTTAAATATTTTATTTCTAATCAAATATATAAACATAATTATAAATATTCACTTACAACTATTATTACCCTAAAATTTAAAGGCTAGGTTATAATAGTATATCATTTTATAGTTCATTTAGACATGGGTTTGTGTATTTCATATGCTTTCGAATAGTTCAAATTTAAGGAAATATATTTCGTGGGTTGTTTAAGCTCGGTGTTTTATGTCACATACTATAGAAAATAAAATGTTATTATTTTATAAGTTATGGTTTTTGTAGAAAATAAATGAATTCCTTCCATACATGTGTAAACCATATAATTTTTAGAATTAAGTTATTAGTATTTATACTTTTCATTGAAATGAAAGGATATAATGGTTAAATTTAAAAAATAATATATTAATAAATTATGTTTTTTCATTTAAACCTAGTGTTTTGTGAATCTAAATCTATCAAATAGATTAAATTCATTTAATATTTTATATACCATAAATTCTCAGGGTGTTTTATTCTCTTCTAAGCATAGTGTTGTTTTTCATACATGATATCAAAAATGATATTTCTCTTTAAAAATATTGGGGTGTAAAATTTAGTGCCTGTCAAAGATTGAAAGTGATATTCCATAAAATATTATATATAAATATATATATATTTCATGAAAAAATTATTTTTATGTGAGGTTATATTATTTGGTGATATATGTGATCACATCATAATTAAAATGTTCTATTGTTTATTTTATCACATAACCTATTGTTTTAGAAACTACTCTATAAGATGAAATGTTTTAGAGTTTCATTTGTGTACATATTATCCAAATCATTAACTCATTTGTTGAAACTAATGAGTTAATTCATTCATTTTTGATGTGTTTTCTCAAGGTCTTTATAAAGACTATAGATATATGATAGAGATTATCTTTAGTTATTATTATTCTTAGATGGAAGTCCCTATAATCAAAGCTATCTTTTTTCTTCCCCATTTAAGAAATGTTATACTAGTATATCATAGAGGCTTGTGTATCCTAATATAATGTAGAGTGATTTATATTTGACTATGGATACCGATGAAGATCAAATACTTTTTTCCACTATCTAATTTTAAAAATTGAATATAAAGATAAAGATTTCTAGTAGCCTCATCAGTTTATGCTATGATATTTACAAATGTTGTTCATTTTTAGTTTTAACTCATGTTTCATATATCATCCATTGGATATCCTCATACATGGTATTTATTTTCTTCTTTTGTTTCAAAAAACATCTAGTAGAGTCCTATTAAACCTAATAGTCACATGATGAAACATGATTGTTTTTTTAATCTATATTGTTTTATTAAGGTAAAAATATTCCTAAATTTCCTTTTATAGATTGATACAATAATAAAAAAGTTGGATTATTTTTTATGGAAAAATAAATTTTTTTAGATTTATCAAAAATAGATGAATGGTGTATATATAAGTTTTTTATTAAAATTAGTTTCTTACATTCTATGTAGTTTTTTGATGTCATGCTAAATATTTTAAATAAAAAAAATTAATCTAAAAATGATTAATTGTAAAATCAATTATCAATAGATAAATAAATCAAGTTTCTTATATACTTGGTATAAATATTTGTAGATATATATTTAATAAATTTAGTAGTCTATGATAAAACACAAATATTGGAAATGTTCTAAAATGATTTTTCATTATGAGCCTAAAAAAGGGTCTAAAACATATTATACATGGTGTTAATATAATGAATGCTCAAATTCCTTTTATAGTGATAGAAAAGAGATACATTAATGGTATTTATTTTTATTCATAAAGAGGATTGAAAATATACTTCATATTATGTATTTTACCATATACCACTTGTGTTTTCAGAATTAACATTTGATACTAATTAAATCTTTGTGAGAGTAAAAAAAATTATTAATATTTTTCTGATAAAATTGAGAAAATATAAAGATGTGTGTTTACTATTATGATGATATGAATATCTCATTGAAATAATTATACTAATTATAACATCTAAACTGAAAAATATAATTCAAGATCTTAATTTGGGATGGTGTAATTTCTTATTGGTTGTTTAATTATCAATAATATTTAAAAGATTCAAAGTTTTGGTGATTATTACACATAATCTGAGTATATCCATTAACATGATATTTAACTGTTGTTATTTGGAATAATAATAACCTACTTGATATCGAGGATCTTCCTAGGTTATTTTTCTGAGTATAAATTTTATGACATAATAGTTGAGATATCATATAAGCTAACCTAGATATTAAGGCGACATGTGGTGGTAACAGATGAAAACATCATGAAAGTGGGTATCAACATGGCCTCTTGCTGTCACTGTTGTAGATTACCAATAGAGGAAGGCACGTTTCACCTGTTTTTTCAAGGCGAGTGGGCTCGGGCAGTCTGGTTATTCTTTGGTGGCCACGATATGTCCACGGTCCATGCTCATGATGGGGAGTATTTCCTAGATAGTTGGTTTCTTGGGACTGTGAAGGAGGGTCCTGGTTGGGCAACGAGGTCCATTATCTTCAGCAGCGCCTGTTGGTTCCAGTGGCAGGCTAGAAACCAAGCCAGGTATAAGGGAACCGGTCCAAATTCAAGGATTATCATGGTGAGAATCAAGAATTTGCTGATCTACATGTCCAACTTCTTCAAAGATAGCTAGTATGATCCTCTATGTAACCTGATCAAGATACCGCCCATGATAGAATAGGCTTCTAGAAATAATGTAGTGGGTCAATGGGTCTGCTGGAACCCCCTGATAGATAGTTATAAGCTTAACACGGATTGATCCTGCATCATGGGTAGAATGAAAGGTGGGGTCGTAGTGCGGGACACTCGAGGGGAAGTTATTCTAGCCTTCACTGAGACGAACGACAACTGTGACACTCTTGTGGCTGAGGTTAAATCTATGCTTACGGGTTTTTCCATTTTCAATTAGAAGAACCTAGATATATCCCAAGTGAAGACTAATTCTTTGACCCTACAAGATGCTCTAATTGGAAAACGTGTTTCCCCCTGGTCCATATCATATATGGTCAGAAAGTAAAAAACACTTCTTAATTTAAATATACAGGTGGCTCACACATGGAGAGAGGGGAACAAGGTGGAAGAATATCTTGCCTCCATGGTGGATTCGGGGTTAAATATATTCCCCAACACACATCCATTTATTCCCAATAGAGCTAATATGATTAGAGGATATGCCCTAGGTCTCCATTATTTTAGACCCACATAGGATTGTTTACGTTTTTCTCTTCCTTCTACTCTCTTCCTCTTATGTAATGTTGGATTTTCATTAATATTTTTTTATGTTGGATGGATATAAGCTAATAAATAATTGCAATATGAATATACTAAAAATGTTATTTCAAAATATCATTTCTTTTCTGAAATCACTATATGGCATGATATAAATATTTATTGAGTTGATGGAAATGGTAATATAATGAATCTATTGATAAAGAAATTAAAAAATGATGATGGGAATATGGAATCAGTATGTATTCAATCATTTATAGATTAGAACTATTATATTTGGTGTTTTAAAAATTTCAAAAAAATTATATGATATAAAACTTGGAAATATAAAATATACCATAGTAATAATATTAATTTAAATTTACCCTTTATTACTCATTTATATAAAAAACATTTATAACATAATAGTATAATGGTAATTTACTATGATGTTGAAATCATTCTTATTTCTTTAATTAATGTGCATCATGAATTTTCTTGGGTTATGAGAAAAATCCTGGATTTATTTGAGTTGTGGGTTTTTTGGAGATATAATGTTTACCCATGAGATAGAAGTATGTGTTGTTTTATACACTATAATGATATTGTATATCATATGGAATATCATACATTATTCAACTAAAATGCTTATTTGTGAGTATATTTTCATCATTTCAATTATATAATGATAGAAAGTTATCAAATAGGAGAACCATTTTTCATTGATACCTTTCATATATCATACTTGAGGTTGATCTGATTTGTGGGTGCATAATTAAAATTATAACCATGTAGTGGGTTTTTTATTAAATAATAAAATACTATACCACCCTACTTGATATGTATGAAATCAAGGACCGTGATTTAATTTTTAAAATAAAATTTATAGAAATATTTAGTTATGAGTAGTATTATTTTTTGATCCTCCTCGATGAATGACATTTGATACATTCGTATGCATTAAATGGTCTATATTAAGAAATTTGACTATGTTTATGTTGGCTATAAATGATAGAAAATTTATATTTCATGTGGTTAAACATAATACAATACAAGGGTATTATATGGGTATTCATTTGATATTTGTATATATATCTTATGGTATTATTATTATAATAATATTTCTATTTGGTAGGGATCACAAAAAATTGTTTTGTTTCTTTTTTATCATTGATAATTCATTAAATTCCAGTATTTTATTATTATTATGAATCATAAAATAATAATCATTTAAAATAAAATTGTGTCCCATGATTCCCCATATAACTATGTAGAATTATTATTATTTTTTGATAATTTTTTTGTTAAAAATGATTGATAATGTGTTTAAGTATGATTTCCCATGATGTTTTGAAATGAACATAATGTCTATATTGTTTTGGTGAAAGTGGTAGTTTGGATGTGTTATGAGATAAAGTCCTATATCATGGGTTGTAAAATGAGATTCATCATTATCTATGATATATATTATGGAGTAATATTTTATATTTCTTCACTAGTATTAAAATTATTTCAGGGGAGATTGATGATTCGGTGAAAATTTTGAATACTTTTTTATTAGTATAATTATGAATTAAAGGGGTAGATTGAAGATACCCTTGAGAGATAAAAGTGATATTGTATAATGTAGTTTTTTATTTTAACTGTGATATTCATTTCTCTCAAAATAATTACCATATTAATTAAAATATTTAGATAAATATCTCATTTTCATCATACTAAAGACTAGCTTCTTCATAAAATGATTCATGAGCAATGATATTTATTTCTTGTTTTATTTATTTCAAAGAAGATCATAAAATTATTTTATTTTTAATAAATATATAATGGAAAAAAATTACTGAATAAATAAATAAATTATCAATCAATGTTATTATGTTCTATCAAATATATCTATAATTATATGAGAATAAAATGAAAAATGAATAAGATGAAGAAAATATTATGTTGAAAAAAATATATATTATAACTAAGAATCCTGAAACTACTAGTGTAAATGATTAGAAAAACATGTTATTTTTAATGATAACTATGTATTTTAGTAATAAATTATAATGATTTTTAATTTATATTTGGAAATATATTTTTTTTTCAAGAAACTACCCCTCTTTGGTTATAATATTAAATTATGCATGTAATTATAGTTCATATATTTTTTCATTATTTTCTCTTTGAAATGATTGTTGATAATAAAAATAATTTGGTTAAAAAAACATGGATATAAAAATAGATAATGGAATTTTGGATCAATAACCATGGACATTATCTAAAGAAAACCCCATTATAGTTCCTATAAAATATTTTATATTTTATGTAGATATATTTTCAAGATTATAGAGATGTTAAATATTCAACCCCAAATTTTATATAAAATTTTGGTAAATATGGACCAACCAATGGTAAAGATAACCATTTCAAGTTCTTTATATATTATTTAAAAATATATTTTACCCTTCATAATGATATAGATTGTTTCATAATATTTTTTAAGTGTTTTCTTGTTATAAAATTAAATTTTATTTAGAAAACAATGAGTGAAAAAAACAATGGATCAAGATTATGTGTAATGGAGGATGAATACATCATTATATATTTTTTATTGTTCCAATTATTCATGATATATTAATTATATGTATTGTTTAGTGTTTATAATTCAAGATTTTATTATCTAAATATATAAATTTTAATGGTATTAGATCTATCGACTATCTCTTATTATTATTCATTGATATAAAGATAAATACCACATTGTCTTGAATAACACCCACTAATCACAAAGAAATAACCACTCATAAGTCTCAATGAAAATTATAATGTTTAAATACAACACTTTATTTTCATTCTATATCATGATTATTCAAATGGTTAACATATAAATCATACACACTATCCAAAAATGATATAATTTTTTATAGTGATTGAAGATCATGTTTTGAAATTCGAATCCCTATTAGTGTTTTAAAATTTAATTTAAATAGTTTTTTTGAGAGAACGTTTTCACTTTAGTATCATTTGTTCATAATCTATCTTGAATATTATATTCCATTTATTTTAATGTCATAGGGAACATGAAAATAATAATAAAATAATGGTATATCAATGATTTATAGATAGAGATATTATTTATGGTAGGATATGGGGATTTCATAATCTATTTCTTGGATACTAGATCTGTTTAACATTACTCATGAAGGATTCATGTAACATAGACCATATATGTATTATAAAATTAGTTATTAGTAGAATATTGAATCTAAAAAAAGTTCCTACAAAAAATATTTATCATCAATTTCTAAGAAGGAATCAAGAAAGGTACAGTCTTATTAAATTAAAAATTTATTTGGAATAAACTCTATGGTATTCACACATGTGGTAAGTTGAAACAAATCATGTATAAAAATATTTCATTTTAATTTTTAATATATTTTAATATAGGATTGAAAATCTATAGAATAATTTTTTACAGGAATGAATAAAGTTTTTATTAATATTTGTAGCTATATGGCAATATTTTCATATTATAACAATATAAATACTATGTGTATGGTTTTATATATGATTTTGTCTAACATATACCCACTTATGGATTAATACTTGATTGGATTCTAAATTGAAAAAATATACATTGACTTAATCACATATGAAATGATTATAAGTTCAATATTTAAGAACGATTCTAAATTTTAAAAGGTATTTTAATTAATTATATTAATGGTTTTTCAAATAATGGGAAAAATATCCTAATTTTTTTTAGAATTAAAATGAATTCATGAGTTACAATGATTTTATTTCAATAATCTCATATGGATAATGGAAATATAAATTTATTCATAAGGGAATAATTCTATTAAAAATTTTCAATTTTTGTAAGATTATTCATTTAAAAATTAATTATCAATAAAAGACTATCATGTATGCTGTTGATGATGAAACCAAATGATTATTCCAAAAGAAAAAATATTTTGTAATAGATGATCACATGAAAATAAGTTTATTTAGTAGGAAAGGAAGGTTCCAAAATCAAATCAAGTGTTAAATATTTTTTCAATTAAAGAAAATTCATCTTGTTTAGTGGAACTAGAATGATTACGTGGAGAAAAAAGTTGGTGGTGTTGTGGGGAACCATTGAAGAACCATCGGTTGTTCAGAAAAAAAGTGAGATAGATATTTTGGAACCTCTCATCCAACATTCCTCCAACACACCAATGTGGGGTATATGGCCTCCCTTTCAATTTTCAATGATCCAACACAATAAAATGTTATTAGTGGGGGGTTTTATGAAATACTCAATTTGGGTGTCATGATATTAATGGATCTAGAGGGTGGAGTGAAAATTTTCACTCAAGTAGTGGAGAGTTGTAAGAATCATATTCAAGGGTTTCTATTTAGTCAAAATTTGGTTCATTGGGAATTCATGTCACCCATGTTCTATTGAATTTATGCCTTAGATATTGTGGGTCATGTAATTGGTTCCCTATCATCTTTATAAATAAATAATGAGTTATTTTCTTAATAATAAGGGCTTGAATAGAAGTTGTTTCAATAAGAAAATTTTAAAGTGGCTAAAAAAAATAATGAGATCAAAAATATTACTTCATAAGAAAATACATCATGATATACATATACAAACATAACATATATATTTTAAAATATTATAACGCATCAATGAATTTTTAAATAATTACAATGATGTTAAAATTTATATTTAGAAGAGGGGAGGTTTTTTGGGAAATATTTATCATATCAAATGCCTTTATTTATAAAAGGGATAAAAATATTGATATTATACAACCCTCTTGGTTATTATAAATAATTTTTTTCAGTCACATGAATATAAGTTATATGAATTAAAAACATGATGAAGAAATTTCAGTATGATTATGAGAAATTAGTTTTACATATGGTGGAATCTTATAATATAACAAATATAGTTATTAATTCCACAGATAAACATGATTAATAGTTAAATTATTAGTTATTAAATCACATTTTCACTTATGAAAATGATTTAATGAACCAGTTTTCATTTATAATTTAAAATAAATCAAAATTTCTATAAATAATATTATTCACATAATGTTTTTTTTGAAAATTATTAAAGTAACAGTGGGTGGATGAAGAAGGGTTGAAAAATCAATCTTATAGGAATATATTTGAACCAAAAGGGAATAATATTTATAAAACTATAATTTATAATAAAATTTCATAAACAATAAAAAGGTGACAAGGAACATATTCTTAACACTTATGTCAAAGTTTGATGATAATTCAATTTGATAGTATTTGATGGTTTTTTGTTTTGTATAGATAAAATTAATAAATTTTTTGGATTAATAAATATTTCATTATATAAAAATAGGTGACCAATCATATAATTTAAATACTCAAAGAATAATAGTGAAAATTAAATAATTATTAAAAAATAGTCTAATGTTAAATACGTTTTTCTGATCTTAAAGATATTTTCATAATATTCCATTGATAGGGGAGTTAATGTAATTAATGTCTCAGAATTATATTAAATAATTAAAATAAAATTATTATACATAAATAATTTGATATTAAAAAGAGTGATTAATAAAAAATGGGTGTTGCAGTTGCATACAATGAATGGAAGCACGAGAATGAAAGGATAATGGATAGTAAATGCTAATTACATATAACCACTGTAACATTTAAATTGATTTCTTTTGAAAATTATCTTTAAATTGATGTAAAAATATCTAGTGACATGTATTTAAACATAAAAGGAATTGGGGGACCTATAATTAGAAATATGATTTTAATTTTAAAAAATGTTCTCTTTATTAATGGATTGAGACATAATATTTTAAGAGAATCTAAATTTGGAGAAAATATAAATAATGTGTTATTTTTAAAACATGGATATTAAGTTATTTGATTTAAATTTTCTGTTTTAATCATTAATTTTAGTGAACATTTATAATTTTTTTAAAAATAAAATATGCGATGAATTCTTACATCATGAGTTCAAATGAGGGAAATGAGCTACGAAATCAAATAATTGGTTACTATAAAAAATAATATAATTGTATGGTTCTATCCTAGATTCGAGATAGACATTTGAACACTCATCTTGTTTAGAATTTGTTTTACAAATTGTTTCATAATGTATATATTGTAAACAAATTAAAATCACTCTGAGTTAAAAAATGAGTTAAAATAAACATATAAAATATAATATGTGTTGGTCTTTATGTTTTAAATAAACTAATGGATATCGTTACTTAGTAAATTTTTTTCCTGATTATACACATATAAATTATGCTTCATTTATATCAAGTTAATGTTATGTGATAAAAAAGGATAAAAGTTATTAAATGGATATTATTAATCAAATATGATATGGTTTAAAAAACATTAATATAGAAATGGTTTTGAACAAAGAAATAATTATTGTAAATAATATATTTAAAATAAAAATATAAAATATTAATATATTACTCTATATACTCTAACATAAAATGTGGTACCAAGATAAATGAATTAATGTTTGGTTTACATGGATATAAATATTTTATTAATTAATTGAAATAACTATTTTTATGGGAAAATTCACATAATTATTTCTCTATATTAATAATAGATACTGACTTATGAAATCACATATATATATTTTATGAGATATAGATTGAAATAATATATAATTAAATAGTTTGAGAGTGTTTAGATGAAAATTATTAATCAAAATCAGTGGTATATATTTAATAAAATATGATGAAAGATATAATGATAGAAATTTTATTATATGGAATTATCTAATAATAATTTATAATATTAATGAAATAAATCTTAATAATATATAATATATACATAATGTTATTTTATTGAATTTTTATTGTGACTAGTTAATATCATTGAAATTTGAATATAATATTGATGTGTCTCATGGGGATATCCCATATTAATAGGTTTTATTATAAACTAATGAAGCATATTTGAAACAATAACATAATTTTTTAAGATATTAAATAATCATGAAGGGTTGGATAAAATTTGTTTGAGGTATATTGCAATGAGGGAAAAAATTAACATAAGAATATATTTTAGAACAAAAAATGAGAATTTAAAACATGAAGAACTATAATAAATTTCAATCATTCATACATATTAATATAGTTAAAAAATGTTGTGGAATAGACTATAAAATATAAATGTTGGATTTTTACTACAAACTATGAGTCTAATAAAATTGAGAATAAATATAGTTGGAACCATGACCTAAGAAACAATTATTAAAATTTTACAATGGTAAAATAAAATTTTATATTATATTAGGGTTAGATGGGTGGTAGAATAAGAACAATAATATTTTTTAAAACTATAATTTAACATTTAAACCCTTAATTTTGAGAAGTTGATTCCATTACATTATGAAATTAGAATTATTATAATTTTTTTATTCTTATTTCTAAAATAAATATATGATTTTTTATTAGAAATTAAATTAGTATTCTAAAACAGATAACATGTTGATGTCGTATAAAGTGAAAAACCTAAAGAAATTAACTTTGGTTGTGATCAATGGTAAGTATGGAATAAAAAAATTTCATTATAAAAAATTAGAAAATTTCAACAGACATGGTATTAAATGACTAAAAATGTTTAAAAATATGTGAGTATAAGGATTGTAAAAGTTTATTAAAATACTTATTTCATATAAATTATAACTAAATTTTTTAATGTGAAAATAGATATAGATTGAATTATTTGTATTGGGAGTGATATAAATCCTATATGTAATTTTTAATACAAATGAATATACACATTGAGATATTAATGATCATAGGTATAATATTTTATTATTATTTTCAATTGATTCCTAGAATAGGTTTAATATTTTTATATAAGAAAAATATATGCATAATTTTTTATGTTGTTTATAATGGATTACTTGAATGTTGAATATATTCTTATATTAGTTTGGAATAATTATATAAGGGTTATGATTAAAAGTATTAATATTAAAAGTTGTTTGTACGATTAATTGAATTGAAATGAGAAAATGTTACATTGGATTCCTTAATCGGACTCCCCAATACATATAAATGGAATAATGTTATTTTAATTGGTGTAGATTACTTTATGAACTTAGGGAACTTCATTTCCATTAGTGAATATTTATATATTGATCATATTCTAAATATTTACAACAAGGATGTGGTAGGATTTCCATGTGTACAAATCTTAATTGTATCTGATTGGGATATAATGTTTTCTCTAAGGTTCTTGAGAATACTTTAGAAGTATATGGATATAGATATTAGGTTCATTACTAAATATCATCCTTATACAAATATTTAGTCTTATATAACCATTTCATATCTATAATATATTTTCATAGCATGAACCACAGATTTAAATTTTTTTTTATGTAATAAAATAATCTCTAACATTATGGGATAAATTTGGAGAAGGGAATCCATTTAAACATGATATAGCTAAGGAAATGGGAGATAAGGTTGTAGTTATTCAACAAAAATTTAGGGAAGAACAATTTTGATAGAAAAATTATGTTGAAACTTATCATTGAGAAACAAATATTGAATTTCTTGAGAAGATATTAATTCATATTTCTCAATAGAATAATTTTATGATACAGGTAAATTAGGGAAATTTGATCCCAATTTATTTCATCAACATTAAAAATCTTAATCATATCAGAATGGTTACTTATCACATGAAACATTCACTAAATTTCTTTCATGTTCATGATGTGTTCTATGTATCTCTCCTTGGGAAGTATAAACCTAGCCCTTAACATGTTCTTAACTAAGAGTTCAAATGACTAGAGCATGATCTCTCTAATGGGGTACTAAAAATAGAGATTATACATTTTAGAGACAAAGATGTACAAAACAAGACAAATTTCATTTTTATTTTTTTGTGGGAAAATAATAAATTTGAGAAAGTTTCATGTGATATAGAATATGTGAAAAAAAAGAAGTATCCTTACTTGTTTTTATTAGAGTGACGAAAGTTTTAGAGAAAAAATATCATAATTTTGTACAATTTAACTCCCTGATATTTTATAATATATTTCTCTTTAAATAAATTTATTTCTTTGATATTTTTCTTTACACAAAAACCCAAGTATAAAAAAACAATGATATAAATATTATTATTTAATGTGATGGATACCTCTTAGTTTTCAGATTGGTGGGTATGTATATGATTATCTAAAGTATTAGAGAGTTTTGGTAACATATGTATAAAATCAATTCATTAGTTTTTAATTGATAAGAATGTTTAAATAAAATTATTTGAAGGTAAAAATATATGTTTTCCTAAAAAATATTTTTATTCCAAAAATAGGTTTTTATCTTAATTAATTAAACTCAATTTTATTAATTATTTTTTAAGGATTTTTTGGTAATATATTCAATCAATTAATTTAACATTCATTTAATTGTTTTTTCATGGCATGGAATGAAGGTAATCTATGTTTTATGCATAAAATTAATTTTAAAAGAAACCATTTTGTTTCATTTTTTGTGAACATATTTTAAAATTAACGTTTCTCACTTATAGAAACTTTTTAAAATAAGATGATTTTAAAAGAATAATATTATGTTTGATGGTGTATAAGAGACACAACATCTTGTTTAGAAGAACAATGAAATACTGTTATTTAAATGTTATAGTTATAAACTAGCCATTAAGTTAGAAGGTATGAATATGATGTACCATAATATTAAATATATATATATATATAGGTATTGATGATTTATTAGTAAATAAGCACTAAATATTTAGTAAATTTGATTTATTTTGCAAAAATAAATTTTCATTAAAAATGTTTTTTATTTTTTTATGTGAGAATGAATTAGAATTAATTTATAGAAATTTTATAAAATTTATTTAGATAAATTAATTTAAATTTTTAAAATATAATATAAAAATTATCTAATATTGAAAGTTTTGTATTTTTCTGAAAAGTGATATTATTCAATAAAGAGAGAAAATACCATTTTTTGTAAAAATTCCATTTATTTTCATTTAAATGTAACATTATGAATTTATTTATATCATAAATTAACATAGGAAACATTTTTTAGATTATTTTTTTTAATTAAATTTGTATCATTATTATAATTTATTTTGGTATATGTTTATTTTTTGGGTTTAAAAATGCATTTTTTCTAAAAACAGTTTTTCTAATGTCTTTTGTGAATTTATAGTAAAAGTATATTAAATAAATTAATATAATTTAGTTTTATAAAATTATATTTATTTTTGTATTCATAAATAAATATTTAAACTATCTATAATTTTTTATATTGTTTGAACATGTTATATTTTTTTGAATAGTAATAAAAATCAGTTTGTATGAAATATTGTATCTTTTATGATATTTACATGACCAAAAAAATATATATTTTTTTTGAAAATTATATAATGAATCATGTATGATAAAATAACACAAATATATTACATTAATAATTCAAAATATATAAATTTTAATTTATTAAATAATAATTATTAAATTAATTTTCATTTTGAACATAAGACTTACACAACACTAGAAAAGTAAATTTGGTGGCCTAAAGATAACATTTGTGAAGGAAAAAGTATTTTATTTATATTTTTATGAATTATTAAGTATTATTTTCTATTTTTAATGTTATATATTTATTTTTGAGTTATAAATCATGTGATTTATCAAAAATTATTATTCATTTCTTGTGCATGTCCTGAAAAGTCAAAAAAAATATTAAATAAGTTATCATGACATATATGTGAGTAAAAATACATTATGAATAAATATAAAAGATAATATTAAACTAAATTATTTTTATTTTATTATTATCTTCTATTTTTAATATTTTTTAAAGAAATAATTACCTTAAAAACCTATGCAACGTTGAGGTAGTGCTTGTGCAAGTAGTAGAGAAATAAAATAAATAATTTTTAAGACAAACTATAAGAATAAAATTTTCTCGATGAATTCAAGTGTACCATGAATTTTTTATATACATTTGATATATAATGTATATTTTAATGTCACAAAAATATTTATTTAAGATGATGTAAGTGATAGAGAAGCATCGTGACCTTCATTTTTCAAGATGAAACAGAGATAATGACCCCTGAGTCCCGCCTCCAATAGGCCCTGAGGTGGGGACCAACAACAAGGGTTTCAATCTCACAAAATGGAAGGAATTTAAAATTTTTATAGTAACCATACTTAGTAGTTAAGATGTATCATCCTCAAAAAAACTATAAGAAATACATATATAAAAGAATCAAAAAACCTTCCAACATGCATATTTAAAGTAAAACTGCATGAAATACAACAAAAAACCTCCAAAGTAAAATACTAAATGAATAAGCTTTGAAGTGATAAAAAAACTATCCTGATGCCCAACTAGTAAGGTCCAGTATAATCTGTGTAATATCCTTGGAATCCTAATTATAGTTTTATATACTTAGGATGAATATACTAGTATACTCAGTATGAAATGGCAAAGTCACTTATGCACAAGTGAGATAAGAATACTAATTACCCAGTGTGAAAAAACAAAAAATAAAAACACCTAATAAGGTAAACTATCCACTCCAACCTCATAATGGCATGCTCCACAAATAACACAAGTCAAGTAAAGTAAAGTAGTAATAACATCTATACTTGGGTTCCCCAAACCACTTCCTACTCATTAACTACTCATTCCTAACGTCGAATTTTCTGACGCTACCACACTCTTCAACAAGCCCCATTTTCACATCCTTCCCGCACACACCTGTGCCACACACCACACTACATCCCTTCCTACACACACTTGGTCCACAACCCACAACACATTACCACCTGAAAACACCTAATACTCATCCCGAATATACCTTGGAAAACATACCTCACCCATACACACCAGGGCCTCACAACCACACCAAAACCTTCCTGAAGAGTCTTGGGCTACCAATTCTTTGAAGAGGGAGCATAGAAGATCCAGTAACCATCCATCTATCCTCCCTCCCGGATGTTGGTAAAGGACACCCTCTCCAATAATAATGGGAGTTTTTGTAACATAGTACTCAACACGGGTGGGGTGCATACATAAATCCCAAAGAACTACTATTATGTATATAGGTACGAAACACTCAACCCATCCTATGGGTTTTCAAATGAAAAAAAACAGCCCACAAAAATCCACCTTTGCTACTACCTCTAAATTCAAAACCACACAAACAACTATAAACCCAATTCATAACCCCCAGATAATTCATTTAACAACTTTAATTATTTATTTAACAAACAGTCTATTCATTCCATCCCTACATAGGAAAAAACTAAACACAACACACCACAAGTAACATCATAGCCCACACATACTTCACTAAATTCCATGTAAACATCAGGTTAATGGGTCATGTAAGTTAACAACACACTTATTAAAAATTTTACCTCCTAAACCATCCTCAATATCCCCATTATACGAAAAGCACCACATCCAGAAAAATAATAATAACTCAACCAGCTTGAAGTCCCACTGCGCAATCCCCTTTCATGAACACCTGTTCAACCACTACCACCATCATTCCTCAAAGTCATTCCACCATTTCCTTTTTCTAAACAATAAAAAACCCAACACACCTCTCCACAACCACACTTGATATCCTCGATTCACAACAATTCCATACCCAGTAACATAAACATAACACAACCACAAAATACAACCCCACTTCTCAACCACTGCCCAAATGCAGTCCCACTGCAAACCAAGTTCACAAATTCCATAATAAAGAAATTTATCTACATGCGGTACCATCACACCGCCCATTCCACCCCATAATCAAATCCACACTCCCAACTATAGAACCTCACATCCAACACAAAAACAAGGTCGAACAGAACCATACACAACATACAACAACACTAAAAAGAAAGGCATGTTCAGATTTAGAAGCACCCATTCTTTAATTACATTTTCATTATTCATGGATGATTAAATAATATGTTTGATCCTTGGGAATC
The DNA here is from genome assembly GCA_963277665.1 of Viscum album. NCBI lineage: Eukaryota > Viridiplantae > Streptophyta > Magnoliopsida > Santalales > Viscaceae > Viscum > Viscum album. The sequence goes on along the minus strand of OY728138.1, from coordinate 130,841,794 downwards.
CATATATTTAACCAAATATACATGATTAATCAAATTTCCATATTTCATCCCTTCAAAAAGGAAACAATGATAAATATTCACAAGTTATGTAGGTGTGCACAACGAGGCCTCCAATGGCCATGATTTTTAGAAGGCATAAAACCCTAACAAAACTTGTCATGGATCAAGGATAACATACAAAATAGAGATATCATCATAAATATCTTCCCAGAACCACAATTATTACTTTTTATTATCTTCATTAAATTTGAGTCCAACAATTTTCACATGGAGGAATGAGTACACCCACCCTATATGATACACAAATAGAAGAGAGACGAATAGATCCCTACCTAGAACAATAGAAAATCAAAAATCCTCCTTTTTCCAAAATAGGGGGTCCTGTGAACACTAGTAAAAAATCTAGGGGAAAACCAATGAGACTTCTATAGAACATGCTCTTGAGTCCTTGGAAAAGAATAGTTCTCAGCGCACTAAGAGAAAATGGAAAGGTTCAATGGAAGAGAGGATCTTGGGTTCAGAAAGGGAAGATCCTAAATCTATAGGAAATGGTTTCAAAGGCCATTAATTACTAATCATGATCAAGACCACATAGTTTTGATCTAAAAGGAACATTTAGGTTTTTAGGATATAGATACCATTTGAAATGACCCCAAAACTCATTAAATATGGAATTTAACTCATTTAAGATCAAAGTTATTGTCAAATAAGAAAGACTTTAATAGCTTGACAAAACTGGAAATGACTCACCAATGGGTGAGTCACCGATGCGAGTCACTGATAGTGAGTCACCGATGCAACTCACAGACATGATTCATCGATGCCACTCACCAATGCATGTCCTACGGATGCCTTGACCTACGGATGCCTTGACCTAAAAATGCCATGACATACCAATTACCTGAGTCACTATCTCCCTAGGTCACCAACGCTGAGCTACTGACGCATGCTACTTATGCGAGATATCAATGCCGAGCTACCAATGCTAACCTACCAGCCATGATCTACTGACATGAATTGCAGACGACTTACTCACCTGTGAATAAATAGTATATTTGGGAAAATCTTGAAATGAGTTATCGTAGCATCTAAGAACAACCAAAACACTGGATTTTGATGAAAAAATGGACCACTAATGTATGGTCCATTACATTAGACACCTCTCAAACTATTCTCACCCTCGAGAATTAAAAACCAAACCCATAAGATGGAGGGATCTGAACAACCACCCCATAGATACCTCTCATGGATAAACCTCCTTATGTTGTTTGAATACTAGAGTGAAACTACAATATCCAAGAACACCTCTTACCACATATGCTAACCCAACTACCCATAAGATATCCCACACAATCACAAACTACTCGGAAACATGAATTAGGGAATTCCCTCTTCTATGTAAAGATATTATCCGCTATGGGTGGCACTGACTTTCCGACATAGGTTTAATGACCTGAAATTCACGTGTCTCTAATAGGTATCAGGTCCTTCTATCCTCATGGTCAAGACATTATCACACATCAAAAAATAAGGAAACAACTTATCTCATAGAAAATAAGGTTCAAGAACCACATCACAAATAAAAACACACAAGAAAAAGTCAAAATAACATTGGGTAATGGGCACGTATTTGCATCTTCCTTTTCCCATGCACTCTTCTAAAAGACACCATTCCTCCAAAACAAAAAAACTGAGGGAATGATCCATCCATGAATCAACTTTTCCAGAAGATCCTGGATCTCCACTGGTTGCTCCATGAACATTACGTCGTCTTTGATATACAACTCTCCCCATTCAATGACATGAGAGTCATCGTAAAGATGCTGATGAATTTGAGAGATGTAAAAGACATCATGGACCTTTTCCAACCATGGTGTAAATTCCAAATGGAATTCCACTTCGCCAACTTGCCCCATCACCTCAAACGGTCCAATGAACCAGGGAGAATGTTTTCTCCCTCTATCGAACCTCTACTTCCCATGTCATGGGGAAAACTTCAAGAACACATGGCCTCCAAAATAAAACTAAAAGGCCTCCTCCTACGATAGAAATAAAACTTATACCGGTCATGTGCTTTATTAATTATCTCACAGAAAAGATACAACTTCTTAGTTTTACTCTACACCACATCCAGATCAAGAACAACTACCTTCCCATATTTTTTCCAGAATAAAGGTGAATGACATGGTATCCCATAAACGACTTTGAATGGAGCCATAAAAATGGATGAGGGATAAATATTGTTGTAAGATAACTCTCCCTAAGGAAAGAATCATACCCAATATCCTTAAAAATATAGAACACATGCCCGCAACATATCCTCTAATGTTTGGATGTTCGTCTCAGTCTTCCCATCTATCTGAGGGTGGAAATTAGTGCTGAGGTGTAACTGAGTGCCAAAGGAATTCTATAATCCCCTCTAGACACATGAGGTAAAACGCGTATCCCAATAAGAGACGATGGATCTCATAACCCCATGCAGCCACACCACCTCATCCACATATCTCTACCCTAAATAATCCACTACGCTCGACTCCTTGATCGTAAATAAGTGATAAATTTTTTCTAGATGATCAACCTCTAACTAGATTTCATCCTAGCCTCCTTGAGACCTGGGTAGCCCTATGATGAAATCCATCGAGATTTCATCCCACTTTCACTCGGGGACATCTAAGGGCTGCAACAAACCACTGGGAACATGGTGCACAAACTTCACCTGCGGGAACACTAAGCACTTCACCACAAACTCTGTTGCTACCTGCTTCATCTCAAGCCACCAAAACTACTTCCTCAAGAAATTATATATAATGGAAACTCATGGGTGTACCACTAATGGTGATCTATGAAAATCATAAAGAACTCCCTCATGCATTGAAACATGGACAAATGGATTCTCACGTAACAACTTCTGATTCTGACCATCCTTCGTCCATCCCTCTAAAGAATCTTCCTGATGAATGCTATCATGCATCACCTCAACCTCCGAGTCACCCCACCGAGACTCCTCCATTTTATTAGTTATAGATGACTACACTATCATCTAAAATAGACAACCTTTGTCACCATCCATTCCTTTATCAAAGTGGAAGTCAATAAAGTCCTCCATTGCCTTCCAAGAACCCATAGAATCCTAAAAAACCTCTCTCTATGAGTTCTTACTCAAAAAATTGGATACAATGTCCCCATTTCTTGAGGTGTTGGAAATATCAAAATCATAGACCTAAAAAAAATCCATCCACATTCACTTCCACAGGTTCAGATCTCATTGGGAAAAGATATTCCTCATGTTATTGTGATCTTCAAAGTCCAAAAAACACTCCTCAATAAGAAAATTCTACCACAACATTATCATAAACATGAAAAATATTAGTTCCAGATCATGGGTGGAAAATTTAAGTTCATGGGGACATAACTTCCTACACCCGTAAGAGATCACTCCCTTTTGATGAATCAACACACACCCCAAGCCAATACAAGAAGCATCACAAAAACCTTTGCACTTCACCCCATTCATTGGGAACTTGAGCACCGAAGCAGTAACAAACTTCCCCTTTAAATAGATGAATAATGAATGTCACTACTCGATCGAAATCAATTCTTATAATTTTATAATCAGAGCCATCTACAGAGCTACCACTCTAGAGAAATCAGGTATGAGTCTCTGGTAATAGCCTACCAAACTGATAAAACAGTGAACCACTACCACATTCTTGGGTTCTGACCAAGAAAATACTGCCTCAACCTTTGATAGGTCCATTTCTACACCCTATTGAGATACCACATGTCCATGGAAGTGGACCTACCATGTCCAAAACATACACTTAGGCAACTTACAATAGATCTAGATGCGTCAAAGAAACTCCAATATAGTTATGAGATGCTCGATTTTCTCTTTCTCATACTTTGAGTAGATCAGGATGTCATCAATGAACATGATGATGAACTAGTCTAGGAACTCACAGAATATGGAGTTCATAACTCCCATGAACATGGTTGGTGCATTCGTAACACCGAACAACATAACCACGAATTTGAAGTGTCTATAACTACACCTGAAAGTAGTCTTTGGGATGTCACCCTTCTTCACCCTCATGTGGTGATAACCAGGTCATAGATGAATCTTATAAAACCATCATGATCCCCTTAACTGGTCAAAAAATATAATCTATACTTGGGAGAGGGTAACGATTATTGAATGTTACTTGATTCAACATTTAGTAGTCTATGCACAACCTCAGATCACCATCTTCCTTCTTCGCAAAAAAGTCTAGAACACCCCATGGTGACACACTAGGCTGGATAAAGAATATCTTCATCAGATCTTCAATCTAAATACTTATCCCCCATAGCTTAGAAGGTGTCATTTGATAAGGATCCATTGAAATAGGGAAAGTATTGGGCTTCAAGTCTATCACAAACTCAATGTACCATCAAGGGGGTAGAGTCAAAACCTCCTTGTGAAAAACACCCAAGAACCCTCTAAAAACACTGGGATCACCAAATATCTCATAATCCACTGATAAATTTTCCAACAATGAAAGAATAGGCTACACACGCCAGCTTCCCACCTGACAACTACACTAGCCAACAAAAGCTACATACTAGGAATTCACACATAAAAACATAAATCTTCTTTGAAATCAGTCGATAATAGAATACATAGATTAAAACCAATCAATGTCTGATATAACATCATATGGATTCAATTTTAGAATAAGAAGATTCCCACTAGACTGTTGCAACCCCAACATCAGTATACATCCCCAAAAAACATAAAAAAAGATGGTCTAACCTTCGATTGGTGTACTCAACACTAGGGTCATGGAATGTATCTCTATGTCCAATCCCAGATAATGGTCTCAACCAGGTGAAATAATGGAGGGAGAGTCTCTTGAATAAAAAAAAGCACGAGAAAGAGTTCTAAACAAGTTGATCGTATCACGAACGATATCTAGCCCATATAGAACCGATAATTATACAATTTGAAGTTGAGTAGTCTTAACTCTTCTTCCCTCTACAGTCAACTACCTCCCTGACCATTCCTAGGTCAAGGTAGATAAGAAATTCCATGAGGTTTTCCACCACCTTCTCAATCTCCTCTCGATAAATAAAGAGCCTACTATCCCTACTGCTAAAATTCCATGACTGACAACTGCTGCTAAGGTATGAACTGAAACTTTCCACCTCAACTATACTAATCTCGAACTGGGCAATTACTTTTACGTTTCCCACAACCGCCACTTGTGAAATGCCTCTATTGTAAACCTACGAGAAAAGGATGAGGACCATATGGTCGAAACTAATACTATTGTGGTCAGCTCCTTGTTGGCCGAAACCTGGAAGGTCCTAACACTAGAGAACTGCTTCTAAAAGCCTTCCCCTTTGAAGAACTATGATGGCTCCCATATCATGGTAAATATACTCAGGATCACATCCTTTCCACTACCTCATCCTTCTTTTGAACCTATAGATAGGCCAAAAAAGTTAAGGGAGTAACTACGTACTAGATGGTAGGATATAGTGACTCCTCTAAAAATCTCATCGATACTCCTCATCTAGAATGTGATACGTAGAAATGAAAATTATATCCTTGAACATGGTCCCTAGTTACCATACTGACATACTCTCCTACTGGAGGGAGAGTAGCTTATGTCGCTTCTCAACCTTTATGTTTGACGAAAGGAATTCCGCCCAAAACTCCTTCTCAAAATTGAACCACATTACATCAGTCTCATTTTTCTCCCATAGGTACAACGTCCCCCACTGAATTGCAACACCCCTCATATGAATAAGTTCTAATGGAACCCAATACTCTGTCAGAGCCTGGATCAAGATGAAAGTGATCACCAGCTTCTTAATCCATCTCTCTGTCTCTGTATCTGAAACGTTACCTTTGTACATTCCCAAATTATTCCACTAGAGAGAATGACGTATATTCTTCCATTAGTTGTCCTCCTCCTCTAGATCAAATCTCCACCAATTAACAAGATCATACTACTGGGACTCCACTACTCATACCACACACGGACGACGATCAAGTGCCATAGCTGAAAATTAAATAGGGAACTTCTAAGCCTAAGTATTATTGAATTTTATTTAGGATTTATTTTAACCCATTATTTAGTTTAATTTTCTAAAAATTTAAAAAACAAGAACACAATTCATCATGATGCATGTAACTTTTCTAGAGTCTCTACCCAAAAAATTATGTATCCTCACTTGGTCAATCGGTAAGCTCAGAGTCCTTGGATCAGTTCACGTAGGGCCCTAAAATCCTGTGTCCTAGTGGGTAATCACTAGCCTATTTCATTAAATATGATCACCAAACACTCAATACCTACCATCCCATGCAATAATCAGTATTTCTAACTCCAGAATTCATTATATCTCTCAACCATCACCTCTGATACCATTCTGTCATGACCCTCCTTCTTCAAGATGAGGGAAGGTATCGAGAAGTGTCATGACCTTACTTCTTCAAGATGAAATAGATAATAACCCATGAGTCCCACCTCCAATAGTCCCTGGGGTGGAAACCAGCACCATGGGTCTTCAATATCACAAAATGGTATGCATTTTACCTTTTTATTTTAATCATGATTGGGAGATAAGATGTATCAAACTAAATAAAACTACATAACATACATATATAAAAGAAGCCAAAAACCATCCCACATACATGTTTAATGTAAAAATGATTGAAATAAAATGAAAAAGATCAATGTAAAATACCAAAAGAACAATCTTTACAGTGACATAGAAACTATCCTGATGCCCGAGCTAGGAAGGTCTAACACCATCCTAGTAATATACCAGTAATCATGATAATATTTTTATATACATAGGGTGATCATACAAGTATTCTTAGTAGGAAAATCTTAATTTAGTCACACACAATTGGGAGAAGCATACTAAGCCCCCTGTGAGAAATAGAAAAACTCAATACACCTAACAAGGTATACTATCCATCCCAACCTCTCAAAGGCATGCTCATCAAATAATACAAGTAAATTAAAGTAAAGTAGTAGGAACATCGATATTTGGGTACCCCACACCACTTACCACTAGTTAACTTCTCATACCTAACAGTGAACATCCCAACCCTACCACGATTTTCCAAAAACCCCACTATCAAAACCTTCCCACATACACTTGGGCCACAAACCACACCACATTACTAACCACACACACATGGACCACAAACCACACCACATTACCCCCACAGACACCTAGGACTCATCCTGAAGACACTAGGGAAAACATATCTCACCTAACACACATGGGCCTTCCAACCACACAAAAATCCCAAAGACTCTTGGACTACCAATTACTATATGAAGGATTAGAGAAAATCAGCCATCCATCCTCCCATCGGGATATTGGGAAAGAACACCCTTCTCCATAATAATGCTTGATGTTCAGAATACAGTGCTAAACACAATTGGAATGTGTATAAAAAAAAACTACAAGTATATATATATTTGTACCAAACACTCAACCCAAAATATGGGTTTTCAAAACAAACAATCAGACCACATAAAACAACATTTTTAACTACCTCTAAATGAACAACGACAAAAACAACTGTAAAACCAATTCATAACCCCAAACCAATTCATTTAACTAACTTTATTTCTTTAGTTAACAAATCATCTATTCATTCCATCCCAACCCGAGAACCTACCAAACACATCACACAACAAGTAACATCATAACCCACACATAATTCACCATGTTTTTAAAAACTCTAGGGGAAATTCCCATGCAAGGTAACAATATACTTCTTCAGAATTATCCCTCATAAACCATCCTTGGGAGCCCCGCTACATGAAAAGTACCACATCTAGAAAAAAAAAAGCTCAACCAGCTTGTAGTCCCACTGTAAACACCCCTTTCTTAAAAACCCATTCAACCACTACCACCATCATTCTTCAAATTCATGTCTCCTTATCCTTTCTATCAATAGGAAATATCCCAACACACCTCTCCACAACCACACTTAGTAGCCCCACTATATAACATGTAATGTCCCGGTTCCAGAAGTCGCCCAGAGACGCCCCGTACTTGGTTGGTCACATGGCCTCAAGAACATTTTCCCAAATGACAGAGGCTACCGACTAGTTGTGATGGACTAGGGTGTGATAGTGGGGAAACTACGCCCTCATTGTCTGAGTAACACAATGGAAGAGAAACAAATAACAATAGAAGAAGCAGTAATATTACCATACAAAAAAACAGCAGAAGAATGAATAAATAACCATTGGATCACACATATACATATAAATGATACATGATACATATGTCTAGGAAAGCAGCCAAACAAGTCACAATTATGAAAGCCCTGCTTTTTATTACAACTTAAAACTGATTTATTACATAAAACTTCACTTGATACAACAAAGAAGATCAAGAGGTTTAGTGTCTTTGGGGATTAGTATCATTACATAAAAACTTTAAACTTGAAATACAACATCTTTATTGAAAACTTCCTTTACATGACCACTACATTCCTTTGTACTTAGTATTGCATGGGATAACCTAAGGACATGCATATGAAAAGGGTGAGCTATAAAGACCAGTAAGGGAGTACACAATGAATAACATGAGGAGTACAATACATGTTAGGCAATAGGAATATCAATAGAGCATAAGAGTAACATGAACATAAAGGAATGATAAAGCATGATAATCATAACATGGGAATGTGGCAACAACACTTAACATTGAATTAGCATGAGCCAAGGCTCATTGCACATGGATCATGAGTAAACCCTCATTGCACTTGAAGCACGAGTAAACCCTTTTTTTACTTGAATTAGCATGAGTCAACACTCATTTCACATGAAGTATCATGATACTATACTTTACCCAATTCATTGGAGCGCTATAAGGGCGCACCCTTCTTAAACATTTCATTTCATGCATAAGTGTGCCACATGGATCATAAAACATGGATTCATAAAACATAATCATTTATTCCACGATAAAGGAATGTGGAATTCATACATGAAACTTTACAATCAATAAGTAAATGTGCAGAAAGGTGAATACCCTTGATGGAGAAATGGGCATGGTATTCACTACACAATGACATTGGCTTAGAAAATCGGTGCCATTTCGGCAGCGTAACGGCGTGACATAAGAATTCATAAAAAAAGGTTGATGAGAGAGAAATGGGTTCCTCATCATATTTACATGTAATGGAAAGTAAACAGGTTATATAGATACATGTCCCAACAATTGTAATGGAATTTATTTTCATGATAAAAAAGTATTGCTTGAATGTAAATGAGGAGGGAGAAGCTCCTTTCGGAATTTCGGCATAGTAACGGGTGTACATGGGAGGCATTAAATGAGAGATAAAGGGGTCTCACTTAATTCAAAAATAAATAGGGCAGTATGAGGGAGGTGCAAAACCATACCTCTACATTCATAATTGAAAATTAAATGGTCAATACAACTTAAAGAAAATTGACAAAAATGAGAAAGGAAGAAAAAAAACCCTTACTCGGAAGTGTGATTCCAAAGGCTAGAGAGAGGCTTGTGAGAGGATTCTTGGGAGCTTGGGGCACCTTGAGAGGATTATAGAGAGATTAGGTCAGAGGTTTGATGAATTCCAAGGGCTTTGAGTGAGGAGGAAGTGGGAGCTTGGGTGGGTTTATATAGGAAAGGTGAGAGAATTCTTTATTATTTAGGTTTGGGACCCCTTATATTAAAATAATCCAAACCACAAACCATCCCATGGTATTTGCCCATGGTTTCTGGAAAAGGAAATAGGAAAACAATATTTTATAAGGAAAAGGCCCGAACTTATTAAAAAATTAGGGTTTCTTATGTGGAGGTGAGTCACACTCCCATGGAAATTAATTTAAAAAGGCAAAGTGTTGAATAAGTCTTGAGGGGTTCATTAATGCTTTGAAAAGTAATTCAAACAAACCAAAAACCTCATTATTTTAATGATAAAACATATATTGGCAGAACATAAGGATTATGGTATTTTATTACATCACCATTGGGTCATTATGATGTCATAAAACACATTATATATTTAAATGGTATTTAATTTTTACCCAAAAATTTGACTGTCTCAGAAAATTATGAAAAATTCGACATTGGATAATTTCGACGTCCTGATTCCAAAAATAATATTTATTTTATCTAAATAATTTTCTATATATATGAATTTTCACTTTTAAAATAAAAACCGACATTTATAAAAAATTCACGGGTTTTGACAGAAATAGATTTCAAACCTTAATAAAATTTTTTAATTGAGTTCATAAAATTATAAGATCATTTATATTTAATAAAAATTAATTTAATATTAATAATAATATTTTATTAAAATATTATTTAATTAAAAATCCCTTAATTTAATAAAATATAATTCTTAATTAAATAATAACCAAAAACACCATTTGTACTTTAAAAACTATTTACAATGTATCAAAAATGACTAGAAATTATATTCATTATTATATAAAAAACTAATGTACATGAACATAGTACTACTTATTTGTTACATAACCCCTTAAAATAGCCGCATAAGACCTAAGGGTAAGGTGTGCGATGGTGACAAACTCTGGGGGCGGATCGGATAACATCGCTCGAGTGGTAATCTCTATCAACTTCAACTTTTCCCGTAGACGGTCCCATTTGAGCTTGACATAATGAAGCTCAGCTTGGGCTTGGTCAAGGGTGAAGCCCAAAGGCGCCACCTCTTTTCCGAGCTCCGAAAAATGGGCTTCGTATGGGGCAATTCTACTGGATGAGGCCATCGCTTCCTTTGTCTGAGTAAAATTGGGTTCGTTAAAGCCATATATTTATACTACTCATGTGATCACTATTCAACGGCTATAAAAGTAACGGTCAAAAATCTTAACATAAAACCAAAGAAATTGACATCTTATAAAAACATTTTTCATAAAGTGACATTTAACTGGATCAAGAGGGATTTTCATTAATGAAACTTTGGGTCGTTACAATATTCCCCCCTTAAGAAATTTCGCCCTCGAAATTTTCCTTTTCCCACACTAAAACAAATGTGGGTAACTCGGCTTCATCATATCCTCCGACTCCCAAGTTGCTTCTTCAAACTTTTGGTTTCTCCACAACACCTTGATGAGGGGAATTGTATTATTTCGTAGAACTTTTTCTCTATGATCTAAGATCTTCACTGGTTTCTCCTCATAAGAAAATCATCTTCCAATTGTACCACCTCGAAAGAGAGTACATGTGATGGGTCCGGTATGTACTTCTTTAAGAGGGATACATGGAAGACATCATGCACCTTGGCCGTAGTAGGTGGAAGTGCTAGTCGATAGGCCACAGCCTTAACACGATCAAGAATCTCGAAGGGGCCAATGTACCTTGGACTTAACTTCCCTTTCTTTCCAAACCTCATGAACTTCTTCCACGGAGATATGCGTAAAAACACCATGTCTCCGACTTTAAACTCAAGGTCTCGTCGACGATTATCTGCATAACTCTTCTATCAACTTTGGGCTGCCTTGATATACTGCTGAATGGTTTTCACCTTCTCCACCATTTCTTCAACCATTTCTGGTCCAAGCAGCTTACATTAACCGACCTCATCCCAACATGCCGGTGTTCTGCACCTTTTCCCATATAGGGCTTCATATGGTGCCATTTGGATGATTGAGTGGAAACTATTATTATAAGAGAACTCAACCAGAGGAAGATGTTGATCCCATCCTCCTTTAAAGTCCATTGAGCATGCTCTCAACATGTCCTCAAGTGTTTGGATAGTCCGCTCGGATTGGCCGTCATTTTGAGGATGATAGGCTGTAGTGAAGTTCAGTTCAGTATTCAGAGCATGTTGAAGACTCTTCAAAAACTTATAGGTGAATCTTGGATCTCGGTCAGAAACAATAGATAATGGTACTCCATACAACCATACCACTTCCCTGATATATATCCATTCCAGTTGATCCAAAGAGAAATCCTCTCGAATAGAAATGATGTGTGCAGTCTTTGTAAGACGATCCACAACAACCCAGATTGCATTGTTGCCTTTGGATGTCCTTGGAAGTCTAGTGACAAAGTCCATGGTGATGTTCTCCCATTTCCATTCTGGTATGGGCAATGGTTGCATCATCCCCTTAGACTTCTGCCTCTCTGCCTTCACTTGCTGATACACCAGGCACTTTGATGTATATTCAGCGATCTCCTTCTTCATATTATCCCACCAAAAGTTTTCTCGGAGATCTAGATACATCTTTGTGCTCCCTGAGTGAATAGAGAAATTTAAACTATGTGCATCATCCAAAAGTTCCTTCTTCAGCTCCGGACTTGATGGAACACATAGTCTTTTCCAAAACCGCACAATTCCTTCTTCATTAACATTAAACTCTAAGGATTTTCCCTTTTTGATAGCTTCCACTTTTTCTTGAATTCCCGCATCATCCTTTTGAGCATCCTTTAACCTTTCCAAAAGAGATGGTTGAGCAATCATTTGTGAAAGGATTGATGATGTTCCCTTCTTTATGATTCCCACATCCATCTTCATCAAGTCTAAGAAGATTGGATCCTTCTCAATTCTCATCATTGATAGAATCGCTGGATCCTTTCTACTTAGGGAATCTGCCACCTTGTTCGCTTTCCCAGGGTGGTAATGTATTGAACAGTCATAATCCTTGATGAGCTCTATCCATCTTCTCTGGCGCATATTAATCTCTTTCTGTGTGAATATATATTTAATACTCTTGTGGTCAGTATATATATCACATTTCTCTCCATAGAGATAATGCCGCCAGATTTTCAAGGCAAAGATCACATCCGCCAACTCCAGATCATGCGTTGGATAATTTCGCTCATGGATTTTCAACTGTGTTGAGGCATAGGATATCACTTTATCATTTTTCATCATCACACATTTTAATCCCTTCTTCAAATCATCACTGAATACCACAAAGAGCTCCCCACTTGTGGGTAAAGTGAGCACGGGTGCAGTGATAAGCCTCCTTTTCAACTCCTTGAAGATTTCTTCGTATTCATCACACCAAGAAATAATTACTCCCTTTCGAGTTATCTTGGTAAGAGGGTTGGACAATCATGAGAAATTCCTCACAAATCATCGATAATATCCAGCTAACCCCAAGAAGCTACGGATATCAGTTACCGATGTTGGCCTTGGCCATCCCTCAATTGCATCTGTTTTGGAGGGGTCCACAGATATCCCATTGATTGTGATGATATGGCCCAAGAATGAGAATTCATTCAACTATAACTCATACTTGCTTTACTTTGCATAGAGATTCTCCTTGCGCAAAGTCTCTAGTACAGTTTTTAAATGCTCCTCATGGTCCTCCTTGGTTTTGGAGTATATTAGAATATCATCTATAAAGACTACCAAAAATTTGTCAAGGTAATCTATAAAGACTATATTCATCAAGTCTATGAATATTGTTGGAGCATTGGTGAGTCCGAAAGGCATTACTATGAATTCATAGTGCCCGTACCTTGCACGAAAAGCAGTCTTGGGGATATCTTCCTTCTTCACCCTTACTTGATAATATCCCGACCGCAAGTCCACCTTGGAGAAGTATTGTGCTCTACGCAGCTGATCAAACAAGTCATAGATTCTTGGGAGAGGATACTTGTTCTTTATCATGATTTTGTTAAGTTCACGATAATCGATGCAAATCCGCATTGACCCATCCTTCTCCTTGACGAAGAGGACTGGTGCAACCCATGGTGATGCACTTGGGCGTATAAACCCTTTATCCAGATTCTCCTATAGTTGTTTCTTCAGCTCTTCGAGCTCAACAACAGCCATTCTATATGGAGTCTTGGATATTGGTAGCACCCCAGGTAAAAGTTCAATTGAGAACTCAACATCTCTTCTTGGAGGAAGACCAGGAAGTTCCTCGGGAAACACTTCAACGAATTCCCTCACAATAGGCATTTCTTCAAGGGTGGTTTCTTCCTTAGACTCAATCATCTGATCTAGATATGCGTGTTCATAAGGCAATAATATCCATGCTTGAGATGATGGAGCTAAAGGAGATTCATCTTCCTCCTGACACTTGTAAAGAATTGGGGGTCGATTCTCCATATGGAGTGTGATTTCCCTCTCCCGACAATTTATGTTGGCTCTATATAAGGAAAGCCAATCCATGCCAATAATTGCATCAAATTCCACCAGAGGGAGTATGATGAAGTTCACTGGGAAATTTAATCCACAGATTATAACAGGGGAGGACTTATACTCATTGGATGCAATGATTGCCCCATTTTCCGTACTCACCGACATCTTTACTTCCATGATTTGTGATGGTGCTAGGATTGTTCTACTAAACTTTTGAGATAAAAAATAATGCGTAGAACCTGAATCAAAAAGTACGTTCACTATTATTGAATGAATAACTAGCGTACCTGTCACCACTTTGTTGTCGGGGTTCACTTCGGCAGAAGTGATGGCAAAAGCTCTTCCTTGCTGTCTTGGAGGTTGCTGGTTGCCTCCGATAACCCTTGGATTAGGGAACTGATTTGAAAAATGACCCGGTTCTTTGCATTTGTAGAATTGAACAATGCGTTGAGGTTCGAACGGAGCAATCCTCTCCTCTATCGCAGTCGCGAGTCTTTCTTGCCGACAGTTAATAGCTAGGTGCCCTTCTCTTCCACACCTGAAGCATTTTCTCGTCCCCCTAAGGCAATTTCCAGGGTTCTTCTTTCCGTACTTTTGGAAAGTGGGGTGCTGGAACTTCTTAGTGCCGTTGGATTTATCCATCGGACCACCAGCATTGAAGTCCACCTTACGCTTCTTGTCCCCATGATACCCCTGTGATTCTCCGATCTCCATTTCAACCTTGAGGGCACATCGGACAATTTCCTCATAACTGTCGAAGTCACGGATCGCTAATGACTTCTGCAAACTAGGATTCAACCCACCAAAGAAGCGGTCAACCTTGCATTCGAGGGTAACGACAAATCCAGAAGCGTATTGTGCAAGACTTGTGAAGTTTGCCTCGTACGCTACCACAGATTCTTCATCCTTCTGCTTGAGGGAAAGGAAGTCCCTTTCCATCTTAAGACGGAGGGTGCGTGGAAAATATTTATCGAAAAACATCTTCCGGAATTCCTTCCATTCCAAACCTCGATCTCCTCATCAGGCTTCGTATTTTTGATCAACGTCCACCATTGATCAGCTTCACCCTCCATACGATAAGCTTCCAGGAGAACCTTCTCTTGTTCAGAGCATTGGAGGATGGAGAATATATTTTCAATGGAGTTGATCCATTGTTCAGCGATCGTGGGATCGGATGATCCACTAAAAGTAGGAGGCCTTTGTCTCATGAATCTTTCAATAGCGACTTGTTCTTTCTTAGGGGGGGTTGAATGTTCCTCTTGACCCATGTTTCTATTCAAAACTTGAGTTAGATGAGAGAGAAGCATGACAAAGTTCGCGATTCCCGCTCCCATTGGATTGGGCATCTCATTAGTACAATCATCACACTGATCTTCACAACGGTTGTTAGCCCGAGTTCTCCTATTACCAGCCATTGGCTGGAATAAAAGGAAAGTTAAGGGTAACACATAAAGGGTAATCCAAAGACAAAATTTGATGACTTATAAATAAACTTTAATCTCTCTAACTCATGAGTCTATAGGATTCAATCCAGGCTTTTCATGATCTTCCTTCTAACATATATTCTTAGGGGCATTTTTCCCTTAATAAGGGTTCATACTAAGATTGTGAATTTATCAAAACATATCCCCCGGGAGTGTCGTAACCAAGAGTGCAGCAAGGCCCATTGTCATGCACCAGTTCCCGTTCGAGTCTATCTCAAAGCGGTGTTTTCGGGTTTTACCCCTAGGATACATTTGTGCCAGAGCCGACTCTACCTGCTCGTATCCAGACAAGGACGTATTTGTTTGATAAACCAATTACTTAGTATTTACCAAAACTTAGGGAAGTTTTTGTTATACTTAGTCTTGTATCTAAGGCTTTACTAGGGTTTCCTAATCCCAAAAATAACTAAACCTATCCTCTGATACCAACTATGAAAACCCTGTTTTTTATTATAACTTAAACATGATTTATTACATAAAACTTCACTTGATACAACAAAGAAGATCAAGAGGTTTAGTGTCTTTGGGTCTTAGGATCATTACATAAAAACTTTAAACTTTAAATACAACATCTTTATTGAAAACTTCCTTTACATGACCACTACATTCCTTTGTACTTAGCATTTCATGGGATAACCTGAGGACATGCATAAGAAAAGGGTGAGATATAAAGCCCAGTAAGGGAGTAAACAATGAATAACATGAGGAGTACAATACATGTTAGGCAATAGGAATATCAATAGAGCTTAAGAGTAACATGAACATAAAGGCATTATAAAGCATGATAATCATAACATAGGAATGTGGCAACAACACTTAACATTGAATTAGCATGAGCCAAGGCTCATTGCACATGGAGCATGAGTAAAACCTCATTGCACTTGAAGCACGAGTAAACCCTCGTTGCAATTGAATTAGTATGATTAAACACCCATTGCACATGACGTATCATGATACTATACTTTACCCAATGCATTGGAGCGCTATAAGGGCGCACCCTTCTTAAACATTTCATTTCATGCATAAGTGTGCCACATGGATCATAAAACATGGATTCATAAAACATAATAATTTATTCAACGATAAAGGAATGTGGAATTAATACATGAAACTTTACAATCAAGAAGTAAATGTGCATAAAGGTGAATACCCTTGATGTAGAAATGGGCATGGTATTCACTACACAATGACATTGGCTTAGAAAATCGGTGCGATTTCGGCAGCGTAACGGCGTGACATAAGAATTCATAAAAAAGGTTGATGAGAGAGAAAGGGGTTCCTCATAATATTTACATGTAATGTACAGTAAAGAGGTTATATAGATACATGTCCCAATAATTGTAATGGAATTTAGTTTCATGATACAAAAGTATTGCTTGAATGTAAATGAGGAGGGAGAAGCTCCTTTCAGAATTTCGGCATAGTAACGGGTGTACATGGGAGGCATTAAATGAGAGAGAAATGGGTCTCACATCATTCAAAAATAAATAGGGTAGTATGAGGGAGGTGCAAAACCATACCCCCACATTCATAATTGAAAATTAAATGGGCAATACAACTTAAAGAAAATTGACAAAAATGAGAAAGGAAGAAAAAAAACCCTTACTCGGAAGTGTGATTCCAAAGGCTAGAGAGAGGATTGTGAGAGGCTTCTTGGGAGCTTGGGGCACCTTGAGAGGATTATAGAGAGAGTAGGGTAGATGTTGGACGAAATCCAAGGGCTTTGAGTGAGGAGGAAGTGGGATCTTGGGTGGGTTTATATAGGAAAGGTGAGAGAATTCTTTATTATTTAGGTTTGGGACCCCTTATATTAAAATAATCCAAACCACAAACCATCCCATGGTATTTGCCCATAGTTTCTGGAAAAGGAAAGAGGAAACAATATTTTATAAGGCCAAGGTCCGAACTTATTAAAAATATAGGGTTGCTTATGTGGAGGTGAGTCACACTCCCTTGGAAATTAATTTTAAAAGGAAAAGTGTTGAATAAGTGTTGAGGGGTTCATTAATGCTTTGAAAAGTAAGTCAAACAAACCCAAAACCTCAATATTTTAATGATAAAACATATATTGGCCTAACATAAGGATTATGGTATTTTATTACATCACCATTGGGTCATTATGATGTCATAAAACACATTATATATTTAAATGGTATTTAATTTTTACCCAAAAATTTGACTGTCTCAGAAAATTATGAAAAATTCACCGTTGGATAATTTCGACTTCTTGATTCCAAAAATAATATTTACTTTATCTAAATAATTTTCTAAATATGTGAATTTTTACTTTTAAAATAAAAACCGACATTTATAAAAAATTCACGGGTTTTGACAGAAATGGCTTTCAAACCTTAATAAAAAATTTTAATTGTATTCATAAAATTATAAGATCATTTATATTTAATAAAAATTAATTTAATATTAATAATAATATTTTATTAAAATATTATTTAATTCAAAAATCCCTTAATTTAATAAAATATAATTCTTAATTAAATAATAACCAAAAACACCATTTGTACTTTAAAAACTATTTACAATGTATCATAAATGACTAGAAATTATATTCATTATTATATACAAAAATAATGTACATGAACATAGTACTACTTATTTGTTACATAACCCCTTAAAATAGCTTCATAAGACCTAAGGGTATGGTGTGCAATGGTGAAAAACTCTTGGGGAGGCTCGGATAACATCTCTCAAGTGGTAATCTCCATCAACTTACACTTTTCCCGTAGACAGTCCCGTTTGAGTCTGACATAATGAAGCTCAGCTTGGGCTTGGTCAAGGGTGAAGCCTAAAGATGCCACCTCTTTTCCGAGCTCCGACAAATGGGCTTCGTATGGGGCAATTCTACTGGATGAGGCCATCGCTTCCTTTGTCTGAGTAAAATTGGGTTCGTTAAAGCCATATATTTATACTACTCATGTGATCACTATTCAACAGCTATAAAAGTAACGGTCACAAATCGTAACATAAAACCAAAGAAGTTGACATCTTATACAAAAAATTTTCATAAAGAGACATTTAACTGGATCAAGAGGGATTTTCATTAATGAAACTTTGGGTCGTTACAACAATGCTGAAATACAGTACTAAACCAAAGTACAAAGGGATGTAATAAATAGCTCTGTAGCATCTTAAGAATATGCTTGGTCCCATGCTCTCCATCTCCAAAGTAGTCAAGTACCTGAAGTAGAAGGGTGCTTTCCCTTATCTATACCCGCAACAATATAATCTGTTTGGGTCCAAAAGAATGGCCCAAACAGGATGTGAGACTAAATCCCAGTAGGTAACCAACAAGATATTTGTTCCTAATAGTCAGTGAATATATATGGAAGGCAATAAATGAAGAAGCAGTAAACAAGGAAGTAATCAACAATAAATAATTCCACATTTTCAAAGCATTCAATTCCACATAGAAAGTAAAAAAATAATCACAAACATGTAACCCTCTGGGATATACTCACAACCTAATCCCCTCTTATCCTACCTATAAAACACAAGAAACCCTCTGGGAAGTACACACAGTCTAACCCCTCTGGTTCAGCTTTAGTATAGACTCTCTGGGGATGCACTTGCCATTAATTCCCCCTATAGTCTCATATCGGTTACTAAAATATGCTCTAGGGAAGCACTTACGTATCATTCCCCTTGTGTCCCACATCGAGGAACTAAAGACACTCTAAGGAATCACTTATGTTAATTCCTTCAATGGTCTCACATCGTAACAATAATAACATACACTCTAGAGAATCCCTTACGTCCATTATCCGTATGGTCTACTATACCAAGTTCTCACGGACCTGTTTAAGTCAAACAAGCATAATAATGAAAAGTAGCCAAAGTAAACCTCAAGAACTACTTGGATAACCAGTCTACAACATAACAATATGTTAGATAAACAATCACTCCATCCTAAAATACTAGGCATGGGAATCAAAGAAGGTACCCTAATAGGATAAGCAAGACCAAATGGTCATAAAAAAAACATGTATGAGTAAACACTTACAAATAATATCAATTAACCATATTGACATTCAATTAACCTATACTCAAGAATACGATCATACCAGGAAATTAACAGGGTTAAAACCATAAACACACAATACCCCGATCAAGATTATTGGAAAATTTTGCACATATAACTCAAATAATTTCAATGGAATGGAACAAACCACCTACCTTAGTGTTGTAGGATTTCTATACGTGAAACTCAAGCCCTGAATTTCCTAAGAACCCCATAGATATACAAAAACACTAAAAATGATCAACTAAAGATAACTTGAGAAAGAGGAGGAATCAAGAAATGATGCTCTAGGAGAAGGAAGATATTAACAAAAAAATACCAACACAATCTAAGGTGGTAGATTTAGAGAACGAATGCTTGATTGGGCGATCGAGGAAGAATCACGACTGTACTAATTCTCTTAGACGAACTAGGTCGAGAAGGAGTTGTTTATGTCCGTTAGAGGGGACCCTGGTGCGTTTAATGAAAAAAAGAAAGTACATGACGTGTACTTTATAAGTACACGATGTGTAATTTAGAAGTACATGGAGTGTACTTGCCTTCACCTACCCCTGCATTAGGTGGTCTCCAGGTCACCACACATGGCCGTGTGCATGGTCGTGACACGGAGAGCACCCAGATACCTACGGTAACCGAGTACACGACATGTACTTATAAAGTAAATGGTGTGTACTTAAGAAATTTTTAGAAAACTCCTCTTTTTCCTCAAAAACACCCAAAAAAGAAAAACATACCTGAAAAAAAGATCCAAGTTCCTAAAAACCTCCCCTATTAAAGAAATTTGTCCCCAAATTTCCCAAGAAAGGTGGAGTAGAAGAAGAATCCTCAAACAACTCCGGCCACTGCGATCGTACATCAGTCTCCCTCTCCCATGTCTCATCCTGTACTCGCCCGTGCTGCCATAGCACTCATACTATAATAACAGACCATCCATAGAGAACCTTCATACTATGATCAACAATCCAGATAGGATGATTCTCAAATGAGGCATCCACCTCTAACTCAACCTCCTAGGGTTGAAAAAAATGTGAAAATTCTAAGAAGTAATGTCGAAACTGATAAACGTGGACGATGTCATCCATATCCCGGTACCTCTGAGGTAACTGGAACTGATAGGAAACTGGCTCGATCCTCTCCAAAACCTCAAATGGCCCAATGTACCTCAATGAAAGCTTACCATATCTCCAAATCCTCTTGTTCTCCAACCTCGATTTGACACGCAGGAAAACCTTATCCCTGACCACGAACTCTAGAGGTCATCTCCACTAATCAGCATAAGACTTCTGTTGAGATTGTGTAGTATCCGTCCTCTTTCGAATCAACTCTATCTGCTCCATGGTCTCCATGACAAGAAGAGGTCCCAACATAGCTGCCTATCTTACCTCCAACTAGCATAAGGATGATCGGAATGGCCTACCGTACAAATCCTAATAAGGTACCATCTGAATAGTTTCTTGAAAACTGTTTTGTAGGAAAACTCTACAAGAGGTATGTGCTTCTCCGAAGAACCTCCGGAATCAAGGATGCATGTTCGTAGCATGTCCTTAAGCACCTAAATCGTATGCTTGGACTGGACATTTGTCTGAGGGTGGTAAACTATACTCAAAAGTACCTATGTTCCCAACGTCTTCTGTAACCTCTACCAGACCTGAGAAGTAAGACAAACATCCCTGTATGAAACAATAGAGTGTGGAACTACATGTAGACGTACTATCTTGCAGATGTACAACCGTCCCAGATCATCAACACTGAAGGTATCCTTGATTAGAAATAAGTGATCAACCTTCGTGAGTCTGTCAATGACAACCCATACATCATCATTTCCTTGAGGCAACCTCAAAGGACCTATCACTAAATCCATTGTAACATCATTACACTTCCACTCGGGAATGGGTAACTACTTCAAAAGCCCGGTTGGTTCCTGATGCTCCTCCTTCACCGGCTGACAGGTGGAACAACTCATGATGAACCCAAAAACATATTTCTTCATACTTGGCCACCAATACTGATGGTGTAGATCATGATACATCTTGGTGACACTAGGATGAACTACCCAAACTGAGGAATGAAAGTCCCACATCAACTCCTCACGTATGTTTGCTAACACCCATACATGCCCTTGGAAACACAAGATCTCATCCACACCTATGGTCTATCCAGAAATAGGGTCCTCTCTTGAAACACTCTCTTGTAGGACTAGGCCTTCAGAATACGATAGTTTCCTTGTTCACACTCGATCAAGCATAGAATAGTTAACAACTACAGAAGATAAGAACATTTTACCCTGTCTGTCGTGCACCTCCACATGCATCTTAGAGAATAGATCCATAAGCTTCCACTCACTACTGTCCTCCTGAACTACCAGTATCTGAGTCCTCCTGCTCAACACATATGCCACAACATTGCCTTTCTTAGGCATGTAGTCATGCTCAATGTCAAAATACTAACGGTACTCAACCCACCTCCGCTATCTCAAATTCAGGTCATGCTGAGTGAAGATATACTTAAGACTTTTGTGGTCGGTGAAAATGAAAAAATTCTCTCCCAGAAAATAATGCCTCCAACAGCGTAAGGCATGAACAACTACTGCCAACTCAAGATCATGCATCGAGTAATTTCTATTATGTGGCCTTAACTACTGATAATCGTACGCAACAAATACTTTTCCGTGTATAATCACTGATCCTTGCCTGAAACTTGAAGCATCATAATAAATAGTGTAGCTCTTTCCTGGCTCTAGAAATACTAGTATCAGTGCTGATGTTAACCTCCCTTTCAGATCCTGAAAGGATGACTCTCAAGAATCTGTCCATAGGTACTTCACACCCTTCTTAGTCAGGCCTGTCAGTGGCGCTGCTAAGCGTGAAATGTCCTGTATAAAATGTTTGTAGAAACCTTCTAACCCCAAAAAAATCCATACCATGAAGAAATTCTTCAGCTTCTCTCAATAAGCTACTGCTCTCACTTTCTCTACGTCTACTGATACTTCTTACTTTGAGATAACATTACACATGAAGTGAATTTCATTCATAAAAAATTGTAATTTTGAGAGATTATCATATAACTGATGCTCTCTCAGTGTACTCAAAACAATATCAAGATGTGTGGAATGGTCATGCCGAGTGTGAGAGTACACCAAGATATCGTCCACAAATACAACCAAAAAATAATCCAAGTATGGATGGAACACTTGATTCATTAGTTCCATGAATACAGAACGTGCGTTTGTGAGACTGAACGACATAACTACATACTCATATAGACCATACCTACTCCAAAAGGCTGTAAGAGATACATCTGATGGTCTAACACGTAACTGATGATAATTGGATCTCAAGTCAATCTTCAAGAACACCAGGGCTCCTCGAAGTTGATCAAAGATATAATCAATCCTCAACAAAGGATACCAGTTCTTGACCGTCAACTAGTTCAGCTTCCAATAATCCACACAAAGCCTGAGGGTGCTGTCTGCCTTCTTTACAAATAGGACAGGAGAACCCCAAAGAGAAGTACTGGGTCAGATGAAAACCTTTTCTTGCAACTCCTGCTACTACATCTTGATCTCCTGTAACTCTGGCGTAGCCATACTATAAAGAGGAATGGACAATGGGGACACTCCTAGCATGAGATCTATAGAAAAGTCCATCTCTTTCTCTAGCGGAAAACCTGAAAATTCCTCTGGAAAGACATCCCTAAAACAATGCACCACGGAAGGAAAGTTCATCTGTGAAGTCCCCTAGTCATCCAGATATAGACTAGAAATCTGGGCTTTAAATCCTCCAAAACCATGATACCCGAGCCCTTCTCTACTCGCCTAGACATCCCATTCTCCCTTGTGAATAAACGATCCGCCCTCCGGTGATGTGAAACTCACCCTATGGTGATAGCAGTCGATAACATCCCATAAGGGAACTAACCATTACATTATGAGAATAATGTCATATATTTCCATATCTAGGACATAAAGGTCCCAAAAAATGTGAAACCCAGCAACCTCAAGAGGGCACTTCTTACACTGATGTACACCAGCCGTTCTATCCCCTAACAGAGTGTCTAACATCATGATATTAGCAAAAGAAAAGATACAGATCCCAAGGCTCTATACAACAACAACATATATAAAGCTATGGGAAACCCCAGTATCAAAAAGAGAAGAAGATAAAACTTAGGCAACTAGGATCATACCTCGAACTGTAGAGGGTACGAGATCCTACTCCTGTTGCGTCTGCTCCACTACAAAAGTCTGACCTGCAAAGTGGCCATGTGACCCTTCTTGACCACTCTGAACTGATTCAAACTATTGTTACTGAAAACCCGGTGATTTACTACTGCGACCACAACCTCCACCTCAGCCTGAATGGCCAGAAGAACTCCAATTCCCAGACTGATGAGAAACTGGTGGTGCCGCTCCTAAACAAGGAGTCATAAAAGAACCCCTGTCACCAGCTTTTGGGGATAAGAACTGACAGAAACATTGAAGATATCCCATATTTCCACAATATCAGCACTCTATTGGGTATCTCAGGAAAGGTGGCCTCATATGCTTGCTCTCCCCGCACTAGTATCACATAGAACCTGGCTACCAGAGGAAGTGTCTCACCTCATTGGATCACCGTGTGAAGACCCCCTACGATGCTTCCTCCTGTCAGTAGGAGGGATACTAACTTCGGATGTTGAACCGCCTTGGCTCACAACTCTAAAATCCATCAGATTATGCTCTGTGATCAGTGCCTGGTTGATGATAGAAGTGATAGACTCCAACATGAATATATTCACCTGAGATAAGATGTCGTGCCTCATACCATCCTCAGACTTCCTTTCCAAGAACAACTCATCACCTCCTTGAATGGGAATAAAGCATTGTAGCTCTGTGAAGCAAGAATAATACTCTATAACAGAAATAGTACCCTGCTTCAGACTCATAAAATCTCAGGCTCAATCGGCCCGCAAAGTCTCCGGATAGAAGTAATCGTAGAAGGCGCACTAGAACTCATCCTAGGCCATAACCTGCTAGCATCCCACTAGTAAGATCACATCCCACCATCTCTTGGTGGAATCCCAAAGAATTTATGTAGTGAGATTGACCCTCCTCTCTAGAGGAATCTCCAGTTGCTTGAAGACATAAATCATGGCTTCTAACCGTGACTCTGCAGCCTGAGGTCCTCCTTCCCTGGTGAAAGTGGGAGGATGATGCTGATGAAATAACCATGTCAACTCTTCCATATAAGTGGTAGGATGCGGTACTCCTCAGAAGGTATGAATAAACCACATAAATCCCTCTTATAACTGTTCGTCATCACCTATGTCTAGAATGATGGCTGGTTCCAAGACTGACACAATGTGAGGATCTGCTAGAAGTCCCTGATAAGCCATGTCTGGTGTCTGATCACTGTCTTGCAAATGGAATACAACTGGAGGACATCTCAGTGGCATGAAACTGCAAGGTCAAATGCACACCTTAGACCAATATTATCCAAGACTGAAAACTGGAAGGGTAAGAAGGGAATACGATAAAGAATTCATTCAAGTTTTAAAAAACATAAATACATGGCATGTATACTTAACTACACGGTGTGTTCCCTTAAGACTTTCACATGGGCGTGTACATTTTCCAAAACTGGTTGTGCAACAGCCCAAACACAAGACGTGTTATCCTAACACATGTAATGTACTTGAATCCTCTTCCCCTACCCGAGTCCTTCTACATGACTAAGATACACAGTTCTCCAAGAACAAAACTTGACGGCGTGTTTGTGCTAGACACGACATGTATTGGATGAGCTTCACCAACTCGTGTTGTTAGAGACATAGACAGTTACACAGCTGACTCTACACGGCATGTTCCAAATAGACATGGAATGTATTAGAAAAGACACAACTGACCCATGTTTTTAGTCACACAACCCATTATACGGATCTACAACATGGCATGTACATCCGGTACATGGTGTGTCCTACGAGAGATTTCCCAACCCCATGTCTCTGTCCACACAGTCTGTGACACGGTTATAGACTACATGGAGTGTACATACAGTACACAATGTGTACTTAAGAAAGATAGTTTATTTTTGAACATAATAACACATGGCATATATTCATCAATACACGACATGTATTCTAGGTTTTTCCGGATAGTAAGTCTCAAAAACTACTATGGGGCCTAGAAAAACACTGAAACGAACATTTAAGTGCCAAATTCTGACCTAGAAACCTCCTAAAGAAGAGGATGGAAAAGGAAAGTACACACCCTATACTTTTAAAATACACGTTGTGTACTTTTTTTTTCATTAATCGGACCAGGGTGATGTATAATCGACAAAACCCCTTTTCTCTTAGTCTGTCTCATCCAAGAGAGACCGTACGACCACAGATCTTTTCCGAGCCCCCGACTCACCGTCCTTTCTCCGAATCGACTAGATTTGATTGAGTTGGAATTTCCTGTGTGAGTTCTTCCTTCTTCTATAACTTCATCTCATGATTTCTATTATCTCACAAGTTATCCTCGGTCGAACATCTTAATCATTTTTGTAGATCTATGGAGTTATAGGGTGATTCAAGGCCTAAGGTTTACGTATATCGATCTCACAATGCCTAGGTAGGTGGTTTATGCCTTTCCGTAGATAGTCATTGAATTTTATGTGAAAAAATTACCAATACCCAAGAATGGGGTATTGCGTAGTTATGGTTTTAGCCTTGATATTACCTGTTATGCCTTGTTTGTTTGGATATAGTTAAATTTTTGTGAATAGGGTTAACTTTTCCATGATATGGATGTTTTCCCCATGCTTTCTTATTTTTGATAGTTTGGTCCATCTTTTCCTGTTAGGATGCTGCTTTGACTCCCATGCATAGTATTGTTAGGATAGAGTGATTATTATATGACATGATATGATATGCTGTAGATTATTTATCCAAGTAGTTCTTGAGGTTTACTTTGGATGCCACAGATCGTTTCTTCATGACTGACTTACACAGGGCCATGAGAACCTGGTGTAGTAAACTATGGGGAGAATGGATGTTGAGGGATTCTATAGAGTGTCTGTTTACTATTAAGTTGTGAGACCAAAGGGGGTATAGAACTTGTTCTCCCTCTTAGGGTTTGTAGTTTCCTCGATATGGTCCACAAGGGGAATTGGATGTTGAGTGCTTCTTCAGAGTGCCTATTATTTACCAATACGAGACCACATGGGGAATTGATGGTGAGTGCTTCATAAGAGTGTCTTTTATAAACTTGAAGCATAGGGGTTAGACTATGTGTAATTTCCAGAGGGTTGATTGTGTTTGTTTGGTCGAACCAGAGGGGTTAGGCTGTGAGTATTACCCAGAGGGTTAATTACTTTTTATTAGCTACTTACACGATATATGAAAATGAATTCAATTGAATTTATTGGATTGTTACTACGTGTACTTACTTGCTTCTTTCTTCATTTTGTTTTTTGCCTACCATATATATTCATAGACTGTTAGGCACAGATATTTGGGTGGTTGCCTACTGGAATTAGTCTAACACGCTTTTTGGGTCATGCTTTAGGGCCCAAAAAGATTATATTGCTGCAAGTATAGATAAGGGAAAGAACCCTTCTACTTCAAGTACATGATTGCTATGGAGTTGGGGAGCATGGGACACAAGATGGGGCTTGCGATGCTGTGACGATTTTTATGGATTTTCTTTTGTACTTTGGTTTAGTACTGTATTCTAGAATTGTGATTTGTTTGGATGCATTCCTAGACACATGTATCATGAATTATTTAGATATGTGATCTTCAACTATTTATTACTTCTGTCATTTACTTTTGGTATGGTATTATTATTTCTTCTGATATTACTACCTATTTTACTTCCGCTGTGTTACTATTCCAATGAGGGCATAGTTTCCCTACTATCACACCCAATTCCCTCACTAGTAGTCGGCAACCTCTGGCATTTGGGGAAATGCGCTTGAGGCCATGTGACCAACCGGGTACGGGGCGCCTCTAGGTGGCTTCCGGAACCCGGATGTTACAAAGTGGTATCAAAGGTTTCTTTTCTTCTTGACTTACATTTTGGAGCCTATAACCAGAGATAGGAAGGAATGTACTTAAAAATAAGTAGTGGCTGGGAGTAGATAACCCATGTACATGGAAAATCCAATTTACCTCATTATTGCAATTTTTCTGATTTTTTAGTTTTTATAGTTGATTTGATTTCACCATTGGGTGATTCACATGTCTTTTGCAATTATTGTTGATATTATTAAGGTTCTATTCTGTTCCAACCCAATGAGATGAGTGTATTCTATCTCATGCATCATATAGGCACTTTCTAGATATCACATGTCATGCATTGTTTCTATGACATTTAAGGTGAATTAGTGATTACATGTTGTTGTGATAGATGTTTTGTAAGATATGCATGCTATTGTGATATATGACTTGATAGAATACCTGCTTTTTGATAAGGTATTGGTTTGTGTAAGGTTTTGTTTGAATGGATACCAAAATTCGGTTCTTGAGGTGTTATGGGACATCATGGATCAGAAATTGGTGGATCATTTTATTATTATTCCTTGTGTATGACATGTATAATATGAAAATTTTTGATTCACAGAGAGTATGGGCCTTCACGGATCAGAATTTGGAACTCTAATGTTTTTTTCAGCGTTTTTCTGGGTTCCAGAGTAGTTCTTGAGGGTTACTGTCTGGAAAAACCATGAATACACATAGTGTAATGAAAAATACATGCCCTGTGTCCTTCTATTCAGAAAGGAACTATTTTTTAAGTACATGTTGTGTACTGTATGTACATGTCATGTAGTCTCTAACTGTGTCACTGGATGTGTGGGAAGAGACATAGGGTTGGGAAATTTTTGGTGGAACACGCCGTGTACTGTTGTACACGCCCTGTTGTGGAGACCATGTGTCCACCCATGGGACTAACGACACAAATGGATAAAACTTAAGTTATGAACGTCGTGTCCACCTTGAACACGCTGTGTAGTATAACCCTTGTATCCAGCTGTGTAACGAATAACATGGTGTGGTGGAATCCTTCTAGTACACACCATGTCCATATGGAATATGCCTTGTAGAGTGAGTCGTGTAACTGGCCATG
Organism: Viscum album; assembly: GCA_963277665.1. NCBI lineage: Eukaryota > Viridiplantae > Streptophyta > Magnoliopsida > Santalales > Viscaceae > Viscum > Viscum album. Next base: position 130,813,073 of record OY728138.1, on the reverse strand, counting down.
TGGCGAACAACACGGGTCAGATAAGTTCATCTAGTACACGCCGTGTCTGGCACTAACACGCCGTGTAGTCTTGTTTTAGGAAAACCGTGTTGCTTAGACATGTATAATAACTCAGGTAGGGGAACAGGGTTTAAGTACACACCATGTGGTAGGACAACACGCTGTGTGTATGGGGTGTTACACATCCTAGGTTGACAAAAGTACATGCCCATGTGGAGGATTAAGGGAACACACCATGTATTGGATATATATGCTGTGTATACATGTTTCGAATGACTTGAATGCTTCCTTTCTCTTGTTCCCTTTATACACTTCTAAGTTTCAGTCCTTGTTAATCTTGATCTAAGGTGTGTGCTTGACCTTGCAGAGTCATGCCACCGAGACATCCTTCAGTTTTCCGCCAGTTACAGGGCAGTGATCAGACGTTGGATATGGCCGATCATGGACTACTAGTGGATCCTCCAGTTGTGCCAGTCTTGGCACCAGCTATCATTCAAGATATAGGTGCTAATGCACAATTCTGAGAGGGATGTATGTGGTTCATGCAGACCTTTCAAGGAGTACCGCATCCTACCCCTTCTATGACAGAGTTTGTAAAGATCCATAAATTTCAAGGAAATTTTTTTCTTAATTTCTTTGGGATTTTACGAGTATGTAGTTTCTAACGGAACCAGATTCCAAGGCCCGGTGTTCCTGGAATCATTTTCTAAAGTCTAGATTGGGTACGTTCAGTGAACGAGCGAGCAGGTTTTTCTAACTTTTGAACCAGTGCTCAGAATCGAAATCTGAGGGCACCGTTGAAATCACAGTGCCGATAATTTCTTAAGAAGACCTTTTCTAGAGTTGCGTTTGCTCGGGAAGAGTTGTTTTATTTTGTGGTTAAGTGAATAAAGTTGTGTTACAACTTTATTTTACTTTGTAGTTTAACTTCCATGTGAGGAAGTTGGGGTGGGACCCACATGAGCCCCCACCCCTTCAAATTACCTAAAACCCCCTCTTAAATTTTGGCAACCCCCCCCCCCCCCCCTTAATTTTTTTGTAACTCATCCACTCGCCCTCTTAAATTGCAAGTCAACTCTAAAATTAAATGGAGTGTTTTAATGCTATTCAATTAATTTAATTTTTGAGTTTGAGTTTTTGAATTTTAAGATTGTTGGCATATGTGAATAAAATAAGACAAACTCTTATTTTATTTTTGGGGTGGGTTTTCATTGTGTGGAGTATGGGGTGAGAATTTACAAAGCCTTGAAGATCTTCATCTTCTATGTTGAAGATCGCGAAGAATGCCGATGCCTACCTCGACTCTCTTCTTCTCGACGCTTGACGAAGTGACGTCGTCATTCCATGACAACGACTACGGAACAACGAGACTTTACCCTTATTCGTTAAGCAATAAATCTCTGTGAATCGAGGTATGGGTTTTTCATTGTTCAAGAATTATCAATTGACGTTCTTCCTTATTTCTTGGATGTATGTTATCAGATTAACGGGAGGGGGCCGAACCACACAAACACGGCCGAACCTCCTCACCTTTATTGTTGTGTCTTGTTGCAGATTGGAATGGAGGCAATGCGGTGCCGTCGCACCACGCGGGAATGAAGGAACCATGGCTTGAGTGGGCCGTGGCAAAGAAGCGCGACGCCGTCGGGCTGCGCCGAAGCCGAAGAACCCGCAGCCAAGGTCGGGCCGCGGCGGAGCGGCGCGGTGCCATCGCGCGGCACCGGACGGAAAATGGCCGTGGCCTAAGCCGTGGATGTGCAAAGGAGGGCGGCCGGAATCACCGACCATCGACGCTTTAGAAGGTCGGGACCATGGGGTTCTGCGGCAGCGGCACCGGTCGACCGTTCGGAGGAGGCCGGGGGTCGTAACCCCTGGCGGCAGACAGGTGGGCCCCCTCCACGTGGGGGGCCGTCGTTTCGAGACAAGTGGGGCAGCGCCCCCTGTTTTCCGCTCGGCCAAAATGGCCGAGCTGCTGGCCAAGCGGGCCGCGCCCGCGCCAGGCCAACCGGACGCACTAAGCCGGACCGGCAGCGCCGGGCCGGGCCGCCCACACCGGTCCAGACCCCCGCCCCGGGCGGGCCGCCCGTGCCGGGCCGGACCCCCGCGCCGAGCCGGGCCACAACAGCTGGGCCGGGCCGGGCTGCTCCCTAGTGGGCCGGACCCAGACCCGGGTCGGGTCGACCCGGTTCTGGCCGACCCGGGGGGGTTAGGGCCGGGTCGGTTCAGGCCCAAAACCCCCTAAAAATGGAAAACTTCATTCAAAGACCCATAACTTGGGTTACAGACCTCCGATTGATGCACCGGTAGTTGGATGCGATACTTGGATCGAGGCGGTCTTTTCGGTATATTATACTAAAGGTTTAGGAGAACTTTTGGTACAACCTGGTTGGTTCGAACACGAAACCAACCGGGCCCTCGGAGCGGAAACGCTTATAACTCGAGCTCCGGACGTCCGATTGACGTGCCGTCGACTTTGTTGGTTTTCTCTTAGTGAGACGGTTCTTTTGGCTTACTTCGCTTGAGGTTTGGATGTAGTTGGAGTATGGTCGGGTTGGTTTTCACTTAAAAACCAACCTGGCCCCTGGAACGAAAAGCCAATAACTCTCAGACCGGGTGTCCGATTGACACGCCATCTGTCGGATTGAGTTCCTATTGACATGACAGAACTTTGCAATACAACAACTTTGGACTATGTGATAGTTGATGTATCTACCCCTTGGCTCGTAGAGTGGACCCTTTCGAAACGAGCGTGCTGTGTGCGGGAACCCTAGAGCTGGCTGTGACTACGATAAAGATGACTTCCATACTAGGATCTTGCGTGGGTTTGACGAGGATGAATACCATACTAGGATCCTCCGTGGGTTCGACGAGGACGACTACCGTACTGGGATCCTCCGTGGGTTCGACTACCATGCTGGGATCCTCTGTGGGTTCGACGATGATGACTACTATACTTGGATCCTCCGTGAGTTCGGTAGCGAGGACTAATAAACTTGGATCCTACATGGGTTCGGTAGAGGAGATGATTTAGAGGCTACATCTAATCATGTCCACCCCTCATCGTAAATGGATACCTGTGTGAGCCGAGTCTTGACTCTTAATCATTATCTTCGATGTGATTGACTTGATATCCTGTGTGGATTGGATTATGCTTTCTTGTGTGGATTGGGTTGTACTTTCTTATGTGGATTAAGTTTTAATTTCCTGAGTGGACTGGATTGTACTAGAGCTCGTGAGTTAGAGCTGAAATGGATTTGATGACTTAGGTATATGTATGGGAATATACCTAAGTAGTGTTGGATGATACTTCATGATTGTCTCTTTCTTTGTGGTTTATCCTTTGTGGATTCAGGGTGACCTTCGGGGGTCTCGGGGTCCCTACTGAGTATAGTATACTCACCCCTGCACGGGATTCACCCGAACTACGTTGTGTTGGTTGCCGACGGTGGACATCACTAATCGTGGTTGAGGCTTGTAGAGCTGAACAGTACCTGGAGGAGGATCTCACGACGATTCAGTGCCCGGAGGTGGATATGACGTCGAGTCGGTACCTGGAGGAGACGGACAGACATGGAAGTGCTTAGGAGGAGATCTGTACCTACCCTTTAGGTAGGAAGCCGGAGGATGATCCAGGAGTAGCTTGTCACCTTTTAGTTGTTTTCCTTGAGTTGTACTTTACTTTCAGTTGTACTGCACCTTTAGTTGGGTTTGTATTCTGGCCCATTTACTTTTCAGCACTTACATCTGTTTTCAGTTTACCTAGAGTTTACTCCAGTTTGCGTACTATATGGTGTTTGTTTTCTTTTATAAAGTCAATTCCTTCCCTTTTTATCGGAATTTACGCCTTTGGTGCTAGTTTCCGGCCCCTGGCCTATAGAAGGAGGACTTGGGGTAGTCATGGCATGGGCCCCGAGGACGGTTCGTGACTAATTGGTATTAGAGGAGTTCAGTTCTACTGAAAAACTTATGACTCTGATCCTTATTCTATGTGAAACAATAGTGTTAAGGGTATTGAGTGTGGTTATCAGTACAGGGAGTCCAGTGTTGGTGCGGCGGCCGACGTATCCAAACACCAGGACCCTAACTTCTTTTTTCCAACTCAGTGCACGAAAATATTGATTTCAGGTGTGTTTCAAAAGTTTTCTTTGTGATTATTTTGTGTGGGATCACCAGGTATACTGTATTGACTGTGGCACACCTGTTTCTTTTTAGGATGGCCCCACGATGGCAGCTAGCTAGGGTTCTGAGCGTTGTACGAGACAATAGCCCACCGAGCGATGAGGCCTCGGTGCAGGGCCCTACTATAGTGGGGGAACCAGCGGTACCTCTACCCGCCGAGCCACCAATGCCACCAGCCCCGGCCACTTAGAGTTCACGTCAACTTAGTTCACATCACGAGTTTCAGCATCAGAGACCGTCCAAGTTCCGTTGGGAGATAGACCCTCAGACAGCCGAGGATTGGCTGGAGGCTGTTATACGAGTTTTCAGGTTAGTAAGGACACCAGCTAACCTCATGGTGATCCTTGCAGTGAGTCTCCTGCACGTGGAAGTAGGTAGATGGTAGACCTTGATGCTCCAGGTTCACGACGAGGCATCTTTACTTTGGACGGACTTTGAGAGCCTCTTCCGCTCGGAGTTCATTTCATCCACCCTCCGTGCGTTGCGCATTCAGGAGTTACTACAGTTGCGGCAGGGCAGCATGACCGTGGCCTAGTACTCGGAGAGGTTTATTGACCTCTCACACTACTCTACAGATATGGTACGAGACCCGTTCTTCAGGGCCCGGACCTTCGAGCAGGGACTGAGGCATGAGATCAGGGCTTCGATGATCTCCCTCAACATCCCGACGCAGGCGGGGGTGTTGGAGAGAGCGCTTCTAGTGAAGAGTTTTCTTACTGAGCAGTCACCAGCGGTGAGACCCTCCGTAGGACGACCTGTAGCAAAGTCTTTTGCAGTTGGTATTATAAAGATGATTTAGAGGTCCAAGCAGGCCAGACCATCAGATGAGCAATCTCAGGATGCATATTCGATTGTACGGGGCACACGAAGGAGAGCCAGGCACACGAGGAGCAAGAAGTTCTATGCATGCGTCGGGCATGGTCACATGGCTCGAGACTACCTGACTCGTCCTACAGATGAGAAACAGGCGGTAGAGGGACATCCCAGGTAGAGGTTCGACCATGGCGGTCCACAAGGAGCAGGCGGATGAGGCAGAGGAGCTGGCCGAGCAGCGGGTGGTGGGAGACACTTTGAGGCCCTACCACCACCACCACCAGGGAGACCACCCCGACCACAGGGAACGGGTGGACATGGGATAACTCATCTTCAGGCAGCTGAGGCTTATGACCATGGATCTTTGGGAGTAGATGAAAAGGAGAAGGACTAGCTCCAGACATGGGGACTTTTGTTCATGTTTCTTCTAGCTTTTTTGATGTATTGTTTCTTTGTACCTTGGGCTGCAGTAATAAAAGACACTATTCTTGTGACGTTTTGTTCCCTATCTTTTTTTATTTCATTGATACTAAGAGGTTCCAATTTAAAACTGTTGACTTGACCCTCAATTTTGAGATACCTACTGGAGGAGACCTAGTGACCACACACTGATATCGACAGTGTGACTCAACCCTTGGAGGCGAGAGTAATAGTTGGATCTCTTGGTAGTAACATCGAGGCCTTACGACGTCATCCTTGTTATAGATTAATATCATCCATGTAGGGATTGACTGTATTTGGAAAAGAACGTGGTTCATCCAGGGGATGAGACCAGATTTATCTTATTGGAAAAGAAGAAACATTAGCAACTCTTGTAGGACCAAAGAAGGTTCAAGTCATCCAAGAGCAGATGAGGACAGATCAGAGCCGATAGAAGTCTTATACCGACAGGAGGCGGAGACCACTAGAGTTCGAGGATGGTGACCACATTTTCTTATGGGTCTCACCTCAACGTGGATTTTGGAGATTTGGCCGGGGCAACAAGTTATCTCTGTGCTTCATCGAACCCTTCTAGGACATCAACAGGATAGGTGAGGTGGTTTACCGCTTGACCCATCCACCTCAGTTGCACCAGGTGCACGAAGACTTCCACGTATCTCAGATGAGGAGATACGTGCATGACCCGACGCATATCATTGACCATGGGAAGCTGGACATCGATGACATAGAGAATTTTGTGGAGGTCCTGGTGGAGATCGAGGATCGACAAGAGTGGGTCCTATGTGGGTGGTTGATTCCTCTAGTGCACATCAGGTGGCAGCACGAGAACCCTAGGAGAGCACTTGGGAGCGGGAGGATCAAATGCGTGCTCAGTACCCTCATTTGTTCCCCTAGTTTGTGATGTATCTTTACGGGGACGTAAAACCCTAAGGTGGGCGTAATGTAAAGACCCGTAAATTTCAAGGAAAATTTTTTCTTAAATTATTTGGGATTTTATGAGTACGCAATTTTTAACGGCACCTGATTCCGAGGCCCGATGTTCTTGGAATCATTTTATGAAGTCTAGCTCAGGTACATTCAGTGAACAAGCGAGCGGGTTTTTCTAACTTTTGAACCGGTGATCGCAATCGAAATCTGAGGGCACCGTTGAAACTGCAGCGCCGGTAATTTCTTAAGAATACCTTTTCTAGAGTTGCGTTTACTCGGGAAGAGTTGTTTAATTTTTTGGTTAAGTGAATAAAGTTGTGTTACAACTTTATTTTACTTTGTAGTTTAAATTCCATGTGAGGAAGTTGGGGTGGGACCCACACGATCCCCCACCCCCTCAAATTCCCTAAAACCCCTCTTAAATTTTGGAAACCCCCCTTAATTTTTTTGTAACTCATCCACTTTCCCTCTTAAATTGAAAGTCAACTCTCAAATTAAATGGATTGTTTTAATTCTATTCAATTAATTTAATTTTCGAGTTTGAGTTTTTGAATTTTAAAATTGTTGTCATATGTGAATAAAATAAGACAAACTCTTATTTTATTTTTGGGGTGGGTTTTCGTTGTGTAAAGTCTGGGGGGAGAATTTGCAAAGCCTTAAAGATCTTCATCTTCTACGTTGAAGATCGTAAAGAATGCCAGTTCCTACCTCAACTCTCTTCTTCTTGACGCTTGATGAAGCGATGCCGTCATCCCGCGACAATGACTACGGAACAGTGGGAATTTCCCCTTCTTCGTCAAGCGATCAATCTCCGTGAATCGAGGTTGGGGTTTTTCATCGTTCAAGAATTATCAATTGATGCTCTTCTTTATTTCTAGGACGCATGTTATCAGAATAACGGGAGGGGGCCGGACCGCACAAACACGGCCGAACCTCCTCTCCTTTGTTGTTGTGTCTTGTTGCGAATTGGAACAGAGGCAAAGCGGTGCCATCGCACCGCGCGGGAACGAGGGAACCGCGGCTGGAGCAGGCCGCGACGAAGAAGCGCAGCGCCGTCACACCACGCCAAAGTCGAAGAACCCGCGGCCAAGGTCGGGCCACAGCGGAGGGGCGCGACACCATCGCGCCGCGCCAGAGCTTCAAGAAGGGCCGCAGCCGGGGCAGGCCGCGACGGAGGAGCGCGACGCCGTCGCCCCGCGCTTGACGGACAAGGATCGCGGCCTAAGCCGTGGCTGTGCAGGGGAGTGCGGCCGGAATAGCCGGACGCCGGCGCTTCGGAAGGGCGGGACTGCGGGGTCCCGCCGCGGCGGCACTGGCCGGCCCACCGGGTCGGCCGTTCGGAGGAGTCCATGGGTCGTAACCCCCGGCGGCAGAGAGGCGGTTCCCCTCTACGTGGGGGGCCGCCGTTTCGAGACAAGGGGAGAAGCACCCCCGGTTTTATGCTCACCTAAAACGGGCGAGCTCCTGGCCACGCGGGCCGCGCCTGCGCCAGGAAAACCGGCCGATCCGGGCCGGACCGCCCGCACCGGGCCGGGCCGCCCGCACCGGGCTGGACCCCCGTGCCGGGCCGGGACACCCACGCCGTCCGGATCCCCGCGCCGAGCCTGGCCGCGCCGGCTCGGCCGGGCCGCGCCACCTGAGCCGGGCCGCGCCCTAGTGGGCTAGACCTGGACCCGGTTTGGGTCAACCCGGTTCGGGCGACCCAGGGTGTCTAGGGCCATGTCGGTCCGGGCCCAAAACCCCCTAAAAACTGACATCTTCGTTCAAAGGTCCATAACATGGGCTACGGACCTCCGATTGACGTACTGTCAGTTGTGATGCGATCCTTGGATCGAGGCGGTAGTTTTGGTATATTATACTCAAGGTTTCAGAGAACTTTGGGTATGACCGGGCTGGTTTGAACACGAAACCAACTGGGCCCTCGGAGCGGAAACGCTTATAACTTGAGGTTCAGACGTCCGATTGACGTGCCGTTGACTTTATTGGTTTCCTCTTAGTGAGAAAGTTCTTTTGGCTTACTCCACTAGAGGTTTGGACATAGTTGGAGTATGTTTGGGTTGGTTTTGATTTAAAAACCAACCGGGCCCCTAGAACGAAAAAGCCAATAACTCTCAGACCGGGCGTCCGATTGACACACCGTCTATCGCGTTGAGTTCCTATTGACGTGACAGAACTTTGCGATACATCAACTTTGGACTATGTGACAGTTGATGTATCGACCCCTTGGCTCGTGAAGCGGACCCTCCTGGAACGAGCGTGCTGTGTGCAGGAACCCTAGAGCTGGCTGCGACTGTGACGAAGATGACTTCTGTACTAGGATCCTCCGTGGGTTCAACGAGGATGACTACGGTACTAGGATTCTCCGTGGGTTTGATGAGGACAAATACCATACCGGGATCCTCCGTGTGTTTGACGAGGATGACTATTGTACTGGGATCCTCCGTGGGTTTGACTACCATGCTGGGATCCTCCATGGGTTCGACGACGATGACTACTATACTTGGATCCTCCATGGGTTTGTCAGCGAGGACTACTAAACTTGGATCCTACGTGGGTTCAGTGGGGGAGATGATTCAGAGGCTAAATCTAATCATCTCCACCCCTCTTCGTAAATGGATACCTGTGTGAGATGAGTCTTGACTTTCAATCATTATCTTCGATGTGATTGACTTGATATCCTATGTGGATTGGATTATGCTTTCCTGTGTGGATTGGGTTGTACTTTCCTGTGTGGATTAAGTTTTACTTTTCTGAGTGGACTGGATTGTACTAGAGCTCATGAGTTGGAGCTGAACTGGATTTGATGACTTAGGTATATGTATGGGAATATACCTAAGTAGTGTTGGATGATACTTCGTGATTGTATCTTTCTTTTTGGTTTATCCTTTGTGGATTCAGGGAGACCTTCGGGGGTCTCAGGGTCCCTACTGAGTATCGTATACTCACCACTACATGGGATTCACCCGCACTACATTGTGTTGGTTGCAGACGACGGACATCACTGATCGTGGTTGAGTCTTGTAGAGTTGGATGGTACCCGGAGGAGGATCTCATGACGAGTCGGTGCCCAAAGGTGGATATCACGTCGAGTCGGTACCCGGAGGAGACAGATGGACATGGAAGTGATGAGGAGGAGATCTGTACCTACCCTTCAGGTAGGAATCCGGAGGATGATACAGGAGCATCTTGTCACCTTTCAGCTATTTTCCTTGAGTTGTACTTTACTTTTAGTTGTACTGCACCTTTAGTTGGGTTTGTATTCTGGCCCATTTACTTTTCAGCACTTACTTCTGTTTTCAGTTTACCTAGAGTTTACTTTAGTTTGCGTACTCTGTGGTGTTTGTTTTCTTTTATAAAGGCAATGCCTTCCCTTTTTATCTAGATTTACACCTTTGGTACTAGTCGCTGGCCCCTGGCCTATGGAAGGCGGGCTTGGGGTAGTCACGACACGGGCCCCGAGTACATGTCGTGATAGAGTTGATGTGGATTTTCCAGTAGCAGCATCCTTCCACCTTCATAGGGGAAGAAGGACCTCAGGCTGCAAAGTCATGGTTATAATCCATGATTTCTATATTCGAACATCTTAAGATGCCTCCAGATAGGAGGGTAAATCTCACTACGTATATGATTCAAGACTCTTCTAAGAGATGGTGGGATGTGATATCACAGGTGGGACACTGGTAGGTTATGGCGTGGGATGAGTTTCAGCATGAATTTTATGACTACTTCTACCTGAAGACTTTGAGGGATGATCAAGTCCGAGAGTTCATGAGTATAGAGTAGGGTACTCTTTCTATTGTAGAGTATTCTTCTCGCTTCATAGAGTTGCAGCGCTTCACACCTATTCTAGGAGGTGATGAGTTATTTCTGGAAAGGAAGTTTGAGTATGGTCTTAGGAATGACATCCAATCTTAGGTTAACATCTTCAGATTTACTTACATCACTTCTATAGTCAACCATTCACTGATCACAGAGCATAATCTGAGAGATTTTAGAGTGGTGATCCAGGGCGGTTTGACATCCAGAGTTGATATCCCTACCGCTGATAACAGTAAGCGCCATAGGGAGTCTACACGCGGAGATCATAGTAGGTTGGAGACATCTTCTGGTAGCCAGGTGGTGTGATACCAGTGTGTGAAGAGTAGGCATATGAGGCCACATTACCCAAGATACCCAGTGGAGTTCCGATCATGCAGCAAGATGGGTCATCTTCAGTGCTTCTATCATATCTTGTCACCAATAGCTGGTGATAGGGGTAATTCTATGACTCCTAATTCAAGAGCAACACCACCATTTTCTCATCAGGTAGGGAACTTGAGTTCTTTCGGGCGTTCAGCCCGAGGTGGAGGTCACAGTCATGGTAGCGAGTCTCCAAGATTTCAGCGACAACATGGTGGATCAGCTTAGGGTGGTCAAGAAGGGTCACATGGCCATGGTACAAGTCATAATTTTTTAGTCGAGCATACCCAACAGGAGAAGGATCCTGAACCCTCTACAGTTCGAGGTACAATCCTAATTGCCTCAGTTTTAGCTTCTACTCTTTTCGATATAGGGGATTTCCATAGCTTTATATCTATTGCTGTTGTGGAGAGCCTTGGGCTCAATATCTGCTTTTTCTACAGATATATTGATTCTAGACACACTGTTGGGGACAAGAATGACTAGTATACATCAGTGAAAGGAGTTCCCTCTTGAGGTTGGTGGGTACCACTTCCTATGGGACCTTTATGTCCTAGATATGATAGGCTATGATGTCATTCTTAGAATGGACTGGTTAGTTACCTTCCAGGAATTTGTCTATTGTTATCGCCGTAGGGTGAGTTTCACTTCACCATAGGGCAGATCATTTCTTCATAAGGGTGAGTGGGATGTCCAGGAAAGCAGAGTAGGACCTGAGCATCATGGGTTGGGAGAAGTTACAACCAAAATTTCTAGTCTATATTTGGATGACCAGGGGACTTCCCAGATGAACTTTCCTCTAGTGGTGGATTGTTTTAGGGATGTCTTTCCAGAGGACTTTTCAGGTTTTCCTCTGGAGCGAGAGGTGTAATTTTCTATTGAACTTGTTCCAGGAGCGACACTAGTGTCCATTCCTCCTTATTGGATGGATACACCTGAGTTGCAAGAGATCAAGAAGTAGTTGGGGGAGTTGCATGCATATAGTTTCATCCAACCCAGTACTTCTCCTTGGGGTTCGCCTGTCTTGTTTGCGATGAAGGTGGAAAGTACCCTCGGAATTTGTGTGGATTATCGAAAGTTGAACCAGTTGACGGTCAAGAACCGATATCCCTTACCGAGGATTGAAGATCTCTTTGATCATATTCAAGGAGACCCAGTGTTCTTGAAGATTAAATTGAGGTTTGGTTACCATCAGTTGCACGTTAGACCATCTGATATTCCTCTTACAGCCTTTCAAAGCAGGTATAGTCTATACAAGTATGTGGTTATGCTGTTCGGTCTCATGAACGCACCTGCAGTTTTCATGGAGCTAATGAATCGAGTGTTCCATCCATACTTGGATTCTTTTGTGGTAGTCTTAGTGGATGATATCTTGGTATACTATCTCTCTCAACATGACCATGCTACCCATCTTGAGATCATTTTGAGTACACTGAGAGAGAATCAGTTATATTCTAATCTCTCAAAATGTAACATTTGGATGGACCAGATTTACATCTTGGGTCATGTTATCTCAGAGATAGGAGTATCAGTAGACCCAGAGAAACTGAGAGTAGTAGTTTACTAGGAGAAGCCAAAGAACATCTTTGAGGTACGGAGTTTTCCAAGACTGGTCGGTTACTACATATGTTTCATACATGATTTTTCATGCTTAGAATCACCACTGACGAGTCTGACTAATAAGGGTATGAAGTACTTCTGGTCTGATTTTTGTGAGTCATCCTTTCAGGAGATGAAAGGGAGGTTGACTTCAGCACCTATTCTAGTTCTTCTAAAGATGAGAAATAGCTATACTATGTATGTACTGTGATGCATCAGGTATCGTTATGGGAGAAGTTCTTATACAGAGTGAAGGAGTCCTTGCATATGGGTCTCAGTAGTTGAGGCCACATGAGAGAAATTACCCGATGCATGATCTCGAGTTGGATATAGTTTTTCATGCTTTACGCTATTGAAGACACTACCTATTGGGAGAGAATTTCGTGGTTTTCACCAACAAAAAAAGTCTCAAGTATATCTTTACTCAACATGAAATAAATTTGAGACAATGAAGGTGGGTTGAGTACCTTCGGTCTTTTAACGTTGAGCTTTCTTACATGCCTGGGAAGGGAAATGCAGTGGCTGATTCATTGAGTTGGAGAACTCAGTTATATATAGTTCAGGAGGCCAGTAGTGAGTGGTATGTTATGTCCCTATTCTCTGAAATGAAATTGGAGGTGCACGACAGACAGAGGCAGACATTTATATCTTCTATAGCTATTACCTCTACTCTTCTTGATCGATTATGAATAAGGAAACTATCAGATTTAGAAGGCCTAGTCCTACATGAGAGTGTGTTAGGAGAGGACCCAATTCCTATATGTACATTAGGTGAGGATGAGATCTTGAATTTTCATGGACATGTCTAGGTGCTAGCAGACATATGCGAGGAGCTGATGTGAGACTTTTATTCCTCAGTTTGGGTAGTTTATCATGGTGTCACCAAGATGCATCAAGATCTACACCGTCGGTATTGGTGGATAGGTATGAAGAGAGATGTTTCTGGTTTTTTCATGATGTGTTCCACCTATCAATAGGTGAAGACAGATCATCAATGATCTTCATAGATTTTGAAGTAGTTACCCATTTCCGAGTGGAAATGTAATGATGTCGTGATGGATTTCATGACTGGTTTGTCGAGGTCACCTCAAGGGAATGATGCAGTTTGGGTTGTCATTGATCGACTCACGAAGGCTGCTAACTTCTTTCCGATCAAGGAGACCTTTAGTGTTGATGAGCTGGGAAGGTTGTACATCTGAGAGATTGTATGTCTACATGGGGTTACACACTCCATTGTTTCGGACAGGGACACATGTTTTACTTCTTGGGTCTGGCAGGGACTTCAAAGGGCTTTGGGTACATAGGTACTTCTAAGTACAACTTACCATCCCCAGACAGATGGCCAGTCCATGCGTATGATTCAGGTGCTTGAGGACATGCTTCGAGCATGAATTTTGGATTTTAGAGGTTCTTGGGAGAAGCACACACCTCTTGTGGAGTTTTCCTACAATAATAGTTTCTAAGTAACTATTCATATGAAACATTTTGAGGCATTGTATGGTAGGCCATGCCGATCACCCTTATGTTGGCTAGAGGTAGGAGAGACAGCTATTCCGGGACCTCGTCTTGTCCAGGAGACCACAGAACAGATAGAGTTTATTCAGAAGAGGATAACTACTGTACAATCATGACATAAGTCTTATGATGATTGATGGAGACGACCTCTAGAGTGCAAAGTCAGAGATCAGGTTTTCCTACATGTCATGATGAGGTTGGGAAACAGGAGGATTAGGAAATATGGTAATCTTTCGCTGAGATACATCGGGCCATTTTAGGTGTTGGGGAGAGTCGGTCCAGTTGCATATCGGCTACAGTTACCTCATAGGTAATGGGATATGCATGACGTATTCCACATTTATCAGCTATAAAATTACTTCTCAAACCCATCTCATGTTTTCCAACCTGAGGAGGTTGAGCTTGAGGTGGACGCCTCGTTCAAGGAGTGTCATATGCAGATTGTTGATTGAAATGCGGAGGTTCTCCGTGACTGGTTTGTTCCTTTGGTACGAGTGCTATGACATCACAGGCGAGTACAAGACGAGACCTGGGAGAGGGATATTGATGTACAATCGCAGCGGTTGGAGATTTTTGAGGATTCTTTTTCTACGCTTCCTTACCAGGGAAATTCAGAGACAGATTTCTTTAAGGGGGGATGTTTGTAAGAACACACATCTTCTTTTCAAGTATGTTTTTACTTTCTAGTTGTTTTTGAGAAAAGAAGAGTTTTTGGAAATTTCAGGAGTACACTCCGTGTACTTTAAGTACACACCGTTTACCCAGTTGCCGCAGGTGACTGTGTTCTGGCTGTGTAATGGCCAAGTACATGGCCTTGTGCAGTGACCTGGAGACCACCTAAAGCAGAGGCCAGAAAAATGAAAGTACATGCCGTGTACTTTTAAATTACACGTTGTTTACTTTTTTTTTCATTAAACGGACCAGGGTCATGTCTAATCGACAAAACCCCTTTTCTCTTCGTTTGTCTCATCTAGGAGTGACTGTATGGCTGCAGATCTTCACCAAGCCCCTGAATCGCCGTCCGTTCACTGAATTGACCGCCGTCGATTGCATTGGAATCGCTAAGGAGGGTTATTCCTTCTTATAGAACTTCATCTCCAGATTTCTCCACTCTTAGGAGATATCCTTGATAGAATGTTTTAAGCTTTTTTATTGATCTATGGAATTCTTGTTGGAACCATGGTCATCTATGCATGAATTAGAGAATTATTTTTGTTTGTTGTCAATACTCAGAGTAAGTTCAGAATGTCTTCCAGCAAAGTACTCATACTGTTCAATCAGATAACAATATTGAAGTTGGCACCATTTTCTAGTGTTTGCCAAATTTCTGGACCTAAAAAATTGTCAAAAGGGGAAAACAGTGTTTTTGGGAAAGTGACTTGCACACCGTATATGTGTCGCGCAAGTGACTTGCACAATGAGAAAGGACTTGCATGCCGGTTCCTAGGAGGTTCGGAATCTTGTGTTCCTGTTGTTCTTCATGACCAGAACTTCGAAATATGGCAATGTAAAGAGGGTCGCAGAAGTATTGGTCAGGTAGCGCAAGTGAGTAGTGCGACAGAGGCTTGGGTGGTTGGACCTACGTGCTGGAACTTGAACGCCGAGAGGAGGCTTTCATGCCACTGTGCAGGGTCTCCAATTTTCCTATAAATAGAGGACAACCCCTCCTAATTTTGTATGAAGTTCGAGACTTGGAGAAATTCAGTGCTCCCATCACGCAGGTGTAGTGGTCGCACAAGTGGTTGTGGGTTGCGCAAGTATAAGCTACGCGACAGTTTTTTGTTGCATGCCAAAGGTGGTTTTGGAAAGAAAGGGTGTGGGTCACGCAAGTTGGGTATTGAAGAAGGTTGAGTCACGCAAGTGTTGGAGGTGGACTTGAGCACCGGTTATAACTTTCGCGCCATCCTTGAAACTTGTATGCTATCTTGGGGAAGCGCACCAGGTGTTTTTTAAGTACACCCATCATTTTGAAGCTGTACGAAAGCTGGAAGATTACCTGGTACCCATAGCGCAAAGTGAGATTCATTTACTACTGAGAGTTGGAATTAAATAGAGAATCTACACATAATTGATGATTCATTGTTTTGCAACGATGAAGAGACCTTCACGTCTATAAACCGAGTGGGACTTCACCCAAGGTAGTGAGCCAGGGAGAGTCAACGGGAGTGACACGAGGGATGCAGTGCGCTATCCCTGAACTTTTTTAAAGGCAATGAGCCTGGGATAGAGTGACTATGCCCGAACCTTTGTAATACACAGCTAGTGAAATTTATTGGATTTTTGGTATGACTGACAACATGTCGGTGTATGCTCCTTAGACGTAGCCCTTAGTGGTGAACCAAGTAAATAGTTATGTGTTTTTTTCTCTGCTTGTGATTGTTAGCTTTCTGATCATTTTCATCATACAGGTTTAACAAGTTCCTACCAACATGGGAACAAGATACTTCACATTAAAAGAAAACTTTGACACCATGATTCACCCTCCCCTCTCAGTGTGTCCTGGGGTCCAACAAGTGGTATCAGAGGAAAAAGGTTACTGGTGTTAGATCTGTCCTTTATCATCATGGAGAATATAGTCAATACTAGGTGAGTACCTCTCTTCGATGGAAGTAATTTTCATATTTTGAAGAACAAAATGAAATCTCATTTAAGGTCCCTTAGAATGGAATTCCTCTTTGCTACCTTGTAAGGAATACAAGTTACCAACCCAATAGGGCTTTCTATGACTGATACATACAGGAATGTTTTTGACGCAGATGCTAAAGCTCAAAATGCTATCACTGTAGCTCTTTTAGATCAGATCTACCTAAAGGTGATGAGTTACACCTCAGAAAATTCTATGTGGGATAAAATTGAAAACATTTATGAAGGAGACAACAAAGTGAAGGAGGAAAAAATTCATGTCTTACACAACAGGTTTGAAGATCTAAAGATGCATCCTAATGAGAATATAGATTCATTCTTCAATCGAATTACTGAAGTTGTAGGAGAAATTTGAGGTCGTGGGGAGGAAATCAAAGAAATTGATATCATAAAGAAAATCTTGAGAATACTTCCTCTTATGTAGAATGAAAAGGTGTCAGCCCTTGAAGAAAGAGATCTTTCTATGATATCTCTGGATGATCTGTTAAGTATTCGAGTGGCATATGAGATGAGAGTCAAAACCGAAGATGATATGACTCGTGTAAGCAAGGTAATGGCATTCAAATCCATGGATGAATTGAAAATTTCAAAAGATAGTAATGGTGAAGATGACGAGGAAAAATAAATTCTTTCTCTCATCGCCAAGAAGCTGAAGAAGGGAAAAGGAAAATTTAAAGGTAATATACCCCTGTCATTTTTTCATTGTAGAAGAGCAGGGAACATTACTTCTCATTGCCAAAGAAAGTTTGATGATGATGATAGCGAAGATGAAGACATCGAGAAGCCTAAGAAAAGGTTTTTCAAAAAGGGAGACTTCAAATATGGAAAGAAAATACAGAAGAAGAGTTTTATCTGTGAAGAGGAAGATGAGGATATTGAATTTTGTGAAGAATAAGAACCAGAATTTAAAAAAGGAAACCATGCTTCCATGATGGCTACCATTGAATAGTTAGAACCCTCAATCAATAATTGCTGAGATAATTAGATTACTCCTAATGGTGATAAAAAGATTAAAATTAAGGATTCTTTTTCCAAGCTAGAGAATAAATGTAAGAGATGCAATAAGTGGAAGGAAATGGTGGAAGAGTCATCAGAATATGTTGATGAGCTTGAAGTAGAAATTGAATGACTAGAAGAAAAAGTGAGAGTTCAGTCTTCGATCCTTGAAAGCACAGATGACGTTGTGGAACTAAAGATTAGAATTGAAGAACAAGAAAAGGTCATAAATGACCTTTTATACAGACTGGAAGAGAAGTCCAAGATAGTTGAGAGTCTTGAGGAAGAATTTGTTACTCTTAGGAGTAAAATTGAATGTCAATCAGCCACAAATGAGGGTAAGAAGGAAATTTATTTTGGAAGATTCTCAGATGCATAATTACTAGAAAGAGCCAAGTGTGGTTTAGATGGGGTTAGAAAAATCTTGGGTGATCAAATACCCACTTGCATGGGAAAGAGTGGAATTGGATGTGAAGATGAGACTTCAACTACTGGAAGTGGAGAGATCCAAAAGAAAGGCAAGATAAAAGTTTGACATGTTGAAACATTGCCAGATGTGCTGAAAAAGAAACCCTCAATACAAACTAAAGGAAGAACTAAAAATTATCCTCAAACTTTCAGAAATGAAAGGCAGTCCAGCTATTCTCCCAAGGTATAAGGCATGAGGAGAAATTCAAATGAGAAGACATTTACTCTCATGAAGTGTCAGTTCTGTGGTTATCTGGGCCATACCATGACATATTGCGAAGAGGCAAAGAGTTACTTGAATGGGGAAGATCTGGGACATCAACAAGGGAGACCGACTTCATATCCTCCATCTTATAGAAGACATAGTTTCTATGGATACTGTTTTCATTGTTCTAACTTTGGCCATAAAGCTATGTATTGCAGGCAGATATTCGAAAAGAGAGATTCATACAAATCTTAGAGACATATCAATATCCACCCACCTGATGGTGTTTCTCTCACAAACATGTTTTCTTCTCTTGAAGAAGATTATGGGTGTGAAGAATCTGATTATGTGGAATAAATAATTAGAAGGCCATAAATATCTTATACTCAATCCAATATCTCTTGGAAAGAAAAGAAGAAGATCGAGAAATCGAACCTTGCAGAGGTGGCCCTCAAAGATACAAAAATAAACAATACCTGGATTCTAGATAGTGTTTGTTCATCTCATATGATAGGTAATGCTGGCCTATTAACAGATATAAAAAGAAAGTTTGATGGAACAATACGATTTGGGAATGATGGAGCTCTGAAAATCAAAGGCAGTGGAAGTACTGAATTAGCTAATGGAGAGATAAAGAAGACTTAAGTGCTTTATGTAGATGGCCTACATCATAATCTACTTAGCATGAGTCAAATCTATGACTCAGGACTCATAGTTACTTTTAATCAGAAAGGCAACACTATCAAGGTAAAGACAGAAGATTCACTAATGAAGGGATGCAGAACAGAAGGCAACTTGTATCAGGTTGATAGTAAAGAAAATATTTGCTACATAACTTTTGAAGAAGAAAACAATTTGTAGCATCAGAGACTGGGACATATCAATCAACAAGAAATGGAGAAAATATCAAAACTGAGGATTTTCATGGACATTTCCAACCTAAAGCATGAGCGTGAAAATTCTTTTGATGCTTGCATTCGTGGAAAGCTGGTTTGCAGTTCATATCGGCCAAAGAAGAAAAGGGCATCTCATCTTCTTGATATAATTCATACATATGTATGTAGGCCGATAAATGTTGCTAGAAATCATGGAGAAAGGTACTTTGTTCTCTTCATATATGATTACAGTAGAATGGAATGTGTTATGGTCATTCACAGGAAATGACAAGTTCTTAACTGCATGAAAACATATCGGAAAATCGCTGAGAATGATACTGGACGAACAATCAACGTGTTGCGATCTAACAATGGAGGGGAATACATGTACATTGAATTTAAAAATTACCTAGAGAAGCATGGGATACAACATGAGGTAGCTTCTGTGAGAACTCCACAACAAAATGGAGTTGTTGAATGTAGGAATCTACAGGTGAACAACATGGCACGAACTATGCTGATTGAGATTCATATTCCACGACATTACTGGAAAGAGGCTGTTCAAGATGCAGTGTATATTCAAAATCGAATAGGACTTTATATGGGTGAGACGAAAACACTATATGAATTATGGCATGGAAGGAATATCTCGTTGAAATATTTTTGTGTTTTTGGAAGTAAATTCTTCATTAGGAACAAAGAAGGAAATCAAGGGAAGTATGGTGACCATGCAGATGAAGGAATTTTCCTTGGACACTCAATGAACAAAAAATCTTACAAGTGTTTCAACAAATGATTGGGATGGATTGTGGAAAGTAATGATGTTAAAATAATCGAAGAGAAAACCACAAATGCTTCATGGACATCATTTGCTGATGTGATAGAAAGTGAAGAAGAAAGTGAACGTGGAGAAAATACAAATACATAATTAGAGGAAGCTATACAAAACACTCAGCAGTCACAACATGATGTTGACTCAAAAGAAGAATATGAAGAAGAAACTGTGGCTGGAGATAATGCAACTAAACTGCACAGGAGAAATCGTATATCTATGATTTATCCATCTAATATAATTGGGGACAAGAGTGCACCCACTCAAACAAGGAGGATGAGAAATAACATAGAATCTTCATTTCTGTTAGTTGTGGAGCCATCCTCATTCGAAGAAGCTTCAAAGGATGAATCTTGGGTAAAAGCCATGAATGAAGAGTTAGATTAGATTGACAAGAATCAGAAATGAGATATTTTCTAGAGACCTGAAGGTCACAATGTGATTGGAACAAAATAGATCTTCAAGAACAAGTTTTATGAGCATGGAAGTGTTATTAGAAACAAGGCTTGACTGATATGTAAGGGATATTACAAGATTGAAGGTGTTGATATTGAATAAACCTTTTCTCCAGTGGCTATACTGGAGTCAATCAGGCTTTTTCCTTTCCATGGTACTCCAAAGAGGATATAAAGTATATCAACTGGATGTCAAGACAGCATTCTTAAATGGTGTACTCGAACAAGAAGTCTACATTGAACAACCAGTGGGTTTTGTTCTTTGTACTGATGAAACAAAGGTCTGCAAACTTAAGAAATCTCTATATGGTTTGAAGCAGGCACCATGAGCATGGTATTCCAAGCTAGACTCATATCTCAAGAAGTTGGAATTCAAAAGAGGAGGAGTAGATCACAATCTATATGTGAGGAATTATCCAAAAGATCAATTCATGGTTCTAGTCTATGTTGATGATATCATATTTGGTGGAAGTCGGAAAAAATCAGTGGATGAATTTTCCAATAACATGAAATCAGAATTTGAAATGTCTATGATTAGGGAGCTCACATATTTCTTGGGGCTTCAAGTGATTCAAAATAAGGATTACACTTTCATTTATCAGGAAAAATATGCAAGAGAGGTGTTGAAGAAGTTTAATATGAAAGACTCCAAACCAATTTCAACTCCGATTACAGTTGGAACTAAACTTGGAAAGCATGAGGATGGGACCTCTGTAGATACCATCATGCACAGGAGGATAATTGGAAGTTTACTGTACCTGATAGCGACACAGCCAAATATTGTCTTCGCCACATGTTTTGCATCCCACTTTCAGAGTAATCCAAAAGAGGAACATATAGAAGTAGTAAAAAGAATCATGAGGTATATTCAAGGAACTCAAAATTATGGCTTATACTTTCCTACATGAAGGAATATTGAATTATCAACATCTTCTGATGCTGACTGGGCTGGCGATGTTGTGGAAATAAATTCCACCAGTGGTGGATTTCTATATTGGGAATAAATGTGTTGGCTGGTTGAGTGAGAAACAAGAAAGAACTTCTCTTAGTACTGCTGAAGCTGAGTATATATCCACCACAAAGGCATGCACTCAACTGCTATGGATAAAGCATCAATTAACAGATATTGGTGATGAGGTGAAGCAACCAATGTTGATAAAATGTGATAACAAGAGTTCAATTGATCTTACGAAGAATCCAGTTCAGCATTCTCGTACAAAACATCTTTAAATTCGGTATCATTTTATCAAAGATAAAGTTGAACAAGGTGTTATTAGAACGGATCATTTGGGAACTGATGAGAAAGTGGCTAATATCCGGACCAGGCCACTGTCAACGACTGTTTTTGTGAAGCATCGGTTGAACCTCAGTGTTCAGCCACCTCCCAGTGCATAAGAAGGTTACAGAAATCCCCTCTCCCCATTTTTGTTAATTGTTTTTAATTTGTTTATGGATGTGATGTAGGTTTATGGGGGAGATACTATCCAGGGGGAGTGTGGTTTGAGCTGATCAAGGAATAATTAACGGTCTTTGGGTTTATTGTCAATGGGAGAGACATGTATAAATTCCGGGTATGTAATGCTTTTGTGACACATTGAGAATATAATGTCGGTGATATGATGGGAAAGAATTCATTGGACAGGAACCCAATTAATGGTTTCTCTCTTGTTTTCTACACCGAGAATTTCTCACGTACAATTAGAGTGTTGACTGAGTTGATTCCTGTGTTTTTGGTTTGCATGTGGATGGTGATCTACATGTGGATGGTATGGTGATCTAGTGAATTTATTTTCTGATTTCCAACAAACCCAAAGGGGGAGATTGTTGGAACCGTGGTCATCTATGCATGAATTGGTGAATGGTTTGTGTTTGTTGTCAATCCTTAAAGGATGTTCAGAATGTGTGCCAACAAAGTACAGGTCAAGAAGATAACAGTATTGAAGTTGTTACCGATTTCTAGTGTTTTCCAAATTTCTGGACCTCAAAAATTGTCAAAAGGGGATAAAAGTGTTTTTGGGAAAGTGACTTGCGTGCTAGATATGTGTTGTGCAAGTGACTTGAGCACTGATAAAGGACTTGCACGCTGGTGCCTAGGAGGTTTGAAAACTTGTGCGCCTGTTGTTATTAATTATCAGAACTTCAAAATATGGAAAAGGAAATAGGTTCGCGCAATTATTGGTCAGGTCACGCAAGTGAGTAGCGCGACAGAGGCTTGGGCGGTTGGACTTGCGCACCGGAACTTACGTGCTGAGAGGAGGATTTCTTTCCACTGCGCATGGTGTCAATTTTAACTATAAATAGAGGAACACCCCTCCTCATTTCATATGAAGTTCGAGACTTGGAGAAATTTAGTGCTCCCATAACGCAAGTGTAGTGGTCATGCAAGTGGTTGTGGGTCATGCAAGTATAAGCTGCACGACAGTTGTTTGTTGCACGCCAAAGGTTGTTTGGGAAAGAAAGGGTGTGGGTCGCGCAAGTTTGGTACTAAAAAAGCTTGATTCACGCAAGTGTTGGAGGTGAAATTACACACCAGTTATAACTTGTGTTCCATCCTTGAAACTTGCACACTTGCTTGGGGAAGTGTGCCAGGTGTTGTTGAAGTACGCCCGTCTTTTTGAAGCTACACGAAAGCTGGAATATTGCCCTATACCCTCAGCGCAAAGTGAGATTCGTCTACTGCTAAGAGTTAGAATTCAACAGAGCATCTACATATAATTGAGGATGCATTCTTTTGAAATGATGAAGAGACCTTCACATCTATAAACTAAGTGGAACTTCACCGAAGGTAGTGAGCCAGGGGGAGTCAACAGGAGTGACCTGAGGGATGCAATGAGCTATCCCTGAACTTTTTTAAAGGCAGTGATCCCAGGACAGATTGAATGTGCCCGAAACTTTGTAATACACAGCTAGTAAAGTTTTGTGACATTTGGTATGACCGAAAACCTATCAGCGTATGCTCCTTGGATGTATCCCTTAGTGGTGAACAAAGTAAAAAGTGTTGTGTCTTCTCTCTGCATGTGATTGTTAGCTTTCTTATCATTTTCATCATAAATTTTTAACAAGTTCTTACCAACTTGGGAACAAGATCCTTCACATTAAAAGAAAAATTTGTCACCTTGATTCACCCCTCCCCTCTTAGGGTGTCCTGGGGTCCAACAGTTCTAGAGAGATTCAAGGCCTGTGCTGCACGTATATCGATCTCACGATGCCGTGGTAGGTGGTTTGTGCCTTTCCGTAGGGAGTCTTTGAATTTTATATGCAAAAATGCCCAATACCCAAGAACGAGGTATTGCGTTGTTATGTTTTTAGCCCTGTTATTACCTTCTATGACTTGTTTGTTTGGATATAGGTTAATTTTTGTAAATAGGGTTAACATTTCCATGCTATGGATGTTTTTCCCATGTTTTCTTATTTTTGACCGTTTGGTCTAGCTTTTCCTGTTAGGTTGTTGCTTTGATTCCCATACCTAGTATTGTTAGGATGGAGTGATTATTATATGAAATGCTATGATATGATGTATATCATTTATCCAAGTAGTTATTGAGGTTTACTTTGGCCTCCACATATCATTTGTGCATGACTGAATTACACAGGGCCATAAGAACTTGGTGTAGTAGACCATAGAAAGAATGGACATTGAGGGCTTCTCCAGAGTGTCTGTTTACTGTTACATTATGAGACCATAGGGGGGATGGACTTTGTGCTCCATCAAAGTGTCTATAGTTTCCTTGATATGAGCCACAGGGGGAGTTGGATGTTGAGTGCTTCCTCAGAGTCCCTATTAGTTACCGATACGAGAACACAAGGGGAATTGATGATGAGTGCTTCCTCAGAGTGTCTTTGTTAAAGTTGAACCAGAGGGGTTAGACTATGTGTACTTCCTAGAGGGTTTCTTGTGTTTGTTTGGTTGAACCAGAGGGGCTAGGTTGTGAGCACTTTTTAGAGGGTTACTTACTTTTTATTATCTACTTACACGATATATGAAAATGAATTCAATTGAATTTTTATGATTGTTACTATGTGTACTTACTTTCTTATAGATTTATTTGTTTTATTGCTTTCCATATATATTCACTGACTGTTAGGAGCAATTATTTGGGTCGTTTCCTACTGAGATTTGTCTCACACCCTATTTGTGTCATGCTTTTGGTTCGAAACAGATTATATTGCTGTAGGTATAGATAAGGGCAAGATCCCTTCTATTTTAGGTACATGATTGCTATGGAGCTTTGGAGCATGGGACAAAAACTGAGGCTTGCGATCCAGTAGAGTTGTTTACTGCTTTTCTTTTGTACTTTGGTTTAGTACTATATTCTAGCATTTTGATTTATTTGGATACTTTCCTAGACATATGTATCATGCATTATTTATATACGTGAGCTCCAATTATTTATTAATTCTACTGTTTACTTTTGGTATGGTATTATTACTACTTCTACTATTGTTATAAGTTTTACTTCCGCTGTGTTACTCTTCCAATGAGGGCATAGTTTCCCCACTATCACACCCACAGACCTCACTGCTAGTCTAAAGCCTCTAGTGTTTGGGGAAATGTTCTTGAGGCCATGTGAACAACCGGGTACGGGGCACCTATGGGTGGCTTCTAGAACCGGGATGTTACATCCTTCTTTGTGTATCCCTTACTGATATTTTTATTCTCACCCCATGTGTTAAAAATGATTCTTATAGGATTTAATGGAGGATAGTGACAATGATGGAATAAAGGGAAAAGTTGTGATGTTTATACATGAATTGAACCCATTTTTCTCTTTAAAAGGTTTTGTTTTATAAAAAATGGATACTGAGTATAAGTGTATACTTTATAATATTTATATTTTTATGCATGAGTTATGGACTAATAATCTAATTTTATAAACCTGAAATAATCATAAATGTGTATTATTGGCATAACTCAATATTATTTAATGTTTATGGCTGGGGCCTTATAGTTGGTACAAGAGGTCGGTTTAGATAATTTTAGATTTTGGGATGTTATCTGAGTTTAGGTTAAAGATCCTTTATAATCAAGAGGGATATTATCATATGGAAAAATTATAAAGGATTATGGTAATTAAGATGGATTGGATAAAAACCTAAATCAACTAACACATAAAGAGGTTGATGGATTTGAGTATTATAAAAAATTTATGTTATCATCATTACCCTATAGAGTATTCCTCATTTCATGTTTATGTGATTTTTATTTCAGAAGATTAAGTATCCATTGTCTTGATGCAAGGAAAGAGATCATTTAAAACTTTATTATCCCTCCCTAATGATTTGATCATCACTATTATTACAAAATCTAGTTTGAATTATTTTGAAAAATTCTTGAGTATTCAAATCACTAGTATGAAATTATTTGATTTATCAAACACCTACTCATTTCTAAATTTTTTTTCTAGGTCATGGAATCATTTTAATATGACTGAATGATCTCAACATGTATCACTCTATGGAAAAGTGAAATTATAGAAGTGGAGTGAATGAATACTTTTTTAAAGTAGGACAAAGTGCTGAATGAGAAATGGAATGTCATAAAGATCCTGATTTATGGATTCAAGGTATGATTTATTTTCTTAACCATAAATAATGAAACATTATTGGATTGATGTTTATAAAAGATGAATTTATTTTCTATGTATGAATCATGTATTAATAAATAAGGTGTAAATTTAAAGTTATTAGTTATGAAGAACATTGAATGATTAAGATATATACTTATAAAATATTAAAGAGTTATGGTAGACTTAAGAATGATGAAATTATTAAATGTAGTAGTACAAATTTGGTAACGTGAGTAATTTGTGGAGACAATAATTTAGTTTTAGTAATTATTATTTTTTCATAAAAAATGTTATATGAGGAAGAATTATCTTTTTTGGACATAATTATAAAGTTATGGAAGGACTTTATGGTTCATATGATTTTGAGGTAATTATGGGAGTTTATATTTTGGGTTTCAAAATAAAAGGTATGAGATAATTATTTAGGATAAAACATATTACAGTTATATTTTAGGATGTTACCATATTTTAGGAATTTCATAAGAATTATATAATTTTACAAAAGGAAAAACCATAAGATGGGTGACAACCCATAACATCTGGCAATGCTGTGAGAATCAAACCCACAAATGAAAGACAACAAGGGTGCATCACCTACCTCTAGCCTATGTGAAGTCCCTAGTTAGTATGACTTCATAATTTTTAGTTAAAAGATTTAGTAGAATAATAATAAATCTATTTTGGGAACTTATGTGTAATGAAATGGATATCCTTAATATTGAAAAATGACATAGTGATTAAGTTAATAATGTTATTTTAGTTTATGTTCACTATTTTGGGAACCCTGTATGATCAAGGTAAATAGAATAATATGGAATTTTATTTTAGTAATAAAGGTTTAATTATATTTTGGAAAATATATGATGGACTTATGGTTATTAGAGTTACATTTGTAAATAGTTAACATATCTTAATGATTATTGGGAAAATCACTTTTTTGTGTGAGAATTGAACAAAAATTTATATTTAGAGATAAATATTAAAATTTATCTTTAAAGACTATTATAAAATCCTTTTGATTGCGGGATTCAATGTTAGTTTGTATTATTTTCATGAATTTTAAGAAAAATTGTTTATTGAATGGTCTATGTAGAACATGGGTATTACTAATTAATTTTAGAGATTAAATGTTGTTTTTCATTAACCAATGTTTTTAGTCTTTTTGGGAAGTAAATTATATTATACAAACCATTTTGGTTTTGGTTAATGATTAAACACAAGATAAATATATAATTAACCTTTTGTGGATTATGTGATTCTATCAAAGTTGTTTCTAGTGATTAATGTGTTATAAAGTCATCTTGAATAATAATTGTTTACATAATATGATTTTGTTGTGGAATTTTATTAAAGGATGAAATTATACTTTTCAAGTAAGTATATTTCCTTATGATCTTAGTATAGGTAGTAATAGAATTCTTCAAATCTATGAAAATGATCTTGATGAAAAATGTTTTATAATTAATTTTACCAACAGTCTTTTTCCATCACATATTTATGGTATTGTGAAGGTTAAATTTCCATGATCAAGTTATATATCACTCTCCATTAGTCTATGAGAGTAATTTTTCTCTTCCATTTCTAGGTTTTCCTACATGGAACCCTAGTATTTGTTATCTCAAGTGATCTTTGTACTTCTAATTATTTATTTTAATGTTGTAGTTTTATTAATCATTTTTAAGATGTGGGATTTATGTAAATGTATTTTAAAAAGCCATAAAAAAGTTTCCAACCCTAAATTCAAAATTTTAGGATGCAATTTATTAAATGGAAGAGGATATAATATCCAGTGTTTTTAAAAAAGATACTATGTTCGATAGCGTACATGATATGCCACATTAGATTATGCGAAGAACTAAATATTATTATTTATTAACTTAGATTTTAAAATATCGGGAATAAAAAATATTAATTTAATTATAAAATATGGTTTACAAATATTTATAATTAATTATTTGGTTTGCAATTAATTATAAATGAATGTAAAACCCTTTTTAATAAAAGAAATTTTTTTCTTGAAAAACTATTTAAATGAAAATAAGCGACTTAATAAAATAATAAAATAAATATATTTGGGTTTTATTAATTATATATTTATATGATATATTAAATTCAATATTTAATATAAATATTATATATTTTCTACACATGGAATAAGAACGAATTCAATTGTTTCCGATAAAAGAAGTATTTTTCAAAAAATACATTTTTACCTCCTTTCAATGGAGAACCAATTTTGAATCTTGATTTTGAAACTTTTATAAGATATGTTTTAAAATATAAAATTATTCTTTGGATGTGGGACATCAAAATTTATTTTTCTTGAATTTTTGGTATTTTTTGGTAAAACGACAATTTTAATGAATAACGAGAAATACTGCATTTTAATTCAAAACTTATTTATCATATAATTTATTTCTATTGTTAGAATAACCATTTAATAATTTTAAAGTATATTTAGATTATTTATTCATAATTTAATCCAATTTTTGTCATTGGAATTAATTTCAAATTGAAATTAGATATAACAACATTTCAAACATTCAAACATTTCACATTAAAAACTCTCTTTTTTGCAATTTTGTCTACGAAATTAATTTTAAATTTAATTTTCCCAATTATATGAATTGAATTAGGTAAAATAGATTCCATATTTATAGACTGAAGATCCAAATTAGTTTTTGTGTTTAATTTCATTTTAGTATATATTAAAAAGTTACTATGGTAAAAAAATTATTTACCGTAGTAAAAGTAAAATTTTGGACAAAGGTTAAAATTAAAAGGTAAACGCTCAACATATCTTGAAAATAAAACATAAAAAGGGTGGATGAGGTTTTTTTATAAAACCTATAAATGATATAAAATATTAACTATTATCTAATGTAGTTTAATTGAATTCCACTTTAATGTGGTTATCTTTTAATATAAAATAATCAACAAATTAATCACTTGAACCCACCTCTCCTCAAATATAAATAACAACCCTATGCTCCCCATTTCTACCCAAATAGATTTTTATCTCATAAAATATCTTAAAAAACCTCTACTACTCACATTACCCACCTCCAAGTTCTACTGGTCTCACCAAAAGATGAAATCCAAGGTCCTCAATGGTCTTTAAAGGAGGGGATATTCAAGAGTCAATTTTCTG
Organism: Viscum album; assembly: GCA_963277665.1. Lineage (NCBI taxonomy): Eukaryota > Viridiplantae > Streptophyta > Magnoliopsida > Santalales > Viscaceae > Viscum > Viscum album. The sequence goes on along the minus strand of OY728138.1, from coordinate 130,784,228 downwards.
AAAGTACCTCTCCTAATATTATTCCGTTTTCTACATTCCCTTCACATAATTAATCCATAAATTAATTATAAATATAAATTAATATACATAATGAATATTTATTTTTAATATTTAATAACTTATATCCATTTCATTTCTCACCTCCTCTTATTCAAAGAAACAAAATTGTTTTATAGGTTATGCTAGTTAATCACCTCGATGAATAATGTTTCTGTTCTCTTTCCTTTATCAAATTCATTTCTAGTATTAAAACAATTATTTTGGTAAAATAATAATTTAATGTCTATATTATAACCTATTTAATATTATGTAAATATTATATTATTGAAACCTTCATGATTTTATAATTGTCGTTATACGATAACTTTGTTTGTGGAGGTGTGGACCACCACCTCATCAAAATTATGTGATTTGTTCACACATCACATGGAATGTGTTAAGAATTATTTTAGTAATAATATATGATATAAATGAAATATTAATTCTAGGATAATTTATTTATATATGTATACATATTTACGTACATTTCATTTAGTGTTTGTTCTTTCAATACGATAGGAAAAACAAAAATTGCATTCAAGTGTACGTATGACCTACCATGTCAACAAAAAATGTTTTTAGTTTGTCTCAAATATTATTATAAATACTTATATAATGAATATATTATATCATTAGATCATTTTATATATTATTAAGATGATTTATATACGACCACATGAACTGTTGACATCATAGCAAGTTCATTTTTGACTTTGGAAGCGAATATCGACAAAACATCTGACATGAAATTAAATAATTGTGTAATTTTTATAAAATGGTAAAAATTAATATAAAAGGAATAATAAAAATTAAAAATGTTATCAAGAAATTAGAAATTAACCTAATATTAATATTCATGTAGAACAAGGAACATATGAGACAATTCAGACTCAAGGTAAGAGAATTTCTCAACCTAATTTCTATTATTTGGGTTAAACTTCTACATCATGATTATGTCATTCAACTCTTATGTGTGAAATTAATTTTGAATATATTATATTTTATTTAATATTTTCTATGAATATTTTTAGTAAAAACACCTATGTGATCTATTTTATTAACAAAATGATTTTTATAAGTGATTTAATCTCAATCTGTTTTTATTGAGGCATTTCGTGATCTTATAAACCGTTATTATTTTATAAGGTGTATATAAAGACACTATAGAATTTAATATCCATATTTTACCTATAATAATTTTATTTATTATCTTATTAAATATATTAATTCAAGGAGATTAAGTTTCAAATGTATAATGTGGTATGGGACACCTTGAGCATTTAAATATTAAATTATCAAATGTTTTTCTGTATTATATTAATTTACATATTTATTTTATGGATATAGAAGAATTTTAAAGGAAATTGTTTACATATTTTTAATTTAATTGTACTGTTTTAAAAAGTAATATTTAAACATGTTTTATACATAATTTTTTAAAAAATGAAAAAAGGAATTTTCTTTTTAACGTATACGATGACAACAACTTCTCTACTTCCATGACCATTGTTTGATATTTGGATTCCTCTACATGAATTACTTTTTTTAGAATAAAGAGAAATAAATTATATCATTTTTAGGGGTATTGTTATTGATAATGGTTTTGAATGCAGATTGACTAATTCAGTATCTTAAAATGATATCTTGTGGCTTCAAATGAAATTTTATGAGTGAAATGTTGATAATTGCAATAATTTATGTGTTATGATTATATAATGGTACATAACGATTTTACAGGTGGTTACATGATAAAACAATGATGAGTGGTTATGTGATAAACCAAATACAAGTGGTTCTGTGATAAAGTAAGGACTGGTGGTTATGTTATAACCAAAAATTCATTGGGTATGGATGTCATCTTCATGAATATTCCATTTTTAAGAGTAACATGTGTGGAATTTGACAGTATGGTTATTCTATTTGATGTAATATTATGTCCCCAGTTACCATTATTTGTTATATGTGATTTTTATGGGTTGTATGGTAATATTTTTATTACAAAAAGGGGAACCAATGAGCTTATATTCTATGAAGAGTATTTACTATTTATTAATGGTTAAAAGTATTACTTTATTATAAAGTATTCATGGTTTACATATTTTTTTGAGGCTAACAATTTTCTTTATTTGTGTATCCCTTACTATGTTTTTTATTCTCACCCCAGGTTTTAAAAATGGGTTTCACCAGGTTTAAGGGAGGATAAAGACAAGAATGGAATGAAGGGAAATGATGTGATGTTTAAACCTGAAACCAAACCATGTTTCTTTTTAATTTTTTTTATAAAAAAATTTATAGTGATAAGAAGTGTCTACTTTCTAATATTTAGGTTATTATGTACTAGTTATGGCCTAACTCTCTTAACATCTAAACATGAAAATATCCTCATTGTAAATTCTTAACATAACTCAAGATTATGTAATGTTTATGGATGGGGCATTATACAAACCAATACAATATTTATTGGCTAATAGAATTTACACCCTATAATAACTTAGTTTTAAATATATAGACATTTAGAAGCATTTATATTGATAATTACATTATTATTTTTAATATTTTATGAAACCCCATGTGTTCCCCTCTACTCAATTATAATAGGGATAATTTCTCTTCTTCGCAACACTTTGAGTCTTCTAACCTGACCAACCCCCATCAAAATTATCTTATAAAATCTCCTAGAAACATTATATATGTGATATTATTGCACAAAGTCAAACCCCATATCCCATAAGAGGATATATAAAGGATTTTTTATAATAAGAGTTTTGAACATGTATGAAGAAATATGAGACTTGAGGTAAGGGTTTATCATCCCAAATTATCTTCTTTGGGATGTATATTTTGTTATGAACCTATATACAATTATATGTTTTCTAAATACCATTTTACATGTTATATAATGAATCATTTTTTATTCAAGGTATTTAATGTTTAATTTTATGTGAATTCTTAAATGGGTATTATGAGGGAAAAGTTACCTAGGTTGTAAGAGACTTATGTTTCGATCCCATTTTAATATGGATCATTTATGGTTGAATTTACATTTAATGAAAATACATTATCTTGATCTATTTAATCACTTTAATTTTTATTCTCCACTAGTTATTTCTTAATAATATATATTTTCAATCTATTTTCCAATCATTAAATACTCAATTGGACAAAAAAACATTTTAAATGATTATTGACAATGTTTTAGAATTTAGCTAGGAATAATTATCATCCAAATCTATGTTTTCATAAAAAGGTTTTGATAACTTTTTAATAATATACTATAATTGTTTATAGAAATTTTTACCAATGATTGACTTTTACAAATTGTTTTAAAAAGGAATATTCATTTATTTTTTTTTAAAATTTTATTATTTCATTTTTTGCAAAATAGTAAAGGTAATGTTTTCATTAAAACTTATATGGAGTTAATGTAATTTTCTATCACTATGATAACTTAATTATTTGAATATTCCATTAAATATTTTTATATTTATATTCAATGAAAAAAATTTCCATGATATTTTGAAATTTTTTATATTTTACATAAATGATTTAAAAATTAAAAGGTAATTTTCCTCAGGAAATATTCAAGTGATCTTTTTGGGTAATTTTTTATCCAAGACAATATCCTTTGTTATTAATTATGTGTTACTAGTTATATGATCTGAGCATAAAATCCTTGTTATTTCTCATGGTTGTTTATCATTAAGATGATAAAATGTTTTAAAAACCCTTTTATTTTCTATCAGCTTTGTTATGATGTTATGGTTAATGGTTTATGATCTTTTGAAATTTATATATATTTAATTATTATTATGTGACTTTTGGATTATTTAAATCCCTCCAATGCATAAGGTAATTATGGATAACTAAAAATATAAATATTTTATTAATAAACATATTTTCATGTGTGGACCTAGTTTTCATGTTCATAAGATTAATCATGGACCTATATTTCATATTCATAAGATTCAATATTGACATGGATTTTATGTACATAATATTAAGTATGGACTATGATTTTTGTCTATAAGAATATTGTGGACCTAGATTTGATGTTCATAATATTTCTATGGGCATGATATCATATCCTTAACTCAATGAGTGAAATTATTTCTATCAATACATGTTAAAAATGATATAAGAATATATTTTTCCACATTCCTTTGTCTATGATATCCTCCTAAGGAATATATTATTTGATTTATTTATGATTCAGGAATTATAAAGTAACATGATTTACAATATGATACAGGATTATGATCTCTGATATATAGGGTTTAGATTTCCAAATTCTATAATCATGTTATCATATCCATATGATCGGTTTATCTTTAAGTGATCATTGATATATCTCTTATTTACCCATAATGAGGATATGACCTCAACATTCTATATATTTCTTTTTTGTTGGTTTTGAAGAAAAATTTTGAGAATTATTTCTTTAATAAATATTATATTAATGAATAAAATTGGGTCTGATTATTTAGATCTCATATGAATATGGAATTTATACCTCAATGTTTCAAAAAGTACTTGATAAATGAGATTATAGAAGGGAACATAGTGTTATATACTGAATATTCATATAGTAAAATATAATATATATGTATGAAAAGTTTTGTGTAATTTAAATTGAAGATTGTAAACTGGATTTAATATATTTAATAATTATAATTAATATAATTTATTAGTTTTGGTCCTGATGAATAGTAAAAATATTAAAAACATGTTACCATAGTTATATTTTAAATAGGATTACTAGTGACTTAAACATTGAGAAAAAGTGTAAAATAGCACAAAACATTTGATATAATTTGATTTATTAATGGTATTTTTACATTATAATTATATAATTATATAATTTATTCTTTTGGATCCACATTTATTTAGTAAGAAATTAATATATTTTAATATTTAAAAAAACCCAAGTTTGTCCTCTCCCTCCATTATAAAATTCTATTACCTATCTTGTCCTCTTCACACTTCATGAGACTTCTAGATCTACCAATCCCTAACATAATGCCTTTGTAACATCCCTAAATACATTCTACAGATCCTTTTTTCATCATAATAAAATCATTTTGAAGCATAATGTGTAATCTAAATATGGTTTCTCTATAAATATGTATTACACCCAACTATGTACTTTAAATTTTATTTCTTTATATAACTCTTATAAATCATTCAAATCAATTAAAAAATAATTTATTTTCAATCTTAAATATGTTAATAATTATTATGATGATATATCAACCATTATATTCTTATATTTGATAAACTTCAAAACAAATGTATCTCTCATGTGTACTTGAAGACTACCACCTCAATATAGTGATAAGATTCATTTCACATTAGTATAACTATTATTTGGTTATAATGATGTATTGAACGTTTATATATGATATTTATGATACAATTATTATTTTTGATGATATTTTGTTCTATAACTTCTTACATTTCCTAACATTAGAATACGATAATGCTGCTTGTGCATACATGTGGCCTACCACCTCCATGAAGCGATGTGATTCATTCCGAATCACCGCTTTAAATTAAAAATTATAAAATTATATATGATTAATAAATATGAAATTTATTTCATGATTAATATTTTAGATATTTTGATTCAATGACTAGGATTAATGTATCATAACCATTGGACTGAAACATCCATGAAAAAATTATTAATTTTCACCCGAATATTCATTTTATTGATGAAATTTAAATTAAAAAAATAATTTTAAATTTTAAAGAAATTATGAAGATTAGTTTATATATGAATATGGTTTTGTAAAATTTTTATAATAAATCCATATTTATTATATACTATATTTTAATATGTATGAACAAGGATTGAACATGTGGTAAGGATTTATGTTCCAATATTATTTTTTTTCAAGATGATTCATACTAAATTTTTTATAAGGTAAATTATATAGATATTAAACATTATAAAATATATATTTTATTATTATATGGTTATTTCTAATGTTTTTATTTATTATTCTAATATTACTCCCATGGGTACTTAAATTGTTTAAGAAATATTTTTTAATGAAAAGCTTATATTATTTTCTCTTTATTCGGAGAACATTTTCTCTAATTTCTGTAATCATTGAAAAAATTTATGAAATTTCACACAAATACTAGAATTTTTTAAAATATTAAATTTTCTCAAAATTTTAAATTATTTAAAAATAATTAAAGAAAATCATTTTAAAGAATATTTTTTCCAAAAAACCTATTTTTTTTAAGAAGGTGTGAAAGGTAAGATTTATTTCTATATATATTTCATGAATGAATTATTCCACCATCATGGCCACTATTTAAATTGAATATTTAATTGAATGATTCATTATAAATATCTAAAGAAATATATTTTCTCTATGTTCTATTATTTTTTATTTAAAATTTTATCAAATGAAAATGATATTTTTTAATGTTTTTGAGGAAATGTTTGAATGATTTCTTCAAGTTTTTTATAATCTATGTCAAAATACTTTATAGAATGATATAATTCACTAGGGATATGGTATTATGATACCACCTGCTTTCTTTCTCAACATGTCTTATAATGATGATGATTTAAGGATTATTCTAAGAATCTATTTTCTCTGCCACTGATTAGTTAAGTTATGATGAAACCGTAGTGAATGATGATTACTTTACCTGAGTTATGAGATGATAAAATGATGAAATGTTTACAAAAACTATTTCTATTATAGGAGTTATGATATGATGTTTATTTTATGATTATGAGGTACACTTATATATGATTTTAATTATGTGAAGTATGGACTTTAAATTATATAAACCTCAAATGAATTGGGTAATATTGGATATGTCATAGAATAATATGGGTTGTAATGGGAAGTGAACAAAATTTACTAGGGGAACTAATCCACTGTTATATTCTAGGGATTTATCCTTGAATAAATGAAATGATGGAATGGGGAGTAATCCCAATCCACTATGATAACCTTGATAGTGTCCCCTTATTATGAAAATGATTTTCTATACTTTTTTTTATAATATAAACATATAAATTATGCAAATGATATATTCTCATTGGTTGTGATTAATTATTAGTGAATCCATAATTTTATTTCTCAAATATTTTTATTAAAAATAACTTATCCATGATTCATAATTAGTGATATTTGAATATTTGGGTATGATTTTCATAAGTTGTGATCATGTTATCATACCCATGTGATTGTTCTCAATTATGATCATTGATTGATATCCCTTATTTTTACCCTTAATTTACATCGAATCTCACAATTTCTTTTTTCAATTCCAAAAATTATGAATAATGGTTTTATGCAGGTTATGTCTTAAAAGTGCTCTATGTGAGAGGATATTTAAGGGATATGTTAAATATATTTCTTAAAATAAGATGATTTTATATCAAGTTTCCAAAAACTATAATTTTATTGATCATAGGTCATGTTTTGTTATGATATGTATCAAATATTAATATAAAAATATGTAATATACTTGTACAAAATTCTTTGGTCTCCTAAAATTTTATTCTTATCATCATTAATATTAAAATTTCAATATATAATTTTTGTCTTTATAAGAGTTAGAATGGGATAAAAGGGTCAAAACTGAAAAAATAAGGGAAAAATGATCTTAAAACATGAGAAAAATATAATTTAAAATCCATATATCCAGCCAATAAACTATATTAATAATAAATATCCCATTTGGCGCCATTTTTCATGAGTAAGACCTTCATATATATTAATATTTTGAAAACAAAATAAGTGTGTTCACTCCATCACTTATAAAAGGACACCAACTCTCCTTTATTATCCACACATCAAGATCCTTTTCTCATAATCATACCATAAAAAATACTTTCTTAACATCCCCTTAAACATACTATAGTCAATAGTATGATCTTAATACCTTGTTATAATGTCTTTAGGTATAAACCTCTAGAAGTTATCTAAATAAGAGGTATAGTTCATTATCAAGTTTTTTTCATTATATTTATTAATTTAACTCCATAAAAAATATTTTTAACATTTTCATATTATAAAATAAATACCTAACATATTATAAATTTTATTATTATTATGTTATATCTTTTTTAATAAATATATCAATCCAATGGGAAATAAAAACATTGCACTTTCATCCTTTTGGGATACAACCTTGAGAGAGGATGCATTTAATTTTTTATTATTTATTCTTATACTAAGAAATAATGATGGATCCAAATGAAATAATATTATATATATCATATAAATTTATTTCTTTAATGGTAAATAATTATTATACTTCTTTCATTATTATCTAATGAAAAATTAAATCATCACTTGTTTATACATGTAGACTACCACCTTGCAAAATGATGCATTTTATTTTCTATTACTACACTATATGGATTATATATATAATTGAATTTAAATAATTTATATGATATATATAATATAATTATAATTTTTTATTGAAAAAATAATAATTACATTCAAACCATCACATTCGGTGAAAAAGGAAATGTTAGACATGAATATGTAGGAACAGTCTTCTCCATGATTGTATTGTAATTCATTTCTCATAATCACATTACATTTTTTGTTCTAAAATTTCAAATAATATAAAAAAATTACAATTATAACATGAATAAGATGCTATAAATTTTATAATAATGATATATTTGACCAAATTTAACCTACCGAAGTCATTTTGAACTTATGAACCAATTATCTTCAAAATTCCCAATGAAAACTTAATAAATTAAGTGATTAAGTATGACATGGTAATAGGTGATATAAAATAAATAATAAAAATAAAATGTACTTGAATAATATTATATATAAGTTAATATTTTTACCAAATTTATTATTAAGGAATATAAATAACATACACGATAAGTCAAACTTAAGTTAATGGATATTTTATCTTAAAAGCAAGTTTTAAAATGTTTTTAAGATTTATTTTTAATATTTTTATTCTATGAAAATATCTTTTATGGATTTATAAATATTTAAATAATTAAGTAATAAATTCATTTTACTACCCTTTCAACTTTCTCAGAATGGTGTTTTAATGTATTTTTTTTTCATATTTCATAAGTATTATTTGTATTTATTTTTAAATTGAATGAGTAATTTTTTTAACATATATGGAATCGTAGATTTTCCATCCATCATAACCATTATTCCATAAAATGATTACCATTCATGTTTTTATGTTTTATTTCAAATAAATATCCTAATTATCATTCCTACAGGAATTTTTAATTATAATGTTTTCAAGGAAAAAATTAATTTCATCCAGAGTTTAATGAAAACCACAAATTTTCTTCTACATATTTGATAAAAATAAAAATAAATCATATTTTATGATGTAAATTCAATATTCTATGTAATTTCTATATTTTTTATTCCATTGTAATTTTTTAGGATGTTAGGTGATTCTTATATCTCTCTTTGATGAATTGGGTAATGATTATTCTCTTTGAATAAAGATGTTCAAATTAATTGAGTAAATTATTCCATTTGTAATGGTTCCTATAAGGGTTCCATGAATATGATTCCCAAATCCAACTAAATGAATTATCTATGAATTTTAATTAGTTTTTATTGAAATATTTCTATTTCATATGGTAAGATAATGATCTATTTTAAAATTAATGGTTATTCCTTTTAAGTGTAAAATATACGTTTTTAAGGAAAAAAGTATCACGGTTTCTCATGTTTTCTGCAAATACCACATGATAATTATTTTTTATTTTTTATTATAAAGGTTTTTATGAAAAAAAGTTGGAACTAAATATGATTTCATTTGTAATTAAATTATTATTCGAGTTAAAGAATTATTATGTTGAAGAAAAACTCTCTTATATGATGCCATGGATATAAAATAGACAAACGTGTTTTATTTCATTTTTTCATATATCCCTTAAGGATTTTCTTTTATAATATTATTTTTAAAAAATATTTTCATCGTTTTTAAGGATGGGTCAGAATAATGATGATATCGAGTTAGAAATCATGAATATTTCCCAAGAATATAGAATGCGTTTCATTTTTAAATTACTCTCTTATATAAAAAATAATTTTGATTGGAAGTGTCCACTTTTTAATACATGGGTTTGTATTGTAAGGGTAATTTAGAAATTAACTAAAACTATAAATATAAAATAGTCTCTAAGAATGTGATGAAATTAGTTGTTTATTTATAAATCAAGATTATGTGATGTTTTATGTTCATGTATTTATAGTGATTAATATTATTAATGAGTTATTTTACACCTCAATTCGGTGTTGATATATGTCATTACTAAACTTATAGGTTGATATGGGAGATATTCCATGGGAATTTTTTGATTGAAATCTAATGTTAGACTTATTTTTAGTAGTTCCTATATTATAAAAACCTTCAATACAGGTCAGAAAATCATTTTATGTGGTGATTGGGATCCCTACTTATCATTATAATAGGATGAGACCATAAATTATTACTAATTTTTGTTTTCATGTTTCATTATGAGAATTTCCAATTATGAATATAATTTTTTTTTGTATAGATAATTATCACAAAATACTCTTGAGTGGGACACAAAACCTGTGGGTGTTTACAGTAATAAAAACCGTAGGGTATTAGATATGCCTAGAATATTTTGAATTCATTTACTTAATTGGGAATATAAACATATATTTCTTCATTATTTATATTTAAATGGACACTATTTTTTCTCTCTATATCGCACTCCCTCTCTCTCAATTGGCATCATATAAAAAATAGGGTGATAGTGTATGATCTAATAAAAATATTAGAGGCCTCTTAAAAGAAAAATATAATAGTATGTGATGAATTAGACTACAATCATTCATTTTTGAATCTATAATAAAACCATATGTATATAAATCACTTTTTTGAGGATGGTTTTGATATAAAATATGACAAATCATTATAGCATTGTAGTGTTACAATATTATGTAGTGTTACAATATCTTGTAGTGGGTTTAATTACATGTGATGGATTTTGATATATAGGGAGTATATGGATGTACTAAATGATTAATATTATTTATGGTTATGGTGATGAAAGAATATATTATACAGGGAATGAAATGAGTGATCTATTTTTTATTTTATAAGGTTGGACACCATTATTTTAACAAATTTTTAATTATTGATTTTTTTAATATTGATATCTATTTGATTGGTCCCTATTTTATTAACCATATTTATTATGCTATCTATTGATAGTTTTAATTATTGGTTAGTACCTATTTGATTTACCCTTGTTTTAATTCATGATATCATCATTATTTCCATAAGAAAATTGGTTTTATTACTTTATGGGATGTGAGATGATTGAAGGGTCTGGTGGGTGTCTAATGGTTAAGAATTAATGGATAAAGTGAGACATATTTGAGATTATGTTTGATGAGAATAATTTTATTATGTTTCAAAACAAAAATGGATATAAGATTATGTATCTCATAAACTACATGCATGTGGGACCTAGCCTAATCTGTGTTACACTAGTTGTGTCTTCAGGATAGATATGGATTCTTTCCATGATGGAGCATAAGTGTAGCATTTTATCAATATGGATGTGTAATTATTGAAAGTGGGTTGAGTTTCAATCATCATTGAATTTCACACACACACACACACACACACACTATTAATGTCACCTAGTGTGTTGAGGTGAGTGAGTGAATTCTACATGTAATAAAAACTCACTCCTACATATGCACACAACTTGGGATTCCATATATATTGGTAGAAATTATTTTTTATAGTTGATATAGATAAATATATGAATTTGGATATATTACTATGGGTGATAAGTTATATAGTGGTTGAGGATTTTTTAGGAGCTTATCATTTGATATGGGCTATAATATGTTGTATTTATATTACATATCTTTATTACATGTGTATCAGTCATGTTGCCACCCATTTTATTTTTTATTATGAAATTTGATGTATATTGTTGTTTTTGTTCTGGTACATATTGTTTCATAACACATAAAATACTTTAAATGTATATATTTAATAACTGAACACTTATTTAGATCATAAATTTATATTTATATGTTTTGTTCATGTTTGATATATAAATGTGTTATGAAAGAAAAAATATTATTAAGCACAAGAAATATGATTTATATTTTAGGTATAATTATCCACATCAATATTTTATTCCTCCATAACTTGTTGATATACTTTGAAATATATAATTTGTTGTCTGATGTTATATTATAACATAGTTTTTTGATTGTTTGGGGAAACCATGACAGATGGTGAAACCATAATAATTCGTGTCTTGTATGGATTGTTAGAACCCATCTCTCCATGGGATTACCTTGATCTAGAGTTAGTATTATAAGTTTAGTATGGTTTTTTCTTTCATTTTTAAATGAGATAGATTAATAATGTGTTTTTGGGATCATATATGATCTAATTTTTTAGATTCTGTATGATGCTAGTATGCCTAAGGAATGATAAAAATCTATATGGCATGAGATATTAAACATTTTACCCTAATAAGATCCAATATTAAATTTAAAAATTGATTATCTGGTTTTTTATTTATAAAATACATTATAATATGTTATTTAAATAATTCATATAATAGGGGTTTTATATCGATGTATTGTTTTGTTATGTTTTCTATGTCACAATATGGAAATGATACTTCTATATTTTTCATTTTTATAGAAAAATCATCATATGAACAGAATGGTTATGAAATTTTTAGATTTATATGGAATTTTTTTTTCTTGTTTTCTATTAATCCATCAATATACTAAAGCCTATGTTTTTTAAAATAAAATTGGATTTTTAGGCGAGTAATTATTTTTTTAGTGAGTCGTTATGTGACTACATAATTTGTGTAAAAAGTATTTAATGAATTATTTTATAAATAACGAATGATATGGATAATAATTTTTAGAAATAATAAGTTTATGGAAACAAAAATAAAAATAATTTTGAATATGGTTTTTAAATAAGGTATTAAAAGTTAAAACAAATTTCATAGAAATGACTGGTAATACTAGATTTTTCATTTTTTTTATTTTAGAAGAAAACACTTGAATACTAAAGGGTATTTTAGATCTGATAAGTCTAAGTGTGCATAAAGTATTTTAGGGTAATTTTAATGTCATTTAACCACTAATTTATAACTAGGATTTTATTACTTTAGTTATTAAATGGGAGTAACCCAATTGTTTCAAACTGGTTGCATTGTATTGTTCATCATGAGTGATTAAAGTGATCCATGTGGTTTAGGATCAATTAATTCCTTACTTGAATTAGTATTGATTAAAAAAATATTAAAAGTGATGGATTAATATATTAGACCATATGGGAACATTATTCATATGGTAGGGGACATCATTATGAATAATTGGTAGTTATTAGTTTGTCTTTATGGTGGGGACTTCCATAATACTTTATGTGTGGACCTATATAAATTTTTGTATTACTTGTTTTGTTTCCATAAATTCTCAACGTGAATATGATGTATATTAGTGGAATTATTTTTTTAATAGAATAATGATGCAAGATCTAGTATGGTTGATTTTGTGTAAGGACAAAAATGATAATATAACTACTACGTATGCCTGAACTACCACCACCACAAATTGATGTGATTCATTTTTAGATTCCAATTTACATAGAATGTAATAACAAAAAATTTAATGAATATATGTTATATATATGATATAATAATTATTCTTTTAATGTTAATTATGATTTACTATTCAATTTTTTCTATCCTTCATAAAGTGGAAATAACGCTCATGTGTATGTACGACCTACCGTCCTTATGAACGGTGTAATTCATTTTTATATTTCAACATTTTATATATGAATATATATATATATAATAATATATTTGAAATATATATGTTTATTAAACAAATATAGATTATCTAACCATGATTAATGTACATGGGTCATAACCACTGAACCAAATTTTTCATGAAAAAACAAATAGTTAACATGTGAATATAATGATTCTATTAAGAAATTATTAATATATTATTGCGGAAATGTTATAGGTAAATGATATATAATATAATATTTATGTAAAATACCCTTTTATAAAAATATAATAAATTTAAATTTATTACATAGGAGGTTAGAGTTCTTTTGAGGAATTTCTAAATCGAGTTATTGGATATATGCTATAATCTTATTGTTTATCAAGATTGTTTATGATTAAGTTTTCAATGATAATTTTTTATAAAATATCTCTAATGAACACAATGATTTTTCTTATACCTATAATATTTCTATCAATGACATTTTTTATTTCCACTTTACTCTATTCAAGAACTCGTGATATATAAATAATTCTTTTAAAGAAACTCTACTTTATTTTTCTCTTCGATCAAAAATCATTTTTATTCCTTATCCATGTTTTCAAAAATGATTCCATCAAATATTTTTTACTAATAAATTATTATTTTGTAAATTCATTTTTACACATGTTTAAATTTTTACAATGTTTTTTAAATAAAAACTAATTTTTTTTCTTAATAAGGTAATTTAGACTTTTAACAAAACATTTGAATATAATATTTTTTATCCATACATTAAATGAATGAAATTTTCCACCATCATGTCCTCTTAGTGGTTTATAGAGTACATTATATGTTTCCAAAGTTATTTTAATGAAAAAATATTCTTAAAAATTTGGAAATTTTATTTATTTTTAATATGTTATTTAAAATTGAAAATTTAATTTTTCTACAAGAAATGTTACAGTGATATTTTAAATTCATTTTTTAATTTAAGATAAATTCTTTGATATTATTTATACTATATAAAGGGTATTATTCTTGAATACCATTCTTATCATTTATTTAGATTTTTTATTACTATAACGATGAGACATTTATGAAGCTAGTTTATTATCCACAAGTTATGTTACGATGGAATGTTGAAATTTCTATGAAAATAATTACTATTCCATGTGTTATAATATATTATTAAGGATTTATGATATTTTTTTTAACACAAATGAATCAGTAATAATTATATGATGGGTTTGACCAATATTATATATTCCTCCAATTCCATGGATAAATATATTTATCTCATGAGATAATAAGGATTATAATGGGGAGTGAATCCAGTTTAATTAGGGAATCTGTCCACTATGATAAAATAGAGAGTGAATATTTACTATGTATATAATGGAATAGGGAGTGATCCAACTCCACTATGATAGTCTTGAAAGTGAACCTTGACAAATAAATATTTTCTATACTTATGTTTATGCTAAATACTTATGTATTATGGAAATTTTATTCTATCATGGCTCACAGTCATTGATTAATTTATCATTGATGAATTATTAATATAAAAACATTAGGACATGATTTAGGATTATGATATATTATATGTTGGGTATGGTTTTAAAAAGTGAATATCATGTTCTCATACCCTAATAACCATTTTATTCTTTAGTAATCATTGATATTTTCCTTGTTTACCCTTATGGTGCATCTGACCTCACCCTTTCTTATGTTTTATTTCCACATGTTATGAATAATGGTTAAATATTATAAATTTAATAAGGGTATTATTTATAAATATTTCAATGGGATGTGATGAAGATCTATTATGAACAATTTTTTCATGTCCATAGACACTAAACCTATAATATTCAGGAAACTTTTTGTAATGTTATGTTTTGAATGTTCATGTATTTTGTTCTGATATCTATGTATGAAATTCATGGGTCTCTATAGTTAGTATCACCAAAATGTTTGGTTAAAGTTAAAAAATTGGATGAAAAAACATTATTGTGGACCAATAGGATAATCATATATATAGAAAAACACCATAAGTTACCATAAATAATGGATTCCAATTTTCGTAGAAAAAAATCCATGTCTAGATATAAAAAGTGTATGCGTTGTGGCTAAGATGCATCTAGGGGTTATAACACAAAAAAAGAGTTGGAATATTATATATCAACCATCATCCGATTTCATGGTGATTTTTATTTCATTTGATCCTAGTTTGAAACTCCCAATGGATATGATTAGGATATAATGATTTCTTTTTATACACGATTAAAATGCATTTGAATAGGTTTTTACCATGAATGACCTGGGATAAATATAAAATTTAATAGAATTAAAATAAGGAGCTATGATTTTAACAACCTATAAGTTGTTGTCATGATGATGTAGTCTCCCACTATGATTATTTTTTCTCACACATTGTTTTTTGGATTTAGTTAGATAAAGTTTTGTGATGGATTATTTTTAATATTTAATGTGATAGAGAATTAAATAATTTTCCATCTAAGAAACCAAATTTTATAGGATCTATAATGTAAAATATTACATATATTATTATTCATCCTTATCAATATATTATTCATGATAATCTTCTAAATGATCAAAGGAGGGAACAATGATATATTGATTCATTTGTTAGGGAACACCCACCATATATTAAAGGGTGTACTATTCAATTAGTTACTGATAAATGGATTAAGAGAAAAAAAATATTTTTATATTTTCTATTATTAAAAACATGAAAAAGGGTTTTTACCTATTTATTATTTGTAAAGAAAAACCGATCATTGGTGGACTCTTATCAAGAACAAAATTAAATATAAAGAAATTGAATCTATAGAGTGATATGAGTTTAATATATATTTTTTCAATATATACATTACATATATTATTAATACAAAAAAATAGAGAAGTAATTACTTGATCTAAAGTTGAAGGATGTTGAATCCATTAGTACCAATGAGGAAAATTTTACAAGGATTTCAAAGTACACTTCTGGTATTATCATCCTACAAGAATATAATATTGATTGGTTCTTTAGTGGTTTAATACCATGTCTCTAAATGGAGTTATCTATATGTTAAATTAGAAAAAAATAAAGAAATAATTTGATGTGTCAACAACCTGAATATAGAGATTGGTTTTACCAATCAATAACATAGTCTTGATATGGAAATAATGATAGAATTGAAAAAAAATTATAAATATAAAAAACATGTAGGGAATAAGATTAAATTTCATTTTTTGTCAAATTGTGGAAGAAAACATAAAGAAAAATATCATAAGGGAACTTGTAAATGTTTTATGTGTGGAAGTGAAGGTCAACTAATAATCTAATTTAGAAGTGATGAGAATATGGTGTTTTCTAGTTATGTTGAGAAAGTACCACATAATGAAATACCAACACTCTAGTTTTTCAAAGGAAATGGGTATGAACATTATGATAACAAGTGCTAAAATATTTTGGTTAATGATGATGATTTCCATAAGTATGCACTTAAAATTATAAGAAAAGGGATATCTCACGTGATCACTATTCCTGATGTGGGGTATGATAAAAAAAATTTGAACGATAAACATACCTTTTAATATAGAACTTCTAATGTATTATTATATTTTGGATTATCCCATGCCTTTATATCTGATGAAATATTTAGGGGTATCATAATATTTTCCCAGTAATTAGGTTTTTAATTACTAGGAAACCCCTTAATATTATGATGATCTAATCTCAAGTTTATTATTAATCTTCTATTGATGTTTTTGGGAATGTGTTTCCTAAAAATCATGTTATTATCATTTTATTTGAATTTGATGTTACCTTACGCATGGATTTGATTTTCATGTATAAATCCCAATTGAAAATCTAAAGAAGAGAAGTGAACTGTGATATTGTAATCAATCTTTTGATTTTATATCTCTATGATGATAAATATGACTATACTATGGATATTAAAAAAACATATATGGGTCTTGATTCCTATTAAATGGGGGTTCATATCTCATAAAGTTTGGAATAAAATCAACATCAATGATATGTTTATTATATTGTAACAATTTTTATTTCATTCTATAAGTATTTACAAGTATTACACTAAATTTTGATGTTTAGTATTCAATAGAACTTTTGGAATCTGTAATATGTTTTTCAAATACTCCATCTATAATTACCCTTATTTATTTTCTGTAATTGAAGATGAAAATATGAAAAAGTCTTAATAAGGGGTTCATTTGGCCAAGTGTGTCACCTTGGGTTTCACCAGTTTCATTTGTTTATATGAAATAAAGATAAATGAGACATTGTATTGATTATTGAGAACATAAAAATATACAAGTAAAAAATAAGTATATTATTCCTCATGTTGATGATTTTTTTATTAGTTACTAGAAGATCAATATTTTAAAAAAATTGATCTTCAATCTGAATACTATAAGTTGAGATAAAAAATTTGATACATTCTCAAGATGGCCTTTTATATTAGGTGCGAACATGTTGAATTTTTAGTGATTCCCTTTGATCTTATCAGTACCCCCACTATCTTTATCAACTGAATGAATATAGTCTCTATAGATAGCTTTGATTAGTTCATGGAAGTGTTTATAAATTATATTCTTATATATTCAAAGATAAATCCTGAAGATGAAGTTTAGTAGAGGATTTTACTAATGAACCTAAGGAAGGATAATATATATGAAACATATACTAAGTATGAATTTAGGTTAATTTTTTTCATTTTTGGTTTATATAATCCCATGAAAGGGTATATTAGTGAATCCATCAAATAATTTCTTTTTTAATGTTGGCTCAGAACAATAACTCTAATTGAGATTTATAGTTTTATTGGTTAGGATAGATATTATCGACAGTTTTTTATGAATTAATCAATTGTTTCTAATCCACTCACTATTATAACTTGTAAGGGATAAAATTCCATTTACACATATGAATGTGATGGAAATTTTAAGGAACAAAAGAGATTCTTATTCATTATTCTATTTATTACATTACCCTATAGTAAAGAAGAGTTTTTTTATCTTTAGTGATTTATCAAATAAGTGATATAAATGCCACTTTATATAAAAATATATGGTTATGGATTATGACTCATTGAAATTGTAGGTTCATGAAAAAAATTAACCAACCCATGATTTTGAATTAGCTGTTATAAATTTTTTATTATTCAAATGGAGACATTATATTTTGGAGAATGGAGAAATATATATGCAGTTCATCAACATTTAAAGTATATATTCACTCAGAAAGAGAAAAATATAAACCAGAGAATATGGTTAGATTTAGTTAATGATTTTTATTTCTCAATATGTTACCACATTGGGGAAGTGAACAAGGTGGTCGATACTTTATGTCAAAAGAGTCATTCTATATTATATATAATGAGGACAAAAAAGATACAATAAGACATCATTATCTAAAGATAGTCTGTGAAATCATGAAGGGGATAAATAATTTCTTTCTGAAATTAGGGTTCAACCATATATATTTATGATGATAAAGGAGGCATATAAGGAAGTTATAAAGATGAAAAGGTTTGTAGGAAATGTTCCAGATTTATTCATCGATTGCGATGGAATGATATAGTACATGAAATATGTATGTGTCTTGTACATACCATATTTGAAGGATTTTTTGGATGAATCTAAAAAATTATCATTATATATTAACCTTGGATGTTTGAGGATTTATAGATATTTGAAAGTGTACTTATTGTTAGAAAACATGAAGATAGATATTTAAGTGCATGTCTTTCGGTGCTTAGTATGTCAGCATGTTAAAACCAAGATATGGTATTATAAGGAGATGTTACCACCATTACCTATACAAGAATAAAAACGATAAAAATCACCATTTATTTTTTCATCGAACACAAAAAAACATATTAAGGCCACAATGATATTTGTATTGTATTCAATATCCATATAATGTCAGAAATCCTAATTAATATCATAGATGATTTAATTCTATATCATCTTTCTAGAATATATATTAAGGAAGTGGTAATGATTCATAGAGTACCACATTCTACTCTATTTGGTTGGGATTTGAGGTTTTCCTAGATGTTCTAGTGAAGTCACCTACATGATCTAGATTCAGAGTTCTGTTACAATACTTCTTATCATTTATAGACAGATAGTAAATTCTAGAGATACAATCAATCTATAGATGATATCTAGTGGTACTTCACTATGAATTTGAAAGGTATTAGGGTTCAACATGATACTCTATTTGAGTATTATTAAAAAAATAACATTCAATTTAGAATTCATATGGATCCTTAAGAATCCCTCTATAGAAATAAGTGTTGAAATAAAATTTTCTAGGATGATATTGGATAATGAAGTCTATGAGTACTTGAGTTTTCTATGAAAATAGTATATAAATTCATATTCATTCAACAACACATCAATCCATCTCAAATTTGATAAAAAAGTTATACCAAACATTTCTAGTAAAATATGGAATTCAATGTTGTCGAGAAGGTATTAATATGAATTTCTACATATAATAATGTTATGATATTCAAAATGAATAGAAATTTTATCCCTAGGTATATTTTTTATTTAAATATTCTTAATAGAGTTGGGATGGTATCATATTAATTGGTGCATCCACCCAACCACCCTCAATTTCATGATGTGTTTTGGGTATCTCTATTAAGTAAGTACATACCTAATAATTGAAATGTACTAAATTCAGAGTTTATAAGACTAGATATTTATATTTTTATGATGAATGACTGGTATAATTCTGGGATCATGGTGATAAAGTACTATGAAACTAGTTTACTCATATGGTTAAAGTTCTCTGGAGGAATCTAAAATTTGGATTACTTATTTGGGAAACATAGGATGTGATGAAACCAAGATATATAGGTATAATGTCACCCTTTATATTTTGTGATATATATCTCTTCAAATAAATTTATTTTCATTGATAACATATGATACAAACCGCCATGAGTCAACCGTAATATGGTATGCCATTATAACATAGCATTTAAATTTGGGTGAAATTTAATAACAAACACATATTGATAATTTTTTATAAATTATATATAACTAAAATTTAATCATAAATAAGTACTCAATCTTTTTTAAATGAATTATATGCTTAAAAAGAAATATTTCATCTAAATAATTGGTCTTATAGATTTTTATGAGAAAATAATAAAATTAATTTCTTCTGTTTATAGAAACATTATTCAAAAAATGAAACTTGATTTTTAAAAATAAATTTTCATAATTATATTTGAGTTAATTTTTTGTAATTTTTTTAAAATATGGATCTCTCAATGCATAGTAAAAAATACTAATTTTTACTGAAGAGCACTTTTTCAATTAATGAATTAAAAAAGTTGATATATTTTTAAATATTGTTTCATAGTAAAATTTGTTCCATTATATTATTATTAATAAATTTATTTTCATTGGAATACATTTTATGTTTTATTTTCAAATAACAACGTTTTATACATAATAAAACAATTTTTCTAGAAAACCACTAGTCATCACCATTTTAATGTTCAAATTTAAATTAGAAACTAAAAATTCCATGAATTATATTTTATAAAATAGATTTTAAATTTTAGTAATCATAATTAATATTATTTATAATGTTTAATTTAATATTTTGTCATAGTGAATAGTAAAATTAACATAAATTTATTACCTCAGTTAATGTTAAATTGGGTTTACCAGACGGTCAAACAAAGAGATAAGGGTATTTTTTTCCAATTAAGCATGTATAAATACTATTTTATTTCTTTATATTTACATCATCATATCCCAAAATGAAATATATATCTTTTGTTTTAGAATTTTTCTTTATTTTAAATTTATTATATTTTAATATTTTATGAAATACCATGCGTTTTCTTGCCCACACTTATAAAAGAACACCAAGCCTTTATATTCCTTTCACCACATTAATCCATCAACCTCAACAAAAACCTATATAATTATGTTATTAAATTTATTATAAAATAATTACTGTTTATTTTATTCTTATAATACCATTCAACGCATCCTTAGAAATCGATATAAAGGAGGCCTTCTCAAGAAGAGGTAATCATCTATCATGACCTCTTTTAATTTTTTTATTTATATACCTTCTTTAAATCTATGTATTTCATAAGAAAATAATAACTTCATTACCAAAAAATACTTAAATTTTATCATTATTAAGGAAGAATTAATATCCAAAATTTAATCTATTAAATGGGAAGAGAATATATCACTCATGCGTATATGTAGAAGACCACTCCTATATAGTGATACAATTCTTTTTCCATCACCATCACTCATGGATTGTTATTATGATGATTTTAATAATTATTCATGATATTTATACCATTTTTATTCTTATATGATTAAAATATCATATATACCATATTCTATTTTGATCCATTGGAAAATTATTGCATCGCTCATGCGTACATCTAGACTACCACATCCATAAAGTGATGTGATTCATTTTTTATCCCACATTACATGGATGATGATAAGGACAGACTTAGTGAATATATATTATATATATATATATATATATTATATTATAATGATTATATAAATTTTAATTATTATTTATCTATCTTTACTTTTATATGATGAAAATGTAAAACATTGGTAATATGTATGTACGACCTACCATCTCCATGAATGAGGTAATTCATTTGTCAATATCTAATTTTTTGGATGACTCTCAATATATCTACTAATATATATTATTTTTTTATAATTATTAACATTATAGTGTTCATAGAACACTAATAAAATTACAAAATAATAAAACTATCAAACAGAAAGTCTCATGAAAAACTAAACAATTAATATGCATAAATGATGATTTTAATAAATTATAATTAAAAAATTCATGTTGAAATTTTATAAGTGTATTATTTACAATATAAAAAGTGTATACATTAATTTGATAAACAATTATAAAAAATTTAAATTTACTATACTGGAATTTAGATCACATTCTAATTAATTTGAACTCGAGTTAAAGGATTTACATTTCAATCACATTATTGTATATGATTATGCATAAAATGTTTAAATTTTATGACATATCTCTTAGTAATTAAATGAATTTTATTCCCCTATGTTAATTTCCTTCGATTATATGTTTTCATTTCATTTGACCCTCATTAAAAACCCAATACAAAGAAAGTATTTTTTTTATGAAAAATCAATTCAATTTCTCTCTTAGATAAAATATAATATTTCTTCCATATCCATGTTTAATAAAAAATCATAATTTTTTAATGATATACAATGATTTTTTGAAGTCATTTTAAACCATTTTTTAGTTTTGAAAAAACAATGGAATATTTTTTGTTGTTTTATGAACATGGTAATTATGGTCTTTAGTGAAAATATAAAAGTAATATTTGTTCGTAAACACAAAAAATAAAAAATTTCATTACATCATGACCACTAAATGTATTGAATATTCCATTATAGGATATCGTGTCTCTTTTATAGAAAACATTTTATATAATATTTGTGACAAATTTATATTATAAATAGCTTGTACCAATGTGAAAATTCTATTTTCTTCAAGAAGTATTTAGTAATCTTTTAAAATATTTTTTCATTTTTAAAAAATCATTTGATGTTTTTTATTATTTATTGAGGATACAATCCAAGGATACCATATTTATTATTTCTGTCTATGGTTTATGATTATGATGTTGATATGTCTATGAAACACATTTATTTTCCTTTTTTTATGTTAGGATGAAATGTTTAAATATTTATGAAACCCATTTCTTTTACATGTTTTCTGATATATGATGAATGATTTTTGATTATTAAGAACTAATATGAATAGATTATTATTATATGATGGGTGGTCCTATAATTGTATAGCCCTAAAATTCAGTGGGTTAAAATAAGTATCTAATGAGGTAACAACCACTAGAATTTGGAGCGAACCTAGTTCAAAAAGAGACTATGTCTACTATGATAGTATTTTTAGTGAACCTTGACAAAGGATGTGGTGAAATAGAATTAGATCCCAATCCAGTATGATAGTGTTGGAAGTTATCCTTGACTAGGGAAATTATTTTATAATATTATGTAAATTCCATAAACATATGTCTTATGAAATTTGATGATCTCATGTATCAGGTCCATAGATTCATTTATGACTCATGTCTTGTGATCATATGGGATTTATTCCATCAATCAAGATTATAATATAGGATATATTGGTTATTTTTCTAAAATTTTAAGCCCATGTTCTTATACCCTTATAACTATGCTATGATTTTTTGATCACTGATGGGTACATTATTTTCCCTTACTTAGAATCTTAGCTCACCTTTTATTATGTTTCCTTTACCAATATTATTAAGAAATGTTGTATGTATGATATGAATAAGAATGGTTACACTTATAATGAACCTAGTCTGTGAGGATTTAGATCTCTTATGAATTACATTTTTATGTATCCATATTTTCAAAGACACTAAAACTATACAATTTCATCATAGATCATAATTATTTGTATTGAATATCCCTCAAATAAGATGTGCTATTTATTCATGAAAGGCGTGAATCACTATAGAGAGTGTATCTTTAGAGGGATAAAATGGTTAATTATTTTTGATACATGCATGGGGAATGATGAGATGATTATGTTGGTATGTGATGATTTATTAATATTTATCATACCAGACTAGATTATATTTTTAAAGATAAGGTTATATTTGGATTCCTATTTATAATAAAATTATAGTTTAGCATTAGTAATGAAACATTATTTCAATTTTAGTGGAACATGATAATGGTTAGACAACTATTATGTATATGTGTGGGTAAATTAAAATTAGTGGATATTTATTAGAATATAAGTCATTTTTAAATATTTTGGGTGCTAAAATGAATGTGTTGAGATGTAAATAACTCTTAGAAAATCTTAATATATTTAATTTTAGTTTGAAAAAAAATCCTAGATTTGGAGAGTGGTTTAAAAAGATATAATAATCTTAGGGGTAATATACTAAGGTTATATTGGTTTGTGAAGAGAGGAAATATCACTATCCCAACAACCAATGAAACTTTAACATGTTATTTGAAACCTTATTGTGTTACCCACCCCATAAATAATTATGAAAAAATAGTCTTTTTATAATGGTTTTATAAAATCCACCACATGCTCCTTCCTCCATTTCCACAGAACAATAAAAAGGTTACCCTCGATCCTCTCATGACAATTTCATAATACATTTTTGTTTAGGTGTGGTTCACCACTCATATTTGAGTAATTTTTCCCCCATATCCTCATTCCTTTTTTATCTCTTATAAACTGATTTTGGGTTGATTTTGGTAGGTATTGAAGCTATAATTCCACAAAATTGTGGTGTAATTGCATCGTAATCATATGTTTTTCATTTTTAATTTGTAGAGGAGGATAGAAAAGCTCAATTTCCCACCCTAACATGTTTTTTCTTATAGATTTATGAATGATGAGTAATTTTATAGAATTTATAATAATTTAGTAAAATAGATGATTACATTTCTTTCTTGAGTTGGGGAATATTTATAGTATAGTATTTTGTGAACATATGAAATAGACCATAACTCATTTCTCTTAGTCTTGATATTATGATTACTATGATTGTGTTCATAAAAATTTAGAATAATTTTTTTTTTGATAATACCTTTTAAAATATTAATTTATAAGTTCTTATTTGTGAGATAAATTAACATTCAAGTCAATGATGGTCAATATGTGGTTTTATATTTAATTGTATCTTTGGATTAGTTACGTAGAATTGATGTATTAATTATCTTGTTCTCTTAAGTAATTATATATATAAATATTTTTTTTCTAATATTATCATCATAATTTTATGGCATTTCATAATATCACAAAATAAATGGGACATGATTAAGTTTGTATGAAAACCAATATAGAATTTAAAGATTGGTAACTATTTTATTGGGGGATAATTAATTAAATGTTTTTAGTGGATCAT
This sequence comes from Viscum album, assembly GCA_963277665.1. NCBI lineage: Eukaryota > Viridiplantae > Streptophyta > Magnoliopsida > Santalales > Viscaceae > Viscum > Viscum album. The sequence continues at coordinate 130,758,385 of OY728138.1, read as the reverse complement.
TTAAAGTATTTTTGGTGTCATCGGTTGGTTTCTAATATATTTTTATAAAGTAAATTTATTTACATTTTAAAATTTTTATTTTAAAATGTTAAATGGGGTTGAAATAATATTCAAAATCAATTACATATTAAAATGGTTTATTATTCAATTAGGTTTTAAAATAGAATGACATATTTTTTAATGTGATGTATATGGAATTTATTATTGTACCAATTGTAGGATAATTCAAATTATTATATACAATTTTAAATGTTTTATAATTTTTTTTGACATTTTTATAGGGACATGAGTTTAGTATGTTTTGATATTGAATTTGGAAATTCTGACCTCATGAGGGTGGTGTATTCTATTTTTACAGGGTTGTGTTTACATGAAAAATAATTCTTTATGATTTCCTTATTTGATATATCTTTCAATATTATGATTCATGATATCATGTGATCCAGAAGATAAAACTTACCATGAGTGAAGGGTTGTTCATAATTGGGTTGAGATTATATTTAGGTTTCCTTGGGATATTTATTAAGAAGAACATTGGGATATTTATTGGGATGTTATTAAATCATAAAATATATGGTTTCCCTTACTAAATAGAGTTATTTTTTTCAATATTATTTTAGTTATTTCAGTTGAGTTATGATTCAGGTCTTAAGAAACCCATGAGATGTGCGATAGACACCATGTTTTCAATACAATGGGGGATACCAGTCACCCTTATCCTTCATGATGTTTTATAAATTTATAATGAGTGATTGAAAAAAATTCCCTGTATTAGGGACCCATAATATACATCAACGGTGAAATTGGGACATAGTCATCGGGTTTTATTCAATTGATGGATAATTATATAATTTGAATGGATTTTCCATGTGTTATGAAGATAAACTATATAGATAAAGATATGTAATTTGATTGTGAGTGGGTTACTCATTAATATTGTGATATTAGGAGAGTGTTGAATCATATTTAGTGATATTTCTTGATTCTATTGTGAGAAATCGATTCTAGAAATGTTTCTTGTGAGGCCGTGATACTCATGTGACAAACCTCTTCATTGGGATACAAATATTATGAGTGGTGATCTCTAAGACAATATTACTATATATATCTGGATTTATAAGAGGTATTATTATTATTTTTTAGGTCACATGTTCTAATTATTCTACCTTATATATATTTAAATAGGAACCATTGGTGTTAACTATGTAATGACCAAAAATTTTATTAATAAAAATTCCTCTTGATCTAATTAAATGTAATATTATGTAATATGGTTATATAACATATAAAATTCCTTGGTTTTATGTTTTTTGATATTGAAATATCTTTAATAATTGTGACCGTTTCTAATATATCCGTTGATTAGTGATCACACGATTAGTAGAAATATCGGGCTTTAATAAATCCCATTTACACAGAAAAAGGAAGCAATTGTCTCATTCGGTAGACTAGCCCCGTACGAAGCCCATTTTTTGGAGCTTAGAAAGGATGTGGAGTCATTGGACTTCTATCTATAACAAGACCAATCTGAGCTTCAACATGTTAAGCTCGAACAGAATCACCTAACGGGGAAGTGGAAGTTGATAGATATTACCACTCGAGAAATGTTATCCGAGCCACCCCAGGAGTCAGTCACCATCACACACCTTACCCTTCTGTCTTATATGGGTGTTATAAGGGGTTATGTAACAAGACCGTATCACTATTATTATGTGCATTATTTTTTTATATAATAAATAATATACATTCATTTAATTATTGTTGTTACTTTGTAAATAGTTTCTAAATAAAAAATAGCATTTTTAGTTAATATTAAACTAAGAAATCCATCTTGATAAATTAATTGATTTTTGAATTAATTAATATTTTAATAAAATATTTTTATTATTAAATTACTTTTTATTAATTATAAATTATCGTATAATTTTTATGAATAAAATTGTAATTTTTATTAAGGTTTGAAAGCTGTTTTTGTCAAAACCCAAGAATTTTCGTTAAATGTCGGTTTTTATTTTAAATATAAAAATTTAAATATTTAGAAAATTATTTGGATAAAATTAATATTATTTTTGGAATTAGGATGTTGAAATTATCCAATGGTGAATTTTCCATTATTTTCTGAGACAGCCGAATTTTTGGGTAAAATTTAAATACCATTTAAATATATAATATATTTTATGACATCATAATGACTCAATAGTGATGTAATAAAAATAATATAATCATTATGTTCAGCCAATATATGTTTTAAAAATAAAATAATTTTATTTTAGGTTTGTTTTATTTATTTTTCAAAGCCTTAGTGGACCCTCCAAGTCTTATAAAACATTTTAGATTTTTAAATTGATTTCCTTGAGAGTGTGACTCAACTCCACATAAGAAACCCAATTATTTTAAGAAGTTAGACTATTGTACTTATAAAATATTTTTTTCCACTCCCCTTTGGAAAAAACCATGGGCAAAAACCATGGTCTAGTTTTTGTTTTTGATTTGTTTAATGTGTGCTGTCCCAAACCAAAATAGTAAAGAATTCTATCTCCTTTCCTATATAACCCCACCCAAGATCCCACTTTCTCTTCACTAAATGACCTTGTAGTTCATAAAAAATCTCCCATATTCTCTCTATAATCATCCCAAGTCACCCCAATCTCCCAATAATACTCTCTGAATCCTCTCCCAATCCTTTGGGATCACACATCCAAGTAAGGGATTTCTTCCTTTCTCATTTTTGTCCAAATTTCATTTTGTTGTTATGCCCTTTGATTTTCAATTAGAAATGTTAGGGTATGATTTCATACCTCCCACATACTTCACTATTAATGGTTTAATTACGAGATAAACTCTTATTTCTCATTATTTCCTCCCATGTACACTCATTACCATGCCGAAATTCTGTAAGGAATTTCTCTCTCCTCATTTACATTCAAGCAATTATTTTATATTATGCGTATAAATTCCATTCCATATGTTGGTATATTATGTACCATGGTCACATTAATTTAAATTTAATTTATAAATGAATATATACCCTTTTCACTCTCATCATCCCATTTTACAAATTTCTATTTGACGTCGTTATGCTGCCGAAATTACACCAAAATTTCCAGGCCAAAATCATTGTGTAGTGAATAGCACAGACACTCATCTATCAAGGGTATTAAACTTTATGCACACATACATATTGATTGAGGACTTACAATTATGTATTCCATATCTCTTATTCTTGGAATGAATTATTATGTTAATGAATCAATGTTGCATGATCTATGTGCCACACTTATGCATGAAACGAAATGATTATGGAGGGTGCGCCCTAATAGCGCTATAATGCATTGGGTAAAATATAGTATCATGATATGTTATGTGAAATGGGTGTTGACTCATACTAATTGAATTTCAATGAGGGTTTACTCGTGCTTCATGTGCAATAAGGGTTTACTTATGCTCCATGTGCAATGAGCCTTGGCTCATGCTAATTCTATGTTAAGTGTTGTTGCCACATCTCCATGTTATGATTATCATGATTTATCATTCCTTTATGTTCATGTTTATATTGTGCTCCATTGATATGCCTATTGTCTAATATGTATTGGATTCCTCATGTTATTCCACTTTTATTCCCTTAATAGAATTTATAGATCACCTCTTTCTTATGTATGTCCTCAGGTTATCCCAAGCAATGTTAAGTACGATGTAATGTCGTGGTCATGTAAAGGAACTTTTCTATAAAGATGTTGTATATCATGTTGTAAGTTGTTATGTAATGATTCTAAGCCCCAAAGACACTATACCTCTCGATATTCTATATTGTATCAAGTGAATATTTTTTGTAATAAATTATGTTTAAGTGTGTAACAAAAAACAGGGTTGTTATAGTTGGTATCAGAGGATATGTTTAGTTATTTTTGGGATTATGATTAGAAAACCCAAGTGAAATACTTAGGTATAAGACTAAGAATAATACAAATATCCTACAATTTTGGTGAGTAATGAGTAAGTGGTTTATCAACCAAATACATCCATGTCTGGATACGAGGAGGTAGAGGTGGCTCTAACACATATGTACCTAGGAGTGAAAACTCCGACAAGAAGTTTCAGGCTAGACCCAGGGTATCCTGGTACAAAAAATAGGCCTTGCTATACTATTGGTTATGACACTCTCAGGGGATATTATTTTGTAAATTCCCAACATTAGTATGAACCATTATTAAGGTAATTAAAAAAATTCCCTAAGAATATATGTTAGAAATTAGATCATGGATAACATAAATTTAAGTCTATAGATTCATAAGATAAGGAAATAAAATTAATTTATAAGTCATCCATTTTTCCCTTGGTTTACCCTGTATGTGTTACCCCTAACTTTCCTTTTATTCCAGCCAATGGCCAGCAATAGGAGGACTCGGGCTAACAACCGATGCAAAGATAATTTTTTTGACTATTATAATGAGATGCCCAATCTGATGGGAGAAAGAATCACAAACTTTGTCATGGTACTCTCTCCGTTAACTCAAAATTTGAATAGAAACACAGTTCAAGAAGATCATTCAACCCACCCTAAGAAAGAACAAGTTGCTATTGAGAGATTCATGAGACAAAGGCCTCCTACTTTTAATGAACCATATTATTCCTCAATCACCGAACAATGGATCAAATCCATTGAAAATATCTTCTCCATATTTCAATGTTCCAAAAAAGAGAAGGTTCTTCTGGCTGCTTATCGTATGTAGGGTGAAGCCGATCAATGGTGTACATTGATACGAAGCCTGAGGAGGAGATCGAGGTTTTGGAATGGAAGGATTTCTGAAAAATGTTTTTTGATAAATATTTTCCTTGAACCCTCTGACTAAAGATGGAAATGGACTTCCTTGACCTCAAGAAAAAAGTTGAAGAATCCATTAGATCGTATGAGGAAAAAATCACAAGGCTTGCACGATACACTTCCATCTTTGACGTTACCCCTGAATGAAAGGTTGACCGCTTATTTGGTGGGATGAAACCTAGCTTGTGGAGAGCCCTGGTGATCCGTGACTTTGACCTCTATGAGGAAATTGTCTGATGTGCCCTCAAGGTGAAATAGAGATCAAAGAATATCAGGGGTATCATGGGGATAAGAAGCATAAGGTGGACTTAAATCCTAGAAGTCTGATGGATAAATCCATAGGTGATAATAAATTCCATCACCCCACTTGTCAATGGTGCGGAAAGAAGAACCTCAAAAATTCCCTGAAGGGGATGAGGAAACGCTTTAGGTGTGGAATAGAAGGGAACCTAGCCATTAACTTCCAATAAGAAAAACCCATGACTGTGATAGAGGATAGGAACACTCCATTCGACTCTTAACACATTATTCATTGCTTCCTCTAAAAAGAACCAATGTACCTTGAAAATGAGTGCCCTAAGCCAAGGGTTTTCAGAGGCAACCAACAACATCCAAGGCAACATGGGTGAGATTTTTCCATCACTACTGCCTAAGTGAACCCCGTAAACAAAGTGGTGATAGGTACGCTAGTTTTTTATTCAAGAATAGTAAACATAATTTTTGATTCTGGTTCTACACATTCTTTTATATCCCGAAAGTTTAGCAGAACAATCCCAACACCATAAAAAATCATGGACATAATGATTTTAGTACATACAAAAATGGTTCAATCATTACATCCCATGAATATAACTCCTCCCTTATCATAATTTGTGGATTTAACTTCCCAAAGAACTTCTTAATACTACCTATAGTGTAATTTAATGCAATTATCAGCATGGATTGGATTTCCTTATATATATACAACATAAATTACTATGAGAAAGAAATCATTTTCCATATGGAGAATTGACCCCCCGATTATATACAAGTGTAAGGAGGAAGATGAATATTATTTAGCAACATCATCTCAAGTTTGGATATTACTTCCCTATGATCAAGCGTATCTAGATCAGATGATTGAGTCTGAGGAGTCAACCATCCTTGAAGACATTCCTACTGTGAGTTAATTCACTGAAATGTTTCCTGATGAATTGTTTGGTCTTCCTCCTAGAAGAGATGTTGAATTATTAATTTACCTTATACCTAGGGCATTGCCAATATCCAAGACTCCATATAGAATGGATATTTTGGAGCTTGAGTAGTTGAGGAAACAACTATAGGAGAATCTGGATAAAGGGTTTATACACCTAAGTGCTTCACCATGGGGTGAACCAGTCCTCTTCATCAAGAATAAGGATGACTCAATGCAGCTTTGAATTGATTATAGTGAGATTAACAAAATCACGTTAAGGAAAAAGTATCCTATTCCTTGAATTGAGGACTTGTTCGATCAGCTGTGTAAAGCACAATACTTCTACAAGGTAGATTTGATGTCAAGATATTATTAAGTAAGGGTGAAGAAGGAAGATATCCCCAAGACTAATTTTCGTACAAGATACGGGTACTATGAATTCATAGTAATGCCTTTCAGACTCACTAATGCTCTAGAAATATTCATGGACTTTATGAATAGAGTCTTTAGATATTACCTAAACAAATTTGTTGTAGTATTTATAGATGATATTGTAATATACTCTAAAACTAAGGAGGATCATGAGGAAAATCTAAGAACTATATTAGAGAACTTGCAGAAGTATAATCTCTATGAAAAGTATAGAAAGTGTGAGTTCTAGTTGAAGGAGGTCTCATTCTTGGGTCATATCATCACAAGCAATGGGATATCTGTATATCCCTCCATGAAAAATTAAATTAAGGGATGATCGAGGCCAACATCGATAACTGATATCCATTGATTCTTGGGGTTAGCTGGATATTATCATTGATTTGTGAGAATTTTCTCATGATTTTCCAAACCTCTTACCAAGATAACTCAGAAGGGAGTAAATATTTCATGGAATTTTGAATGCGAAGAGAGTTTTAAGGAGTTAAAAAAGAGGCTTATCATTTCACTTGTGCTCACTTTACCAAAAAGTGGAGAAATTTGTGTGGTATTCAGTGATGCTTCGAATAAGGGCATGGCTTGTGTGTTGATTAAGAATGATAAAGTGATAGTCTACGCCTCAAGGAAGCTGAAAATCCATGAGAAAAACTATCCCACACATGATCTGGAGTTGGCGGTTGTGATCTTTACATTGAAAATCTGGTGGCGTTATCTCTATGGGGAGAAGTGTGAGATATATACTGACTACAAGAGCCTCAAATATATATTCACACAAAAAGAAATTAATATGAACCAATGAAGATAGATTTAACTCATCAAGGATTATGACTGCTCGATCCACTACCATCCCGATAAGGCAAACGAGGTGGAGGATGCTCTAATTAAAAAGGATCCTGCATCATTATTAATGATGAGAATTGAAAAGGATCAAATATTCTTAGATTTGCAGAGGATGAACATGGGAATCATTAAGGGAGGACCATCATCAATACTTTCTCAAATGATTTCTCAACATCCCTCGCAGAGAAAATAATGGATTCTTAAAGAAAGGATGTGGAAATTATGAAAGGGGTGGAAGCTATAAAAAATGGAAAATCTTCAGAGTTCGTGGTTGACAAGGATGGAATTGTGAGATTTGGGTCACAATTATCTGTACTATCTTATAGAGAGATAAGGAAGGAGCTTCTGAATGATGCACATAGCTCAACCTTCTCTATTCACACGGGGAGCACAAAGATTTATTGAGATCTCCAAGAAAAAATTTGGTGGGACAATATGAAAAAAGATATTGAAAAATATACATCAATGTGTCTGGTATGTCATCAAGTGAAGGTTGAGAGGGAAAAGTATAAGGGGATGATGCAACCACTACCCATAACAATATGGAAGTCAAAAAACATTACCATGAACTTAGTCACTGGGATTCCAAGGACATCCAGAGGAAACAATTCTATATGGGTATTCGTGGATCATGTTTCGAATACAACTCACATTATTGCGATTCTATAGGACTTCTCATTGGATAAACTTGCACGGATTTACATAAAAGAAGTGGTAAGGCTGCATAGAGTACCACTATCTACTGTATTTGATTGTGATCCTAGATTCACCTCGAAGTTCTAGAAAGGTCTCCAGCATGATCTAAGCACTGAACTAAACTTCATTATGACCTATCATCCTCAAAATGATAGCCAATTTGAGTGAACTATTCAGACACTGGAAGATATGTTATGATCATATTCTATGGACTTCAAAGGAGGATGGGACCAACATATTCCATTGGTTGAATTCTCCTACAATAACAGTTTCCACTAGAGAATTTGAATGGAACCATATGAATCCCTTTATGGGAAAAGGTTTAGAACTCTAGCGTGTTAGGATAAAATCAGTGAGAGTATGCTTCTAGGACCTAAAATGGTCGAAGAAATGGTTGAGAAGGTTAAAACCATTCAGATTCATATCAAGGAATCCCAATGTCGACAAAAGAGTTATGTAGATAAGCATCGATGAGACCTTGAGTTAAATGTGGGAGACATGGTATTTCTATGCATATCTCCATGGAAGAATGTCATGAGGTTTGGAAAGAAAATGATGGTAATTCCAACGTACATCGGCCCATTCAATATTCTTGATCATGTCGGGGCTATAAACTATCGACAAGAACTTCCACCTACCATGGAAAAAGTACATGATGTCTTTAATGTATCTCTCTTAAAGAATTACATACCTGAACCTTCACATGTACTCTATTCATCAGTAGTATAATTATAGGATGATCTTTCTTATGAGGAGAAACCTGTGAAGATCTTAGATTTTAGAGAAAAAGTTCTTTGGAATAAGACAATTCCCCTCGTCAAGGTATTGTGGCATAACACAAAGTTTGAAGAAAAAATGTGGGAATTAGAGAAAATGATGATGTAGAGTTAACTGCATCTATTTTAGTGTGAGAAAAAGAAATTTTGAGGGTGAAATTTCTTAAGGGGGGAAGACTGTAACAACCCAAACTTTTGTTAATGAAAATTAATCTTAATCTAATTAAATGTATTATTATGTAATATGGTTATATAACGTATGCAATTACATGGTTTAATGTTTTTTAATTTTAAAATATCATTAATAATTGTGACCATTTCTAATATATCTGTTGAGCAGTGATCACAAGACTAGTATAAATATAGGGCTTTATCCAATCCAATTTACCCAGACAAAGGAAGCAATGGCCTCATCCAGTAGACTTCCCCCAAACAAATCCCATTTGTCGAAGCTCATAAAGGAGGTGGCGTCATTGGGCTTTTATCTTGACCAATCCCAAGATGAGCATCAAAATTTTAAGCTCAAATGGAACCGCCTATAAGAGAAGTGGAAGTTGATAGAGATTACCACCCAAACAATGTTATCTGAGCCACCCCAGGATTCTGTCACCATCACACCCCTTACCCTTCGGTCGTATGTGGGTGTTATAAGGGGTAATGTAACAAGACCTTATCACTACGATTATGTTCATTATTTTTGTATATAATAAAGAATATACATTCATTTTATTATTGTTGTTACTTTGTAAATTGTTTTTAAAGCACAAACAATATATTTAGTTAATATTCAAATAAGAAATCTATTCTGACAAATTAATGGAATTTTGAATTAAATAATATTTTAATAAAATATTATTATTATAATTACTTTTTATTAATTATAAATTATTTTATAATTCATATGAATACAATTGTAATTTTTATTAAGGTTTGAAAGCTATTTTTTCAAAACCGATGAATTTTCGTTAAATGTCAGTTTTTATTTTAAAAGTGAAAATTAAAATATTTTGAAAATTATTTGGATAAAATTAATATTATTCTTGGAATCAGGATGTCGAAATTATCCAATGGTTAACTTTTCATAATTTTATAAGACATTCGAATTTTTATGGTAAAATTAAATACCGTTTAAATATATAATGTGTTTTATGACATCATAATGACCCAATAGTGATTTAATAAAATACTATAAACATTATGTTCATTTAATATTTGTTTTACCATTAAAATAATGTGATTTTAGGTCCGTTTTATTTATTTTTTAAATCCTTAGTGAACCCTCTAAGAATTATAAAACATTTTAGCTTTTTAAATTGATTTCTTTGAGAGTGTGACTCACCTCCACACAAGAAAACCTAATATTTTAAGAAGTTATGAAATTTTACTTATAAAATATTTTTTTCCAATTCCCTTTTGCAAAAAACATGGGCTGGTTTGTGATTTTGATTAGTTTAATATGTGGTGTCCCAAACCTAAATAATAAAGAATTCCTTCTCCTTTCCTATATAAACCCACCCAAGCTATCACTTCCTCTTCACTCAAAGCCCTTGGAGTTATTCCAAAATATTACCTCTTCTCTCTATAATCCTTTTAAGGATCCCTAATCCTCCAATAAGCTTCTCTCTAGCTTCTCCTCATCCTTTGGGATCCCACTTCCAAGTAAGGGATTTCTTCCTTCCTCATTTTTGTCCAAATTTCATTATATTGTTATAACCTTTTATTTTTAATTAAAAATGTTGGGGTATAATGTTTCACCTCCCCCATACTTCCCTCTTAATATTTTAATGATGATATATCCATTTTATCTCTCATTAATCCCCCTATGTACACACGTTACCATGCCAAAATTCCATAAGGAATTTCTCTCTCCTCAATTACATTCAAGAAATTCTTTTATATTATACATACAAATTACATTACATATGTTGGTATATTCTGTAAAATGGTCCCCTTAATTTCCATTTAATTTATAAATGATGATATACCCCTTTCACTCTCATTAACCCATTTTACAAATTTCTATTTGACATTGTTATGCTGTCGAAATTACACCAAAATTTCAATGCCAAAATCATTGTGTAGTGAATACCATACCCACTCCTCTATCAAAGGTATTCACCTTTATGCACATGTAATTGTTTATTGAGAAATTAAATTTATGTATTCAACATCTCTTATTTATGTAATAAATTATGTTGTTAATGAATCCATGTTTTATAATCTATGTGGAACACTTATACATGAAATGAAATGATTATGAAGGGTGCGCCCTAATAGAGCTCCAATGCATTGGGTAAAGTATATTATCGTGATACGTAATGTGAAATTGGTGTTGACACATTCTAATTCAAGTAAAACGTGGTTTTACTCATGCTTAATGTGAAATGAGGGTTTACTAATGCTCTATGAGCAATGAGCATTATATGAGGTTAATTTCATGTTAAGTGTTGTTGCCACATCTCCATTTTATGATTATCATTCTTTATCATGCCTTTATGTTCATATTTTTATTGTGATTCATTTATATGCCTATTTTCTTTCATGTATTTTATTCCTCATGTTATTCCGTGTTTATTCCCTTACTGGGCATTATAGATCACCCCTTTCTTATGTATGTTCTTAGGATATCCCAAGCAATGTTATGTACGAAGGAATATTGTGGTCATGCAAAGTAATTTTTGCATAAATATGTTTTATTTAATGTTTTAAGTTGTTATTTAATGATCCTAATCCCCAAAGACACTATACCTCTCGATCTTTTATGTTGTATAAAGTGAATATTTTATGTAATAAATCTTGTTTAAGTGTGTAACAAAAAGAAGGGTTGTTATAAACTATGTATCGATGTTTCGATAAAGGTGTGGTAGATGTGTAGTCTCTTTGAATGATAATATTGGGAAATTTGGATGATTTTCCCATTATATTTTATATATGAAACTAGTATCATCTAAGGTTCCACCAATTTTAAGAGCATGATCCTGACACACACATATTAAAGTTGAAGTAGATATATGTTATGAGGTTTAAAAATGTATATTTTTTGTTGTAACATCATGAAGTTTGTTCCATACCTTGTGATGAAATGTGATATATGGTATTGAACATTATTTTACACATTTTATTCTAACTAAATGTTCAATCTATTACATGCATTTTTAAATATGTAAGGGAATTCATTTGGGAACTATTAGATTATATAGTTGAGGATAATTTTTTATATTAATCTTAATTATCTTAGGATTATTTTTATATTGATAATAGTTTATTTGAGAAAACATTGTATAAAATTTATATTTTCACTATTGTTTCAAAAAAATATCAATTCTTATGGATTATTTTATTTATATTTGATTTTATCATTGGATAATTATTTTTTACCATTAAAATTTTCAATATAATTACTTCATAATTATTGAGTTTCTAAAATGGATAGGTTGGACTTTTATGTGTTATTCATCATAGATATGGTGAAAAATCTTTGGAAATATTTCTGAAGAGATAATATTGAATTTTAGGGATACAAGATAAGGAGTTAAGGGTATGACTGTTATGATTTTATGTTGGTGGGTCTTAACTATGTTTGATAGTGTCAGGTGATTCAAAGTTGTTATTCTGTATTATAAACTTTTTAGGCCATTATAATGTAATTTTATGAGAAGTCTTGGTTTATTTTTTAGGTTTGGTTGACATTAACCGTTTAAAAAATTTCACATAAATGTACAGGATCATTAGAATTATGTGTGTGAAAACGAGTGGTGTAATTTTAAAGGCATATTAAAATCACCCTCTAACAATATACATTGAATGGGTTTTGATTTTCATTTATAGCACTTATGTTTCAATTAATGAACTGGTACTTTTTAGATATAAAAATAAAAAAAGTACAATTTTGTTATAGAATTTTGGTTTTCAAAAAAAGGATACTGTCTGAGTTGAGTAGGAAACTATTGAATTTTATTTAATTATCCATTATAAAAAATACCATCAAAGTGTGAATAGCATATGTTGGTTATGATATACCATTATTTATATTTTTTTCTTATATTATGTTTCATAAAATGGGAATATTTTTTTAAATATAGATTTACCATGTTCTCCATGAGTTACACTTTTGAGGCTTGTAAAAACTCCATCAATACTATTTTTTTTCAGTTTCTTTAGTCTTAGTCTATTTATGAAATTGTAAAAAATATCATAAAATATAATTATTTGCCTAAAACTATCATCACTGATCTATTTAAATGATTAAAATACATTGATGGTTCGAACCATTTAATGAGTGTTGTACCCATTCCTCAATATAAACCATAAGAATGGGGTGCATTCGGTTGAAAAAACATCTTCCATTCATTAGATAAAAATGCACGTTATCATTATATTGGTAAAAAAAATTATATGATTACTAATATTAATCAAATATAGATAATTAATGATCATTAAAATTTATATTTTAATACGTTAACTTATAAAAGTATTCTATAATGATAACATATCAAATGTTTTGATATACCAATTAATAATTTCCTCAATTATATGTGATAAAAACATTAGGAATATTCCACTAATTGTCCATGTTCTAGGAACTCTTTATCTCTTCCAAAATATATATTTCAAGAAATATAAAATTGGGTCAACATGGAGGTCGATCATACAAAATTTTTAGGTAAATTAAATTTACACCAATAAAAAATGTGCTTTTCGATGATGCACCAATTCATCAATTCCCATCCTTCATGTATTTTCATAGATGGTTCTTGTTTTAATATTTTACATTAATACATGTTCACCTTGATCAAAATCCTCTGACTACTAATCTTCAAGAATTATGTATATTCTATTTTTAGTGACTACATCCCTCTTGAAAAATAGAATTCTTCCTATCCTGATTAGTATAATTTTAAAATTTTAAATTCAAACTAAAATAACTAAAAAAATTATTCTATTTTAATCTCAACCATTATATGATCTACCAAATATATCTTTTCAATATAATTCAAATTTTCTAGTTTATTTTTTTAAGATACTTCTAATCTTTAAAATAATCGATCATCAAATAATCCTAAATTCCCTAAAAACCAATTTTATAACACAATATATCATTTGAGGCGTGAGTATTTTATTTTGGAATAACAGATTTTTTTCCTACAATGTGTGATTTGAAACCAAAAAAATCCATAATGGTAATAACATTATCAACTAACCGAACCTTCTACAAAATAAAGGAATTTTGTAAAATAAAAATCTATTTTCCTGAAAAATAAAAAATCTCTTTTATTTTATTCAATTTAATAAATTTAGAACCTCCAAGGAAGGTCTATATTTTTTTTAAATAATCACAATATTTATAATTTACTTCTAGATATAAAATATAAACCCTCCATATAATATTCATATTTTTTAGCATACAAATATACATGGAAGACAAATATATTTATAGAGAATGACTATGGAAGGGGAATAATCAATTCTCTAGTGCAACTAAAATTCTCTAAACCAGCACCATTGGAATATCCTTGTCCACTTTAGTGATGACATACCCATTAGATAAACAATTTTCATTTCACAAGGATAAAAATATTAAATGGACCTTAGTTTTTCAATGTCGTACATGACCTCGTATCATAGAATCAACAATAATAATAAACATTATATCCATCAAAACACCATGTCTAGATTATAGGTATAATTTAATGAGACTTTTAATACATGAAAAACATAAAAATATAGAAAAATATATTCAATAAATAGATACATATCTATAGAATCTAATATTATCCCCCTTTTTATTTTTTTTGGAAATTCAACTCATTAGACATATTTAATCAATGTACACATTGTTTCAATACCCATTTAAAAGTAAAATTCAAAGGGATCATTATTTATAAAATGTATCAGAAACTACGAAAATAATATTTTGAAAATTTTTAAGCCTACTTGAGATAAATATTAGTGTATGAAATAAGAGAATGCACCATGTACTTTATTATGGTTACCGAAATATTAGACAATCCCATTACCTCTAAAACTACCCCATAAAAATATATCCTTCAATATTTAACACCAATTAAATAATCTGAACCTACAATAATACACAAATACTAGATAAATTGTTAGAAATAATTGGGATTAGGGTCACTCTAAATCCTATAAGTTTTAGAAAATTAGTTGAACTCCAATGTTCAACTTATGGTTTTCAATTACATGAGATTCCAAAAGATATAATAAAATATCAGCCACATGATCTTGATTTCTAATGAATTTTATCCCCACATTGTTCTTATCCACTTTATACTTTTAAAAATGGCATATAATTTCAATGTTATTTATGTGGGACTGTTGAAATAGAGTTGTATACAACTAAACAAAACATATGTTGTTGAATTGAATCATTAATTCTTTTTGTATGTCTTAACTAATTTAATATAACTTTTGATTCATCCAGATAAGCGATGTCCAATATTTAGTGACTGAAACATATTCATTATCTATTGTGATTGTTGAAACATAATCCCACTTCTTTATTAGTTAATGTTGGAAGAACCACCACTTATTTATTTTCCATCTTTAATGTTATCATCACAATCAATATATGAGTATGCTAAAAAATCCATTTTATTTATATATTTAAATCATATATCATAATGAAATGTTCATTGAACATTCTTCATTACTGTTATCACATCCATGAGATATTCCTTCTTAGGGAAACTCTAAAACCGTATAGACATACATGTGGAATAAAATATATTCATCCTCATTGTTGTTTGTGAGAATAAGCTACCAATGATTATTCTATATAGGATTAAGTATACCACCTCATTGTCATTATGTGTAGAATTTTTTTCCAACAATAATTAGAGTCAAAATAAGAAATCAATCCTCTAATATTTACTTATTTAAGAAATTTTTTCATAAATAATCTATGAAATTAATGTTTTACCATAATCTTGATGAACTTATGACTACAATTTTTTTAAATCATCAATCATTGAAATTTAAGCCTATAAAATCAATAATTTTTAAAATTTATTAATATAATTCATCTTCCCCCCCAATATTATATTGCTGACATACACGAATACTATTAACTTATTCTATTAAGAAATATTCACATAAAGATTTTGATCATCCCATTATCTCTTGAACACCATATAAATAAAAAATTATAAACCCTTGTATATTAAGAATGAGGTTTCTAATTTTTTCCAAACCACAATTTTCTCAAACTAAATACTTTGGAATAATAATATCTAAGAAAAAACCCAACTAGTATTTCAATATATACCTCTTCATTTAAAACTCCATTTTGAAATTTTGCCTTCCAATCCATCTAAAACATTTTGATATTTCTTTAGACAACCACTACCAATATGTGTCTAACAAAATTTATCTTTACCACCATATAAAATGTATGTTCAATATAAATGTATTCACCTTGAGAATATTTTTTTCAAAATAATCATGATTTATTTTATATAACTCTTCAATCTTCATCTAATTTTCCATTTATGTATCATTTTGTACCAATTAAATTAATATTTTTATGTTTTTCCACAATCTTCTTTTAATATTTCTATCAATTTTAATAAATTATTCATTAATGTATTTCTCCCTCTATTTATTTATTTTTTCTTCTTCAAATAATATTATTTCAATATTAGATAATAGAGTAGTATCCTCTACCATTTTCACCCCCATGTTTTTTAATAAAATAATTCCCCTATAATATTTATTAGATAAATATCAATAATTTTTCTTCTTGAAAAATTAATTGGTTAACTCATCTATCCACTTTTCACTTCAATAAATTAAAACTCATAATCTTCATCAGTTGGAAAATATGGAGTTTCCCTCAAATTGGTCTCTTTTTCTTTTGTTTCTTCTTATAATTCTTCAGAAATAGAATTTATAAAATTTAAAATGGATTTATTCTCTAGAACCTTTATATACATACTAATTTTTTTTTATTATCATATTAAATAATTTTAGGCCTTACTGTTTGTTGGGTAGGCTAATAAAATTCTTTCATCCATAACATCCTCATACATTCCATGATTTGCTTCATTATTTAATAGAAAACACATTATTTAAAAAAACACCGAGATGCTTGAAGTATTATTTCCTTCATTAACACATTTCATATGAGATATTCTATATTCCCAGACTAAGTAAAAATTAATTTTAGGTATATAGATCCACTTGAACCTATTATTTACAATATTAATGTTAGATGTCATTATCTATCAATATTTGTTTTGTGATTTTTTGATAATGGGGTTTATTCTTACCAAAACTCTATTTTTAGGGGTTCAAACTAAAAGAAATTTATGTGTAATACTGTTGTTGTACATATAAATTTTAACCTCATAATATGTTTAATATATTATATTAACTTATCTCATAATTTTTTAATTCTTTGAGTTCCATTGTTTTCTCTTATTCTAAACCTCTTTATGCAATAAAAATCATTAGTTTTATAACTAAAAAACTTTTAACACACCATACTACTATTATCACTGAAAATAGAATAAAATACCTATCACCATAAGTTAATACATGACCAATTAAACCCCACACATAGATATGAATCTTAATTATAAAAAAATTCTCACATTTTATTTAAAGGATAAAGATTATGAACTATCCTACCTCATAAGCATGAATCACAAATGGTTCTTGATCTCACTCCAATGTTGGAATATATACATATTATTTGCATCTTAACATGTTCTCTATAATTTTTTGATTGAAATTTCAAATCTTATGATTCCACAATAAGTTTCATTTTTTTATTATTTTAGAAACATTTATTCATTTATATCAACCTATTATAAATTCACATTTATTCTCCATCATTTCATTAATGAATTTGTTGATTTACATTTGTTATAGAATAAATTATTACCAAAAGATAAATCCAAACCAATGTCAAAATAATGAACCAAAAATAATAAATTATATTTGGAACCATCAAGATAATGTATAACACTGATTCTCAATTTATATCCAACAAAATGAGTTCTTCCACTTCCTTTTA
Source organism: Viscum album (assembly GCA_963277665.1). Classification (NCBI taxonomy): domain Eukaryota; kingdom Viridiplantae; phylum Streptophyta; class Magnoliopsida; order Santalales; family Viscaceae; genus Viscum; species Viscum album. The sequence continues at coordinate 130,740,611 of OY728138.1, read as the reverse complement.
TCATTAATACTCAATCTATTCCAAAACACATCATTCCATCACCACTAAATTTATCATATATTAAAAAGTTATTTTGTAAATATATATAAAAAGAGAACCCATTTTATAAAATCGATATGAAACAATTATTTGTTTCTTTTGAATAAATTTACACCATGTATTCCTTTTTAATATTTATCATTTTTACATGATATTTATAAATAAATTTATGCCTTATTTGGTCTCTCCAAATAATTTTTATCATATTAAATAACGTCAAATACTTATTATTCAATATGATAATGTTTTTAATCAAGTTAATAGAACTACATTACATTTCATCCATTTTACTTTTTTTCCAAATAAATATTTTCCTCTTTTATACATACAATAAAATAATTTATGTCGAAATAATGAACCATTAAAATAGTATTCATAGAAATAAATTCATCCTTGATATAAGTAGTATGTTCCAAATTCCTATTTGTTTCTTATGATATATTCCCCAATTAGATAGCTTTAAGATCTCCAAAATTGAAGCATAATGTGACCATGAAAACCACCAAAATTATATTTCATAAATAGGAATATAATATTAAAATATACTTTCCATATATCAATTTATTTTTAATAATCCCAAGATTTTTTATAAGTTCCAATTTTTTTAAAATGCCTTCCATTAAATTAAATATACATAGTCATCATGCTTATATAATTTTTCTTTAATATTTTATCATTGGAAAAAATACATTTTTTTCTATAATATTTGGTTGTTGATAACATAAAATTTATTCAAAGGTTATTATATATTTTTCATTCCTTTTATTCATAACATTATCCTAATCCTTTCCAAAACAAAGTTTATTATTTTAAATACCTATTTTTATTTTTAGTTCAATTTTCATTATCAAAGAGAAAAATTTTTCTTTATGAAATTTAGTAATCTTAACATTTTCTTGGATAGAAAGTATTTTATCTTCAATGATAATAGACTATTATTAAAACCTTGAATTATATTTCACATGATTCTTTCAAAATAATCCTAAAATTTATAAAGAAAACCTTATTAAGATTCATGTTGTAAATATATCTTGATAAATCCTTTTGTAAATCTAAAACTTTAAAATTATTAAATATTTATAAATTATGATTTTCAAGAGATCATTATAACATCACCTGGTGGTCAACAAATCCCTCTTGTTTACTATCTTCTTTAACATCATATTTTATTTCTCCATAGATTCAGTCTTGAAATATCCTAAATTTGAGATAATATTTGTTTTGTACATTCTAAAAAATATTCTTATGAATCTTATTCTTCCATGTATATAATAACATTCTTATAGAACAACTTTCCACTTGAATTTAAAGAATTTAAGTACCACTTAAAAGTAGAAATATTGTTTTATTTTGGTAATAACAAATATATATCACCATCTATATCAATATTATTTATATATATATATTATAAATGTTTCTAGTATTTCCATAATAGAGGCAAGATGTAGGTATATTTCCTTTAGATATTCCTTAAAAAAAATTTAAACATCCTTGTAATGACTGATTGTAAATCATTATTTATATCATATTTATTTTAAGTAACAAAAACATCCATCATCTGAGAATATTTGTATGTTATTTATATTTATGAGTATTCTAAAGAGATTTATGGCTCTATTCTCATTTCATAATCAACAATTTATCTTTACATTTAATCAAGATATTAATCACCATGATTAATTTCCTTAAGATACGATACTTTTGGATTTTAAATAAGATTTAATATTCTAATAATTTTTTTTCACAATTTTAGAATCATTAATTACTTCTCCAAGCCCTCAAATAGAACCAAAAAAATCATTATAATGAATAAAGAAACCATATAGTTTTTTCATTAAAACTTATATTCATATGATAAAACCTATTTTGCAAGACCTCTATATTTTATTCCTCTACTTGGGTGTCTCCTTCAATGATATTAGAAAGTTATTCCAAATTTTTTTTGGTCATTGTGAATATTATCACCACCCAATATATATGATTATAATGTGGTTCTAATAATGAATTATAGTATTACCATAATCAATCAAAAAACACTATTTCATCTTCCATTATTAACCTTTCAGTATGGTCGTATACATCTATCCTCAGTACTATAGTACAACATACATCTGACCTAAAATTTCTGAGATGACATATCATTTTATTTTTCTATATTTGGTAATTATATTTATAAAATATTGGGATTTGGGCAAAATTAATAATATATTCTATAGAATTATCTTTATTTAAAAATAATTAAATAATAAACCTATGGAATTGTACCACTTGTATTACCTAAATCCCACAATAAACCCTAATAATGGGGGTGATTGAATGTTGAAAAAAATCATTCATTATTTTTATAAAATTGGATCATTTATTCATGTTCTAAAATAGAACATAATTTTTTTTGTCAGAGTGACAATTTCAAGTGAGGGGTGAACCAAGTAGCCAATAATTTTTTTTGTTGAAAATGGATTATTTTGAAATCCCCCAAAATTTTTAAATACTAGAATGTTTAGGAATATAATTAGTGTGATATAGATCATAATATTTTTTTTAATATTTCTCAATATATTGATTAGTTCATGGAATAAAAATATAATATTATTGAGTCATTTTAAATCAATTACCTTAATAATAATACTATATGAACATGAATTTAGACAAACTATCAAAGTATTATTTTTTACAGATAAAAATTGTTTTTAGTTTTAAGGTTGAAAATTAGTAAAACAAAATAAAAAACACACCTAATAAAGTTTTAATATAAGTGGTTTAGTTTCAATTTGAGGAATATTCCTCTCCACATGGTTATCACCCACCACCAAGAAGATTATATAACATAAAATCAATGATCCACAACTTGGATCAGGTTCGATAATAGTTAACACTATCTAGGTCACACAAGTAATCTTCCATAGTTATTAATGGGTGTAAAATGAAACAGGCTACAAAAGGACATCTAACACACTTATCTATGGAAGAAACAAATAAGAATAGTGTTTGAGAAGATATCAAGTATCTTCTAGTTTAACACATGTGATAGTGTGTGTGTATGAAATAGTATATAGCAAAATCTTCTCAAAAACTAATAAATGGAAATATAAATGAGAAATGTATGAGTGAAGATTATAGATATGAAATATCTATTTCAATTCAATTTGTGACTCTTGATTTGATTTATCAATGAATTTTGAGTCAGTTTCAATCAAAATACTCAATAAAATAGGGTGTCTCAAATCTTGTTTTCTAAATGTAGAAAAGCACCAGATGAGATGATCTTTTGATTCATCAATTGAATAAACACATAAGGTGAGATTTTCATGATTTCAATCTGGTACATCACTTTAGATATGATATATTTAGTAAATTATGATCTCCTTTTATCCATATGTTTTTTTCTATCTATACAGTTTTCTCTATATGAATCTATGTATATCTCTGTATGTATTTCATGAGGGAGTGTGATCCAAATTTTTCAATAGCAGGAATATGAGAATTGGTTTCTTCATACTAAATGTTCTGACATTATTTCAATAAAAAATTAATAAAAAATCATTAAAATAGTAAATTTAATTAAATTCTATAAATATAGTCATTATAGAAATATATTTCAATATAAGTAATGTAATGAAAACTGTGACCATGTATTAGTATCTGGAGGAATCAAGATCAGGAAAAATGTTTCACATATAGTAGGACACTTTTGGTGTGACACTGGTTGTACATTGCAGGTGATACATTGATGGATGTATTTTTATCTTGCAGTATGTTGTTGGTAGTATGTTTCTCTAGTGGTACCTTAGACTTAGCATGATTTTAGTATACTGATGGTGTCTTAGTTAACGGTGTATGTATCAATGATGTATGCTCTGATGGTGGTTCATACTTAGGAAATTTTTTAGTTTTGGCGGTATGAGTTTGGTGGTGTTATGTTGATGGTTCCTCATTTAGCAGTATTTCTATCAATGGTGTGTCATAATTTTCTAATTCATCATTATAGAGATATGATAGTCTAATGGTGTAATGTTCTAGAAGTATCTCATAATTATATATTTTTATTTTGATAGTGTGTCATGAACAACAATTTCTATCTCAATTGTTTCTAATATATAGATAGATTAGTCACATGTCCTCAAAAAAATCGCTTACAGTAAAACATGAAATTCATAAGTATTAATAGAATCATGAATTTGTGATCCTTAATGTAACACCCCAGGTAAATAAAGAATATGAAATTTTCATATTTATCCATATTTGTGAATAAAATATTAATATGACTTTAAAGGGGACGCTATGCTCGATGGCGTACCCAACACACAACAATGAGTTTCTTGGGAATCTTACGTTGCGCTCTAATAATAAAATAATATTATTTTAAATGGTAGTTAACATGTAGCCGTTGTATTGGTGGGAATAGATCGAAATAACTAAAATTTGATTATATATTTTTTTAAATGTTTTTACATTTATCCAATAAAAGATAAAGGCTTAAAATACGGAAAGAATTCAATTTTAGGCGTATATGCCCTACTTTTCACTAAAGGTTCACTTATCGCCTTTTGATGGAGAACCGTCATTAAATATAGTTTTTTTCACTCTTATACATTCTATTGGACCAAATAAAACTCTTCTTAAGAATCGGGACATCAAAATTTACTTTGTGTAAATTTTCGGTATCTTTCTGATAAAGTTCATTTTTTAATGAATAATGTAAAATGTTGTATTTTAAATCAAAACCTCTTTTTAATATAATATATTTATATGATTATATTATCTTTTTAATTGGTTTTAAAGTGAAATTAGAATATATTTTTACCATTAAATCCAATAGTGGTCGTTGGAATTAATTTTACTTTGAAATCAGACTTAAACTAGTCTCAATCTTTTGATATTTATTGTTTCATAAAAACACGCTATTTGCTCTGACAGTGGGAATTAATTATTAAATTAACTAATGTGAATTATATGTTTTGAATTTTTGAAAATAGACTTCATTTTTGAATTCGGAATATCAAATATAGCTTAGGGTGAATTTTTGGGATTTTTCTGAAAAACTTCAATTTTTGATGAATAGTGAAACCAATAAGTGGTACTTATAAAAACTGATTTTTCCGTTTAAATGAAATTTTGACATCTTTGTGTTTTTAATTACAAAAATCCGACATAAATGGTTGTCATTAAGAAGTAAAATGTGGTTCAATGGGATAAAAATAATTTTTTGGTGAATAGTAACTTATTAAGTTTTTAATCGCGATTAAAGGTAATTAGTGTAGTTTATGGTAAGAATAATGTTTTAATAAAATGAAATGACCTAGACACATATCCTACCCTCATTGGATGTGTCATGGACGACCAAGACAATCCATGGGTCAACTTGGGGACCCCATGGAGCCACTTTGGTTGGAAAATGAAATAAATATCTTTTTATTTAATGTTAAAGTTAAAATGACACAAACATGAGATTTTTTCCTAAAACGATTTTTACATGGGGTTATACAAGTAATATTTTGGACTATAAATTTTAATTGGAAAGCTAAAAATATTTACTACATCATAGTATATTTTTTATAATTTTTAGACATTAAATAAATTAAATTATTTATGACATCATGATGATGCAGCGATGACCTCATTATTTAACGATTTAAATAAAATGGAAAGATACTGTAATATCTAAGACCTAAACATGTCCAAAACCTATTGGATGAGTGGATTTAAAACCCTTATCTCCTAATCATCGAAATACATCAATGTGGGACCTTTACAATCCGAAACTCTTTTGAAAATAAAGTAACATTTTGTAACTTTACAAGAGTGCCCCTCCTCTCCTCTTATAAAAGGCCCCCACCTATACCTCCTTACTCACACTCCCAAAGCCTTTGCCTCGGCCAACCCCTACCCATTTTGTCTGTCCACTTCCCTATATTACTCCTTGAAGCCTCACTTTTGGCAGAAGTCTTCCCAAGTAATCCTTTGAGCTCAAACCAAAGGGATTTACCCGATTTTAAGGTAATGTCTTCACTTGTGTCCTTTTGTTTTATTTTGCTTCTACAACCCCCTAAAAACTTTTTATTAATTTATTTTGTAACAAATAAAATATCTTAAATATACTAGGATATTTTTATAATAAGTATTCTTGCTACAATTACACACACCTATATCTAATGGTTAAAGAACATACTGTTTCCGTGGATGGCGAATTTCTACCTCCCTAAACGATGATTGTTCAGCATTCTTCTAACACCTTCAAAGGTGGCCATTAAGATGAAACTATATTTATATATGATATCTAATATTTTTATGTTTAACTTAATCTTATGTATTTTTCATTTATGGCGTACCTTTATGGTTTCCATTATGGGTAAACGCGATATCTTCATTTAAGTAAGTGTGGACTACCGCCCCCTCAAAGTGATTTGATTCGTTAATACCATATGTGGTACGTATAAAGGATATATTTAATGATATTATATATGATAACATACTGGAATTAAAATACTATTATTTATCATTATGTTTTAATTCCATTAAATATGAAATAGAAATGGAAGTAGCGTTCATGCGTACGTACGGCTTACCGTCTCTATGAATGATACATTTCATTTCTTATCTCAAAATGTTATGTAATATTATAAGTACATATATATAATGTATATATATGTAATATATTACATCAAAATTATGGATATCATTATGGAATTATAACATATATATATCTCTCTCATTTTGTTTTAATTCCATTAATATGACAAAAAATGAATGTAGCGTTCATGCGTACGTACGGCCTACCGTCTCCATGAACTGTGCTTTTCGTTTTTTATCTCCAAATGATATGGAATAGTATAAAATGAATATTTACTGGATATATATGATATTTTAATCATTAATACTATTCTGTAAATTATTTTCTTATAACTACATGGGAAATATTTTTTCAAACAAGTTCATTTTTGACTCATGTACCAAACATCGGCAAAAACATCTGATATGAACTAACATTATTAAACAATTATTATAACATTATAATATGTTATATTAACTGAATAATAATCTCTAAAGGAGGTACTTAGGCAATTATTAATTGACCAATGTTTATTATTCAGGAATATAAAGAAACGAACAAGACAAGTTGGACTTGAGGTAAGGGACCATACTCTTTCTTTTTAAGTACACTCTTTTATGTCATTCCTTTTAAAGAACATCTTTCTTGTTATTGGGATGTTATTTTATATTAATATTACTGTAATTTTTATGTTCATGTGATGAGAGACCCTATTCTCTCTCATCAATCCATTTTGGATGTTTTGAGTGGCACCGTTAGGCTGCCGATTTTTTGTAAGAGATCTGACCTCTCTCTTTCTTTTTAAGTACTCTCTTTTATGTAACTTCTTTTAATCTCTTATTTGTTATGTTGGGGGATGTTATTTTATATTCCTCTTTCTGTAAACTTTATGTTAATATTATGAGAGACCCTATTTGATCTCATCAATCCATTTTTGGAAGTTTTATGTGGCGCCGTTAGGCTGCCAAGTTTTCGTAAGGGATTTTTCATCTCACTTTTATTCCCGTGAGATTTATGCTACATTTTCCACAATTTACTTTGAATGGTGTATGTAATTCCCATTATTTTACTCATTGTGTAATATAATTTCTTTTATGAGTATTTACATCAATGTTGTATTGTCCTTCTTTCATGAGGTGTATGTTTCGAAAGATACCCATGTCGGTAAGAGAACCTTTCACCCTCCTCTTTTTAAAAGACTTCATTTATTGGGTCTCTTAATTTACATATTGTTATGTTGGTATATGTTATCATATATCCTTATTGATGTAAATTTTATGACCAAGTGATGAGATACCCTTTTTTTATCTCTCATCAACTCATTTTGATGTGATGCCGTTAGGCTGTCAATGGAACTTCTTAACCCAATTTTGATTTCTTTGGGTCCGACATGTAGTTATTGAATATGTCATCCTTTGAATATGTGTGAATTACCTTTGATTATTTTACACTTAATATCCACTTATATTTGGTCTATTCATTTGTCACACATAATTATGTAATTGATTTATCCTTAAACCAAGGATACCGTCTTTGTAAGGGACTTCATCTCAATCTCATTTCATTGAGGCATATTCTGTTTTATACACAGCCTTATTTTATAAGGTGTATAAACCCCTTTAACTTTTACATTTATTCAAAAGGAATCTTTTTTATATGAAGTGTTTATTAAATGACAAAAGGGAATGTTTTTGTCGTACGTATGCGGTGACAACGACTTCTCCGCCGTCGTGACCATTATTTGAGTTTCGGCTTCCTCTACAAGCCATACCTTCTTTTTAAAAGAAAAATAAATACCATGTTTTACTTTTCTTTTATTTTGGTATTGAAAATTGTTTTCATAATGTATTTATATCAATGTGTTGTATTGATATCTTGTTATTGAAAGGTGGAAATGTTATGTTTCCTTTATTCATGTTTTATGTGATAAGATTATGTTATGGTTCTTGGGAATTGTTATGAAGATGGGTGGTTCCGTGATAAACTAAGGGCGGGTGAGCCCGATATATCTCTCCAATGCATTGGGTAATTCAAAGGAGTGAAACGTTAAGGTTTCTCCAAAGAGATTTAGGGAATATACTGTGGTGGGTATTCCAAACGTAACCAAGAGGGTTACTCCCTACATAAGAATGTTATGAATGCCTCAAGTTACCTTTTATGTCTTATGATTTCTAGGATTTATTCATGATTTGATGAGGTATGTTAATGTGCCTATGTTTTATGGGTAAAGTATTATTTCATTCTTTTGTATATATGAACTCATGTTTCCTTTCTATATTTTTATAACCCTTACTGAGATTTTTATGCTCATCCCAAGTTTTTGAAATGTTTTTTACAGGTCAAGGGAAAGGTACATGATGAGATGATAGTGTCAAGGATGTGTCAATAAAGAATCCATGTTTTATTTTAAATATGTTTCCGTTGATGGGAAGAATGAATACTGTCTTTTATGTAACCACTTTGTTTAAATGTGGAATGTAATGCAAGTTTCATGATCTAATTATCTAAAACTCTAAACCTGAAAAGAACCTCAATGTGTAATCTTGTAATAACTCAAGATTTAGTAAGGTTTAAGGATGGGGACTTATAGTTGGTATCAAAGGTCGGTTTAGATAACATTAGAGGTTAGGGTATTCTTTAAGCATAAGTGGCATTACCATAATGGTTAAGATTTCAGAAAGAGTCCTAGTTTTAGATAAAGTGAATGAGTAAGTGTATCTTAGTGTTTACCTTCCTCATTAGTACATGATGGTTTTGTTGATATACTCACACTGACATTTCTATTTTTAGTGAATGGATGGATCTAGAAGGCACCAAAGAGACAACAGGTTTGAAGGAAACTGTGGTGGTTCTATGATTAAGATACTAGATAAAATGGGGGATTCAATGAGGAAACTCGTGGTTGTTCTGAACCAACTATCAAGGAGTCATGATCAACCACTTGAACCTTGGTATGATCTTTAATGCAACATGTACCAGATATCTAATCGATGTGGAAGTTCAGGTAATAATTATAAAGGTAACCATTAGAGTTTATATGATCCTTACTTTTGAGGTAATTATGGGTTACTATATGTTATGATGGAAGTGAAAGGCATGAGATAAAATTGAGGTTAAATTATGTTATGGTTATTTTTGATGATTTTATCTCTTTTTGGGGAATGATTTGAGAATTGTATAGTTTTGGAAAAAGGACAACACACAGATCGTGTGACTACCCGTCGCGTCGGACAAAGCTGCGGGAATCGAACCCACAACCAAAGTGCGACTGGTATTTATCGCCTACCACTGGACTACGTGAAGTCCCTGGTTAGTTTGACTGATTATTTTTAGTTATATGATTTTATGAATTAAGAGTAAGTTGATTTTGGGTTATTTATGAAAATGATTAACCTATCATGGAGGATATGTGATTAGGTTAATTACTTTTCAATACGAGTCTTTAGGAGAAACTGATGTTGTTTGGAGATAAATGTTACGATTTAACTTGGAAGAATATGTGACTAAATCCTTCAAATATTTTGGTTTCAATATTAGATTGGTTTACTTTGAATAATTTTATGGAAAAATTGTTTATCGGATGGTCCTCGTTGAACTTTGGGGTTTTTTGGACAAATTTTGGAGATTAAGCATAGATTTTCTTTTTAAAGGGTTATCCTTTTCTGGATTATCTGACCTTGTACTAACCTTTTATTTTTGGTTTTTGTTAAGGTCTAAAGATATGGGAAGTATATAGTTCTCTTTGGTGGATTAGGCGATTCTATAGAATTTGATTATAGTACTCTTAATGCGAACAAGTCTCCCTAAATACTCGTCTTTTGAAAAAAAATATGAGTTTGATTAAGGAATCTAGTAAAATTTGAAAGTCAACATGATAAGTGATTATGTTTCCTTATGAATAAATTCCTCAATAAAAAGTAACTTAAAACAAAAATGTTGTCTATTAACTTTTTCTACTGGGGAATCGAATACCGTTTAACCCATCACAACTTTGTGATTTTCTTATGGTTAACTTTCTCCTAGACATGTTTACTATCACTCTCCCTCAAGAACATGACCCTTTTCTTTTTCTTCCATGTCCATGTTTTTCTACATGGAATCCTAGTATGGGTTAACTCGGGTGACCTCTGTACTTATCTTCCTTTATTTTAAAGTGATTGTTTTACCGAATCTTGTTCCGATGTGGGACTTTCAAGGATGTTTCCAAGCTCAATTTTAAAAATTTTGAGGACGCAATTCCCAAAAGGGGGGAAGGATGTAACACCCCAGGTAAATAAAGAATATGACATTTCCATATTTATCCATATTTGTGAATAAAATATTAATATTACTTTAAAGGGGACACTATGCTCGATGGCGTACCCAACAAGCAACAACGAGTTTCTTGGGAATCTTACGTTGTACTCTAATAATAAAATAATATTATTTTAAATGGTAGTTAACATGTAGCCATTGTATTGGAGGGAATGGATAAAAATAACTAAATTATGATTATATATGTTTTTAAATGTTTTTACATTTATCCAATAAAATATAAAGGCTTAAAATACGGAAAGAATTCAATTTTAGGCGTATATGCCCTAGTTTTCATTAAAGGTTCACTTATCACCTTTTGATGGAGAACCGTCATTAAATATAGTTTTGTTCACTCTTATAAATTCTATTATACCAAATAAAACTCTTCTTAAGAATCGGGACATCAAAATTTACTTTGTGTAAATTTTCGGTATCTTTCCAATAAAGTTCATTTTTTTAATGAATAGTGTAAAATGTTGTATTTTAATTCAAAAACTATTTTTAATCTAATTTATTTATATGATTATATTGTCTTTTGAATTGGTTTTAAAGTGAAATTAGAATATATTTTTACCATTAAATCCAATAGTGGTCATTGGAATTAATTTCACTTTGAAATCAGACTTAAACTAGTGTTAATCTTTTGATACTTATTGTTTCATAAAAACACCCTATTTGCTATGACAGCGGGAATTAATTATTATATTAATTAACGTGACTTATATGTTTTGAATTTTTTAAAATAGACTTCATTTTTGAATTCGTAATATCAAATATAGCTTAGGGTGAATTTTTGGGATTTTTTTGAAAAACTTCAATTTTTGATGAATAGTGAAACCACTAAGTGGTACTTATAAAAACTGATTTTTCCATTTAAATGAAATTTTGCCATCTTTGTGTTTTGAATTTCAAAAATCCGACATACATGGTTGTCATTAAGAAGTAAAATGTGGTTCAATGAGATAAAAATAATATTTTGGTGAATAGTAACTTATTAAGTTTTTAATCGCGATTAGAGGTAATTAGTGTAGTTTATGGTAAGAATAATGTTTTAATAAACTGAAATGACCTAGACACATGTCCTACCCTCATTTTATGTGTCATGACCGACCAAGACAATCCATGGGTCAACTTGGGGACCCCATGGAGACACTTTGGTTGGAAAATGACATAAATATCTTTTTATTTAATGTTAAAGTAAAAATGACACAAACATGAGATGTTTTACTAAAACAATTTTTACATGGGGTTATACAAGTAATATTTTTGACTATAAATAGTCATTGGAAATATAAAAAGATTTCCTACATCATAGTATTTTTTTTATAATTTTTAGACATTAAATAAATTAAATTATTTATGACATCATGATGATGCAGCGATGACCTCATTATTTAACGATTTAAATAAAATAGAAAGATAATGTAATATATAAGATCTAAACATGTCCAAAACCTATTAGATGAGTGGAGTTAGGACCCTTATAACCTTATCCTCAAAATACATCAATGTGGGACCTTTAAAATTCGAAACTCTTTTGAAAATAAAGTAACATTTTGTAACTTTACAAGAGTGCCCCTCCTCTCCTCTTATAAAAGGCCCCCACCTATACCTCCTTACCCACACTCCCAAAGCCTTTGGCTCGGCCAAAACCTGCCCATTTTGTCTCTCCACTTCCCTATATTACTCCTTGAAGCCTCACTTTGGGAAGAAGTATTCCCAAGGAATCCTTTGAGCTCAAACCAAAGAGAGTTACACGATTTTAAGGTAATGTCTTCACTTGTGTCCTTTTGTATTATTTTGCTTCTCCAACCCCCTAAACTCTTTTTATTAATTTATTTTGCAACAAATACAGTATCTTCAATATACTAGGATGTTGTTATAAGAAGTATTCGAGATACACTTACACACACCTACATCTAATGGTTAAAGAACATACTGTTTCCGTGGATGGCGAATTTCTACCTCCCGAAACGATGATTGTTCAGCATTCTTCTAACACCTTCAAAGGTGGCCATTAAGATGAAACTATATTTATATATGATATCTAGTATGTTTATGTTTTACTTAAGCTTCTGTATTTTTCATTTATGGCATACCTTTATGGTTTCCATTATGGGTAAACACGATATCTTCATTTAAGGAAGTGCAGACTACCGCCCCCTCAAAGTGATTTGATTCGTTAATACCATATGTGGTACGTATAAAGGATATATTTAATGATATTATATATGATACCATACTGGAATTAAAATACTATTATGTATCATTATGTTTTAATTCCATTAAATATGAAATAGAAATGGAAGTAGCGTTCATGCGTACGTACGGCTTACCGTCTCCATGAACGGTACATTTCATTTCTTATCTCAAAATGTTATGTAATATTATAAGTACATATATAATATATATATATATATGTAATATATTACATCTAAATTATGGATATCATTCTGGAATTATAACATATATATATCTCTCTCATTTTGTTTTAATTCCATTAATATGACAAAAAATGAAAGTAGCGTTCATGCGTACGTACGGCCTACTGTCTCCATAAACGGTGCTTTTTGTTTTTTATCTCCAAATGATATGGAATATAATAAAATGAATATTTATTTTATATATATGATATTTTAATCATTAATACTATTCTGGAAATTATTTACTTATAACTACATGGGAAATCTTTTTTCAAACAAGTTCATTTTTGACTCATGTACCAAACATCGGCAAAAACGTCTGATATAAAATAACATTATTAAACAATTATTATAACATTATAATATGTTATATGAACTGAATAATAATCTCTAAATGAGGTACTTAGGCAATTATTAATTTACCAAAGTTTATTATTCAAGAATATAAAGAAACGAACAAGAAAAGTTGGACTTGATGTAAGGGACCATACTCTTTCTTTTTAAGTACACTCTTTTATGTCATTCCTTTTAAAGATCATCTTTCTTGTTATTGGGATGTTCTTTTATATTAATCTTACTGTAATTTTTATGTTCATGTGATGAGAGACCCTATTCTCTCTCATCAATCCATTTTGGAAGTTTTGAGTGGCGCCGTTAGGCTGCCGAATTTTCGTAAGAGATCTAACCTCTCTCTTTCTTTTTAAGTACTCTCTTTTATGTCACTTCTTTTAAACTCTTATTTGTTATGTTGGGGGATGTTATTTTATATTAATCTTTCTGTAAAAATTATTTTAATATGATGATAGACCCTATTTGATCTCATCAATCCATTTTTGGAAGTTTTAAGTGGCGCCGTTAGGCTGCCGAGTTTTCATAAGGGATTTTTCATCTCACTTTTATTCCCGTGAGATTTATGCTAAATTTGCCACAATTTCCTTTGAGTGGTGTATGTACTTCCCATTATTTTAATCATTGTTTAATATACTTTCTTTTATGAGTATTTACATGAATGTTGTATTTTCCTTCTTTCACGAGGTGTATGTTTCGAAAGATACCCAGGTCGGTAAGGGAACCTTTCACCCTCCTATTTTTAAAAGACTTCATTTGTTGGGTCTTTTAATTTACATATTGTTATGTTGGGATATGTTCTCATATATACTTATTGATGTAAATTTTTTGACCAAGTTATGAGATACCCTTTTTTTATCTCTCATCAACTCATTTTGATGTGACACCGTTAGGCTGTCAAGGGAACTTCTTAACACAATTTCGATTTCTTTGGGTTAAACATGTAGTTATTGAATATGTCATCATTTGAATATGTGTGAATGAACTTTGATTATTTTACACTTAATATCCACTTATATTTGGGGTATTCATTTGTTACACATAATTATGTAATTGATTTATCCTTAAACTAAGGATACCGTCTTTGTAAGGGACTTCGTCTCAATCTCCTTTCATTGAGGCATATTCTGTTTTATACACAACCATCTTTTATACAGCGTATAAACCCCTTTGAATTTTACATTTATTAAAAAAGAATATTTTTTTATATGAAGTGTTTATTAAATGAAAAAAGGGAATGTTTTTGTCGTACGTATGCGGCGACAACAACTTCTCTGCCGTCGTGACCATTATTTGAGTTTCAGCTTCCTCTACAAGCCATACCTTCTTTTTAAAAGAAAAATAAATACCATGTTTTACTTTTCTTTTATTTTGGTATCGAAAATGGTTTTCATAATGTATTTATATCAATGTGTTGTATTGATATCTTGTTATTGAAAGGTGGAAATGTTATGTTTCCTTTACGCATGTTTTATGTGATAAGATTATGTTATGGTTATTGGGCATTGTTATGAAGACGGGTTGTTCCGTGATAAACTAAGGGCGGGTGAGCCCGATATAGCTCTCCAATGCATTGGGTAACGCGAAGGAGTGAAACGTTAAGGTTTCTACGAAGAGATTTAGGAAATATACTATGGTGGGTATTCCAAATGTAACCAAGAGGGTTACTCCCTACGTAAGAATGTTATGAATGCCTCAAGTTACCTTTTATGTCTTATGATTTCTATGATTTATTCATGATTTGATGAGGTATGTTAAAGTGCCTATGTTTTATGGGTAAAGTATGATTTCATTCTTATGTATATATGAACTCATGTTTCCTTTCCATATTTTTATAACCCTTACTGAGCTTTTTATGCTCATCCCATGTTTTTGAAATGTTTTTCACAGGTCAAGGGAAAGGTACATGATGGGATGATAGTGTCAAGGATGTGTCAAGAAATAATCCATATTTTATTTTAAATATGTTTCTGTTGATGGTAAGAATGAATACTGTCTTTTATGTAACCACTTTGTTTAAATGTGGAATGTAATGCAAGTTTCATGATCTAATTCTCTAAAACTCTAAACCTGAAAAGATCCTCAATGTGTAATATTGTAATAACTCAAGATTTAGTAAGGTTTAAGGCTGGGGCCTTATAGTTGGTATCAAGGAGGTCAACAATCTCCATCTTTTTAATGATCCCATATCATGGCATCAAAATAATTTTATAAATGTAAAAACAAGTCATCAAAAATATTACACATGGTTAACCATGATATCCAAGATAAGATCCAAATATAAATGAGGTGAGGCCCACTGTAATGATAGATTTCTTTGACGAACCATCACCTATCAGGCCGTCAACCTCCGGGACCGTTTTCCATCTTGGCTAGCAACAGATCCTTCCCCGGCTGGGGCTCTACCTCAGGGCAGTGACCCTTTCGCGGGGGAGTGGGGTTACCATGTTTGGAGGGTTCGATAAGGTCACACATGGGAATTCCCTTTCTTTCAAAAAAAGGTATGTGAATATGGTTCAAGAAATTTAGTAATAAAATAAGAAGTTTCAAAGGTATTAATCCTAAAAAAATATTAATGATAATAAGTTTAGAGAACAAATTGATATAATTCCATAAAATAATTCCAATCAGAATTCATATATTCCATAATTATTTCTTAGAAAGACATATGGAATAAAAATTACCCCCTTTTGGTATTATTAAAAAGGTAATTAACATATAAAAGATAAAGTAATGATCTAAAAAGGTGTGTATATTTTGATAATATCATCTAGTTACGTCCCCATAAAAAATTAGAAAACTATGTTCAAGGACTCTCAATGGTAGGATATAAAGGTTCTTTACCTTTATTAGATATGATGGGAGTAGATGTCGAAGCCTTGGGAACTATGGTCCACACTGTAGGAGGAGAAAATGTAGAGAAGGAAGGTAATTATCTATAAATAAATCGTCTTAAATTTCAGAGTGCCTCAATAGGATTCACGGTAAAAGTCAATAGTCTCGAAGGTAAAGGTTATAAAGGATTGGTTACAAAGGCATAACGTTATTGTGAATGATGATAATGGTACCCAGGTTTGGCAGTAAGTCCATTATATGTTGAAAGAATGGGAAATTAATTTAGACCGACAATTTTAGTATTATGAACATGCATATAAGGATTCAAGAGATTGATAAAATCCACAATGATCTGGAAACCCCTTTCTATTGAACTAAAGAATTTACCCCTCTCTTCCATAAACTTGTTCAATACTAGGGTCATCTTCGTAAGATGTACGAATTTATCTTTTCAAGCATGATATAGAGGATTCATTCGAATATTATCAACTATGAATTTGAAATTATATTATATAGCATGATTTGTATAGAGTTGAGGTAAATTGTATTTAATGGATTTAATACTAGTCTCTCTATAATTATCTATGTCCTCGGATTACTTTCCGATCATCATACGATCTTTATCAATTCCTTTATCAAATTTCCTAACAACTTCTAAATATAATACATATTTACCACTAGAGGTCCCACTAGATACATCTACAACTTCTTATCGTATAACATTTATTAATTAACCACATCCATGGATGGAGTACAATGAATAGAAAAATCGGAGGAAGTATACCCCAGACATTTGAGAATACTGGCTACAGAAGCTCTAAACTCAAGTATTATTTCATGAGGAAAAGAAACAAAATAATCTAACTCATTTCTAATCTGTTTATTTTGTATTTCCAATTATTATATGTTATACATATTTTTTATTTAGATATGTAGGATAACCAATTCCAAAATATATCAGGCATCCTTTTCACAAAGATTTATAAAAATAGGGTATTGATTTCTAACAAACTTTTGGAACTCATAGGACATATTTTTCACCAAACAATTTTAAGTCATATTGAGTTACCACATCCATTGGAACAACTAGGGGAGTAGGAGTAGTTTTAGGTATTGGAAGTCTCACAGAACTGAACATTTTTAGCATACCTTCTAGATCAATATGGGATATTAAAGATCAATTATTAACACCTTCAATACTACCTTAATGCTAATATTTCTATAAAGTAATTCTTATAGAATTAGATAATTTTACCATTACCCTACCATAGGGTCCACCCAATGGTATGAAAAAAATACTGAGGCTTTAGGTATCACACTAGAAGAAACCACAGAAAGTTACATATTTCTATGAATTTCTAAACATGGAGAAACCTCTCTATGATCAACACTAGAATGCTCAAAGTCCAACTATGTACCAATAGTTGGTTCATATTTCATCCCAACATTCTTTTTGGAAACAAAATAAATGTACTTGCTTTCCACATTTTGATCCAAAGTAGAATAACCAAAATTTTAATAAACTATTTGATCATTTCCAAATTCTTCCTCAATAAGCCTTTTCTTCTCTTGATCTGCAAAATGTTGTTCCATAGAATCTATAACATGTAACTAAACATCCCTAGAAGAATTTGATACATCTGATCTAGTGGAAACATTACTAGCTTCAACATTATCAACATCTAAAGCTTCAAGAAAAATATCCACTTAAGGGGAATCCTCCCCCTCAAAAAATACTTTCTTAATCTCTGGAGACATTTACACACCCTTCTTCTGGATTCAGATCTTCAGAATCAATTTCATCATCACTACCATTATTTTCAGAATCTTATTCTTATATTTCTTCTTCTTATTCCTCATCATCACCTTCAGTGGATTTTGAACTTTTATATTCATCCTCTCCGAAGAACTCTGTCTCTTTTTCATCACTTTTAACCAAATTATCTCTTTTTGAAACCTCCTAGGTGGACTAAGAGCTCCAAAGGTAACGAAGGATGATTTTGGATATATATATCGGTCACTCCCATAATGAATATACTATTCCTTTTCCAATTCATCCTCAACAGTTTTTTCATCACTTGTGTATTCTTCAACTTCATGAGGCTTGAAACATGGATTAACTTAATCCTTAGTTCTGTTCTGATGACCAACCAAATTATACTCAGCATATAACTTCTCACTATCACCAACCCATTTTTTTCTTACATGGGTTATAGCTTATCATCATTCTTGAACATGCGACATTATTTATGAAGAAACCACCATAGTAAATAACATAGTCTTTATCATAATGAACTAGGCCCTTATCCTTCAACATGGCAGAAATAATCTTTGGGTAGATCAATGATTTAGGTCTGGATAAAGGCTTGATCATATCACACATATGTACCACTAGATATATATAGAGATTACTATTATTACCTTCTATCATATAAAATATAATATAAACATTTTGATACCTTAGGGTTGAAAATTGTCATTTTCATGGATATAACATATGTTGCATGAACTTGAAATGCATCCTATATTCACCATCCAACATTGAGTAAACATGCCTTCTAGTTGAGCCATCTTCTGTTAGCACAATAAGGTAATCCTCATAAATGAACATATCACTATATTTTAGATTACTTACATGATTATAATCAAAGTATCCACCATGATATACATTTAAATATTTTTCCTATTTTTGAGAATAAAAACTAAGAAAAATTCCTTTGATATAACTTTTAATCCAATCTGAACCATATTTATTAAATAAAAACTCTTTTTATGATACAAATTATATTCTAAATTTGGGTAAAAAGACCTTTTATTTTATTAAAACCATTCCAACCATACTATATTTTGGAGAACTATAATAAATAGATTGTTACTTGACAACATCCACCTGGATTATACATCGTTTTCACTAAAAAAACATAGCTATCATGTTTTGGATTAACTAAAGCAATAAGAGCTATTGTACATGGATCTTGATTCTAATTTTTAGAATATTCTGAATTAGAAGAAGAAAACTGAAAATCATGATTCATTCACAGTATTTGGATAAGATCAGCGAGTTTCATAGAAGGTAAAGAGAAGGTTTGAAAAGAAGTAGGAAAAGGGTTGCACTAAGCTCAAGAGAGAGATACACGAGTATCACATGGGGCTCAAGATATTTCAAGAATATATATATTCCCATTCAATATCATTGGAAATATTAGGAATTCTAAAATAAAAATAAAAATCAAGACAAAAAATGGACCAGGTTTTAATAAATATAATTAAACATGAAATAAACTAGTGATTTGAAATATCAATAATCATGAGAGAAAAAAATCCAAAGGCATGAAAGGAAACATCATGAAAACTAGATGGTATAACATAGATAAAAGTATGAAAAACCAATGTTATGAAAAACCCACAGTACGAAAAAACCCACAGTTTGACAAATCAAAGGCATGCCAAACCAATAGTATTTCAATCCAATGGTATGACAAAGGGAATTAAACAAAACCAAAATTTACCATTTAAAAATCATGTTTTACATATTTTATTCATATTAAATTATATTTATTGGTTAATATATCAGTTAACTAGTGTTATTTTCCAATAAATTCAAGAGTAATATCTTTATTTTGAAAATGATCACTCAAAATATGATTTCTTATATCAATGTGATTTCTCCTAAAATAAGAAATGAGAGTCTTAGAAATGTTAATTTCACTTGTGTTGTCACAGTTTATGGAGAAAATCCAAAATTGATATCCATAGTGTAGAAAAATGTATTTCATCTACAAAATTTGTGTACATAAACTACCTACACTTATGTATTCATCTTCAAAAGTAGACAATTAAACATGAATTTTCTTTTTTACTACACCATGAAACTAGATATTTTCCTAAAAATTGACATGTTCCATAGGTTCTTTTTCTATCTATCATTAATACACTTAAATATGCATCACAATATCATACTAAATCAAATTCATTTCTTCTTGGGTAAACAAATCCAAAATTAGTTGTATATTTGAGGTATTTGAAAATTTATTTAACAAAAAGTATGTTTGACTCGTTTGGGTTTGCTTAAAAATGAGCACACACACACTAAAAATAATATTTTCTCAACTACAAGTCAAATATAGAAGACTTCCAATAATACCTCGGTAACTAGTTTGATCAACTGCTATCCAAGTTTCATCATGATCCTATTTACAGGTGGTACTTCTAAAAGTATCACTATATTTAGTTATATCAAGATTAAAATGTTTTAAAAGATCCTTTTTATATTTAAATTTGTTCATAAATATTAGTTCTTTTGTTTTCAAAAATTTGAAATCCAATAATGAATTTGAGTTCACCAATTAAAATAATTTCAAATTCATTTTTCATCATTTGGGAAAAATTAGAACAAGTATAATTTCTTTAATATCTGAAGATAATATCATCAACATATATTTTTTATACTAATACATATTTTGAAATAAATTTTATGAAAAGGTTAGGACCAACTATTCCTTTTGAAAACCCATTTGAAATTAGAAAATTGTTTAGGTTATCATACCATGCTCTAGGATCTTGTTTTAAACCATATAATTCTTTGCGTAATTTAAAAAAATTATTTGGAATGTGATGATTTAAAAAACCAGGGGTTTTTCTAAAAAACATACTCAATTATAAAACCATTGAAGAATGTAATATTTAAATCCGTTTGATAATTATTAAAATTGAGATGAGATAAATAAGTAATAAGTATTAATATGGACTCATTTCTAGCCATATGGGTTAAGGATTCCTTATACTCAATCCCTTCATCCAGACTATAACCCTGTACAACAAGTCAAGAAATTTTATTAACTATATTTACTAACTCATCAAATTTATTATTAAACTCCCATTTAATTCGAATAGTCAATATGTCCTTGGGTATCTCTATAATTTCTTAAACATTGTTTCTTTCAAAATAAATTAACATTTCATGAATGGATATTACCAATAATTCATCAAAAAATAAGTTAATTGATGTTCTACTATTCAAGCTAAGACAAGAAAGCTTGACATTAAACCTAGTTTCTAACAGAAGCTCTTGTTTGAGTTCCTACATTTAGATATCCTACAATATCATCAAAATTATTGTACTTAATAGTTATAATAGCTCTAGATAAATAGATATTGGAAACTTCTATATTTTCAGGTTTGGGTTCAATAAGTTCTAGAATTCTTTAGAACTGAAGCGTTTTTTTAATTTGAATTATAGTAGAATCTATGCTTTTAGAATTTATTTTTAGAGAAGTTAAATCATCCTCAAGGTTTTTTGAGTATTTATTAGGCTCATGTGAATCATTTTCATCAAATTTTAAATTAACTAATTCTTCTATAGTTTTTTTTCTTATTAAACACTCTACAGGCTTATCTAGATATTGACTAACCTAGGAAAATTACTTCATCACTTTTGTAAGAATTTTTTTCCAAATTATCCTTACTATAAATAATAAATAATGTTCAACCAAAAACTATAAATTAATTTACATTAGGTTTCCTATTATTCCAAAAATCATAAGGGGTCCTCCTAAGGATAAGTCTAATCAAAACTCTATTCATATTATCGTCAGTTGTGTTAACAGCTTCTGTACAAAAATAGATTGGAATATCATACTCACTCAACATGGTCTGCAATATCTCTTATAAGGTTCTATTTCTTCTTTCATCAACTCCATTATATTGGGGTGTCCAAGGAGTAGAAAATTTATGAGTGTAACAAACTTTTGAGAAAAATTATTTAAAATCTCAATTTTCAAACTCACTTTTGTGGTTACTCCTTAAGGTAATAGTCCTAAGTCTACTAAGATTTTCTATAGACATAACATACCTGATGATAAAGAGTAGTGCTCGATATTGTGAGGTTGAAAATATAACCTTGTATACCTAGAAAAATCCTTTATAAGAACAGAACCATAGTTCATCCCATTAATACATGAATATCTAGAATGTCCTAACAAATCTATGTGAACAAACTTAATATATTGAAAATTTTACACTTCTTTATTTATTTTAAATAAAAATTTATGTTTTATCCCTTTTTGGGAGAGGTTACCGAATTAATCAGTTGGGAATTGGAGATTTGGTCGATACCAAACTAACCATTTCCAAGCCAGATTACTAAGTGAGTGAATGTTGAAATGGACTACTCTCCTATTCCAAAAAAAAATTCTTTATAAAAGGAATTTAAGAATAAAACATTTTGATAAATTATGAAATTTAAATTAATAGCATAAATATTTTCATTATGTAATGCTATGAAAATTAAATCATTATTTGAATCACAAACATTACAAGCATCATTATCAAATGTAACATAAAAAAAATCATCACACAACTGAGAAATTCTATGCATATTATACTTAAATCCATTAATATATAAAACATTAGAAAATAAAACTGACTTTTTGTTACCAATCTAAACTAGGCTGATGATTTTTCCTTTTTCATTATCACCAAAGCCAACATGCACACCATAAAAATTTATTAGGATCTTAAATCATGAATAACCTCTTATCGTATGTCTTGAACAACCACTTTACATATTCTATAAACTTCTAATAGAGTTCATCAAGAAAATTTCCAACAAAATTTTTTTTAAAAAGAAATTATTTCTGTACCCAAAACCTTTTGGGTCTAGAAATGTCAGTGAGAAGACCTTTGGGAACCAAAAATTTTTCTATGGGTTTCCTATTAATATATTGAGAACTTTTAGAAATAATTTTTTTGTTGTGACCATTTGAAAAAATATCACAGTAGAGGTTTTATTTATGAATTTAGGAATAAAATTTTTCATAGTTATTCTTCTCTGTCCATGGTCATATCCTATTCTAGTGAAATATTTGGGAGAATATTTCTTTCCCCAGATTTTTGTGATTTTATATCTTCCATTTTTAATTTTTTCAAGATATATATTCAATTGGTCATTATATTGTTTCAGTTCATGGTTCTCTATGAGCAGTAGATCATTTTTATCCTTTTATATAGAGAGTTTCAACTTTGTATTTATAATTATAGCATGGTTACTTTTAAGACTCCTATAATTATAC
Source organism: Viscum album (assembly GCA_963277665.1). Lineage (NCBI taxonomy): Eukaryota > Viridiplantae > Streptophyta > Magnoliopsida > Santalales > Viscaceae > Viscum > Viscum album. The sequence continues at coordinate 130,717,050 of OY728138.1, read as the reverse complement.
TTTATTTAATTCAAGTAATATTGCATCCCATTTTTTGTATTCATATAATTAATCATTTAACATATCATCATCATGTTCTTCATTTTCATAATTATCTGACAGATATATATGAGAAATATTAGAAACAATGGGTAAAGAGGATACCTCACTCACATTATTCATAAAGAACATATTTTTCTGTCTATATTTTCATCAAATGAAGATTTTGAGTCACTTTAAATATCTTTGGATGCACTCTAGGTGGATATCATAACATAATTTTATCTTCTTCACTTGTCTTCATATTTTTTATTTAATCTTTGGATGGTTATATTTTCTGTGACATTTTCGTTTTCATTCATAGAAGACAACATCCTTTGAATCATCATCCTTTTTCTTCCAATCCTTCTTCCAGTTTTATCTATTTTTATACTTTCTTTTATAGTATGATAATCTGTAAAACTTTTTGTTCTTATAAAAATTATTAAACCTTATGGATTGATGATTCATTTCTTCATCACAGTGAGAATCGGATTCACTAGCCCTCAAATATATATCTTTTACTTTATAATTTTATTTTTCTATAAGTTGTTTAGGTGAAACAGACTTGAAATATACTATATTTATTTTGGAGTCCACATCCTCATCATGGTTTACCTTTAGTTATTCTTCATACATTATATGTTTACCTATCACCTCCTTGACAATTAATTTACAGATATCACATGATTCTCTGATTAATACTGAAGTGCCTCTTCATATATCATGTAGACATTATAGTAATCTCATTATCTAATTCTTTTTATATACAGGATTCCCAGCTAGATCATGGTATTAAAACTCCCATTAATCCTATGGTACATATTATAAATGGGTTAATCTAGATTCATCTTAAAATTATCATAATTAATAGTATAAGTTCAATGCCTTATTTCTTTAACATTTTACATTCCCAAATGAAAAATAGTAAACGTATCCCAAATTTCAAAAGACATTTTCTATAAGATATTCTATTAAATTCTTAATCCCCAAGAGCATAGTATATGGAATTCATAGCTTTACCTTTATTACTATAAACAATTTTTTAGCATCATCCCTTATTTTTCTAGCAGTATTAATAAATTTATATTCATATTATATAGTGAACCAAATATCAAACCCCATACTCCCTATAGAAATTTTCATATTTATTTTATATTTGGAATAATTTGTTCCGATGAATAAAGGATGTATATTGGTAGAAGATCCTTTTTGATGATTTTCCATTTTAAATAACTATATTTATATCTTATAGAAATTTAATATCTTTAATGTATAACTAAAGTCATAGTTAAAACAAATTATAAAAAATAAATACCAAAGAATGAACAACCTTTTATTATAAATGATGTTTGTAGTGAGTATCTCAAGATGTGGGTGAATTGAGTACCCAATAAAATTTTAGTTAAAAATAGATTGTTTTGAAATCCCCAAATGTTTAAATATATGATTTTTTTAATAAAATAATTATCATAGTTGATGAATATATAATATTATAAAGTCATTTTAAATCAATTTAGATAACCAAAATACTATATGAACAAGAATTAAGATAACCTATCAAATTATGTATTTATTTTACAGTTAAGAATAGTTTTTTGTTCTATGGTAGAAAATAAGAAAAAGAAAATTAAAAACACAAATCTAAATAATTTAATATAAGTGTTTAAACCTCAATTTGAGACATAATACTCTACACATGGTGATCAACCACCACCAAGATGTTTATATAACATAAAATCATTTATCCATAACCAGGATTGAGTATTACAACAATTAACACTACCTAGGTCACCCAAAAACACTTCCACTTTTATTCATGGGAGTAAAATGAAAGAGGCCACCCAAGGATCTCTAACACACTTATATGTGTGAGAAAAAATATTTTTTTTAGAGAAGATATCAAGTATCTTCTAGTTTAATTCATGAGACAATGTACTTTTATAAAAAAGAGTATTACACAAACTACTAAAAATATAATAAATGTAAATAAAAATGAGAAATATAAGAGTGTAGACTTTAGAGATAATCAGTTTTTTGTAATGTATCTTGTGACTCTTCATTTGATTAACAAATTATGATTGTGTTAGGTTCTTTCAAAATATAAAAAAATAAAATATTCATAAATCCTATTTTTTGAATGTAGAAAAGCACCAAATTATAAGTGTTTTTGCTTCCTTATAATAATTAACACATTCGGTGTTCTCTTTGTGTTTTCAAGAAGGTTAATCTCTATGACTTTTGTATATTCAAAGAATCATGAGATCCTTCTGTCTAGATGTTTCTTCTCTATATACATTATTCTATATATGACTCTATGTATATTACTATATATATTTCATGAGGATGTTTTCTCCACTTCTATCTGAAACATGAACTTCTAAATTAGCTTCCTCATAATGCATGTTCTGGCATGATTTCTATTGAAAATTTAAGAAATAATCATTAAAATAGTAAATGGAAATAAATTTTATAAATATCACATTTATATTAATATAACTAAAAAAATGTAAATCAACAAAAATAGTGATAGAATATTAGGATATAGAAGTGTTGGGATCTAGAGGTATGTTGCTCTGACATTATAACATTAGTGGTGTGAAACTAGTGGTGAGACACTAGAGGTATGTTGCTGGCAGTATATTGTTGGCGGTACAATGATCTGGAGGTACATTTCTGGTCATACTTAGTTGGTGGTACGTTTCTCTAGAAATATCTTTCACTTATCCAGATTTTATCTTGAGGATAATGTTTGAGATAACGATTCATGGTTTGGGCCAGTATTCTTTGATGGTGTATTATAATTTGGAATTTTTTTAGTGTTATCGGTTTGAGTCTAGCGGCGTGATATTGATGTCTAAAAAGTACCGCAATTTGATGTGGTTACAAATTTATTAAGATAAGACCTCACAAAAAAAGGTATATAAAGACTTTATCTCTCCCAAACACTACATATCACGGGGGTAAAATATAGTTAAAATGTGGGTTGATTTAAAAAAATAAGATAAGGATAAAAATAAAAAATTAACATAGGTATTCTTTCATGATTCTATAATTATCCATGTATAAATATTTAATATTATTAACAAAAGGTTCTTTTTTAATATATTATCTTTAATACACATTCTCCTTGATAAAATTCCTATTATTCATAAAATTCTAGGAGCCACTATATTATTTTATTTTTTACTACATCCACCTTTCTAAATAGAATTATTCATATACATAATAGTTTGAATTTGAAATTTTATATTCAATCAACAATAACAACCCATCATATTTTTTATTAAACATAGCCTTTAGATAATATCCCAAATAGATATCATATATTGAATTTGATGTTAGAAGTTAATTAATATTTAAGGAAACTAAAACCTTAAGGATTAAACCAGATCATAAAATCTATTCTAATTATCAATAAACTAATTTTAATTGTTTAAAATACTCTTTACAGCATTAAAATGTATTTTTATGCTGATGATCATATATGAATCCATTTTCCACTTAGGTAAAGTTCCTTTTAATTTTTGTATATTATTTATATTATACCTCATATGGATGCCTCAAGAGTTCAAGGGTATCTCAGAGACGTAAGGCCCATGTTTATAGATTAAAATTGTTTTTAGGGAGAATTGATTGTCCTCACAGTTTATAGAAAATGTGTGGGGTAGGCTGTTTGGTCTATCAACATTGTGTGGTGCTAGAAAATGGGGTGAAGTAAGGTGCATGGATTTCCAAAACCATTCAGTATAGGGAAAATTACCATGAAAGAAACTATAGACTTTTTTGAAGAGTTGTCTATCATAGTTGGTGCATGGTTTCTCTTTCTATGTAGCCAAATTGTGAAAAGTACCCCATGAAGAAGAAGATGACACATAGTTAACGCACGGTATAGCCAACTGTGTGGCCAAGCAACATGACACCTAGATTTGTATTATTTTATAGAAATGATCATAAATGAAATGTATTAACACCTCCTCATATTATATTATTCTCCAATAGACTAGAGACAAATTTTCTCATCATCTGAGATCTTTTCTTCCTCTAATCTAGGATCATCGCCTTCTCTTCTATTCAGAATATGATCGAATCACAATTTGTCTAATTAGATATACATATGATTGATCTTGATTCCTTTTTATCCATTTTTCATTATTCATTATATTGATATTGATTTTTAGATGTAGGCTCATATGCCATATTTTTAGGGTATTGATCCATTCTTCATATCTCTTCTAATATATGCTAATTAGAGGATAATAATGGATCAGGACAATCATATTATTACACGGTAGGTGGTATATAAATCAACACTCAAGTTTTTTTATTTTATCAATTGGCATATGTGTGTACCAATTTCATGAGCATATTTTATTAAATTAACGTTCCTTGTTTATATTTTTTAGAAGTTTATTCTAAAACTCTTATAATATATTTTATCTATTGTTGGAGGTTATGACCTCTACATTGAGTTCCCCAAGTAGGGGTTCTCCCAAAATTATTCTCTTTGACGTTTGTTATATGTGTCTGCACCACCGGTTAGGTGTGATTTTTCTTGACCTTGATAATGGTAAGACCTTCCAAAATTAAATTACCATTCATTAGTTTTTGGACTATCCCTTGAATTTGATAGTGTAACTTGACCCTTCTAAGGTAACTGTTCTAATTAATTAATAAAATTTTAAATGGTAAAATTGGAAATTATACTAAATATATGGCTTGGACTAATCATATGTAATTGAAGAACATGATTTCACATCTATGAAAAAACTATACATGTCTAATAGAAAGTTGCAGAGCAAACCTTACAAAATTATTATGACATAAATGTGGTATTAAATGGTTTCATGCCTACTTATCATTGTCATACTAATGAAAAAAATGAATTGAACTGAATGAATTATCAAATTGAATGAGTATTAAATTCATTCATTAATTAAATAGATCAATTATAATGTCCCCATTGTAATTATAACATGACATTACTATTGGAGTGTTCATGCTCGATTTAGCCTTGGATTCCCGAGGGAATACCATTTGCTCTCATTGATGCTATTATGATTCAACAGTATTGGTTGCCAAGTGTGAGACCTACCTTAGAACCCAATATTTTTTTACAGGTGGATTCCTAGTATAAAACATTAGTATCACTCAATTATTATTATAGAATACTCTGGATACACTCCTTATATCTTTTCTGACATCTACGAACATGAACCACCTTAGATATACCCTTGGTCCTAGTCATTTCTTATCCCATTTTACATTGTATGAATTCTTTGGAATGAATTAGAATTATTATTGTGTGATTAATTGGGTGATGACCCTTGGATTTCACTCTTACCCCTTGTATCCATGGTATAGTTTACTATCTGAGTTGGCTATGCCCCTAAGGTTATGGATTCCTTAGTTATTTCTTTAGATCCCTTTGATTGTTATCATCATTATATGATTTATTTTTATATAATGGAACCTTAATTATTATTATTATCATGTGAGGATGCCATTGAATTTCATACCACAATTTAATTACATATATAAAATAGAACATAATTAATTAATTAATGTGTTACATGCTCAAACACTAATAGAGGCTAAAGTAGGTAATTGTGTGTTTGTGTTAGTGTACTTTATTACTTTAATATGTGAATTCTTTTAAACTGTTTTAGAATATATTAGATGTATTGGATGTTATATCCTTCGTTGATGGTGGCCTAATGAGATTTATCTCACACACTATACCAGAATCCATTGAAACCTAAGAAAAAAACATATATGCATGTGTTGACAATGTGAAACATCCTACCTTAAACACTTGATTGCTTGCTTGCATAGTATTGAACTTGGTAGTAGATGATCATGATGGAGATCATGATTAATGGAATGTTTTTGGATCTATTTTTCTCCATTTTTATATCATTTTAAGACTTATTCCTTTTATACACGTGTTTAGTTTTAATGATAAATGACATGTGTTATTAGATTTTGAATATGATTATCAGTTGTTCATTTGTTTAATATTCCTATATGCTTATGATGTCCCATTTGTTTATCTTATAATAATTAAGATATTTAACTCCAATCATATCTATTTGTTGGGTTCCACTATCATAATGAGTTAATTTTCTCCCCATGGATACACCTTAGGCCCTCACTACTTTTCAGCAGCCTCTGACATTCGAGGAAATGTTCTTGAGGCCATGTGGATAAGTGGGATCATGCCATATTTTATTGGAATCTGGGTTTGGGACATCAAAGAGTGGTATAAGAGGATTACCATCTTGATTTAATATTTAGAGACAATATTCATGTTATTATAAATTCTCTCAGACTTCTTTGTAGGCCATTATTAGGCATAACTAACCCATGTTCATGGTAAATGCCGAGTAACTAGAATTATAATTGGTGTTCTGTTTCTACCTATTACACTTGATATCATTTCACTATTGGGTAATTCACATGATATGTGATGGTTATTATAATTAATCAAACTGATAAATTTATTTAATCCTTGGCTTAATGATATTATGGAAAATATCCTTGTTACATGCATCATTATAGGAACCTAGAATTAACATGACATGCATATTTCATGCTATATAAGAGAATTTTACTACTTCCATTGGCTTAATTTCCTTTGTTTGATGAGTGATACTTGTTTATATATATGTATATTATTATTTTTATTGATAATATTGAGTGATTTTTAATTTTAATTCCTAATGTGTATGAGAAATCGTCGATTGGATTGGGTAGTTTACTGAGTCACTACATTGTACATAACATGTTGCATTTTGAGACCGAATGTAGGTGGGGTTAAATTGACAATAAATGGGTTTAAATTTAAATGATATGGTGTATGAGGTTTGATTCACTAGGAATGATTATCCTTCTTAAATAGTACTTGATATATCAAAATAAGAAAATGAAGCTTAAAAATTTTACATCTGAATTATGAAATTAATGAATTCTAGTAAATGAAGAGGCATGGTGTAGTTAACCATTCCTCTACTAGATCCCCTAAAATTTTTATTTGAGAACAAACTAATACATGGCCTTCTATACAGATATATAGGGTATTATACCATGAGTAATGGTCCTTTTCCTTTCATTTAGATTATTCTAATTCTTATACCTATCTTATTAAATATTGTTCTAATTCATGTTCTTATAATTTGTAGGCCAATGCCACCACGACACCTTCATGTCATGCACTTGGAGGGTGGTGACGACCATGGTCTAGATGTGGTGGGCCCTGAGTATCCAATCTTACCGCCATAAGGGACACTTGAGGAACTACAAGTTGTACCTAATTTGGGAACTAAAGCACAACTTCGTGGTAGTTTTCTATATATGATTCAGTCCATGAATGGTGATCCAGGACCTTCCCCGATAATGGATGATCTGAACCATGATTTCCCACAGTAGCATCCTCCCAACTTCAAGGGAATGATTGTACATAAGATAATGTGTCTTGGATGGAGGCCATACTATCTATCATTGAGCATATAAAGACACCTTTAGAGTAGTGATTCCTTATTTCTACATATATTATGTGTGATTCAGGAAAGTCCTAGTTATATATAGTTATCAAGGTTGGTCTCTATCAGGGCATGGTATGTGATGATTTCTGGATTGTATTCTATGAATAATTCCATAACCATATGATGGGAGCTTAGCTATACTATGCTTTTATGCATCTCAAGAAGGGTTACATGTAATTTATGGAGTATTAAACACATTTACCAGAGTTACAACACATTTCACTTCTTCTGGTCGGTGATGAGATTTCACATACTAGACATTATGAGGATGGGATTTAGTTTTCCATCTGTAATCAGGTGAATGTATGTTTCCTACCTACTTTCATTAACATCGTTAGCCAATCCCTTATCACTAAAATAGAAAGAGTGTAAGAACCCAGATATTCTTTTCAAGTATGTTTTTCTTTTTTCTGGAGTTTTTGAGAAAAGAGGAGTTTTTGGGAATTTTTGAAGTACACACCATGTACATTATGAGTACACGCCGTGTACTCAGTTACCGCGGGTAGTCGTGTGCTGGCCGTGTAGCATCCTTGCACACATACATATGGGATGACTTAGATTCCACCTAAATTAGAGTACAAAAATGGAGAGTACGTGCTGTGTACTTAAAAAGTATATGCTGTGTATTTTGTTTTTTTTAATTAAACGTATCGGGGTCACGTCTGACGGATAGAACCATCTCTTTCTCAACCTAGTTTGTCCGAGAGCACCGAGCAGCCGCGGATCTTTGAAACCCCCTCATCCGAGCGTTTGTAATCCGAATTGAACACCGTTGGTTGCTTGGAATAGAATCATTGAGTTCTTCTTTCTCCTAGAGAATCATTTTCCAATTCTCCTCTCTCGTGAGATATCGTAGGTTGAACGTTTTAGTTGTTTTGTAGATCTTCGATGTTCTGAAAAGATTCAAGCTTCTAGGTTCACATATAGAGTTCTCCTAACCCTGAGGTAGGTGGTTTATTCCATTCCATTAAATGTATTTGAGTATTATGTGGAAATTCCACCAATACCCTTGAACATGGTATTGCGTGTTTACCATTTTACCCATGTTGTTTTCCATCCATTATTGTATGCTTGTGTAGAGGTAATTTGGATATGAATAGGGTTAATTGCTATGATTTGGATGTGTTTTTCTCATGCATGTTATGTTTAGGACTGAGAGTTTGTTTTTTGACATGCTTGATATGTTGTAGACTATTTATCCAAGCTGTTATATAGGTTTACTTTGGACATATTACGCTGCTATGCTCATTGACCTACACAAGGCCGTGGGAACCTGGTGTAGTAGACTATAAGGGGAATTGAACGGGTGAGCTTTCTTAGAGAGTCTTTGAGAACTTTTGTATATAAGGGGGATTGATCGAGTGAGCATCCTCAAAGAGCCTAGAACCACTTGGTGATATAAAGGGAATTGACCAAGTGAGATTCCTTAGAGAGTCCATGATTGCTTTAGATTATAAAGGGATTGAATGTGTGAGATTCCTCAGAGAGTCTTTGATTTTATTCATGAACTGTCTAGACTATAAGGGAAATTGATGGTGAGTGATTCCTCAGAGAGTTTATGAATGACCTGGGCTATAAGGGGAATTGACTTAGTGAGCTTCCTTAGAGAGTCCTTAACCTTGGGACTATAAGAGGAATTGACTACGTGAGCTTCCTGAGAGAGTTATTGACTACCTAAGACTATAAGGGCAATTGAATGTGAGTACTTCCTTATAAAGTCTTTATATAATGAACTAGAGAGGATAGGATGTGTTCACTTCCTAGAGGGTTAATGTGCTTGATTGATTATTTGATTTGTGGAATTTTTTACTTCTAAGAACCTTCCTGTTTACCATTTTACTGTACTTTTACCTGGCATATATTCACTGACTATTAGGCATATATCTTTAGATGGTTTCCTACAGGGATTTAGTCTTACACCCTATTTGGGCCATGATTTAGGGCCCAAACAGATTATATTGCTGCATGTATAGATAAGGACAAGCACCCTTCTACTTCAGGTACTTAACTTGCTGTGGAGATGGAGAGCATGGGACCAAGCATATTCTTGTGACGATGAGGAGATTTCTATCTTATATTTTGTACTTTGGTTTATTAGTATTTGTATTCTAGCATTGTGACTTGTTTGGATACTTTCCTAGACATATGTAGCATGCATCATTTATAGATGTGCTCCAGTTGTTTTATTATTCCAGTCTTCCACTGTTTACTGTTGTTGGATATTTGCTGCTTCTGATGTTTTGTGTATTTTTTTGATTTTGTTGTGTAGTCTACCAGTGAGGGAATAGTTTCCCCACTATCACACCCAAGGCCCTTGCTACTAGTTGGCAGACTATGGTGTTCTGGGATATGTGCTTGAGTCCATGTGACCAACCAGGTACGGGGTGCCTCTGGGTGGCTTCTGGAACCGAGACGTTACAAAGTGGTATCAAAGGGATTATTTTATTCTTGAATTATTGTTTGGTTCCTATAACCAGGGATAGGATGGAATTGGTACTTGTTAATAAGCTGTGCCCGGGAGTAGCTAACCCGTATACAGGGAAAAGCCAATCTACCTCGTTTAATTATAGTTTTTCTGGTTTTACAATTATTATAGTTGATTTGATTTCACCTTGAGTGATTCACATGATTTTTACTGTTATTATTAATTTTATTGAGGTTCTGTTTCTGTCGTAACCTGATGAGATGAGGGTATGCCATGTCATGCATAATATAGGCACTTATTATAAATCACATGTCATGCATTCTTGTCATGCCATTTATGATGCATTAGCGATTTCATGTTTTTGTGATAGATGTTTTGTAAAATATGCATGTTCTTGTGATAGATGCCCTAATAAAAATACCTATTGTTTGATAGGGTATTTTTTGTGTAAGTTTTTGTTTTAATGAACGCAAAAATTCATTTTTTGAGGTGTTATGGGCCCTCATGGACTAGAATTTGGTGAATCTTTTCCTTGTTTTCCTTGTTATAACATGTATAAGATTTTAAGCTTTGATTCATGGGGAGTATGGGCCCTCACTAATTGGAATATGTAACTTTAATGTTCATTTCAGTGTTTTCTTGCACTCTGGAGTAGTTTCTAAGGCTTACTATCTGGAAAAACCCCAAACACACGCCGTATAGTTTTGAATACACCCCATGTGTTCTTCTATCCGGGAAGAAACTATTTTTCATAAGTCATGCCGTGTACTTTATGTACATGTCATGTAGTCTCTAACCATGTCGTAGGCCATGTGGGAAGAGACATGGGATACATAAGTTCTTGTAGGAACACGCTATGTACCAGCTGAACACGCCGTGTAGTATGACCTAGGTACCCGGCTGTGTCACGAACAACACAGGTTCGTGTTATCCCTTATCGTACAAGCCATGTATGTCTGGAACACACTGTGTAGTGTCATCCGTGTATCCTTCCGTGTAACGAACAACATGGTTTGGTGTTATCCCTTCACATACACACCATTTCCAACTTGAACACGCTGTGTAGTGTGAGCTGTGTGTTAAGCTGTGCCACTAACAACACGGGCCAGGTGAAGCTATCTAGTACACTCCGTGTCTACCATGAACACTTCGTGTAGTCTTGTATTATGAGAGCCATGTGTATTAACCATGTAGAAGGACTCAGGCCGGGGAAGAGGATTCAAGTACATGTCGAGTGTTAAGACAACACGCTGTGTATTTGGGGTGTTACATGACCAGGTTAGACAGGAGTACACGACCATGTAAATTACTTAAGGGAACACACCGTATAGGAAATGTACACGCTGTGTAGTCATGTTTTGTAAACTTGAATGCTTTATTTATTCTGTTACCTTCTGACAATCCTTGTTTTAAGTTCTTGATAACCTTGATCTAAGGTGTGTGCTTGACCTTGCAGGGTCATGCCACCGAGAAGTCCTCCGGTTGTACGCCAATTTCCAGATGGTGATCAGACTTCAGACATGGCTGATCAAGGATTACCTACAGATCCCCTAGTTGTGCCAGCCTTGGGACCATCTGTTGAACCTGACATAGGTGAAGATGCACATTTTAGGGAGGGCTTTCTGAGGATGATGCAGACTTTTCAGGGAGTGCCGCCTCCTGCCTTATCGATGGCTGATTTGACATTGGTCTTCCAACATCATCATCCTTCTATTTATGAGGGGATGGATGACCTCAGGATTCAGAATCATGGCTAGAATCCATGATGACAATTTTTGAACATCTAAATATACCTCCAGAGAAGAGGGTGAAGCTCACTACTTACATGCTCTGATAATCCACCAAGAGGTGGTGGGATGTGATCTCACAGGCGGGCTGTCAGCAGAATATGGCTTAGGAAGAGTTTTGGCGCATCTTATACGATTACTTATATCAGGAGACCTTGAGGGACAATCAAGTCCGAGAGTTCATTAGTCTGAAGCATGGTAATTTTACTATTATGGATTATTCCTCTCGCTTCAATGAGCTGTAGCATTTCACGCCCGTTATAGGTGGTGATGAGTTGTTCCTTGCGAGAAATTTTGAGGATGTTATGAAGTAATAAATCCAATCTCAGGTTAACATCTTTAGGTTGACTTTGATACCATCTATCATTAACTAGGAGCTGTTTTAAAAGAGAAATATGAGGGATTCTGGAGCTGTGAGCTAGGGCGGTTCAGCATCCAATGTTAGTGCTCCGCCAACTGATAGCAGGAAGGGCCATAGGGAGGATACACTAAGAGATCAGATCAGGCGGGATGCATCTTCAGGTAGCCAGGTGGTGTGCTACTACTGTGGGATAAGTGGACATACGAGGCGACATTGACCAAGAGACCCAATGGAGTGCCGATCTTTCCAGAATATGGGCCATCTTGAGCGCTTTTGTCAGTACTTCTCACCAGCAGCTGGTGACATGGGTTCTTCTGTTACTCCATGTTCATGAGAAACACCACTAGTTCCTCACTAGTCAGGGAACTAGAGTTCTTCTAGACATTCAGGCTAAGGTGGAGGCCTTGGCTGTGGTGGTCAGTCACTATTCTTTCAAGGACAATAGATTGGATCAACTCAGAGTGGTCAGGCAGGGTCACAGGGCCGTGGAGCAGGCCAGACTTTTGCAGTGGAGCAAACCCAGCAAGAGAAGGATCCCAGACCCTCCATAGTTTGAGGTATGATCTTAGTTGCCTCAGTTTAATCTTCCACTCTTTTCGACATAGGGGATTCCCATAGATTTATATCTGTTGATATTGTGGAGAGCCTTGGGCTCTGTATCTTTTCCTCTTTCAATATCTTGACACTTGACACTCCGTTGGGGACTAGAACAACTAGTGTACATCAGTTCAGGTAGTTCCCTCTATAGTTTGGTGGGTGTCACTTATTATGGGACTTATATGTCCTCGAGATGACATTCTATGATGTCATTCTGGGGATGGACTGGTTAGTTTCATTCCAGGCATTTATCTACTGTTACCACCGTAGGGTTTGTTTTATATCATTAGCGGGTGGATCCTTTCTTCATAAGGGCAAATGGGATGTTCAGGTAAGCAGAGCTGGTCCAGAGCATCATGGGTTGGTAGGAGTTATAGCCTATATTTCTATTCTATATCTGGATGACCAGGGGACTTCACAGTTAGACCTTCCTCCAGTGGTGGATCATTTCAGAGATGTATTTCTAGAGGACTTTTTAGGGTTTCCTCCAGATTGTGAGGTATAATTCTCTATTAAGATTTTTCTAGGAGTACCACCAGTGTCCATTCCTTTTTATAGTATGTCTACACTAGAGTTTCAAGAGATCAAGAAGCAGTTGGAGGAGTTGCAGACAAAGGGTTTCATCCGACCAAGTACTTCTCCTTGGGGTTCGCCTGTCCTATTTGCAAAGAAGGCAGATGGTACCCTTAGGCATTGTGTGGATTATCGAAAGCTGAATCAGTTAATGGTCAAGAATTGATATCCATTTTCGAGGATTGATGATCTCTTTGATCAGCTTCTTGGATCCTGGGTATTCTTAAAGACTGACTTGAGGTCCAGTTACCATCAGTTACACGTTAGACCATCTGATATACCTCTTACAGCCTTCCGGAGCAGGTATGGCCTATATGAGTATATGGTTATGCCGTTCGGTCTCAAGAACATACCTACAGTTTTCATTTCACGGATGAACCAAGTGTTCCATCAATATTTGGATTCCTTCTTGGTTGTTTTTGTGGATGATATCTTGGTGTACTCTCACACTCGACACAAACATGATACCCATCTTGAGACCATTTTGAGTACACTGATGGAGCATCAGTAATATGCTAAGCTCTAAAGTCCCACTTTTGGATGGATCATATTCACTTCCTAGGTCATATTATCTCAGAGGAAAAAGTATCAGTAGACCCAGAGAAAGTGAGAGTTGTAGTTTCCTGGGAGCAGCCGAAGAACGTCTTTGAGGTGCAAAGTTTTCTAGGACTGGCTGGATACTACAGATGATTCATAGAGGACTTTTCACACTTATCAGCACCGCTAAAAGGTCTGACTAAGAAGAGTGTGAAGTTCTCATGGTCATATTCTTGTGAGTCAGCCTTTCAGGAGGTGAAAGGGAGGCTCACTTCATCACCGATACTACTCTTTCCAGAGTCGGGAAAAAGCTATACTGTTTACTGTGATGCTTCAGGTATCAGGTTGGGAGTTGTGCTTATGCAGGGAGATGGAGTTGTGCGATGTTTTTAGGGCTGGCTGGATACTATAGATAATTCTTTGCGTACTTTAAAAAAATTATTTGGAATGTGATGATTTAAAAAACCAGGGGGTTGTTCTACAACAACATAATCAATTATAAAACCATTTAAGAATGTACTATTGAAATCCATTTGATAATTATTAAAATCTAGATGAGATACATAAGTAATAAGGATTAATATGGAATCATTTCTAGCCATAGGTTTAATGTTTTCCTTATATTCAATCCCTTCATCTAGACTATAACCTTGTACAACAAGTCAAGAAATGTTATTAACTATATTTTCTAACTCATCAACTTTATTATTTATCACACATTTAATTCCAACGGTCAATATGTCCTTGGGTATCTCTACAATGTCTTAAAAAATTTTTCTTTAAAAATAAATTAACATTTCATGAATGGACATTACCCATAATTCATCAAAAAATAGGTTAATTGATGTTCTATGGTTCAAGCTAAGACAAGAAAGCTTGACATTAAACTTAGTTTCTAACAAAAGATCTTGTTTGAGTTTCTACATTTAGATATCCTACAATATCATCTAAATTATTGTACTCAATAGTTCTAACAGCTCTAGAGAAATAGATATTGGAAACTTCTATATTTTTAGTTTTGGGTTCAAGAAGTTCTAGAATTTTTTTAGAACTGAAGGATTTTTCTGATTGAATTATAGTAGAATCTATACTTTTTGAATTTATGTTTATAGAAGGTAAATCATCCTCAAGGGTTTTTGAGGATTTATTAGGGTCATGTGGATCAGTTTCATAAAATTTTAAATTAACTAATTTTTCCATCGTTTTTGTTTTCTTATTAACCATTCTATAGGCTTATCTAGATATTGACTAAGCTAGGAAAATTTCTTCATCACTTTTGGAAGAAAATTTCCCCAAATTATCATTACTATAAAGAATAA
The DNA here is from genome assembly GCA_963277665.1 of Viscum album. Taxonomy (NCBI): domain Eukaryota; kingdom Viridiplantae; phylum Streptophyta; class Magnoliopsida; order Santalales; family Viscaceae; genus Viscum; species Viscum album. The sequence goes on along the minus strand of OY728138.1, from coordinate 130,701,889 downwards.
ATAATGTTCAACCCAAAACTATAAATTAATTTACATTAGGTTTTCTATTATTCCAAAACGCATAAGGGGTCCTCTTAAGGATAAGTCTAATAAAAACTCTATTCATATTATAGTAGGTTGTGTTAACAGATTCTGTACAAAAATAGATTGGCATATCATACTCACTCAATATGGTATGTAATATCTATTATAAAGTTTTCTTTCTTCTTTCATAAACTCCATTATATCAGGGTGTCCTAGGAGTAGAAAAGTTATGAGTGTAGAGAATTTTTGAGAAAAATTATTTAAAATCACGATTTTCAAACTCACTTTTCTGGTAACTCCTTATGGTCCTAGTCCTAAGTCCACTAATATTATCTATAGACATAGCATACCTGATGAGAAAGAGTAGTGCTCGATATTGTGAGGTTGAAATATAACCTTGTATACTTAGAAAAATCATTTATAAGAATAGAAACATAATACATCCCATTATTACATGAATCTCTAGAAGGTCCTAAAAAATATATGTGAACAAACTTAATAGGTTGAGAAGTCAACACTTCTTTTTTTATTTTAAATAAAAATTTATGTTGTATCCCTTTTTGGGAGAGGTTACAGAATTTATCAGTTGGGAACTGGAGATTAGGTAGATACCAAACTAACTATTTCCAAGCCAGCTTACTAAGTGAGTAAATGTTGGAATGACCTACTCTCCTATTCCAAAAACAAAATTCCTTACAAAATAAATTCAAGAATAATACATTTTGAGAATGTTTGAAATTTTAATTAATAGCATAAATATTTTCATTATGTAATACTATAAAAATTAAATCATTTTTTGAATAAAAAATATTACAAGCATCATTATCAAATGTAACCTAAAAATAATCTTCACACACCTAAGAAATTATAATCATATTATACTTAAATCCATTAATATATAAAACATTAGAAAATAAAAATGATTTTTTGTTACCAATCTAAACTAGGGAGATGATTTTTCCTTTTTCATTATCACCAAAGCCAACATGAACACCATAAAAATTTATGAGGCTCTTAAATCATGAATAACCTCTCATCGTATGTCTTGAAAAACCACTTTACATATTCTATAGACTTCTAATAGAGTTTATCAAGAAAATATTCAACAAATTTTTTTTTAAAAAGAAATGATTTTGGTACCCAAAACCATTTGCGTCAAGAAATGTCAGTGATAAGACCTTTGGGAACCCAAAATTTTTCTATGGGTTTCCTATAAATAGATTGAGAACTTTTAGAAATAAAATTTTTACTGTGACCATTTGAAAAAATTATCACAGTAGAGGTTTTTGGTATGGATTTAGGAATACAATTTTTCATAGTTATTCTCCTCTGTCTAGGTTCATATCCTATTCTTGTGACATATTTGGGAGAATATTTCATTCCCAATATTTTTGTGATTTTATATCTTCTATTTTTAATTTTTTCAAGATATATCTTCAATTGGTCATTATATTATTTCATTTCATGGTTCTCTATGAGTAGTAGATCATTTTCTCCTTTTATATAGAAAGTTTCAACTTTGTATTTATAATTAGAGCATGCTTCTTTTTAAGACTCCTATACTTATAATTTATTTAATTAAAGGTATATTTTATCCTATTTTTGGTATTGAAATAATTAATCATTTAACATATTATAGTCATGTGCTTCATTTTCATAATTATCAGACACATATACAGGAGAAATATTAGAAACAATGGGTATAGAGGATACCTCACTAACATTATTCATAAATAACATATATGTTATGTCTATATTTTCATCAAGTGAAGAGTTTGAGTCACATTAAATATCTTAAAATGAACTCTAGGTCGATCTTATAGAATTATTTTATTTTCTTCCCTTGTCTTAATATTTTTTATTTAATTTTGGATAGTCAAATTTTCTGTGACATTTTATTTTTCATTCATAGAAGACAACTTCCTTTGAATCATCATCCTTTTTCTTCAAATCTTTCTTTTAGTTTCATCTTTTGTCATACTTTACTTTATAGTCTGATAATCTGTAAAACATTTTATTCTTATAAAAATTCTTAAAACTTATGGATTGATGATTTATTTTCTCATCATAGTGATAATTAGATTCACTAGCCCTCGAATATATATCTTATACCTTATGGTTTTATTTTTCTTTAAGTTGTTTAGGGGAAACAGACTTGAAATATACTATATTTATTTTGGGATCCACATCCTCATCATGGTTTACCTTTAGTTATTCTTCATACATTATATACTTACCTATCACCTCCTTGACAAGTAATTTATGGATATCACATGATTCTCTGATTAATACTGAAGTGCCTCTTCATCTTTCAACTAGACATCATAGTAATCTCATTATCTAGTTCTTTTTATATAAAGGATTCCCCGCTATCTCATGGTATTAAATCTCCCATTAAGCCTATGGTACATATTATAAATGGGTTAATCTATCTTTATCTTAAAATTATCATATTTAATAGTATAAGTTCTTTGCCTTATTTCTTTAACATTTGACGTTCCCAAATGAAAAACAGTAAACATATCCCAAATTTCGAAAGACATTTTCTATAAGATATTCCATTAATTTCTTAATCCCTAAGAGCATAGTATATGGAATTCATATCTTTTTAGTTATTATTATAAACAAATTTTTTAGCATCATCCCGTGTTTTTCTAGTAGTATTAAGAAATTTATTTTCATATTCTATAGTGAACCAAATATCAAACTTCATGCTCCCTATAGAAATTTTCATATTTATTTTATATTGGGAATAATTTATTCCATTGATGAAAGGATGTATTTTGGTAGAAGAACCTTTCTGATGATTATCCATTTTAAATAACTATATTAATATCTTATTGAAATTTAATATATTTAACGTATAACTAAAATCATAGTTAAGACAAATTTGAAAAAATTAATACCAAAGAATGAACAACCTTTGATTATAAATGATGTGTGTAGTGAGTATCTCAATATGTGCGTGAATTGAGTACCCAATAAAATTTCAGTTAAAAATAGATTATTTTGAAATCCCCAAATGTTTAAATCCATTATTTTTCACTAAAATAAGTATTATGATATAGACCTTAATCTTAATAAATATTTTTCCAAAGATTTATTAGTTCTTAGTTGATGAATATATGATATTATAAAGTAATTTTAAACAAATTTACATGACAAAAATACTATATGGACATGAATTAAGATAACCTATCAAATTATGCATTTATTTTACAATTAAGAATAGTTTTTAGTTTTAAGGAAGAAAATATGAAAAAAAAATTAAAAACACAAAGATAAATAATTTAATATAATTGGTTCAACCTAAATTTGAGACATAGTCCTCTATACATGGTGATCAACCACAAAAAATATGTTTATATAACATAAACTCATTTATCCATAACCAGAATGGAGTTTTACAACAGTTAACACTATCTAGGTCACACACAAACTCTTCCACTTTTCTTTATGGGAGTAAAATGAAAGAGGTCACCCAAGGACCTCTATAACACTTATATGTGAGAGAAAAAATATGATTTTTTAGAGAAGATATCAGTAATATTCTAGTTTAACACATGAGAAAATGTAGTTGTATAAATAAGAGTATTACACAAACTACTAAAAATATAATAAATGTAAATAGAAATGAGAAATGTAAGAGTGGGATTAGAGATGATAAGTTTCTTGTAATTAATCTTGTGACTCTTTATTTGATTAACTAATGATGATTTTGTTAGTTTCTTTCAAAATCTATGAAAATAAAAGATTTATAAATCATATTTTTTGAATGTAGAAAAGCACCAGATTATATGTGTTTTTGCTTCCTTAGATGAATTAACACAGCTGGTGTTCTCTTCATGTTTGCAAGCAGGTTAAACTCTTTAACTTTTTTATATTCAAATAATCATGAGATACTTATGTCTAGATGTTTATCTTCTCTATACATTATTCTCTATATGAATCTATGTATATCACTGTATATATTTCATGAGGATGTTTTCTCCACTTTTATCAGCAACATGAACATCTGAATTAGCTTTCTCGTAATGAATGTTCTGGCATGATTTCTGTTTAACATTTAAGAAATAATCATTAAAATAGTAAATTGAAATAAATTTTATAAATATCACATTTAGAGTAATATAATTCAAAATACGTAAGTTAATAAAAATAGTGATAGAATCTTAGGATCTAGCAGTGTTGGGATCTAGAGGTACGTTGCTCTAACAGTATAATATTGGTGGTGTGAAACTAGTGGTGAGACACTGGTGGTATGTTTTAGGAAGTATGTTGTTGGTGGTACATTGATTTGGAGGTACATTGCTGGTTGTACTTAGTTGGTGGTATGTTTTTATAGCAGTATCTTTCACTTATCCATATTTTAGTATGAGGATGTTGTCTCTGCTAACAATGCGTGGATTGGCCATGTTTTATTTGATGGTGTCTTAGAATTAAGAATTTTTTAGTGTTGTCGGTATGAGTTTAGTGGGGTGATATTTATGTCTAACCCATACCTCAATTTTATGTGATTACAAATTTAGTAAGAGAAGACCTTACATAAAAGATATATAAAGAATTTATCTCTCCCAAAAACTACATTTAATGAGGGCTAAAATATAGTTAAAATGTGGGTTGATTTAAAAAAATAATATAAGGATAAAAATAAAAAATTGACATAGGTATTATTTCATGATTCTATAACTATCCACGTACAAATATTTAATATTATTAACAAAAGGTTCTTCTTTAAAAAATTATCATTAATACACATTCTGCCTGATAACATTCCTATTATTCCTAAAATTAAAGAATCCTCTATATTATTTTATTTTTTTACTACATCCACCTTTCTAAATAGATTTATTCATATACATAATAGTTTGAATTTGAAATTTTATTTTCAATATACAATAACAACCCATAATATTCTTATTTAAACACAGCCTTTAGATGATATCCCAAATAGATATCATATATTGAATTTGCTGTTAGAAGTAAATTAATATTTACGTAAACTAAAACCTTAAGGATTGAACCAGATCATAAAATCTATTATAATTCTAAATATACTAATTTTAATAGTTTAAAATAATATTTACATCATTAAAATTTATTTTTATGCTAATGATTCTGTATGAATCCATTTTCTACATAGGTAAATATCATTTTAATTTTTGTATATTAATTATATTAGACCTAATATGGATGCATCAAGAGTTCAAGGGTATCTCAGATATGTAAGGCCTAGGTTTATAGCCTAACAATAGTTTTTAGGGATAATTTATTATCTTCATGGTTTATAGAAAAGGTATGGGGTAGGTCGTTTGGTCTCTCAACATTGTGTGGTGCTAGACAGTGGGGTGAAGTAAGGTGCATGGATTTCCCAAACCATTCACTATAGGGAAAATTTCCATGAATAAAACTATAAACTTTGTTTTAGAGTTGTCTTTCATAGTTTGTGCATGGTATCTCTTACTATGTAGCCAAATTGTGAAAAGTTCCCCATGAAGCAGAAGATGGCACACAGTTAACGCACGGTATGGCCAATTGTGTGGACAAGAAACATGACACCTAGTTTTGTATTATTTTATAGAAATTATTATATATGAAATGTTTTAAGACCCCCACATATCTTATTATTCTCCAATAGACTAGAGACATATTTTCTCATCATCTGAGATATTTTGTTCCTCTAATCTAGGATCTTAACCATCTCTTCTATTCATAATCTAATTGAATCACAATTTGTCTAATTAAATATACATATGAATGATCTTGATTTCTGTTTATCCATTTGTCTTTATTCATTATATTGATATTGATTTTTAGAGGTAGGATCATATGCCATATTTTTATGGTATTGATACATTCTTTAGATCTCTTCTAATATATGCTAATTAGATGCTAACAATAGATCAAGACAGTCATATGACTACATGGTAGGTGGTATATAACTCAACCCTAAAGTTTTGTTATTTTATCAATTGGAATATGTGTGTACCAATTTCATGAGCAAATTTTATTAAATTAATGTTCCTTGTTTATATTTGTTAGATGTGTATTCTAAAACTCTTATAATATATTTTATCTATTGTTGGAGGTTATGACCTCTACATTGAGTTCCCCAAGAAGGGGTTCTCCCATAATTATGCTCTTTGACGTTTGTTATGTGTGTCTGCGCCACCGGTCAGGTGTGATTTTTGTTGACCATGCTAATGGTAAGACCTTACATAATTATGTTACTATTAATCAGTTTTTTGACTATCCCATGAATTTGATAGTGTAACTTGACCCTTATAAGGTAACTGTTATAATTAATTAATGAATTTTTAAATGGTAAAATTGGGAATTATATTAAATATATGACTTGGCCCGATCATATGTAATTAAAGAACATGATTTAACATCTACGGAAAACAATACATGTCTAATAGAAAGTAGCAGATCAAGCCTTAAAAAATTATTAGGACTTCAATGTGGTAATAAATGGTTTCATGCCTACTTATTGTTGTCATACTAATGAAATAAAATGGCTTGAACTGAATGAATAATCAAATGGAATGAGTATTACATTCAGTCATTAATTAAATAGATCAATTAAAATGTCCCTCTTATTATTATAACATGACATTACTATTGGAGTGTTCATGCTCGATTTAGCCTTGGATTCTTGAGGGAATACCATTTGCTCTCATTTATTCCATTCTAATTCAACAATATTGGTTTCCAAGGGTGAGACCTACCTTGGAACCCAATATTTTTTTACAGGTGGATTCCTAGTATAAAATATTAGGATTAGTCAATTATTATTATAAGATGCTCTGGATACACTCCTTATATGTTTTCTGACACCTACGAACATGATCCACCTTAGATATACCCTTGGTCCTAGTCATTTCTTGTCCCATTTTACATTGGATGAATTCTTTGGATTCAATTAGAATTATTATTGTGTAATTTCTTGGGTAATGGCCCTTGGATAACACTCTTACCCCTTGTATCCATGCTATAGTTTACTATCTGAGTTGGCTATCCCCCTAAGGTTATGGATCACTTAGTTATTACCTTAGATCCCTTTGATTATTATCACCATTACATGATTCCTTTTTATATCATGGAACCTTAAATATTATTATTATCATGTGAGGATGTTATTGAATTTTATACCACAATTGAATTACAAATAAAAAAAGAACAAAATTAATTAATGAATGTGTTACATGCTCGGACACCAATAGAGGCCGAAGTAGGTAATTGTGTGTTTGTGTTAGTGTACTTTATTACATTAATATGTGAATTATTTTAAAATGTTTTAGTATATATTAGATTTACTTGATGTTATAGCCTTATTTGATGGTGGACTAATGAGATTTATCTCACACACTATACCAGACTCCATTGAAACCTTAGAAAACTACATATATGCATGTCTTGATAAGGTGAAACATCCTACCTTAAACACTGGATTGCTTTCTCGCATAGGATGGAACTTTGTAGTAGATGACCATAATGGAGATCATGATTAATGGAATGTTTTTGGATTTATTTTTCTACCTTTTTATATCATTTGAATACTTAGTCCTTTTATAGATGTATTTAGTTTAATGATACATGACATGTGTTATTAGAATTTGAATATGATTATCAGTTGTTCATTTGTTTAATATTCCTATATTCTTCTGATGTCCCATTTGTTTATCTTGTAATAATTATGATATTTAACTGTTATCATATCTATTTTTTATGTTCCACTATCATAATGAGTTAATTGTCTGCCCATGGATACACCTTAGTCCCTCACTACTAGTAAGCAGCCTCTAACATTCAGGGATATGTTTTTGAGGTCATGTGGCTAAGTGGGATCACACCATATTTTAGTGGAATCCGGGTTTGGGAAATCAAAGAGTGGTATAAGAGGATTACCATCTTGATTTAATATTTTGATACAATATTCATGATATTATAAATTCTCTCGGACTTCTTTTTAGGCCATTATTAGGTATAACTAACCCATGTTCACGGTAAATTCCAAGTAACCAGAATTATAATTGTTGTTCTATTTCTACCTATTACAGTTGATATCATTTCACCATTGGGTAATTCACATGATATGTGATGGTTATTATAATTAATATAACCGATAAATTCATTTAATCCTTGGGTTAATTATATTATGGAAAATATCATTGTTATATGCATCATTATAGGAACCTAGAATTCACATGACATGCATATTACATGCCATATAAGATAATTTAACTACTTCCATTTGCTTATTTTCCTTTGTTTGATGAGTGATCCTTGTTTATATATATGTATATGATTCTTTTTTTGATAATATTGAGTGATTTTTAATGTTAATTCCTAATGTGTATGATACATCGTCGATTGGATTGGGTACTTTACTGAGTCACTACAATGTACATAACATTTTTCATTTTGAGACTGAATATAGGTGGGGTTAAATTTACAATAAATGGGTTTTAATTTCAATGATATGGTGTATTAGTATTGATTCACTAGGAATGGTTATCCTTATTAAATAGTACTTGATATATCAAAATAAGAAAATGAAGCTTAAAAATTTTACATCTGACTTATGAAATTAATGAATTCTAGTAAATGAAGAGGCATGGTGTAGTTAACACTTCCTCTACCAGAACCCCTAACATTTTTATTTGAGAAAAAACTAATAAATGGCCTTCTATAAAGATAGATAATGTATTATACCATGAGTAATGGTCCTTTTCCTTTCATTTAGATTCTTTTAATGCTTATAATTATCTTATTAAATATTGTTCTAATGAATGTTCTTTTAATTTGTTGGCCAATGCCACCACGACACCTTCATGTCATGCTCTTGGAGGGTGGTGACGACCATGGTCTAGATATGGTGGGCCCTGAGTATCCCGTCTTACTGCCACAAGGGACACTTGAAGAACTACAAGTTGTACCTAATTTGGTAACTAAATCACAAATTCGTGGTAGTTTTCTATATATGATTCAATCCATGAATGGTGGTCCAAGACCTACCCCTATAATGGATGATCTGACCCCTGATTTCCAACAGTAGCATCCTCTCAGCATCAAGGGAATGATTGTACATACGATGATGTGTCTTGGATGGAGGCCATACTATCTATAATTGAGCATCTAGAGACACCTTTAGAGTAGTGATTCATGATTTCTACATATATTATGTGTGATTCAGAAAAGTCCGGGTTATATATAATTGTCAAGGTTGGTCTCCATCAGGGCATGGTATGTGATGATTTCTGGATTGTATTCTATGAATAATTCCATAACCATATGATGGGAACTTAGCTAGAATATGATTTTACGCATCTCAAGAAGGGTTACGTGTAATTTATGGAGTATTTAGCCCCTTTACCAGAGTTACAACACATTTCACTTCTTATGGTCGGTGATGCGATTTCACGTACTAGAAACTCTGAGGATGGGATTTAGTTTTCCATCTGTAATCAGGTGAATGTATGTTACCTACCTACATTCATTAACATCATCAACCAATCCCTTATAAATGAACATAGAACGAGTGTAAGAACCCAGATCTTCTTTTCAGGTACGTTTTTCTTTTTTTTATAAGTTTTTGATGAAAGAGGAGTTTCTGGAAATTTTTGAAGTACATGTCGTGTACATTATGAGTACAAAAAGTGTACTCGGTTACTGCGGGTAGCCATGTGTGGGCCATGTAGCGGCCTTGCACACAGCCATGTGGGATGATTGGAGGCCACCTAAAGCGGAGTATGAAAACGACACACCGTGTATTTTGTTTTTTTTCATTAAACGTATCGGGGTCGCGTCTGATGGACAGAACCATATTCTTCTCAACCTAGTTCATCCAAGAGCACCGAGTAGCCGCAGATCTTTGACGAGCCCCCGACTGAGCATCCGTAATCTGAATCGAACACCATTAGTTACATTGTAATTGCATTAGTGATTTCTTCTTTCTCCTAGAGAATCGTTTTCCAATTTCTCCTCTCTCGTAAGATATCGTAGGTTGAACGTTTTAGAAGTTTTGTAGATATTCGACGTTCTTAGGAGATTCACACTTCTAGGTTCACATATAGATATCTTCTAACCCTGAGGTAGGTGGTTTATTCCTTTCCATTCAATGTCTTTGAATATTTTGTGGAAATTGCACTAATACCTTTGAACATGGCATTGCGTGTTTACCGTTTTACCCCTGTTGTTTTACTGCCATGATTGTATGCTTGTGTAGAGGTAATTTGGATATGAATAGGGCTAATTGATATACTTCAGATGTGTTTTACCAATTCATGTTCTATTTATGACTGAGAGTTTGTGTTTTGACATGGTTGATATGTTGTAGACTATTTAGCCATGTAGTTCTATAGGTTTAATTTGGCCATATTATGCTGCTAGGCTCGTTGAACTACACAGGGCAGTGGGAACCTGGTGTAGTAGACTATAAGGGGAATTGACCGGGTGAGCTTCCTCATAGAGTCATTGAGCACTTTTCTCTATAAGGGGGATTGAACGAGTGAGCATCCTCAGAGAGCCTAGAACCACTTGGTTCTATAAAGGGAATTGACCGAGTGAGCTTCCTCAGAGAGTCCTTGATTGCTTTAGACTATAAGGGGATTGACTGCATGAGCTTCCCCAGAGAGTCTTTGATTTTTTTCCTGAATTGTCTAGAATATAAGGGGAATTGATGGTGAGTGATTCCTTCAAGAGTCTATGAATGACCTGGGCTATATGGGGAATTGACTGAGTGAGCTTCCTTAGAGAGTCCTTGACCTTGGAACTATAAGAGGAATTGACTGCGTGAGCTTCCTTAGAGAGTTCCTGACTACCTTAGAATGTGGGGGAATTGAATTTGAGTGCTTCCTCAGAGAGTCTTCATATACTGAACCAGAGAGGATATGCTGTGTGCACTTCCTAGATGGTTACTGTGCTTGATTGATTATTTGACTTGTGAAACTGTTTATTACTAAGAACCTTCCTCTTTACTATTTTTCTATACTTTTACCTGCCATATATTCACTAACTATTAGGAAATGATCTTCGGGTGGTTTCTTACTAGGATATAGTCTCACGCCCTATTTGGGTCATGATTTCGGGCCCAAACAGATTATATTACAGCAGGTATAGATAAGCGCAAGAGCCCTTCTACATTAGGTACTTGACTTGATGTGGAGTTGGAGAGCATGGGTCCAAGCATATGTTTGCAATGCGGAGGATATTTTTATCTTTTATTTTGTACTTTGTCTTAGTAATATTTTTATTCCAGCATTTTAAATTGTTTGGATGCTTTCCTAGACATATGTATCATGCATCATTTATAGATGTGCTCCAATTGTTTTATTATTCCAGTCTTCCGTTGTTTACTGCTATTGAATATTTACTGCTTCTGCTATTGTATGTATTTGTTTGCTTCCATTGTGTAATCTTCCAATGATGGAATATTTTCCCCACTATCACAACCAAGGCCTTTGCTGCTAGTCAGCAGCCTCTGGCATTCGGGGAAATGTGCGTGAGGCCATGTGACCAACCGGGTACGAGGTGCCTCTGGGCGGCTTCTGGAACCGAGACATTACAAAGTGGTATCAAAGGGATTCATTTCTTATTGACTTACTATTTGGAGCATATATCCAGGGATAGTATGGAATTGGTACTTGGTAATAAGCTGTGCCCGGGAGTAGCTAACCTGTGTACAGGGAAAACCCAATCTTCCTCGTTCAATTATAATTTTTCTGGTATTGCAATTATTACAGTTGATTTGATTTCACATTGAGTGATTCACATGACTTGTACTATTATTGTTAATGTTACTGAGGTTCTATTTTTTTCATAACCCAATGAGATGAGGGAGTGCCATCTTGGGAATCATATAGGCACTTGTTAGAAATCACATGTTATAACACCCCGAGATTTTATGAAAAATATTCTTTTTAATTTCATTAATGTCTTGTGTTGTACGCTAAACCAAAAGGATCTTTCACAACACGCATCCTTGAATTTCCTTGCATTACACGCAATCACGACCTTCCTCGATAGCGTGTGTAGTACGCAGTACCGAGTTTCACTAAACAACGATATGCTATTAAAATATTATTAAAACTAGCCGTTATGAATAGTAATAACCACTTTTTGAAATTTTGTAAATTTTATTTTTCAAAATGGACTTCATTTTTGGATTCTGAATATCTAAATTAGCTTAGGCTGAAATTTTGGTACTTTTCCGATAAATTTCATTTTCTGATGAATAGTGAAAATTACTAAATTTTAATTAAAAACAACCATTTTAATCGAAATAATTAACAGTGATAAATTATTAATTTGAGTGGTTTTAAAGTATATTTAGAATATTTTTTTACAATTTAATACAATGTTGGTCATTTCATGTAATTTCACATTTAAACCAGACATAAACAAGTGTCAAACTTTTGATAGTTATTATCTCTTAAGAACACGCTATTTGTTTTGACAACGGGAATTAATTTTTAAATCAATTAATGAAACTGATATGTTTTGAATTTGGTAAAATAGACATAATTTTTAAATTCATAATATCAAATATAGCTTAGGCCTAATTTTTTTTATTTTTCTGGAACTTTCATTTTTTGATGAATAGTGAAACCACTAAGTGGTAGTTAAAAAAAATGAATTTTTCATAAAACATAATTTTACCAATTCTGTGAGTGGAATTTAAAAAATCCAAGACACATGGTTTGTGTCAGTAAGTAAAATGTGGTTCAATGAGATGAAAATAATTTTTGGTGAATATTAACTTTTTACTTTTTTTACCACGGTTAAAAGTAAATAGGGTAATTACGGGTAAACATGATATTATTATTACCCTAACACATGTCCAAATTCTATTGTATAAGTTTACTTCGACCAAAAACAACCTTAGTAATAAAATATGACAATTTAGGCCCACTTGGATTAGATTAGGACATTTATTAGTAATTTATTTAAAGAAGGGTTAAAATAGTTAAAATCAAAGTTTAATAAGTATATCATTTTTAATATAGGGTTATACATAAGATAAATTCGACTATAAATATTCATTAGAAAGATAAAATGATTTCCTATATAATTATATTTTATTTTTAATTTTTAGACTTTAAATAAGTTAATTTATTTATGACACAAAGATGATGCAATAATTATCTTATTTATAAAATATTGACATAATTGATGTTATAAATACACAAATAAATATAATTTGAGACTTTTTATGAATTAAACTATTTTTTAGGTTAATATGACATGTTATTATTTCTTTAATTAACTTATTTCTAACTAGTCATTCTGTTATGATTTTCACAAAAATCAATTACTAAATAGTGTCAAAATTGACATAAAATAGTTTTTAAAACAAATATTATATTATTAATTGTTATTTAATTCTTAAAAATCTAATGTTTGGCCAAATGACTTAGATAAGGTTATATATATTAATAATAAACAACTTGGAGTTAGTTTGGCTGATTATAGTAAGTCTATTTACCTTATAGAATAAGAACACAAGAAGACACGGTAAAAGTAAGATTATTTAACTTAATGTTAAATCTAAATGATAAGGTTAAAATAGGAACCTAAACTTGTCTAAATTCTATTTGAGGATAGGATTTAGACTCATACCCACCTTATATTAGAAATATATCAATGTTTAACTATTAAAAACCGAATCTGACTTTATAATAAAATAATATTTTTAGTTATTCCAAAGGTGCCCCTCTCCTCCCCTATAAAAGGGCACCTCCTCCCTCTCTTCTTCACACCACTTTGAGCCTTCAATCTCGGCCAAAACCTGCCAAATTCTCTTCTCCACTTCCATAGATATATCCTAGAGGTTCTGGGCTTCTTCAAAGACCAATTTTAGTGCCCTAAAAGGAGATATCAAAGATGCGCTTCAAAGAAGAGGTAATGTCCGTTACCAATTCTTTCAACTTTATTTCTTCTTCCACTTCTTCTTATTAGGTTGTTTCATTATGAAGTAATATCATCAGTATAAATAATATACTGATATGTTATTATAAGTATGAAACAACCCTATTTCACCATCTATCCATCCTACGGAAAACGAAATCACCGCGCGTGCGTACATACGGAATACCATCTCCACGCCGTGGTGTAATCTATTTTCCACCACCACCTTACTTGGATGGGTATAATGGTGTAAATAATTACTATAAATGATTATTGTAAAGTGATATTGATTCTATAATAATATATATACACTCCAATAAAATTACACGATCATGGGAACGATATCATCGCTCGTGCATACGTACGGAATACCGTCTCCACGACGCGATGCGATTCATTCTCAATGATTAACCGTACATAAATGATTATAAAGTATATATAATAAGTAATCAGGAAATATATGACATAATAATAATACTGGATATATATATATATATATGTATTTCATCCAATTAATTCCATTCAATTCAACGAGGAAACGAAAACAACGTTCATGCGTACGTACGGCCTACCGTCTCTATGAACGGTGTATTTATTTCCATTTATAGATCTATTATATATAAGTATATTCTGAATATATATTATATATAAATCATGTTTTACATTCTGTATGTAAGTAATCATGATCTAAGTAATCATATGAATAATTACAAGTCAAAACACGGACGAAAAATGAAACGATTTTACCCAAAACGCTCTTTAACATGGAATTTACAAAAGAACGGGTAATATAAAGTCATAAGTGAACCTTATATGATATCATAACAATTAATATGATTCTGTAATAAGTCAATAACATTATTTAAATCATTATACAGGAGTTTCGGATACGTACAAAGCATATCGGACCTACGGTAAGGGATAATTTTGCAAATCTCATTTTTATCCGAGATTGCTTATTCGCAAGTATTTACTTGGGTTATTTATATCATACATGTCCATGTTTTATAAAAGTGTTTTCATGTATGTTTAATGTCCTTTTTACCCATTTTTTACTTTTAACACATGGTATGTAAGGAATCTTTCTTTTGTTTTCGTTACGAGGTACTTTTGGACTTTTCCTGCAAAAGTACGAAAAAATGTTTTTTTAACTTAAACGGCACGAACGGATTTTTACGGTTTTATAAAGCCTTATTTTCATGAAGCTTACTCCAAAATATTTCATTACTATTTTCAACAAAATCTTTTTCTTTTAAAATTTCAGGACATTTTGTGAAAATAAATTGATTTTGAAGAAGAAAGGATATTTTCCTCAAGAATTCATTTCAAGTGTTTTATCAAAACCATGTTCCATCTAAGATGAAATTATTTCATATGTGTATGTTTCAAGTGTAATGTCTCTATGACTTACATGGTTTCACTTTTCTTATTATGAAATTATATCCATTTCTTTTATATGGATTATGTGATGATGGGATGATGTTTATGAAACCCATTTTATTCGTTGGGTTATTATGAATGATTTTGTGGCACAAGTAAGATTGATTTCATTATGAGATGGGTGGGACCTATATATCCCTCCAATGCATTGGGTAAAGATTTATATCTCATGAGATAGACATGGATGGAAGGGCAAGTTAAACCGGTTCAGTAATACAGGACTGAAACGAGGAGTGAACTCTATTCAGAAAGGGACTTTGTCCACTAAGATGGTCTTGGCAGCAATGCCTTGTCTACTATGGAAATAATATCATGTGCTTAATGGTTTACATAATTACATGTTTTATTCCCATGCTATTTTTTCATTCTTAATGTTTCTTTATGATATATGCCCTACGTACTTCCATGTTTTATGTCATTGCTGAAGCTTTTGATGTTTAAACATCATGTTCATGTTTTTAAGTTCAAATGTATATGGAATGTTTTATTTTATCCATGATTACCCTTACTGAGCATTTGAGCTCACCCCTTTTATGTTTTCTTTTCCCCAGGATATAAAGAAAGGTTTTAGGTAAGAAAAAAAAGGGAAGACCTTTATTGGGAGATGTTGACGATCTTTCACCACAATTAGAAGAATTTATTTCGAGTTTCCAAAGACACTAAACTATTACGGTCCTTGTGTGTATGTTTTTGTTATGTACTAAGTATTCTGCAAAAGTAATGTAATGTCTATGTACGTCAAGATTTGGGTCTCTACAGTTGGTATCAGAGGAAAGGTTTAGTCAACCTTTGGAAACTATAATGCGAGAACTTTAGTGAGATCCCTAGAGATATTTCTAAGGTATGTCTAGGGATGTACCTAAGGTTAAGTATAAGTATAGATTATAGTCCTAGAATTACGGTAACAATATTAGAATTAAACCTAGGATGTTAGATGTTGAAGGTACTCCCCCTTGATTATGTTATTTTCCTTGTATGATTTTTTCCTCACACAGAATTCTTTTTGTGTTTTAGTCAATGGAGGGAACCAGAAGGAATTCGGTTAACATTGAATCCAATGGAAAAATTGGTGACTACGAGCAAAAAAATTGCATAATGCCTAGAGAGAAAGATATTGTGATTATGCCAAATCAGTCATCGCGATATACGATTAACAAGGTGAAATTTAGTGGTATTACTAATTCTTCAAATAAGAGGAAGATATAATTTTATGCATGTTCTCATGTTGAGGAGCATAAAGAAAGGAAGAATAAGATTTCTAAAGAAGGGAAGAAGAACCTTGAAGAATACCTCAAATGGAGGGACATATGTTATCTGTGTGGAGAAAAGGGACTTAGAGTGACAGACTGTTATGGAGTTCAATGTATTATTTGTGGATAACATGGGAATTACCCAAATCAATGCCCTGAACTAAAAATTTACTTCTAAATTAAGGAAGGACTTATTCCAAGAAAATAATTGAAGAGGATGGATTGAAGTTTTTATGTATTGGTATTCAAGAATAATGTTGTTGAGGTACTTTTATGGTGTATTAGAATATTTTTGTATTATTCTATTGTGGATTTCAATAATTTTATGGTATCGGTAACCATGGAAAGTGATTCAAATATTTTAGAAAGCAGTTGATATGCGCATAATGAAGGGATAATGAGAAAATGAAATGTTTGACAGTATTCATGAGCTCATGATTGATATAAGGACTAAGTGATATCATGGTTTGAGTATATAGAATTTTGAGGATTTTGGTATGTGGAAAGTGTTAACTTTTAACTAAATTCATGTTTTCACTAAAGTTAAATGGGTATTCATTTTTCAAGAGAATACATGATTAAGGCCTTCGAATGTTTGGAATGTGACTGAAAAGACATATCTTATGATATATGGGGATCAATGATGGTATTAAATCTCTGGTAATAATTTTCACTATAATATGAGAGTGGACTGCAGTATTTTGGATAAGCCTAAAGATTGGGATGGATTATGTTGGACATAAGTTAGTATTGTTTAAGGATAAAAGTTTTTTTGATATTATTTATGGGATGTTATAGTAATTTAGTTTTAGAAAAAGGACAACCTGCAGGATGGGTGACAACCCATCGCGTTGGACAAGGCTGTGGGAATCGAACCCACAACCGAAGTGCGACTGGCCTTTATCGCCTACCACTGGCCTACAAGAAGTCCATGTTTAGTAGAAACTTGTTTTATTATGATATAATAAGTATAAGTACATTTTAGGAACCATATATGATTAATCTCACTATAGATCGACTTATGTATATTTAATAACTTATGCTAACCTTTTTTTTTGAGATAGATGGAATGACCCATCATTCTATCACATGATCTGCTAACACATCACGAATGAAAAATTCAACTTCATTTCCATAAGAGATGAAGTGGAAATTGTCCAAAGAACGACCAACGGTGAGACTATACCAAAATCACGGAAGTATTTCTTCTAATTCTAATTTCATCAACATTAGGGAAATGATCTTGAAAACCAAAAATATTGTCTGCTCTTATATCTGATGAATTAGATGGTACCTTAGATCATCACAAATCTATGGCTTTGTGATTGCTGGATTTTCCATAGCCATGTTCTCTACCACTCTTCATCAGAACATGATGGTTAGATTTCTCTTCTATATCCATATTTTCACCTATTTGGAAACCCATTTATTAGTTTATTTGGGTAACCGTTACGTTTCATACTTTTTTTTAAAGATTGGTTTTGGTATTCCTTTTTATGATATGGGTTTCTATTGAAGAAACATTCGAGTAGTAAAACATTTATAACCCTGACGAATTTCGAGGGTGAAATTCATTTTAAGGGGGGTAGAATGTAACACCGAGAGATTTTATGAAAAAATTCTTTTTAATTTCATTAATGTCTTGTGTTGTATGCTACATCAAAAGGAGGTTGTATAACATGCATCCTTGACTTGCCTTGCATTACACACAATCACGACCTTCCTCGATAGCGTGTGTAGTACGCAATACCGAGTTTCACTAAACAACGATATGCTATTAAAATATTATTAAAACTAGCCGTTATGAATAGTAATAACAACTTTTTGAAATTTTGTAAATTTTATTTTTCAAAATGGAATTCATTTTTGGATTCGGAATATCGAAATTAGCTTAGGGTGAAATTTTGGTACTTTTCAGATAACTTTCATTTTCTGATGAATAGTGAAAATTACTAAATTTTAATTAAAAACAACCTTTTTAATTGAAATAATTAATAGTGATGAATTATTAATTTGAGTGGTTTTAAAGTATATTTAGAATATATTTTTACAATTTAATACAATGTTGGTCATTGGATGTAATTTCACATTTAAACCAGACAAAAACAAGTGTCAATCTTTTGATAGTTATTATCTCTTAAGAACACGCTATTTGTTTTGACGACGGGAATTAATTTTTAAATTAATTAATGCAACTAATGTGTTTTAAATTTGGTAAAATAGACATCATTTTTGAATTCATAATATCAAATATATATTAGGCCTAATTTTTGGTATTTTTCTGGAAACTTTCTATTTTTGATGAATAGTTAAACCACTAAGTGGTAGTTAAAAAAATGAATTTTTCATAAAACTTAATTTTACCGCTTCTGTGAGTGGAATTTCAAAAATTTAAAAAACACGGTTGATGTCAGTAAGTAAAATGTGGTTCAATGAGATGAAAATAATTTTTTGTGAATAGTAATTTTTTACTTTTTTTTACCACGGTTAAAAGTAAATAGGGTAATTACGGGTAAAAATGATATTATTATTAACCTAACACATGTCCTAATTCTATTGGATAAATTTAATTCAACCTAAAACAACCTTTGGAATAAAATATGACCATTTATTCCCACTTGGATTAGATAAGGACATTTATTATTAATTTATTTAAAGAAGGGTTAAAATAGTTAAAATCAAAGTTTAATATGTATATCATTTTTAATATAGGGTTATACATAATATAAATTCGTCTATAAATATTCATTAGAAAGATAAAATGATTTCCTACATAATGATATTTTATTTGTAATTTTTAGACTTTAAATAAGATAATTTATTTATGACACAAAAATTATGGAGTAATTATCTTATTTATAAAATATTGACATAATTGATGTTATAAATACCCAAATAAAAATAATTTGAGACTTTTTATGAATTAAACTAATTTTATAGGTTAATATGACATGTTAGTATTGCTATAATTAACTTTTTTCAAACTAATCATTCTGTTATGATTTTCACAAAAATCAATTACTAAATAGTGTCAAAATTGACATAAAATAGTTTTTAAAACAAATATTATATTATTAATTGTTATTTTATTCCTAAAAATATAATTTTCATAAAAATTAAGATAAGGTTATATATATCAATAATAAACAACTTGGGGATCGTTTGGATGATTATATTAAGTTTATTAACCTTATAGTATAAGAACACAAGAAGACACGGTAAAAGTAAAATTATTTAACTTAATGTTAAATCTAAATGATAAGGTTAAAATAGGAACCTAAACTTGCATAAATTATATTGTATGAGAGTATTTAGACCCATCCCCACCTTATCTTTGAAATATATCAATTTGGAACTATTAAAAATCGAATTTGACTTTATAATAAAATAATATTTTTAGTTATTCCAAAGGTGCCCCTCTTCTCCCTTATAAAAGGGCACCTCCTCCCTCTCTTCTTCACACCAATTTGAGCCTTCAAGCTCGGCCAACCCCTGCCAAATTTTCTTCTCCACTTCCATAGCTACATCCTAGAGGTTCTGGTCTTCCTAAAAGACCAATTTTAGTGCCCTAAAAGGATATCTCAAAGAGGCGCTTCAAAGAAGAGGTAATGTCCGTTACCGATCCTTTCAACTTTATTTCTTATTTCACTTCTTCTTCTTAGGTTGTTTCATTATGAAGTAATATCATTAGTATCACTAATATACTGATATGTAATTATACATATGAAACAACCCTATTTCACCATCTATCCATCCTACGGAAAATGAAATCACCGCGCGTGCGTACGTACAGATTACCGTCTCCACGCCGTTGTGTAATCTATTTTCCAACACCACCTTACTTGGATGGGTATAATGGTGTAAATAATAACTATATATAATTATTGTAAATTGATATTGATTCTGTAATAATATACATACACTCCAATAAAATTCCATGATCATGGTAACGATATCATCGCTCGTGCGTACGTACGGAATACTGTCTCCACGACGCGATGAGATTCATTCTCAATGATTAACAATTAATAAATGATTATAAACTATATATAATAAGTAATCATGAAATATATGACATAATAATGATACTGGAATTATGTATATATATATATATATATGTATGTCATCCAATTAATTCCATTCAATTCAATGAGGAAACGAAAACAACGTTCATGCGTATGTACGACCTACCGTCTCCATGAACGGTGTATTTATTTCCATTTATCGATCTATTATATATAAGTATATTCTGAATATATATTATTTATAAATCATGTTTTACATTCTGGATGTAAGTAATCATGATCTAAGTAATCATATAAATAATTACAAGTCAAAACAAGGACGACAAATGAAACGATTTTACCCAAAACGCTCTTTAACATGGAATTTACAAAAGAACGGGTAATATAAAGTCATAAGTGAACCATATATGATATCATAACAATTAATATGATTCTGTAATAGGTCAATAACCTTATTGAAATCATTATACAGGAGGTTCGGATACGTACAATGCATATTGGACCTAAGGTAAGGGATAATTTTGCAAATCTCATTTTTATCCAAGATTGCTTATTCGTAAGTATTTTCTGGGGTTATTTCTATCATCCATATCCATGTTTTATAAAAGTGTTTTCATGTTTGTGTAAATTCCTTTTTACCCATTTTTGACTTTTACTACATGGTATGTAAGGAATCTTTCTTTTGTTTACGTTACGAGGTACTTTTTGACTTTTCTGGCAAAAGTACGAAAAGAATGTTTTTTAACTTATATGACACGAATGGATTTTTACAATTTTATAAAGCCTTATTTTCATGAAGCTTACTCCAAAATATTTCATGACTATTTTCCACAAAATCTGTTTCTTTTAAAATTTCATGACATTTTGTGAAAAGAAATTGATTTTGAAGAAGAAAGGATATTTTCTCAAGAATTCATTTCAAGTGTTTTATCAAAACCATTTTCCATCTAAGATGAAATTATTTCATATGTGTATGTTTCAAGTGTAATGTCCTTATGATTTACATGGTTTCACTTTTCTTATTATGAAATGATATCCATTTATTTTATATGGATTATGTGATGATGGGATGATGTTTATGAAACCCATTTTATTCGTTGGGTTATTATGAATGATTTTTTTTGGCACAAGTAAGAATGATTTCATTATGAGATGGGTGGGACCTATATCTCCCTATAATGCATTGGGTAAAGATTTATATCTCATAAGATAGACATGGCCGGAATGGCAAGTTAAACCGGTTCAATAATACAGGACTGGAACGAGGAGTGAACTCGATTCAGAAAGGGACTTTGTCCACTAAGATGGTCTTGGCAACACTCCCTTGGCTACTATGGAAATCATATCATGTGATTAATGGTTTCCACAATTACATGTTTTATTCCCATGATATTTTATCATTTTTAATGTTTCTTTATGATCTATACCTTACGTACTTCCATGTTTTATGCCATTGCTCAATCTTTTGATGTTTAAACATCATGTTCATGTTTTTAAGTTCAAATGTATATGGTATGTTTTATTTTATCCATGCTTACCCTTACTGAGCATTTGACCTCACCCCTTTTATGTTTTCTTTTCCCCAGGATATAAATAAAGGTTTTAGGTAAGAAAAAAAGGGAAGATCTTTATTGGGAGATGTTGAAGATCTTTCACCACGATTAGAAGAATTTATTTCGAGTTTCCAAAGACACTAAACTATTACGGTCCTTGTGTGTATGTTTTTGTTATGTACTAAGTATTCCAGAAAAGTAATGTAATGTCTATGTACGTAAACCCTTGGGTCTCTATAGTTGGTATCAGAGGAAAGGATT
Organism: Viscum album; assembly: GCA_963277665.1. Classification (NCBI taxonomy): domain Eukaryota; kingdom Viridiplantae; phylum Streptophyta; class Magnoliopsida; order Santalales; family Viscaceae; genus Viscum; species Viscum album. The sequence goes on along the minus strand of OY728138.1, from coordinate 130,679,425 downwards.
AGTCAAACTTTGGAAACTAGGATGAAAGAACTTTAGTGAGATCCCTAGAGATATTTCTAAGGTATGTCTAGGTATGTCCCTAAGGTTAAGTATAAGTATATTTTATAGTCCTAGAATTATGGTAACGGTATTATAATTAAACCTAGGATGTTAGATGTTGAAGGTACTCCCCCTTGATTATGTTATTTTCCTTGAATGATTTTTTCCTCTCACAGATTTTTTTTTTGTGTTTTAGTCAATGGAGGGAACCAGAAGGAATTCAGTTAACATTGAATGCAATGGACAAATTGGTGACTATGAGAAACAAAATTTCATAATGCCTAGAGAGAAAAATATTGTGATTATTCCAAATTAGTCATCACAATATATTATTAACAAGGTGAAATTTAGTGGTATGCCCAATTTTTCAAACAAGAGGAAGATAGAATTTTATGCATGTTCGCATGTTGAGGAGCATAAAGAAAGGAAGATTAAGATTTCTAAAGAAGGGAAGAAGAACCTTGAGGAATACCTCAAATGGAGGGACATATGTTATCTGTGTGGAGAAAAGGGACATAGAGTGACAAAATTTTATGGAGTTCAATGTCTTATTTGTGGAGAACATGGGCATTACCCAACTCAATGCCCTGACCTAAAAATTTACTTCTAAATCAAGGAAGGACTTATTCCAGGAAAATCATTGAAGAGGATGGATTGAAGTGTTTATGTATTGGTATTCAAGAATAATGTTTTTGAGGTACTTTTATGGTGTATTAGAATATTTTTGTATTAGTCTATTGTGGATTTCAATAATTTTATGGTACCGGTAACCATGAAAAGTGATTCAAATATTTTTGAATGCAGTTGATATGTGCATAATGAAGGGATAAGGAGAAAATGAAATGTTTGACAGTATTCATGAGCTCATGATTAATATAAGGACTAAGTGATACCATGGTTTGAGTATATAGAATTTTGAGGATTTTGGTATGTGGAAAGTGTTAACTTTTAACTGCATTCATGTTTTCACAGAGGTTCAATGGGTATTCATTTTTCAAGATAATACATGAATTAAGGCCTTCGAATGTTTGGAATGTGACCAACAAAACATATCTTATGATATATGGGGATCAACGATGGTATTAAATATCTGGTAATCATTTTCACTATAATATGAGAGTGGACTGGAGTATTTTGGATAAGCCTAAAGATTGGGATGGATTATGTTGGACATAAGTTAGTATTGTTTAAGGATAGAAGTTCTTTCGATATTATTTATGGGATGTTATAGTAATTTAGTTTTAGAAAAAGGACAACCTATAGGATGGGAGACAACCCATCGCGTCGGACAAGGCTGTGGGAGTCGAACCCACAACCGAAGTGCGACCGGCCTTTATCACCTACCACTAGCCTACAGGAAGTCCAAGTTTAGTAGAAACTAGTTTTATTATGATATAATAAGTATAAGTCCATTTTAGGAACCATATATGATTAATCTCACTATAGATCGACTTATGTATATTTAATAACTTTTGATAACCTTTTGTTTGAGATATATTGAATGACCCATCATTCTATCACATGATCTGCTAACACATGACGAATGAAAAATTCAACTTCATTTCCATAAGAGATGAAGTGGAAATTGTCCAAATAATGACCAACGGTGAGACTATACCAAAATCAAGAAAGTATTTCTTCTAATTCCAATTTCATCAACATTAGGGAAATGATCTTGAAAACCAAAAATATTGTCCTATTGCTCTTATATCTGATGAATTAGATGGTACCTTAGATCATCACAAATATATCGCTTTGTGATTGCTGGCTTTTCCATAGCCATGTTTTCTACCACTCTCCATCAGAACATGATGGTTAGATTTCTCTTCCATATCCATATTTTCACCTATGTGGACACCCAGTGATTAGTTTATTTGGGTAACCATTACGTTTCATACTTTTGTTTTTAAATATTGGTTTTGGTATTCCTTTTTATGATATGGGTTTCTATTAAAGAAACTTTCGAGTAGTAAACCATTTATAACCCCGACGAATTTCGAGGGCGAAATTCATTTTAAGGGGGGTAGAATGTAACACCCCAAGATTTTATAAAAAATATTCTTTTTAATTTCATTAATGTCTTGTGTTGTATGCTACACCAAATTTGTTTTGCACAACATGAATCCTTGACTTTCCTTTCATTACACACAATCACGACCTTCCTCGATAACGTGTGTAGTACACAATACCGAGTTTCACTAAACAACGATATGCTATTAAAATATTATTAAAACTAGCCGTTATGAATAGTAATAACAACTTTTTGAAATTTTGTAAATTTTATTTTTCAAAATTGACTTCATTTTTGGATTCGGAATATCGAAATTAGCTTAGGGTGAAATTTTTGTACTTTTCGGATAACTTTAATTTTCTGATGAATAGTGAAAATTACTAAATTTTAATTAAAAACAACCTTTTTAATCAAAATAATTATTAGTGATAAATTATTAATTTGAGTGGTTTTAAAGTATATTTTGAATATATTTTTACAATTTAATACAATTTTGGTCATTGGATGTAATTTCACATTTAAACCAGACATAAACAAGTGTCAATCTTTTGATAGTTATTATCTCTTAAGAACACACTATTTGTTTTGAAGACGGGAATTAATTTTTAAATTAATTAATGCAACTGATATGTTTTGAATTTGGTAAAATAGACATCATTTTTTAATTCATAATATCAAATATATCTTAGGACTAATTTTTGGTATTTTTCCGGAAACTTTCATTTTTTGATGAATAGTGAAACCACTAAGTGGAAGTTAAAAAGTATGAATTTTACATAAAACTTAATTTTACCGCTTCTGTGAGTGGAATTTCAAAAATCCGAGAGACACGGTTGATGTCAGTAAGTAAAATGTGGTTCAATGAGATGAAAATAATTTTTGGTGAATTGTAACTTTTTACTTTTTTTTACCACGATTAAAAGTAAATAGGGTAATTACGGGTAAAAATGATATTATTATTACCCTAAAACATGTCCTAATTCTATTGGATAAGTTTAATTCGACCATAAACAACCTTAGGAATAAAATATGACCATTTAGGACCACTTGGATTAGATTAGGAAATTTATTATTAATTTATGAAAAGAAGGGTTAAAATAGTTAAAATCAAAGTTTAATAAGTATATCATTTTTAATATAAGGTTATACATAAGATAAATTCGACTATAAATATTCATTAGAAAGATAAAAACATTTCCTACATAATTATATTTTATTTTTAATTTTTAGACTTTAAATATGTTAATTTATTTATGACACAAAGATGATGCAGTAATTATCTTATTTATAAAAGATTGACATAATTGATCTTATAAATACCCAAATAAATATAATTTGAGACTTTTTATGAATTAAACTAATTTTATAGGTTAATATAACATGTTAGTATTTCTTTAATTAACTCTTTTAGAACTAATAATTCTGTTATGATTTTTACAAAAATCAATTACTAAATAGTGTCAAAATTGACATAAAATAGTTTTTAAAACAAATATTATATTATTAAGTGTTATTTTATTCCTAAAAATCTAATGTTCGGCCAAATGACTTAGATATGGTTATATATATTAATAATAAACAACTCAGGGTTTGTTTGGATGATTATAGTAAGTTTATTAACCTTATAGTATAAGAACACAAGAAGACACGGTAAAAGTAAAATTATTTAAGTTAATGTTAAATCTAAATGATAAGGTTAAAATAGGAACCTAAACATGTCTAAACTCTATTGGATATGAGTATTTCGACCCATCCCCACCTTATATTCAAAATATATCAATTTTTAACTATTAAAAACCGAATTTGACTTTATAATAAAATAATAGTTTTAGTTATTCCAAAGGTGCCCCTCTCCTCCCTTATAAAAGGGCACCTCCTCCCTCTCTTCTTCACACCACTTTGAGCCTTCAATCTTGGACAAACCCTACCAAATTCTCTTCTCCACTTCCATAGCTACATCCTAGAGGTTCTGGTCTTCCTCAAATACCAATTTTAGTGCCCTAAAAGGAGATCTCAAAGAGGCGCTTCAAAGAAGAGGTAATGTCCGTTACCGATTCTTTCAACTTTATTTCTTCTTCCACTTCTTCTTATTAGGTTGTTTCATTATTAAGTAATAACATAATTATCACTAATATACTGATATTTTATTATAAGTATGAAACAACCCTATTTCACCATCTATCCATCCTACGAAAAACGAAATCACCGCGCGTGCGTACGTACTGAATACCGTCTCCACGCCGTAGTGTAATCTTTTTTACACCACCACCTTACTTGGATGGGTATAATAGTGTAAATAATAACTATATATGATTATTGTAAATTTATATTGATTATGTAATAATATACATACCCTCCAATAAAATTCCACGATCATGGGAATGATATCATCGCTCGTGCGTACGTACGGAATACCGTCTCCACGACGCGATGATATTCATTCTCAATGATTAACCATTCATAAATGATTATAAAGTATATATAATAAGTAATCATGAAATATATGACATAATAATGATACTGTATTTATGTATATATATAATAGTATGTCATCCAATTAATTCCATTCAATTCAATGAGGAAACGAAAACAACATTCATGCGTACGTACGGTCTACCGTCTCCATGAACGGTGTATTTATTTCCATTTATCGATCTATAATATATATGTATATTCTGAATATATATTATATATAAATCATTTTTTACATTATGGATGTAATTAATCATGATCTAAGTAATCATATGAATAATTACAAGTCAAAACATGAACGACAAATGAAACGATTTTACCCAAAACGCTCTTTAACATGGAATTTACAAAAGAACGGGTATTATAAAGTCATAAGTGAACCATATATGATATCATAACAATTAATATGATTCTTTAATAAGTCAATAACATTAGTTAAATCATTATACAGGAGGTTCGGATACGTACGAAGCATATCAGACCTAAGGTAAGGGATAATTTTGCAAATCTCATTTTTATCCGAGATTGCTTATTCGTAAGTATTTACTGGGGTTATTTATATCATCCATGTCCATGTTTTATAAAAGTGTTTTCATGTATGTTTAAAGTCATTGTTACCCATTTTTGACTTTTTCTACATGGTATGTAAGGAATATTTCTTTTGTTTACGTTACGAGGTACTTTTTGACTTTTCCGGAAAAAGTACGAAAAGAATGTTTTTTTAACTTATACGGCACGAACAGATTTTTACTGTTTTATAAAGCCTTATTTTCATGAAGCTTCCTAAAAAATATTTCATGACTATTCTCAACAAAATCTCTTTCTTTTAAAATTTCATTACGTTTTGTGAAAAGAAATTTATTTTGAAGAAGAAAGGATATTTTCCTCAAGAATTCATTTCAAGTGTTTTATCAAAACCATTTTCCATCTAAGATGAAATTATTTCATATGTGTATGTTTAAAGTGTAATGTCTCTATGATTTACATGGTTTCAATTTTATTGTTATGAAATGATATCCATTTCTTTTATATGGATTATGTGATGATGGGATGATGTTTATGAAACCCGTTTTATTCGTTGGGTTATTATGTATGATTTTGTGGCACAAGTAAGAATGATTTCATTATGAGATGGGTGGAACCTATATATCCCTCCAATGCATTGGGTAAATATTTATATCTCATGAGATAGACATGGCTAGAATGGCAAGTTAAACCGGTTCAGTAATACAGGTTTGGAACGTGGAGTGAAATCGATTCAGAAAGAGAATTTGTCCACTAAGATGGTATTGGTAGCAATGCCTTGACTATTATGGAAATCATATCATGTGCTTAATGGTTGCCACAATTACATGTTTTATTCCCGTGCTATTTTATCATTCTTAATGTTTCTTTATGATCTATGCCTTACATACTTCCATGTTTTATGTCATTGCTCAATCTTTTGATGTTTAAACATCATGTTCATGTTTTTATGTTCAAATGTATATAGTATGTTTTATTTTATCCATGATTACCCTTAATGAGCATTTGAGCTCACCCCTTTTATGTTTTCTTTTCCCTAGGATATAAAGAAAGGTTTTAGGTAAGAAAAAAAGGGAAGATCTTTATTGGGAGATATTGAAGATCTTTCACCACGATTAGAAGAATTTATTTCGATTTTCCAAAGACACTAAACTATTACAGTCCTTGTGTGTATGTTTTTGTTATGTACTAGGTATTCTGCAAAAGTAATGTAATGTCTATGTACGTAAAGCTTTGGGTCTCTACAGATGCCATGCATTCTTGTCATGCCATTTCAGATGCATTAGCGATTGCATGTTGTTGTGATAAATGTTGTGTAAAATATGCATGTTGTTATGATAGATGCCTTGATAAAAATACCTGTTGTTTGATAGGGTATTGTTTGTGTAAGGTTTTGTTTGAATGAATGCCAAAATTTGGTTCTTGAGGTGTTATGGGCCCTCAAGGACCAGAATTTGGTGTATCGTTTACTCGTTTTCCTTGTTATAACATGCATAAGATGCCGAGCTTTGATTCATAGAAAGTATGGGCCCTCATGAATTGGAATTTTGTATTTTAATGTTCATTTCAAGGTTTTTTGGGATTCAGAGTAGTTTCTAAGGCTTATTGTCTGGAAAAACCTATAACACATGTCATGTAGTTTTGAATACACGCCATGTGTTATTATTTCTGGGAAGAAACTGTTTTTATTAAGTACACAACATGTTCTTTATATACCCTCCATGTAGTCTCTATCCGTGTGGTAGGCCATGTGGGCAGAGACACGAGATACAAAATTTCTTGTAGGAACACGCTGTGTACCAGCTGAACACGCCGTGTAGTATGACCTAGGTGCCCGGCCGTGTCACGAACAACACAGGCCCATGTTATCCCTTCTCGTACACGCCATGTCTGTCTGGAACACGCCGTGTAGTGTCAACCCGGTAGCAGGCCATGTAACAAACAACATGGGTCGGTGTTATCCCTTCACACACACACTGTTTCCAACTTGAACATGTTGTGTAGTGTGTGCGGTGTGTTAGGCCGTCTTACTAACAACACGGGCCAGGTCAAGCTATCTAGTACATGCCGTGTCTACTGTGAACATGCCATGTAGTCTTGTCTTAGGAGAGACATGTAAATTAACTGTGTAGCAGGACTTAGGTTGGGGAAGAGGATTCAAGTACATGACGAGTGTTAAGATAACACGCTGTGTGTTTGGGGTGTTACATGACCAGGCTAGACAGGATTACACACCCATGTAAATGACTTAAGGGAACACGCCATGTAGGAAATGTACACGCCATGTAGTCATGTTTTGTAAACATGACTACTTTCATTATTTTGTTCCCTTCTTATACTCCTTGTTTTCAGTCCTTGATAACCTTGATCTAAGGTGTGTGCTTGACCTTGCAGAGTCATTCCACCGAGACAACCTCCGGTTGTATGCCAGTTTCCAGATGGTGATTAGACACCGGACATGGATGATCAGGGATTACCAATAGATCCTCCAGTTGTGCCAGCCTTGGCACCATCTGTTGTACCTGACCTAGGTGCGGATTCATAGTTTAGGGAGGTATTTTTAAGGATGATGCAGACTTTTCAGGGAGTGCCGCCTCCTACCTCATCGATGGATGATTTGACGTGGGTCTTCCAATAGCATCATCCTTCTACTTTCTTAGAGGATGGATGACCTCAGGCTGCAGAGTCATGGATAGAAGCCACACTGATGATTTTCGAACATCTGTAGATACATCCAGAGAAGAGGGTGAAGATCTCTACCTACATGCTCTAAGACTCTACCAAGAGGTGGTGGGATGTGATATCACAGGCAGGCTGCTAGCAGAATATGGTTGGGGAAGAGTTTTGGAACATCTTATATGATTACTTCTATCAAGAGACCTTGAGGGCCAATCGAGCCTGAGAGTTCATGAGTCTAAAGTAGTGTACTGTTATAGTTATGGAATATTCCTCTCAGTTCACAGAGCTGCAGTGTTTCACGCCCATTCCAGGAGATGATAAGTTGTTCCTTGCATGAAATTTTGAGGATGGTCTGAAGCACAAAATCTGATCTTAGGTGAACATCTTAAGGTTGACTTCGATACCTTCTATCGTCAAATAGGAGATGATTATAGAGAGAAATATGAGGGATTTTGGAGCTGTGAGCTAGGGTGGTTCGGCATCCAATGTTAGTGCTCCACCATCTAATAGTAGGAAGCACCGTAGGGAGGTTACACGAGGAGATCAGATCAGGCAGGACGCATCTTCCGGTAGCCAGGTGGTGTGCTAACAGTGTGGGAGAAGAAGATATATGAGGCCACGTTTCCCGAGAGACCCTGTAGAGTGCCGATCTTGTGGGAAGATGGGCCATCTTTTGCTCTTTTGTTAGTACTTCTCACCAACAGCTGGTGACATGGGTTCTTCTATGACTCCACATTTGGCAGAAACACCACTAGTTTCTCACCAGTCATGGAATTAGAGTTCTGCTGGCCGTTCAGGCTAAGGTGGAGGCCATGGACATGGTGTTCAGTCACTAGTATTTCACCTACACCAGATTGGATCAACGCAAAGTGGTAAGGCAAAGTCACATGACCATGGAGCAGGACAGACTTTTGCAGTGGAGCCAACCCAATAGGAGAAGGATCCCAGACCCTCCATAGTTCGAGGTATGATCTTAGTTGCCTCAGTTTTATCTTCATCTATTTTCGACACAGAGGATTACCATAGATTTATATCTGTTTCTATTGTGGAGAGCTTTGGGATCTGTATCTTTTCCTCTTCTGATATCTTAACACTAAACACTCCGTTGGGGACTATAACATCTAGTGTACATCAGTGCAGGGAGTTCCCTCTACAGGTTGGCGGGTGTCACTTTTTATGGGACCTATATTTACTAGAGATTACATGCTATGATTTCATTCTCAGGATGGACTGCTTAGTTCCATTCTATGCAGTCATCAACTGTTACCTCCACATGGTGAGTTTTATATCACTCAAGGGTGGATCCTTTCTTCATAAGGGAGAATGAGATGTCCAGGTTATAAGAGAGGGTCCAAGATCGTCATGGGTTGGGAGGAGTTGTATCCTAGATTTCTATTCTATATCTGGATGAACAGGGGAATTCACAGTTAGACCTTACTCCAGTGGTGGATCATTTCAGAGATGTCTTTCCAGAGGACTTTTCAGGTTTGCCTCCAGAGAGTGAGATATACTTTTCTATTGATCTTGTGCAAAGAGTGGAACCATTGTACATTTCTCTTTAAAGGATGGATACACTAGTGTTTCAGGAGCTCAAAAAGAAGTTCGAGGAGTTGCAGGCAAAGGGTTTCATCCGACCTAGTACTTCTCCTTGGGGTTCACCTGTCCTGTTTGCGAAGAAGGAAGACGATACCCTTAGGATTTGTGGGGATTATTGGAAGCATAATTAGTTAATGGTCAAGAATTGATATCCATTGCTGAGGAATTATGATCTCTTTGATTAGTTTCTAGGAGCTCAGGTGTTCTTGAAGATTGAATTGAGGTCCGGTTACCATTAGTTGCGTGTTAGATCATCTGATCTACCTTTTACAGCCTTACGGAGAAGGTATGGAATATAAGAGTATATGGTTATGCCATTTGGTCTCAAGAACATGCCTGTAGTTTTCATTTCACTGATTAACTGAGTGTTCCATCCATATTTGGATTCCTTCTTTGTTGATTTTGTGGACGATATCTTGGTGTACTCTCACAATCGACACGACCATGCTACCCATATTGAGATCATTTTGAGTACACTGATGAAGCATCATTTATATGATAAGATCTCAAAGTGCCACTTTTGGATGGATCAGATTCACTTCCTGGGTCATATTATCTATGAGGCAGAAGTATCAGTAGACCAAGAGAAAATGAGAGCTGTAGTTTCATGGGACCAGCTGAAGAACATCTTTGAGGTGCGATGTTTTCTAGGGATGGCTGGATACTACAGATGATTCATACATGACTTTTCACACTTAGAAGCACCGCTAGCAAGTTTGACTAAGAAGGTTGAGATGTTCTCATGGTCAAATTCTTGTGATTCAGCCTTTCATTAGTTGAAAGGGAGGCTGACTTCATCACTGATACTAGTCTTTACAGAGTCGGAAAAAAGCTATACTCTTTACTGTGATGCTTCAGGTATTGGGTTGGGAGCTGTGCTTATGTAGGGAGATGTATTCATGTGAAGTTTTATAAGGCTGGATGGATACTATAGATAATTATTTGTGTAATTTAAAAAAATTATTTGGAATGTGATGATTTAAAAAACCAGGGGTTTGTTCTACAAAAACATACTCAATTATAAAACCATTTAATAATGTACTCTTGAAATCCATTTGATAATTATTAAAATCAAGATGAGATACATAATTAAGAAGGATTCATATGAACTCATTTCTAGCCATAGGTGTAAAGGTTTCCTTATATTCAATCCCTTCATCCAGACTATAACCTTGTACAACAAGTCATGAAATTTTATTAACTATATATCCTAACTCATCAACTTTATTATTAAACACCCATTTAATTAAAATAGTTAATAGGTCCTTGGGTATCTCTAAAATTTCTTAAACATTGTTTCGTTTGAAATAAATTAACATTTCATGAATGGATATTACCCAGAATTCATCAAAAAATAGGTTAATTGATGTTCTATGGTTCAAGCTAAGACAAGAAAGCTTGACATTAAACCTAGTTTCTAACAGAAGCTCTTATTTGAGTTCCTACATTTAGATCTTCTACAATATCATCTAAATTATTGTAATCAATAGTTAAAATATATCTAGAGAAATAGATATTAGAAACATCTATATTTTCAGGTTTGGGTTCAAGAAGTTCTAGAAATTATTTAGAACTGAAGGATCTTTCTGATTGAATTATAGTAGAATCTATGATTTTGGAATTTATGTTTAGAGAAGGCAAATCATCATCAAGGTTTTTTGCAGATTTTTTAGGCTCATGTGGATTAGTTTAATCAAATTTTAAATTAACTAATTCTTCCATCATTTTTTTCATATTAAATACTCTATAGGCTTATCTCGATATTGACTAACCTAGGAAAATTACTTCATCACTTTTGGAAGAAACTTTTTCCAAATTACCCTTAATATATATAATAAATAATCTTCAACCAAAAACTATAAATTAATTTACATTAGTTTTCCTATTATTCCAAAACTCATAAGGGGTCCTCCTAAGGATACGTATAATCAAAACTATGTTCATATTATAGCAGGTTGTGTTAACAGCTTCTGTACCAAAATAGATTGGCATATCATACTCACTCAACATGGTCTGTAATATCTCTTATAAGGTTCTATTTCTTCTTTCATCAACTCCATTATATCGGGGTGTCCTAGGAGTAGAAAAGTTATGAGTGTAGAAAGTTTTTGAGAAAAATTATTTAAAATCATGATTTTCAAACTCACTTTTGTGGTCACTTCTTGAGGTCCTAGTCCTAAGTCCAGTAATATTATTTATAGACATTGCGTACCTGATGAGAAAAAGTTGTGCTCTACATTGTGAGGTTGAAAATATAACCTTGTATACCTAGAAAAATTATTTATAAGAACAAAAAAATAGTGCATCCCATTAATACATGAATCTCTAGAAGGTCCTAACAAATCTATGTGAACAAACTTAATAGGTTGAGAAGTTGACACTTCTTTGTTTATTTTAAATAAAAATTTATGTTGTATCCATTTTTGGGAGAGTTTGCAGAATTTATGAGATGGGAACTTGAGATTAGGTAGATACCTAACTAACAATTTCCAAGACAGCTTACTAAGTGTTTGAATATTTTAATGGCCTACTCTCCTATTCCAAAATAAAAATTCCTTGTAAAAGGAATTTAATAATAAAACATTTTGAGAAATTATGAAATTTAAATTAATAGCATAAATATTTTCATTATGTAGTGCTATGAAAATTAAATCAGTTTTTGAATACCAAACATTACAAGCATCATTATGAAGTGTAACATAAAATCAATCTTCACACAACTAAGAAATTCTAAGAAGATTATACTTAAATCCATTAATATATAAAACATTAGAAAATAAAACTGATTTTTTGTTACCAATCTGAACTATGATGATGATTTTTCCTTTTTCATTATCACCAAATCCAACATGCACACCATAAAAATTTATGAGGCTCTTAAACAATGAATAATCTGTTATTGTATGTCTTGAACAACCAATTTTCATATTCTATATACTTCTAATAGAGTTCATCAAGAAAATTTTCAACAAAACATTTTTTAAAAAGAAATGATTTCGGTACCCAAAACCATTTGGGTCTGGAAATGTCAGTGATAAGACCTTTGGGAACCCACAATTTTTCTATGGGTTTCCTATAAATAGATTTAGAACTTTTAGAAATAAAAATTTTACTATAAAGATTTGAAAAAAATATCATAGTAGAGGTTTTATGTATGGATTTAGGAATAAAAGTTTTCATAGTTATTCTCCTATGTCTAGGTTCATATCCTATTCTAGTGACATATTTGGGAGAATATTTCTTTCCCATGATTTTTGTGATTTTATATATTCCATTTTTAATTTTTTCAAGATATATTTTGAATTGGTCATTATATTGTTTCAGTTCATGGTTATCTATGAGCAGTAGATCATTTTTCTCCTTTTATATAGAGAGTTTCAACTTTTTATTTATAATTAGAGCATGATTTATTTTTAGACTCCTATACTTATACTTTATTTAATTAAAGGTTTCTTATATCCTAATTTTTTATTCAAATAATCTATCATTTAACATATTATCATCATGTTCTTAATTTTCATAATTATCAGACACATATATAGGAGAAATATAATAAACAATTGGTAAAGAGGATACCTCACTGAAATTATTCATAAAGAACATATTTGTTCTGTCTAGATTTTCATCGAGTGAAGAGTTTGAGTCACTTTAAATATCCTTAGATAAACTCTAGGTGTATCTCAGAGCATTATTTTATCTTCTTCCCTTGTCTTCATATTTTTTATTTAATCTTTGAATAGTCAGATTTTCTGTGACATTTTATTTTTCATACATAGAAGACAACTTCTTTGGAATCATCATCCTTTTTCTTCCAATATTTCTTCCAGTTTCATCTATTATCATACTTTCTTTTATAGTATGATAATCTGTAAAACATTTTCTTCTTATAAAAATTCATAAACCTCATGGATTGGTGATTCATTTCTTCATCACAGTGAGAATTAGATTCACTATCCTTCAAATATATATCTTTTACCTTCTAATTTTATTTTTTTTCTTTAAGTTGTTTAGGGGAAACTGACTTGAAATATACTATATTTATTTTGGGATCCATGTCCTCATCATGGTTTACCTTTATTTATTCTTCTTACATTATATATTTACCTATCACCTATTTGAAAAGTAATTTACAAATATCACATGATTATCTAATTAATATTGAAGTGCCTCTTTATCTTTCAAGTAGACATCATAGTAATATCATTATCTAGTTCTTTTTATATATAGGATTCCCAGCTAGCTCATGGTATTAACACTCCCATTAATCCTATGGTACATATTATAAATGGGTTAATCCAGCTTCATCTTAAAATTATCATATTTAATAGTATAAGTTCTATGCCATATTTCTTTAACATTTGATGTTGCCAAATTAAAAATAGTAAATGTATCCCAAGTTTCGAAAGACATTTTTCTATAAGATATTCTATTAAATTATTAATCCCTAAGAGCATAGTATATGGAATTCAAAGCTTTATAGTTATTATTATTAACTATTTTTTAGCATTATACAATGTTTTTCTAGCAGTATTAAGTAATTTATATTCATATTCTATAGTGAACCAAATATCAACCCCATTCTCCCTATAGAAATTTTCATATTTATTTTATATTGGGAATAATTTGTTCCATTGAAGAAAGGATGCATGTTTGTAGAAGAAGCTTTTCGATGATTTTCTATTTTAAAGAACTATATTTAGATCTTATAGAAATTTAATATCTTTAATGTATAACTAAAATCACATTTAAAAGAAATTTGAAAAAATGAATACCAAATAATGAACAACCTTTGATTACAAATGATGTGTGTAGTGAGTATCTCAAGATGTGGGTGAACTGAGTACCCAATAAAATATTAGTTTATAATATATGTTTGGAAATCCCCAAATGTTTAAATCTATGATTTTTCACTAAAATAAGTATTATGATATAGACATTAATATTAATAAATATTTTTCCAATGATTTATTAGTTCATAGTTGTTGAATATATGATATTATAATTTGATTTTAAATCAATTTACATGACCAAAATAGTATATTAACATGAATTAATATAACCTATAAAATCAGGCATTAATTTTACAATTAAGAATAGTTTTTTGTTCTATGGTAGAAAATAAGAAAAACAAAATTAAAAACAAAAAGCTAAATAATTTAATATAAGTGGTTCAACCTCAATTTGAGACACAGTACTCTCACATGGTGATCAACCACCACCAAGATTTTTATATAACATAAAATCATTTATCCATAACGAGGATTAAGTTTTACAATAGTTAACACTATCCAGGTCACACACAAACTCTTCCACTTTTATTCATGAGGGTAAAGTGAAAGAGGCCACCCAAGGACTTCTACAACACTTATATGTGAGAGAAAAGATGTGAATTTTTTAGAGAAGATGTCATCTATCTTCTAGTTTAATGCATGAGACAATGTACTTGTATAAAAAAGAGTATTACACAAACTAATAAAAATATAATAAATTTAAATAGAAACGAGAAATATAAGAGTGTAGAGTTTAGAGATGATCAGTTTTTTATAATGCATATTGTGACTCATTATTTGATTAACTAATGAATATTGTGTTAGGTTATTTCAAAATCTACGAAAATAAAAGATTCATAAATCCTATTTTTTTAATGTATAAAATCACTGGATTATATGCGTTTTTCCTTCCTTAGAGGAATTAACACAGCTGGTTTTCTCTTCGTGTTTGCAAGCACGCTAAGCTCTTTCACTTTTCAATATTCAAAGAATCATGATCTCCTTCTGTCTAGATCTTTATTCTCTATATAACTCTATGTATATCACTGTATATATTGCAGGAGGATGTTTCCTCCACTTCTATCAGCAACATGAACATCTGAATTAGCTTCCTCGTAATGCATGTTCTAGCATGATTTCTGTTGAAAATTTAATAAATAATCATTAAAATAGTAAATGGAAATAAATTTTATAAATATCACATTTAGAGTAATATATTTCAAAATATGTAAATTAATAAAAATATTGATAGAATCTTAGGATCTAGCGGTGTTGGGATCTAGAGGTATGTTTCTCTGACAGTATAACATTGGTGGTGTGAAACTAGTGGTGAGACACTGGTGGTATGTTGCTGGCAGTATTTTATTGGTGGTACATTGATCTGAAGGTACATTGCTAGTGGTACTTAGTTGGTGGTACATTTCTCTAGCAGTATCTTTCACTTACTCAGATTTTATTATGAAGATGATGTCTCAGCTAACGATGCATGGTTTGGCCGTGTATTCATTGATGGTGTCTTAGAATTAGGAATTCTTTTAGTGTTGTTGGTATGAGTTTAGCAGCGTTATATAGATGTCTAACCAATACCTCATTTTGATGTGATTACAAATTTAGTAAGAGAAGAACTCACATAAAAGGTATATAAAGACTTTATCTCTCCCAAACACTACATTTCATGAAGGCTAAAATATAATTAAAATGTGGGTTGATTTAAAAAAATCAGATAAGGATAAAAATAAAAAATTGACATAGTTATTCTTTCATGATTCTATAATTATCCATGTAGAAATATTTAATATTATTAACAAAAGGTTATTCTTTAAAATATTATCTTTAATACACATTCTCCTTGATAACATTCGTATTATTCCTAAAATTCTATAAGCCTCAATATTATTTTATTTTTTACTACATCCACCTTTCTAAATAGAATTATTCATATACATAATAGTTTGAATTTGAAATTTTATTTTCAATCTACAATAACAAACCATTATATTTTTTATTAAACATAGCCTTTAGATCATATCCCAAATAGATATCATATATTGAATCTGATTTTAGAAGTTAATTAATTTTTAAGGAAACTAAAACCTTAAGGATTGAAGCAGATCATAAAATCTATTCTAATTCTCAATAAACTAATTTTAATGGTTTCAAATACTCTTTCTAGCATTAAAATGTATTTTTATACTAATGATCCTATATGAATCCATTTTACACTTAGGTAAAGACCCTTTTTATTTTTGTATATTATTTATATTAGACCTAATGTGGATGCCTCAAGAGTTCAAGGGTATCTCAGAGATGTAAGGCCCAGGTTTATAGCCTAAAAATTGTTTTTTGGGATAATTGATTGTCCTCATGGTTTATAGAAAATGTGTGGGGTAGGCTATTTGGTCTCTCATCATTGTGTGGTGCTAGACAGTGGGGTGGAGTAAGGTGCATGGATTTCCCAAACCATTCACTATAGGGGAAATTACCATAAAAAAAACTATAGACATTGTTTCGGATTTGCCTTTCATAGTTGGTGCATGGTTTCTCTTACTATGTAGACAAATTGTGAAAAGTGCCCCTTGAAACAGAAGCTATCACACAGTTAACGCACGGTATGACTAACTGTGCAGCCAATTAACATGACACCTAGTTTTGTATTATTTAATAGAAATGATCATAAATGAAATGTTTTAGCACCCCCTCATTTCTTATTATTATCCAATAGACTAGAGACACATTTTCTCATCATCTAAGATATTTTATTCCTCTAATCTAGGATCTTCAACATCTCTTCTATTCAAAATTTGATCAAATCACAATTTGTCTAATTAGATATACATATGAATGTTCTTGATTCCTTTTTATACATTTGTCTTTCTTCATTATATTGATATTGATTTTTAGATGTAGGATCATATGCCAAATTTTTAGGGTTTTGATCCATTAATTAGATCTCTTATAATATATTCTAATTATTGGCTAATAATGGATTAGGACAGTCATATGATTATAGGGTATGTGGTATATAACTGAAGCCTCAAGCTTTGTTATTTTATCAATTGGCATATGTGTGTACCAATTTCATGAGCATATTTTATTAAATTAATGTTCCATGTTTATATTTGTTAGAAGTGTATTCTAAAACTCTTATAATATATTTTATCTATTGTTGGAGGTTATGACCTCTACATTGAGTTCCCCAAGTTGAGGTTCTCCCATAATTATGTTCTTTGATGTTTGTTATGTGTGTCTGCGCCACCGGTCAGGTGTGATTTTTATTCCGCATGCTAATGGTAAGACCTTATATAATTAAATTACTATTCACTGGTTTTTTGACTATCCATTGAATTTGATAGTGTAACTTGACCCTTATAAAGTAACTGTTATAATTAATTAATAAATTTTTAAATGGTAAAATTTTGAATTATATTAAATATATGACTTGTCCTAATCATATGTAATTGAAGAACATGATTTCACATCTATGGAAAAACATTATATGTCTAATAGAAAGTAGCAGAGCAAACCTTAAAAAATTATTATGACTTAAATGTGGTAATAAGTGGTTTCATGCCTACTTATCGTTGTCATACTAATTAATGAAAATGGATTGAACTGAATGAATTATCAAATGGAATGAGTATTACATTCATTCATTAATTAAATAGATCAATTAAAATGCCCCTCTTGTAATTATAACATGACATTACTATTGGAGTGTTCATGCTCGATTTTGACTTGGATTCCTGAGGGAATACCATTTTCTCTAATTGATGCCATTTTGATTCAATAATACTGGTTTCCAATGGTGAGACCTACCTTGGAACCCAATATTTTTCTATAGGTGGATTCCTAGTATAAAACATTAGGATCACTCAATTATTATTATAGGATGCTCTGGATAAAATCCTTATATCTTTTCTAACATCTACGAACATGATGCACCTTAGATATACCCTTGGTCTTAGTCATTTCTTATCCCATTTTACAATGGGTGAATTCTTTGGAATCAATTAGAATTATTATTGTGTAATTCATTGGGTGATGACCCTTGGATTACACTCTCACCCGTTGTACCGATTCTATAGTTTACTATCTGAGTTGGCTATCCCCCTAATGTTATGGATTCCTTAGTTATTACCTTAGATCCCTTTGATTATTATCACCATTACATGATTCCTTTTTATATCTTGGAACCTTAATTATTATTATTATCATGTGAGGATGTCATTTAATTTTATACCACAATTGAATTACAAATATAAAATGGAACATAATTAATTAATGAATGTGTTACACGCTCAGACACCTATAGAGGCTGAAGTCATTAATTGTGGGTTTGTGTTATTGTAGTTTATTACTTTAATATGTGAATTCTTTTAAACGGTTTTAGTATATATTAGATGTACTGGATGTTATAGCCTTCGTTGATGGTGGTCTAATGAGATTTATCTCACACACTATAACAGACTTCATTGAAACCTGATAAAACTATATATATGCATGTGTTGACAAGATGAAACATCCTATCTTAAACACTTTATTTCCTACTCACATAAGATGGAACTTGGTAGTAGATGATTGTAACAACCTGAGATTTTATAAGATATATTATTTTTAATTTCTTTCATATCTTCTGCTGTACGCTACACCAAGATTATCTTGTGCTATACGCAGCACCGTATTAGCTTGCAGTATACGCAACACTAATCTTGGAACAAGCTACACACAATTTCAAGTTTGTTTGATAGTAGTTATTCTATGAAACATTGAGTGTATATATATATATATTCAATGTATAAATGAATTATGGTTGGATTTTGTTATACGCAACAACAATGGAGTCTTGCACTACACGCAACCCTGACTTGGATTGTATTACACACAATCACAACCTTCCTTGATAGCGTGTGTTGTACGCAATACTGGGTTTCACTAAACAACGATATATGGTTATAATATTATTATGAACTAGCCGTTATGAATATTAATAACTAAATTTTTAATGTTATAACATTATTATTTCATCTTACACATTTTCTAGAACATGGTATGTGAACAAAATAAATTTTTCGGGTAAAATGAGTATTTTTCAAAAAATGCAGTTTTGCCGCCCTTTGATGGCGCACCCACTTTAAATCTAGTTTTGGACATGTTTATAAGTTCAATTTGACAAAATAAAATTCTTCTTTGGAATAAGGATATAGAAATTTACTTTGGATAAATTTTTCATATTATTATGATAACTTTCATATTTTAATGAATAGTAAAAACACGCTATATTTTAATTAAAAACAACTTTTTTCATCGTAATAATTTATATGGTTAAATTATAATATTTAATGATTTTAAAGTATAAATAGAATATATTTTTACCATTTAATATAATTTATGTCATTATCATTGATTTTACATTGAATTCATAGGTAAAATCATTTTAATCTTTTGCAATGTTTTAACTTTTAAAACCCATTTTCTTAACAACGAGATTAATTTTAAATTAATTACTGCAACTTATGTGTTTTGAATTTTGAAAAATGGATTCCATATTTAGATTCAGTGGGTTTAAATTATGTTAATAGGTTACTTTTTATTTTTTTTGAGATTATGAATAGTAACTACGGTAATTTTTATTTACTGCAGTTAAAGGTAAATCGGGTAATTAAGGGTAAATATAAGATTATAAAATTACCCTAACACTTGAAAAAATCCTATTGTATGAATAAAAGTCGACCCATATCACCTAAGGGTCGGACTAGATTCATTTCATGGACTTTTGACTATGAAATAATATAATTATTATTAAAACCAACGAAAGTGACAACATGTCACTCTCTTAAATCTTATAAGTATAATAATTTTAATTTATTGATAAACTTAATGAAACTTAGAAAATAAATAGTCTACAGAAAGATAATAAAGTTATCTACATAATATGAATTTATTTATAACTTTTTTGGATTAAAATATTATCATTAATTATGACACAATAGTGATGTTGAAATTATTTTATTGATTGAAATATCAAATAAATGATTTTAAAATTATTAAAATAAATATTATATGAACTATTTAATGTGCTCTACAAATTTTCTAGATATAAATGACATGTTATGAATCTATTTAATATTTTAGTTCGAACATATCTTCTGTACATATTTTATTTAAACTCAAATAAATGAATAGTGTCAAAATTGATACTACTGTTAATTTATAGAAATTACATATTATAAAATTGTTTAAAAATGAAAAAAAAAATTAAAAATTGTAAATTAAAATATATATGGTCTAAAATGTCATAAATAAAAAAATTATGGAAAATTCACAACATATAAGTAATTATTTATATTGATTTAAAGTTTATAATATTATTACCACAAATAAAATTAAATAGATTATATAAGGATAAATCATGTTGATAATTTTTAATATAAATTCCCAACTTGCCTAAATTTTATTGGTTGATGAGATTAAAACCCTATATCATCTAATATTCTGATTTGAGTCATTTTAGAGGTTTTTATGTGGGGTTTGAATTTATTATAAATTAATATTTCTTATAATTCCAAAGGTGCCCCTCTCCTCCCTTATAAAAGGGAACCTCCTCCCTCTCCTCCTCACAACTTTTTGAGACTTAAATCTCGGAAAAACCCTACCCATTTACCTTATAAACTTCCTTAGAAACATACTAGAGGTCCTGTTCTTCTTAAAAGACCAATTTTAGTGCCCTAAGAGGAGGTTTCAAAGAGGCGTTTCGAAGAAGAGGTAATATCCGTTACTGATTCTTTCAAATTTATTTCTTCTTCTACCTACTTTTATTTAGTTGTTTCATTATATTTTAATAACATAAATATCACTAATATACTGATATGTTATTATAAATATGAAACAACCCTATTTCACCTTCTATCCATCCTAAGGAAAATGAAATCACCGCGCCTGTGTACGGACGAAATACCGTCTCCACGCCGTGGTGTAATCTATTTTTCAACCAACACCTTACTTGGATGGGTATAATGGTGTAAATAATAACTACATATTATTATTATAAAATCATACTAATTCTAAGATATTATATAATTCACTCCAATTCCATTCAATAAATATGAGAATGATATCATCGCTCGTGCATACGTACGGATTACCGTCTCCACGATGCGATGAGATTAATTTTCCATGTTAACAATTCAAGAATGATTACAAAGTATATATAATAAGTAATAATGAAATATATGAAATAATAATTCCATTGGATATATATATATATATATGTATTTCATCTACTTAATTCCACCCAATTCAATAAGGAAACGAAAACAGTGTTCATGCGTACGTACGACCTACAATCTCCTTGAACGGTGTATTTCTTTCCATTTATCGATATATTATATATATGTATATTCTTAATATATATTCTTGAATTAAGTAATCATGATCTAATTAATCATATGAATAATCACAAGTCAAAACACAGATGACAAATGAAACTAATTTACCCAAAATGCTCTTTAACGTGGAATTTACAAAAGAACGGGTAATATAAAGTCATTAGTGAACCATATATGATATCATAACAATGAATATGATTCTGTAATAAGTCAATGAAATTATTTAAATCATTATACAGGAGGTTTAGAAACATACGAAGCATATCAGACCTAAGGTAAGGGATAACCTTTCCAATCTCGTTCTTATCCGAGATTGTCTATTTGTAAGTATTTACTCGGGATATTGTTATCAACCATGTACATGTTTTCTAAATGTTTTTTATGTATTTTTGAAGTAATTTTCACCCATTTTTGAATTTTATTGCATGGTATGTAAAGAATCTTTCTTTTTTTTACTATATGAGGAACTTTTTGAATTTTCCGACAAAAGTACAAGGAGAATGTTTTTTTAACTTATACGGCATGAATGGATTTCTTACTGTTTCATAAATCCTTATTTTCAAGAAGATTAATATATAATATTTCATTATTATTTTTAACAAAATACTTTTCTTTTAAAATTTCATGGCATTTTGTGAAAAGAAAAATAATTTTGAAGAAGAAAGGATATTTTCCTCAAGAATTCATTTCAAGTGTTTTTTCAAAACTATTTTCCATATAAGATGACATTATTTAGTATGATTATGTTTCAAGTGTAATGTCTCTATGATTTAAATGGTTTAATTTTTCTTATGATGAAATGATATACATTTTTTTTATATGGATTATGTAATGATGGGATGATTTTTATGAAACCCATTTTATTCTTTGGGTTATGATGAATGATTTATGTTTATGTTGTGGCACAAGTATGAATGATTTAATTATGAGATGGGTGGGACCTATATCTCCCTCCAATGCATTGGGTAATGATTTATATTTCATGAGATAGACATGGATGAAACGATAATTAAATCTGGTTCAGTAATACAGGGCTGGAACGGTATGTAAACCCAGTTCAGTAAGGGACTTTATCCACTAAGATGGTCTTGGCAGCAATGCCTTGGCTACTATGGAAATCATATCATGTGCTTAATGTTTTTCCACAATTAAAAGTTTAATTTACAAGCTATTTTATCATGATTGATGTTCCATTATGATATGTGCCTTTCGTACTGCCATGTTTTATGTCACTACTCAAGATTTCGATGTTTAAACATTATGTTCATGTTTATATGTTCAAATGTATATGGTTTGTTTTATTTTCTCCATGCTTACCCTTACTGAGCATTTTAGCTCACCCTTTATATGTTTTATTTTCCCCAGGATATAAATAATGGTTTTAGGTAAGGAAACAAAAGGGAAAGATCTTTATGGGAGATATTGAAGATCTTTCACCACGATTAGAAGATTATATTCAGAGTTTCCAAAGACACTGAACTATTACAGTCCTTTGGTGTCTATTTTTGTTATGAATTAAGTATTCTACAAGGTTAATGTAATGTCCATGTACGTCAAGATTTGGGTCTCTACAGTTGGTATCAGAGGAAATGTTTTTTCAACCTATCGAAACTAGGATGCAAGAACTTTAGAGAGATCCCTAGAGATATTTCTAAGGTATATCTATGGATGTCCCTAAGGTTAAGTATAAGTATAGGATATAGTCCTAGAATTATGGTAATGATATTATAATTAAACCTAGGATGTTAGATATGGAAGGTACTCCCCCTTTATAATTTTGTTTTCCCTATCATGATGTTTGCCTCACACTATCCTTTTTGCGGTTTTAGACGATGGCTGGAACCCAAAGGAACCGTGTTGATCAATGTAATGTACGATGCAATTATTGTCCTCCTGAACAAAACAATGTTATGGGAGATGGAGTGCACAATCTTATTTCGATAGTTGCACAAGATATGAATCATTCTGGACTTCCAAATGAGCAGAGAAAGGAGAAACATTCTGTTGAATCCTTCATGAGGCAGCGTCCATCTTCATTCAGTGGGTCTTCTGATCCATTAGTGGCTGAACAATGGATCAATACCACTGAAAAGATATTTTTAGTTCTACATTGTTCCGAGAAAGATAAATTCCTCTTAGTAGTGTATCGTTTGGAAGGTGATCCTGATCAATGGTGGAATCTTATCAAGAATACGAGGCAAAGAGATGAAATTGAGTCCATGGAATGGGATGAGTTCAAGAAATTATTTTTCAATAAGTACTTCACTCGTACACTTCGAACAAAGATGGAGATAGAGTTTCTTTAACTTAAGCAAAAGGATGATGAATCTGTTGGTATTTATGAGGTGAATTTTACACGTCTTGCAAGGTATGCATCTGGATTTATCATTCAACCTGAAATTAAAGTTGGTCGATTCTTCAGTGATTAAAACCAAGTCTTCAAAGGGCATTAACTATAAGATACTTCAATAGCTATGAAGAAACTGTGCATTGTGCTATCAAGGTAGAACTGGAAATTGGTGTTACATATCCATCTCATGGTTTTGACAAGAAACGAAATATGGAGTTCAAGGAAAAATCTCAGAATAATGGTGAAAAAAAGATGAATGTTACTTTATGCTCAATGTGTGGAAAGAAGCATGGTGGAGATTGTCTAAAAGGTACTAGAAAATGTTTCAAGTGTGGAAAAGAAGGTCATCAAGCAGTGGAGTGTTGAAGTAATGGAAAAAGGGATGCTAATGATTTGAATAAAGAAAAGACTGAAGAGAACGCACCACCAACACTTTAATGCTTCAAGTGCAAGGAAATGGGGCATTATTCTAATCAATGCCCTAATACATGTGTTAATGATGATCAACATGAGAAAACCATATAAGGATAAGGATAAAGCGATGTCAGATACGATTACTATTGGCAATGTTGAGTATGTAAATGATGTAGTGGAATGATTATGTGTTTATGTAAGGGGATTCCAAAATAATGTTGTGGAATCTAATTTATCATACTGTGGAATATTGGAATATCTATGTATTGGTTTATTATGGTTTTCAATAATTATATGGTACCAGTAACCATGAAAAGTGATTCAAATAATTTGGAAAGTAGATGATATGCACAAAATAAAGGGATAAGGAGAAAATAAATTTTTTGATAGCCTTCATGAGCTCATGATTGATATATGGACTAAGTGATATCATGGTTTGAGTATATAGAATTTTTGGGATTTTGGTATGTGGAACGATTTAACTTTTGACAGCACTAATGTTTTCACTAAGGTTCTATGGTATTCATGTTTCAAAAGAATACATGATTAAGGTATTCAAATGTTTTTAATGTGAGCAACAAGATATATCTTATGATATATGGGGGATAAATGATGATATTCACATGCTCAGTAGATGAAATTTCTAGTAATCGTTTTCTTTATACTATGATATTGGACAAATGTATAATCCTAAATATTGGAATGGATTATGTTGGACATAAGATAGTATTGTTTAAGGATAGAAATTTTTTTGATATTATTTCTGGAATGTTATAATAGTATAGTTTTAGAAAAAGGACAACCTGCAGGATATGCAACGACCCGTCGCGTCAGACAAGGTTGCGGGAATTGAACCCACAACCGAAGTGAGACAGGCCTTTATCGCCTACCACTAACCTACAAGAAGTCTGTGGCTAGTAGAAACTAGTTTTATTTTATTAACCGTTATGATAGATGAAGTATAAGTCCATTTTTGGAATGATATACGATAGATGGACTTATGTATATAACTATTGCTAACCTTTTTTTGAGACAGATGGAATGACCCATTATTCTATCACATGATCTGCTAACACTTCATGAATGACAAATTCAACTTCTTTTCGTTAAGAGATGAAGTGAAAATTGTTCAAGGCACAAACAATGGTGAGATTGTACTAATATCAAGTAAGTATTTCTTTGGATTCGAAAATTCTTCAACATTAGGGAAATGATCCTGAAAACCAAAAATGTTGTCCTAGTGCCCTCATATCAGATGAATCAGATGGTACCTTATAACATCACAAATTTATGGCTTTGTGATTGTTGGATTTTTCATAGACATGTTCTCTACCACTCTCCATCAGAACATAATGGTTAGATTTTTCTTCCATATCCATATTTTCACCTATGTTCTCCTATATGGAAACCCAGTGATGAGTAACTTTGGGTAATCATTACATTTCATACTTTAGTTTTTAAAATTAAATTTTAGTATTTCTTTTTATGATGTGGGTTTCTATGAATAGTAAACGATTTATAACCCCGACGAATTTTGAGGGCGAAATTCATTTTAAGGGGGGTAGAATGTAACAACCCGAGATTTTATAAGATATATTCTTTTTAATTTCTTTCATATCTTCTGTTGTACGCTACACCAAGATTATCTTATGCTATACGCAACACCGTATTATCATGCAGTATACGCAACACTAATCTTGGAACGTGTTACACACAATTTCAAGTTTGTTTGATAGTAGTTATTCTACGCAACATTGAGTGTATATATATATATATATATTCAATGTATAAATGAAGTATGGTTGGATTTTGTTATACGCGACAACAATGGAGCCTTGCACTACACGCAATCCTGACTGGGATTGCATTACACGCAATCACAACCTTCCTTGATAGCGTGTGTTGTACGCAATACCGGGTTTCACTAATCAACGATATATGGTTATAATATTATTATGAACTATCCGTTATGAATAGTATTAAGTAAATTTTGAATTTTATAACATTATTATTTCATCTTACATATTTTCTAGAACATTGTATGTGAACAAAATATTTTTTTTGGGTAAAATGAGTATTTTTCAAAAAATGCAGTTTTGCCGCCTTTTGATGGCGCATCCACTTTAAATCTAGTTTTTGAAATGTTTATAAGTTCAATTTGACAAAATAAAATTCTTCTTTGGAATCAGGATATAAAAATTTACTTTGGATAAAATTTTAATATTATTCTGATAACTTTAATATTTTAATGAATAGTAAAAACACGCTATGTTTTAATTAAAAACAACTTTTTTCATCGTAATAATTTATATTGTTAAATTATAATATTTAATTATTTTAAAGTATAAATGGAATATATTTTTACCATTTAATATAATTTATTTCATTATCATTTATTTTACATTGAATTCATAGGTAAACTCATTTCAATCTTTTGCAATGTTTTAACTTTTAATACCCATTTTTTTTAACAACGGGATTAATTTTAAATTAATTACTGCAACTTATGTGTTTTGAATTTTGAAAAATTGATTCCATATTTGGATTCAGTGGGTCCAAATTATGTTAATAGGTTAATTTTATTTTTTTGAGATTATGAATAGTAACTACGGTAATTTTTATTTACTATAGTTAAAGGTAAATCTGGTAATTAAGGGTAAATATAAGATTATAAAATTTTCATACCACTTTCCAAAATCCTATTGGATGAATAAAAGTCGACCCATATCACTTAAGGTTCTGACTAGATTCATTTCATGGACTTTTGACCATGAAATAATATAATTATTATTAAAACCAAAGAAAGTGACAACATGTCACTCTATTAAATCTTATAAGTATAATAATTTTAATTTAGTGGTAAACTTAATGAAACTTAGAACATGAATAGTCTCCATAAATCTAATAAACTTATCTACATTATATGATTTTATTTATAATTTTTAGGGATTAAGAAAGTATCATTAATTATGACACAATACTTATGTTGAAATTATTTTATTGATTGAAATATCAAATAAATGATTTTAAAATTATTAAAATAAATATTATATGAACTATTTAATGTGCTCCACTAATTTCATAGATAAAAATGACATGTTATGAATCTATTATATATTTTATTTCGAACATATCTTCTATACATATTTTATTTAAACTCAAATAAATGAATAGTGTCAAAATTGATACTACTGTTAATTTATAGAAATTACATATTATAAAATTGTTTGAAATTCACAAAAATATTTAAAAATTGTAAATTAAAATATATATGGTCTAAAATTTAATAAATCATACAATTATGTACAATTAACAACATATAAGAAATTAATTATAATGATTTAAAATTTAGAATATTATTACCACAAATAAAATTAAATAGATTATATAAGGATAAATCAAGTTGATAATGTTTAAAATAAATTCCCAACATGTATAAATATTATTGGTAGATGTGATTATAAGCCTATATCTTCTAATATTCATATTTGAGACATTTTGTAGGTTTTTATGTGGGTTTGTAATTTATTATAAATTAATATTTATTATAATTCCAAAGGTTCCCCTCTCCTCCATTATAAAAGGTCACCTCCTCCCTCTCCTCCTCACACATTTTGAGCCATCAAGCTTGGCCAAACCCTGACCATTTACCTTCTCAACCTCCTTAGAAACATACTAGAGGTCCTGGTCTTTTTCAAAGACAAATTTTAGTGCCCTAATAGGAGGTTTCAAAGAGGATTGTTGAAGAAGAGGTAATATACGTTACTAATTCTTTCAAATTTATTTCTTCTTCTACCTCCTCTTCTTTAGTTGTTTAATTATATTATAATAACATAAGTATAAATAATATACTTATATGTTATTATAAATATGAAACAACCCCATTTCACCTTCTATCTATCCTAAGGAAAATGAAATCACCGTGCGTGCGTACGTACGAAATACCGTCTTCACGCCGTGGTGTAATCAGTTTTTCCACCGCCACCTTACATGGATGGGTATAATGGTGTAAATAATAGATACATATTATTATTATAACATCATACTAATTCTAAGATATTATATCATTCACTCCAATTCTATTCAATAAATACGGGAATGATATTGTCGCTTGTGCGTACGTACGGATTACCATCTCCACGATGCGATGAGATTCATTTTCCATGTTAAAAATTCAAGAATGATTATAAAGTATATATAATAAGTAATAATGAAATATTTGACATAATAATTATACTGGATATATATATATATATGTATGTATTTCATCTACTTAATTCCACTCAATTCAATAAGGAAACGAAAACAGCGTTCATGCGTACGTACGACCTACCGTCTCCATGAACGGTGTATTTCTTTCCATTTATCGATATATTATATATATGTATATTATGAATATATATTATATATAAATAATGTTTTATATTCTGTAATTAAGTAATAATGATATAAGTAATCATATGAATAATTACAATTCAAAACACGGACGACAAATGAAACGATTTTACCCAAAACACTCTTTAACGTGGAATTTACAAAAGAATGGGTAATATAATGTCATTAGTGAACCATATATGATATCATAATAATGAATATGATTATGTAATAAGTCAATGACATTATTTAAATCATTATACAGAAGGTTAGGATACATGCGAAGCATATCCGACCTAAGTTAAGGGATAACCTTTCCAATCTCGTTCTTATCTGAGATTGTTTGTTCGTAAGTATTTACTGGGGCTATTTTTATCATCCATGTACATGTTTTCTAAAAGTTTTCTTTATGTATTTTTGAAGTCATTTTCACCCATTTTGACTTTTATTTCATGGTATGTAAATAATCTTTCATTTTTTTACCATACGAGGAACTTTTTGAATTTTCCGACAAAAGTACGAGGAGAATGTTTTTTTAACTTATACGGCATGCACAGATTTTTTACGGTTTCATAACGCCTTATTTTCTGGAATCTTAATCAACAAGATTTCATTATTATTTTCAACAAAATCCTTTTCTTTTAAAATTGCATGGAATTTTGTGAAAAGAAAAATGATTTTGAAGAAGAAAGGATATTTTCCTCAAGAATCCATTTCAAGTGTTTTGTTAATTCTATTTTCCATCTAAGATGACATTATGTAGTTTGATTATGTTTCAAGTGTAATGTATATATGATTTAAATGGTTTCATTTTTCTTATGATTAAATGATATCCATTTGTTTTATATGGATTATGTAATGATGGGATGATGTTTATGAAACCCATTTTATTCTTTGGGTTATGATGAATGATTTATGTTTATGGTGTCGCACAAGTAATACTTATTTCATTATGAGATGGGTGGGACCTATATCTCCCTCCAATGCATTGGGTAGAGACTTATATCTCATGAGATAGACATGGCTGAAACGACAAGTAAATCCGGTTCAGTAATACAGGGCTTGAATGACATGTAAACCCGGTTCAGTAAGGGACTTTGACTACTAAGATGGTCTTGGCAGCAATGCCTTGACTACTATGGAAATAATATCATGTGATTAATATTTTTACAATATTACAAGTTTTATTTCCAAGATATTTTATCATTATTGAAGTTCCATTATGATCTGTGCCTTACGTACTACCATGTTTTATGTCACTGCTCAATATTTCGATGTTTAAACATTATGTGCATGTTTTTATGTTCAAATTCATATGGTTGTTTTTATTTTCTCCATGATTACCCTTACTGAAAATTTGAGCTCACCCTTTATATGTTTTCTTTTCCCCAGGATATAAAGATAGGGTTTAGGTAATGAAACAAAAGGGGAAGATCTTTATTGGAGATATTGAAGATCTTTCACCATGATTAGAAGATTATATTCTGAGTTTCCAAAGACACTAAATTACTACAGTCCTTTGGTGTATGTTTTTGTTATGTGTTATGTATTCCACAAAAGTAATGTAATGTCCATGTACGTCAAGATTTGGGTCTCTATAAAGATTATGATGGAGATCATGATTAATGGAATGTTTTTGGATTTATTTTTCTACATTTTTATATCATTTGAAGACGTATTTTTTATACATGTGTTTAGTTTTAATGATACATGACATGTGTTATTAGATTTTTAATATGATTATCAGTTGTTCATTTGTTTAATATTCTTATATGATTCTGATTTCCCATTTGTTATCTTGTAATAATTATGATATTTAACTGTTATCATATCTATTTGTTGTGTTCCACTATCATGATGAGTTAATTGTGTCCCCATGGATACACCTAGGACCTCACTACTAGTCAAGAGCCTTTAACATTCAGGGAGATGTTCTTGAGTCCATTTGGATAATTTGGATCAGTCCATATTTTAGTGGAATCTGGGTTTGGGACATCAAAGAGTGGTATAAAAGGATTACCATCTTAATTTAATATTTAGATACAATATTCATGATATTATAAATGATCTCATAATTCTTTGTAGGCCATTATTAGGCATAACTAACCCATATTCATGGTAAATGATGAGTTACCAGAATTATAATTGTTGTTCTGTTTCTACCTATTACACTTGATATCATTTCACCATTGGGTAATTCACATGATATGTGATAGTTATTATAATTAATCTAACTGATAAATTCATTTAATCCTTGGCTTAATGTTATTATGGAAAATATCATTGTTACATGCATCATTATAGGAACCTATAATTCACATGACATGCATATTCCATGCCATATAAGAGAATTTAACTGCTTCCATTTTCTTATTTTCCTTTTTTTGATGAGTGATCCTTGTTTATATATATGTATATGATTATTTTTTTTGATAATATTGAGTGATTTTTAATTTTAATTACTATGTGTATGAGACATCGTCGATTGTATTCGGTAGTTTACTGTGTCACTATATTGTACTTAACATGTTGCATTTTGAGATTGAATGTAGGTGGGATTAAATTGACAATAAATGTGTTTCAATTTCAATGATATGGTGTATGGGGTTTGATTCACTAGGAAGGGTTATCCTTCTTAAATAGTACTTGATATATCAAAATAAGAAAATGAATCTTAAAAATTTTACATCTGAATTATGAAATTAATGAATTATAGTAAATGAAGAGATATAGTGTAGTTAACCCTTCCTCTACTAGAACCCCAAAAAATTTTATTTGAGAAAAAACTAATACATGGCCTTCTATAAAGATAGATAATGTATTATAACATGAGTAATGGTCCCTTTCCTTTCATTTAGATTCTTCTAATGCTTATACCTATCTTATTAAATATTGTTATAAAACATGTTCTTATAATTTTTAGGCCAATGCCACCACGACACCTTCATGTCATTCACTTGGAGGGTGGTGACGACCATGGTCTAGATGTGGTGGGCCTTGAGTATCCAGTCTTACCACCCCAAGGGACAATTGAGGAACTAGAAGTTATACCTAATTTGGGAACTAAAGGACAACTTCGTGGTAGTTTTCTATATATGATTCATTCCATGAATGGTGATCCAGGACCTACCCTTATAATGGATGATCTGACCCCTGATTTCCAATAGTAGCATCCTCCCAGATTCAAGGGAATGATTGTACATAAGATGATGTGTCTTGGATGGAGGCCATACAATCTATCATTGAGAATCTAGAGACACCTTTAGAGTAGTGATTCATAATTTCTACATATATTATGTGTGATTCAGGGAACTCCTGGTTATATATAATTATCAAGGTTGGTCTCAATTAGGGTATGGTATGTGATGATTTCTGGATTTTATTCTATGAATAATTCTATAACTATATGATGGGATCTTAGATAGAATATGATTTTATGCATCTCAATAAGCGTTACATGCTATTTATGGAGTATTTAGCACCTTTACTAGAGTTACAACACATTTCACTTCTTCTGGTCGGTGATGAGATTTCACGTACTGGACACTATGAGGATGTGATTTGGTTTTCCATCTTTAATCAGGTGAATGTATGTTTCCTACCTAATTTCATTAATATTATCAAACATTCCCTTATCATTGAACATATAACGAGTGTAAGAACCCAGATCTTCTTTTCAGGTATGTTTTTCTTTTTTATGGTGTTTTTGATAAAATAGTAATTTTTGGAAATTTTTGTCGTACACGCCATGTACTCGGTTACCGTGGGTAGCCGACTGCTGGCCGTGTAGTGGGCTTGCACATGGCCATGTGGGATGAATTGGAGGCAACCTAAAGTGTATTATAAAAATGGAGAGTACATGTTGTGTACTTCAAAAGTATACGCCATGTATTTTTTTTCATTAAACGTTTCGGGGTCGCGTCTGATAGACAGAACCGTCTCCTTCTCAACCTAGTTCATCCAAGAGCACTGAGAACTCACGGATCTTTGACGAGCCCCGACCGAGCATCTATAATCCGAATCAAACACCTTCGGTTGGATTGGAATTGCATCAGTGATTTCTTATTTCTCCTAGAGAATCGTTTTCCAATTTCTCCTCTATCGCGAGATATCGTAGGTTGAACATTTTAGAAGTTTTGTAGATCTTCGATGTTATTAGAAGATTCAACCTTATAGGTTCACATATAGAGATCTATTAATCCTAAGGTATGTGGTTAATGCCTTTCCATTCAATGTCTTTGAGTATTATGTGGAAATTCCACCGATAACCTTGAACATGGTATCGCGTGTTTACCGTTTTACCCCTATTTTTTTTCCTGCCATGCTTGTATGCCTATATAAAGATAATTTGGATATGAATAGGGTTAATTGATATGATTTGGATGTGTTTTTCCCATGCATGTTCTGTTTACGACTGAGAGTTTGTGTTTTGACATGATTGATATGTTGTAGAATATTTATCCAAGTAGTTCTATAGGTTTACTTTGGCCATATTACGCTGCTATGCTCATTGACCTACACATGGTAATGGTAACCTGGTATAGTAGACTATAAGAGGAATTGACTGGGTGATCTTCCTCAGAGAGTCTTTAAGAACATTTGGAGATAAGGGGGATTGACCGAGTGAGCATTCTCAGAGAGCCTAGAACCACTTGGTTCTATAAGGGGAGTTGACCCAGTGAGCTTCCTCAGAGAGTCCTTGATTGCTTTAGACTATAAGGGGATTGACTGTGTGAGCTTCCTCATAGAGTCTTTGATTTTATTCCTAAACTTTCTAGACTATAAGTGGAATTGATGGTGAGTGATTCCTCATAGAGTCTATGAATGACCTGGGCTATTAGGGGAATTGACCGAGTGAGCATCCTTAGAGAGTCCATGACCTTGGAACTATAAGAGGAATTGACTGCGTGAGCTTCCTTAGAGAATTCTGGACTACCTAAGACTATATAAGGAATTTACTGTGAGTGCTTCCTCCAAGAGTCTTCATATACTGAACCAGGGAGGATAGGATATGTTCACTTCCTAGAGGGTTACAGTGCTTGATTGATTATTTGACTTGTGGAACTGTTTACTACTAATAACCTTCCTGTTTACCGTTTTTATATACTTTTACCTACCATATATTCACTGACTGTTAGGTACAGATATTTGGGTGTTTTCTTACTGAGATTTAGTCTCACACTTTGTCTGGGTCATGATTTTGGGACCAAACAGATTATATTGCTGCAGGTATAGGTAAGGGAAAGCGCCCTTCTACTTCAGGTACTTGACTTGCTGTGGAGCCGAAGAGCATGGGACCAAGCATATTCTTGCGATGTTGAAGACCTGTTTATATTTTATATTTTACTTTGTTTTAGTACTATTTTTATTGCAGCATTGTGACTTTTTTGGATGCTTTCCTAGACATATGTATCATGCATCATTTATAGATGTGCTCCAGTTGTTTTATTATTCCAGTCTTCTGCTGTTTAATGCTGTTGGATATTTACTGATTATTCTATTGTATGTAATTGTTTGATTTCATTGTGTACTCTTCCAATGATGGAATAGTGTCCCCACTATCACAACCAAGGCCCTTGATGCTAGTCGGAAGCCTCTGGTGTTCGGGGAAATGTGCTTGAGGCCATGTGACCAACCGGGTACGGGGTGCCACTGGGTGGCTTCTAGAACCGAGATGTTACAAAGTGGTATCAAAGGGATTCTTTTCTTCTTGACTTACTGTTTGGAGCCTATATCCAGGGATAGGATGGAATTTGTACTTGGTAATAAGCTGTGCCCAGGAGTAGCTAACCTGTGTATAGGGAAAAGCCAATCTACCTTGTTTAATTATAATTTTTTTTGTTTTTAAATTATTATAGTTGATTTGATTTCACCTTGAGTGATTCACATGATTTTTGTTGTTATTGTTAATGTTATTGAGGTTTTATTTCTGTCGTAACCCGATGAAATGAGGGTATTCCATCTCATGCATCATATAGGCACTTGTTAGAAATCACATGTCATTCATTCTTGTCATGCCATTTAGGATGCATTAGAGATTGCATGTTGTTGTGATAGATGTTGTGTAAAATGTGCATTTTTTTTGATATATTCCTTGATAAAAATACCTATTGTTTGATAGGGTATTGTTTGTCTCAGGTTTTGTTTGAATAAATTCCAAAATTTGGTTCTTGTGGTGTTACGGGCCCTCATGGACCAGAATTTAGTGGATATTTGCCTTGTTTTCCTTGTTATAACATGTATAAGATGCCAATATTTGCTTCGAGGGGAGTGTGGGCCCTCACAAATCAGAATTTTTCACTTTAATGTTTGTTTTAGTGTTTTTCTGGGCTTCGGAGTAGTTTCTGAGCCATACTATCTAGAAAAAACCTAGAACACAAACCGTGTATTTTTGACTACACACCGTGTGGTCTTTTGTTCGGGAAGAAACTATTTTTCTTAAATACACACCATGTAATTTATGTACACACCGTGTAGTCTCTAACCGTGTCATAGACCATGTGGGAAGAGATATGGGATAAGGAATTTCTTGTAGGAACACGCTGTGTACTAGCTGAACACGCCGTGTAGTATGACCTAGGTACCCGGCCATGTCATGAACAACACGGGCCCGTGTTATCCCTTCTCGTACACGCCATGTCTATCTGGAATATGCTGTGTAGTGTCAACCGTGTAGCCGAACATGTAACAAACAACACGGGTCGGTGTTATCCCTTCGCATACACACCGTTTCTAACATGAACACGCTGTGTAGTGTGAGCCATTTTTTAGGCTGTGTCACTAACAACATGGGCCAGGTGAAGCTATCTAGTACATTCCGTGTCTACCGTGAACACGTCGTGTAATCTAGTCTTAGGAGAGCCATGTGGACTAACCATGTAGAAGGACTCAGGTAGGGGAAGACGATTAAAGTACATTTCGAGTGTTAAGACAACACACTGTGTGTTTGGGGTGTTACATGACCAGGTTAGTCAGGAGTACACACCCATGTAAATGAATTAAGGGAACACACTGTGTAGGAAATGTACACACCGTGTAGTCATGTTTTGTAAAATTGAATGCTTTATTTCTTCTGTTCCCTTATTATACTCCATGTTTTCCATCCCTGATAACATTGATCTAAGGTGTGTTCTTGACCTTGCAGAGTCGTACCACCGAGACGTCCTCTGGTTGTACGCCAGTTTCCAGATGGTGATCGGACACCATACATGGATGATCAGGGATTACCTACAGATCCTCCAATTGTGACAGCCTTGGTACCATCCACTGTACCTGACATAGGTCCGGATGCACAGTTTACAGAGGGATTTCTGAGGATGATGTAGAATTTTTAGGGAGTTCCTCCTCCTGCCTTGTCGATGGATGATTTGACACGGGTCTTCCAATAGCATCATCCTTATACTTTCATAGGAGATGGATGACCTCAGGTTGTAGATTTATGGATAGAAGCTATGATGAAAATTTTTAAACATCTGGAGATACCTCCAGAGAAGAGGGTGAAGCTCTCTACCTACATGCTCTAAGACTCCACCAAGAGGAGGTGGGATGTGATCTCATAGGCGGTATGCCAGAAGAATATGGATTGGAAACAGATTTGGTGCATCTTATATGATTAATTATATCAAGAGACCTTGAGGGCCAATTGAGGACGAGAGTTCATGAGTCTGGAGAATGGTAATGTTACTATTATGGTGTATTACTCTCGCTTCACAGAGCTACAACATTTCACGCCTAATCCAGGAGGAGATGAGTTGTTCCTTACGTGAAATGTTTAGGATGGTCTGAAGCACGAAATCCGATCTTAGGTGAACATATTTAATTTGAATTTGATACCTTCTATCATCAACAATACACTGATTACAGAGAGAAATTTGAGGGATTATGGAGGTGTGAGCTAGGGCGGTTCGACATCCAAAGTTAGTGCTCCGTCAGCTGATAGCAGGAAGTGCCGTAGGGAGGCTACACAAGGAGATCAGAGTAGGATGGATGCATCTTTCGGTAGCCAGGTGGTGTGCTACCAGTGTGGTAGAAGTGAACATATAAGGAAAAGTTTACCGAGAGACCCAGTGGAGTGCCGATATTGCAGGAATATGGGCCATTTTCAACACTTTTGTCAGTAATTCTCACCAGTATCTAGTGAAAAGAGTTCTTCTATGACTCTGCATTCAGGAGAAACACCGCCATTTTCTCTCCAGTCAGGGAATTGGAGTTATTTTGGCCATTCAGGCTGAGGTGGATGCCATGGCCATGGTGGTCAGTCTCTAGTATTTCAGCGACAACAGAGTGGATCAGCTCATATTGGTCAGGCAGGGTCACAAGGCCATGGAGCAGGCCAGACTTTTGTAGTGGAGCAGACCCAGTAGAAGAAGGATCCTAGACCCTCCACAGATCGAGGAATGATCTTAGTTGCCTCAGTTTTATCTTCAGCTAGTTTCGACACATGAGCTTCCCAAATCGTTATATCTATTTCTATTGTGGAAAGCCTTGGGATCTATATCGTTTTGTCTTCTGATATCTTGAAAATAGACACTGCGTTGGGGACTAGAACAAATAGTGTACATCAGTGCTAGGAGTACCCTCTACAGGTTGGTGGGTGTCACTTCTTATAGGACCTATATGTCCTAGATATGACATGCTATGATGTCATTCTTATGATGGAATGGTCAGTTCCATTCCAGGCAGTCATCGACTATTACCACCGCAGGGTGAGTTTCATATCACTAGAGTTTGGATCCTTTCTTCATAAGGGAGAATAGGATGTCCAAGTAAGAATAGAGGGTCCAGAGCATCAGGGGTTGAGAGGAGTTATAACAAAGATTTCTATTCTATATCTAGATGACCGGGGAATTCACAGTTAGACCTTCCTCCAGTGGTGGATCGTTTCAGAGATTTCGTTTGAGAGGAATTTTCAGGTTTGCCTCCAAAGCGTGAGGTATACTTTTGTATTGAGCTTGTTCTAGGAGCCTCACAAATTTCCAATCCTCCTTATAGGTTGTCTACATGAGATTTTCAAGAGCTCAAGAAGCCGTTGGAGGAGTTGCAGGCAAAGGGTTTCATCTAACCTAGTACTTCTCCTTGGGGTTTTCCTGTCCTGTTTGTGAAGAAGGCAGATATTACCCTTAGGATTTTTGTGGATTATCAGAAGATGAATTAGTTAATGGTCAAGAACTAATATCCATTTTCGGGGATTGATGATCTCTTTGATAAGCTTCTAGGAGCTCGAGTGTTCTCGAAGATTGAATTGAGGTCCGGTTACCATCATTTGCATGTTAGACCATATGATATACCTCTTATAGCCTTCTGGAGTAGGTATGGCCTATACAAGTATGTGGTTATCCCGTTCGGTCTCAAGAATGTACCTGAAATTTTCATGTCACTGATGAACCGAGTGTTCCATCCATATTTGGATTCCTTCTTGGTTGTTTTTGTGGAAGATATCTAGGTGTACTCTCACACTCGACACGACCATGATACCCATCTTGAGATCATTTTGAGTACACTGATGCATCATTAGTTATATTCTAAGATCTAAAAGTTCCACTTTTGGATGGATCAGATTCAATTCCTGGGACATAATATCCCAGAGGAAAAAGTATCAGTGGACCCAGAGAATGTGAAAGCTATAGTTTCCTGGGAGCATCCAAAGAACATCTTTGAGGTGCGAAGTTTTCTAGGGATAGATGGATACTACATATTATTCATACAAGTCTTTTCATGCTTAGAATCACTGCTAACAGGTCAGACTAAGAAGGGTGTGGGGTTCTCATGGTCATATTCTTGTGAGTCAGCCTTCCAAGACCTGAAAGGGAGGCTGACTTCAACACCGATACTAGTCTTTCTAGAGCTGGAAAAAATCTATACTATTTACTGTGATGCTTTAGGTATCGGGTTGGGAGCTGTGCTTATGTTGGGATATGGTGTCGTTGTGTACGGGTCGCGGCAGTTGAGGCCACATGAGAGGAATTACCCGATGCACAATCTCGAGTTGGCTACCATTGTTCATTCCTTAAGCTGTTGGAGTCATTATCTTTTGTGAGGCCATTTTGTGGTTTTCACCGACCAAAAAATCCTCAAGTACATCTTCACTCAGCGTGATATGAATTTAAGATAGTGTATGTGGATTGAGTACCTACAATCCTTTGACTTTGAGCATGCCTATACAACTAGGAAGGGCAGCGCGGTGGCTGATGCGTTGTGCAGGAGGACTCAGATACACGCAGTGCAAAAGGCCAGTAGTGAGTGGTAGCTGATGAATATGTTCTCTGAGATGCATTTGGAGGTGCATGAAAGATAGGCACAGACTTGTCTGTCTTCTCTAGCTGTTACCTCTACCCTTCTTAATCGAGTTCGAATGAGGAATATATCATATTCTGAAGGCCTAGTCCTAAGGGAGAGTGTGTCAGAAGAGGACCCTATTCCAGGATGGACCATAGGTGAGGATGGGATCTTCCGTTTCTAGGTGCGTGTATGGGTTCCAACATATATACATGAGAAAATGATGTGAGATGTTCATTCCTCAGTTTGGGAAGTTCATCCTAGTGTCACCAATATGTATCGTGATCTACACTATCAGTATTGGTGGCCAGGTATGAAGATGGATGTTGCTGATTTCTTCATGAGGTTTCCACTTGTCAGCAGGTGAAGGCGGAGCATCAGAGACTAGCATGGATTTTACAGCAGTTACCCATTCCTGAGTGGAAGTGGAATCATGTCGGTATGGATTTCATGATAGGTGTACTAAGGTTGCCTCGAGGAAATGACACAGTTTGGGTTGTCATTGACAGACTCATGAAGGTCTCTTACTTCTTTCCGATCAAGGAGACCTTCAGCATTGATGAGTTGGGATGGTTGCACATCTGAGAGATTGTACGTCTTCATGGAGTTATACACTCCATTGTTTTTGATAGGCATGCACGTTTTGCTTCTCGAGTCTGGAAGGGGCTTTAAAAGGCTTTGTGTACACATGTACTTTTGAGTACAACTTACCACCCCCAGACAGATGGCCAGTCCGAGCATACGATTAAATTGATTGAGGATATGCTCCGAGCATTCATTATAGATTTTGGAGGTTCTTGGGAGAAGCATATACCTCTTTTAGATTTTGACTAAAATAATAGTTTTCAAGAAACTATTTAGATAGAACCTTATGAGTCTTTGTACGAGTGGCCATTCCGATCACCCTTATGTGGGATGGAGGTAGGAGAGGAAGATTTGCTGGGATCTCATCTTGTTCAGGAGACCTCAAGGCATATAGAGTTGATTCAGAAGAGGATTTCTACTGTGCAGTCTCGATAGAAGTCTTATGCTGATCAGAGGATAGGCTATGTGCACTTCCTACAGGGTTACTGTGCTTGATTGATTATTTGACTTGTGGAACTGTTTATTGCTAATAACCTTCATGTTTACCGTTTTTATGTACTTTTACCTGCTATATATTCACTGACTGTTAGGCACAGATCTTCAGGAGGTTTCCTACTGGGATTTAGTCTCACACCCTATCTAGTTCATGATTTTGGGCCCAAATAGATTATATTGTTTCCGGTATAAATAAGGGCAAGCGCCCTTCTACTTCAGTTACTTGACTTGCTGTGGAGCTAGATAGCATGGGACCAAGCATATGCTTGCGATGTTGAAGGACTGTTTATCTTTTATTTTTTACTTTGTTTTAGTACTATTTTTATTGCAGCATTGTGACTTATTTGGATATTTTCCTAGACATATGTATCATGAATCATTTATAGATGTGCTCTAGTTGTTTTATTATTTCAGTCTTCCACTATTTAATGTTGTTGGATATTTACTGCTTCTACTATTGTATGTATTTGTTTTCTTCCATTGTGTACTCTACCAATGATGGAATAGTTTACCCACTATCACACCTAAGGCCCTTGCTCATAGTCGGCAGCCTCTGGCATTCGGAAAAATGTGCTTGATGCCATGTGAACAACCGGGTACGGGGTGCCACTAGGTGGCTTCTAGAACCGAGATGTTACAAAGTGGTATCAAAGGGATTATTTTATCCTTGATTTACTGTTTGGAGTCTATAGCCATTTATAGGATGGAATTGGAACTTGGTAATAAGCTGTGCCCAGGAGTAGCTAACCCATGTATATGGAAAATCCAATCTACCTCGTTTAATTATAATTTTTCTGGTTTTTCAATTATTACAGTTGATTTGATTTCACCTTGAGTGATTCACATGATTTTTTTTGTTATTGTTAATGTTATTGAGGTTATATTTCTTGTCATTACCCAATGAGATGAGGGTATGCCATCTCATGCATAATATAGGCACTTGTTAGAAATCACGTGTCATGCATTCTTGTCATGACTTTTAGGAGGCATTAGAGATTGAATGTTGTTGTGATAGATGTTGTGTAAAATATGCATGTTGTTGTGATATATGCCTTGATAAAAATACCTATTGTTTGGTAGGGTATTATTTGTGTAAGGTTTTGTTTTAATGAACGCCAAAATTTGGTTCTTGAGGTGTTATGGGACCTCATGGACCAAAATTTGGTGGATCTTTGCCTTGTTGTTTTGTTATAACATGTATAAGATGCCATATTTTGATTCGTAGGGAGTGGGGTCCCTCAAGAATTGTAATTTATCACTTTAATGTTCATTTTAGTGCTTTTATGGGCTCTGGAGTAGTTTCTGAGGCTTACTGTCTGAAAAAACCCAGAACACACGCTGTGTAGTTTTGACTACATTCCATGTGTTCTTCTGTTCAGGAAGAAACTATTTTTCTTAAGTACACGCCGTGAACTTTATGTACATGCCGTGTAGTCTCTAACCGTGTCATAGACCGTGTGGGAAGAGATAATGGATAAAGAATTTCTTGTAGGAACACACCGTGTGCCAGCTGAACACTCCATGTAGTATGACTTAGGTACCTGACCATGTCACGAACAACACGGGTCCGTGTTATCCATTATCGTACAAACCATGTCTGTCTAGAACATGCCATGTAGTTTTGGTCATGTAGCCGGACGTGTAACGAACAACATGGGTCGGTATTATCCCTTAACATACACACCATTTCCAACTTGAACACACTGTGTAGTTTGAGCAGTG
This sequence comes from Viscum album, assembly GCA_963277665.1. Taxonomy (NCBI): domain Eukaryota; kingdom Viridiplantae; phylum Streptophyta; class Magnoliopsida; order Santalales; family Viscaceae; genus Viscum; species Viscum album. Next base: position 130,637,734 of record OY728138.1, on the reverse strand, counting down.
TGTTAGGCTGTGTCACTAACAACAGGGGCCAGGTGAAGCTATCTAGTACACATCATGTCTACTGTGAGCACACCGTGTAGTCTTGTCTTAGGAGATCCATGTGGATTAACCATGTAGAAGGACTCAGGTAGGGGAATAAGATTCAAGCACATGTCGAGTGTTAAGACAACACGATGTGTGTTTGGGGTGTTACATGACCAGGTTAGTCAGGAGTACACGCCCATGTAAATTACTTAAGGGAACACACCGTGTAGGAAATGTACTCTCCGTGTAGTCATGTTTTGTAAACTTGAATGCTTTCTTTATTCTGTTACCTTATTATACTCCTTGTTTTCAGTTCCTGATAACCTTGATCTAAGGTGTGTTATTGACCTTGCAGAGTCATGCCACTGAGACGTCCTCCGGTTGTACGCCAGTTTCCAGATGGTGATCAGACATCAGACATGTCTGATCAGGGATTACCTATAGATCCTCTAGTTGCGCCAGCCTTGGCACCATCCGTTGTACATGACATAGGTGCGGATTAATAGTTCAGGGAGGGATTTCTGAGGATGATGCAGATTTTTCTGGGAGTTTCGCCTCCTGCCTTGTCGATGGATGATTTGACGCTGGTCTTCCAATAGAATCATCCTTCTACTTTCTTAGGGGATGGATGACCTCAGGATACAGAGTCATGGATAGAATCCATGCTAAAAATTTTCAATCATCTGGAGATACCTCCAAAGAAGAGGGTGAAGCTCGCTACCTACATGCTTTGAGACTCCTCCAAGAGGTGGATGGGATGTGATCTCATAGGCAGGCTGCCAGCAGAATATGGCTTGGAAATAGTTTCAGTGCATCTGATACGATTACTTCTATCAGTGGACCTTGAGGGCCAATCGAGCCTAAGAGTTAATGAGTCTGGAGCCGGGTAATGTTACTGTTTTTGAGTTTTCCTCTTGCTTCACAGAGCTATAGCGTTTCACACCCATTCCAGGAGGTGATGAGTTGTTCCTTGCATGAAATTTTTAGGATGGTCTATAGCACGAAATCTGATCTCAGGTGAACATCTTCAGGTTGAATTCGATAACTTCTATCATCAACCAGGTGATTATTACAGAGAAAAATATGAGGGCTTCTGGAGCTGTGAGCTAGGGCAGTTCGGCATCCAAAGTTAGTGCTCCGCCAGCTGATAGCAGGAAGCACCGTAGGGAGGCTACATTAGGAGATCAGAGCAGGAGGGATGCATCTTCTTGTAGCTAGGTGGTGTGCTACCAGTGTGAGAGAAGCCTAAATACATGACCACGTTTACCGAGAGACCCAATGGAGTGACGATATTGCAGGAAGATGATCCATCTTCAACGCTTTTGTCAGTACTTCTCACCAGTAGGTGATGATAAGGGTTCTTCGATGACTCTGCGTTCAGGAGAAACACCACCATTTTCTCACTAGTCAGGGAACTGGAGTTCTTATGGTAGTTCAGGCTAAGGTGGAGGCCATTTCCGTGGTGGTCAGTCGCTAGTCTTTCAGTGACAACAAAGTGGATCAGCTCAGAGTGGTCAGGTAGGGTCACAGGGCCGTGGAGCAGGCCAGAATTTTGCAATGGATCAGACCCAGCGGGAGAAGGATCCTAGACCCTCCACAGTTAGAATTATGATACTAGTTTCCTCAGTTTTATCTTTAACTATTTTCCACACAGGGTCTTCCCATATCTTTATATCTATTTATATTGTGGAAAGCCCTGGGCTCTATATCATTTCGTCTTCCGATATCTTGACACTAGACACTCTATTGGGGACTAGAACGGCTAGTGTACATCAGTGTAAGGAGTAACCTCTACAGGTTGGTGGGTGTCACTTATTATGGGACCTATATGTCCTAGAGATGACATGCTATGATGTCATTCTTAGGATGGACTGGTTATTTCCATTCGAGGCAGTCATCGACTATTACCGCTGCAGGGTGTGTTTCATATCACCAGAGGGTGGATCCTTTCTTCATAAGGGAGAATGGGATGTCCAAGTAAGCAGAGTGGGTCGAGAGCATCATGGGATGGGAGGATTTATGGCCTAGATTTCTATTCTATTTCTATATGACCAAGGGAATTCACAGTTAGACCTTCCTCCAGTAGTGGATCGTTTTAGAGATTTCCTTTGAGAGGAATTCTCAGGTTTTCCTTCAGAGCGTGAGGTATAATTTTCTATTGAGCTTGTTCTAGGATCCACACCAGTGTCCATTCCTCCTTATAGGATGGCTACACCAGAGTTTCAGGAGCTTGAGAAGCAGTTGGAGGAGTTTCAGGCAAAGGGTTTCATCCGACCTAGTACTTCTCCTTGGAGTTTTCCTGTCCTGTTTGCGAAGCAGGCAGATAGTACCCTTAAGATTTTTGTGGATTATCGGAATCTAAATTAGTTAATGGTCAAGAACTGATATCCATTTCCGAGTATTGATGATCTCTTTGATCAGCTTCTAGGATCCCGAGTGTTCTCGAAGATTGACTTGAGGTCTGGTTACCATCATTTGCACGTTAGACCATATGATATACCTCTTACAACCTTCTGGAGTAGGTATGGCCTATACGAGTATATGGTTATGCCGTTCGGTCTCAAGAACGTTCCTGGAATTTTTATGTCACTTATGAAACGAGTGTTCCATTCATATTTGGATTCCTTCTTGGTTGTTTTTGTGGACGATATCTTGGTGTACTCTCACACTCGACACGACCATGCTACCCATCTTGAGATCATTTTGAGTACACTGATGTAGAATCAATTATATTCTATGATATCAAAGTTCCACTCTTGGATGAATCATATTCACTTCCTGGTTCATATTATCTCAGAGGCAGAAGTATCAGTAGACCCAGAGAAAGTTAGAGCTATAGTTTTCTGGGAGCAGCCGAAGAACTTCTTTGCGGTGCGAAGTTTTCTAGGGCTGGATGGATACTACTGATGATTCATATAGGACTTTTCACACTTAGCAACACCGCTAATAGGTCAGACTAAGAAGGGTGCAATGTTCTCATGGTCAGATTCTTGCGAGTCAGCCTTTCCGGACCTGAATGGGAGGCTGACTTCAGCACCGATAGTAGTCTTGCGAGAGCCGAGAAAAATCTATACTGTTTACTGTGATGCTTCAGGTATTGGGTTGGGAGTTGTGATTATGTAGGGATATGGAGTCGTTGCATATGGGTCCTGGCAGTTAAGGCCATATGAGAAGAATTACCCGACGCACGATCTCGAGTTGGCTGCCGTTGTTCATGCCTTATGCTGTTGGAGTCATTATCTTCTGTGAGATTATTTTGTGTTTTTCACCGACCAAAAAAGTCTCAAGTACATCTTCAATCATCATGATATGAATTTAATATAGTGTAGGTGGGTTGAGTACCTACAATAATTTTACTTTGAGCATGCCTATACTCCTGGGAAGGGCAATGCGGTGGCTGATGCGTTGAGCAAGAGGACTCAGATACAGGAAGTGAAAAAGTACAGTAGTGAGTGCCAACTGATGACTCTGATCTCTGAGATACATTTGGAGGTTCACAAAAGACAGACACATACTTCTCTATCTTCTCTAGCTATTACCTCTACCCTTCTTGATCGAGTTCGAATGAAAAAGATATCAGATTCTGAAGGCCTAGTCCTAAGGGAGAGTGTGTCAGAAGAGGACCATATTACTAGATGGACCATAGGTGAGGATGAGAACTTGTGTTTCCAGGGGCACGTATGGGTGCCAAAAGACATACACAAGGAGATGGTGTGGGATTTTCATTCCTCAGTTTGGTCAGTTCATCCCAGAGTCACCAATATGTATCATGATCTACATTGTCAATATTGTTGGCCAGGTATGAAGAGGGATGTTGCTGGTTTCATCATGAGGTGTTTCACTTGTCAGCAGGTGAAGGCGGGGCATCAACGACTAGCAGGGCTTTTATAGTAGTTACCCATTCCCGAGTAGAAGTGGAATCATGTCAGGATGGATTTCGTGAGATGTGTACCAAGGTCGCCTTGAGGAAATGACGCAGTTTAGGATGACATTGACATACTCACGATGGAATCTCACTTCTTTCCGATCAAGGAGAACTTCAGCGTTGATGTGCTAGGATGGTTGTACATATGAGAGATTGTACGTCTGCATGGAGTTCCACACTCCATTGTTTCAGACAGGGATTCATGTTTTTCTTCTTGAGGTTGGCAGGGGATTTAGAAGGCTTTGGGTACACATGTACTTTTTAGTACAACTTACCACCCCCGAACAGATGGCCAGTCTGAGTGTATATTTCAATTTCTTGAGGATAAGCTCCGAGCATTCATTATATATTTTGGAGGTTCTTGGGAGATGCATATACCTCTTGTGGATTTTGACTACAATAATAGTTTTCATACAACTATTCAGATGACACCTTATGATGATTTTTACGAGAGGCCATTCTGATCACCCTTATGTGGGATGGATGTAGGAGAGGCAACTTTGCTGGGATATCATCTTGTTCAGGATACCTCAAGGCATATAGAGTTGATTCGGAAGAGGATGGCTACTAAGCAGTCTCGATAGAAGTCTTATGCTGATCAGAGGAGACGACCTCTAGAGTTCGAGGTCGGGGATCAAGTTTTCCTGAGTGTCACACCAAGGTTGGGACAAAAGAGGATCATAAGACAAGGTAAGTTTTTACCGAGGTACATCGGGCCATTTTAGGTATTGGAGAGAGTTGGTCCGGTTTCCTATCAGTTGCAGTAACCTCATAGGTACTGGGCTATGTACGAAGTCTTCCACGTTTCTTAGCTTCAATGTTACTTCTCAAACCCGTCTCATGTCTTCCAACCCAAGGAGGTTGAATTGGAAGTGGATGCATCGTTTTAAGAGCATCCTATCCGGATCATAGATCGCAGTGCGAAGGTTCTTTGTGGCCAATCTGTTTCTCTGGAGTGGATTCTATGGTAGCACATGAGAGTACAGAATGAGACTTGGGAGAGGGAGGTAGACGTGCGATCACAGTGGCATGAGCTATTCAGGGTTTCTTCTTCTATGTCATTCTTGTGAAATTCGTGGAAAAAATTCTTCAAGGGGGGAAGTTTGTAAGAACCTAGATCTTCTTTTCAAATATGTTTTTCTTCTTTCAATATTTTTTGTGAAAAGAAGAGTTTTTGTAAATTTTTGAAGTACACACCGTGTACTCAGTTACTGCGGGTAGCTGTGTGCTTGCCATGTAGCAGCCTTGCACATGGCCATGTGAGATGACCTGGAGGCCGCCTAAATTGGAGTATGGAAATGGAGAGTACATTCCATGTACTTAAAAATTACACGTCATGTATTTTTTTTTCATTAAACGCACCAGGGTCGCGTCTGATGGACAGAAGTGTCTCTTTCTCAACCTAGTTCATTCGAGAGTGATGACCAGCCACTGATCCTTGACGAGTCCTTGGATGAGAATCCATACTCCGAATCGAATACCTTCGGTTGTGTTGGAATCACATCGGTGAGTTCTTATTTCTCATAGAGCATACTTTTCAAATTTCCCATCTCTCATGAGATATCATGGGTTAAAATTTTGATACATTTTGTAGATCCTTGACGTTATGAAGAGATTCAAGATTCGAGGTTCACATATAGAGATCTTCTAACCCCAAGGTAGGTGGTTTGTGCCTTTAAATTAAAAGTCTTTGAGTATTATGTGTAAAATCCACCAATACCCTTGAATGGGGTATTGCGTGTTTACCGTTTTACCCCTGTTGTTTTCCTTCCATGCTTGTATGATTGTTTAGAGGTAATTTGGATATGAATAGGGTTTATTGATATGATTTGGTTGTATTTTTCCCATGAATGTTCTATTTATGACCGAGATTTTGTGTTTTGACATGCTTGATATGCTATTGAATGTTTACCAAAGTAGTTCTGTATGTTTACTTTGGCCATATTACGCTGCTATGCTCGTTGACCTACACAGGGCCATGGGAACCTGGTGTAGTAGAATATAAGGGGAATTGATCGCGTGAGCTTCCTCAGAGAGAATTTGATAACTTTTGGATATAAGGGGGATTGACCGAGTGAGCATCCTCAGAGATCCTAGAACCACTTGGGGCTATAAGGGTAATTGACCGAGTGAGCTTCCTCAAAGAGTCCTTGATTGCTTTAGACGATAAGGGGATTGACTATGTGAGCTTCCTTAAAGAGTCTTTGATTTTATTCCTAAACTGTCTAGACTATAAGGGGAATTGACAATGAGTTCATCCTTAAAGATTCTATGAATGTCCTAGGCTATAAAAGGAATTGACCAAGTGATCTTACACAGAGAGTCCTTGACCTTGGGACTATAAAAGGAATTGGCTACGTGAGCTTCCTTAGAGAGTTCATCACTACCTTAGACTATAAAGGGAATTGACTGTGCGTGCTTCCTAGGAGAGTCTTCATATACTAAACCAGAGAGGATAGGCTATGTGCACTTCTTAGAGGGTTACTGTGCTTGATTGATTATTTGAGTTGTGGAACTATTTACTGCTGAGCACCTTCCAGTTTACCATTTTTCTATACTTTTACCTCCCATATATTCATTGACTATTAGGCATAGATCTTCGGGTGGTTTCCTACTGGGATTTAGTATCACACCCTATTTGGGTAATGCTTTTGGACCCAAACAGATTATATTACTGCAGGTATAGATAAGGGCAACACCCTTCTACTTCAGGTACTTGAATTTCTGTAGAGTTGGAGAGCATGGGACCAAACATATTCTTGGGATGCTGAGGATATGTTTATCTTTTATTTTGTACTTTGGTTTAGTACTATTTTTATTCCATCATTGTGACTTGTTTGGATGCTTTACTAGACATATATATCATGCATCATTTATAGATGTGCTCCAGTTGTTTTATTATTCTAGTCTTCCACTATTTATTGCTGTTGGATATTTTCTGCTTCTACTATTGTATGTATTTGTATACTTACACTGTGTAATCTGCCAATGAGGGAATAGTTTCCCCACTATCACACCCAAGACCCTCGCTGCTAGTCAGCAGCCTCTGGCATTTGGGGAAATGTGCTTGATGCCATGTGACCAACCGGGTATGGGGTGTCTCTAGGTGGCATCCGAAACTAGGATGTTACAACGAGGAAAGGCAATATTATAGATCAAAGGGGATTAGTTCTAAGGAAGTATAATATTTCTTATGGTACTAGAAAATTATCCCTTGATGTTTCTCGTTAGGGATGTGGTACCATAATACCCATAATGGTAGCTCTATGGTGTTACATTTGTGTGGATGATTAGGCAATATGAAGAATTATGGTGACCAAATACCTCTAGTGTGTCAGGCTTTTAGTAGTACATGGAACCTAAGTAGAGATTTTTTCAAACCTTTACATAAAATACTAGTGGAAGAGGTTTTGAACCAAATCTACATTCATGGTTATGTTCTTTTATAATGCATCAAGCTGGGAGTTGGAGTAGCATAATTATGACTGGATAAAGATGAGGTTGTGGTTGTAGTAGAAGGACATCCGATTATCATCAGCACCAGCAGAGCAGTCACACTTAGGATAATCATACTATAGGATAGGCCTATAGATCAGGACATTTTCTTAAACTACAACCGATACAAGAGGATAAATGTTTAGGACCTTTGATATTATGAGGCACTATTTTAGTTCTCTCAAATACAATTTCTTTTTTATTTGGTATAGTTTCTTCACACCAATTCATCTATTTATCTATTTTGGACAGTCTCAAGTTGAAAATATAGTATTACTATGGTGTAATGACCCTAGATACACTATTGGGAATACCATCAGAGGGAATAATCCAATGTAGGGACTGCCCCTTGAGGTAGAAAGCTATCCCTTCTTATGGGACCAATTTTTTTCTTGATATTACATGCTTTGATTTCATTATCAATATTGATATGTTTGTATGATTACATTCCTTTTCTTGAATTCTATCTTCACATGGTATATTTTATGTCACTAGATGACAACAATTACCTACATAAGGATGAGTGTGATGTATAAGATTTCATAGATGGCAAATTTAATAATGGCATATGTGGAGTGACTACTTAGATTGCTAATATTTTCATTGAGGATAATGGTTTATATCAGGATGAATTCTATCGAGTAGTAGATCATTTCAGTTGCGTCTTTCTTGATGAATTTTCTATCTTACCTCCCGAGGGAAGGGTATATTTTACAACTGATCTCATTCCAGAAGTAACTCTACTATCCATTCCTCTATAAAATATTGCACCAATTTAGATCTAGTATCACAATATATAGTTGGAGGATTTGGAGGCCAATGGTTTTATACATCTTATCACTCCCTCTTTGGTTTCACCCATGATTTTTTCCCAAGAAGGTGGATGGGGCCCTTTATTTTTTTTGATTACAGGTGGTTGGACTAGCTTATGGTGAAGAACCAATATCATCTTTCATTAATAGATGGTATATTTTACTAACTATAAAAAGATATTTTTTTTAATGTTTGACCTAAGATAGTGTTTTAAATGGGTGTGATTCAGAAAATTAGAGATACATCTAACAACATATCATAGCTGGTATTTTCTATGTTTGTATCTCATTTTTTTTCAGGTCTTAATAATTATTCTAAAACAATCATATCTTTTATGAATCGAGTGTTCTACCCATGTCTAGATTCTTTTGTCATGGTCATTGTGGATGAAATCTTATTCTATCCCCACACTCATAACTACAATGAAATGTACCTTTATATCATTCTATGTACAATAAGAGAGTATCATATTTATTCCATGATTCCTAGGTGCCACTTATGGATCAACAATGTTAACTTCTGGGGTCATATTATCTTGGAATTAGGAGTTTGTATTGAATGAGATAATGTGAGTGTTGTGGTTTCCTAGGAGCATCCCTAGAATATGTTTGATATACATAGTTTCTTGGTGATAGATGTATATTATAGGAATTTCATACATGACTTTACATGCCTTTATAAACCTATTAATGGACATACAATAAAGGGTATTATGCTCCAAAGGTCAGAATCATGAAAAAAATCCATTATGAAATGAAATCAGGGATTATTTTTGCATCTATTCTGATTTTGGAAGCGCATGAAAATTGATATATCTAATTATATGGTGCATCAAGAATTGGACTGAGAGTAGTTCTGATGTATAAAAATAGAGTTTTTGAAAATGGATCTTTGTAGTTGTGGTCTCAAATGAAATTCATTGAGCTAGAAGCAGTTGTACATGTCATGTGCTGATGAAGATATTATAAATATGTTAAAAGCTTTGCGGTGTATATGGAACACAAGAGTGTCAAATATATCTTTATGTAGTGTGAATTGAATCTTACATATCATTGATGGATTTAATATCTTCATTCCTTTGATTCTAAGCTTTCTTATAAGCCAGTAAATAGAAATGTAGTAGAAAATGCATTGAGTTAGAAAACTCAGAAATTGGTTGTATGAGAAGCCAATGATGAATGGATATTAATGCCCCCATTTTATGAGATGCATATGGAGTTTCACAAAAATAAAAAGCAGTCATATATCTCATCTTGGACAGTTACCTCTTCACTCTTTCAGAGGGTAACAAGTAAGCAGTTTTCAGATCTTGAAGGCTCATTTCTTCATGGAAGTATTTTCAAAGAGGACATTTCTTCAGATTGGTCTATGGATATAGAAGACATTCTATGTATACAAGATCATGTCTGGAATTCTGTAGATACAAGATAAGATCTGATCCATGAGTCCCATGCTTATAAGAGGGAAGTTTATCCAGGAATTTCCAAGATGGATCGAGATATGCGACACTAGTATTGGTGTACTAGAATTAAATGTTAGATAGAAGGATTTATCTGTGGTCTTCCACATATCAGTAGGTGAAGGCGGATCACCAGAAACCTGCATTCTTGTAACAAAAACTTTTAGTCCTAGAAATGAATTGGGAATAATTTTTATAGACTTTGTAGTTGGTTTACTGAGTCTCTAGAAGTTATATATGATGTTTGTGTTTTCATTGATAGAAAGTAAAAATAATCCCACCTCCTTCCTATCTAAGGGACTTTCTCAGTTGATGACATTGGAAGAGAGTATATCTATGTGATCATACAACTATATAGTTTCCCTCTAAATATCATTTTATATTAGGACTCTCATTTCACATCTTAGTTATAGAAGGGGTTATAGAGAGATATTGGTACACAATTGATTCTATGAACAACTTATCACCCTCAGACTGATGGATAGTTAGAATATATGATATAGTGTCTATTGAAAATACTTTGAGGATGAATTCTTGATTTATGATGTTCTTGGGACATGAATATCTATCTCATTGAGTTCGTTTATAACAATCACTTTTAGGATACAATTCAGATGGATCCTTTTGAGGCCCTGTATGGTAGGTCATTCCATCCACTCCTGTGACAGCTAGAGATTGGAGAGGCAGTCCTACTAGGTACATGTATTAGGAAGGAGACTTCATAGTAGGTTCAGATGATTAGGAATCATATATATACTTCTCAGTCAATAAATAAATACTATACTGATACTCCTCGATGAGCTCTGGACTTTGAGGTTGAGCGTCATGTTTTACCTAGGCTATCTCCCAACATAAGGCATAGACAAATTAAGAGTCACGAGAAGTTGTAGCCTCCTTATGTGTGTTTTTTTTGATACATGGGAGTGATTTGAGACCTATACTATCTTTTTTATTAACTCATAAGTACCATTTTATGCACAAAAACTTCCACATTTCACTTCTTCACTGTTATCATGATGACCCATATCATATTTTTGATACTGAGGATATTGATCAAGATATCGATGCTACTATTGAGGAGTATCCTCTAAACATCATTGAAAGGATCATGAATGCACTCCAAGTTTGGTTTTTCCCTTCAGTGAATGTTCATGGAAGCATAGTTATGTAAAAGATGATATGTGAGATAAGGAGGCCAATGTACAAACCCAGTGGCCATATTAGTTCTCATAATGTGTTTCTCCACCCTTGGAAGGTGACCTCGGGGAAGAGATATTTTTAGGGGGGAAACTATAAGAACCTAGTTTTTTTACTCTGGTATTCATGCTTTTAATATTTGTATAATTAATTATTTTCTACATAATACGTATTCCTAATAAGTTTACAGGTGTATCATGGTTGTTTGGGGATGGTTTGGAGCCCAGAACACATTTTTTTGGGGGAAATAAGCTAACTCCATGGTTAGTAGAAACTATGTTTGTGAATAGTTTTCTTTAAATGGGTGGATTAATCTTGAAAATTGTCCCCTGAATTAGCAGATATCACATGGTTGGTTTACGGGTTGACCAATCATGCTTTCATTATATGATACCCCAATTTTTGGGTGATTTTATGAAAATTAAAATTAATGAAATTTGATAACACAACATCCACTAGTTTTAAAATAAAAAAAGAGTCATATTTTATCCTTTTTTGATATCTTTTCCTCTTATACCCTAAGATATTCCATATATATTCTGTTAAGAGTCTTAATCAAGAACCATTTATCTCATGGGATCTACACCGGTAAGATCTTGTTTTATTTATAGATGTTTACCATTAATATTTTTATTGATGATAATATTTAGATACATGCTCATATACCCTATTTTCTGGGCATTGATTTATTATTTAGATCTCCTAAATTTCAGGAAAAACACGATTTTGTTACTTTATAAGATATTCATATTAGTATGATGTATTTTGTCTATAACTCATCCCTCATGTTTCGTTATTTTGTAAATTGTTATATGTGAGTGCAGATTTCATCATGAATATTTTATTAAATTCATGTTCCTTTGCTATAGTATATAGAATTATATTCTAATATTATTTTAATATATGTTATCCATTTTTGGAGTTTATGGCTTCAACATAGATCTCCACAAAAAGGTTGTTTCCCTTAACTGTGCCTTTTGAGGTTTGTTATGTGCGTCTGCACCAACATTAGGGTCTTCTATGGCTAGAACCTACTAATGGGAAGACATTATCTAATTAAATGTATATTTTATTGGTTTCTTACTATCCCTTGAATATGTTTGTTTCGTGTGACCCTTCTAAAGTATGTGTTCTAATTAATTAATAAATCTTTAAATTGGTAAATTGGGTTTTATAATATATATATGAGTTATCCTAATGAAGTATAATTTAATAACTATGTTTCATCTTCATAGATCCCCTTTCTATGTCTAATTTATGGTAATGAAGTGAACCTTATAAAATAATTATGACTAAAATTATCTAATAAAAAGTCACATGCATAGTTAGTTGTGTCATACTAATGAAGAGAAATGTCTAAACCTAATGAATTATCAAATGGAATAAGTATTAAATGGCCATAATTAATTAAATTACTGAATTAAAATGTAACTATTTTATATGGACCATGAAATTACTATAGTAGTGGTTAGAATTGAGTTATCCTTATATCTATGATGGAATGCCTTGAACACTCCGGGACTCAATTCTGATTCAGATATTCCAGTTACTAAGGGCGAGACTCACCTTGGAACATGATCATTATCAATATATAGATACCCAATATGAAACTATAGGATCCCTCTATTATTATTATAGGATTCCTTTCATACAATCCAAGGATCCATTATGATGTTTACAGACATGAGGAACCTTAGATACACATTTGGAAATAGTCATTGATAATCTTATTTTACCATGGATCAATTCTGTGGACTCTGTTAGGATAATCATATTGGAATACCATGGGTGATTTCCCTTGGATTATACCATTTCCCCTTATAGATAGTCTATAGTTTATTATCCGAGTTGGATCAAGCCCTGAGGTCATAGGTTCCTTGTTTATTACCTTTGATAACTTTTATTATTATTTTCACCATTACATGATTCATTTTCATAACTTGGTTATTCATTATTTTTATTATCTTGTCATGATTTCAATGTTCATGATACCTCACGTGACATTAATGTATTCACTGGAACATAATTAATTAATGAAATTATTACATGTTTAGAAACTAACTAAGGCTGAATCAAGTACTTCGGTATTTACATTACTCTACTTCTTTACATTTATATATGTATTCATGCACACTATTTTAATTTATATTACACAGAATGTATTATATATACTCTGTTGGTGGTGGCCTACTATGATATATCTTACACACTATTTGGTCCTTTATTGTAACCCAGGTAGACTACATTTATAAATATTTTGATACTGGGAATCATCTCTTTTTGGATACTTTATTTCCTACTAAAATAAGATGGTTCTTGGTAGCCGATGACCAGGATGAATATCAGGATGCTTTGATAGGTTTCAGATTCCATTTTTCTACTTATTTAAAGCATGTTCTTCCTTCTAACTTGTATCCTTGTTTTTTAGTTTTATAGATACATGACATTTATCATCCACTTTGGTATATAATTATCATTTGTTCAGTTGTTTAATATTTTTCTCTCCATCTTCTATTCCACCAGTTTATATTATAATTTTTTTTAATATTTACATGTTATCATATCTATCTATTGTGTTCCACTCTGGTAATGAGGTCATAGTATCCCCATGGGAATATATAAGGCCCTCATTGCTAGATAGAAGACACTAGAATTCTAGGAGATGTGATTGAGTCCATATTTCTAACAAGGATCTTGGAACCTTTGAGCAACATCTGGGATTAGGATGTCATAAATTATTAACATTAACATAATCATTGAAAATAAAATCCATCATAGTGAAAAATTAATTGACTCACTTGAAATTCCATGATGTTAATGTATTATGAAATATAAAAAATTTTAGACATATAAAATAAACCATCTCTAATATTTCCTCTAGTCTATTAAGGTCAGACTATATTTTGTTTAAACTAATGTTTTGGTGTGATGTTTTTTCTCTAGAGTTTCTTTTGACCAATAAAGTTCATACCCTTTATGATGTATTCAAAATCTTCAGAGTGAATATTATATTGTAATTCATACAATGGAATAGTCTAAGACTAAAATTTATTTTATGACCACAATTTGGGAATCCCTAAATATATAATCAAACTAGAACTCACAGGATAACATATACTTCATACACTCATCTTATACAGTGAAGAAAAATCTATTAGATAAACACAATTCCTTTTGTTAGGATAGAAAATTGTTATGGCCCTTAGGTATGTGTCATGATACCTGACCTCACACTATAGGACAAACCTTTCTCTAAAATTCTAGATTCATTAAAACAACATTTCCATATTCTCATTTGTGATTTACAATACATCCAATACTTGAAACACTAATATTTTTTAAAAACAATCCAATTAATATATAAATACCTTTTGGTAGAAAGAGTGATTCTATTTAGGGATGATTTTCTTAAAGGATAACAGCTAAATTGCAGAATAGAAATTCTATATGAAATGAGGGTAGTATACAATAATTTTGATGGCTTTGAATTGGAAATTTTCTTCCAATCTTATGAATACAACTACGAACATAGGGACTATTGATTTCTGCATTTAGGTGCTCTATTTATTTGATTGTATTAGAATCAAGGTTTAGTTTAAGGAATATGGTAGCTTAAAATATATTTTTTAGAAAACACTATTATAATATTGATAAATATCAACATGGATGGTGCATTAAAATGAAATAATAAGTTAGTATGTTGTTATGGAAGTTTTATGAAATTTAGTGGGGGCATTTCCCTCTTTCATCTACAAGGACTACAGAATGGATATTCCATTATAGGGAATGTTAGAAGTGGTCATTAATGAAATTGGTATTGAAAGTTTTAACATTTTTAGAAACTTCTTGAATGATATTGACTCTTCTTTCACAATTCTTGACATCATGATTAATGTCTCCCATCCTTTCTAGTGGTAGGCAAAACACGATAGGATTTTATGGAATATTATAAGTAATTAATTTTTTTCTGTCTCATATTTAAAGACATTTTAAATGATTTGTTATTTTTTAGATTATTTAGGGGTCATATTAGGGGACCACTCATGAAAATTGATTTTTATATGGTCTATTTAGGAACTCTTGTTCCTTGATATTTGTAAAACTCTATTTACTAAATTAAAAATATTTTTTGTCCTAGAATTTTTTCTATTTGGTATCTAATTATAATTAGTTCTTATTTTTTTTATAATGGTCAACATAAATAATAATATATTAATTTTATATAATATAATATAGTATTACCTCTTGGATCCTTATTTTATTGTTACCCATTTTATATATGTCTTATATCTGGGCTCTTCATGATAAAATTTTAATAGATTTGATAATGATAGTAATTTTTACATTTAATATAAAATTATACTAATGGTTTTTTATAGACATTTAAATTGGTTGAAAATATATGGAATATCAAAAGGTATACTTGAAGTTACATATAAAACATGTTTGGATATAATTCTGGTACATTAATTTGGGTAAATATATGAATTGAACTCTAATAAATAAACTCATCCACTCAAAGAATATATGGATCTTAATATCTTTTTATATATGAATAAAAACATTAGTTGATTGGAAGAAATTTATTTTTTTATATACGAGAGTATAAGTTTCATATTAATGGATAATTGTTTATGGTAACCAAATTTTCATTATACCAACTCCAAATTTAAGAGGAGTTACATTTGACACCTTTACATGAATGGGACCTCAACCAGACCATCACACACATAAAGCACGTATCTTTATACTATATGGGATTTTGAATAGAGATGATAAAATAACTGATAATGAATAAAATATAACCTAAAATGAATCCTACATGGGTTATAAATAATTTTTAAAAAAAAATCAGAATAACCCATTTGATGATAATATATACCTAGAACCTCGTGAAATAAAACTAGGATCAAAAAAATGAATCCCATAGTCTTATATATATAATTAAATCAATAATAATTATTTATAATGTATATATAATACAATAGTTTTAAAATATAATAAAAAAATATATATGATAAATAAAATTCTATACCCATGCCTTGTATATAATTCTAATATATAATTAAATAACATACTCTAGTGTTGAGCCTCACTGGCACTATTTTCATTGAATATCCTTAGCCTCTATAAAACTATTCATACCCAGCAATTATTATAGCTCTATGATGGTATATGAGAACCAACATTAAGTCCTATGGTCTTCCAGTGTATATTTAAACCAAGATTATGTATATTAGTTAAAGTTGTGTTGAGAAATATTGCAAGATTCCCTCACACTCTTTTACTCATAGAGTGGTAGTGAATAATTGGATGCAAGGGAATGTTAATAGTGAGTGTCACTCATCCATTTATAAAACTACATACGATGTAATAATGTGAAACACAGTCAAGAATTTATGATATCACTGTGGTCACCATAAATGAAACCAAAGTACAAAATTAATATTACCCACCAAAAGATGATCCTAGATAATGGTAATCAAAGAAGCTTATACAATTATATCCTATTAATGCATACAAAAATTCATTCCCATTTGAAAGTATTTTATCATCATGTTCTCTCACCTCATCTTCATAATGACTCACTGAATATAGTCACAAATGAAACCATATCTATCTAAATACATTTTATGTAACAAACTTGAAATATTATAAGAAAAATAATTATATCCTAAAATAAAAAATGGGAAATTAAATAGGAACAAATTATCAATTAGAAAAATCAATGATAAAAAAGAAAAACTTGGTTATTCAAATAGATCCCAAAGATAAAAATAGAAAAAACATTAATAAAATGATTCTATATAAAACTTAAAAAATGGTTGAAGAAAAATATAAAATAAAAAATTGTATCACTCACATGATTCTTTATCCAGCCACATAGTTATACACCGGTGATATCAACTAAACTAAACATAAATTTCCTCACTCTATGTCTCATCTTTTTCATGTTATCACAAGTTAAAAATCCCATTAAATTTTTATATATATGTACTATCACAAAGTACTCCCTCAAAATAAAATGGAATACTATCAAATTCCCCGTCACCACCTTTATAATATTCCCAATTGATTACAACACTCCTATAATGTAGGATATATAATATTCATTACAAGGGTCACCCATCCCTCTTTGATCTTGATCATTCATTTCACTGTATCTAGTTACCTATGGGGAAGAGAACTACATGCAGTGGAGTCATCATCAATTGGTTATATCGACACTTTTATGCTTGACCTCACAAAAATATAATTAATATTATACTCAAAACATTCAAAGTCCATTATTTTGTTACTAATTTTGTATTCCCATATAATTTATATCAAGATTCATTAGATTTTTATCAGTTTAACCTCTATGTGTGTGGTCTACTTCTAAACCAAACATTATCTGATATGCTATATTCTCGATCACTCTATCTGAAACTAAATAAATACATGCATAAACTAGAAGGAAACTAAACTTCTAACATATCATGATCAAAGTACAAAACATGAGTCATCATAACCATGAGAATATTTAGTCAGTTCTAGTCAAATATAGAAATCTTTAAAACACCATGTCAAACCTATACTATTGATTCTACTTCCCAAAATGATGATAACTATTTCTTTTCACATTTTCATATAGTTATGTCTTTGGTTGAGCTAATCGCGGATAATCATCTAATTAGTGTAAAATTGATGATCAAATTATTTATATATATTATAAATCATTCTGATTTTTGGGGTGGTTTTATATAATGAGTTACCAATATATATTTTCTTGTGGTCTTAGCATCATAACACCACTTAATGAGTACTATTAAATCTAAAATGATTGTTTATTTTTAATTTAAAAAGTGAGTCTTATATAAATTTGGGATTTTCATCAGATTGTTGACTATGAATTTTATGGATTGTTGGTAGGATCTTATAAGAGTAGATAGATACAATATTAGGTTGGTTATATTTATTTATAATTTTTATTTATCACATGTATTATATTAGAATATATGTATGTTATTTCATGTGAGTGAAATGTAATATCTTATTTATCAACATTGATTCATGAAATGTAATTAATTCATAAAATGGGTCAAAATTTTGTGAATATGATAGAAAATAATAGATCATATAGTTATTCTAAAATAATAATTTAGTTGTTCCCTACTTATTCAAGTACAAGAGGAACCCCATATAAATTATGTTTATGTGTGACTGTTGTTTGGATTATATTTAAAAAATAAAATAATGAAGATATTTTATTACATTTATCGAAGAAGGATTTTTATTGTATTTTCAGAAGAACATGTGATCCAAAATATAAGTTTTTTCTAACATTATTTCATAAAAACATTAAGGTTTTATAAAATATTTTTTAACTTATTTTTAACTAATAAGTATGAGTATTACAATAAATGATTTCATTGGAATAAATATTTTATTAGGTGTTTTAAATTAAAAAAATATTATTTTTAGAAATGGGTTTGGCCAGTTTATTTAATTTATATTTTTCTCAATTTTAAATTAATGTGTAATTTTCTATGCAATATTCATTGATAGATGTCTCGTATGACATCTCTTCTTTTCGGATGTTGTATATTTTTATATAATGATAACATGAACAAAATATTTTATTATGTTATATGGTTATACTAGTATTAAATTTCACGTATGTTTTTGTTGACCATCAACTAGTGGTACCTTTGAAGGAACCCATTGAATTCTAAAAGATTCCATGAAACATAATTCCCCTGACTACTTTAGACTATATTGACACATTTCAATGATATTTTATGTAATATAAAACATCATTTGTGACTAGGTCTTGTGATTACCTTGGGATGTTGTGAACCACATTATGTAAAATATGTTATGGTGAGCGAGGTCACCATAAATTTATAGTGTACTTGTTTCTTAATTTTGGGTTAAACTAGGTTTTTGGTTCTTCTAAGTCTAATTAAGGAAATAGGATTATATCCATATATATATATAATAAACAATGATGTCTGAGACTGATTAATTGTATTAGATTGAGTTCCCTACATTTTATGAACATATTTTTCATTTGAAAGGTATAAATGATAGGAAAATGTAATATATGAAGGGATTTTGTTTATTGATGAACCTTTGATATGATGGTGGTATCTAGGATAACAATTGAATAACGATATAAACAAGATTAAGTGGTGAGGTTAGTAACAAGATTGTGGATTGTGATTAAGATGAGTGTGTCTGACATAAAATTTTTTAGTTAACATTCATGATTATTAATATTCCCAGATTATTAAAACACATTTTATATAGATGATATTAAATGTACGAAACTATAGAAATCCAAAAAAATCAATTTTTATTAATGAGGGATGTGTATCTCTGATGTAACCTAGGAGTCACTCACAAAAATATTTCATCATTTTAGATTACAATTTAATTTATATCACAAAAATTTATTCCTATGTATAGTAAAATATTAGTGTCATTGGATATTAGATATATAAAAAAATTACTTCATGAAATATCATAAATATATCACAAAAAATCCCTCTTATATAATACCCTTCTTAGAAATTTCTAACCAAAATCATTCTACATAACCTGTGGAAATAGAAAAAAGATAAACTTAGATGATAATTATGGGTAAACACATGATATATTATTAATTGATCATAAGAGGGAATAATATAAGATTAAGGGTTTTATAACGTTAACAATACTTTTGATATCACACTCAATAAGTCATAAAACCTGAAACATGATTCGTAACAATTTTCTTTTTCATAAAAATTCTATTTGTCACAAGAGTTCAGAATAATAAATAATCAACCATAATCCTTGAGATATTATCATAATATTAAGACATAATTTGGTAAAATAAACCTTTTTCATAAAAATCACCATAGATATCTTAAATCAAGGATTCTTAGCATAACATTAATCAAATAGTAGGCCAGGGATAAAAAATTGTGGATTTCTTGGACTTGGTACAATTAATTGAATACCCTCATTGTCTTAGTCATATATTTCATATCACATTTGAAATAAATATATATAAAATATTACCCAAACCATTATACATACATAATTGAACGACCCGTTATTTAATAAAAAACCATTCATACAAATTCCACATGAACATAAGAGAATTCTTCATTACTTCATAGTTTAATAAACCAGTGTGAATGAAATGGGATTAATGAAACACAATTAAAATAACATAATCTTATGACATCCAAAAATTATTTGGGGATGATATCATAAGATAACATACATAATGTCACAAACCATCCCCCAGGGCCTGTGCCGTGACTACCCCAAACCCAACTTCAATAGGCCAGGGCTGACGACTAGCACCAAAAGGCATATTCCCTAAAACTAGGAAGGAATTTCCTTTATAACCTGTAAACACACACAACTAAGAACACAACAAGATAGGAACACAAGTGAACTTTATTGTAAAAAGAGTGTGTACTGAAATAAAGGGTTCCAAAATACAAGCCCAACTATAAAGTACAAGAAAACCGAAAAGTACAAGTAAACTAGGAGGTACATGTAAACTAAACAACTCTTGTGAACACCCACCAAGGATCCTACCTGAAGGGTAGGTACAACTCTCGAACGATCATCTCTATGGTATGCCTCGTCTAAGTCCACCTCTGAGCTACCTCCAGTCCTGGTACTCTCGTCCTTAGTCAGCACTGTCCGTCGTCTGCACCAAACACAATAGGGTGCAGGAATAACCCATGTAGGGGTGAGTGTAATAATACTCAGTAGAGTCCCCAAGAATCTCAAGGTCTCACAAAATTTACAAAGGATAAACCACAAGCTAGGTTCGGCCCGGCCTGGGCGGCGCGGTGTGGCCATGGGGCGCCGCGAGGCAGCATAGAGGTCGCGAGGGTAGCACAGAACCGTGGGGGCCGCGGGGCGGCGCAGAGCGACAGGGGCCGCGAAGGCCGCAAGGGCCGTGAGGGAGGCACATAGCCATGGGTGACGCGGGGCCGTGGGGCTGTCGGGGCCGTAGGGGCCACGAGGTGGCGTGAGGCGGCACAGAGGCCGTGGTGCGGTGGGGCGGCTGTGGTGCAGCGGGGGGACAACCGTCCTCTCTGCACGGCGTAGTCGTGCGCCACACCTTTATTGGTGGCCGGTTTGGCCGGCCGCTCTTCGTTCGTCACCGTGGCACAAATCCACCTTCTTCAATCATGAATAACACCCCAATAATGAAGAATGATGGAGGGGTCATACCATGTTTGTTTGGTCCCCACCATCCGCGTTAGAGCGGTAGCAAGCAGGTCAATAAAAACCTTGAATGAAGAATGTAAAAATATATAACCCCCCGAAATTATTATTCCCAAACCACAGAAAAAGAAATTATCTGCGTATCAACTAGTTAGAGAGTTGATCCGCGTTCTTTGTTTATAAGGGAAGAATATGAGAATCCATAATCACACACAATAAAACCCGTTCCTCAAAGATTTTTTGATAGAGGTTGCGAGGAAGGAGACGATGTCATTAGGGATATATGGAAGTCAGTGTTGTCAGTGTTTCCTCAATCATCAATTCGTTGTCGTTGAAGACGTTCCCTGTTGGTGAGAGAATTCTTCATTGTGAATTGAGTTCTTCATTGGAGAATGTATTCTTCCTTGGAGAGAATAATCTGCCAATAGTTCTTCTCTCCTACTTCCACCATAAAGTGAAATAGCTAACTTGTTAATTTAAATTTATCAAAATAGATTAAGTTGGCACAAGAAAGTTGGCATAATTAATGTACTGCATTGGCACCATTAATTATCTCATTTAAGTGGCCCAATTAAATGGATTTGTGTTGGCATAATTAATGTTGGAGGAGTTGAGAGGTTTTCTCTCATTAAAGGTGTTCTGGTGGTCCCCTCCTCTCAATTCAAAATGGGGGTTAGTTCATGTGGTCCTCACCTCTTAGCATCCACCTGGGAGGTTTCGGCTCAGGTGGTGCCCACCACCATAACCCATGTTGAGGGGTTTTGGAAATAAGAAAATTAGTCATTTTTATTTTTTTATTCTATTATGAAAATCAAAAAAATTATCTTTCACTCTCGACCCACTGCGATCGAGGTGAAGGTCTCCTTAAGCGAATACCATCTCTGCAAGTTCAACGGTTTCCTCGGTTTTCAATTCTGAGCACCGATTCAATAGCTACAAAAACCCGCTCGCACATTTACATAACGTACCCGAAAAAAGTTCATAAAATCATTCCGGGTACTCCGGGACTTGGAATCATGCGCCGTCAATTTTCGCAGACTCGTAAAATTTTCATATATTTTAAAAACATTTACATGAAAATTACAGGCATTTACACATAATGAAACATAAAAACCAATAAAGGATGTTAATTTAGATGAATTCTTTTTTATAAAAGAATTAGGAATTGATATTGACATACAAAAAGAACCGTCTATTAATATATGTAAAATTTAGAAAATAAAAAATTAAAAAATATTATAAAATGTATATTCCTTATAAAAACATTGAAAAATATAAATAAATCATATATATGACAAATTTGACATGATTTTTGGAAAATCCATTCATGTTATAACTTTTTTTTTAAAATCCTTCTCAATCATTTGTAAACAAAGTAATAAATTACCAATTTGAGAAATTATTAGAAGATTCATTGAAAATGTTTATTAATAAATTAAAATATAATATAAAAAAATCATAATAATGATATAAAATTATATTATTAAATTTTATTAAAAAAATTTATGAATATTTTTATGGAAGAAAAATAATGTCAATAAAAATGGGGAAATAAGATCAAATTTTCATTAAAAAATTGTTATTTTTTATTAACAAAGAGGGAAGAATGGGTATAAAACTAGAAAACCCCATAACAGATTGAGCATAACAAAATAGTTAGTTTGTAATTTATAAATAGAAATTTTTTTCCTAAATTAAAGTATAAACAAAAGTAATATCAATAGAAAGAGAGATAGTAAAATAAACCATTATAGGTTTGTAAATATTTAAATAAAAATATAATTAAATAAATTACCATAGATATATATTTTTATCCTGTTAATATTGATGAAAAAAACATAAAATTAATTTTTGGGGAATATATACACCCCAAAAAATGTTAAAGGTGGTGCATATTGAACATATAACTATAAAGGGAAATAATGATGATGAAACCCTTACCATAAGTCCTAACTTATTTAGTATAAAATGCAACTTATTGAATAATAAATTGTGATTTAATTTTAGTTTATAATAGAACAAAATTCATATTTATCTACCTATATATCATTCCCTTATAATTTACAATCACACATTTATTAGTAATTCCTTATTAAATTCAATATTTAGGTTTTAAAAGTTTAATTTCCTTGTTTTTTTTTTCTTATAGGAATTTCTCTCATATTAAAAATTTTATTTTTTGTGTAATATAATCCATGTAATCTATATTATCCAATCACATTATATAAACTTTTAAAAAAATCCATGTGTTTTAATGATGTCAAATTAATAACAACACTTCATTAAGGATGTAGTCTGCACATATGCATTTGGGATGTTTCCATTTTTCAATGGATGGAGTGAAATAAAGGTAAAAAATAATTTACATTTAAAGAATAAAAAATATATCATAAAAATAAAATATATTCATTAAATCCATATATATAAACATCTATGAGAGTTGGAAATTAAGAATGAAAAATATCGCTTTATGGTGGTGGTAGTCCACACATAAGCATTAGAGATGATTATATTTTACATTAGATGAAATGGAGATTGAAAATGGTTATATCATTAACATAAAACATTTTTTTATTGTAATGAAAATTCTGAAATTAGTTAAATGTGAATATAGATGATTTGGATGATGATTAATAAGAAAGGATATAGAAAATGTCAATAAGAACATATACACATACCTTGGATAATCTCTGTTAAAAAACTCATTAAGATTTCTTGGATGTGTCTTTTGGGAAATAATTAACCTATTGGTCATGGATAGATGTTTTGGGAAGGAATTTGAGAATATTTTAGTATATATAAGGTGCTCAATTTATGAGGAGACGTTATATGTAGATGGTCCTTTTTTACATGTTAGAGGAGTGGAATCCTTATAAAAACCATAACTATAGAATAATAGAAAGTCATTTTCCTAAGAAATTGATAAAACTTAAAAAATTTCAAATATTTTATTGTTTAAGGACTAAATAAAATCAAATAATCATATTTTTACATTTTCTATGGATATTTGAAGCCTTATATCTTATTTCAACCCCCTCGTTTAACATTATACCTCTCACCATGCTGATAAGTGTTTTGACATGGTTACTATTAATCATGGATAATACATAAGTTTCATATACTAAAAATTATTTATTATGATGACTCCAATAGTGGAATAAATTTTACAAGATCCAATTCATATAGGTGTAATAAATTTCCTTGAATATAAGAATGAAAAATGCAATAAAACCAATTTGTACAAAAAAAAACATTTCAGAAATAAAATGAATTTACACAAAAAAAAGAATAATAATATAGATATAAATGACATATTTTAATTTTTAATTAAAAGAAAATACTTTTATTATAATAATATAAATACAAAACAAAATCTAGATTTATGAATTATTAATTAATGGAAATGGACTAAAATAGTACTTTAGCATAAAATTTAAATTAGGTTCTAAATTTTATTACACATGTTTCTAAAGTGAACATAATTGTTTCAAATGATATATTTTACTCTATAAAAAAATATTTTCAATACAGTTGTTTTATATATTTTAAATCCATGGTTATGACATTTTCAGGTCATAAAATTTATAATTAACATCAAGTAAATATTTTGTACCACTCATATAAAAATAATCCATTTATAAATATATTACCAAATCACTTTAATCTAATTTTATAATTATGAATTAAAAAATGAATTAAATTGTTTCAAATTTAATTTAAAAAAATTTAAAAATTTAACTTTTAAATATTAGATATATAATATCAAATACAAGTAATGTTTTCTTTAAAATATTTTTATTCATCTATGAATAAATAGAGAAGTTTTTTAAAAAGTTACTTCATTCCTTTTACTGTATTTGTTTCATTTAATTTCCCCACGAAAAAGTTCACACTGTATTATATAAATAAATTATATACTTTATTTTTGGGTGGTGTGCATCACATGATATCAAATGCATAAAATTTATTTTAATAGAACATATAATTCACTATATCATAGAAATACATTATTCACTCTATAAGTATTTAACTCTAAAAAGTACTTTTCTCTTAGAAAACAATAAATCTAATTTCCACTAATAACATACTCACGATCCTATTTAGAATCCTAAATTTTATAGTTTTTTTATAAAGGAAACATTAAACTAGTGAGTTCCCTTATTACATAAAACCCTATCTTCTCTATCCCGAATCACAACTAGTCATTATTCGAAAAACATATCATGTTTATATGGTGAAAAATCTATGTTTAGTAAATGTGAATGATCAGGTATTTACTTATTTAGAAGAGATATATGAGGCACATATTAAGCTTGGGATATGTTTGGAGAATATTATATGTGATAGGTTACTATCCTAAAAATGATCTATAATCTCATGGGGACCAATATAATTGTGTTTTAAAATTTCATAAACTTATTTTAATGAGATATTCAAAAGAATAAATTATAATAATTTATTATCTCTTGATCTCTATTATGATTATTATTGTATCTTTTTCATATTTTATAAACTACCTTGATGTGTTGCTGAGTGTACCAAACCATATCTTCTAATTCCTCAACTAGTATAGGTATATGTATATTACATTATACTACATCAATATCGTATGTTTTAGTTCTACACATCTTTATATAATGGTATTCATAGAGTTCTATCTGATTACTCAAGTGAAAGGAAATGATGGTTGAAAGTTAAATGAAAAAAATAATAATAATTTAAACAACCACTAAAATCTATAATGAATTATCTTAGAATATTTTCCATGAGTTTAATGGTCCTCTAAGAATAATTATCAGTTTGAGGATGATATGTATTGCAACAAATCTGATCCAAATTCAATTCATAATAAATAATTATCTAAATCATTGAGGTGAATTATATATGTCAATTATAAATGATTATGTTTGGTAATTATTTCAATATTACATCTTTATTAATGTATAATATAGAATGTTTATTGAGAAAGAAATCTTCTATCGTAAAAATTAAATATGATGACTTTATAAGGTGATTAACTACAACATAAATGGTTTCATGGAAATTAGTTATCTTGGGGATACCAATAATGAAATAAAAATGAATTTTTACCATTTAGTTATGGGAATGGGTAATTTATATATCATTTCCCTTAACATAAAATGTTAACTCTAAAGTTACTTAACTTCCAAGAATCAACAATATAACTCTTTAATATCCCTTTACAAATTACCATACCAAAAATGCTCTTCAAGGTCTCTATACACCTTTTTACTTCTAGAATGGATAAATAATGATGTGATATGTGGTTAATACAATATATACATAATTTTCTTAATTTATTTGACACATATACTGTTCTAAAATTTTACCATCACATCATAGTCTAGGATGATATTTGTAAAATCCCTTACCTTTTTTTATTACTCCACATATTCCTTCTACACCTCCATAATATTCATGTGAATTGATGGTTAAAAACTCATTTATATAAAATAAGAATTATCCCATTTTAATATTTTTTTCAGTTTAAATAAATTATAAATAAATATATATTTTGAATCTCATTCAACACACATCATAGACAAGATAAAATTATCCTTCTGACTCAGAGCATCATCCAAATTATTTTCCTTCTAATGTTGGTAGTGTATTATGAATTCATAAAATTTAATCTTATCCGAAAATTTACAATGTAATATATTAAACACATATAATTTAAATATACACTTATATATTCAATAATAAGTATATATATATATATCACACCTTTTATCATATAGATAATGCCGCCTTATTTTCAATGGAAAATTACTTTTGGTAGCTCCAAATTACATGAGAGGAATTGTTTCTCACGAATCATTGATTATCAGGATGCATACATTTAACACCCCAATATTTTAATTTATATTTATCTTTATATAATGTTATTTATATTATAGGTTTTTTTGAATTCAACAATGAGTTTAAACGAACCAAAATATACTACAAAAATATTATTATATGATATTTATCGGCAATCAATTGAACTGATGAGTATGAATAAGAATATAAAAATTGTAAAAAATGTATTTTTATATATGTATAATATTAAATATTTTAATCTCTATTAATTATAAAATAAAAATAATTTTTTTAAAAAATAAATAAATAATTATTTTTAAAAAAATTATGTGATCGATGTATATTTATCTTAATAAATTAAATTAATTAGTGTTGATAATTTTTTTTAATAAAATGTATTTATATTATAAAAAATAAAATGTTTCAACATTAATTTGTTCTTTTTATAGCTATTGGATAATAATAAACCATGTTATTTTCTTAAGATGTATTTTTCTACAAAGTTAGTTTCTTTATATTCTCACTCTAATTTTTAAATTAATATATTCAACTTTTGGAATATAAATCATGAAAAATGAGTTCCATATGGTGAATTAGGATATCCAAATTTTTTAAATTGGTCCATTTTATTTTTAGTAATTACTAATAGTAACCACGGTGAAACTTATCCCCTTAGAAAATTGTAAATTTGGTTTAATATAGGTTAAAAATAATTGATAATGTAAAATGTTATCACCATAATTTCAATTTGATGAAAGAAATTATGACATTATAACTATATTCTGGAAATTTATTTCTTTAATGGAATTGTTTCCTTGATAATGGACTATATAACTTTTAAAAAAATGAATGTTACAAATTGTTACACCCTAAGTTGTAAATATATCTTATATGTTCACATATTGACAAAATAATGTTATAAATCAATATATATGTATATCATAAGTATAATGAAATTATTTTCATGATAGAAATTTGTTTTTTATTATTAATAATTACATAGTTACCTTAAATTCTTATGCACCACAGACATGATTTTTATTCAATTTATAAAAAAAATATAATAATTGATATTAAAAATATTAAAAATAATATAATGTGAATAATTAATAGTGATACAACAAATTTTGATATTGATTTGAATATTTATTGTTTTATTAATGGATTATATTCGAATTTATAGATTTTAATGACTATTAAGTGAAATTAAAAAAATAGAAACGAAATTTTCAGTAATGATATTTTATCAAAATAATTAATTAAAAATATTTAAATTTATTAAATAGGCTAAGGTGGATAATATATAGTATTTTTTCTATTATACATTTGTGAACCAATATATTGCTCAATATTAATATTACGATCTTTTAAAAGATAAAAAGTCATTTTTGCGGTTAATGTTAAAATAGGTTAACTATAGGGTTAAAAAATGTTATGGTTTAAAACGTCACTTCAACTTGTTCAATTATTATTGGATAATGGGTGAAAACTCTATACTAATATAAATTAGAATATAAAGACAATTTAATGAATTTTTATTGAGAATTAATTTATTATAAAATAAACTTTTTAGGAATTTCAAAAATTCCCCTCACATCAATTTTAAAATAGAACCTCCTCCACTAATTTTCACATATTGAGCCTTATATCTCGACTATAACCTAAGAAATACCTTATAAAATTCATTAGAAATTTATTTAGATTATTTTATTCCAAATTGAAAAAATCTATAAACTTAATGATGATATCTAAAGGAGTTCTTTATGAGAATTGGTAATCACCTTAAGCGATCACTTTTTTTAGTTCTTCATTAACTCCTAAATATATTTGGTATTTTCCTAACAAATTAAATTCAGTACCCTAAAAATAATAAATTATTATTATTATTATGAAATCACTATTATCCACCCACTTTACAATCAAATAGGAAGTGAAAGTATCGCTCGTGTATACATATGACATACTGTCTTCAGATAGTAATAAAATTAATTTTCCACCACCATATTTAAAGGATTGTTATTATGATTGATTTAATGTTTATAATAGATAAATTTTATGTAATTATACTTAAATAATTATAATATTTTCTTTTACTTCTTTCATTCCAATATATTGGAAGTCAATAACGTCGCTCATGTGTATGTGTGGACGACCACCTCCATGAAGTGATGTGATTTGTTTTTTTAATTTTACATGTATGATAATAAAGATATATTTAATTAATATATATATATATTTCATGATATGTTAATAATTATACATGTTTTAATTATTATTTACCTATATTTTGTTTTATCGATCGAATAGTGAAAACATTGTTCATGCATGCGTATGGCCTATCATTTTATAGAGGATGTAATTTTTTTTCAATATATAAATGTTTTAAATTATTATAAATATGGATATAAATAATATATATGATATTTATATCATGATTAACATTATAGATATTTTTTAACCATGATTAATGAACAAGTATCAAAACTACGGAGTAAAAACATACATGAAAAATGATGCAGATATCACCTGGAACAATGGTTTTAATGAATAATTGTTTATAAATTGGTGATAAAAGTTCATAAATAAATAATATATGGTATTATATATGTTATTATGATTATTTATTCGATTTAAAATAGATATTTTCTTATTATTTAGGTATTTATGTGTATATGAAGGAATTTGGACTTGAGATAAGGGGTTTTCATCTCACATTTATTTCGATGGGACACATTCCGTATTCAACCCTTCTTTATCATACATTGGTAAATACATATAATTAATGTAATTTATGATTAATCTTATGAAATTAATGGGGATGTATATATATCTGTGTTTTTCTATTTAAAATTTACTATGAATCAAATGTTACAAAAATGGAAAGGGTTTAATGATAAAATCTCATTGTTTTTCCTGATTGTTAATGGTTTTGTTTCTGATGATGAATTATTTTTATTTAAATCAAAATAAACTCATGATATATATTTTACTCTATTAACATATTTAAATTTGATATTTTTTTCATATTAATTTTTATCTCTTTAAGTACTCATGATATTGAATGAATGTCTTTAAGGTAAATCAACATTATTTCTCCCTTTTGTCAAAAATCCTTTCTCAACAATGTAAATATTTTCTAAAAACATTCAACAAATTTTTTGTATTAAAAATTTATTTTCCAATGTTATTTTTACCCATAAATTAATTTTTATGAAAAAAATTAATAGGAATAATCAAGTCATTTTTTGAATGGGTTACTTTTTAACATTTTTAAAAGGTATGAAAGGAATGTTTTATTAACTTATACGACAAGAACATAATTTCCCACTATTTTGGTATTTCAACGGTTTTAATATTACATTATATGTTTTCAAGGTTATTTTCAATAAAAATGATTTACTTAATATTTTTGAAATTTTTTATATTAAATATATGATCTCAGAGATAAAATATTATTTTCTTTAGGAAATGTTCTGACTGATCTTTCAAAGACATTTTTCATCTATGATAACACCCATTGATGTTACATACTTTTTATTGTGGAATTCATGAAATGATACCATCTTTATTATTTTATGGATGTTTTATGATTATGATGACATGTTTTTTGTGAAACTAATTTGTTTTACACATGTTATTTTATGATGAATTGATAAAATATTTACGAAACCCATTATTTACCACACATTATTCTAAGATGAAACGTTTATGAATCCTATTTCACATCATGGATTCTAATATGATGGATGTTTTGTGATCTTGTGGTACATATATATATGATTTTTATTATGTTATGAGCATGCCAAGAATTATATACCCATATTATTCATTGGGTAAATATATATTTCTAATGAGATAAATAAGACAAGAATATAGAATTATACCTGTTCATTAAGGTACTTTGTCTTCTATGATAGTCTTAGGAGTGAGCCTTAAATGAAATGATGGTTAGGGGAGTGAACTTAATCCACTATGATAGTATTTGAAATTATTATCGACTACTATGGAAATTTGTTTCTATACATATGTGTATTGTTTAGATATTTGTATTATTATAATGTAATTATCCCAATGAACTTATTATTTGATTAATATATGAATTATTTATTATGAAATACCATGATTTATGCTATGACTCATGATGCTATTTGTAATTTTTAGGGTGTTAGTTTAAAAAATTATAATCATTTTCTCATACAATTATTCTCATTTATACTCAAGTGGTCATCGATATCTCACTTGTTTACCCTTTCTTAGCATATAATATAACACTTTCTTAGGATTCCTTTCCCATGTTTATGAAGAATAGTACTATGTATGACATGTATAAGATGGGTTCAACTTATCAATATTTATGTTGGATATGTTTTATACACTTATAAATTGGTTGTTTATGTTTCCATGTTTCCACCAATATTATACCTATGTTATTCTAGATTTAATCATAGTGTTTTATAATGAATATTCATTTAATAATATGTTATATCCATATATGAATGTTATGGGTTTCTATAGTTGATATTAGATAATGATTTAGTTACATTCATAAACTAGGATTTGTACACTTTATTATGAACCCTTAGGGTAATAATAAGTTAAAGAGATTTTACAATGTTATAAAAAACAAAGTAGTTTTTTTATTTAAAAAAATCCATGTCTTGATACTACAAGTGGGTGCGGCTTTGGAACATATATAACAGGGTGTAATTACCCTGAAAATAGTTCTTCATGCATAACTCAAACAAAATTGTAGTTCATCGTGAGTGTACCCTTACTGAAAACATAGTTTGACACTCCCGTTTTTTTATTAGATAAATATAATTTTATTTATGATCTATTAAAAAGTATTTAAATAGATGATAAATATAAATAACCTAAATTAATCTTATGGAATGATGGGTGGAAATGATTGTGTAATGATTTAGATATCTACTAAATAATTCTATCACTTTGGTCAAAGATGATTGATGTTTATGATGACCATTTTTGTTTTACTAAGGGATTTAAGATAGAACAATGGAGTTGTGGTGGTAAAATTTAGGCTAAAATTTTGTTGTATATTATTTTATATTACTAATATAAATCACCTCATAGAATTAAAAAGTATTTAGGAAGATTAATTATTATTCATTATGATTAGATATGGATTAACTAGTTAATACCCCCAACTGTATGATGATCTAATCTCAAGTATTATATTATTATCAAATTATTGTTTGTGGGAACGTGTTCCTTGAAAAGATTTTTACTCTCCCTCTAGTTAAATTTAATGTTATTTTTTCAAAATGTATTGTCTTTATTAACATAAATCCCACATCAATTTCTGATGAAGGGATGTCAATCTTGATATTAGAAACCATCCTATGATCATCTAGTAGTTTGATAATATGTTTTAACTTCCATTCAAAATAATATCCATTATATGAGTTCTAATTCCTATCCAAAAGAAGTTTTTATCTCATATGGTTTGGGAGAAACTCAAAATAAAATATAATTGTAGACGCCGGAAAAGTCCGTTGTTCCGAAACGAAGCTCCGGATGCGGAAAGTGAAGTGATATTTGGAGTCAGAGGCACGTTCCGGAGGGCCCGGAGGACTTGCGCGAAATTTCAGAGGCCCGCGCGCAAAGTTGAGTCGCGGCGCGCAATCCTCCCGGGATGCGCGCAATGCGTTGGGCCGGCGCGCTATTTTGCACGCCCGTGGCCTGCGCGGCTCCCTTGCGCGTCGGGTCCTGATTCCGCGCCCGCGAAGGGAATTCCGCGCCCGAGACCGGATTCCGCGCCCGGGGTTGCCTATAAATATAAGGCGACCCCCGACGTTTTGAAGGTTGCCAGAATCCGAAGCGTCGCTCGTTCGCGCAATCCAACCCCTTCCGCGCGCAATGCCGATCTTCAGGTAACCTCCTTTCTTTCGCGCAATAGAGCCTTGGGGTTCGCCTTCGCGCGCAATACCCTTGGCTCCTTTCCTTTGAATAATCCTTAACCCGAAGGCCTTTGCACGCAAAAGAAGCCTCTTGCGCGCAATTGCCCCCGGGTGCGCGCAATCCAGCCCGATTGCGCGCACCCCCCATTTTCAAAGTGGCCATTCGTTAGAGAATGAGCCGTTGCCCCCGCGTGCTACCCGAAGCCCGGTGCGCGCAATCTCAATCATCCGCGCGCAAAGGGCTGGCCCGATTGCGCGCCAGCCCGCCATTTTGCGCGCCGACCTGCTGTTTTGCGCGCAAAGCTCCTCTTTTGCGCGCAATCCGCCAGGGTCGCCCCCCTTGACCCCCTGAGGGTACCCGCCTGCGTGGCACCCGATGATCTTCATCCTGGGTGCCCGCACCGTGTGTTGTCTTTCCGTGCGGCCCTCCAGGCTTGCGCGAAGTGACACGGACCCATCGGTGGCAACCAACGTCCAGCATGACGTTAAACTGCACATTTGTCCAGCATGACGTTAAACTGCACATTCGTCCCGCATGACGCTAAACTGCATCCGTCCAACATGACGTTAAACTGTACTACGTCCAAGCTGCACGACGCTAAACTGCCTAGCCCCTATCGTCCGTGCTGCAAGACGTTAAACTGCCAAGCACCTTCGTCCTCAACACACGACGTTAAACTGTACTTCGTCCGGCAAGACGTTAAACCGTCCGCTTCGTCCTCAACACACGACGTTAAACTGTACTTCGTCCGACAAGACGTTAAACCGTCCGCTTCGTCCTCAGCACACGACGTTAAACTGTACTTCGTCCGACAAGATGTTAAACCGTCCGCATCACCCGATCCCGTGCCTCGCACGCAGGGTCCCCCCCGGTTTGGATGTGGCCCCCACCCGCTCGTCTCTGCAGGGATGTCGGGATTTCCCCTCTTTAGGGACGATTTAAAGGGAGCGGCTTTTCCCTACGGGGGTAGGGTATTACAAACCCCTAGTTTCTTGTGGGGGGCTGCACATGTGTATCTCCATTGCGCTTCCCCACTGCCGAAGCCAGTAGAGGGTGTGACTGGGATCGAGGTGTCTTCTACTTTCGGTCCAAGTCCCTTCCAACTGAGTTTCCGGGCTGCCTCAAGTGCGTAAGTCCTGACAGAATGAACTACGTGGACTTTGATCCCTGTCTTCTAAACAGGGTACGTAGGAAACCTCCCTGAGGTTCAAGCCCACCACCTGGTCATCCCGGTCGTATTCACGTCGGTTCGTCCATCAGTGGACCCCTCCAGGGTTCACGCTTGCGTCGATTCACCTATGAATCCGCCCCTGTGGGAGACTGCCCGTGTGTATCTCCACTGTGCCTCCCCACAGCCCCTTTTTCCATTTCTCCTTTTATCGTCCAGCATGATGTGAAACTGTGATCCACCCGGCCGTTCCATCCCCCTCTGTGCGAGGTGGTTCGGTTCAATCCTCCGCCCGGCGGCCTCGACCCCTTCGTGAGTCGGCTTGCCGACGTCCAGCATGACGTTAAACTGTATACCCGAACTACGTTGACTTTGATCCGTGCTAGCGCGCGGTACGTAGGAAGCCTCTACGGGGTCCAAGCTCTTCACTCCATCATCCATCCTGATCCTTACCCGGGCCGCCACATCCCGGTGGGGTCATGCCACTTCTCTCCACTCCACATCACTTGGGAAGCCGCCCATGCGCTGGCCCCAGCGTCGGAGGTTCCCCGCAAGGGGTTCTGTCATCTGATCCACTTTTCGTGTTGATCGGTCCGATGCCGTCCCCGCTGGACGTTAAACTCGCGGCGTACCCCGTGTTAAACATGGGAAGCTGAGGAAAACCTCAGGGGACACAGTTCCCCGCACCCAGTGCGGGATGCCTCAGGCCATCATGCCTTCGAGAAGCCCTATTAGGGACGGAAGACAGACGTGCAGAGCCGCAGTGTTACGAAACACCCCCAGCACCCAGGGCCACCCGGCCTCCTCACCGCAGGTTGCTGCCCCGACCAGACTCCTTGGAGTGTCCGGGCGGAAGTAGCGTAATTAACCGGTGTCCATGAAGATATGGCGCCGGGAACGAGATTCACGAGCATGTCTTAAATCTATGAGGGAGACCCGGATTAGGCGACGAGTTCCGAGGAGACGTCCAAGGAAGGAGGAGTCGACATCCCATCATCCCGGTTTCGATCAAGGAGCAGACGCCCCTGAATAAGGGACGG
This sequence comes from Viscum album, assembly GCA_963277665.1. Lineage (NCBI taxonomy): Eukaryota > Viridiplantae > Streptophyta > Magnoliopsida > Santalales > Viscaceae > Viscum > Viscum album. The sequence continues at coordinate 130,602,647 of OY728138.1, read as the reverse complement.
ATGTCGCCCGCCTTTGGAAAGCGGGACTGCGGGACCACAAGCCGCGCGCCCATCCCCTCGGGTTGACGGGTGCACGCGCGAACGCGTCCTGGCGGAACAGCGTAACCCGACGCACATCCGCACCGAAACAGAAAAATGGTGAACCCGACGTGAATCTCTTCTCCTCGATACGAGGACCGATGGCTTTCAGAGGTGTTGGAAGACCGAAATGTTGCCCGGCCAAGCATTCAGTCTTACCCGCTAGGGGCTGGGGAAGGGACATCGGGCACTCCGTCTCGCAACGTCGAGGGCCTGGGTTCCCCCCACGGAAGGCGTCGTGGCGCTAATGGTTGGTTGTCGATTCCTTTTTCATGTCAGTGTTAATGGGTCCTTCTCCCTGCTTTCAGAAATCAGGTCGCCCGATCCAGTGCCCGATCGCCACCCGCCCACTGGCGCAGGGGTAGGGGAAACACCGACGCGGCTACTCCGCGCGGTCCCGCCCGTTACACAGCCGTCCCAGCAGCCGCAATTGCGGGACAACCACGCCCTCTCTCCCCTTCGGAGGTCATCCAGAGATGGGTGATCAATACCCTGGTGCGGAGATATGAGGAAGAGGGAGTCATCCCCACTAGGGACATGGCTCGCCTAGACCTTGAGGAGGCTGCACCTCGCCACCACCGCCGCCCCCGAGGGCCGCGCAGGGAGGCACCGCTGCCTACCTCAACGTCCAACCGCTTCGGGAGCTTATCCCCGGAGCGCTCTGACAGTTCCCTTCCCTATGCGGATGAGGTGGAAGATGCCCGGGATCACCCTATCCGGGATTCGCTCCAGGGATCTACGGTAAGGACTCCCGCCAGGCCACGGCGACACCGCCGCCAGGCCTCTCAAGTCGAAGAGCGGGCTCTCCACCTGCCCGCGCCGCTCATCCCGACTCGTCTGTCCCGACGCCAACGCCGGGCACGAGCGGAAGAGGATGCCCACCTTGGGTCCCTAGCAACAGCGGCCGCATTGGCCCAAGCCACTGTTGGCTCCAGTCGCCAGGCCCCTGCGCATCCTGAGCAGGGGAACTTCTATGCCCGACCTGGATCGAGGCCTCGACCGCCCCAAAGGCAGGTTGGGTCGACTCTCCCGGTTGCTGGTGCAGGCAGTAGCCACCGCGGACCACCTCGCGGTAGCGCTATTCACCAGCGGGATCTACTCCGTGTGGCCGATCCAGGAGGCATGGGTCATCCCACCTTCCGATCCCGGCCCGGAGGCCTGCCCGGAATCATCTCTCCCCGCGTCCCCTTTGATATCTGTCCCGGTGCCCCTCGCACCTTGGTTTCCAGTCCTCTTGGCCCCAGCACCAGTGCGGCCGGAGGGCGCCAGGACAGAGATCAGACCTGCCCCGAAGAACCACCCAGGGGCAGGAAGGCAAGGCGTCGACGCCGAGGGAAGAATGTTACGGAATTCCGGACAGAGATCCGACCGGTTCGCTTCTCTGATTCAGAGGCGGAGTACGATTCGGCGACAGAGCCCTTTCCCCAATCCCGCCAGTCAAGGGCAGGGGTAGGAATGCGGCACGTCAGCCTCGTGCTCCCCGAGAGCGAGATCGATGTGATCCCCGCTTCTCTCCGAAGGTATATCCGGAGTAACGAGGGCCTGGTAGACCCCCAAGGATCAAGCTTGCGGTTGGTACCGGCCCCTCCGGAAGTGCCTTCCGTCTCGATCGGAGAAGCCGGAGACTTTTTCTGGGGACCGACGGTCGAACCACGATCTGGTGCACCCTCGGCGAGCACCGATGCTACGGCAGGATGTTTGCTCGCCAGCCCGTCCTATCGTGATGTGGTAGCCAGGGCACCGCCACCCTCAGAGGGTGGCCCAGGATATAGAGGCCAATCGGCCTGTTCGCCGTATTCACCGCCGGCCAGCCCGTCAGCCCGGCGGCCCGCCTCGGCACCACTCTCGGTTCCCCGTCCGTTCCCAGCCATTGAAGAGGACCAAGGAGATCTGGGTCCCGAGTTTGAGTCGTGGAGCTTCTGGACCGTCCTTGCAGAGGGCCACTTCCCTGAGAAGTTTTGGCCAGTCGTAGGACCGGGCTTTGATGCACCCGAATCGCTCGCCCCGGATGAGTTCGAATGCTTCCGCCGAACTCTCCGGGAGACTCGCTCCTGTCTTCACCGCCTACAAATGCCATACCCCGGGAGTCAAGTGCACCTGGAGGATATTGGGGAGCAGTGCCGTCAAATTGACCTGGCCATGCTCCCCGCGGTTCGGCACCCCGGGTCATTTGAGCACCACGAGGCCCTCCAACAACGATGCGTTGAGTGTTTTCAAGTACTCCGCAAAGTTATCGAGGAAGCCACTCCCCACGTGTATATCCGTGGATGGGGGCAGTACGTTGCCCTACGCTTCAGTGTGATTCGCCGACAGCCCGATTCGCTGGGTGGCCCTGAGGGTATATCCCCAGGGACAGAAACGGTCAATATGGCCGACCTGTCGGGAGAGGGGAACGACTTGGAACTTCTCGACGGGGGCTTCCCCCCGAAGACAAGCCGTCGTCAGAGCCATTGGTGAGAGTCACTCGTCATCAGAGGAACCTCCTGGGGCTCCCCGCACCCATGAAGCACTGGCGTTGAGCCAAAACGTCAGCAAAGGAAAAGAGCACAGCGAGGCTATAAAGCCCGCCGACCCATCTGCCTCCATGCAGAGGGCAGAGGAGGATCCCGAGAAGGCTACGCTACGTCAGCAGCTCGCCGAAAAGAAGAAGCTGGTTGACCAGCTCCTCGCCGAGCGCGCTGCAGAACGGCGGCCTGACTACGGTGATCCTAGGCCAGGACAGCAGGGACCGGAACAACCGCTCCTCGACGAGACTCTCCCGGGCAACCGTGATTACGCCGTGTTCGCCGACAGGAGAGAGGCCATTGCCTACGGAAAGAGGGCGCGGTATGTTTCGCCAAACCCTCCCGAGCGGCGTGACTACCTGAGAGACCCCGCTCGGATTCCTCCCGCTGCCCCAAGGGCCGCTCCGCCCGCCATCCCATGAGCTGCCGAGTTCGACGACCCGGTCGACGACCCGATTGAAGGGCCATGCAATGCGCTCGTGGTTAGAGATCCTCGCCAGGACTGGAACCCATGTCCGGACGATCCGATGGCGGCACTCATTGCCCGCTTGGAGGCCTTGGAGACTCGGCAGGTGGCGATCCCACCGGACGGCAAGCCCTACCCAGCATGGGTGGATGACATGCCGGCACCTCCGGGATTCGGGAATCCCACTTTCGCTCCCTTCAACGGGACTGGAGATCCGCCACAGCATTTAGCCCACTTCAACTCGAGGTACGAGCCTATGTTGGGGACTCCGGCGCAGCAAGAGGCCGCTAAGCTTCACTGCTTTGTTCAGACACTGGAAGGGCCAGCATTTGTCTGGTACAGCCAGCTCCCCGTCGGGTCGGTAACCAGCTGGGAGGACCTCCGTAGACAGTTCCTCTACCAGTTCAGTTCCACGACCCGGAAGACAAGTATCGCGGACCTCTTCAAGTGCAAGCAGAGGCCTGATGAGCGAGTCGCGGACTTCGTCGCCCGATGGAAGGGTCTCACGTATTCCCTTGACATGCCATTGACTCATGAGCAGTTGCTGACAATGTGCGTCGGGAACGTCAAGACCGAGCTGGTCCCTTCCCTGATCACTCAAAATTACCCCGGAGGGTTCAGGTACTTCTCAGACAAAGTTCAACGTATTGAGGAAGCCCTACAACAGGCCAGCCAGGCACACCCGCTGCCTCCAATGATTCCTGCAAGGAGAGTCAGCAGGGTTGAGCCCGCTGCTGTCGCCCAGATAGAGGCCCCCAGGCCATTGGAGCTGCTGCCGGCGAGGCCAGCTCCACAGCCTCACAGGAATCTGCCTCCACGGGCTCAGTTCCCGGCCCAGCAGCGGCAGCCTCAGAACCGGCCGGCCCCTCCGCGTAATGTACCGCCGCAACCCAGGCGAGATAATCAGGGTCCACCTCCTCGGCCGGCCCCTCCAGCCCCTCGTCAAGACCACGCTCCCAGGGGCCCGCGACACCTGACTTACTCATTCCACGAGGATCAGGTCCCCGGTTATTTCCGGAGCGCCCTAGAGCAGAGGATTGTGCGACTGCCTGAGTGTTGGAGGCCAGAGGAGGCACATCTTACGAATAACCCCCGCTACTGCCCCTACCATCGGGCCCTGGGGCACACTATCCAGTGGTGCTATGTGTTTAAGGATTGGCTCCAAGACCAGATTAACAACAATGTAATCAGGTTGGGCCCAGCTCCAGCACAAGTGGCGGGCGTGTTCGTGGGATCAGATGACGATAGTGGCAACGAGGACGAATGGCAGCTGGTCTCCGACCGCGGATCCCAGAAGTATAATAACTGGATGGCCCGCAAGACGACCATTTGCGCCCATGGAATCATCCGTGAGCGCTTGAATCAGCCTGAGCCCCCAGAATCTGCGGGTGCTGCTTCGGCATCGTCGTCCCAGCCTGCCTCTTCCAAGAGGAGCAAACGGCGGCAGCGCAAGAAGGAAGAGCGCGCCCCGCCGGTTCCGCCACTATCCCGCACTCTCGGCGATTTCATGCCCCCGGAGATGGGGGTCCCTCCTCGGATCCGCCCGGTGATGGATGATTCGTCCGATGACGGTGTTGGGTACGCTTCGGTTAACACCGTCGAGCTGGTAAATCCCTTTTCGGTTCCCGACGTTGAAGAACACCAGGTGGACCTCCCTAGTGTCCCCGGTCGTCGCCACCGTCGGAAGAACCGCAGCAGCATGAGTCGCCGGGGCACAGCCGTTGGTACCTCCAGCCAGGCCGTGCACGCCACTGAGACTAGGCAGCAGGCTCAAAACCGAGCACAACGTGCGCCGCCCCCCCATTCGGGGATGACAGATTCGCCTCCGCCGCTGTTTGTGGTGTGGGACCAGGCAGAACCGCCTCAGCCGCGTCACGACCAGCTCCGCCCTGCCACGAGTCCATCCCGGCCTCCTGACCCCAGTACGGTGACCATTTCCCAGACTGCAACCAGTGAACAGCGAGATGCGCCAAGTACCAGTCGGCCGCCGATCCAACCGGCAAGGCCCGTCATGCCGCCAACCGCAGAGCAACCTCCTGCAACCAGGGGCTCGCGCTTGGCCAAAAAGTATGATGTCCTGAAGCACTTGGCTGACATCCCAGCAAGGCTCTCCATCCTTGAGGCTCTGCGCATGTCATCTGAGATGCGCGAGGCACTCGCTGAAGCCCTGAAAAGCCCCCTCCAGTTTGAGACAGAGGTTGTGGCTGCAGAGGCCTTTCACGCCGAAACGATCGAGGACACCGAATGTCAGGAAGTTATCTCGTTCTCTGGTAAGGATGAAGACCCTCCTATACAGGGACACATTCGTCCGCTGTATGTCACTGGCCAGTTCAATGGCCTTGAAGTCCGACGCTGTCTTGTCGACACGGGGTCTGGGATTAACCTGATTCCAACTCGGACGCTCTGGAGATTGGGGTTGTCTGAGGATGACTTGATTCCCTCCGACCTCAGGATCCAGGGGTACGACCGCACCGAGCAAACCCCGGTCGGCAAGATACGTTTGAAGACCCAGTTCGGTGACTTGGTTGCCAACACCGAATTCATGGTAGTCTCTCAGGACACTGCGTATAACGCATTGATGGGCAGGCCATGGCTCCACCTTCACGCGGCGGTTCCCTCGTCATACCACCAATGCCTCAAATACTACCTTAATGGTCGAGTAGGCGTGCTTCAAGGAGATGCCTCTCCTTTTTCCTCGTGTGAAGCCCGCTATCTGGACGCGGACTATTACAAGAGCAAGGATAAGCAGATCCTGGCAGGTGAGGTTGAGCCTGTCGCTATTGCAAGTGATCCCTGGGCAAGCTTGGACGACGCTTACGTCCTCCCGATTCAACGGTTGGACGTAGCGATGGTCTCGACGGCCTGTGAGTCTCCTGATGAGATGACCGCGACCGCCCGTGCCAGTACCAGCGGCCTAGTAAGATCTGGTAGTCCCAATGCAGTTGCCAACGCAGTCTATCCCGTGGACGATCCCTCCCCGAGTGGAGAGGACGTGGAAGATGCACCCCCAGCCTTTGAGGAGGGCGTCCCCGCCACAGTCGATGAGTTAATGCAGGTGAACCTTGGAACCGAGGCCGATCCAAGACCCACATTGGTCAGTGCCGCCATGTCCTCTGAGGAGCGGCAGCAGTACGCGGACTTTCTTAGGCAGCACCGTGATGTGTTCGCTTGGGGCTATGACGAGATGCCGGGGCTAGATCCTCAGGTAGTCGTCCACCGCCTTGGTCTCCCGGCGAACCATCGCGGGTTCAAGCAGCCTCCCAGGAAGATGCACCCGTCCCACGGTGCCATGGTTGAGGCCGAAGTTGACAAGCTTATCAAAGCCAACTTCGTGAGGGAAGTTCAGTACCCCAAATGGCTGACCAACATTGTGTCGGTCAGGAAGAAGAACGGGCAGATTAGAGTCTGCATCGACTTCCGCGATCTCAACCGCCACTATCCGAAGGATGATTTTCCCCTTCCAGTGACAGAGCTGTTGATTGATTCCACGGCAGGGTTCCAAGCCCTCTCCTTCATGGATGGATACTCTGGATATAACCAAATTCGGATGGCCCCTGAGGATGAGGAGTTCACTGCCTTCAGGGCCCCCCAAGGTACCTTTTGCTACCGGGTCATGCCTTTCGGCCTGAAGAATGCAGGTGCCACCTATCAACGGGCGATGCACCGCATATTCAAGCCAATCCTCGGCACACTGGTGGAATGCTACGTCGACGACTTGGTTGTCAAATCGCGCCAGCGTCAGGACCATCTCAAAGATCTTGAGAAAGTGTTCTGCTTCCTCCGGTCTCGCTGCCTGAAGATGAACCCGTTGAAGTGTGCCTTTGGGGTCACCTCCGGAAAGTTCCTTGGATTTGTGGTAAGATACCGGGGTATTGAGATCGACCCAGAGAAAATCAGGGCGATTAGCCAGATGCCTCCCCCAGGTACCATCCGGGAACTGCAAGGGTTCCAAGGCCACTTAGCCTATATACGCCGATTCATCGCGAATCTGGCCGGCAAGTGTAAGCCCTTTTCTCGGCTCATGAAGAAAGGTGCCACCTATGTATGGGATAAAGAGTGTCATACCGCTTTCGAGGAAATCAAGCAGTACCTGCTTCAACCTCCGGTTCTGATGCCGCCTGTATCCGGGAAGCCGCTGGTCCTCTATGTGACCGCCCTGGAACGGTCCCTGGGTGCCCTTCTCGCCCAGAAGAACAACGAGGGAACGAAGAATAGCCTCTATTACCTCAGTCGCATGCTCCTCGATGCTGAAGTTAGGTATTCCCCCATCGAGAAGAGCTGCCTGGCGCTCGTATTTGCCGTACAGAAATTACGGCACTACTTGCAGCACCATGAGGTACAGTTGGTTTCTCGGGTAGACCCGTTGAAATATATCCTGAGCCGGCCTATGTTGACTGGCCGTCTAGCACGGTGGGCTGTGATTCTCCAGCAGTTCGACATCAGGTATGTGTCTCAGAAGGCCATTAAAGGGCAAGCATTGGCAGACATTCTGGCAGCTCACCCGACCTCCGCGGATCAGCCGCTGGATCTAGGCTTTCCTGATGAGACCATTCTCTCGGTTGATCGAGCCGATCCATGCTGGAAGATGCACTTTGACGGTGCCTCCCGAAGCCCCACCGGTAGAAGACTCGATAATCCTAAGCTCAACAGAGTGGGCTTGGGCATCGTCTTCATTACCCCGGAGCGAGCCGTGCTGCAATACTCTTTCCTGTTGTCAGAGGGCTGTACCAACAATGAGGCGGAATACCATGCCCTCATCACCGGCCTCGAGTTGGCTCTCGAGATCGACGTGCCCCTTCTGTGCGTGAAAGGGGACTCCGAGCTGGTCGTTAAGCAGATCAATGACGACTATGTTGTCAGGAAGCCGGAACTTGTGCCATTGTTGGAGTGCACCCTCCTTCTGATGGCCCGGTTCCCTTCTCGGCCAGAAATTGTCCATATTCCCCGGTCGCAGAACGGTCGAGAAGATGCTTTGGCCAGCCTTGCTGCGTCACTTGCGGAGCCTGAACATGACAACCTGATCGTCCGCGTGACGCGCCGCAGGCTCATCGCTCCCGTTATCCCGGAAGAAGATCACGGCCCGTTGGTAAGTAATCTCACCGCGGTTGCCCCTATGCCCGGAGCCCCGAGTACCCCATATATGACGGTCGGATCAGCCCCTGATTGGAGGACGCCTTTGGTTGAGTACCTCCAACATGGCATTCTTCCATCGGATCGGGCCGAGCGCGAGCGAGTTCGACGCCGCACATCGCAGTTTGTCCTCCAGAGCAGCCTCAGCCTGGAGCAGATCCTCTACAAACGCGGATTTGATGGTGTTCTCCTCCGTTGCCTTCAGGGAGTTGAGATCCCACGAGTCATGCAAGAGGTTCATGCCGGTTCATGCGGTGCCCACCAGACTGGGCCGAAGCTGTCCCACCAGATTCGGAGGTTGGGATACTTCTGGCCCTCCATGATCCATGACTGCATCGAGTATGCCTGGAGGTTCCATGCGTGCCAGGTTCATGCGAACTTTGTGCATCGGCCGCCGGAGCCTCTCCATACCACTAGGTATTCCTGGCCCTTTGCAGTCTGGGGTCTGGACGTTGTGGGACCTTACCCACCGGCGACAGCTCGCCAGTGCCGGTTCATTCTGACCGCCACAGACTTCTTCTCCAAATGGGCAGAGGCGATTCCGCTCAGAGAGGTCAAATCCTATTCGATCGCTGACTTCGTGACCTCCAACATCATCTATCGATTTGGAGTGACTCACGCTATCCTCACGGATAACGGAACCAATTTCCGAGCAGCCGAGTTGAAGAAGTTGTACGCCAAGTATAACATTCGCTCGAACCATACATCTCGCTATCATGCGCGGGTGAATGGACAGATCGAGGCGTTTAACAAAACCCTCTCTAACATTCTGCAAAAGATGGTTGGTCAGAACAAGAAGAGTTGGACGGACAAGCTCCCCAACGCCCTCTGGGCTTATCGGACGACGACTCGCAATTCCACCCAGATGACCCCTTATTCCCTGGTGTATGGAGCTGAGGCCGTCCTGCCCATCGAGATCCAATTACCGTCCTTGCGCACTGCGGTCTACGACCAGCAAGCGCCGGACAGAGTTGCTGAAGCCCGTCTAGTCGAGTTGGAAGCACTGGATGAGAATAGACTTCGCGCTTTGCACATGGTGGAGAGGCATCAAAGCAGAATGGCTCGAGCTTTCAATAAAAAGGTTCGCCTCCACTCCTTCCTGCAGGGTGATCTAGTGCTAGCCCTAAGAGCACCGATGATCCCCGACAGGAAGCCGCCCAAGTTGGAGCCCAAGTGGGAGGGACCTTTTGTTGTGCACAAGGTCTATCCCAATGGCGCGTACTCCCTAGTGACTATGGATGGTGAGCGTGTCACTCCTCCCACCAACGCTAGGTTCCTCAAGCAGTACTTTGTCTGAGTGTGCCAACATCCTGCACGACGTTAAACTGCATACGTCCAAGCTGTACGACGTTAAATTGCCTAGCATATCGTCCGCACTGCAAGACGTTAAACTGCCAAGTGTTACGTCCTGCACGACGTTAAACTGCATACGTCCAAGCTGCACGACGTTAAACTGCCCAGCGTAATGTCCAAGATGCACGACGTTAAACTGCCCAGCGTATCGTCCGCGCTGCAAGACGTTAAACTGCCAAGTGCTTCGTCCAACATGACGTTAAACTGTACAACGTCCTGCACGACGTTAAACTGCATTCGTCCAGGCTACAAGACGTTAAACTGTTCAGCACTCGTCCGCGCTGCAAGACGTTAAACTGCCAAGTGCCTCGTCCAGCATGACGCTAAACTGCACCACGTCCAAGCTGCACGACGTTAAACTGCCCAGCGTATCGTCCTGCATGACGTTAAACTGCCCCTCAAGAACTACGTGCGGCTTGATTCCCATCCTTATGGGATACGTAGGACCGTCTGGACATTCATGTTTCAGGCCCAGCCCCATCCTTTGGGAATTTCCATCCCATCTCGGGCCCTTGGCCCAGTTGCCTCCGGGTGTGCGGCGTATGGTGTGAACGCGGGGCTATGCCCTCATTCACGTCGGTTTGCTCGCCACGCTGTACGCCCCCCACGTTTGGGGATGCCTTCTGCTCCCCCCTTCTTTTCTCGTCCTGCATGACGTTAAACTGCACTTCAATAACTACGTGCGGCTTGATTCCCATCCTTATGGGATACGTAGGACCGCCTGGACATACATGTTTCAGGCCCAGCCCCATTTCCCGGGAATCTCTATCCCGCGTCGGGCCTCTGGCCCAAGTTCCCCTCCTTTTTGTGCGAGGCGTATCGCGTGAGCGGGGGATTATGTCCTCATTCGCGTTGGTCTACTGGCCACGCCGTACGCCTCCCCCCGTGTGTGGGACCACCTCACACCTCTCATCGTCCTGCATGACGTTAAACTGCCTCTCAAGAACTACGTATGGCTTGATTCCCATCCTTATGGGATACGTAGGACCGCCTGGATGCTTGTGTTTCAGGTCCAGCCCCGTATCTTGGTTGATCACGGGGATCTGCCCTCTTTTGGTTGCTCTCAGGGTGAGTCCTCCGACCCTTTTCGGTGATCCGTTAACATGTTTTGGGTACTTTGGTCTATGACTCGTAGTGTCAGATTCAATCCCGACAAGTCCTGTGTTGCTTGTCAGGCCTCACGCTTCCTCTTGTTCGAGCCTTCACTCAAATGGATCCTCGTTAGCGGTTTGGGTACGATGCCTCAGTGCTCTCCTACCACTCCGGGTCGATTTACCGGCGGGTCTTGGGCCGCAAATCGATATGAATCCTGCGATTGAGCGGTCGATGCTCGTTTGCTTGCCCCGTCTTAGGCTGACGCGATCGGATGTTGTGTTGCGAATATGGTCAGCAACGTCCTTGATCGCCATGTCGGCTCTTTCAGGCTCTGAACATTGGTTGTGCAGTCCTCATCACACTCCGCCTTTGTGCGTTGTAGTGGAATCTCGACACTCTCTTCATACTGACCTTCAGTACACCTCTACACGTTAGGCAGACCAACCAGGGTAATGATGTCGTTCGAGGCTCCCATGATCTGAGCACCAAGGATATATGCGGATATCCTCCCTAAGGGCCATGCGTAGCTGGACCCTCGTCCCCATAAGGAGGAAGGAGTCGCCCGAACAATCGCGTTCTGGGCCCAGTATATCTGGAGGCTAGCATCTCTGCCCCTCGGGTGATGGACATACGCAGACCCCTATCCCAAGACTCTTCTCCTGGAATCGTGCGTGACCGCAGGGCTGGGTATGTTCCCACCTCCGCCGTGCCCGCCGTACCGCGATAAGCGGATTCCTCCATGGTCCGAACCACACGACCTTAAACTGTGTTGTCTGGTCCTACCACACGACCGTAAACTGTGATCGTCTTGGCCGCCCGACGAGAAACGACACTGCATCGTGATGTTCTCCTCAGGGGACACTCATGTTGGGCGCTGGTTAATAACCACGCCATTCATCAATGCCTTCCGTGGCTTGATTATTGTGGCGACGCCAGAGATTTCTCAATCACAGGCATGTCGCTGCACAAAGAAAAACCATTCATCTTTAAGGACAAACAAGAAATATCAAATGCCGCTCCTTCTGTGTGCGAGGGTCAGACCCGCACTCTTCCCCGCGCTGGTGCCCGATTGTGTTGCGCCGCGCTTCAAGAACTACGTGTGGCTTGATTCCCATCCTTATGGGATACGTAGGAACGCCTGGATGTTTGAAACTTCGGGTCCAGCCCCCCACCTCTTAGAGATTCCCCCTTCTCTGGGGAATCCGCCGCCTTCAGGTCACCCTCAAGGCGTGTTCCCCGACCCCTTGCAGTGGTCCACCGGTGTCAAGAGTACTCTGGTTTATTGCCAGGAGGGTCAGGATCCGCTTTGTCAGGTTTCCCCCACTTTTCAGGCTTCGTGCTCCCTTTCATTCAGACCCATCGTCTACGCCCTGGGTGGAGCCCCCGTGAACGGTTCGGACACAATGCCTCAGTGCTCTCCCACTGAATCAGGCCGGTACCCCCAATGGCCTCGGGCAGCAAATCGATATGAATCCTGCGATTGAGCGGTCGATGCTCGTTTGCTGCCTCATTTCATCAACGGTTAGTGCGATATTGATGCTGCTTTTCCGCCACGGTCGACAGTACTCCCATATCGTTACTCCGGTGCCCCCAGTCCTTGAGTGAATGGCCGCATGATTCACATTTTCCACCCCCCATTCTGACCAGGCGAAATCTCGACACTCTTGACACTATCCCTCAGTGCATCTTCGCATACCCTGGGGATAGGACCACGATGTGGCGTACTTTGAGGTTCTTATGGTCCGAGCTCTAAGACCTTAAACTAAGATCTCCCCTTATGGTCCGAGCTCTAAGACCTTAAACTAAGATCTCCCCTTATGGTCCGAGCTCTAAGACCTTAAACTAAGATCTCCCCTTATGGTCCGAGCTCTAAGACCTTAAACTAAGATCTCCCCTTATGGTCCGAGCTCTAAGACCTTAAACTAAGATCTCCCCTTATGGTCCGAGCTCTAAGACCTTAAACTAAGATCTCCCCTTATGGTCCGAGCTCTAAGACCTTAAACTAAGATCTCCCCTTATGGTCCGAGCTCTAAGACCTTAAACTAAGATCTCCCCTTATGGTCCGAGCTCTAAGACCTTAAACTAAGATCTCCCCTTATGGTCCGAGCTCTAAGACCTTAAACTAAGATCTCCCCAAACGGGATTCTACGTCCTGCATGACGTTAAACTGCACTCTCAGAACTACGTGTGGCTTTATCTCCAGCCTGATGGAGTACGTAGGAACGCCCGGGCATCTCAACTCGGGTCCAGCCTCAGGGATCGTTAAGTCCCGCCCCTCCTCGTCGCCGGCCGTCTGGCCTGGCTTCTGGTAGAGTGGTGCAGTTGTGATATTCTCCCCGATTCAGCTCGGGATGCCCCATTGCAATGGTGGGAAGTGACGGTTTCCTCGTCAAAGAGGTGCTGTCTGAGAATTGGGGTGACTCACGGCCAGATTAGTGCATCCGCCTAATATGCTTTCCCCACGGTGGCGCAATTTTGAGAGCGTTGGATTCTGTCCGAACAAATCGTCACTTCGCCCCACGCTTCGCATGCCCTGTTGATCTGGATTTCCACCCTTGTGTCTGAAGGAACCCCCAAAGCGGTATTCATGATGACATGTGGTCCGCCTCCTGCAATATGAATGATGACCTTCGGTCCGTCTATTGCAGTAGTTATGGTCGATCCACTGTCCGCCTACCGTCTTGGGCATTTCCTGGAAGGCCGACCGTTGTGGATGTCTGGATTCGGGACACGCGATTCACCCTTTCTCATTTCCCTATGTTCGGATAAAATCTCAACGCCCCTAGCGTTGTCCCGCTCGTGTGTTGGAACAAGTTGGGGGGATGATACATTGATTAGGCTTGAGGTCTCCTTCCTTAGGAATGACCTCCCTCTTTTCTCCAGAAATCCAGGCCCAATTATGGATGCCTGATGCTTGGTTAACACTCCCGCAAGACAACGAATTGTGGTTGAGCATGTTAATCCAAAAGATGCAGATAAATATATTGATTCATACAAATGGATCAACGTAGCGGAAGCAAATGTTTTGGGAACGGCAAAACAAAGCCCTTAGGGATTAGCGTGCTGAATGAGTCTTTCTAATGCCGCTACCCTTTGGCTGGTGGCCTCCAGAGCTGCTTCTCGCTCTCTGCGTGCCCTCTCTTCGTCGGCGGTCGCAGCACGCAGTTCGTCGATTCTGGCCTGTTCACGCTCCCGCTCGACCTGAATTGTGACAATCTGTTGGCCCGCCTCCGTCAGCTGTACCTGGGCGTCAACTAGCTGGGCTGCTAGTTGCTCCATAAGCTCGGTACACGTTGCGACGAAGGCCTCCTTCTCTGCCGCCTGCCCTTCGAGGCGCCGAACTTCCTGCTCCTCCGCGAGGAGCGCCCGCGTGCTCTCCGACATGTCCCGACATTGTGTGACGTCGGCACGCCGGCAGCTCTCACGCATCTTTTCGGCCATGAAATCACGAACCGTCAGATGGAGGCGTTGAGCATCAGCTCCCCCGGCACACAGGAAGCGCAGCCAGGTTTGAAGTGATCCCATGCGCCCCAGCCACTCCGACGGGTCTCGCTTGAGGAAGCGCTGGATGCACTTCCACCCCCTACGGCGCGTTATCCGGCTCTCCTCGACCGCCTCCTCTTCTGAGTCATCCATCTCCTCGGGGTCGGTAGGCCGGTAGGCAGGGAAGGCAGCCAGCAGGTCTGCTGCAGGGTCCGCCCCTGGAAGGTCCTCATGAGGGATAGGTTCCCCAACATCTGGGCGACCTTCTTCTCTCTCCCTAGCGGCGCTGACACCCTCGTCAGCCCCCGACCTCTCTCCGATGTCAGCACCGCCGGCGTCCGCAGCCCCCTGATCAGCAGTTGGTGGGGCCGGCTTGGTTTGGGAAGTCTGTTCCGGAGCAGGCGGCATGTCTGCCACCGGTCCACTCGTGGATGGCCCGGGTTCGGCAACCCGACGAGCCTCCAGTGTTGAGATCACTGCGCGGGGCATGCCATGGTTAGTCACGGATCGTCAACGGCAAGCACCAGCAGTAAAGTAAGGAGACTTACGGGAGTTCAGAGCGTCATCTTCCGCTATCCCGACCGCCGCAGGAACAGTTGCAGCAGGGGGCTCTTCCGTGCTTGTCAATTCGATAATGGGTGCCTGGCCCCCACCTTGTCCTGCTGGCGCCCCTCCTACTCCCGCTGAGGACGCCTGACCAACATCCGTGCGCTCCTGAGAAAGATGGAGAAATGGGTTAGAAGCTGCATAAGAGAATGGATGAAGCGGATTGAGTAGGGATAGAAGCGGACCTCGAGGGGCTCAGTGACATCAACATTGTCAGAGCCGGCCACCTCGCCGCTCTCCCGCGGACTCCCCTGATGGGATCTTCCCTCGGAGCCTTCATCCTCCCCCATCTCCTCCTCTTCCTCGGAGTCGTTGCTACTGTCGTCTTCTTCCGGCGGCATCTGTTCTGGAGCGGGCTCTAGACCGAGCATCACCTTCACCAGAAGGGATGGCTCCGCACGCTGACCACGTTGGCGCGCGTAATCGTCCATGGCCGTCAGATACGCATACTGCCGGTTGAAGTCCACCCTGTCGGCAATATGGAGGCGCCCGACCTCTGGCAGATGGATTCCTTCTCTGAGAATCTTTCTCCAGATGGCGTCGGTCCCCAGTGACTGCCGCAGGGTCATCCAGGCCGACCACAGCGCCGGGAAGACTGCATCTTGGGAGGGTTCGAGCAGACGTCTCACCTGCTTCCCGGGCCGCTCTTCGACCACCGCGCGTGCCCCCTCTCTGGGCGCCGAGGTCGTAGCGGCAGCTCGCGATGTGCCCGCCGCCGAAGTCCCTGCCCGCGCCGGCTCCGCTGCTTGGCGCGCCTCAGTTCTCCCCCGTGTGGCGGCGCCTCGCCTCCTTCCTTGACGCCCGGTCTCCGCACGGGTAACCTCGAGCCGCCGAACTGGCTTCTGTAGAAGCCCCTCGGGGTACGCGATGGCCCAGTGTTTGGCGTACTCGGTTTCCAAGCCTGCGTCAACCCCGGTAGGAGGGAGAGTGATGACGTCGCCAGAGCCGAAAGCGGCAAACATCAGCCACATCTGGCGAAGGACGCAAGGGTTCGTCTCCTCCCGGACAGCAGTGAATACCCTCTTCGGCATCCGCTGAAGGCACCCGAACTGCCTGGCGAACCGGGTTGGCACGTAAGGCTCGCAGATCACCTTCCCGTCGATCCGAGCCATGAGCACTCCGCCCCGCATGTTCAGGAAGTATTCATGCTGCTCCAGCAGACCCAGCCCATTGTCGATCATCTGGCCGACGGGAGTGGGGAACGGACTGTAGTTGAAATTGGCATGATTGCCAATCCGAATCCTCACACCCTCCTCACTTAGGGTCATCGGAGCGACCCCCGCGATGTTCAGCAGGGAGGGTCGCAGGCCGTTGCCCGGAGGAATGATGGCGTTCGGAAACGTGTACCCATCGATGTGAGCAGCCACCCAGCCGTGGAAGAACTGAAAGGGCCCACAGATCCTTCGTGGCGACCCCCCTCGTGAGATGCGTCCCAGGATGGCGTACAGCTTAGCCAACACTGGGACCCCGAGGTTGTATCTTTTGTTGGCGGCCATAGCGCCCGCCACCGCCAGTGTCGCCGGGCGAACGCCCATTCTCACGTCCCGCACTGGCAGGAGCCACCCACTCAGAAAGGCGGCCAGGAACGCCGCGTACCGGACATTTGGGTCTCGGGCCTCGATGACGCGGTACCCCCATGAGCGGTAGTCGCCTGTCTCCAGGACCCGCCAGTACGACCCGTTCCGGCTCCTCTGAGCCGCGGTCGGGCACCGCTTCCCCCTGCCTGGCATCTTGACCGATGGGTCATGCTCCAAGAACTGGCCAAACCACTCCTTGTAGGCTATGTCCTTCTGGAAGTCCTTGACCCCGAGCCGCTCTGTAGCCAGGTCCAGCAGATGCCACGTCAGGATGGGAGTCCGTGACCTGTCACCCCAGGTGTTCCTCGGAGGCAGGAACTCATCATACTGGTAGCCCTCCAGCGGGATACCTCCGATGCAGTGGATGTCCCAGAGGCCGATACCGACCTCCCCATGGTGAAGATGGAAGGTGTTGGTATCCGGAGACCAGCGGGTGAACAGCTCCGGCCCGAGCTCGGACTGCTGGTAGAAGTGGAACTACGACGTCCACACCGCCTCAAATAGGCCGATGTACCGCAGCTCCTCTGCGACGTGATCGCAGGTGTGGCATACCCAGAACGCCCAGGCCCACTCGCTGGTGAAATTGCCCCCAGACCGCAAGTCCCAGTCCTTCAGCCAGCCCTTGGTGTCGTCAGTGACACTCTGGCGATATGTGCTCGAGTAGAGGGCTGGAGAATTCTCCGCAGTAGGCTCACCCCCGTCAATGGTTCGCGTCCTCGGGTTCAGGACATAGACGTCCAAGTGCCTGGTCTCCCTGGCAGGATGCCCATTGTTGGTGATGTTATAGCGGGGAAGCTCGTCCTCCCGAGTCACCCAGGTCCGTGGCGCATCAACCTCGAACCATGGCACCGGAACCTCATCTAGGATGCCGAAGTTCCAGAGCGGCAGGTTGTCTGACAGCGGATATGTCTTCTGGGCCGGCGTCAGCAAGTCGAACAGGGATTGATTGTTGGAAACAATCTCCTTGGCTCCGTAAACCTCCTCGTTCGCCGCCATCTCTGCTCTGCGAATGGCGGCATCCCCCTCATTTCCTTGATGCGCGGCCATCTCAGATGTTTCGGGAGTCCTGCGGGTTAAGGGATGAAGCGTGCGGGATCGGACGAGGCTGGTAGAGAAGTTTGAAGGTTGGCGCGCAATCCAAGTGGATGGCGTGCAATTGGGAAGAATGTCGCGCAAAGTTCCGGGTTTTCGTGCAAAGACAGGCGAATTCCGGATGGTTTTGCGCGCCGATCGGGCGAATTTCGCGACCGGAAAAGGCAATTTCGTGCACGAGAGCGTTGAAGCTTATCTCGCGGAAGGCCTGTGTACGGAACGCGGAACCCTGGACCCCTATTTATAGACGAGGCCGGGATTCCGCGCCGCGCGGAACGCTCGATTGCGCGACCGCGGCTGCGAATTGCGCGCCCGGCGCCCCTTTTTGCGCGCCTAAGTCCCTCGCAGCCCAGGACTTCGGCATTCCGGCGTCTCCCTCGGAACCCAATCGTTGCGGCCTCTCGCCGATCAGATTCCGAGGGGGGGCTTTTGTAGACGTCGGAAAAGTCCATTGTTCCCAAACGAAGCTCCGGATGCGGAAAGCGAAGTGATATTTGGAGTGAGAGGCACGTTCCGGAGGGCCCGGAGGACTTGCGCGAAATTTCAGAGGCCCGCGCGCAAAGTTGAGTCACGGCGCGCAATCCTCCCGGGATGCGCGCAATGCGTTGGGCCGGCGCGCTATTTTGCGCGCCCGTGGCCTGCGCGGCTCCCTTGCGCGCCGGGTCCTGATTCCGCGCCCGTGAAGGGAATTCCGCGCCCGAGACCGGATTCCGCGCCCGGGGTTGCCTATAAATATAAGGCGACCCCCGACGTTTTGAAGGTTGCCAGAATCCGAAGCGTCGCTCGTTCGCGCAATCCAACCCCTTCCGCGCGCAATGCCGATCTTCAGGTAACCTCCTTTCTTTCGCGCAATAGAGACTTGGGGTTCGCCTTCGCGTGCAATACCCTTGGATCATTTCCTTTGAATAATCCTTAACCCGAAGGCCTTTGCGCGCAAAAGAAGCCTCTTGCGCGCAATTGCCCCCGGGTGCGCGCAATCCAGCCCGATTGCGCGCACCCCCCATTTTCAAAGTGGCCATTCGTTAGAGAATGAGCCGTTGCCCCCGCGTGCTACCCGAAGCCCGGTGCGCGCAATCTCAATCATCCGCGCGCAAAGGGCTGGCCCGATTGCGCGCCAGCCCGCCATTTTGCGCGCCGACCTGCTGTTTTGCGCGCAAAGCTCCTCTTTTGCGCGCAATCCGCCAGGGTCGCCCCCCTTGACCCCCTGAGGGTACCCGCCTGCGTGGCGCCCAATGATCTTCATCCTGGGTGCCCGCACCGTGCGTTGTCTTTCCGTGCGGCCCTCCAGGCTTGCGCGAAGTGACACGGACCCATCGGCGGCAACCAACGTCCAGCATGACGTTAAACTGCACATTTGTCCAGCATGACGTTAAACTGCACATTCGTCCCGCATGACGGTAAACTGCATCCGTCCAACATGACGTTAAACTGTACTACGTCCAAGCTGCACGACGCTAAACTGCCTAGCCCCTATCGTCCGTGCTGCAAGACGTTAAACTGCCAAGCACCTTCGTCCTCAACACACGATGTTAAACTGTACTTCGTCCGGCAAGACGTTAAACCGTCCGCTTCGTCCTCAACACACGACGTTAAACTGTACTTCGTCCGGCAAGACGTTAAACCGTCCGCTTCGTCCTCAGCACACGACGTTAAACTGTACTTCGTCCGGCAAGACATTAAACCGTCCTCATCACCCGATCTCGTGCCTCGCACGCAGGGTCCCCCCCGGTTTGGATGTGGCCCCCACCCGCTCGTCTCTGCAGGGATGTCAGGATTTCCCCTCTTTAGGGACGATTTAATGGGAGCGGCTTTTCCCTACGGGGGTAGGGTATTACAAACCCCTAGTTTCTTGTGGGGGGCTGCACATGTGTATCTCCATTACGCTTCCCCACTGCCGAAGCCAGTAGAGGGTGTGACTGGGATCGAGGTGTCTTCTACTTTCGGTCCAAGTCCCTTCCAACTGAGTTTCCGGGCTGCCTCAAGTGCGTAAGTCCTGACAGAATGAACTACGTGGACTTTGATCCCTGTCTTCTAAACAGGGTACGTAGGAAACCTCCCTGAGGTTCAAGCCCACCACCTGGTCATCCCGGTCGTATTCACGTCGGTTCGTCCATCAGTGGACCCCTCCAGGGTTCACGCTTGCGTCGATTCACCTATGAATCCGCCCCTGTGGGAGACTGCCCGTGTGTATCTCCACTGTGCCTCCCCACAGCCCCTTTTTCCATTTCTCCTTTTATCGTCCAGCATGACGTGAAACTGGGATCCACCCGGCCGTTCCATCCCCCTCTGTGCGAGGTGGTTCGGTTCAATCCTCCGCCCGACGGCCTCGACCCCTTCGTGAGTCGGCTTGCCGACGTCCAGCATGACGTTAAACTGTATACCCGAACTACGTTGACTTTGATCCGTGCTAGCGCGCGGTACGTAGGAAGCCTCTACGGGGTCCAAGCTCTTCACTCCATCATCCATCCTGATCCTTACTCGGTCCGCCACATCCCGGTGGGGTCATGCCACTTCTCTCCACTCCACATCACTTGGGAAGCCGCCCATGCACTAGCCCCAGGGTCGGAGGTTCCCCGCAAGGGGTTCTGTCATCTGATCCACTTTTCGTGTTGATCGGTCCGATGCCGTCCCCGCTGGACGTTAAACTCGCGGCGTACCCCGTGTTAAACATGGGAAGCTGAGGAAAACCTCAGGGGACACAGTTCCCCGCACCCAGTGCGGGATGCCTCAGGCCATCATGCCTTCGAGAAGCCCTATTAGGGACGGAAGACAGACGTGCAGAGCCGCAGTGTTACGACACGCCCCCAGCACCCAGGGCCACCCGGCCTCCTCACCGCAGGTTGCTGCCCCGACCAGACTCCTTGGAGCGTCCGGGCGGAAGCAGCGTAATTAACCGGTGTCCATGAAGATATGGCGCAGGGAACGAGATTCACGAGCATGTCTTAAATCTATGAGGGAGACCCGGATTAGGCGACAAGTTCCGAGGAGATGTCCAAGGAAGGAGGAGCCGACATCCCATCATCCCGGTTTCGATCAAGGAGCAGACGCCCCTGAATAAGGGACGGATGCCGCCCGCCTTTGGAAAGCGGGACTGTGGGACCACAAGCCGCGCGCCCATCCCCTCGGGTTGACGGGTGCACGCGCGAACGCGTCCTGGCGGAACAGCGTAACCCGACGCACATCCGCACCGAAACAATAATCCTATTATATGATAGTTTTTTCTGTATTTTCATAAGAATTCGATGGCCTTCCACTAAATTATAAATTTCTGTTGTAAATAGAACTAATACCCGCTACTCTAATCATATTTTGATGACTCGTTATAGAATTACTCAGAATGAGTTGTAGGAATTGAAAAAGAATCTCCAAGGTAATTTTGACAAAGTATTAATTAAACCGTGTTTGTCACATTGGGGTGTTACCATTATTTTTTATAGAAAAAATAAGGATCATTAAAAATATGTATTTTTTATGGAAGGTAACAAGGTCTCAATAAATAAAAATTATCTTCTATCCCTTATTGATGACTTTTTTAATAAACTATATAGAGGTAAGTACATTCCTATGATTTAGAAATTATTTTGGATATAATCAATTGAGGGTTGAAAATGAGGATATACCCTATAAAATATTCTCTACAAGTTATGAACAATATGAATTTATATTAAATCAATTTAAACTCACTAATTCGCCCTATATATTCATGGATTTAGTTAATATAGTGTTTAGAGATTACCTGGATATGTTTTTAGTATTATCTATAGAGAAAATTCTTATATATATAATGTAAAAAGGAGAGTAAGATAATCAATTTTGAAATTGGTTGAATAACCCGAGGAAGGATAATATTTATGAAAAAATTATCAATTGTGATTTTTTTATATAAAAGTTTTCATTCAAAGATATATAATCTCATGTGAGGGTAAATCAATAAATCCTTTAAAAAGAGAAGTTATTGAATATTACACCAGACTAACCTTTATCACCGATATCTATAGTATTCTCGGATTATTTGGATATTATTTTCACATTTTGAATAATTTTTTATTACTATATATTCCAATCACCAAGTTTTCTTAGAAGGGATCTGAGTTCCTTTAGAAAAAATGAATGTGAAGAAATATTTAAGGAACTGAATAGAAGGATTGCTAGTGAACAAATGCTTTCTTTACCACATGGTGGAGAAGGGTTTTTAATATATAGTGATGTATCAAAATTGTAACTGGGATTAATTATCAAGAAAATATGATATGGTGATAGATTACACTTTATACTAGTTGAAGGTTCATGATAATAACACCAAAATTATAATTTGGAGATAGCTTTAGTAATTCTTCTTTAATGATATGGATGGATTGTCTTAATGAAGAATGGTGTTATGTATATATTGATCACAAAAATATAAATTATATATTTACTCATAAAGAGATTAATATTCATCAGAGAAGGAAATTAGATTTGATTAGTGATTATGAATTCTAAATACATTTCCATTATAAGAAATTATAAAAGGTGGTCGATGATTTGAATTAAAAATATCATGCTATATTGTTTATAATGAGGAGTCAAAAATATTCAATAAATATAGATTTTCATAATTTAGATATGTTAATTTGATGGAGAGGGAGAATTATCATCTTTAGAAATCAAATATTCAACCATATAACAATGCGAAGATTAAATAGGCATAGAAAGATGATATAGGTCTTTAGAAGTAAGTGATAAATGTTCATGTGTTTGACCATGATTGTGATGGAACGATATGATTAAGGAACAATGTATGTATTATATCCATACTGGATTTTAAGAAGGACCTATTAGATGTGGCTCATATTTTATCATTCCTTATTCATCCTATAATTATGAAGATATATACATATCTAAAAGAGTATTTTTATTTCTAAAACATGAAGATAGATATTATTGACTTTGTATTTCAGTTATTAGTATGTAATAATTTTAATACCAAGAGATACAAGTCTAAGGGTATATTAAAAACATTACCAATACCCAAATTTAAGTGGGGAAATGTCACTATGAACATTTCCATCAGACTCCCCAAATCATCTAATTTCCATAATTCCATTTGGGATATAGTCGATCGCCTTAAAAAAATTCACAGATAACTTCAATCAATGAAGACCTATATATTGATCTTTTTTAGGGTGTGCATTAAAAATGTTTTAAGGCTACTTGGAGTATAATATTCTATTTTATCTGATCAGGATCCACTGTTTCCCCTGATGTTCTAGTGAAGTCTTTAAAAGGATATCGATATAGAGTTAAATTTCAGTATTACATATCATCCACATACTGATAGACTATATAATAGAACCTTTAAATACCTAGAGGATATTAATGATTTTATTATATGTATTTGAAGGTATTATGTATCAAAATATTCCTCAAGTAATGTTTTTATTCAATAATAACTATTACTCATGATTTTAGATGTATCCTTGTAAAGAACCCAATGGATAGATGTATAGAAATCCATTGTTATGGGATAAAGTTTGAGAATTAATGTTATAGGGGATGAAGCTGACTATGAAAATGGAAGTTAATTTTAAAGACATTCAATATCCCATCAGGGTAGTATAGATTCGATATAAAATTTATGTTGAAAATCATAGGTATGTACTGTAATTAGAATTTGGTTAGAATAATTTTCTTATAATTTCATCATTGTATATTGTTATGATATTCAAGAAACAATGGAATGTTAAACAAGGATATTTTCCTTTTTACAAATCGTTAATATGTAAAGATGGTAATTTACCACTTGGTGCTTCCATCTAACCTCTCTTAAATTCATGACATGTTCCATGTATTTATCCTATAGATGCACAAACGTGATCAAAAACATGTGTTGAACTCAGAGGTTTAACTATTGGATCAAAAAATTTCATATAAATAAGAACTCATAGAAATATTGAACATATATATATAGTTCTAAAAAAAGACAACTCATTTTGTTAATGTTTTATAGAGAAAACATAAATTTGAAAAAGCTATATAGGAACATAAGGATATGATAAAAGATAGATACATTCATTTTTTATCAAATAAAGAATGTTTCATGGAGAAATTAATTTTAATGGATGTATTATTAAAATCACTAATATTTTAGAATCGATTTCTATTTAAATAATTTGATTTCATTGACAGTTTGTGTTACACATAACACTAATTTTATACAAACTGGGATATACTATTAAAATATTATTAAGTGAGAGTTATCACCCAGATGTTAGATTGGAAATTATGAATAGGAATAAATATATTATAAGAATAGTATTGTTACACATGTATAAAATTAATTATTTACATATCAATTAATTATAGATAAAAATAAAAACCATTTGATAAAAAATGATATTTTTCTGAATAAAACATTTTATAAACACAATTTATTATTATCTTAATAATATAGATTAATTTTTATTAGTAATTAGTATAATAAAATTTATATATTATATATTAAATAAAATTATTTATAATTCATTTTATATTTTTTTGAATGGGATAATAATAAACCAGGTTTTATGATTAAAAATTTATTTTTTCTAATAAGAGTTTTTCATTGTGCTTTGAACTGGTTTTTAAATTTATCTTATTCCACTTATAGAAATGGAATCATGAAAATTGGATTCCATATTTTAAATTAAGAGGTCAAAATTGTTAAATAGGCCACCTTTAGTTTTAGTAATTATTTATTTTAATTATGGAAAAATTAAATACCTCATTAAAGGGTAAAATGTGTTTATCTAGGTTAAAATTAAGTGATAGAGCCATATATTTCCATCCTAATACCAATTTAATTAAAGGAATTATATACTTATAAAAATTTTCTAATTTTTTTAAAGGAAGATTTTCCACAATAATTAAATAAATAACATTTAAATCAATGAATTTTAAAAAAATTAACTCTCTTAGTTCTAAATATTACTTATGTGGGTGGATCTCGAGAGGATGCGGTGATAAGAGTCCTTCTACGGTGATGGAAATTATGATGAAATATAGATTTCTCTTCATCAATGAATTTTTTGTATTATTTTAGGCTTCTAGTTGATTTCATAAGGACACCCCTAATAGGAACCTTGCATTAAATATGCCTCGATAGTGGGTAGAGAGGACAAAAAGACTTATGGGGATCAGATCTCATGGGATGAGGCTCTCGACACACAACAATTGACTCTGAATTTTTCTGTTCCATGGATATACTATAGAACATATGAGGATATTTACTTGAATTAGAAGAGGGAAGGTAAATATTATTACATGAATTGATGATTTTTACCATCTCTACATGATTTCAATATAGGTCAGATTTACAAAAAATGGGATACTACCCATGTTATCGCAAGGCCAGATACAATTTCGGAGAGTCTAGAGTTGTGTCAAAACACCATCATTGGTAAAACTATGCTTCCAAAGAGACAAAAACCATGTAATTTTGATCTTTTAGTATGAAATTAATCCTTAATATGGGGTTTCTATAATTGTAAATTTATTCCCATGGTATTTGGTTTCTTTCATATATTATTTCCATGTTTAGAATTAAAGAGGATTACATAAGGCTTCTATTCAATATCCATAATTCCATGTGCTTTTCTAATTTAGGAATGAAATTCCAATTTCAATACTAATGAGGTAAGAAACACATGTTTGAATGTTTGGGTTTGGTTTTATGTCTTGAGTATTATTTTTTGGAATCCAATAATACTATCTCACATTGAATCTAAAATAGGGGTTCTAATAAAAATGGAAAAAATAATGGAACTTGCTAGATTTGGATACCTTACTAGGGTTATTCTTTAAATTCATCTGAGTTTAGTTTAAACCAATAGGTTTATGGTATTTAAAAAATTTAATTATATTAGTATTCAAGTTGAATATTAAAATATTCCATACATCTTCTTAATTTAAAGATAATAATACATGACATTAATATCTCTATAAAGTCTCTTAGTTATGTAATTTCCACTATTAGTGGACTCCATTCCTCTATGTGTAGAAGTTTAAGGAAAACGAAGGATCATGTTGTTGATTTTAAATGTTTGAATAATCTGAATAGGGATTATAAAAAATAATTCTGTAAAATAGTTGTTCTATTTCTAACCCTCAGTTTATCACGATCAACCTAGTTGTTTTGGAAACTCTGATTTTGGTTTTTATCAGTTGTAATAAGTACCTAAAATAGATCATATTAGTATCAAAGTGTTAGATTAATCCCAATGTGGGGAACTAAGATATTCTTTCCCTATACTGGTTTCTAGAGATCATCAAAACACAGAGATTTTTTATGATGTTTGGCTATATAGAAATAAGGAAGAAACTTTTAAAAATGGTTTCATTATGGATTTAGATTTCTTGACTGAATTTGATTTTCACTTAATGAAAGGTATATATTCAAGGGATTCATTAATGTGGGAAGGTTCTCTATATTCTCAAAATAATGGTTTCTAGACTTATAATTATAGATAATGGACTATTTCTTCAACTATAGAGGTAGAATTGTCTCATAAGTTTTCAAAAAAATTTACTTTCTTTAGGATATAAAGGATTAATGTAAGGGTACATGATCTATAACTAAATGTGGGAGACACTTCACACCATGAAGAGTATGTCATGGTACAAAGGACTATATTGAATTATAAAGATAATGAGATGCAAGGAAAGAACCATTATTTTCATGTTCATTAATTATCTAAGAAAAAATTAGGATTAGAAAGGACTTTTCAAATATTGGTCCCATAATGAGTACAAGGACCCCTCCTATGATAGATGTTTTTTTGAATCACTCCAATAGGTTTATGTCTTTGATTTAACATTCTGATTAAAGTGATGAAGGTTAATTATAGCGTATTGATTATGTTTTCAATGATTTACATTATATTCCTTATCTTTTGTTGGACTATAGATTCCAATTGAGTGTAGCTATGCATGATATAACCCATTCCTCTATTGTATCACTATTTTTCTCCTTTTTAATAAAAAGGGATTTGACCACATACTATTCTAATATCTCTTATGTGTTAACATTGAGAATAAATAATGTTATTAAAAAATATAAATAACCATTTTTATAACAATGAAATTAATTTTATGATGATTTTTTAGATTGATTAATTATATAATAACCTTAAATTCATAGGTAACACATATTCAATATTTCATCAATTAATAGAATAATAAAATAAATGATATTAAAAATATTAAATTAATATAATTTTAATCTGTTATAGTGTTCCATGAATTTTATATATCAATGTGAATTATTGGTTTTTTTAATGGATTATTTTTAATTTTCATATTTTTCTTTGTTTATTTTATATCAAGTTAAATAAATCATTTAAAAATAGAAATTAATGATATTTTCTCAAAATAATAATTTATTAAATTATATATATGTAGTAAAAATACTTAAATAAGTAAATTTGTATAGTATAAGACATCCAATTTCACACCTTATATGTTTATGAACCAATTGTTACTCGATAAGAATTTTTTTTTCTCTTTAACAATGGAAATATTGTTGCATGGTTAATATAAAAATATTTCAAATTAAGGTCCAGACAAAAAATAAGTTTCAAAACACAACATAAACCATTTCATATTTTATTTTATTACAAGTTTTAATACCCATACTATGCTATATTTGAATCCTTGTCCATTTAGAGTCATTTAGTATAAAAATTACATTATTATATTTTAATTTTATAGAAAATTCAAAAAGTGAACCTAACCATAATTATTAAATGGAGACCACTCTATAAACATATTCACATATTTTGATACTTTTAAATTGGATATATCTTAAGGAATACCTTATAAACTTCCTTATTCATGTTTTAAAGGACTTTTTATACCCATGATATCAACCCTAGTATCGTTAAGAATATATCTAAATGAGTTCATTCAAAGAAGATAAAATATCGTTAACTAATCACTTTCTATTTACTTATTCTTTACCTCATATAAATATATATTATTTTTCATAAAATAATAAATTTTGTATCCAGAATATAATGAAATGTAATTATGATTATGAAATCATCATTATCCATCCTTTTTCTATCAAATGATATGTGACTGTATCTCTTATGTGTATGTATGAATTTTCGTCTCCATGTAGAGATACATCAAATTTTCATCCCCTATATTTTATGGATGGTTATTATCATGTGTTTAATGATTATATATCATAATTATTTGGTAATTATTCTTCTATATTTATAATATTAAATATACCTTCTTACCACAAAATATTTGGAAAAACACTAACGTCACTTGTGCGTACGTGGGGACTACCACCTCCATGAAGCTAAGTGGTTTGTTTTACATTTCCATATTACATGTATGGAAATAATGAAATATCTAATTAAGTTATATATTTAGTACTATATAATAATTATTCTATAATGGGGTATTATTATTTCCCTTTATTTATATCCATAAGCTGTAAAGAGAAAATAATGTTCATATGTATGTACAACCTACCGTCTTTATGAATAGTGTAATTTATTTTTCTATATATCTCTTTAATTAATGAATAATAATTTGTATATAATGAATATTTATGATATTTATAACATGATCACAATTATGGATATGATGGAAACCTTATTAATGTAGAAGGACCAAAGCTACCGAACCGAAACCTATATTAATAACATAGTAGATATCACATGGAACATTGATTTTAATAAATAATTGTTTATAAATGGTTGATAAAATTTTATAATAAAATAATATAAGGTATTATAAATATAAAAATTATTCTTGAAAATATATATAATAAATCAATATTTATTTTAATATAGGTTCGAACACATATGATAGATGTCAGACCGTTGGTAATGGATTGTCAACTCACCTGTATTACTATTAGACACATTAAATATTAACCAATTTTTTATTTTATGGGGTTTATATACATCCCATGAATTAATTTTATGATTCTTCAAGTAAATTTTTTTGGGGATTTCCATATTCATATTGGTGTATTTTTTCCATATATCTTATAATTCAAATTTAATCAAAGTGGTTAGTGTTTTATCTTATAATCTCATTGTCAATCAAGATTGTTTATGATTGAGTTTATGAAGATAATTTATTATGATGTACTTCCCATGAAACTTAGGAATTCTATTCAGCTCTAGCAATTTCATGAAATTCTTATTTTTATTTCTTTTTTCTCTCTTTAAGTACAAAAGGGACTAAAATAATGGTTTTATGTTAAATCATATTTATTTCTCCCTTTGATTGAAAATAAGTTCTATTACATGTGTATGATTTATAAATGTAATCTCACAGAAATTTTTATTGTTATAGAATTTTTTAAAAATCAATTTACTTAGGTTATAATTTTTTAAAAATGTTTTAAAATTAATCTTATTGTAATTTTATGAATTAATTACGTTTTTAATTTTTACAAAATTATAATGGTATTTTAAATTATAGGGAATAAAATAAATTTGACATCATAATGAAAACTACATGATTTAAGATACCTATAATTTTCATAATAATATTTTCAATGAAAAAGTTTATCCTAATATTTGGTTAATTTTTTGATTTGAAATAACTTATTTCAAAGGGAAAAGAGTTTTTTCATTAGGAAATGTTGAAACTGAACATTCAATAAAAGTTTTCCTCTAAGATAATATTCATTGATGTTACTTATGTTTTATAGGGGATATGACCCAATGAAAACATCATAATTATTTCGATGAAGTTTTTCTTATGATGATGATAATATGTTTAAAAAATACATTTATTTTCCATATGTTCCGATACAAAGAAATGTTAAAATTTTTACAAATCCCATTTATTTTCCACAAGATATGATAAAATTAAATTGTTATAATATCCATTTCTATTCATGGTTTATGATGTGATGAATGTTTTATGATATTTTTAATAGATATGAATTATTTTCATCATGTGATGGGTTGTAATTGAGTTATATATCACTCTAATGCATTGGATAAGGATTGATATATGATGAGATAAATAAGACTATAATGGGGAGTGAATATATTTTAGTAAGGGAATCTATACACTATGATAATCATGGGAGTATTCCATGACTATTATGATAGTTTTAGGGGTCAATAAAATCCACTATGACACACTTGGGAATGATCCTCCATAAATTTGAAATTGATTTTCTATGATTATATGTATTCCAAAGTTATGTTTCTTATATAAATATTAGGCTCTAATGGACCATATTATTTTATTTCCATATGATTTATGTCTTATTAACTATGATGATTTATACCATGAAAAAATATTGTGATTTATGAAATTAAACGTAAGACTTTTTAATGATATGCTCTTATCCTCATACCCTAATATATAATTTATAATCTAGTGATCATTAATATCTACAATTTTAACTATAATGATTATCTAATCTCACCCATTCTTAGGTTTACATTACCCAGGTTATGAAGAATGGTACTAAGTTAAATATGTATAAGAATGGATCTATTTATAATGATTTTATTGTGAGGCAAAGTAGAATTCTTATGAACTAGTTTTTTATGAATCCATGTTTTCAAATATATAGGACCTATATGATTATGGCATGGATTTTTATGTTGTGTAATTAATATAAATCTAATAAGTTGTAATATATATATATATATATAAATTATGGGTCACTATAATACTCTACCATCAAGTCCTTTTTAACTCGAACACATCCCAGTATGTTCTTTAATACATCAGTGTATATCACAAACCATTATCTACTATTGGGTGGTCTAATCACATGTCCCTAACCAACACTATCTTTGGTTTTGTCAAATTTTATTCGCATTCATCGATCAAACTGAACATGGATCCCCTTCGCATGAATTTTTTAATTATATTTTATAACCATGATAAGTTTTTAATAAATATTTGGTAATGTCTATCCAATATGATAAAACTATAAATATATGTAACCATGGTCATTCTGGGTCCTTATTTAGTAACTTACCTCTTTCAAAGATATATTGGTATACCCATTCATAACATTACATGTACTAATAATGAAAATATCTCTAAATATAATTCACACTTACCATGTTTTTCATTCATATTCTCTTTATAAAATTAATTTATAAAAAATTTCCAAACTTATTTATGCTCTTTATTAATCATGGAATATATAATAATATCATCTATTAATAATATCACAACATAATCAATGCGATCTGTAAAGAATTTATTAATTATATACATGAATATTGAGCGGTATCTTGTAATTCGAGATGGATTCACAATAATTAATATTTTTTATACATCATACTAAAGGTTTTATTGGGAATACCATAAATTATGAACCTTATTTGATCATATCTTGAATAGATATCAATCTTGTAAATGTATTGATCATTACACTATTGATAAAACAAGTAATTAATATGGGGTAGATGATTCTTGTTCTTGATAGTTATAATCATCAATGTAAATATTCACTAACCCAAAAATTTTCTTAAAGAAAGAATATTTACACCCCATTATGAAAAACTAGGGAATATGAATCCCTTTTAATGATTCTCTAGGCGTTTTTCTGCAATTTGTGTAACAAAATCAGGTTAACTATATATATATTCTTCCAAAAATATAGAACCATTCATGATAAATATGGCCAACTCAACATCATGATTCATTGTAAAACTAATAAACTATTTAAGATATATATTTTAATATTCC
Organism: Viscum album; assembly: GCA_963277665.1. Taxonomy (NCBI): domain Eukaryota; kingdom Viridiplantae; phylum Streptophyta; class Magnoliopsida; order Santalales; family Viscaceae; genus Viscum; species Viscum album. The sequence continues at coordinate 130,571,550 of OY728138.1, read as the reverse complement.
TAAAAAATAGACATATATTCAATTTTGAGTTTATCCCAATCCATTTGAGATAAATAATCTTCGTGAAAAGGTAGTAAGTCCCATATAACTGATGAAATATACATTGGAAGTTCATGTTTGTCCTCGCATCAATAAATGGATTTTGGATGATTTATAATTTCATATGTGACATTCCATCCTAGAAATCGATATGGGATCTATTTATAGAATCCATTAACTAATAAAATAATTTCATGTTTTATTATAAGAATAATACAATGATTTTTAGGAAGCACATAGACACAAACATCCATAATAGAGGAGAAGCATGCTTGAGACAAGTACATTATACCATTAGGTATTTTCCACAATAATATAAAATTTAACCATTGAGGTGGTGATGTGATACTCTTATAAAACACATCATATATAAATGTGTTGTTAAAACATTATAAAAACATGTCATTTATGGTATTTGATTTTGTAATAAGCATACTTTTCTTCATTTGATTTTTATTTTTACCATTTTCTTTCACTTAAAAAAATTGTATGAGTATTAGTAAATATTAATATGGGTAAGGAATAATATGATAATTAAAATCATTCCTGAAATATACTAAATTAATAAACCTTATTTAAACCCCTAACATACATGGTTTTATTCCAATATATTTTCAAATCTCTCATAACGGTTTATATAGAAAATATTAACTAACCAAAGAAAATATCACGAGAGTTTGAAACTAGGTGTACATTTTAGCCTCCTTATAATTCACCAAGTGAAGATAAAGGCAATACCCAAATAGAATTTTAATTGTAATTACCCTATGGTATATAATATCTAGAGCCAAAACCCACTTATTTGTATCTATAGAGGGATTTCATTGATTAAAAAACAAACACTCTATAAGTTGCTAATTATTTTTGATATATAGTGTATTTATACATATCACTAGGGTTTTATAATTGTTTTATATCCCAAATCAACTAAAATAATTAAACTCCTCTATGATAATAATGATCATTCCTTTTAAAAATATAACATAGTTTTTCATCAATTTTAAATAAATCAAAAAATAATTCAAGCCTGATAATGAAAAAATGTTTTGTGTATTTTTATACTATATATATAATTAACATATTTTCTGAACGATCTTTAACAACTCCAAAAATTTTCTTATTATATTTCACCCTTTATTTAAATTTCAGACTAAATACCATTATTAATAACATAGGGAAATGAACACATAAGAAAGGGTGACCATAGATATTTAGTAATGGTAAACATGTTAGATATCCATATATGACCATAATTGAGAATAATATATGCATAAATGTTTTAGAACATGACCATGAATTTTCATATTATACACAAATGTCAGAAAACATAAAACATGAGTCATGGTATAATGAATATAAAATAAAAATTTAAAGACCCGTAAAATTCAAGGGAAATTTTTTCTTAACTTTCTTTAGAATTTTACAAGAGCGCGGTTTCTGACGGCACCTGATTCCGAGGCCCGGAGTGCCTGGAATCAATTTCCGAAGTTTGGCTCGGGTACGTTCAGTGAACGAACGAGCGGGTTTTCCTAACTTTTGATCCGATGCTCGGAATTGAAATCTGAGTGCACCGATGAACTCGCAGCACCGATATTCGCTTAAAGAGACCTTTTCGGAAGTTGCGTTTGTTGCGGGTTGAAAGTTAGTTTTTGGGAGATTTATAAAATGTTGAATAAAAAAATGTGGATTCTTTTTATTTCACTTTTGTAGGTTAACTCCTCTCAAAAGGAGTTAGGGGTGGGACCCACACCCACTTAACCTCCCTTGAGAGGATTAAGTGTGGTGGGACCCACACGAACCTAAACCTCTCAACTTCCCCCTTAAACTCCCCTCTCTCCCTCTTAAATGTTTGTAAACTTAACATCTAATTAATTACACATGACATGTTAATCAATTAAGTGTTATGTTTTTGATTTTGATGTTTTGAATTCATAGGCTTGGTGAATAAAATAAGGAGGGACCTTATTTTATTTTGTTAGCCAACTTGTGTGGATTTCATTTTGAGAGCTCCTCCTCCATCTTCTTCATCTTGACGAAGAACGCTCATCTTGACGAAGAACGCTCAAGCTCCGACGAAGAACGCCGCTCCGCTCTTCTTCATCTTCCGTGTCAACGAGAGGGAACGCCGCTTCCTCCTCGGATTCCCTTCGTCGACATAAGAGGTTTCGTCAACGACGTATCACATCGGACGCATCTCTTCGTCAACGGAATTGACGAACGACGACCGCGACGCCCGATCTCCGCGACGTCGACTTCCGCGGACGTTGGCAAATCCTCGAACCTATACCCAAGGTAGGGGTTGTTATTTATTGTTTAATTATTCTATTCTTGCTCATGGTTCGCATGACTAACGTGAGGAATTTGAATATTTTAAATTGAGTTATTATTTAACGTGAGGGGGCCGGACCGCATGAACACGGCCGAACCCCCTCCATCGTTCTTCTTGTTCTATCTTGAGGGTGGAAGCAAAGTGGCGTGGTGCCGTCGCACCATGCGGATTTTAATATGATTAAATTTCGCGGCGCCGTCACGCCGTGCCATGGAAGAATCATAAAGAACGCGACGCCGTCACGCCGCGTCGAGGGGAATCAAATGCGCGGCAAAGGGGCGCGGTGCCGTCGCACCGCGCCGGACGACGAACACCACGGCCGGTTCCGGGCCGCGGCGAGACGAGGAGACCACAGCCGGTTCCGGGCCGCGGCGGGATGAGAAGACCGGCGGCCGGGCCGCCGGCGTCGGAAGCCGAAGAGGGGACCGGATTTTCCGGTCCCGTTGGAGAAAACCGGCCGGCCAGCTGGCCGGCCGGATGCCATTAAACCGGGGGAATTAATCCCCCGGCCAGCACATTAAACCCCCCTCTTTAAGAGGGGGGGGGCGGTTTCCTTGTGGGGGGGGGGGGCAAAGCCCCCCGTTTCCTGCCAATCAAGCCCCCACGTGGGGGGGGGGGGGGGTTTGCAAAATGGGGCGCGGCTATATGCCGCGCCGTTATTCAATCCGCGGGGGATTGACTCCCCCCGCGCTGCCACCTTGCGGCGACAAGCCGCCGCGGCCCCCGCGCCGCCGCGCCGCCGGCCGGCCAGACCGGGTCGGACCCGGGTCGGGTCGACCCGGTTCGGGCCGACCCAGGGGGGGTCGGGCCGGGTCGGCCCGGACCCGGACCCCCCGTTTCGAACCAGTTTCGGTCTTTTGGCCATAACCTGAGCCTCGGACCTCCGATTGACGAACCGTCTGCGGCAACGCGATCCTTGGATCGAGACGGTCGTTTTGGTATATCGCACTCAAGGTTTCGGATTACTTTGAGTTCGGCCGGGTTGGTTCGTTCACGAAACCAACCGGGCCTTCGGAGCGGAAACACTCATATCTAGAGCTACGGACGTCCGATTGACGTGCCTTCAGCCGTGTTGTGTTCCTCTTAGTGAGACGGATCTTTTGGCATACTCCACCCGAGGTTTGGACGCAGGTGGAGTACGATCGGGTTGGTTTTGCCTTAAAAACCAACCGGGCCCCGGAGACGAAAATGCCAATAACTCTCAGACCGGGCGTCCGATCGACGCTTCGTCTGTTGCGTTGAGTTCCTGTTGACGATACGGAACTTTTGGATACATCAACTTCGGAATTTGTGTCAGTTGATGTATCAGACTCTCGGCTCGTGGAGCGGACCCTCCCGAACGAGCTTGCTGTGTGCGAGAACCCTAGTGCTGGCTGCGACTGCTACTTCGACAGCGACGACCGTGCAGAGACCCTCAGTGGACTGCGGCGACGACTGTGCAGAGATCCTCCACGGACTCCGACGACGACCGTGCAGAGACCCTCAGTGGACTGCGGCGACGACTGTGCAGAGATCCTCCGTGGACTCCGACGACGACCGTGCAGAGATCCTCAGTGGACTGCGGCGACGACTGTGCAGAGATCCTCCGTGGACTCCGACGACGACCGTGCAGAGATCCTCAGTGGACTGCGGCGACGACTGTGCAGAGATCCTCCGTGGACTCCGACGACGACCGTGCAGAGATCCTCAGTGGACTGCGGCGACGACTGTGCAGAGATCCTCCGTGGACTCCGACGACTACTGCACTCAGCGATCCTACGTGGATCAGTGCTACAGGTCCTGCGTGGGCCCGGTCCTGTGTGGGCCCGATCCTGTGTGGGTCACTGCAAGGTTAGTTACTTATCGATCCTTCGTGGGTCCGACGACTTATATGAATCAGGGATCATCTTTATTGTCATCCGAAGATGTATACCTGTGTGAGCTGAATCTTCTGTTTTACTCGATAGAGGTGGTGCGCTTGGTTGTAGCGGCAAACCTGCGATACTGGAGACGAGCGTACGGAGTACGGAGATCGTGTAGCCGGCTGACTCGACTTGGAGTGAGTCGACTAGACCAGTGGACGGAGCGCCCGATACTTGGCGGCAGACCCACGGCGGACGGAGCGCCTGGTAGTTGGCAGCAGACCCGCGGTACTCGACTGGAGGAGTACCTCTGTAGGCTATTTGGGTGAGCGCCCGGTATTTGGCAGCAGACCCTCAGCGGACGGAGCGCCCGGTAGTTGGCGGCAGACCCGCAGTACTCGACAGGAGGAGTACCTCAGCAGTCTTAGGTTAGTGAGCAGTATCTCAGAGTCGTGACAGGACACTGTACACTTCAGAGATGGGGCTCTTCAGTAGTTACGTTTCTGTTAATGAAAATCCTGTGTGAGCTGAATCCTTTTTCTTTCCTGTGTGGATTGTGTTGTGCAATCCTGTGTGGATTACGTTTTTCTTTCCTGTGTGGAATACGTATACTTTCCTGTGTGGACTGAGTTGTACTTGGGCTCGGAGGTTGGAGCGTATTTGAAATTTATGACTTAGGTATATGTATGGGCATATACCTAAGCAGTGTCGGTTGTTACTTCGTGATTGTACTTTTTTTCGTGGTTTATCCTTTGTGGATTTGAGAGACCTTCAGGGGTCTCGGGGTCCCTACTGAGTAGCTTATACTCACCCCTGCACGGGCTTTGCCTGCACTACGTTGTGTTGGTTGCAGACGACGGACAGTGTTGACCTTAGCTGAGGCTTGCAGAGCGGGACGGTACCCGGAGGTGGACCACTGGGCGGGACGTGCACGGAGCAGACGGTGGGACCTGTGGAGCAGAGGAGCTATCTGTACCCACCCTTCAGGTGGGATTTCCAGTGGACAGCTCGGTGTAGCGACATTTACTTTTCAGTTGTTGTTTTCCCTTTCGAGTTGTACTTTACTTTCAGTTTTGGGTTGTATTCTGGCCTATTTACTTTTCCGCACTTTCAGTTGTACTCTGCTTTTGTTTAGTGTTTACTTTCCGCTTGCTTACTCTGTGGTGTTTGTTTACCTTACAAAGGCAATGCCTTCCCTTTTTATCGGGATTTACGCCTTGGTGCTAGTCGCCAGCCCCTGGCCTATAGAAGGCGGGCTTGGGGTAGTCACGGCACGGACCCCGAGGGCGGGTCGTGACAAATTGGTATCAGAGGAGTTCGGTTCTTCCGCGAACTCTGATCTTTTCTATGTGGAGCAATGATGTTTAGCGTATTGAGTGTGGTTATCAGTCCAGGGAGTCCAGTGTTGGTGCGGCGGCCGACGTATCCGTACACCAGGACCCTGACTTTTGGATTAAAAAATTATAGTTTTATCACTTTAATGTATATATACAACTGAATAGATCTTCGTGAGTACAAAATTCAATGAAAAGTAGTGAAATAGTTATTTATAAGAATAATATATAACTTGACTTACAAAAATCCAAGAACATTTTTTCAAATTGAACATAATTAATTTAAATTTGTTACATTACACCATTAAAAAAAAATTGGTCTATAAGAATGTTTCATATATTTTTCATTAAAAATTATATCATAATAATGAAAAAAATTTATGATAGTTAAAAAATAGTTATTTTTTATTACTCACCTAAAACGTTACCTTTTATGAAAATATAAAAAATTTAGCATAAGTTAATTTTTAAATTATGGATTGAAAAGTGAAGTGAATTTTTTTAATTTAAAGATAAAATTAAATTATAAATTTAACAATTAAATAAAATTTATATAACATATTATGAAGATAATGTTTTTAAACAAAACATATATGGTGAACCATTAATAATTTGAGTATTATATATTATAATTCCTTAATTCATTTTATAAATTGTGTTCCGTTTAATTTTATCATAATATATATAACTTTATAGGATAAATTTGTTTTATTCAAAACTTTTTCTTCTTCTTTAATCATAGGTTTTCTAATATATCAAATTTATTCTAAATGTGAATATATTTAAAAATATCAAGGTTTTACGAACCCTTTGAATGGGAGTGATAATACTCCTCTTAGTATATGTTTTTCATCCTTAATTTTTTTTAAAATAATAATATTTCCTGTTACTGTGAATAAATATTGATGATGATTCTGGATATTTGATATACAAGGTCAATTGGTAATAATAATTTCATATGGTCACGTAGTGGGAGCATTTTACAATTATGACTTCTGATACATGGGTTTGGGTTATAGGTATATAATGACTGTTTTGGATGATAGCTATGGTGATTAAATTAAATATGAAATGTGACATAGAGTTAGTTATAATATATGTTATTGAGAATTATTCAATATTTTCTTATTTTTATCAAGAGGTTATTATCTAGATATTATTTATTACTTTAGGACTTCATTAACTATCCAATAGACTTTCTTTATAATTTGATATTTCTCATTAATATTTTGTACATATTTTACTAAACATATTAAGTATTCATAAATGGATCACTATTTGTTATGATATTTTTGAATATGGTTTTTTATGGGTAGTAATATTCAAGATAGAATAAGTGGGATACTTTTAGTGAATCACTATGGATGTGATAGAATACATCTTGATTATTGTGTCTTATAAGTTGAGATTTGTTATATAGAATACCTCATTAATACCTGAGGTTGAATTTATTTCTTGATATAATAAGATATAAATGAGTCTAAGAAGTGTAACTCCACAAGATTAAATAAGGTATGTATTCATTTTTTTCACTATAATGGTATATAAGTTAATAGTTTTTCATAATAATTATTTGGTTATATTTCATAAATTGTTTAGTGATACAAACCAAATACATTTATATGAATCTATAAGATCACTAGAACCTAGTGTTTCAAGGGTTGTGGGTGAATCCTACTATGTTATTCAAATCATACCCTATCTACATGCATGAAATGTCTTTTGATATATGTGGGTAAACATATTGTATTGTTATAGGATCATATATGTATTTGGATATAGATAATCCAAACGTGATGAAAATTCATATTGATGATGATGATTCGGTGTGACTATGGGTTCTCATATTTTTTTTAAATAACTCAATGCAGTTACAATGTGAATTTTGAAAAATAGGAAGGAAGGGTATTATTAATATGTATTTATCTAAAAATTATTACACCCATGCATTCACACCCAATCATTCTTGTGAGATAATACTCTTATATTACATGTGAACACATGGTTCCACCAAGCAGTTCTTATGTTTCAACGTCCCACCACACCCTTCTTCACCATTTTACCACTACATCACCAATCATTCTCATATTAAAATTCCTTTTTGGGCCCTATCATACCAATTAGGCCAAAAATATAAAATGAATGTTTGGTTGGTTATGGAAGGTTAAACTTATTTCATGGGGACCCATGACTTTTGAAGAGAAAACATAGAGCCTCTAGCCTCATAGTTTTAATTACGCTCGGTACAAAGATATTATGAGATTCATATATCAAGATTAAATTCCATTAGAGAACATAGATACATATATAATTATTACAATGTATCCATTATTTTTATTTCTAAGTCAAAACCTCGGATAAATCATGAAAACTATGGGTACTTAGGTCTTCCATTGTTTTTGAAATAAGAAAACTTTATGAAATACCACTTCACATGGGACTTCTATAATACCAAAATTTATTATTTTGTATATTCCCTTAAAAAAATTCTATTTCGAATAACGTGTAACACATGAAGCACTGAATAAAAATGAACTATGGTAAATATAAAAATTAGGTGTTAAATTTCAGAATTATGGCATATAATTTGAATTAAAATGTATTAATAAGAGAAATAGTATCATGTAATCTATATAGAAAGGGTAAAAAATTGAATAAAAAAGGGGGAGCCTTAATTATGATGATCATTTTTTTGATCTTAGAAGTGTATTGTAGTGTCACTAGGGTTTTCCCTAGAACAAAATCATGCATAATTTCTAAAATTGAAACTTACGGAAAACAAAATATGGGAGAAGTTAAAGATTATAAAAATAAATAGGATATCAATGTGAGCTAAATCACTACCCATGAATTAAACCTTTTATTATAATATCCTAAGATCTTATACAATGTTTTTGAGAAGTTTTTAAGTAGAATTTAGGATGATATATTCAAATCATTACAAACATAATAAAATTTATCTTCTAAAAATTTTATTATGAATTTTTTGAAATTATATTCTAAAATTTATTTAAAAATATTCCTTTACCAAATATGAGTTAATTGGTATATAGTAAACTTGTAATTAATTATAGAATTAGGATAAAAATAATTTATTTCTAATGGAATGTTTTTAATGAATTTAATTTTTCTATAAATTATATATTTTTATATTAATATACCAACATAAACACCTTTTAATAACAATTATAAAAAATATTTTCAATGTAAAAACTAATATATTAACACCAATTTAATTAGTAATTGAAAATACAAATGATCAAGAAAACATACTGTGTAAAAATTCATTTTCATTAATAAAAAAAATATTTCCTTATATTATACGACTTCATTTAAAGCTTAAATTCTGAAATTTGGGAATTTGAATATGGTAAATATGACATAATGTTTGGAATAAGAAAAATGAAATAATATTAGGATGGATTTTTATAATTTTTTAAATAGTTTTATTTTTATTTAATAGTAAAATAATATTGATTTTTTTGAATACCATAATATTTATGAAATCATCATGATATAATTATAGTATTAAAATAATGAAATAATTTGGATCAACAGGGATTTCATTTAATGAGTAAAATAATTAATTTAATAATATAATGTTTAATTAAGAAAACCATATTTCTAATGCTGAAACAAATATTATACATAATCCTTATAAAATAACTAATTCTCGGTAGCTAATTTAGATGATCAAGGCCAAATTATGTTTTAGATTACACTGAATGTTAACTAACCATATATTTTTTTAGAAAAAATAAATAAATTCATTAGATTCTTTACGATTCATGGGAAATTTTCAAATTGTTACAATAAACAAAATTTTACTCTAAAACACCTCTCTTCTACACTAGTAAATAGAACACTTCACCATAAAACTTTACCTCACATTGAAAGATTATTAGATCAACCATTATCTATCAAAAATCATTCCCCTCAAAGGATTAATCCTATTATAAAAAATTTATCTAAAGGAGTATGGTTAAAAATGTAGATCACTTTCTCATTTATATTGAATTGAATTATTTTCATCTACCTCCTCAAAATCTATTCTATATAAACTAATATAATTATATATGTATTAGAGTATACTGAAAAGTTATAACAGTTTTGTAATAATAATTTTCTTCCTCACTACCACCAATAGGAAAAATAGAAAATGTTTCACATATTATGGTCAGTATTCCACCTCCAAGGATGGAGTATTTAATTTTTCATCAGTTCCGTAAATGTATAGTTTTAAAAATATATAATGTTTTACCATTATTTTAATGATATAATTATTATTCTGGGAAGATAATGTTTCTATTATATTAAGGATGTTGACCAAAATTTTCATAGTTATTTTTACCACCAAAAAAAATATTACGAAAAAACTCGTTATTTAAATATATTATGTATTATATGTTTAATTATATATATATATATATATTTTCTATAATTATAAATAATTTATAATACTAAAATTATAATCATTATAAAACAATTTTTATCATTGTAAACAAACAAATTTAGTTTGGATAAAATCAGAGAACATACTCAAGTGGGTGATGAGAGAAAAAAATATTATAAAAAATAAATAAAATATGATAGAAAATATAACCTAAAAACTGAAATATAAATGAAGTTATTTTCTAGGAATTATTTAATAAACATAATTTAACTATTCAAGAAGGTTATATGAACACAAAAATTGCATATGGACATGACGTATGTGTTCTTTCTTCATTTTACTTTCGTTGAGAACTATATCAAATTGTGTACCAATTCTTCCTCAACATGATATATTTAATATATATGGAATTATTTTAATATAAATAACCATTTATTAATGTTATATTATATTGCGAATCAACTAGGGGTACTATCTAAACTGCTAACTGACCTAGTTCTCCAATGGATTGAATGGTGTTCCTGATCCCCACGGGCTAGAAAAAATTGAATGGGAATAAAAAAATGCCTCATTTGTACATATTACACCCGTTTTAATTTGATTAAACTATAAATGGAATTCATACAAAAAATCATGACCCATATATAATTCATGCATCTAGGGTAAAAAAATAAGCAAAAAAAATAGTATTAATATTTTACATGATTTAATTAATTTTAAAAAAACAAAATTACCTCTACTTACCTCCAAATCCCTCATATAGAATATAAATCAGATTTGAAATCCAAACAACAAATTTATGGTGAAACACTAATTATTTTAAATTAAGAAATAGTAGGGGTGACCAATTTTTCATACACAATAATAAATGTATAACCAAACAGATTAAACTACTAAACTCAAAGTTACTCTTCAAGTCACCTCAAATAATCCCATCTATATGCACAAACAATGGGAAATATATTTATGAATATAACATTAAAAGTGGAATATATAACATAGTCAATATCCCAAACATGCTTAAAAGTCTACCACATTCCTTACCACTAGCCAATCTTAAAATTATGAAATCCATTTTAAGCTAGTTTGAAGTAAATTTCCAAATTTTATTTTTAAAAAAAATTCAAGAAAATAATAGATCAAAACAATATCCATTTTATAAAACCATATCTCATTTTACTTAATTTAAACCATTAACTTTTAATTTTTTTTTTGGACTATGATATTTATCCAAATACTTGCATTCAAATAACTTTAAAACACCACATTTAAATCAGTAAATCCAAAATGTTTTTCTAAAAAACATTAAAAAAATTTTAGAAGAAAAAAATGAAAACAAAATTGATAGATCATGTTTTAAAATTATAATAAAAATATACCCTTTATAACCTTTTACCTTCTATTTTTGATGAAATCCAAAGACTAAAACTATTGTAAAATATAAAATAATAACATAGTAACTAATAAGTAAATTTTACAATTAAATCAATCAAGAAATGGACCAATAAAATATATAATATTATATATATAAAAATTATGATATTGAGATCCACATAATCGACCTAAAATGTATATGAGCATCATAAGATACTTCTAGGGACATAAGTGTAATAGTCAGTACTAGTTACACGATTCATAGTTTGACATGCATGAACCTATCACTTCCTCTAAAGAGCATATAAATAATTCTGATATAAACCCCCCATGTGAAAAATTCTACAATTGGACTGTTAGAGTTCTACTAGATCACTCAGTGTAGTAGGAAACACTTAGTTTCACTAGCTCGTTTGGTCTAGTGATCCACCATTTTTAGTCATATCACCATTTACAATAAGGATTTTACTTATCCAGACCACTACTTAGTATCATTAGACTCTCATGACAAGTGTAAAATGGATTTTGAAAATAAAAAGAATAAATATATCAAAAGAAGTTTATTTAATCTACCCTCACACATCCTCTCCGGAAGCATCCACTAATCTCATTTTAATCACATCACATGAAATTTACAAAAAGTCCCCCCTTTCCATATTCAAATGAAATAAAAACTTAATTATGGGGGGGGGGGGGGTTAAAACTAAAAAGGGGGATCAATAGGGTTCAAACGTATCCCAAATAATTTAAACCCATTCTATATTCCAACCATTCATTTATCAAAGTGGAATAATTATTCCAAGATGTTACTAGGTTTAAATTTTCATTTCAAATATCAGATTAGAAAACATTTCATTAAAAATAATTCTAAAAAATATTTCCAACTGTTTTCCTAATTAAAAATTCTCAAAACTAGAACGAAATTATTTTTATTGAACAAGCACATTTATTAAAAAATCATTTATTAAAGAAACCATCCTTTATTTTATCTCCTAAAAAAATTGGTCAAACCACTTTTATATCTAATATTTTATTTACAATAAGTTTTAAAAAAATTATCTATTCATAAAATTTCAAGGTATTACATGTAATTAAAATTCAACCATATATATTTAGCTTATAAAATTAAACACACTTTAAAATACTATAATACAGTCATAAAGAGTATTCCGAAAATTCATCTAACATAGTTTATGGAGAGTTTTTTAAAACAAAATTAAATCCATCCATTAAAAAGGTAAAAACAATATATTTCCATGAAAAAGTTGATAGAATGAAATTTATTTCATAAAATCAAATAAAAAAAATTAAATACCTACATTTTAAAATCAATATGAGAATTTTGAACAGAATACATTAATAGTTCACAAATTAAAAGTTATGATATGCGGAATGAACCTCGAAATAAGAGTGAATAGTTAAAATATTTGAATAGGGGTTAAAAAATAGATTAAATTGATATCTAAAACCCTATAAAGAAGAAAAAACACTTGTTCAACATGAAAAACCTTGCGTTTATATTAATTAAAATTAAATAGATGTTAAGATGGTACTAAGATGAAGGAGAATTAGAGTGAAGAGGAATTCTTGCATCATATTTTATATCCCAAATTCTGAAGAACACATTTGAAAAAACTATAAACTAAAGCATGTTGAACTAGTGTATTCACTCAAAATAGGGGTATAATATGGGGGTAATTCATTATATAATGGATAGAGGAATAAGTAAATTCGACTTTTAAGAACATGATGGAAAATATATAAACTTATAGAAAATTATTATTATTTCAACTTTTTTGGTTTTTCTGTTGAGTTTATTCATCTTTATTCTATCCATATTTAAGCTCCAAGAACATAAAATCCATTGTTCTTGGTTTCCCCAGGGTCCCCATATTGTTTGAATAACATTATATCAATCATTCCAAATAAAACTGACAAGTAGTAGACCTAAACACTCCATTTATAAGTGGTTACTCTTTCAATGAAAAACCCATGTGACAACCAAAAAGTGAAAAAAAATTTAAATTTCAATCCTAGATTATATAAACAAAATAAATTACCCAAAAATAATATTCAATAAATAAATCAACCACAACACTGGGTGTTATAATCTCCCCTATATTAAATTTTTGACCCCCAGAAAGTCTTGGGTCATAGAAGATTGACTTTAAAGACTCGAATGAAATTTTATCTAACAGATACCACTTTTTAAAACCATACAAAAGAATCCCAATGACATTATTTTCAAACCATGAAGAACTATAATAGGCATAAACAAATTTTATAATTTATAAAAACTGGTAAAAATGAAAAATGACACATTCCTCGAGATAAAACACTAATAGAAAACTCGATTCTATCAAAAACATTGAAAACCCTCAAACAAATTAAAAGTTCAATGTCCATTAATGAAATAAATAAATAATCTTGGAGAAAACTATCCCACTATAAATACATACCAAAGCTAATAGAGGTTTATCATGGGTCATTATTCTCTACATGGACAAAATTGAACCTCAAAGGCATGGTCATCATACCAACAAACAAACAAAATAATTATCACGCATAGCTTCTTATTGAAAAAAACACCAATTCTACCCATGAAACGATAAGGATATTTCACTAGAAATGATCAAAACCATCCCATGAAACCATAAATTCCACAACTCTCAACAAAAAAACTCATAGGCACATACAACAACCATGAGGAAGAATCTTCTATCCTAAAAGAACATGAAAAAAATAACCATACCTCAGCCCAAAGGTGGAAAAAAGAGTCTCTATGAAAACAAACCATCTATATAAAAAAGGGGAATTCCCTCAAAAACAATCAACACTAACCAAAATAATATACATTTCAATAGGGAAACCTAGATCTGACCTTGGGAAAATAAAATTTAAAATAGGGAAACATGTAACCACACTCATGGAAAAACACATATAGTTCATAAAAAAAATTAATTAGGATCCTTCTAACATGAAAACTAGTCTTCGGTAGTTCTATGTACCTACGCACCGACCTGAGGCTCGTATTCTCAAAACTAAAATTGATGTCTCACAATACTACCACAAAGTTCCATAAGAGATTTGGTCACTGTGAATAAAAAACAACTAAACCACAACCATAAATTTAATATCTAAAACACAAGACCTAATACCCTAACAATGAGAACATAAGAGTTACAATAATACCTAAATAGACATGAGGAATGACAATATTATCTAAGATCCATCAACTTCAAAAAACTAAACCATTTATGATCCACTAGATTAGAAATACCTCAAAATATCTAACCAAATTTAAAAAAACAAAAAATTACAAAGAAACATATCACCCATGCCTAAATCACATGTGGGAAACATATATTAGTGACCATTTTCACCCTTTATAGGGACAAATTGATTCTATAATTCTTGGTTAGTGTTTATAAAAAAGGAAAAACCTAACCATACAACTATATCCTGCATCTGGGTAGGTTTACCATCAAGAGGAACTATATATAATAGATACTTGGAATAACTCAGAAGATTAATTCCTAAAATATAACTTACATCATTTTCTATAATAACTAAAGTTATGAATAAAATAACATAGAATACAAGTATAATTTATTCCTATTCCACACATAAAACCAATCAATCTCTCTAACACTAGGGGAACATCCAAAACTAACAAACCCAATAAGTCATGAAACCTTTTAATAACCCAAATTTATCCATTAAAATGTATAAACCAAATCAAAGGGTTTAAACCCCTCTCCCCCCTCTCTCTAAAAACACAATTCAAATCAATTTTGAAAAAAACACCGCACATAATTTTTTAAAATTAAATAAATTCACATTATATATTACTAAAAATTTAAATTTAAAATTAACTAATATCAGTTTTTTAAAAACCATTTGTTCATTTACATTGTGATACATTTTAAAAATTATATTCCCATTAAAAAATTAATTCATTTTATAGAACTTAAATAATGTTTTCCACAAACCTTGTTCCATTTCAAATTAACTACCCAAACTGGTTTAACTACTAATGTGATTTCCCATACCAATGATCCCTAATATTGTTCCATAACATGTAATTCACATTCTAACATTGATACTAACTATAAAATTAAAAGCATAACTATCCAATAATTACATTAATTAATAAAAATATTTCATTATATAAATTTACAATACCTTTATGGTTTGGATCTTTGGAGAATTATAAAAGAATATAAACTAATAAATCCCATATATTCCCCAAATAATAGAAATATTTTAAAATATACAAGAAGCTACTTAATCCACAATATGTCTCTAATATCTCTGAATAGTTATCCACTCAAGATATATTGTATGGAATATGTTGTCTAATAATATAATTTATAACCTAGGGAAATGAAAAAATAAGAATGGATAGGCTAAATTTATTAGAAAGGGGATCATATAATTTATTATCCCAAAACATAATCATTGAATAAATAATATGGCATGAATAAATACTCTACATAATTAGATCACCAACTAAAATTTATAGAATTCTATATCAATGAAAAAAAATTAACACATGGATATCAATAATAATGATCTCATACTAATTCAATTCATAATACTAGAAATAAAAAACATGTTATCAATGCCTTATTCTGTGACACTATCCTTTCATGGAAGAGGTATAAACTAAAAAAGTTCTTTTTTGTATAATCATACCTATTAATGCATCTAGGGGTTATATTATTTATTAAACAACCCATATCATGATTAAGTGAAATACATTCACCATAATATTAAATATATATTTTAATACCACTCCCTAAAAACCCTCTAACTAAATAAAAACCACAATTATCTACATAATGAATGATACAAAATGTAAATACACAATAAACATGTTCCAGAAGTCAATAATCATCATCAAATTACATACATTTACTCATGTTAATAAAAGTTTTATCATGTTCACAACCCATAAAGAGAAAATAGGAGGGTATTCAAAAAATAAAAATTCAAACATCCCATAGTTATCTATATTACAATAAAAACATAATGAATTCCAATAATTTCACTATGTTAAAAGAATAAAATCTTTCCAAGTGAACTTCATCAAATCTAAATTATATAAATATTTATCATCACACTATATAGAGAAATGAATATATGATTAATTTAATACTATAATAAAATGATCATAGTACATCAATATAAATAATTTGTATTTTTTCAAAATAAAAAAACCTACCATAATATAGGAAACCTAGAAATATGTGGACATATATGAAAAACAATATTGCAAAAAATTTATTGAATGACACAAACCAAGAAGGGATTAAAAATTGTATTTTTTGGTACTCTTAGATCATTCACAAAAAAAATATATATAAATAGAGTAAAATATAACCTATTAAGGTAAATCCATTTTAAAATGATATAGTGAATTGAATAGAAAACATAAATGAGTGTTTAAAAGAACATTTATATCATAGATGTAAAATATATAATTACACGTGGATTTCAAAAACAAATATAAAAGGGGTACAAGTAATAGTTTGAAACAATTAATTTTTAAAGTTTATACAATAATGGATCCTTTAAAATATATAATGATTATTTTGGCTAAATGAGGAGAGAAATTAAAAACATATGAATGTGAATGGAAAGCTCCTTTTTATCATTTCCAAAATACCATTTTTAAAAAAGGATATTGTAAGAAGGGTAACGTGACGTTAATTTTGTTAAAAATTATCTTTCCAAAAAATTATTTTAAAATATAATTTAAAAAAATAATAGGTTTTCATAACCCACACAATTAAAATAAATGGTCGTGATGAAACATTACACCTCAAAAAATGTTGATTTAAATTATCAATATCACTTATGGAAAACATATTCCATGTAGAAAGAAGAATAATAAAATGGGACTATATGGTAAAAATTTAAGCAATGAGACAATACCACCTAATAAAATAAAAGGGATAAATTTGGAAAAATTATATGAAATACATTCGAGTTTCTGTTCACAAATCAAGGAATGAAAATTGTGTTAATAACAATTCTTATGACTAGGATAACACTATATTCAAATTTAATTTGGAGAAATTTATTTATTGGGATAAGTATATCCCATTAATTAATAAGAAATAAATAATGTAATATTAATGGGACAATAAATCAATATATCATAATAAAAAGGGAATATGGTTTATGACATGAAATATATCTCATTTAGGATTGTGGCAAAGGAAACCCTTGCATATTGAGTAACATTTTAATCAAAACCACCTGAAAGAGAGGTATTGTAATTGAACTTAAAATAAAATGATTAAAATTTAATTGATTATATGATATATCTTATAAGAAGTATATTCATCACACAAATAAAAATATGTGTATAATACAAAACAAATCTCAAAGAAATGAATTTGAGATGAAAACCCTTTCTTTTTTTCAAATTAGTTCAAAAATTCACCAAAAGACCAAATAATTAAATTAATTTCACTATATATATATACTATTGAATAATATTTAAATCTATATTGATCTATACTAATAATTTTAAAAAATTTATCACATATAAACATTTGTCAGTTTTTACATATTATCAACACCTTGTGCAATTAATTTTTATCACAATGAACAAGTTTCTTAAAGATGGTGTTAATGTTCATTTTTATTAACATGTTAATAATTAAATGATAATTAAAGTTAATTTAATTGATTATCCACGAAATTTATAAGGTTTAAAATTTCATTCCATTTTAGTTTTAGTTAAAAACCATGTAGGTGAAATCAATGATGATCTTGTTTCAGCGATTCTTAAGGAAATGAATGGTGTTTTCTTGATTATTGAGTAAATTGTTGATATAACCATCCCAGAAAAAACAAAACTTTATTTCAATATTTTTATCATATTTTACTATTAAATATTTTATAACAATAATTAATAATATAAGTTCATATTAATGTTCATGTAGGTGTTTAAATAGACCCAAAAACTAACAAACCATAATTAATGGATGATTATGAGGTTCTGTGGTAGTAATTTCATTATAAGGAAAAAATTATTATCATATTCACCATTAATATGTTTAATATATAATATTTTTTAAGAGCTATAAAGATAAATTAATTTCTTTAATGTCAATACTTATCAAGAAGGTATCATTTTCCTCTTAGTTATCTTATATTTAATGATTGAATTAACGATAACCGTTTGTTGATTGTATCCTCCATAGATTAATTTTTTTTCATAAATGTAAAGTAATGATATCATAAACATAATATTTATCACTTAATCCTATTATCATGACCAGAAATATAAGCTGGTGATAAAGAGAAAATTGGAAATCAATCATTCCTTGGAGGTTATAGTCTGCATATAGGCATGAATGATGATTTTGTATTCATCGAGCCAATAGAAGAAGTAATAATTTTTATTGATTCGAAATCATAAAAATGATATAAATACAAAATTTAATTATTTTAAAAACCATTTAGAACATCATTTTATTATGGTAAAGTAAAAGGAAACATGTTGCATTTAGGAGGCCGTATTTGGCACAACATATGAATTACAGTTTCATTTTTCTTAATATAAAATAGAAAAGTTAATTAATTATTAATATAATAGAATGATAAAATAAAATATATACCCAATATTGATATCATTATGCATGGATTTGAAAGTTATAATTTTAATATAAAAATAAAAACCAAAGTACTTAATAAAAAATTATTACTCACATTGGGCACTTTGAAATTTACATAGAAGAATACTTTGAAATGGATAAAATAAGATAATAATTTGTGACTAGAATATCAAGAGAGTGAATTAATATTTATGGGAAGGGAAAAAAGTTTTTCATGATTAAATTAATATTTATACATTGGAGGAATGTGTTTTGGGATGCCCCTCTTATAAGTGGTGAGAATGGAATTGTTTTAAAATATTTCAACATAATATAAAGTAGGAACTGGTTGAACATGTCAAGTGGATCAAAAATTGAAAAATAATGGATTGGTAAATAAATAATTTCAATCCAAACCTCATGCACTAATTTATATATATATATATATATATCATGTTTCAATCCCTTTACAACATGAATTATTTATTTTACAATTTTAGCTTTTACCTAAATAACTAGGTTTTACGTAATGTGACTAAATTATTATACATAAATATAAAGAGTTCATTATTAGATAAATTGAAAGAAATTATTCCATATTTTAACCCTATTTAACACGATTTATCTTATAATTATTTTAAAATCTAAATTAAAAATATGTTTAATTTTTAAAATTATATTTTATAAAATATTACTAAGGTTTTATAATTTAAAAAATGAGTCAATAAATTAAAAAAATATGAATATTATTTTACTTATAAAATAAATATTTTGTTTTTTAAAATTTTTTCATGAAATTATAACTCATAATTATATACTAATAATTTATAAAATCTAGTTTATTTAAAAAAAATATTTTTCACTATTCTTTGAAAAATATTTCATTTTAGAAAAATCATCGAAAAAAGCCTTCTGTTTATATTTTTATGAGTAATCTGAAGAAAAAGTTCATTTTTTTAAATTAAATTCATAAAATTTTATGAATTTATTATTTGAAAAAAATTAAAATATTGTTTAAAATTAATGCTATGGTAATGAAACTTTATTAAACTATTAACTATTCTTTATTCTTATTTCAAATAAATTTATAAATAATTTATTATAAATATATTATTCATATTACTGACAAGTTTTATTATTATATAATCACAATATACATTATTTCATGAAATATAATATCAATTTTGAAAGCATAAAATTATTATTTTTAGTTTTTTTACATATCCTATTTGAATGTAATTATTATTAAAAATAGAATTTATTTTAATTATACCCATATTTCATTTTTTGGTTACTCAGATTCATTACTTCTAATTCAAAAAGATGGTTTTATAGGATTAAATATATCACAGTTTCATTTTAGTTGGATTTTTCATGTAGAGAAAGCTATCCAACGTAGTAGCTTATTTTAAGGTAATAATATATTAAAAGTTTGGTGTACAACATTGCACCCATAAACAAAATTCATCTTTACAATTTGAATCATAAGATAAGCATAATCTCTATATTGAATTCATAATTAAACATACACCAGTATATGGAAATTGGTTGATTTAGGATGTTGAATGAGATTAAATATATGAATAATTATAATAATAATTTTTTAGAGAGGTAACATATACCTAATTTCATAACGCTTACTACTAATTGAATAATATCCAGATCAATAAATAATAACATCCCCTAAACCATTCCACTAAGTTTTTATTACTATTTAATTCTCTATAAGTTGTTTAAAACCAACATGACCTTGGAAACTATAATGATTTGAGTGAAAAATAATTATATGATACAGTAGTGGTAGTTACATAGGTTTTTCCTTGTATACATGGTTTAAAGTGGTTGTTTCTATAGATACCCATACATTTCACTCATAAATATTATAGGTAACACCCCGATCAGGGTTTATTAAATATTTTTAATTGTTTAATTCTTTTATAATTATTTTAAAATTCAATAGAAAAAGAATTATTAAATTATTAAATTATTATTTTTTTATTGGTGAACGGTTAGTACAAATTTAATAGAAACTATGTGAAAACGACGGAAGGGTGTATGAAATTTTAAAACATTCAAATTGAACTATTGGTATAGGGTTTTCCTAAACATGTGGTCTACCCATACGATGTTCTCTAGGGGTCAAGTGATAAGTGCATGGTTGGTACACAGTTTGTCCAACTACGTGTGGCATTTAGATTTCAGTAAAAATAAATAATGAAAAAGGGAAAAAAAGATTTAATAAAAACGAAAATAATAATATTATGGTAATTGTTAATATTATTATAAATTTCATAATTTTTTTATCAATTTCATTAACCTATCCCATAACCATTGTGCTACCCCTCCCACATTTCCTTAGTGTGTCGTGTGACGCACCGCCCCCACGAGGTCACTCGATTGCGTGCCTCCTCATCCACCCCTCGCTCTAGTGGGATGATTTCCATACCATTACTTCATGTGATCATAAAAAATAAACCTTTTCCCCTCTCCAATGATTTTTTTCTATCCCATTTCCCACTTTACGGCGTGAGTATTACTAACCCCCAGTGCTTTCAAATTGTACGATTTTTTGGATTTTATTCACAGTAATAGTTTTATATAATTTTTCGGGTTCCTTGGACCCGATTGATATGGTATTTGGTCTCCTTCATTGAAATAAGTGATTTATCCTTTAGTTTTGGGTATGTTATACTTTTTGTTTTAATTATATGATTGTTTTTTAATTGGGGATTTTTATTTTTGGGGTTTCTATTATTTTATAAGTATTCCTTGGACTTCCTTTTAGTGGCCTTGGAACATATTTTGTGAAAGAAACATAAAAAAATATACATGGTGAAGGAATATATATTTAAACCCTCCTTGTACATAACCTCTCATGGTGAGGGGAATATATACATTAAATCTTGGGATATATATATGTCTGTGTGTATGTGCGTGTGTGTTTGTTTGTTTAGGTGCATATGAGTGTAAGACTAAAAGATGGATCTTCTTATCTTGATTACTTCTTGGTCACCCTATATTCCATGGACTTCTTTTCAGCAGATTCAGGTTTCCATATTCATATGTGATATGTTATTTGGTTGGTTCACTCTGTCTGAGACATTAATTTGAATTCTATTATCGCAATAGTGTTTTGAAAGCATTTTGTTATTATTATGCAGTTTCTATAATATATGAAAATTGGTTATGAGGTTTAGAAATGTAATTTATTATTTTATCATGATTTACTGAATACCAACATGTTTTATACATGTTAAATCATTCTTTGGACCATTTTTGTAATTGTAAACTATTTTATGAAAACGATAAGTCTCAGTTGGAACTATGGATTTTTTAAAAAAATTGATTGAACACTTACAGATTATCACTTGGTTTTCTAAATATGTTTTTATGTTTCAAATTTGTGATTTTGGATATGCTCTCAGTGAAGGTACTTGTTTTTGGTTTGTGTGACCTGGAATTAGAATGCTCTTAAGGAGGGAGATCAGAAATGAGAAGCTGAATGTTTTTCTATGTAAAGTATATGATATGTGTGTATAAGATTTCTTGATAAAACCCCACCTCAATATGGGTATATAATGTGGGAATATTGGGTATCTAGGTAGGAATGCTAGGTCACATAAGCTAGGAATTACCCACCCTTACAGGCATGATTACATTAAAACACTAATCAAACTAAAATGTTGTGTATTGGTTAGATCAAGAAAGAGAACAAACCTTCACATACATGTTTCGCCACCAAGATTATGAGTATCCAAGGTCCCCACTAACCTTAGTTACTTTGGAATTTCCCATGGTATAAGGCCCCGACCTTAAACCTTACTTAATAATGAATTAAACGAATAATTCACGTTGAGGATCTTTTCAGGTTTAGAGTTTTAGAGAATTAGAACATAACTATTACATCTCAAAAGATTACAAAGTAGTCACTTCTACTAAGTTTCCATAATAAAAAAAACTCTTAAAAGAAACATTTCTAGTTCCTTGTTTTATATAGCATGACATTCCCTTGATCCCATCCTTGACCTTATTCCACATTAAGTCCTGTGGAAAACATTTAAAAAAAACTTGGGGTGAGCATAAAAAGCTCAGTAAGGGATACAGAAATAATGAAAACTGTTATTTTTTCAAACACCAAGTAAAACATATATACTCGATCAAAGTAATACCTTCACCTTCATGA
Source organism: Viscum album (assembly GCA_963277665.1). NCBI lineage: Eukaryota > Viridiplantae > Streptophyta > Magnoliopsida > Santalales > Viscaceae > Viscum > Viscum album. The sequence goes on along the minus strand of OY728138.1, from coordinate 130,548,444 downwards.
AGTAGTAAAAAAAACTCTTCACTGAATAAAGTATCATTACTTACATTTTGTAACCAAAGGATTACCATAAAACCCATAAAAAGAACACATGACATATATAAAGGTAACTTGGGACATAAACATACTTAAGTGGAATAACCATACGGTCGACTTCCACACATATCACTTAATGGAATGGCCATACGACCAATTTCCATACATACTTAATGGAATATCCATACGGCCGACTTCCATACCCAATGCATTGGAGGTCATAACGTACCCACCCATCCTGGTATTCACGGCACTACCCGTCATATGGTTTATAACGTAACCACCCGTTAAAATGTCCAAGTACCAATATAAAATCATAAAACATAAAACCAATATAAAGGAAAGATAACATTTCCACATTTCAATCACAATATATCATAAATATATTGACATAATAGAATCCTTTATCAAAACCATTTTCAATACCAAAATACATAAAAGATTATATGGTATTTATTTTATTTTAAAAACATTACGGCTTGTTGAGGAAGCCAAAGACCAAATAATACTCGCGGCGGCGGAAAAAGTCACTGTCACCACGTACGTTAAAAAAACATTCCTTTTTGTCGTTTAGTAAAACGCTTCGTAGAAAAAGATTCCTTTTGTATAAAAGTAAAAGTCAAAGGAGTTTATACACCGTATAAAAGAAAGTTGTGTATAAAACGAAATATGCCTCAATGAACGGAGATTGAGACGAAGTCCCTTACCTCGGGTCCGACTTGACACGATCGTTCTTTAACGTCCTGAATAATAAACTTGAGTTAATTTATACCTGATTAAGAACATTTTTAAAGTTCATTATTCCTTTTATATCACTTATTTCCATGTTATAAACATTATGTAACCATTTAAGTTAATAATGTTTGTTTTCTCAATATTTGGTTCTTAAGGCGAAAGTGGACTTCTTACAATTTACATGTTGTTCGTGTGGTCAAAGGTTCTTTATATCCAGAATGAAATTCCCGATTTGGATATAATATGTATCATATATATCCAGCATATACATGTATTTATAATATTACATAATCATTTAGGGGTAAGAAATGAAATGCACCGTTCATGGAGACGGTAAGCCGTACATACGCATGAACGCTACTTTCATTTCTTTGTCATATTAATGGAATTAAAACTAAATGAGAGGTATGTATATTTTAATTCCAGAATTATATTCATCATTTAGATATATCATTAATTATATATATCCATTATATACATGTACTTTTAATAGTACATTACATTTGGGGATAAGAAATGAAATGCACCGTTCATGGAGACGGTAAGCCGTACGTACGCATGAACGCTACTTTCATTTCTATCTCATACTTTAATGGAACGAAATAATAATGATATAGAGGTATATTATAATTCCAGTATAACATCATATATAAAAACTTTAAATCCATCCTTTACACGTCCCACATATGGCATTAACGAATCACATCATTTTAAGGGGGCGGTAGTCCGCACTTCCTTAAATGAAGATATCGTGTTTACCCATAATGGAAACCATAAAGGTAAGCCCAAAATGAAAAAACAGAAGCTTAAGGAAAACATAAACATATTATATATAATATATAAAAATAGTGACATCATAATGGTCACCTTTGAAGGTGTTAAATGAGTATTGAACAATCATCGTTTCGGGAGGCAGAATTTCGCCATCCACAGAAACCGTATGTTCTTTAACCATTTGATGTAGTTGTGTGAGAGTGTAGCTCGAATAAATCTTATAACAACATCCTAGTATATTGAAGATACTGGTGTTGTTACAAAAGAAGTAAATAAAAAGAGTTTAGAGGTTTGGAGAAGCAAAATAAAACAAATGAACAAGAGAGAATGAATTACCTTTAAAAGTGTAACTCCTTTTGATTTGAGCCTAAAGGCTTCCTTTGAAAGGACTCTGCCCAAAGGTAATCCTCTATGATGAGGAGAGGGATGTGTAGAGAGTAAATGTGCAGGGGTTGGCCGAGCCAAAGGCTTGAGGAGTGTGTGTAATGAGGTAGAGGTGGGGGCCTTTTATAAGAGGAGAGGAGGGGCACTTTTGGAAAGTAAGGAAATATTACTTTATTTGAAAATGTGGTTCGGTTTTAAAAGGTCCCACATTGATATAATTCGTGGATAAGGTGATAAGGGTTCTAAATCCACTCATCCAACAAGTTTTGGACATGTGTAGTTCATAGATTCTACATTATCATTCCATTTTATTTAAATCGTCAAATAATGATGTCATTGCTGCATCATTATTATGTCCTAAATAATTTAATTTATTTAATGTCTAAAAATTATAAAAAAAATATTATGATGTAGGAAATATTTTTAGCTTTCCAATTACTATTTATAATCAAAAATCTGATCTTTATAACCCCATGTAAAAATTGTTTTCGTAAAACATATTATGTTTGTGTCATTTTTACTTTTACATTAAATAAAAAGTTATTTATGTCATTTCCCAACCAAAGTGTCTCCATGGGGTCCCCAAGTTGACCCATGGCTTGTCTTGGTCGGACATGACACAACCAATGATGGTAGGACATGTGTCAAGTTCATTTCATATTATTAAAACATTATTTTTACCTTAAACTACACTAATTACCACTAATCGCGATTAAGAACTTAATAAGTTACTATTCACCAAAAAATTATTATAACCTCATTGAACCACATTTTACATCTTAATGACAACCATTTATGTCAGATTTTCAAAATTCAATACACATTAGTGGTAAACTTTCATTTAACTGAAAAATCAGTTTGCTTGATTACCACTTAGTGGTTTCACTATTCATCAAAAATTGGAGTTTTTCAGAAAATTACCAAAAATTCACCCTAAGCTATATTTGATATTCCGAATTCAAAAATGAAGTCTATTTTACAAAATTAAAAACATATAAGTCACATTAATTAATTTAATAATTAATTCCCGCTGTCAGAGCAAATAGCGTGTTTTTATGAAACAATAAGTATCACAAGATTGACACTAGTTTAAGTCCGATTTCAAAGTGAAATTAATTCGAACGACCACTATTGGATTTAATGGTAAAAATGTTTTCTAATTTCAATTTAAAACCAATTCAAAAGATAATCTAATCATATAAATAAATTAGATTAAAAAGTGGTTTTGAATTAAAATACAACATTATACACTATTCATTAAAAAAAGAACTTTATCAGAAAGGTACCAAATATTTACACAAAGTAAATTTTGATGTCCCGATTCTAAAGAAGAGTTATATTTGGTCCAATAGAATTTATAAGATCGATCAAAACTATATTTAATGACGGTCTGCCGTCAAAAGGTGATCAGTGAACCCTTAGTGAAAATTAGGGTATAAATGCCTAAAATTGAACTCTTTCCGTATTTTAAGCCTTTATCTTTTATTGGGTAAATGTAAAAACATTTAAAAACATATATAATCATATTTTAGTTATTTCTATCCATTCCCGCCAGTAAAATGGCTACTCGTTAACTAACATTTAAAATAATATTATTTTATTACTTGTGTGCAATGTAAGTTTTCAAAGAAACTCATCGTTGTGTACTGAGTACACTATCGAACGTAGAAACCCCTTTTAATTAAAATTAATATTTAATTCTTAAATATTAATAAATATGAAAATTATTTATTCTTTATTTACCTGGGATGTTACATCCTTCCCCCCTTTTGGGAATTGCGTCCTCGCAATTTTATTCACTTATCAAAATAAGTGAGGGTATTTATCCCTCATAGCATTTTCAGATACCCACGTTGCCTCTTCAATCACATGGTTTTTCCACAAAACCTTTACCTGATGAATCACCTTATTCCGTAACACCTGCTCCCTGTGTTCAAGAATCTGGACTGGTTGTTCTTCATAAGATAGGTTCTCTTCCAGCTAAACTACCTCTGGACTCAAAACATGAGATGGATCTGGCATATACTTCCTCAGCATTGAAACATGAAAAACATTGTGTACCTGAGATAAACTCGGAAGTAAAGACACCCGGTATGCAACTGATCCAACTCTCTCCAGAATTTCATATGGTCCAATAAACCTTGGACTCAGCTTTCCTTTCTTACCAAATCTAATCACACTTTTCCAAGAAGAACCCTTGAGAAAAACATGATCACCTACCTCGAAAGATAGATCCTTCCTCCGGTTATCCGCATAACTCTTCTGCCTTCTCTGAGCTATTCTCATGTGCTTCTGAATCAACTGAACTTTTTCTGCCATCTCTTCTACCAATTCTGGTCCCATCAGCTTCCTTTAACCCACTTCATCCCAAAATGCTGGAGTTCGACACCGCTTCCCATATAATGCCTCAAATGGTTCCATCTGTATACTGGAATGAAAACTGTTATTATATGAAAATTCAACCAAAGAAAGATGTTGGTCCCAACTTCCCTGATAATCCATAGAACAAGCTCGTAGCATATCCTCCAATGTCTGAATTGTTCATTCTGACTGCCCATCTGATTGAGGATGAAAAGCTGTACTAAAATTTAATTCAGTACCCAACGAATTTTGAAGGCCTTTCCAAAAGTTAGAAGTAAACCTGGGATCACGATCCGATACAATGGAGAGAGGAACTCCATGTAACCTGACTATCTCTTTAAGATACAAATGGGAAAGTTGTTCTAGAGAGAATGTATCTCATATTGCAAAGAAAAGAGCAGATTTAGTCAGGTGATCAACAATAACCCAAATTGCATTATTACCTTGAGATGTCTTCAGTAATCCAACAAAAAAGTCCATGGATATATTCTCCCATTTCCACTCTGGAACTGGTAAATCCTGAAGCATCCCTTTCGGTAACTTCCGCTCTGCTTTAACCTGTTGACATGTCAAACACTTCACAGTAAAATCAACAATATATCTTTTCATTCCATCCCACCAGTAATACTCCCGCAGATCTCTGTACATCTTAGTACTGCCAGGATGAACTGAAAACAGGGAACTATGAGCCTCACATAACAACTCATTCTCCAACTGTGAATCACAAGGCACACATAACCTCTTCCCAAACCTCAAAACACAAACACAAACTTATCCAAGAACTCATGGAAAATTTTATTCATAAGGTCCATGAATACAGAAGGTGCTTTGGTTAACCCAAAAGGCATAACTACAAATTCATAATGGCCATATCTAGTACGGAACGTAGTCTTCGGAACGTCTGCTTCTTTTACTTTCAACTGATGGTACCCCGACCTCAAGTCAATCTTCAAAAAATACTGAGCTCCCTGGAGCTGATACCACTTCATTTGATGGCCCAACATCTGCTGAAGTTGTTGCAAAGGATTTCACCACCCCTTTCTGCTTGTAGTCTGGCTGCATTCCCCCAGTTGAGTTCTTTGTTGGTCACTCGTTTGCATAATGACCCATTTCATTACACTTAAAACATCTTACCATTGGCTTTTCATTTCCTTCTTGATCATCTTCCTTACAGTTACGAGCAATATGACCAGACTTACCACACCGAAAGAACTTACCAGACTTGGATAAACATTCTCCAGGATTCATTTTACCACACTTCTCACAGGATGGATATTTGGTTTTCTTACCTCCTTGCTTCTTTGATGAATTCTTCCCCTTTTCCTGCCAACTAGACCTCTTATTCTGTTGTTTGTCATAGAACACCTGATCATCGGCAAACTCCATTTCCACCTTCTCCGCACATCGAACAAGTTTTTCATAACTTTTGAATTCACGAGAAGCTAAAGCCCTTCGATAGTTTGGCTTTAACCCTGAGTAAAAACGGTTTATTTTACTATCAAGATCTCGTATGAAGTTTGGAGCATACCTTTCCAATCGAGTGAACTTTTCTTCATAAGCAGCCACTAAATCATCCTCTTGCCTCAATTCTAGGAACTGTTTTTCCATCCTAAGACGAACCACCTTAGGAAAATATTTCTCAAGAAACATACCTTTGAATTCGTCCCAGTGAAGATCCTCAATCTCATCACTATCCCTTATATTTTTCACCATCGACCACCACTGATCAGCTTCACCTTCAAAACGGTAAACAACAAGACTAACCTTTTGATGTTCTGAACACCCCATGACATAAAAAATCTTCTCCAGTGCTTTAATCCACCCTTCAGCTTGCACAGGGTCAGATGATCCTCTAAATGATGGGGGATGTTGCCTCATGAAATGTTCCACCACTAACATGTTCCTCTGCGGTTGATCTAGCTGATCTCGTGTATGGATACCACCACCATTTATAGCCCGAGTCAACTGTGCCATCACTGCAACAAACTGTTCAGTTCTGATTCCGACCATCTCAGGTTGCTGCTTTGGAAGGTTATCTTCCTCCTGATGTCATCCCAACATAGCTGCTTTGTTTCCTCTGCAGAAAACCATTCTGAACACAGAAATATCTTAGGCGAAGCAACATGGTAATCCGTAAATGCTATATCATTTCAATCATATTATAATTTAACACTTTTCTAACTCCTAAAGTTGTCTAAACCGACCTCTGATACCAACTATAAGGCCCCGACCTCAAACCTTACTTAATACTGAATTAAACAAATAATTCACGTTGAGGATATTTTCAGGTTTAGAGTTTTAGATAATTAGAACATAACTATTACATCTCAAAATATTACAAAGTAGTCACTTCTACTAAGTTTCCATAATAAAAAAAACTCTTAAAATAAACATTTCTAGTTCCTTGTTTTATATAGCATGACATTCCCTTGATCCCATCCTTGACCTTATTCTACATTAAGTCCTGTGGAAAACATTTCAAAAAAACTTGGGGTGAGCATAAAAAGCTCAGTAAGGGATACAGAAAAAATGAAAACTGTCAGTTTTTCAAACATCAAGTAAAACATATAAACTCTATCAATGTAATACCTTCACCGTCATGAAGTAGTAAAAAAAACTCTTCACTGAATAAAGTATCATTACTTACCTTTTTGTAACCAAAGGATTACCATAAAACCCATAAAAAGAATACATAACATATATAAAGGTAACTTGGGACATAAACATACTTAAGTGGAATAACCATACGGTCGACTTCCACACATATCACTTAATGGAATAGCCATACTGCCAATTTCCATACATACTTAATGGAATAGCCATACGGACGACTTCCATACCCAATGCATTGGAGGTTATAACGTAACCACCCGTCCTGGTATTCACGGCACCACCCGTCATATGGTTTATAACGTAACCACCCGTTAAAATGTCCAAGTACCAATATAAAATCATAAAACATAAAACCAATATAAAGGAAAGATAACATTTCCACATTTCAATCACAATATATCATAAATATATTGAAATAATAGAATCCTTTATCAAAACCATTTTCAATACCAAAATACATAAAAGAGTATATGGTATTTATTTTATTTTAAAAACATTACGGCATGTTGAGGAAGCCAAAGACCAAATAATACTCACGGCGGCGGAAAAAGTCATTGTCACCGCGTACGTTAAAAAAACATTCCTTTTTGTCATTTAGTAAAATGCTTCGTAGAAAAAGATTCCTTTTGTATAAAAGTAAAAGTCAAAGGAGTTTATACATCGTATAAAAGAAAGTTGTGTATAAAACGAAATATGCCTCAATGAACGGAGATTGAGTCGAAGTCCCTTACCTCGGGTCCGACTTGACCCGATCATTCTTTAACGTCCTGAATAATAAACTTGAGTTAATTTATACCTGATTAAGAACATTTTTAAAGTTCATTATTCCTTTTATATCACTTATTGCCATGTTATAAACATTATGTAACCATTTAAGTTAATAATGTTTGTTTTCTCAATATTTGGTTCTTAAGGCGAAAGTGGACTTCTTACAATTTACATGTTGTTCGTGTGGTCAAAGGTTCTTTATATCCAGAATGAAATTCCCGATTTGGATACAATATGTATCATATATATCCAGAATATACATGTATTTATAATATTACATAATCATTTAGGGGTAAGAAATGAAATGCACCGTTCATGGAGACGGTAAGCCGTACGTACGCATGAACGCTGCTTTCATTTCTTTGTCATATTAATGGAATTAAAACTAATTGAGAGGTATGTATATTTTAATTACAGAATTATATTCATCATTTAGATATATTGTTAATTATATATATCCATTATATACATGTACTTTTAATAGTACATTACATTTGGGGATAAGAAATGAAATGCACCGTTCATGGAGACGGTAAGCCGTACGTACGCATTAACACTACTTTCATTTCTATATCATACTTTAATGGAAAGAAATAATAATGATATAGAGGTATATTATAATTCCAGTATAAAATCATATATAAAAACATTAAATCCATCCTTTACACGTCCCACATATGGCATTAACGAATCACATCACTTTGAGGGGGCAGTAGTCCGCACTTCCTTAAATGATGATATCGTGTTTACCCATAATGGAAACCATAAAGGTAAGCCCAAAATGAAAACACAGAAGCTTAAGGAAAACATAAACATATTATATATAATATATAAAAATAGTGACATCATAATGGACACCTTTGAAGGTGTTAAATGAGTATTGAACAATCATCGTTTCGGGAGGCAGAATTTCGCCATCCACGGAAACCGTATGTTCTTTAACCATTTGATGTAGTTGTGTGAGAGTGTAGCTCGAATAAATCTTATAACAACATCCTAGTATATTGGATATACTGTTGTTGTTACAAAAGAAGTAAATAAAAAGAGTTTAGAGGGTTGGAGAAGCAAAATAAAACAAATGAACAAGAGAGAATGAATTACCTTTAAAAGTGTAACTCCTTTTGATTTGAGCCTAAAGGCTTCCTTTGAAAGGATTATTCCCAAAGGGAATCCTCTAGGATGAGGAGACGGATGTGGAGAGAGTAAATGGGCAGGGGTTGGCCGAGCCAAAGGCTTGAGGAGTGTGTGTAATGAGGTAGAGGTGGGGGCCTTTTATAAGAGGAGAGGAGGGGCACTTTTGGAAAGTAAGGAAATATTACTTTATTTGAAAATGTGGTTCGGTTTTAAAAGGTCCCACATTGATATAATTCGTGGATAAGGTGATAAGGGTTCTAAATCCACTCATCCAATAAGTTTTGGACATGTTTAGTTCATAGATTCTACATTATCATTCCATTTTATTTAAATCGTCAAATAATGATGTCATCGCTGCATCATTATTATGTCCTAAATAATTTAATTTATTTAATGTCTAAAAATTATAAAATAAATATTATGATGTAGGAAATAATTTTATCTTTCCAATGACTATTTATAATCAAAAATATGATCTTTATAACCCCATGTAAAAATTGTTTTCGTAAAACATATTATGTTTGTGTCATTTTTACTTTTACATTAAATAAAAAGTTATTTATGTCATTTCGCAACCAAAGTGTCTCCATGGGGTCCCCAAGTTGACCCATGGCTTGTCTTTGTCGGCCATGACACAACCAATTATGGTAGGACATGTTCCAAGTTCATTTCATATTATTAAAACATTATTTTTACCTTAAACTACACTAATTACCACTAATCGTGATTAAGAACTTAATAAGTTACTATTCACCAAAAAATTATTATAACCTCATTGAACCACATTTTAATTCTTAATGACAACCATGTATGTAAGATTTTAAAAATTCAATACACATTAGTGGTAAACTTTCATTTAACTGAAAAATCAGTTTGCTTGATTACCACTTAGTGGTTTCACTATTCATCAAAAATTGGAGTTTTTCAGAAAATTACCAAAAATTCACCCTAAGCAATATTTGATATTACGAATTCAAAAATGAAGTCTATTTTACAAAATTAAAAACATATAAGTCACATTAATTAATTTAATAATTAATTCCTGCTGTCAGAGAAAATAGCGTGTTTTTATGAAACAATAAGTATCAAAAGATTGACACTAGTTTAAGTCCGATTTCAAAGTGAAATTAATTCTAACGACCACTATTGGATTTAATGGTAAAAATATTTTCTAATGTCACTTTAAAACCAATTAAAAAGATAATCTAATCATATAAATAAATTAGATTAAAAAGTGGTTTTGAATTAAAATACAACATTTTACACTATTCATTAAAAAAAAGAACTTTATCAGAAAGGTACCAAATATTTACCCAAAGTAAATTTTGATGTCCCGATTCTAAATAAGAGTTATATTTGGTCCAATAGAATTTATAAGATCGATCAAAACTATATTTAATGACGGTTTTCCATCAAAAGGTGATCAATGAACCCTTAGTGAAAATTAGGGTATAAATGCCTAAAATTGAACTCTTTTCGTATTTTAAGCCTTTATCTTTTATTGGGTAAATGTAAAAACATTTAAAAACATATATAATCATATTTTAGTTATTTCTATCCATTCCCGCCAGTACAATGGCTACTCTTTAACTAACATTTAAAATAATATTATTTTATTACTTGTGTGCAACGTAAGTTTTCAAAGAAACTCATCGTTGCGTACTGAGTACACTATCGAACGTAGAAACACCTTTTAATTAAAATTCATATTTAATTCTTAAATATTAATAAATATGAAAATTCTTTATTCTTTATTTACCTGGGATGTTACACATGGTGGTTTTTCTCTTTTATTCCTGTCTTTTACGGTACTATTTTAAAATTATCATTTTTTAACTTATTTTTTTTCCACAAATAATAAAAGTAATGTTTACATTTACTGATATTATTTATACATACTGACACACTTGATATACAATGTTTTGGAAACAATTTCAAAAAAGTAATTTAAGATGTATTTACTTATAAATGGAAGCATGATACTTATATTAAAGACAAAGGACGACCATACTTTCTATATGTCTTATTTTAATACTTTCATGAAAAAAATTATATTATATAGTCTGGAATAAGAGTTGTATATTCATGAATTATTACTGAATTTTAATACTTAGTCCTACACACTTTTACATTTTTAGTTCTAGGTCTCCCAAATCCGTTTCTCTCATGGGTTGTGTTGGTACATTAGATGATGGTGTCCTATTAGGTCATAAGGAGGTACATCTAGATTTTTTAAATTTTTTATGGTAGTTACTCTTTTTATATATTTGTTTATTTTCGTTTTTTTCATGAAATACATCAATCCAAATAGAGTAATTTTTGATAAAGAAAACTAGAATCTATCCCAGTAGGATTAGGAATACCACTCATGTCCTATTATGAGTCATATTGGGTGATAGGTTCGAGGTCAACATAGGTTGGTTTTTTAGAAAATGGTATCATAGATTTAGACCATCTTACATTGTGTTAGGTGGTAGTTCAGAGCTAATATCATTAGAATTAAAGTGTTCAGACATGGGTGTGTGTTTTTATAACCATGTATTTTTAAGAATTCCTAAATTTTTAGGGTGTTATAGGATGGATTTTCCCCAAAATCTAATATTTTAACTATGTTATTGTTTATGATTTGTTTTTTTATATTTTATGATTGGAATTGAATATTTATGGTTTTTTTGAGAAATTAAAATGGGTTTGGAGTGGGTTTTGGGAGGTATTTAGAGTTTTCATTATTACTATTTAGGGTTTGGAAAACCATATATAATTTATTAAAGTGCCTTTGATAACCCACAATTTTCTAACTCGATAGACACACAGACTGAAAAACCATGCATCCAAGATATGTGTAATAATAATTCTTTTGAGGTCATTATATTTTTATCCATTCATTAATTGGTTCTCTTTTTTTGTTTGGGTTATTTTTAGGGTGTTTTCACTATGAATTTTTCAAATGGGATCTGGTTTATTGAGGTCTTTTTTTTTCAAAAATGAAAACATTGGATTGTTTTAAAATGAAATGATTATTTTTAAATATTAATTTTGTTTTGGAAATGTAATAAATTTGGAAAATGTATTGGAGATTTTATTGAAAAGTATTATTATATGTGAAATTTTTGTTTCTTTTAAATTGGGAATTTATGTTGAATGTTTTATATTAGGAATGGAAATTTTTTTGAATTTACCCTTGATATTCCTATGATTGATCACATATATATATGTAAAAATGTTTTAAATAGATATTTTGTGATATGTGTGGATGTGTTCTTGAGCTGGTTGGGATGTACATATATGTGAGTCCTTATGAAATTCAATTGGTAGGTGTTTGGTTTTTAAGGCTTATTATGTTTTCTAAAAATTGTTTTAATCAATGGGGGATTTAAATGTTTTGAAAAGTGAGTGAGTAGTTTATTGTTTTTTTCATTCCTTTTCATAGTCTTCCATTAAAAATTTTCTTATTTTCACATATCCAAAATGTGATTGGAATTGTTTTTTGAGGTTGGGTTTTGATTTTCAATTGAGATATAAAATTTTGTGTTATGATTTTTTTTATTTGGTTCAATTTTTCTTAACCTTTTATATGCCCCAAAAGGGTACTAGTGATGAATAGGTTAATAATCATTACGATATAATCCTGTTCTATTTATAGTGGAATATTAGGTTTTATGAATATGTTATGTTAGTGGAATTTTAGAATGAAGATGTTTTAGTTTAAACTTTGTTTCTCCTAAATATGAGGTAGAAAATATATCAAGACATTAGGGATCCAACAATTTTCCTAAGTGTAAATTTTCATGTTATGTAGTAGTTGTTGGCTGTGTTAGAGTAGATAAAACTTTTTGTCACAACCCGTCCCCTGGGGCTCGTGATGTGACTTCCCTAAGTTCGCCTTCCATAGGCCAGGGTCTGGTGACTAACACCAAAAAGTGTTTTCCCTAAAAATGGAAAGGCATTGCCTTTATATCCTGTAAACACACAATAACAATCATACAAAAAGATACGAACATAAGTAAACTGAATAGTAAAAAGAGTATGTACAAAAAGTAAAAGGGGACAGAATATAAGCCCAACATGAAAGTAGAAGAAAACTGTAAGGTACAATTAAAATGAAACAGCTCCTGTGAACACCCGCCAAGGATCCTACCTAGAGGGTGGGTACATCTCTCAAATGGAATTTTTTGCGGTACACCTCGTCTAAGGTCGACCTCTGAGATACCTACAGTCCTGGTACCCTCATCCTCATTCAGAGTTGTTTGTCGTCTGCACCAAACACAACAAGGTGCGGGCATAGCCCGTACAGGGGTGAGTATAACAATAATCAGTAGGGACTTCGAGACCCTCAAAGGTCTCACAAAATATACAAAGGATAAACCAAAAATCATGGAAACAACGTATAATACTACTTAGGTTTATTCCCATACATATACCTAAGTTATCATGTATATCCATCTCATTCATGAGGAAACATAAGGTCCAAATCAAAAGCCCAGTGCTCAACTACTCCACAAAGGAAGGAATACCACGAATGTAACACCACAAAGGTAAGTACCAAAAGGTAACACCACACAAAATAATGCCACAATGGTATCACCATGAAGGTAAGTACCACCAAGGTATGACACACAGAACAATACCACAAAGGTATCACCATGAAGGTAAGTACCACCAAGGTATGCCACATAGAATAATACCACAAAGATAACTTCATAGAAGTAAGTATCACAAAGGTACATCACACAGAAGATTACCACAAAGGTAAAGACTCAGCTCACACCAGGTATAAATTAGGTACAGTAGTAAAGATGAATAGATGTAACTACGGAATCATCTTACTCTGTTAAGAGGACGACCCATGAAGGATCCTAAATCATCAGACCCACAAAGGATCCCAAAACACAGACCCACATATGATCCTATTATATCATAACCACGTAGGATCCTAGAGTAGTCCCATATGTATTTCTAGAGCTAATCCCTGTGAGACTCTTGAACACAGACCCACAAAGGATCCCAAATCACAGACCTACATAGGATCACTTTCTCATGTTACAGCCAGCTACAAGGTTCTCGCACTACGCTCGCCTGATTCCGGGAGGGTCCGATCCTCAAGCCACATATAAATAATCCAACTTCCATGAAGTCCCATGATGATGTATCCAAAAGGAATGCTATGAAATAGGGGTCTCAACACAATAGACGGTGCATAAATCAGACACCTGGTTTGTAAGTTATTAGCCTTTTAGTGCCGAGGGCCTGGTTGGATTCGTTTTCGATCAAACTTGGCCATACCCCTAATTCATCTAAAACTCAAGTGGGGTAAACCAAAGGGACCGTCTCAATCCATGGTTTCTAGCGCCGTAGATGGTTCATCAAATAAACGCATGTAGATCAAGATTTAGACGAAAGAGTGAAAAGGGTTGAAGTTGGTCCGGGTCCTGTCCGACCCGGTCGGACCGACCCAGCCCGACCTGGCCTGGGCTGACCCGAACCGATTCAGGTTAACCCATCCCGACTCGGGTCGGGCCCTGGGTAAGACCCGGAATGCAGGATCCAACCCGGCCTGCTAGTTCCGGCCCGGCCCGCGGTGCGGTATCTGCTGGGCTGCCCTGACTGACCAGATGTCAAGCCTCTCCTCCGTGCGGTGCAGTCATATGCCACACCATCTCTAGAGGCCGACGTCGAGCTAGCCCCACCTCGCCTCACTACCACGACACAAGGTCGTGACTCTTTTTCACTGGACGGCGCTGACGCATGCCGCCGCACCTTCGCGCGGTCAGCCGTCACCAGCTGCCACCCTTGCTCCGCCCTGGCTTTTCTCCGGCAGCGAGATCGCACCACCGACTTCATCGTGGATGACTGGAGTGCTGGATTCCAGTCCCGAGTCCCACTGGTTCCAGTCACCGACACCGGACACCGTCCTCCTCTATTGGGAATAACGCATCACACACCAAAAAGATATGTGGAGGGGTCGAGCCATGTTTTTTTGTCCCACACCCTCTGTGTTAGAATGGTAGCAAGAAGAAATATTGTTCTTGAATTAAGGGGGTCGACAAGAATGGGTTAAGGTATTATAAATAAACAACAAATCCTAATTCTAAGGTTTCGTTAGTGATCGTTCGCGATTGAGGAGAGATTGGCATTTGTCAATCTAGAAGTAAGCCTCCCCCAATGACGTCGCTAGTTTGACGATCATCTATTCTTCGGTTCCTCCTTGGTGAGAACTGATCTTCCTCAAGAGGCTCCTCCAAGAAATCCCTTTTCCAAAAATTTTACCCAAAATAATGTTTGGATCCAACATAAATTGAAATAGGTTTATACAATTAATTTACGTTGGAAAAATAATTAAATGGATCAATTAAATGCTACAATTTATTAATTGGAGAGTTGGAACAATTAATAATATGAAGTTGGAAGGTTTTCCCCACATTAAGAGGAGTTAGGGTTGTCCCCACCACCTTGAATTAAAAAATGGGGGGTTTCCTAGCTTGGGTGGTCCCCACCACCAAACTTTCAAATGGGAGGTTAAATTAAAATAAAACTTGTTCTTTTTTCCATGAAAAACACAAAAAATAACCTTCACCTTCGACAAAATACAGTCAAAGTAAAGGTCTCCTTAAGTGAATATTGGCGCTGCAAGTTCAATGGTGCTCTCAGATTTCAATTCTGAGCACCGGTTCAAAAGTTACAAAAATCTGCTCGCACGTTTACTGAACGTACCAAAAAAAGTTCAGAAATTCATTCTAGGTACACCTGGCCTCGGAATCACATGCCATAAATTTTCACAGACTTTTAATATTCCCATATAATTATAAAAATTACATGTAATTTCCGGGTCTTTACATTCTCTCCACCTTAGGGATTTGCATCCCTAAAATCCACGTCATAAAAACTAGTAAAACAAGTGGGGGTACTGAGCATGAATCTGATCCTCCTACTCCCATGTGCTCTTCTAGAGGTTCCCATGCTGTCAATGTACACACACCAAAGGTATCGATCGCCAACAAAGGAATATCTCCTGTCGATCCTCAATCTCCACTAGAACCTTCGTAAATGTCACCCATCGTCGTTGTCCAACTCGTCGTAGTCGATAATTTGAGAAGGGCCGTGAACATATTTCCTTAGATAGGATACTTGGAAGATGTCATACACCCAGTGCAACTGAGGTGGAAGAGCTAAACGGTAAGACACCTCACCGACTCTACTGAGGACCTGGAAGGGTCCGATGAACCTCAGAGATAACTTTCCTCCCCGACCAAATATCCGCAAACCTTATTGGGGCGAGACCTATAAGAAGACATGGTCACCATCCTTGAACTCTAGAGGTCTCCGCCTCCTGTCAACATACGACTTCTGCCTACTCTGTGCAGTCTTCATCCACTTTTGGATGATCTACACCTTCTCTGTGGTAGCCCATACCATATCTGGTCCCATGAGTGCTGACTCCCCTGGGTCAGTCCAGCACAAAGGTGATCTGCAAGGTTATCCTTACAATGCCTCGAAAGGTACCATCCCCATGGTGGAGTGATTACTCTTTTTGTATGAAAACTTTACCAAGGGAAAGTGATCCTACCAGATATGACTGAAGTCGAGGATGCAAGAACACCACATGTCCTAGAGGGTCTAAATGGTCCGCTCATTCTGGCCATCTGTTTGAGGATGGAAGGTGATTCTCATAAGAAGTTGCATCCCGAAAGCCTCATGAAACCCCTTCCATAGCCGGGAAGTAAAACATGCATCATGATTGGAGACAATCGTCGAGGGTACTCCATGTATCCGCACAATATCCTGTAAATAGAGGCGTCCCATGATCTCTACTGAACCCTATTCTCTGATCAGTAGGAAATGGGCCGACTTAGTGAGCTTTTTGATGATCACCCAAATAGAATCATGAACCAGGGATGTACGTGGAATTCCTATCATGAAGTCCCTGGATATCCCATTCCACTTCCACTCTGGAACCTCTAAACGATGAATTAATCCTGTTGGTACTTGATGCTCCGCCTGCACTTGCTAACAAGTAAGGTATTGAGAGACAAAATCTGCTTCTAATTTCTTCATTCCTAGACACCAGTGATGTCTTTGGAGGTCCTGGTACATTTTCTCCACTCCTGGATTTATTGCTAGAGGGGACGTGTGGAACTCCCTCAACACTTCCTCCCAAGGAGACCTTGGTACCATGGTACATCCTCTGAAGAGGATGACGTGCTCCACACATTCAGAAAATACATCAGGAGTATATCCTGTGGATATATGAGCACATAGTGCCACACATCCAGTGTCCCCACACTGCGCCTCCCTGACTCGCTGAAGAAGTGGGGGAGTGACTATAAGAAACTGAAGAAAAGCTTGTCCATCTCGATCCAGAAAAGGATATCTGCAAAGTAGCTAGATGCTTCGTCGCCTTACCTAACAACTATATACTAGATCTCTTGCTGAGTGCATATGCTAAAATGTTCCCCTTCCTAGGAGTATAGACTATCTCAAAGTCATAGTCTTGGAGGATCTCAAGCCAATGTCTTTGCCTAAAATTTAGATCATTCTGTGAGAAGATATACCTGAGACTCTTGTGATCCTTGTAGACTGTAAAACGTTCACCCATCAAGTAATGTCACTACATCTTCAAGGGGAATACCACTGATGCTAACTCCAAGTCATGTGTAGCATAGTTCTACTCGTGCTATCTTAGATGTCGGGAACGATAGGATATAACTGCTCGATCTTACATCAGGACACATCCGATCCTGATCCCTGATGCGTCACATTAGAATACGTACCCTACACAGTCCTCCTGTAGCCTCAAGATGGGGGCACTAGTCAGTCTCTACCACATCTCTTGAAAACTCCATTGTCATCTCTCAGACTACATGAAGGGTTTCCCCTTCTTTTTCAACACTGATAAAGGTGCTGAAACTCTAGAGAAATCCGGAACAAACCTCCGATAGTATTTGGACAAACCCAAGAAACTTTATACACCTGTCACACTTATGGGTGGATACCAAGAAAGTTCCACCTCAATCTTCGCTGGATCCACTACAAATCCCTCCTCCAAGATGAAATGTCCTAGAAAGTGAATTTCTCAGATCCATAACTGGAACTTCGAGAGCTTACCATAAAGTTGGTGCTCTCGAAGTGTTTCCAGAACTATCTACAAATGATAGGCATGCTCCTCCTTAGTAGCTGAGTAGATTTGAATGTCATTGATGAAGACTACTACAATGCGATCAAGGTATGGATAAAAGATATTGTTCATGAGTCCCGTGAACACTGCTGGAGTGTTGGTTATGCTGAATGGCATAACCAAGAACTCGTAGTGGCCATACTGACAACTGAAAGACATATTTTTTATATCTTCATCTCATACTTTGAGTTAGTGATAGCCTAATCTGAGATCTATATTTGAGAACCACCGATCTTCATTCAGCTAATAAAAGAGGTCTTCAATCTTCAGAAGTGGATACTTGTTCTTCACCGTCACTTGGTTAAGGTGATGATATTCAATATAAAGCCTCAAGTTCCCATCCGCCTTCTTGGAAAACAGAATCGGGGCTACTCAAGGAGAAACACTAGGCTGGATGAACCCCTTCCCCTGTAATTCCTCTAGCTATACCCGCAACTCACGAAGCTCTACGGGAGCCATCCGATATACTGGTGTAGATATCAGTGTTGTCCTGGGATAAAATTCAATGTAAAAGTCCATCACTATAGGAGGAGCGAGACCCAAAACATCATCAGGGAAGACATCCGTGTACTGGTCCACCACTACAGGATAGCTCAGACTCTCCACATCAACCGCTCCAAGGGTAAGGCTAGCCAACTGATGGGTGATCGGCTGCACTTATCTCCGGGTTAGTCTATCCTATGCTTCAAAGTCTCCCTTATCATTGGTGAAGGTAAAACTAGTCCCATCAGTGCGGGCACACCACACTTTGAGCCAAATATAGTCAATCTGAGCAAGAACTTTAGATAACCATTCCATACCCAAGATGACGTCGTAAGGCCTGGACGACGCTACTAGGAGAACCCAGCCGAAGCTCTCGCCTCCTAGAGTGTGCTCACACTGATAACACTAGTGAGTAATCATTGAATCCTCTCCCACATGAGTCTCTATTCATAAGGATCGAGCCAATGGATCCACCAGAATCACTGATCTTTGAACAAGGGAAGTGGCAAAAAAAGAATGACTAACACCTGAGTATATAAGTACTATAACTAAGGGAGAGTAGACACATATCGTACCTTGTATCATCTTTAGAGCACCATGGTCATAGGCCTTAGCTGCCTGGAGTTGATATTGCCCCTTTCCACTTGCTCCCTGTGGCCGGGGTGGACCACCTGATGGTGGTGGCGGTAACACCTTGAATCGCCGCCCACCCCCAGGTGTATGACCATCTCCTCTGCCACGTCCGCCTGCTCCCTGTATAACTCATCGATTGAACCCTTATATCTTCCTGGGTGGTCCTTTGACCGTCTGTTAATCATCCATATGAATGGTCATGCAATCATGAACCATGTGACCCTGCCCATTGCATCTGTAACATGTCCTGCTCCTCGCATGACCCGATCTGTCTCCGGTGCCCCGCACAACAGACCCTAAATCCTACGGTCATCCCATGTAGGTATGGTCCTCTTGGACCCCTAAGACATCTTTTTTGCTGCCAGCTGCAGAAGACTCCGCTATGTGATGCCTGGTGGTGGGTCTCGCTGCTGGCGGCTGCTCAATAAGAAAGATCTTCACTAAGAGGGATCGCTCAAACACCCATGCCTACGTCGGGATGCTGATAGAAATCATTGAAGCCCTGATCTCCTGCCCGAGTCCCTACTCAAGGGTCTGGGCCATGTAGAATGGGTCCCACAACATATCAATGGAGTAGCGTGAGATGTCACTGAACATCACTCAGTACTGAGCCACTATCATGCTACCCTAATGCAGAAGAATAAGTTCTTGTATGCGCACTACGTGAAGGTCAGCAGGAACAAACTCTACCTGAAACAGGCTTTCAAAGTCTACCATGAGAAGTGTCACCTCATCGTGAAACTGGAGCATGAAGCTCCACCATTAGCCTACTACTGCTTGTCGAAGACTGGTGAAAAGGATCACCATGAGATCAACTGGTGTCCCAACCAGTCGGAAGACTCTCACCACGACCTCTAGCCAATCCTCAGCTGCCTGTGGGTCTGTCTCACCCTTGAACATGGGTGGCCTATGGTGATAGAACTCATGCAATACGCTCAAGAGACATGTACTCTATACTGATTGGGCTACTGGAATCAGCGGACCAATGGGTAACGGTACCACTGGTTCCTCTTCTGGTGCCACTACTGATAAAGGGACCTGCACCGAGGCCTCATTGCTCGGTGGGCCATCATCATATACTATAATCGGAACCTGAACTGGCTGTCTGCATGGAGGCATAATGAAAAGAAATAGGTGTTCCACAGTCAATAAGTTATACCTGGTGAGATGACTCAAAAAGATCACAAAGAAAACTTTTCAAAAGACACACAATATCCGTGTTTTCATGCACTAAGCCAGAAATCAGAAGTCGGCGTCCTGGTGTATGGATACGTCGGCCATCGCACCAACACTGGATTCCCTAAACTGATAACCATACTCACTACACTTAACACTATTGCTATTAAAAGATCATAGCCTATTGTTTTATGGTAGAACCACACCCTATGTACCAATTTTTCATGACCCGTCCCCCAGGGCCCGTTCCATGACCACCCCAAGCACGCCTTCCTTAGGCCAGGGGCTGGAGACTATCAACGAAAGACGTATTCCCTAAAACCAGGAAGGAATTTCCTTTATATACTGTAAACACACACGACCAAGCACACAAAAAGATACGAACACAAGTAAACTAAATAGTAAAAAGAGGGTGTATAGTAATTAAATGGGGCCAGAATAATGACAAACTTGAATGTACAAGAAAACTGGAAGGTACAAGTAAACTAAAACAACTCCTATGAAGACCAGCCAAGGATCCTACCTAAAGGCTAGGTACAACTCTCGAATGGCCATCTCTGCGGTACGCATCATCTAAGTTCCACCTCCGAGATACCTCCAGTCCTAGTACCCTCGTCCTCAGTCAGGGTTGTCCGTCTTCTGCACCAAACACAACAGGGTACAGGCATAGCCCGTGCATGGGTGAGTATAACTATACTCATTAGGGACCCCAAGACCCTAAAATGTATCAAAAATTACACAAAGGATAAACCAAAAAGTATGGAAACAATTCAAAACCCTACTTAGGTATATGCTTATACATATACCAAAGTTATTAAGTATACCCATCTCATTCACGAGGAAACACAAGGTCTAACTCAAAAGCCTAAATCTCAACTATTACACAAAGGAAAGAATACCACAAAGGTAACAACAAAAAGGTAAGTACCAAAAAAGGTAACACCACACGAAATAATACCACAAAGTTATCACCATGAAGGTAAGTACCACCAAGGTACGCCACATAGAGGAATACGACAAAGTTATGACCATGAAGGTAAGTACCACCAAAGTAAGCCACATAGAAGAATACCACAAAGGTAACACCATGAAGGTAAGTACCACAAAGGTATGCTACACAGAAGATTACCAAAAAGGAAAAGACCCAACTCACACTAGGTATAAATTAGGTACGGTAGTAAAGTTGATTAAATGTAACTACTGAATCATCTTACTCTGTTAAGAGGCAGACCCATGAAGGATCCTAAATCATCAAACCCACAAAGGATCCCAAAGAATAGACCCACATAGGATCCTAGTATAGCATACCCACGAAGGATTATAGAGTATTCCCACATGGATTACTAGAGTAGATCCATGTGAGACTCTCGAACATAGACCCACAAAGGATCCTGAATCACAGACCCACATAGGATCCCTTTCTCATGTTACAACAAGTTATAGGGTTCCCGCACTAAGCTCGCTTGATTCCGGGAGGGTCTGATCTTCCAGCCACATGTTGATAATCCAACTGCCACGAAGTCCCATGATGATATATCCAAAAGTACCACTATAAAATAGGGGTCTCAACGCAATAGAGGGTGCATCAATCAGACGCCTGGTCTGTATGTTATTAGAATTTTAGTGCCGAGGGCCCGGTTGGAGTTGTGTTCGATCCAACCCAGCCATACCCCAAATTCATCCAAAACTCATGTGGTGTATACCAAAAGGACCGTCTAGATCTAAGGATTCTAGTACTGTAGACAATTCGTCAAATGAATGCCTGTAGCTCAAGATATGACCGAAAGAGGGAGAGGGTTGATGTTTGTCCAGGCCTGGTCCAACCTAGCCTGGGCCGACGTGACCCAGTTCGGGTCAACCCAGCCCGACCCTGGGTTGGAACTGGCCCACAGGATCCGACTCAGCCTGCTGGGTCTGGCCCGACCCGCTGGATCCATCTCAGCCCGCCCCGCACTGTGCGGCCCGCTGGGTGGCCTGCGGTGCGGCGTCCCACTGTGCGGCAGCCCGTTGTGCGACATATGTAAGGAGGCCCCGAATGGCCGAATGGAAATCCTCTCCTCCATGTGGCGTGGTTGTGCACCGCGCCATCTCCTACGGCCGGCATCGAGCTGGCCACACCTCGCCTCGCCGCTGCAACACAAGGCCACAGATCTTCTTCATTAGGTAGCGCAGATGTGTTTCGTCACCCCTTCGCGTGGCCGACTGTCGTCAGCCGCCCCCCATACTCTGTCGCATCCAACGAGCCATGAATTTTCTCCGGCGGCATGGTTGAACCTCTTCCTTCATTGCATCTGGGAAGAGTGCCGACCTCTAATCCTGAGTCCCACCAGTGCTAGTCGCCGACACCGGTTTCCATCCTCCTCCATCACAAAGAATGCATCATACACCACAAAGATTTGTGGAGGGGTCAAGCCCTGTTAATTTTGCCCGCATCCTCCATATTAGAATAGTAGAAAGAAACAATATTGTTCATGAATCAATAGGGTCGACAAGAACATGGTATGGGGGTACAAATCAACAACAAAACCTACTTCGAAGGTTCTTTGGAGATTGTCCGCAGTTGAATACGGATTGGTGTTGGTCGATCCCAAAGAAAGCCTCCTCCAAAAACATCAATTTTTTGACGATGCTTCGTTCTTCAGTTCCTCCTTGGTGAGAACTGATCTTCATCAAGAGGCTCCTCCAAGAAACCCCTTTTCCACCCATTTTCCCCACAATAAAGTGAGGAGCCATCATAAATTAAAATACATTTATAAATTTATTTTACGTTGGCACGATAAATAAATGGCTCAATTAAATGGTACAATTAATTAATTGGAGAGTTGGAATAATTAATTATTTAAAGTTTGGAGGTTTTCCCCACATTAAGAGGGGTTTGGGTGGTCCCCACCACCATGAATTCAAAAATGGGGGGATTCCTTGCTCAGGTGGTCCCCACCACTAGGCATTCAAATGGGAGGTTAAAATAAAATAAAAGTTGTTTTTTTATTTTATTATTACTTCCACAAAAAAAAAACTAACATTCACCCTCGACCAACTACGGTCAAGGTGAAGGTCTCCTTCATAGAATATCAGCACTTCGAGTTCAACGATGCCCTCAGATTTCAATTCAGAGCACTGATTCAAAAGTTACAAAAACCTGCTCGCACGTTTACTGAATGTACCAAAAAAAGATCAAAAATTTATTCCAGGCACACCAGGCCTTGGAATCACATGCTGTCAATTTTCGCAGACTCGTAATATTCCCATTTAATTATAAAAAATTACATGGAATTTCCAGATCTTTACACTTGTAGTCTCAAATATTAGAGAGGAATCCATTTGACCGTTTTCCTCCATACAAGTTTCTATTTTTATGCCTCATTTTTTTCCTGATTTTGGAATCCTTATTCCTTTTAGAATCTCAATGAAAATGCCTTATGGGTATGAAATTTTAAATGGCTATCCATATCATGATGTGGTTTTAGTTTTTATTGGTGCATATTTAGAATAGCCAAGTCTTATGTAAATTGTGGATCTTGGTTTGGTATGGTGTTTACTTCTAGTCTCTTTTATTTACCCCCCTATGTTTTTGTGTTTGGTCTTTGATTATTGGTTTTTAAATGATGAGGATAGCACCCAAGTATCTTATCCATGTTTTATTCTTTAAAGTTCCTTAGGTGTGACTTGAGGGGGTTAACTGATCACACTATTATAAGATGATATATTTAGATTTGTGATATTCATAATCCTGGGAAAATAATGTTTTTATAGAGAACAAAAATGGTGTGGAGGCCACCATATAAAGAGATTTTGGTGAATCTAGTTTCCTATCTCTCTTAGAAAGGTAATTCATTATGACCAACCTACCTAACCCTAACCCTAGTAGATGGATATCATAGGTAGTGGTTTATGTGATAGTTTCTTCTAGAGATATTTAATGGAACATGATGGGTTTATTCATTGATTTCTATGTTAGGGGATGGGGTGTTCCTTGTTTTTGAGGCCATGTTTAGAGATGTCACTACCTCAATGAAGGATGTTTTTTTGGCGATTTGAGTACTCATTATTTGTATAGTTTTTCATTTATATGTTTCATTGAGGATAGTCTTAACAGCATCTTAGGAATTTTTATTTCGTTTTTGTGGGTTTCAGATCTCATTTTTCTAGTGGTTCAGGTTTTTCTTTTTGTACTATCTTTTCATGTCTCGATTATTCAATTTTTTTTTGACTACATAGTGGAAGAATGTGTCAATGATGGGGATATGTGTGATGAAAAAACCATGGTTTATTAGAATAATAATAAATTTTTTAAATAATTTTTATCATTGTTTTTAGAGTTTATGGTAAAATAGGTTTGAAATTTTAAAATATAAATTTTTAAGCATAGCTACATGATAGGCACACGATTAATAGAAACTATGATAAACCCATGTGAGGGTGTCTAAAATTTTAAAATATCTGAATCAAATGGTCGAAACAATATTTCCCTAATAATGTGTACTATACATGTGTGGTGTTCTTCAGGCCAAGTGAGGGGGACACGGTTGGTGCATAGTTTTTCCAATAATGCGGCCAAGTTGGGAGTGGTGTCTAGATTTATGATCAAAACAAAAAAAATGAAAGTGAAAAATGTTTTAATAATATTTATAATAATATATTTACTAATATTAATATAAATAATAATGTTATTGTTAATATTATTATTTATTTATTTATTTATATTTTCATTACCCTCCCCCATACTCATCACGCTAAACACCTCCCCCTTTCCTCAATGTGTCACATGACACACCACCCTATGGAGGGATCCAAGATAAACTACTCCCCTCCTCCTATAATCCCTATAATTAGATGACTTCTGTTTCTTTCTTTGTGTGATCAATATAGGAAACCCTTTCCTCCTCTTCGTCTCTTTATTTTTATTTTTTCTCAATTGCCTTATTGTGGTGTGAGGTAGGCTAATACCTCGGTGTTTATAATGGTCCATTTGTTGTTTTTATTTGCATATTTGGATATACTGTCACGAACCAAACTGGGTACCCAGGTATCCCAATAACTGAGCCAGCCCTGACATAGCCCAAAGGGAATTCCCGATCCCTATGGGTCGACGACTAACACCTGGCATCACACAAAATGAAAGTGGGAATGATTTTTCCACCAACAATGTAGAAGGAAAGAAAATAAGACAATATTCATAACAAAATAAAATCCACTGGGATTAATGTACCAGAATACAAAGAGGCATAAAATCCAATGTACTAAAATGGGAAAACAACCCCAAGGCCCCTATGGAAAAAACTCGCCAAGACCAAAGCTCAACAGCTGGATCCACCTATAAGAGATCCCTTCCATTTCCTCGAACCTGGAAGAAGAAAGTCTAAAAAATCCCGAAGGAAAAAAGTTGGGTGTGATCCTAAGCCCAGTAGGATACCACCAAAGATTCCATAAAATATGACAAATATAGATTATCCAAATAAAATCTTTCAATTTTGAAGTAAACAGGTTTGGAAATTCAAAATCATATTTAATCAAAACATGCAATACATTTTCAAATGATGGAAAAAATATTTTAAGCAATGATTTTACAAATGATGGAATATTTATAAAATAATGGCTGATGTAAAAAATTTATATAAAATAGTATATATAAGTTCATCTGGCATGTAAATCAGTTCAAATGCATTGGCATACATTTATATCCCCGATATAAATAAACTAGCGAGCAACATAGTCATCTGCCAAAAGGTACGAAAGTATTAAATAGCTATAGGATTCCTCACTCTCTTTGTGAACTTAGCAAAAATGTGTATACAAACGTCTCTATGAAACTAGCCAAAGGAGACTCGTCACCAACCCGTCCGGGATGTGACCCACCACATGTATGTTTTAGAACTTTTTCATAGCATAAAGTGTATCCAAATAACTCACTAACTACCCAAGTCTTTCATGCTCTCTTCCATGATGGGTGAAATATTTTAAGGTTGCTTAAGATACGATAAATCTCATTCTTCCATTTCAAAAGTTCCAATTTCTTTCCATTTAAAACCAAATAGGTTTTATTAGAAAACATGTCTTTTTCACAAGATAAAACCATTGGGTTTCTATCAAACAATTTTAAGTCATTTTCATCAGTTTGAAATCCATTCAAAACCAATTCCATCATTAGACAATTTATATCCACAATTAAATTTAACAATTTAATTGAAATCATTTCCATCAAATCCACAATTTAAATTAAACAATTTAAATTGGCCAATTTCCATAAACACACCCAATTCAATAGAAATGGGGTTTTCCAAATTTCCATGCCAAAACCATTTCAAATATCTCGATTCACTAGAATCGAGTTTTTATCAATTTTATTTAAAGAAAATTTTAGAAATTCAATTTAAATCAACATTTGAAATAAATCAAGAAAATACAATGATAATCAATTTGGCATGTCGGGACAGAACCTCCCACCTCAAGGTCTTCGATGTTAGCGGAAATGATTAACCACCTTATGTGGTTTAATACCCCTCTGTGTGACTGAATTGTCATCCACATCGACACACCAATGTTCGACATTTTTTCAAGGGTTCCTAGAACCAAAAATAGTTATTTTATTTAAAAAAGAAGTGAAATTTCACATGCGATGATAGTTTATATCTCCTGAATAATTTTCTAATTACAGATTGAAATATTAAATGAAATAATATGTTATCTCTCTTGAATAATATTTAAATTTTCATATTATAATTATAATAATTATCCTTTGACAGTTAACGTAATTATCCTTTGATAATTTTGATTGTCTTGTAATGTGATAATTACCTTACAATTATCTTTTAACAAAAATGAATAACTATATTATAATAAGTATTCCATAAAAATCATTATTTTGTAATTATCTTGTGATAATTTATTATAATTATCTCATGATAATTATTTACAATTATTATTTCAATTTTATATAAAACATGTCATTTCTCTTTGATAAACCAAACCAATTATCATTTTAATAATTTTAATAAATAACCTTTGATAATCTTGAAGTTATCGTCTGATAATTATACTAATTATCCTTTGATAATTTTGATAAATTATCATTTATAAAATCATGCATTTATCATTAGAAATTTTTTATTTAATTACACCTTGATAATCCCTTGTGATTACCATTTCATAAAAAAATTTATATTTTGATAATTTTCTACAATTATGTTTTGATAATTATATGAATTTATCATTTGCTAATTCTTCAAAATTATTCTTTGAAAATGTCGATAATCAACCCATGTAATTTTTACATTAAAAGTATCATTTTATATAATTGTATTATCATAAATGATAATTCATGATAGAATCATAAAAAAATGTTGAAATCAACTCTTGATAATTCACGGTTGGCTATCTTTTTTTTCAGGATATTTTAATATTGAATTGAAAAAATAATTGACTAAAAGAAATAATTATATAAATGAAATACAATTAAACACAAACCTGTATATTCTCACAGATGCAACACCCCAATCCCTCACACAGGGTTCACCGTCGATGAAGATGATCTTTTTGTTGGAGGTTCTCAAAACACACAAAAAGGGTTTTTAACGTTGTCTGAACTCGATCAGATCGACCCAGTAGGAGACACTATGTTGTTCGCCCATTTTGTAACCCCAAAATCAGTTTACATTTAGGTCAAATTCCAATCATTCAATTAATCAACAGTTTCAATCAAAAAATTATGACAGAGTTAAATATTTCAGTCACTTAATATGTTTCTAATTTTTAAACAGTCGAAAACAGTTGAAATCCATGGTTTTAAAAGAGGCGATGCATTAAAATGGTGGTTTCAAGTTTTTTTGGGGGAAAAGACGAACAATACCTGAGTTTTTAATTAATTAAATAATAAATCAATAGATATAATTATCAAACAAATTAAATTAACTAGCGACCACACAAAACACACATTGAATAAAAAGTTACACACTTTCTTGGGAAAACACACCATTCTGGACCCAATGGTGGTCTCAGATTTCTCAAAAGATGATCAATTTGAGGGATATTTTGGATTTAATATTTAAAAAACGGAATAATTAAGTAATAAAAATAAAAATGTTATTCTTGCGGGCGAGACATCCAAACGCCCGATCAGAACAAATGTTATACCTTATCTAGGGTAAACCACCTATTCCAGATCCATCAGTGGTCTCAAATTTTATATAAGTCACACCGTTTGGATGATATTTAATTATATTTAATAATTAATATATTAAATATTATTTAATAACTTTTTCTCGTGAGCGAGACATCTAAATGTCCGGTGCCTTCAAATGTTATACGGCTCATAGGGTAAACACTATATTTTGGACATAACCGTGGTCTAAAATTTCTCATACTATAGACTGTTTTGGATTTACTCAGTTATTTTGAATAAATTTCTCATTCTTAAAATAATAAATTTAATATTTTTATTATATCTTCTTCCAAATTTACATACCTCAAATACTCATACTTACACAATTTTTAACTTAGAAAATATTTAATTGAATATTCAAAAGCATTAATTGGGAGGTTTACTATTCTCTGATGTGTTTTAAAAAAATTCAACTTTTTTACTGATAAACCATTTTCCCCCAATTAACATAATAATAATTTTACATAAGGATGTTTTAGGAATACCTGAAAAAGTAACAGAATGTTACAATCACCTCAGCATAGGAACTTTCTGTCCGCGAAAAGCCTATGAAAAATCCTTAGCATCAAAAATATGAGGCCACTACTCTCCCATTAGTGCCTCCCTTTCCCACATCTCATTAGAATTAGAACCATGTTTCCACAGTACACGAAACAGAGGTATCATCCTCCCATGAAGTACCTTGGTCTCAGAATCAAAAACCCAGACTGGTCGTTCAGTCATAGATAAATCTGGTTCAGTCTCAAGATCACTCCAACTACTAATGTGTGATGGATCAGAGAGAAACTTTCACAATTGTGATACATGGAACATGTTATGTATTGATGTAAGCTATGGTGGTAAATCTAGATGGTAAGAAACTTTCCCTACATGACCAACAACCTCGAAAGGCCCCACAAAACTAGGAGCAAGATTCCCTTGCCTCCCAAGTCCTTGATGACCTAATTGGGGTGAAACATTCAAGAAAACCTAGTCACCAACTAAGAACTCTAAAGGTATACGGAGATGATCAGCATAAGACTTGTACCGGATCTGTGTTGCCATCATTCTCTAATGAATCAACTGGATCTTACTTCTCATCTCTTGGACAGAACTCGGTCCTACCAAGGAAATTTCACTAATCTCTAACCAATATAAAGTAGATTTAAAAGGATGAACATAATATTCCTCAAAAGGATACATTTTGACCATAGACTGATAACTTTTTTTATAAGAAAACTCAACCAGCCCCAGATGATCATTCCAAGACCCACCAAAGTCAAGAACACTGGTGGAAAGCATATCCTCAAGGATCTGTATAGTTCTATCTGTCTGGATGTCTAACTGTGGATGGTAGGCCGTTCTCAAATGGACCTGATATACCAGTGCCTCGTGAAGGCCTCTCCAAAAGCGAGAAGTAAACTAGGGATCCCTATTAGTGACTATAGAAGATAGAACTCCATGAAAATGAACAATTTCATTCACATAGAGATTTCACAAATCCTCAAATTTGGTTGTATCTCGAATAGGTATAAAGTGAGCCGACTTGGTCAGCCTGTCAATCACAAACCTTATTATGTTCATGTTCCTCTATGTTTGAGGTAACCCAACCACAAAGTCCATAGAGATTTCATCCCACTTCCATGTAGGGACTGGAAGTGGTTGAAGCAAACCCGAAGGTTTCTGGTGCTCGATGTAGTAGTCAAAAGACACTTTATCTCAACAAAAGAACTCTAAAATTTATCATTCCTGAAATACTTAACTTCCTTTTGAGTCAAAGTAGTCATTGGAGAATATAACTTTTATAATTCCTTAACAAATCGGGGATAATATCCTGCTAATCCCCAGAAGTGGTACCCAGCCTTAAGTGCAGCGCACTGCATGGGTTGAGATATAGGTCCCACAAAGAAGATGTTGTGCTCTAGGGGGGGGGGGTGAATGTAACACCCCCAAATGATAAAGGGTTAAATGAATAAATGATATAACTCTTTTCAATAAGGTTCACCTTCCTTTTAGGAGGCCTACCTGATTAGAACTCCATAGTTAAGCGTGTTTGTCCTAAAGTAGTGATCAGGATGTGTGACCTTTTGGGAAGTTCCCAAGGTGTGTGTGAGTGAGGACAAAGAACACTAAAAAAGACATGTGTTGGCCTACAGGGACTATAATTAGTCTGATGACCTGTTCAGGCATGTGGGTGGGCCCGTGGGAGGGGGCCATATGTCTGTGGGGCAACTGGTGGCACTTGGTGGGCCAAGACCTAACAGCCATGTTAAGGCGGGGTGGCTGCACTATTATTGGGACCCATTTGTCACATATATACTATTTTTATTTGTTCCTTAGACAATATTGAGATGGTATTGGGTCTCATGCATCGATGTCAACAATTTCTCATTCAGTTTCAATAATTTTTTCTACCATTTTAATTCATTTGGACACCTGGGTGGGGACCACGTGTCTACTGGGCTACTGGTGGTACCTAGTGGGCCAGAAACTGATGACCATGTTAAGGTGGGGTGGCTGTGCTGATATCGGGATTCAGTTGTCACATATATACTATTTTGATATATTCCTTGGACATTATTGAGATAGTATTGGGTCTCATGCATCGATGGTAGCAATTTCTCTTTCTGTTTATATAATTTTTCTACCATTTTAATTCATTGCTCGATTATTAATTATGTCATTTGTATTTTTTGGGTTTCTATTGTTTTTATTTTATACCTTGGAGTTCCATGTGGTGTCCATGTACCATCATTCATGAAGGATACATACTGACATATAAATTGGTAAGACATTTATATATACTCTTTGTACATATTCCCTCACAACCATGCGAATATCTAAATTGAATCTAACCATGAAAACATACACACACACACACACACAGATATATATATATATATATATATATATATATATATATATATATATATTTGTGTGTGTGTGGTGTGTGTATTTCCCTTTATATTTTTGTGTATGTGTAAAAGATTATTTTTCTTTTCCATAGTTATTCTTGTTCACTCTTTCATCTATGTACCTCTTTGATGAGGATTTATTTTTCCATCATTTGAGGCAACATGTTCTTAAGTAGGTTCCATATATCTAAAACATTAATTTGAATTCATTGGTATCTAGAGTGTTTTAAAAGAGTTTTTTTAATATTATGTAGTATTAATATTCTATTTAAATCGGTTATAAATTTTTGAAACGAATTCCCTCTTATTTATCCTAATTTCCCTTCGGTTCTAATATGGGTTGTACATGTAAAAATGTGATTTCAACCATATTTAGAAATGTAATTTTTTTTCTTTAAATGATGAGGCTTGGTTGAAACTTTGACTTATTTTGTTAAAAATTAAAAACCAATCTTAATACATTCCCCATAGTTTTGGAAATGTGATTTGTGTGTCAAAAGTGTGATTTTGGATATGTTCTAGATAAAGATGCATATTTTTAGTTTGTGTGATGTGGAAGGAGGATCTTTTTAATAATAGATATCATAGGTGAGAAGGTGGATATGTTTTTGTGTAAATAATATGACTGGTTTATATATATATTTTCTTGGTAGAAACTAAACTCTATTCGGGAATGAAACATAGGAAACATGGGTGTTTATATAGTAAAACTAGTACAAGTACAATAGGAATGTCCCACCATACCTAGTAAGATTATGTTAAAACACTAACTAAAATATGATTACATTGATTGTTTTCCTTAATAAATATAACAAGACATAAGATTTATGATAAATAAATAAGATTACGAGGATCCTAGGTTCCAACTAACCCATGATAATTAGGAATTCCCATGTAGATTGATATGTTCTAATATTTCTTCTCATGGTACTATTTTAAAATGAAATTTTTCTTAGTTTATTTTATTTTAGAAAATACATAAAAGCATGTTTACTTACTATACTATTATGAATCCATATTAACACATTTTTAGCATGTTTTGGAAGTGATTTAAAAAATATAAATGAAAATGATTTTATATAAAAATAGGGTCATGATACTTATATTGAAAATAATAGAAAACCTTAGTTTCTATTTATTGTATTTTAAAACAAAAATAACTAGATTTTTATTTAAAGGTAATGAATATGTTGTAGTTTATTCAGGCATGCCTACTGAGTTTTAATACTCATGCTAATAATTATTGTTATTTAGTCGTTAAAGGTCTCCTAAGTCTAGTTTGATTAGGGAGATAAATTAAGATAGTTGATGATGGTGACCCATGCGGTCACATGGAGGTAAGCCTAGTTTATTTAATTTCCACTAAAAGTTATAGTTTTATTGGTTATTCTTTATCCAATTTTTATTTTTATTTAGTTAAATCATTTGAAATTAAGATATGTTTGATTCTAAGAACATGTTTCTAACCTAGGAGGTTCAGGA
The DNA here is from genome assembly GCA_963277665.1 of Viscum album. Classification (NCBI taxonomy): domain Eukaryota; kingdom Viridiplantae; phylum Streptophyta; class Magnoliopsida; order Santalales; family Viscaceae; genus Viscum; species Viscum album. The sequence continues at coordinate 130,515,644 of OY728138.1, read as the reverse complement.
ACACATATGATGTCCTGTTGTGGGCTAGATTTGGTGACCTATTCACAGTTGAATCAAGTTGTTATGTGACACTACATCATATTAAATGATTATTTATTACATAACATTATGATTAATTTCATAATCATATAAGCCTTGTTTATTAAAAAACATGGATAATAAAAAACATCTTCATAAGTTGTCCATACTATCTCCCACTATTTTTTTCATAATTTTCTACATTCTTAGATATATCATACTAAAAACCTTTTTTATGACCTGGTGAATTTAAATCTAATAAAGGGTGATCTTAGAATCTCTGTAAGGGTAAAACAGGTTATATCAATGATTACAAAGATGAAAAATGTGAATGATAGTATGATAACTTGATTTTGACATTTAAAAACCATACCCAATATATCATAGATCATAATATTGATTCATGGAATAAATCATAGTAGTTTATTAGACATGAATCACAATGGAATCAAAGTACTAGGGAAATAATAATGTAACATTGGAATAAGATTTTTTTTCCAAATAAATAATCATAGATAATCATTTCTTAGGTTATGGATAACTATCAATGCTATCATAGTTTATTGGGTCCATTTTCCATTCTATCACATCCTTAAGAAAGTTTTAGTACTAAGACTATTATAGTGCATAATGCCACTTACTGAACTAGGTCCACTCCCGATTCAGGTCCTTCTTATCTCATGAGATATCTATAATTTCCTAATACATTAGAGGGATATATAATTCCAGGACCACCCATAACATGATCATTCATATGTGTTCCCCAAGATCAAAAATATTTCATCAAATAACACAACCAATTGAAAGGAAATGGGTTTCAAAAAAATTTCAACATTTCATCATAGTATAACTCATGGAAAATAAACGAGTTTCATAAAAAATGAAAAACATAATTATAAACCATATAGAGAAATAATAGCGATGTTATTATTGGTCATGAGGCTAGGAAATTTTGTTCATGTCATATTTGTTAAAATAATGATTCATGTTAGATTTTTAGTAAACATTCAAAAGTACATAATTTGGAAAATGGGGACAAGAATTATTTTATATAATTTTATATATACTAGATTACAGGAAATGAATAATTCAAAAAATACAATTAGAATAATAAAATTAATTTTTAAAACAAATTTACAACACATGTATATAATGGAAAAATTAATCTCGATTGAAGGGGGAAATAAAGTCAGTTTTTCTTTAAAATAATTTTTTCAATATCACGAGTATCTAAAGGTAGGATAATTAATATAAAACATGTAATATCTATAAATAAATTTATTATAATAAAATTCATTGAGTTATTTATATACATGTCATAAAATTTCAACATCAAAAACTTAATAAAAAATCATGATAAGTGATGAGATTGTAACATAAATATCATACCTCATGTTCAACATGATTAATAAGTTATATAAAATCTAGTGTTAAAATGTAAAATTTAATATAATTTATCACATAATTATTTACATTCTTATACCATCATATATTATCCTCTTACTATATATCAACACCCATTTATTAGTATTTTATTTTTAATGTAATCATTCCTTTGTGTAAACTATTTCATTTTTCAAGAAAAGTTCATTGTGGTAGTTTCGATCAATTTACATCTATCATGGTTCCATCATATAAAAAATGCTAATCATAATATAAGTATCATATAAATTAAAAATATATATATATTTATCTATAAATAGAAGCAACAGAAAAATTAGTTACACCCTTTATTGAGATGGTAGGCAATACATACATAAGAACATTGTTTTAAATTATTGAAAGATGGATAAAAATAAAGTTAAATGTTAATTAACCACTATTAGACCATTATTATATCATATATAATCATTAAATATATCTTTAGTACAATACATTTAAACCATTATTAAAAATTTAATAACATTGTTTTGTGTTGGTGGTTGTCTAAACATATGGAAAAATTATGTTAGAATTTCTCAATGGATAAGAAGGCAAGATATTAGATTTAATAATATTATTACGTTAGAAAAATTATTTCATAACTATAATTTTTAAATATTAGAAAAATACAATGAACATATATTAAATATGGTTATATAAAATGAATTGTATCTCTACTTGGTGGTGGTAATTCACGCATATGCACAAGCAATACATCATCTTCTAATTTGATATAATAAAGGGTGGTCATTGGTGATTTAATAATCATAATTAATTTTTTTTCTATTTAGTATACTTAATAAATTATTTTATGAATATGACTATATATTAAGATGAGTCTGGGGAATAAATAATTTGAAAGAAGTCTTGTAATAAAATTAACTCTACATTCTTAGGCCCCATTTCGATCCCTTTTTAATAACCATTGTAATGGTTTTTTTATGTAGAAATAAAACTATAATTGATGGTTAATTTTTTAATAATACAATTTTTCAGGATTTGGTCATTTTATATGACTCATAGTGGTGTAAATAAGAGAAGGAGGGGTGTCCATTTATAAGTGGTGGATATGATACAATTATAATTTATTAAAATAATTAAGTGTAAATAATATCTTTCTCAAGTATGATTATTAAAAATATAAATGAATTCAAATAAATAGTGTTTATTGTAGAAATATAATCATAGAATTACATTTATATTGTTTTTGGTGTCATTTTAAAATTTACCGTTTGGATTAACCCCTTTGTTAACCAATTTTAACCATAACTACGTTAACAAATCCTTAAATAATAATGCATTTTAATTTTACATATAGGGTAAAAATTGGATCATTAATATAAGATATGTCAAAAACATGTAAAATATCTCATAATTCCTGACCTCTTTGGTTATTTTTATTGTTTTTAAATAATTAAATAAATAATTATTTTCAATAAAATATCGTTAGTGACATTTTGAATCTATTAAAATAATTTTAATTTAAATATATAAAGATATTAAATTAATTTGAATATAATAGTTTGAAAATCTATAATAGTTTTTGTTGAAATATAAAATTTATGTTTAACTATGACTCACCAAAAAATATTTCTTTTAGATTTTTTAAAAACATTTACATTATTTTTCTATTGCTTTTATAAGCACTATGTCAATGTTTGATAATAATTTAAGGTAATTATTTCATCACAAAAAATTAAAATATTTATCACCAACATAATAAAAATTAATTCATATTTTAAGTAAATTTTTAAAACCGTTCTTGTCATATTTTTATACTTATGTAAAAACTTTATAGTTATTATCTTCAAGAGAAATATATTTTGTAATTTTCATTATATAAAATAATTTAAAGGATATTATCAATGGAAAATGAAAAAATAAATACATATATTCTATTTTAGGATTGAAATGGTTTGATTTATCAAATAAAATGAAATAAAGGCATGTTTTGGGTGTATTTTGAGACCTTCTCTCATTGTTTTAACCTTATTTTACACATTTTACCCTTACCATAGTGATAAATATATATCATAATTACTATTTATAATGAAAAAAATAAAAGAGAACTATTAAAAAAAATATAAACGAGATGACTCATAATACAAGATCAATTTTTTAGTTTTCAATTCATAAAAGTTAAATAAGTTCCATTTTACAATAACTGTGAAAAATGTAGCAAAATCGTTACTAGAAAAAATCATCTTTGAACATTAAAAAAATATTCTTTTTTTATACCTAGTAAAATAAACTAGATTAATAAAAAAACATTCAGATGAATAAAAATTCAATAAATTGTATTAAAATAATTCATAAAGGGTGATTATTTTAATTTATTCCAAAAAAATAACATTGTGTAAAAACAAACTTTTTTTAAAAAAACTTCTATATTTACTTTCAAACACTTTTATTTTCATTTATAATAATTTTTTATCCAATTAATTTAGTGTATACATGTGTAAGAAAATATATTTCATCATATTTTTATTATCCAATTTATTTTTTCTAAATCAATGGTAAGGTTATAATGCTATACCATATTATAGTTTATTTAGACATTCAATTTTGTATATCACAAGGCAACAAAATATTATTTTTTTTAAAAATAACATATGAAATATTTGGGTTATACATTATACTAAACTAAAAATGAATTTTTCTCTTGAAATTTCATCACTTTGAGACAAAATATGTATATCATAGTTTCATCACATCAATAAGTTCTCGAGTAGCTCAATTAAATTTATGATTACATTACATATCATTAACCAAGAGAAGAGTCTTTTATCAGAACAATTTATATATATAATCCAATATTTCTAGTGGTTTTTATTTTTAATACTATGTTATATTCTATGTATGTCATTATTTAGTTGTTGTAATATTTATATTTTTAGATAGTGTTTTAGACCTCGTTATTGTTAGATTGGTGTCAATTATGTTAAACCTAAGATAAATTAGAATGCAGAGGTGAGTTCTAATTTTAGAATTAATTCACATTAGGAATTAGCAATTTGTGATGTATATTGTTCATCTAGAACCCTTGAATCCCATTCAAGACGTGAATACTTTTAGATAGATACCATGAGAATCATTCATCTCATGAATGGATTCAAGGTAAAGCCGTGAATCAAAAACTTCCACTATGTGAAGGATTCACATTTAGAACTTTTTGTGTTTTGGATTTTTAAAGTGAGGTGGATGTTTTTTAATTATATATGGAAATCGAGAGTTTCACGATGTGGATCCCTTACTCACTTCATGAATTTTTCTGACCAACCTCCTTTTAAATGTACAACATTGTGAATTTTGATATTGAATTCCCAACACTCCCAATCTGTTGCATCATATAGAAATGATCACATGAGTTTTATTTGAACATGAAGCCATAGAAATTATATATTAGTGTTCCATATACAAAGAGTGTTATTTATTAGCCTTTATTTAAAGTAATTAACAATCCAATTCCCATTGTTGACTTTGAGGTACTGACTTCATCTATAATTTTTTTAGGTGGGTGTTTTAGAAAAACTCATTAATTTTTATTTCAATTCTTATATTAAGATAAATATATAAAATCGTAATGGCATTGATCCCATTAGGTCCCTTAGACTTGAGATCAAACCTCTTTCCCCCCAATAGGTGATCCTACCCTTGGACCTGCGATGAAATGATAGGCTTGATATTGTATTCATAACACGTGAATAGTGACAAATGGTAAACTTTTATGATTTTACATTGTTGATTCATCATGATGTGGGATAAACCACTGAGTGAGAATAAATTTCATATAATTTTATCTGAAAGAATTTATGAACACGACCAATAATAACATGTAAGATATGTTGATTTCTAGTAACATGATTCATATAATCAATTTTTTCCTATAATGAAGAATATGGAAATTGACTGATATGTATATTAGTATTTCATGTGCTTTTGGTTAAATGAAATTTTCTTAAGGGCTTGATTAAAAGTCTTTTGAGACATAGTACTACTGATTCATCCATATTTAAGATAATCAACCACTGGATACAGTTTTTTACACCTATTATTGTAATGTTCTATGGGATGATGTAAGTAACTCTAGCATGGGACATTTTTATAGATCCTAATGAGATGGTTGCAGAACTCTTAGAGATATGAATTAATTGAAGATGTATGGACTCCAACATTTATGTATTCATGGGTCCTAGTGGGATTTTTAATTACCACTTAGAGACATGCGTAGTGGAAATACGTATGAGAATCAAACATGGTTGTAATGGCTCAAACCCTAGTATCCTAGAGGCCATGGATACATTATTAAATTGGCATGTACACAAGGATTCTAATAAAAAATTATCAAATAGTTTAGTATTCTTGGTTAACTAGATACATACCTAATTCCCATATTACATTTCAAAACAAAAATTACAATATAATTCTATTCTGGGAATAAAATAATTTAACACTATCATATCCCTGAATAACAGTCATAATACTCATTTTGAATTCCTTGGGAGAGGAAAAAAACTACAGGTGAGCTAAATTTTTTTAAGGGTTAACTATAATAGAGGCTATTATAAATTAATATACATAATTAGCATGGATAAATAAATAACTAAACATAAATTAAATTTAATTAGTAAATTGAGAATGAAATGAAACTCTAGGTAATTTCAGAGTTTAAATTTAATGGATAACAGTAAACCAAATATTAATGAAGTAAATTCTTAATAATTGGGAATATTGTTTCCCATGAACATGATACATTTACTCAAAAAACCATTCAAAATACAGTTTAAAACTATTGGGAACAAAACTATTAGGTTTTGCTAGCTAATTTTTCTCATGATTATTTTAATTGACTGGGGGGATTTCATTAACAAGTCCTCAACCCGTGTCTTTCATTTCTATAGAATTCACCATACATCAAATAATTTATTTCATTCATAATTAGTGTGCCTTATCAAAAAATATGTAACTTGAGTAAAAGATACAAATTTATCATTATTTCCCCAATAAAAATAATCATAAAACAAAAAATGAAATATGTGAATGGTATTGTAAAATTACATCCTCAAAATAAAATTTAAAAAGTATTTTTCCATAGAAAAAAAATACTTTAATGATATTACTTTAATATTTTGTGAGGAAAATATCCATTTTACATATTGAATAATGTTAAAAATATAGCAACTATGAACGTAATAAATGAATCAATTTCATTGAAAATAAATCTATAAACATATAAAGGGGGCTTTATATAATAAATTTGTCATTAAGGTGGTAAATTTAATTCCTACCGTAAAAGTTAAATAAAACATTCAGTTGATGTGTTTTCTATGAAAATAATAATAAAATAACAATTTCGAAAATGATAAGAAGATTACTTTTAATTTTATTTGAAAAATTCAAAAATGGGTAATGTGAATTTAAAAAATAATTTTATAATTTAAAAAATAATTATTAAGACTTTTAGAAAACATGGTAATGGAAAATAAATATTTCTTGGGAGAGTGTTAACAATAATCCATCTTGAATAATGAAGAAATTTTGAAGCAAATATTTATGAATTTATAATCAGTTGATTCGTATAACCCATGATATAAATAACATATTTTTAATCTTTATATACTATAAAGAAAAATATATTCACGATATAATATATCATTGTGTTACTATATTAACAATACAAAAGAAATATGTGGTGAAAATGACATATGTATCATAGAAGTAAAAGTGAGATAAAAAACACTTAAGGCGTTATTCCCTTTAGTTAGATGTTATTTAACCTAATGTATAATGGTCTAATGAATTTTAATAATTTATAAAAAACCCATATTCTATTTATGATATCATATATAATCTTCTTATATAATTTTATTACCTATTTGTGAATAATATTTTGTTATATCCTTATTTCAGGTGTTAACTGCTTCATTTTCTTGTTCATGTTTTACTGTGTATGTCCCAATTCCTTTCTATAGGATATAGTAATATTATATAAATAATAAAATTAATTTCATATATATCCTCTTTTTTATTATGGGAATTTCTATAATTATTCATGAATGGTGAATATGGAAAATGAATCGCATCAAGTCGTGGAGACGGTAGGACTTACGTATAGATGAGCGACGGTATCATTCCCTTAATGGAGAAAGGGTAAGGAAGTGGATCGTATATTAATGTTTCAAAATCATTATCTTTTAATAATTATAATATATATATATATTATATTTCATTATACCCATACATGTAATCTGGTGAATAAATTACACAATGACAGGGAGATTGCAAGCCATACTTACATGCACGCAGTTCTTTTATTTTTCATAGGATGATTAAATGGAGGGATATGGTTTTAAAATATTCATTATAACTTGTTAGAATATCAATTATAATGTATTTAATATTTAATCATGTAAACAACACATTAATAAAAATTAGAAGAAGAAATAATATTGAATGACTTAGTATAGATGAATACCACCTCTTCGGTGGACATCCTTAATAGCTTCTCTTAAGAGATTGATGGTAGCTCCATTGGATAGAAAAATCATCTATAACTTATAAGGATGTTTAGAAGATAAATGACATGGTTTATGTAGATATATATGGATCCTAGTGGTTTTAATAAGTGAAGGGGTAAGTTCACTTTTTATAATTGACATGATTGACACTTTTGAAAACACTCAAAATATTAGCAAAATATGAATTAATTTTAAACTATAAATGGATCCAAAATACATTATTTACAATATTTGATGATTATTCACATATATAATATAATAATGTTATTTATAAAAGTCTAGGTCACATTTTAATCACTATCTTTTTGTTTTAACCCTTTTTAAATCCCTCCAACTCTTACCATGACAACAAGGATTTCTAATATTTAAGGTTATATATAGTTTCAATAAAATAACAAATGTCCACTAAATTGATAATTTATGACATTTTAAACCTTATACCAATAGTTTTTCTTAATTTAATATTTTTATGACTTTTATATCATTTAATATAATATTATATATTTTAATATAACATTTATTTTAATTTCGACACTACTAATTACATTAACATTTAAAAATATCAATACAACAAGTTATATTCAAAAAAATGCTATTAATAAATCAAGGAAATTAAAATATTATCAATAAAATTGGTTCATCACATTTATAAAATAAAATTATATACATTTTAAAAAAATTAATATCATTTACTTGAAATTTCCATTAATATAATAATTAGTGCATCACTATTGCACAAGTATTTACATTAATTAATTATTAACTAAAAATTAAAAAAATCAAATGTTTATAATTATTACATTATACTTTAAAATACAATCTATAGTTTAATATAGGTTCCAGATATCACCATATTAATAATGTTATGGTTTTTAAAATCATAAATGTAACATCTATGCCTTTTCTTTTAATAAAATATTATAAGGGGCATAGTCACATACTAATTGAAAAAATGGTAATATATCCGAACAATCAATTATTATGGAGGAATCATACTCATATAATTAAATTGGGATGAGTTTTATGGTTATTTTCATGAATCCTTATCAATTTATTTTGACCTAAATTAACTAATTCTCCCTTTATCATGGTGACAAGAAATATCAAGTTTACAATTCATATAGGCCAAAATTAAAAAGAAATATATTGACTAAATTTATAAATTTTGAATAAAAATATGGAATCTAATTTTTAAAATAAAAAATGTATAATTTTAATCATTTAATTTAAAAATAAATCCCTATAAAATTAATGATTTTTTTTATTGAATAATGCATTTTTATTCCCAAAAAATATACTTATATCAAAATAAGATATACAGATTATTGAAATAGAATGTATTCGAATATTTATAACTAAATATTTTTTATGTTCCATTGAGATAAATATACATTAATATAATGAAATTGATATTTTTAGAAAAAATGGTATTATTCACTATTCACTGGAAATTTAATATTTCAAGAAAAATACCAAAAATCTACCCTCTTATAATTTTGAAATTATACTTTTAAAAATTATTCTTATTTATAAAATATAATTTATAAAATTTTCCTAATTTGTTTTTGAATTAGGATTTCTATTTTAAGGTGAAAAAATTTCCTTTAGAAAAATATATCTTTTAATTCATAAAAATCAGATATTATCTTATCTTATTCATATTAAATTAATTGGATGAGTGTCAAAACATTTGATTGAATATATAATATAAAAAATTTCACAATATGGTTAATAGTATTAATTACTAACAAATTAACACTTAGGATATAATCATCACATAATAATATTTCATTATTCATTTAAGTTCGGTGTTTCATGGAAAATAAGCTGTTAAAGTGATTAAATTTAAATAGAGGAATACCATAAAATATTGGGGTCTAACATTCTCCCTCCATAAATAAATTCTTTATTTATAATAAATAATTTCACTTAAAAATGAGAGGTTGGTACATGAAAATTAATTTTTGGGAACCCCATACTGAAAATAAAGTTAATTAGCCATCTTTAGGAGAACATTAGAACAAAATTAAAATATTTACTTGAAAAAAAAATCTAACGATCATATTCTAATTTATAGTGGTAGATAACACGTTCATTAAAAATTTTACCATCACAAAACCATAAATATGTGACTGGTAATAGTCTATCGATTTAATATAAATAAAATTAAACAGATAACATTTTTATTCTAAAATACTTTTCATATAATTGATGAATTATTTTAATAACTATATAAAACACTAATGCAAACAATATTACTTTATTTATTTCCATTTCATGATTATAATCTCATTCTATTGATGTGATTCTATTTATATCCACATAATTTGTCACATATAGGGATGGATATTAGAGAAAATATTTTATCTCTGAAGAAATTATATAAAAAGAACCATATGTCATTCATTAATCCTTTAAAAATTTACAACAAAATGTTAAAAACCTATTATAATTTAACATCAAAAAATAATTTCCACAATTCATCTTAATTCATTCCCTAAGTAGTTATTCTTAAGTCTCATCTAAAATATGCATGTAGAAACTCAAACACTTAAAACATAGAAGTACAGTCACTAAATTTTAAAAATTAAATTATAATCATGTATTAGCCAAAAAGACAAAGCATTTTTTTCACATACCAAATATATGAATATCTTGATCACCTTTAAATATTAATTAAACATGCATTTTTATTATAAAAAAATATTAAATATATTTCTTAAATTCAATTTTTCTAATAAATAGTAATGATAAGATAAAAAATCAAATCATTATACACTTTCATATTCACCATCAAAATCCCATAAACAACTCTTCATCATTATTATCTCAAAATACTGCATATATTAATTGTTATCTTACCACAATCATCATTTTTGGAAGAGATTAACTTCCCACTAAATAATTTTTGGAGGGTATTGGTACCATTCAAAATATGCTCCCAAATGCATAAATAAGAACTAATACAGTACAATCCTTGTATATCTTATGATTATTATAACCATAAAAACATAGGTAAAATACTTTTAAAACACAATTCCTAAATCTATACAAAATCAAATTAATAATTCCACTTTAACTATAGTAATAAGATATGCTTTACCTTGATCCATTTCCTTCATCTGATCTATATTTCCATTATGATTGGGAAATTTGTTTTCATAATACACTATTTCTTAATAGTTGAAGCACTGGATAATGGAATATTTTCATATTCCCTTGAAATCCATATCTTTTTGTAAATTCTCTCGATATTTTTGGAAAAATCCCTTTACCTTTATGAATATATCAGGGTGTTTCATTCCATTATTATCACAAGTAGAATCTTGTTTCATTTATTTCATCCAATTATCTATTTTATTATATTACACCATATTATTATATTATTTACATTTAAAACTATCAGAATTTAATATTTCTTTTTCTATATTGATAGAAAAAGATATTATATCATCATATAATAAAATTATTTGGGAGAATATTTTTATCAGAGAATTAGTTTAAGTCCACCAATGAAATAGTCAATCCTTCTATTTCGATTACATATGTAGTCCATAAAATTCCTAGATAACCTTGTGGAGTCACATTCATACATAGAACTTATTTCCTCTACCTTTTTTCTTAGACTCGATAATTATCTCTCCATTTCTTCTCTTTGTTCAAGTGTAAAATATTTTACCAAAAAATGTTACTTAAAATAATTCCATTCCATGTTTGTTATTTCTTCTGCCTCCTTAGTGTTTTGAATTAATGAACAACATTGATATGCATCCCTAGATAGATGATAAAATTCCATGAAAACCTTCTCTATTTCGTTACTTCCTAATGTGAGAAATTTATTCTATAAGAGAATTATATATTTTTTCAGTGACAAAAGGATTCATATTTCCATTTCTTGATGGATGATGATGATGGATAAAGTAATACGATATTATTACACCACATTGGGGATCAAAATTATGTTTCATATAGTAAAGGTTATTTCTCATAGACTAAGTTATCTCCCCCAATATAGCTATATTTTTTAGGCTCCGTCTACTGCACCATATTAATCTATTTCCACAGTTATAACTTTGTTACCTTTCTCATGATGGGAATCCCTTCATGTATTATGTGCATTGATATAGTTCCCATTACTTCCACATGGTTTCATTTATAAATAGTGAAATACACTAGATTAGATAATAACATTATGAAACATAGTTTATAATCTCTAAACTAGAGATATACATAAGATAAATTGAAAATATATGTTAAACCATTATTTAAATCATTAGATTAGTTTATTTGGGTAATTTTTTTTTAAAAAATTATCCAATTTTTTTTTCGCTAATCAATATTTATTGAATTATATTTTCCAATGTTTCTACTATAATTCCTCTAATAAAAACTAGAAATACCAAAAACCCAGTATTATATAGTTTTTGTGACTTTATTACATATGAATAAATTCAAGGAATATCACCCCGAAGGACCAAAAATTATAATAGTCTTGGTAAAATAGATACATACATGATTCCAATATTACAATTGAAAACACAAATGAAAACATAATTTTTTTATGAGATTAATAGAATTTTCTTTTACCATATCATTTAAAAAAAATATCATGGATTTTTAGGGATTTGAAGAAAATTAGGGTGATATCAAATGCTTGGTAAGGTTTACATACCTCAGAAACTATCCAGAATAAGTATATATAATTAGTATGACAATGTAAATAACGGAAAGGACATATTATTTAATTAATAAAAATTGAACGAAATGAATCCAATGATAATATAAATTTTAAAATATCATGTATAATAATTACTAAAATCTTTTTGGTGGAAATTTATAATTATGGGAAGTCATGTTTCAAAGTCACATGATACTTTTCCCGTCAAGACCATTTGGAAGATAGTTTAAAACGACTTGTTAAAAACCAATTAGGTGTGGCCAACTGCTTTTTCTCCTGAGACTACTGGTGCATCTATGGTTCTTCACTGACTGGTCCTTTGCCTATGTATTTCATGTACAAATAATTCCTCTTACAATGAATAATCAGTTTCATTTAATAAAAATGTGAATTATCAATCAATATCTGTATTGAGTAAAAGATATATATTTACTGTTATTATCCAAATAAAAATAATCATAAAATAAAAAAAACAAATATGATTAATGTTTTCTTGAAATTAAATCCTCAACATAGAATTTAACAAAGTACGATTCTTAAGATAAAAGTCTTTCAAATAGATTACTTGAATATTTCATGGGCAAAATTTCCAATTTACTTTGTAAATAAATTTTAAAATCTAAACACTATTCACAGAATAATGAAATAATTTTCCATTAAATTAACCACATACACTTGTAAAGGAATCATTAAATCATCATGTTTTTAAGATGGTGGGATTTTTTTTCTTTCTGTATAAGTTAAAAAGACATTTATTTCATACATTTGTAAGAAAAATTATAATATACCAAGTTTGAACACAACAAATGATATCTCTTAATTTTTTTTGAAACGTAAAAAAAGGGTCAAAATGAAATTAATAATTCATTAAATAATATTAAAAACATTTTAAAAAATATTTAAGAAAAAATTTTCATTAAAATTAAATATTCTTGAGTAGAGGCATAAAGTTAAACAATCTCTAATAATGATGTTATTGTAAATTAAATCCTTACAAAATTTATAATTAGTTGAATAGTAAGAATCATCAGAGAAATAAAATCAAATGAAACTTTATATAGAATGATGAAAAATATATTCAAGATATAATATAAAAAAGCTTATGTATTTTCACCCCACAAAAAATAATTGTTGAATATTACATTTGTCTCATAAATGTAAAAGTGATACAAGAAACCGTTATATTACACTTTCCTTTAGTTTAAAAATCTATAAAATTTTGTATAATAGTTTATAAAATTTTATTAATTTATTTTAAAATCATATTAACATATATTATATCATTTATTATCTTCTTATATCAACCTATCACATGTTTGTTAACAATATTTGTCTATTACCATTCTTTCATGTGTGAACTGCTTCATTTTCCTATCCATGTTTTATTCTATAAGGCCCTCTTATTTTCAAAAGAATATTATCACCTAATCACCATAATAATATTAATTTAATTGATATCATATTTATTAATTATATACATTTTTAATCACTCTTAAATGGTGAACATGAAAAATGAATCACACTGCATTGTGGAGACGGTAGGTCATATGTACGCATGGGAAATAATATCAATCACTAAATGATGAAACGGTAAGGAAGTTCTGGTATATTAGTTTTAACATAGCAATTATAATTTCATAGTTATCATATATATCCATTATTTATATCATTACCCCCATCCATGTAATGTGGTAAACAAATTACACCACGACATTGGGATGGTAAGTCGTACATACACATTAACGATGTATTCATTTTTAATAGGATGGATAAATAGTGTAATATGGTTTTACCATAATAATAATAAAATACCACCATATATATGATTTTATATATATAATTTATCATATAACATCACATGAAAATTATGTAAAATAATAAATAAACTTGGAAGGTTCAGTATGGATAATTACCTCTTCTTCGGTGAACTTCCTTTATAACATCTATAAAGGGACCTAGGGTAGGTAATTTGGATTTAATAATATATAAATATATTAAATAAGGATTACTATAATAGAAATGGATAAGTTTTGTTCAATAATTATGCCTCAATGTTATGTAAATAAGTGAAGGACCAAGTCTCCTTTTATAATTGATGTGATGGGGACTTTTGGTAACACTCAAAATATTAAATTAATATAAATTAATTTTCAATTATGAATTTTTTGAAAATGAGTTAATTATAAGAAATTAAAATTATGGGTATCCATACTCTAATAAAATAAATTTTTATCATGTTTTGGATACATTCATACTCAAATCTTTTGGTTTTAATGCTTACTTAATCTCTTTAACTCTTATTGTGACAACATGTAGTTTTAATGTTTGAGGGTTCATATTGTTTCTATAAAATGTAAAACGAAAAATAAATGCATAAATAATGTAATTTTAAGCCTTATATAAATATATAAGATGAATCTAATATATATTTTTTTAAAATGTTATATCATTTAATAGAATTTAATTTATTTTAATTTATCATTAATCTCAAATTTGACACTATTCATTACTTTGACTTTTTAAAATATAAATGAAAAACATATCTTCTTAAAAAATCTTTTAATATGTCCATAAAATAAAATTTTCATCTATTAAATTCTTGAATGAGAAAAATTATCTCACAATTTATTTAATTTAAATTATTTCGTATCAATTATTTGATATTTCTGTTAATAAAATATTTACCCTATCACATTTGAGGACGAAATCAAGCTATTTATATATTTAATAATTTTTTTTTCAAAAAGAATATGTTGGATTTAATTACTATATAATTCAGAATACTGTTTATAGTTGAATATGTATTCTAGAAATCTCCATATTAAAAATGTATTCGTTATTAAAATCAGTAATATCACATCTATGACATTTCATTACTACAAATATTATAATGAACACAAAAAGTTTATAATGGAAAAAGGTTAGATATTTGATAATTTAATTCATTTGGATGAAAATTAGTCATCCAATAATATTGGTATAGGTGTTTCAGTCATTTTATCATCCATATCATTTTATTTTTAATTTTTTTCTTCCAATTTTCCATTTACAGAGGTAGTGTAAAATTATAAAGGTTACTATTCATATTGGCAAAAAATTAAAGGGGCCTATTTACTAATTTTTTACAATATAAATCCAAATATTTAATATATTTTTCAAAATTCAGATTACATAAGTTGAAAATTTTAATTTATAATTAATCCCACAAAGGGGATCGAAAAATATTTTTATTGAAAAATTGAATTTTTAATCCCAAAAAATGATCTAATACCAAAATAAGTTAAAAGTATGATTTAAATGATTTTTTTTTGATTATTTATCACTTAATATATTTATATTAAATTGAGATGAAATTAAAATCATAAGGTGACTTTAATATGATGAATTGATAGTTTTATAAAAATTTGTATGTTTCACTATTAACAGAAAAATCAATCATTTTAGAAAAATAACCAAAATACACCATAATATATCATCACAATTTATATTTTAAAAATGAAGTTCATTTTTTGAAATAAAATTTATAAAAGTTTCAAATTTTAGTTTTAAAACAAGTACACCATTAAAAGGGGACAAAACTTCCTTTATAAAAATAAACCCATTTATGCATAAAATTGGATTTGATATTATATTATACCTATTAAATTTATTGGAATAATGAAAATAATATTTTATTAAATATATAATATATAAATTTCATAATTTTATTAAGAATATAAATTCATTCCAATTGAATGGCTAGGTTATGATGATCAAATAATAATTTGTCATCATTATTTTAAGATTTTTATTTTGTGGAATGTATGCTATTGAAGAGAATAAATTTAAAAAGATTAGTACCTTAAAATATTGTGGTGTTATAATTGTTATGTACACATGGAGTCCAGTGTGAAATTGATATATACCCCTTGTGGATGTGTGTCATGAGAAGACAGAATAGACTCTAACATGATTATGTGCACATGGAAGATATTGGTACATTGGTTAATTGAGATATGGAATGGGTGATCTGTCCTAATGATGGAGGATCCACCAATTAATATAGATATTCATCATAGATCCAATGTAGGTTTTGATGACCTAGGTCTTCAAATTTTATACCAAGCATAAGCTGGGTTGTGTGGTATTATTTATTTATTTATTAATTAATAACCATGATTATTGTTTTATTGAACACACTATATATTCAAAATTTATTTTCTTAGACACCAAGGGATTAAACCTACCGAGTTTTAATATCACCATGTTTAGGGAACAATTTAGTACATGTGATGATTTCATAGATACATGTTCAAATAAGATAAATTGGACCCTCATTTATTGATTTCTTGATGGATGGATTTTAGCTTAAAGCCATGAATAACATGAATTTCAAGACAAAGGGTTTGGATCCTTTTAAGTATTGTAATTCATTTAGTTTTAGGAATTCAATACTTAAAAAAATACATTCATCATAGTACATCAAGGTTATATCATTATTTGGATTGTTCAGTTTTGATTACTCTATTTGGGATGCATGCAAGTTTGTTTGCATCATTTTTTTACTATTTATACTTTTTACCAAATTTTATAGTCACACCACTATGTTCCTTACACCATATATTTTGGTCGGAAGTCGTTATCATATGGTGAGGTGTGCTTTATATCTAACAACCAACTTGGATTCATCACAAAATGAAGTATCAGGTCGAGGGATGTTACGAACTGGTATCATAAGTTGATCTTTTCATTGGTTTTATTATTTGGGAACTGTATATAAAGGATATAGATGTATTGGTTCCTGATAATAAGATCATTCATGGGACTAGCTAACCAATTTAATGGGTAAAATCATTTATTTTGGGGTATAATTAATTATCATGTTTTTATCTTATTATAGTGGTGATGTTATTTCACCTAAGGTGATTCTCTTGTTGTGTGATGTTTTTTATTTATTTGGATTTTACTCATGGTTGTAGTATGACATGATATGTCTACAAAATCATCATTTAGGGAACATATGGATATATGATGAATTTTATTGTTCATGATAGGGACATATTTATCACATGTGACATATCTACCAATATAAATTATAAAATAAAATCCCTTGATATATTTGATAAAAAGGAAATATAAGAACAATAATGGTATTAAATTTAACGTTTTCATCCTAGTATTGAGATACATTGATCCATTAGTGATTTTTTTCTTCACATTGCGAGGATGATCTTCCATATTTACACTTTTAGAGAAAATGCCTACTCACTATCTTCGGGTTTAGCTTCAAGAGAGTTTTAGTCATGACACTCCAAAAGAAGCTAACCATGATCCTATTTATGCTCTAGAAAGTTAAATGGGAATGAATCTTAGTGATATTTTTTGAGGGTTATGCGATCTATAGAGAGTGTGATCATTGACATCATCCATTCACATTCTTATCAAGGACAATTATTCCATATGGAGAATTATCCTCTGTTCAGTGGTGATAGAAGACCCCAAACAATAGATATTTAGATTGATTCGGTCCAAATTATCTTTTACAACCACAATGAACCCACATATATGAGGGTGGATCTCTCTTCTCACATGTTACAAGGATCATAAAAGAATTGGTTGGAAATTTTAATGGAATTTGATCTATAAGTGGAGCTGATCTGAAAAGAATTTGAGTTGAAGTTCTTGATCTAATTTTAGTAGAGATTTTGTGAAATGAGAGGGCTCAAGAGTTCATTCACTTAATGTAGGATATATATTCAATCATGGAAAGTTCCATATGTTTCCTAGGTCTATAATGATTTTCTCTGTCTTTAGAATCTGATGAGGTCTCTATGGTGAATCATTTCTATGATGGGATTAAATACGAGATAAGGTCATAGTTGTACATATTTTCCTTGGTAAGTTTCATAGACATGATGAAACATGATCTTATCATGGAAGGGGATCCAATAGATGTCACATGTTTTGAATAGGGAGCTATAATAATTCTATTTTTATTCTCTTCATCATGTAGTAGGAAGCAATTCTATAGTAGTTATTTTCATTTATGTATTGGACAAAGAAGAAAGGGAATTAGCCAACTAATTCAAGACCACAACCCAATAAAGTTATTTAAATGTGGAATGGATATCCATATGTGCCACCGGTATCCTTAACCCTCTATAGAGTTCAGCGATTTCTCCAGGTTTTGTTATCAACAATGGTTATGTAGGATCTCTCAGAAGTATAATATTGGAAGGGGATCATGTAAGGGCCCAATGTTTGGTAAGGATTTATATTAACCTCATTTAATAGGTACATGGAGTTCTATTTGCAGTACAAGCTAAGGTATGATACATGAGACCATGGAATAAGAGCTTTGTTACCACCCAGAGGGTTCCATATAGGTGAGTCGGACAAAAACCTTAGATTTAGGGATGATTTAAATTCATTCTATAGAGAATACTTTGAATAGAATGGATGTAGGAACTTCTTCAATTAGTTATTTGATTATTCTATTATCTAATATATCTTGTTCTTTTTTATTATAGGGGAATCAAATGCAATTATATTGACTCATATTTTCAATGGATTGGGGGTTTTTAGAGAGGTTAAATTAAGTTATGACCATAGTTACACCATTTTGAGTGTGATTATAGTATATCAAATAGTTCATGGAATTCTATCTTGAATTTTGACAATATGTTTTCATATGGGAGCTGTTAGTTCTTGAAATGGATGTCAATGATTTGATTCGGAACATGGATTGTATCATTCTATTCCAGAATCATACTAACTATAATCATAGGATAGTTAACTTTTTATCTCTATCATTTGGTACTTATCATCACCTAGATGAGTGAGTTCTTTAGTCGGGTCATACTGGACCAAATTTGAGAATATTTAATTTTATCACAAACAAATTGGTGATTCATATTCTGCGTGATGGTGGAATGAAGTATTATGTTTTTTCTATAAATATAGACCATTTTTAGTATTTATTTTATAATGAATTTTTAATATTTCCTTCTAAAGAGTATATTGAGTTCATGATAATGTTGGTGATGGGTGATGGGCCATTTTATATTCTACCTTAATGGATGAAACCAAAAAACATCAAGAGTTGACTGTAAAATTAGAATATTTCTAAGAGAATGGATTCAAAAGTCATAGTACTTATTTATGGTTTTATCCAGTGGTTTTTTCTAAGAAGGATGATTTTACATTTCACTTATGAGTTTTTTATTAGATATTGAACCACATGAATATCAATAACCAGTATCTATTTCCACATATCGAAAATCTATTCGGCCTTTTTAGAGGTTATAAGATCATGTATAAGACAAACATGAGGTTTGTACACAGTCATTTGACACTAAGACCCTCAAATATAAATCCTAATACTTTTAAGAGAATATATTGCTTATACAGGTTCATGGTGATTCCCTTTGGGAAACTGAATACACCAGTGGTATTAATTTCATTGATAAATTAGACCATTCATCTAATAATGGATCCATTTATAGTATATTTTTTATGTTGTCATGGTGTAATACCATCCAATAGAAGATCATGAATAAAATATTAACAATATCCCAATTAAACTAAGATAGTATCATATTTAACCTAAGTTATCCAAAGTAAGTTTTAGAATTGGTTGAGTACATTTCCAATGTCATGTCATCTCAAGGGATGATCTGTTAGTAGACCCAGAGAAATATTCAACCATTTTATCATTGGAGAGGCGAAATATTGCTTTCTATATTCATATATTTTAGTGTCCTGTATGATAATATAGGAATTTTATCAAAATATTCTCCCCTGTGGATGCAACAATGTGTGGGATAAATGTAAAAGGCTTGAGGTTTTTTTATTCATTTTCTTTTGGGAGGTATTTCTATAGGTTGAAAAGTAGGATGACCATTTAATTGATCCACCTCTTACATATGTCATAAATAGAATATACTATGTATTATGACACATCTGGTGATAAATTTTGAGATGTTAGGATGTAGGGGGTGGAGTGATTCTTACAGCTCCAGAAAGATGAGATCACATTGGAGGAATTACCCTACTCATGATCTAGAGTT
The DNA here is from genome assembly GCA_963277665.1 of Viscum album. Taxonomy (NCBI): domain Eukaryota; kingdom Viridiplantae; phylum Streptophyta; class Magnoliopsida; order Santalales; family Viscaceae; genus Viscum; species Viscum album. The sequence continues at coordinate 130,494,960 of OY728138.1, read as the reverse complement.
TGATAAAGGAGTACATTCTTGGACATGATGGATACATTATATATTATCCAAGAGGTTTTTTATATACAATGAATATGAGATCATAAAGTAAATATTTTCTTAATGAGACATTTACAATCAACGTTGAATTGGGTCAGTGTATCTACTGTATTTAAATTCAAGATGGATTAAACTACAAGAAAGGGAATTGTAATTGGTGGTTTGTTAAGCCATAATATATAAAAATTGGAATTATGGGTGTATTGTAATGAGTGGTAGCTGATGATGCTCATTGTAGACATGAATATAAATGTTTAAGAGTCACTGCGATGCAGAGCTATGACTTTTTCATCTATTATTCAACTACATTTGGACTGGATCAATATATATCAGTTATTTGAACTAGAGAACTTATCATTTCGGGACAACTTATATTGTTAGGATCCACCATCAAGATGGTCTATTGTCAGTGGAAATGTAATTTTTATTAATATATGTGTAGTGGTTATTATGGTAATGGGTATGGATATGGTGAGAGAGGTTCAAACATGAAGATTAGAGATACATCCAGGTTAAACCAAGACACAACATTAAATCTACAAATAGTACTAGTGGTAAGAGAATATGAAAGAGATAATATAGTTCATAGAATGGTGTTTCACCTCTTAGTATCTAAAAACATGTCACTATAGGGTTGTTGGGATATTATAGACTCTTATTACTCTAGCATGGATGTGGGAAGATATACTTTTGGATTTAATGATATAATTTTTAAGGAAAACCCACAAGAATGATGCTTTATGAGTGAATGTGGAGAGACTAATGAAGTTATCCCACTTATTTTCTATTTGGAAGACAATAATTTTTTAAGATCTAGGTAGTATAAATGTGTGGGAGATAGTTTAACTTCATGGTGTTCTGAGGAGTTTCATGTCTAATCAGGACCCTCATTTCATGTCTCAGTTCTAGATGGGCCTGGAGTGGTATTTGGTGTCATAATATCTTTTGTGTACAACCAATCATTCTTAGACTAATGAACTATCTAAATAAATGATTCAAATACTATAGAATATATTATTACCTTGTGTCTTTCACATTGGTGGTTCTTACTAGAAACATATAGTACTTTTGGATTGTTCCAATAATAAAATATTTTAGGAATTGATGAAAATTTCTCCCTTCAGTCCTCTGTATAGAAGGTCCTTTCATTCGTCTCATTATTGGCTAGAGGTTGTGGGGTTAAGACTCAGTGGGATAAGAATTATGTAGTATACATATGAGTATTTTTAGCTTATTAGAATATTTTATGTGTCCATGAATAGCCACAAAAAAGCTTTCGTCAACCATCAGTTATGACCTCTAATGTTTTAGTTTGTTTATCATGTTTTCTTTTGGGAAATTTCTATGATGGGAAATGAATAATCTGAAATCAAGAGAAGATAGAACTTGTTTTTTGGTAATTTGATGTATTAGAAATGTTCAGTCCATGGGAGTATCATTTTTTAATTCTATAATACTATATTTTAATTCATGATGTGTTTCATGTGTCAGATCATTATAGATATCTTCTTGACCCTTCCTACATGACATACATTGATGAAATAAATCTAGATGTCGATGCATCCTTTAAGGGGATTCATATTATTATTGTACACCCCTTTGAGAAGATTAATTTGATAGGTACCGAGACTGGTAGAAGAATCCAATGGGCTGGGAATTTAAATTTTTTTCACATCACTGATGAAACATAATAATGTCGACTCCAATGATCTTTTTCTGGTATGGTCCGAGGACCACACGTGGGTTTGACAGAGCACAAAAATAAAATAGAACATTTACCTTTGTTTGGATTTGGCATGTGAACATCCGTCATAGGATGAAGGAGACCATTTTTTGAATACTCCAACATCTAATCCCTCTAGATCATCCACACGTGCTTCATAAATCTGCTCGTGCGTCATTCGCTGGAATACGGGTACTATCACAATACACCAATGATCAATTCGATGCAATGATGATCACTGCAAGAAAAAGTCTTCAATCCAATAATGATGATATTTAATATCTTCGTTTCTTGAAAAAATATCTCTCTTGAATCAAGGAGGAGATAGAGGATTTCAAATCCAACACATGAATAGTTCCATGGGAAGATCCTCTCTCTCAATTTTATTGGGAATATCTAAAATACCTGGCATGGGTTCCCAGCCCCCGTGTAATAGATATTCACAGTATAAGTATTATAAATATTTATTTATGAAAAATTAAATTATTCCATAAATAATATTTATAATTTCATCACTAACTACTAAATATATATATATATATTAAATATATATTGCGTGATAATCTGGAGTCTATAACTCGACTCACATCTACTGAATATATTAAATGATCATGGGATATTTAAATCCATTCGAATAATATTGTTCCTTTGTATTTACATAGTCACAAGTAAATACATGTTATAAATTAATTCAATGAATCATTACAAACATAAATAATTAAATAATTTATTTGTTACGTGGAGATCCATATAACTTGGATAATAATCAGACCGTGTGGAAGGTCCCACCAGGTTCTATATTCTTATTTCATAGAATATGGAAGATTCTCAAAGTGATATAGTGTCTAACCCTCTTGGAAATTATCTTAATAGCAGTGAATAATATTCATAGACCAAGAGTGAGGCCTATAAATCCATCAAGACCCCTATAGAGACAAGATAAAGTCAAAGCAATGGCTACCTTCCTATGGGAATGGTCTATGTAATATAATATCTTCATTATTTATATCTCAACAAAGCAGAATGCACACTAGTGTCATTATCCTTTATCTTGAATTATATTTTTTTTAATCTTTCAATAGGGTATTACATTCCACTACCATTTCCATGGATTTAATGAAGGTGCAACCATCCTAATAAACTAGGCCTGAAATATATCTTCCTCAACTCAGAAGAGACAAATCATATCTTGATCATTCAATCAATGTCATGTCACCAACGACGTACCCAGCACAAACTACCTCACCAAAAATTCATTGCCATTGTTTTCAACTTGTATAAAAGTATGCAATTAAATGACATACATTGATAATGATTTCAACTCTGGAGACTATTACACATGTCCATAGATAGGAATGACCAATGACACCAGAAACATGTGTTGTTCCTATTATGTGGGCCAGTCCCCATGATCTCAACTAATATAGATCATCAAGTGGGAACATCATGAAAAGACGTCCCAATGCTTATGATCACCCAACACCTAATGTTCATGCATCATATGTGTCATTTTAGAATGATGTAACTGGTCAATTGGATATTACATTATGATTACTGTGATGGCATCTCGAGGTTCTCATTATAGCCTATGATCTTTTATAACCCTTTGATACGACATGTAATATAACGAAACTTCCATTAAAAAAGTGGATGAAGAAGTATATACACTATTATGGAAAGGTAAACACACACACACACATATATAACAAACTTCTTACATGTAGTGGTAATCAAAGTACAATTAAAGTTGGTTATAGGGTACCCACTTTCAACAATCCCAATTACACTAGAGCCAACTGCTAACAAGTCTCTATCCGCTAGCTCTCACATTAGAATCATGCTTCTCTTGAGAAATATATTTTGTTAGGGGTTCTGCCATGTTGTCCTATGTGTCTATTTTGATAACCGGGACTTCACCTCTTTGAGTAAAATCCCTCAAGAGATGAAAATTCTGAAGAATATGCTTTTTCAACTTGTGAAACATGGGCTCCATCACAAGCACCACTACAGTAGTATTATTTCAATATAATGGAGCTTGGTCTGCAATACTAGGAACAACACCAATGTTTGAGATAAATATCTATATCTAGACTGCTTCCTTTGCTGCATCAGAAGCTCCAATACATACAAACTTTTCATTAGAATCGGAAACCAAAACTTGATTCGAGGTTCTCTAGCTCAATACATCACCATTCAGGTAAAAGATGTAGCCTGACTATGATTTCAAATCATCATGATCTATCTGGAAAGTAGAATCAGTTTATCCTCTCACTAATAGTACATTATATCCTTTATACACTAGGAACATATCCTTTGAACGCCTCTAGTACTTTCTGCCAATTTTAACAGCTACCCAATGCAGCTCTCCTTGATTAGCATGATATCTTCCCACCATGCTTAAAGCGAAGGTGACATAAAACCTAGTACATAACCTAATAGAACCCACTACCAATGCATAAGGGATTATAATCAATATGTAAATCTCTACCTTTGTTTTTGGACACATTTTCTTGGAGAGATTTATACTATGTGACATTGGCAACAATCCCCTATTATATTGTTCCATATTGTACCTTTTGAGTACCTTGTCAATATATTTACTTTGACTTAGCCCAAGAATCCTTTGATATCTATCTCGATAGATCTTGATCCCTAGAATGTAGGCCGCTTCCCCTATTTATTTCATGGAGAAGCATTCATTTAACCAAGTATTAAATAACTGTATGAATTTTACCTTGATTTCCATAATTAATATGTCATCAACATATAACACTAGGAAAATGATGGCATTCCCTTCAACCTTTTTATAGAGATAATGATCACTCTTGTTTTTTGAAAAGAAATTCTTTTATGGACTCATCAAAATGAACATTTCATGACCATGATGCATGCTTCAACCCATAAATGTATCTATGAAGCTTTCATACATTATTGGCATTCTTTTACTTGAAAAACCCTTTGGGTTGAGCCATATAGACGTCTTCAACCAACTTCCCATTTAGAAATGTAGTTTTGACGTCCATTTTCCAAATTTCGTAATCTTGAAAGGCTATTATTGCAAGAAATATTTTTATGGATTTAAGCATTGTAATGGCGATAAGGTTTCATCATAGTCAATGCCTTGATGTTTCCAGAAACACTTTTCAAACTGTATCTTTGTAAAGGTATTAACTTCACCATCCATTCCCATCTTCTTTTTGAATAACCATTTGTATCCAATGGGGTTTACATTAACTAGAGAGTCTAAAAAAATCCAAATCTGATTTTGGTACATGGAATCGATCTTAGAATTCACAGCTTCTATCCATTTAGAATATTTTTTCCCTTTACTACTTCCTTGTAGGTTAGAGGTTATTCATCCTAAAAGACTAATGTGTCACCAAACTTAGTGACAAGAAAACCATAATTCTATGGTTATCTAACCTCTTACATATACCTATGTAGTATTTATGTCTCAAGAAAAACTTCTTTTTCAACTTGCTCTTGTGTAGATTGTTCATCTACCAACTCTAGTGAATTTTAAGCATTAAATTCATTATAGTCAATCTTTCTCCCACTATTTCTTACATAAATGTGTTCCCTTTCCATAAATATGGTGTGTCTTTCCACAAAAAATTTCTATCAAAATGATTATATAGGTAATATCCTTTGGTTTCCATTATATAACAAATAAAGACGCACTTTGTGCTTTTGGATGCTAATTTGTCACTTGGTAATGTCTTGAAAAATCCCTTGCACCCTATGCACATATGTGCATCAGACTGGGTTTCTTTCCTTACCATAACTCATATATAATTCTATTGGAAAATTTAGTTGGTACTTGGTTTAGGGAATATTCTATCGTCTTTAATGTGTATAACCACAAGGATAATCCAAGTGTTTCACTACTCATCATTGTTCTAACCATGTCAATAATGGTCCTATTCCTTTTTTCACTAACAACATTTCATTATGGGGTATAAGGATTAGTGGGTTGGGATACTATCCCACACTACTTCATGTGATCAATGAATACTTGGTTAAGATATTCTCTTCCACGGTCTGAGTGGAGTTCTTTTATCCTCTTACCATGTTGGTTTTCTAATTCATTTTGGTATTCCTTAAATATTTGAAAGGAATCATACTTATACCACATTAATTAGATATACCCATACCTACTATGGTCATCAGTAAAAGTAATGAGATATGAAAATGACTCTTTTACTCTATTAGAAATGGACCAGAAAAAATATTATGATGTAATTCCAATATTGCATTGGCTTTTTCTCCCTTTTCTAAGAAATGTGTTTTAGTAATTTTTCCCTGTAAACAATCTTGACATACATTCAATAATTCTAACTATACTAAGTCTAAATACATTTTTTGATGTAATCTTCACAATCGCTTCTTGTTTACATGAACTAGAATGAAGATCCATAGGATGGTGACATATGAGTCATGTTGGCTGGTTTTCTCATTTATTTCCATTAAAAGGTTCTCGAGTTCCAATATATATAAATTTTTGTTAAGATGTGACATTCCATAACATATTTTATCCCTATAAAGGAGACTAAAATTACTTCCAAACTTGAAATAAAATCCCATAGTGTCTAAACTCGACACAGAGATAATGTTCCGGGTTACAGAAGGTACATAATAACAATTTTCTAAAACTTGAGCCTGACCACTTAGAAAGGTTAAGTGATAGTCTCCCACTACCAAGGCTCCCATACATGCACCATTTTTATCTCAGATATCCCCTTCACCTTTTTAAACCTTCTTGAACCGACTTGGTTGAAGCATATGAATACAAATTTATGAAACATATGATGTATCCAATACCCAACTAGTAGATAAAGAGATATTGAATTCAATGAAAAAAATACCTGATTTATAATCATTAGTTGGATTATTTTTTTATCTTTGCAATTATTATTCTAGTGGCCTTTCATGCCACATCCAAATCAGATAGCTTCCTGCTCATTACCCTGCCTATGAATCTTTAGATTATTTGTAGGATGATGCATTGGTGTATTTCTCCTTAATTTGGCCTTATACCCCTTTGGATTTCCCTTGTTTCATTTCTCCACCAATAGGATAGATGAATTGGTATTTTACAAATCCTTGTCTAATTGTTGAACTAAATCCAAAAGGTCTAGGAGTAACTTTTTCATATTAATCATGTTATAATTGACAATGAAAGTTAAGAATATTGGTGGTAAAGAGGCATGAATTAGATGCATTGCTGGTTCTTGATTCAATTTGAATCCAAGGGATTCAATTACCTCAATATTCCAAACCATCTTAAGTACATGAGGACCTACTTGGTGCCCTTCTGCTAGCCTGCACTTATAAAGACAACTTTAGATCTCATACCTTTCCTTCCTAGACCTCTCCTGATATAATTCAATGAGATGTGAAAGAATATTATAGGAATACTCATCCTCATTAATTTTATTTCAATTTTACGGACACGGTTGTCAACATGATGTATTGAACATCAAGTGCATCATCTATACAATTTTTTCCATTAATATTTTTGTACCTTACTTTCTCTCTAAGGAGGCTCTGTAGGAACTAGGGATTACAACACATATAACATACTTTCTTGGCATGGTAATATGCGAATGCTCCTGTACCACTCTTGAATTTTATTACTGGTTAGGATATTTTCTTTATCCATAACTGATCCTAGTGAAAAATTACTTGTGGTTTTGGTTATTTAAAAATTAAATCTACTTCAGATAAACAATAGTTGTTATTAATTTTTCTTGATTACCTTTTGTAATTTAGGATTAATAAATTATTATATAATTTTAATGACTCCCAATATTTTAGAGAACCTTAATATCCCTCACAATTAAATTTGGAATACTCTGTTACTTGATTACTCTAGTGGAAAGGATCCTCAAAACATCTTTATAGTCTAGAATCTATGGCTACGCCACTACTCGATTGGTCTTGAGTATTATATTAAGAACATTCCATAAAAGATCAATATTGACATAGGGTAATACATACCTGAGTTGACACCTGGATCACATCACAAATAGCCCCATTGAAATATTCTCGGATCCCGTCTAGATTGCTGCCTCAACTTGGCGAGGTCTGCATCTCGAATCATCACTGTAAATTTAAAAATATACTCACACGTAGGTGATGGGGTCTAGGGGTACAAAATATAACTAGTGCATTGGATTCACATTACCTTATACACATTTGAATTAAAAGATGATTCAAATATCGTCATTTATCTAATTAATTATTACAATCATCGCACACATTGAATAAATAATTAAATAAATAAACCAGTCATGCACAATTTGGTTTCTTGATCAAGACCAGTCGTTATAAATAAAGTGCAATTAAAATTTAACTAAAATATATTTAAATAGTACAAGGAAGCTCTAATAAATTAAATTAATTTAAACAAGTTCATTTAATTTATTTATCAGTTCTATTTGGTTAATTTAATTTTAATTCCAAAAATTAAATTAAACCATTACATTAATTTTAATTAAAAAATGAAATCAAACCTTATATTTAATTTTTATTTTAATTAAATTATTGTTTTGGATGTTACATAAACATAAACTCCCAAATTTATTATAATTAATTTAATTTTAAAAAAATTAATTAAATTACTAGGGTTACCTCTAGAAGGAGAAGGGGTCTGTCAAGATTGTTAACTTCCACAAGGGTGTCTTAATAGAATAGGACAGAATCACGAAGTGACCACGACGTTACCGCGATGTTATCACAGTGTGACCATGACGAGACCGTGGAGTGACCATGACAAGACCGCAACGAGACTGCGCCATGACTATGATGTGACCATGGTGTGTTCGCCCTGTCCAAAAAATACCCCCATGATAGTAGCGTCCTCCGGCGATGCGTGACCGAAGAAGCGTCATGAAATACTCCCCTAGTGAGGCGCGAGGGAGACGACTTGCTGCTCCAGCCAACTACGAGGTTGGAGACATGCTGCTCCAGTGGTGGTCTAGTCCAACTAAGATCACAGTGAGGTGGGGGTCCTTTGGGAGGGTGAGATCCGGTGTTCGAAGCAGGGATGGGGTATTAGGAAATTCTTTGCGGCTGGGACAACGAGCCATAGGTAGCCTGAAGTGGTCCGGCCTCGACAAGGTGGTGGGGAGGGTCTTTGGGAAACATGAGTAGGCAGTGACAAAGGGTTCCGAGAGGCTTGAGCTAGCAGTGGCAAGAGGATCCGAACGACGTGAGCTGAGAGGAGGGGCAATCCAGTTTTGGCGAAGTTTAAAGGGAGGAGGCTCGTGGCATGATGCATCTACAAGGGAAGGAGGAGCTAGGGTTTTTGGGGGTGTGGTGCCCTACTACAAGGATGAGGGCTTGATGGGTATTCTCTCTCTTTATTTATTTATTAGTTTTGTATTTTGAAAAAACAAAACCTAACCCTTCTTTTTTTTGAATACAAAAGGAATACCCAATTAGGGTCTTGGCCACCAATTTTGTTTTTTTAATTTAATTGATAAAGGATTTTTTTTAAAAAAATTACTTATCTCCAAGTATAAAGAACATTCCCCTTTTTAAAATTTTTATTTTTATTTTAGAAAAATAAAATAAACTAATATTATAATATTTTTTTCTTAAATCTTAAAAACAAACCCACCAGAAAAATTACGGTGACCATATTTTGGCCAAAACATAGACAGATTTCATTACTTCGAAGAACACATGAATAAATTAAATCATATTCATCAAAAATAATAATATGAATTGCATGACACAGACAAAATTGATCCAATTAAATTTTTTTAATGGTTGTAACTTTGCCATTTCATAAAAAATCGACATACGATCAGATCTGTTGGAAATGATTTAATGTCCCATACTTAAATTTAATGAAATTTAATTTTTATTTAACACTGAGAATCCATGAATCTCTTTGATACCACTATTAGGTACCGGGATGAGAAATAGAAGCCAATGGACTTGGAATTTAAATTTTTTTCACATCACCAGAGAAACATAACAACATAGACTCCGATGATCTGATCTTGATACGGTCCGAGGACCACACATGGATTTGATAGAGAAAAAAATAAAATCGAACATGTACCTTTTTAGAATTTGAATTGTGTACGTCCATCATAGGATTCCAACGACCATTGCTTGAAGACTCTAATGTCGAAGTCCTCTAGATCATCCACACATGCTTCTTAAATATGCCCGCACATCATTCGTTGGAATCCAAGTGCTAGTGTGGTACACCAACGATCACTTCGACGCAATAATGATCACCGTATGCAAGAGTCTTTGATCCAAGAAGGATGATATTGAAGATCTTCCATGCTCGAGAGAATCTCTCTCTAGAATCTAGGAGGAGAGAGAGGCTCTCAATTCCAGCACATGAATAGTTTCATGGGAAGATCTTCTCTCTTTCATATATATGGAATTCTCAAAATACCCAATGTGGTTTCCCGAACCCCATGTATTAGATATTCAAAGTATAAGTATTTTAAATATTTATTTATGAGAAATTAAATTATGACATAAATAATATTTATAATTTTATCACTAAATGTAATATATATATATATATATTAAATATATATTGCGTGATAATATTGAGTGTATAAATCGACTCACTTCTCATGAAAATATTAAACGGGCTCATGATATTTAAATCCATTCAAATAATATTTTATCTTTGTATTTATTTAATCAATTGTAAATACATGTTATAAATAAATTCAATGAATTATTACAAACATTAACAATTAAAGAATTTATTTATTACTTGGTTATCCATATAACTTGGATAATAATCAGAACCTATAGTGAGGCCCACAAAGATCTATATTCCTATTCCAAATAATATGGAATATTCTCATAGTTCTATAGTGTGTGACCCTCTCAAAATTTTTCTTCAATAGAAGTGAATAATATTCACTGACCCAGAGTGGGGTCTAGAAACCCATCGAGTTCCTTATAAAGGCATGGAGATGTCAAAGCAATGACTAATTTCCTATTAACATGGTCTATGTAATATAATCTCTTCATCATTTATATCTCAATAAAGTCAAATGCACAATAGTTCAATCATCCTTTATCTTTTATTATCTTCTTTGTTGATCTGTCCGAACTTTCTTACCTTCCACTAAAATTTCCATGGATTTAATGAAGGTGTAACTATCCTAATCAATATAGCTCGGGATATCTCTTCCACAACTCATAAGAGAAAAATATTATATTGATCATTCAATCAATGTCATCTCACCAATGACATACCTAACACAAACTACCTCTCCACAACTTCATTTCCATGGCTTTTTCCTTGCATCAAAGTACGCAATTAAATGAAATACATTGATAATGATCTCAAGTCTGTAGACCATCACAAAAGTCTATAGATAGGAAAGATCAATGAAACCAAAAACATGTGGTGTTCCAATTATGCGGGTCAGTCCTCATGATCTTAACTAATAGATATCATCAAGTGAGAGCTTCGTTAGAAGAAGTCTCTATGGTCATGAGCCCCCAGTACCGTATAGTCACACAACATTTGTGCCCTTTCAAAATTATGTAACTGCACCATAGGAAATTACTTTAAGATTACTATCATTGCAAATTGGGGTTCCCATTATAGCCTGGAATGTTTTATAACCCATTGATATGAAATGTAATCTAAGTAAATTTCCATAAACAAAGTGGATGCAGAAGTATCTACACTATTATGGAAAGGTAAACACATGTATATATAACAAACTGCATACATGTAGTAGTAAGAAAAGTACAATACCATTTGGGTCTAGGGAACCCACTTTCAAAATCATTGATGGATGAATGTGAAATTGGTATGAGTGTAGTGGAAACATGTGAGTGTTCAATAGGTGACATGGGAGAGGTAATAGATATGTGGACACATTGGACATACTTTTTCACCAATACCCACATTGAATCGTTAGATAATTGACCACAATTGAGCTGTTATATTGTAAAGAGGTTGTATGATCTTTCCGTTTTCATGTAATTCCATTAATTATGTTTTATTTAACCATATTGTGTTTGGTTATTTTGGGTTAAACCTTAGTATTCATAGCTTGGTGCTGATTGAGTTTGATCAGATTGAAAGTGGGATGTGCATGTGAGTTTTAGATGCAGAACAATTTCACTCCATGAATTCCCAATTTATAAAATTAATTATTCTCACTGACCAAATTATACCCATATATGGTGTGAATTGATCAAGGAAGTCCCCATGAACTTCATTCACATCATGAATGGGTTTATGGAAATACATGAATACAAAACTGATTTCAGGATAGGTATTCCTATTTTATAGTCATAAATTCTATATTTTGAGGTTGATGCAATTTTTTCCTGATGTATATAGAAATTGAAGGATCCATGTTTTTAATCACTTACTCATATAATGAATTTTCTAGGAAAATATTTATTTTAAATATCTACCACCATGCATTTTGATAATAAATTCTATACTCTCTTGATATACAACACTTTCCAATGTTGATCCCGATAGTTCTCTTTGAAACTAAAGTCATACGCCTTGGATCATGATTTTATAAACCATGAGACTGAATAGTTATTAGACCTCAATAAAGGGAATTAATAATATGATCAGTATACTATACATTTTTGGATTTTCGAGATATTATTTACTTATAAGGTGGGTGGTCTAGAACATCCCAAAAACAATTACTTCAATTCTTATGGTAGATTATAACAGAGGATAGGGGTGAAGAATGAGATAGCTGGATTTGTGGAATGATGTTTCACCTATTATCTGATGAAGACTGAGAAATAGAGGCCTATTAGGAAGATGAATCCTCTGTTAATTCCATATTTTAAGTGTGATGATATCATGGTGTATTTTGTGAAAGGATTACCCCATACACCTCATACAAATTGCACATTACGGGTGTTCATTTGTCTACTAATGAAGGTGGCCCAATTATTTAATATCATGAATACCTTAATGATCGTTGATCTTGGTAGTCTCCACATAGCGAGATATCATTAATTTTTATGGTGTTATGAAGCATATCATATTTTAATGGTATCCTCATTTCATGTCTTAGTTCAGGTAGGTTATTAAAAATTATCTGTGATAGTAGGTTATTCTATGTATAGAATATTATACTCTGGTAGATGGCCCATTTGAAGGGATGTTTCAGATTCTAATCGATATGGTATAAACCTATGTTTTTGACATTGATTGTTTTGGGGAGAATAATTTGGATCTAAAGGATTACACCTATAATATCAACTTTTAGGAATCAATCTAAATGGATCCATTCAAGGTTTCGTAAGAATGGTTATGTCTTTCACCTATTTATCTACAATAAGTAGGTGAGTCAATTTTCATTGGTCCCAGTATCATGTAGGATATTTATAAATATAAATGTTTAATTATAATTTAGTTGGTGAACAAAGATAATTGTTAGAAATAATACACTAACCATTATAGATGATCTTGATAGATTGAGTTTGGTGCTGAGATTTTACTCTTATTGTTTCCTAGTATGGGAAAATATAAAATCATTATGTATGGGAAGATAGTTCCTTGGGTTCTCAGGCTATTCGAGATAGTGGAAATGGTCCACCTAGTGGCAGACCATATAGCCCTTCATAGTGTTATAATTTTAAGCATACTGTGTTTCAGCTGTCGTAGCATCATATATATCATCCCTACCCTTCTCACAAGATAGAAAATGATGATGTTGAGATGAATGTCCCTTAATCCACTAAGGATCATATAATTCATATCAAGACCATAATGAGAAGAATATACAAGGGAATACTATACCTCTGGTATGAGTACCATGGTCTTAAGGTTGTGTTCAATAGGATACCTAGAATAGGGAATCAATTATACAAAAAAATTCTCCAAACATGTTCTTTGATACCCACTGAGATCCTCTGAAGTAGAAATCAGGGATGAGTTGTCATATAGTGTGGAGGATGTATGGTATAATAATTTTCCTTGATATTTCCTCCATTAGTTTTTGGTTAAAATTATTATATCATGTTATTTTGAATTAATCCTTTGTATTAATGGATTGGTGTTGGTTGGGTTTCCCCAAGTAGAAATCATGAATAATAGGTGAGTTCTGGATAAGAAACAACATCATTCCATGAATTCTAATTCACAACCTGGATTGTTGAGAATAACCCCACAAAACCTAGATAAGGATTGAATGGTTATGTACATACCCCATAAACATCATTCATGTCATCAACGTTTTGGGGGAAATCTATTAATCAAAAACACAGATTGTGGGAGGGAATCATGATGCTAACATGTCATTTTTGTATTTCTAGGTCAAGTAAACTGATTTTTTATTGTATATGGAAATCATAATATTTACTATGTGAATCCCATATTCACATCATTAATGTGAGGATCCAAGCCTCACCTTAACCAGCAATACATCGTATTTTGATAATACATTCCCTACTACCTTCATCTACAACACCATTCAATGATGATCTTGATATTTCTCTTCAAACCTAAATCTAGAACCCTTTGATTTTTGTGTTTAAAACCTTGAGAGTGATGAGTACATGGTATTATTTAAATGGAAGTTTGAATCTGGTTTCAACCATAGATGTTGAGGGATTTTCTATGTATTCTTTTATATTTAGGTGGGAGGTCTAAAACAACTGCCTTATGTTTGTTTCAATTATTCTAATATGTGAACCAAATAAGATCAGTCCATCATACCATTCACTCAGGATAATTAATTAGATGATTAATTATTTGATGAATTTATTCTACTTAGACTTCCCATGGATCCCATTATGTTCATTTGAAATGAGACCAAACTTATAGACACCCGAGGTCTTATCCTTCCCATATCCATATAATTAAATAGAAGTCTCAATATTTTGAGTTTGTAATAATGTGTTAATAGTGATAAATTTTATCCTTTCATATTTTGAAATCAATGATTTTTTCTATTGGAGGATAATCGACCAGTTGAGAATAAATGGATTAAAATTGGTAATTAGAAGAATTTTCCAACTTAAATTATGATAAAATATTAAACTTGTTGATGTTTAGTTATATGATTCATACCATCAGTGACTCTTTCCAATATTAAATTATCTACTAACAAACTAAAAATTCTTATGGATTTATTGTTCTTATGGTTAGCTAAAATTTCCCTGAGGGGTTGATCCATTATATTATACGATTTGGTAGTTATGATTCATCATGATACAGAAGAATCCACAACTTGATACAATTACTTTACCATTGGTGTGTTATTTCACCATGGGAAGACATAAGTGACTGCATCATGATACATTCACATGGTTCCTAGTGAGATGGTTAATTAACCATTGGAGATACTTGACTTAGTAATATATAAGATTCTATCACATGGTTATGTATGCATGGATCCTAATGATATGGATACTTACCCCTTGTATGTGTATACCATAGAAAGATGTAAGAGACTCCATCATGGTAATGTATACGTGGGGCCTAGTGTTAGATGGTTACATAGCCTTTATAGATGTGATTTTTGGGAAAATTTAAGAGAATCCAATATGTTTATTTATGTATTGATCTTGATGGTTCCATAGATAATTGAATACATGAACTATGATATAGTTTATTTGTTCTATTGCATGAGGTTAGACCACATAATAGAGATAACTAGAATGGAGCTGAAATATTATTGGATGATGAAGGGTGTCAACCCAGAGCTCATGGTTTATAAGGTTTATGTGATGTTTTTTTAATAATTTACTAATTTATACTACTTATTATCATATTATTTCATGGACTATATATTTAAACTAGAATGTGTATGCATTATGGGGTTATCTTACCAACTTATACTCTCACCCTTTTTGGGATAACATTTTCTACTCAGGAAAATTTCATAGAAGATGGTTTGAATATGTGTAAGTGGTCCTAGATCAATAAATTTCTATTTGGATGGTTGGAGCTCATATTTGAGGCCATTATGGGGTTTGGGACCAGGGTTTTGGATTATTCTAGGACTTTTTTTTTACTTTTATGAATTCTATATGTCATTTAGTTACATTCATCTGAACATTACATTTTTCTAAAAGGTTGGGGCCGAAGCCTCATTTTTTATTATTGAAACAAAGTAAGGACCTCTTTAACTGGGTAGAGGGAGACCCATAACATAGCCCGAAGGCCTAGTGGGCATTTAGCCCATTACATAGCCCATAGGCCCAATTTTTTGGCCCAAAGCCCATTCTGTGAATAGTACTGCTACTGTACCCGCACTGCTACAGTACTCGCCGCTGCTACAGTGCCCCTGCCGCTGCTATAGTACCCTGTCGTCGTTGCAACAATATCTCGGCTGCTACAGTAGATCTACAGTGCTGCTACAGTACCTGCTCCCAATGGGTTTTGAACCCCCATTTTCCATGTAGAATTATGGGGTGCTTACCACTAATCCAAACCCCAACTACACATCTGAACATTACATGACTATATTGTTATTTGGGTTGTTCAAATATTTATATTATTCTTCAATTGAGGAATTCATAATTATTTAAATTATTTCAACTATAATTTCTACTTATTATACAAGGTTATTGTATCCCCGTTACGTTCCATTGATTATCTCTTATAGTCAGAAGTCACTTTAGATGTCCAGTATCCAATGTGGCTCGATCACATGGGCACTAGGTAAATAGTTTTTACATATATCATAAAAAATATAATGATTTAGTGGTAAAAACTTTGAGTTCAGAGCTTGTGAAGGATTAGTTTTATAATTCATTGATAGATATAAATGGTACACAATGTGGGATTGAGATAGGTTTGGTGGATGTGAAGAATGATATGATACCATAAAAAATAAATCAATAATTTTTAAGGGTTCAATTTAAAAAGGTTTAATATTTCTCATATTCCTTCTTACATTGAAAAATTCATATTAATACCATCTCACCATATTCATGTTCTAAATTTCACCAATGATTGTAAGCATAAAGTTTTTATTATCTTAAAGCTACCTTGATGTGATGCTGAATGAATCTTACTATATCAATAATTTCCTAATATAGATCAGGTATTAGCATTTTTTTTTCAAAATTCATCCTTCAATGTAGTATTTTAATACTTATTTTCATTAAGGGTTTCCTAAGGTTCCATATGAATGCTTGATTTAATTCTATTTTGAAAGAAAACTCATCGATTGGAAGTTGATTATCCCAAAAATATATGTAATCCATTGAAAAATACCACAAAATATTTTATAGTATTTTAATGTTTCTCTCAAATTAATCTTCTACTAGATGATGATAAGTAGTACTAATGTAAAATATGAATCTAGATCCTACTAAAGTGTTTTTAATAAAATTAAGGTAAACCTTGGCTCATGATCATGTATAATATAATGTGGTACTCAATGGAATATTACATTTTCCATAATGTGTATTCTAAAAATTTGATCAATAGATAGTTCTTCAATGATAGAAATTAAGTGTGTTGACTTAGTGAGTAGATTGACTACAACCAAAATAAAATAATGTCCTTTATATGTTTTGAGGATTCTGATGATTAAATAATTGAATATTCTTTTCTAATTTCCATTAGAGTATCGGTTATTATTGTAACATACTATTGGTCTTATGTCTATAATAGATAAAATAATGACCTAATAAACACTAAGATATATAATCTGAAATATTTCTTTTCATGTGGTCTCTCTATAAATTCTCTGTCAAATCATTATAAATAATTGTACTTCGCAGATGAATAGGAAATGATGAACTGTAATCTTCATTCAACAACTCCTTAAAATATGGTATGGTTTATACAATTTCATGGTTCCATAACCTTATCATTCCATCCAAATCAAGGATAAAATTAGTATTATTTATCACCTTATATTGTAACTCCACATCATCCTTCTATGACTCTTCAATCTTCAAATGGATAGATTCTTGAAAATACTTTTGGATGAGATAATATTTATACCCTTCCACCAGTTTTTCTAAATATATCCTTTTAAAATACATAAATATTTTAACTTTTGTGATCATCATTATAGATTTTCTTAAATAATACCTTTGAATCGAAGCATCTAACTCATTTTTTCTTTCATATAGTGGTAATATATTATATATAAATAATCATTAATCAACTCCAACCATATTTTATGGTGAATATTCAAATAGTTATGAGTAATTATATAATTTAAACATTTATGATTATTATATATATTACACCTTGCATCATAAATAAAATTAATCTCTATGATTAATGAAATCATTATTTATTCTCATTCCAAATAATGAGTTTGTTACTTTTTATACTCGACCTTTTATCAGTGTGAGGAATAAACTATCACTATATAATTCTACATTTGGATACATCATATACCATTCTTTTATGCAACACTATAGGTCAAAAAATCCTATCAACTCTAATGTAGTGTAAGAAAAGGTTCCCTAAAAAAAATCCTCTTTACTTCGTTGAAATATTCCACACATTAATCAATCCAAAGGAACATGGGTACCTCTCAAGTGGAATCTGTATGCGTATTAGAAGAACATGATAAATTCTCCCAAAAGATTCAATAATATCATTCCAATATAGAAAACGATGGACCTCAGCCACTGTTGTTGTTCTAGAACAATGATCAATAACTACCATATTTCACGGATCCACTAATATACCATTGGGTAATATTATATGACCAAGAATGAAACTTTTCATTTTTAAAATTCACATTTGGTAAATTAATCA
Organism: Viscum album; assembly: GCA_963277665.1. Taxonomy (NCBI): domain Eukaryota; kingdom Viridiplantae; phylum Streptophyta; class Magnoliopsida; order Santalales; family Viscaceae; genus Viscum; species Viscum album. The sequence continues at coordinate 130,476,478 of OY728138.1, read as the reverse complement.
TACAAATTATCCTTCAATATAATGTTCATTACAATTCTAAATTGATTTTCTTTCTCTTTATTTCTCTGGGAATATATAATAATGACATCTATAAAGACTACCACAAAGGGAACTAGGAAATATATAAATACCCTATTTATTAAATCCATTAATATTGTGAGGGAATAATTAATAACAAACTAAATAACTAAAAATTCATAGTTTCAATAACTTGTATAGAATTTTATCTTTGGAATATCCTCTTCACTAACCCAAAATTAATGATATCAAGAATGAGGGTCATTCTTATAAACTAAATGAGCTCCATGGAATTAATAAAAAATTCTTAAATATAGGGTATACAAAACGTTTTATTGATAAATATCATATTTAGTTCCTAATAATAAATTCTTAGTCACATTGATTTATATTATTTTCTAACATAAATAAATAGTGAATACACTTGGAAAAATAAATCCATTATCAAGATTCTCTATGATTTTATTCTTCAATTCTTAGAACTAAATTAGGGAAATTATATTTGGAGTCAATAAAATAAGTTTGAGAGTAGGGATGAGATATATTGAATGATCAAGTTTACAAGTTAGTGGAATTATAGGAAACTCTTATAGAAAGACATCAAAAAATTATTTCAAAATAGAAATACAACAGTGATGAGTTTGTCCCTAATAATTCGATATAATCTCCCCTTTTTCAAAGTAATGTAGTCACATAAAATGGGTGCAATTTACATCATAAATTCATATTTATTGTTAGAATAATAGATTATCTTAGGTTGTTTTATAATATGAAGAAGGAGATAAATTACTTGAAAATTTATTTGGGGTTTATGTAAATAAATCCAATCCACGCCTAATATTATAATAAAATATAACTTGAGGGTGAATTATAATATTTTCAGAAAGTATAATACCTCAAAATTAAATCGGGGAATTATTATAGACCTGAAATGTTGTCATAAACCCATTTCTCATTTTCACTTCTAATCCAACATCTAATCCTTTATGTGGTATTGGTAAACCCTTATAAAATTCCTTAGTTATAAAAGAGTATGTAGATTCCTAATCAAATAAAACATTTTAAACTCTATAGTGGATGGTAAGTGTAAATTTCACCACATTATTACCCACATAATTAATAGTTATCACATGAGATTTACCTTTTTATCTATGCTTAAGTTGTTTCTCAGATTGAACCTTTTCCGATCTTCATATTTTATTATTGTTTAGAATAATTCCCAAATACCTTGAATTTTAAGCATAAGAGTGTGGTGGTGAATTATGAGGTTCCTTTTATTAATCATTAGATAACATATTTTTACTATCAATTTTGCATTTGACTACCCAATAAACAACATTTCAACCCATAAAACATTTTTATAGTCCCGTAAAGACAATTTACTCAATTTTTACATCCACACGTTGGTCATAATGGAAATATCTCTTTCTACACAACAAGATTTTTACGATAACAATTTTTATTGAATTCATTCTTCCATTTCATATTAAAACCATGAGATAGATGGGTAACTCCAATCTTCATCTCCTCCTTTTCCATAATCCATATTTTTATATTTTCTAATGACACTTCTAGGGTAAGTGTGAACCTTACATATTCCCACCAAATTCAACCCATCCACAAAATAAAACATCACCGCCCGAACTACATTCCGAAACTGTGCCCATGATTTTCAAAATTCAAATTCAAATTCAAAAAGTTGTCAGACGAACCGTGTACCGCCGTGCCGACCGAGAAACCAATCCCTCGAATAGCTCACCGACATCATCACATAGCTGGCTCAATCGCATCAACTCCAACTACCGTCATCGTCACGCCGAAGCTTGATCCACGTATCCCTGTCCCGTCATTGTCCCCTGCCTGAAACTCATCCGCCACAAGCCGCTTCCTCTAGAAACATGGCCCACCGGTTGAACGAAGAACTCCGATCACCACAACCTATGTCGGTGATAACTATTTTTCACAAACCATAATAAAAACTCCACCTAAGAGTATAACCATTTACCATTTCACGTCAACACATAACCATGGTCTCTTCCTCCATGCCTCAGCACTGCTGATCTCTACTCCTTTTATCGCCTCCTTGATATCACATAAATTGATTTCTTTATGGAAACTAAATACACTTATAAGTAAAGACATTTAAAGAAATGATTTTATGCACTAACATATTGACTAATATTATTTCATATTTGGTTGATAATGCCTGAAGAATAACCCATATTTTTTGTAAAATAAGACTCATTGTTTTTAATGGATTCATTAACCTTCAGATTTAGATAAAATAAATCATTATACATTTTCATATGAAGAATACAAGGAATTGAATAATTAAAAAAAATAAGCACATAAAATCAACCCACTCATTGAATAAAATTTATTATTTTATCAAAATGTTCTTTATAAGGGTCCTCATTGATATTGTTCTCCTCCAAAACAAAAAAAAATAATTTTACTTTTTCATGTTCTGAATAATGGAGAATAGAAAATATCATTTTATTAGTACCGAACCGTGAATAAAAAATATGTGGATCAATAGAACCACTAAAAGAAGATGGATGTTGTCACATGGACTCAACAAAACATTATTATCCAATTTTCTTATTTGGATGCGTAAAATGATTCATAGTTTTAGAATGTTGTGTAATCATCATAGTAATACTTTTCAATATTTCCCCCATAAAAATTTATTATTTAGGAATAAAAAATTGAATTTTCCATCACATTCACTATTGGTACAATTCCTTTGGGTTCCATCTATTGAATAAAACAAAAAATCATAGGGTAATAAAAAATAATAACTATCATAAATCACATAATCATGAAAAATAATATATAGAATTTCTAGGTCATGAAACTTTATTTTAAATCTATGTAACCTTTGGTATAACCTAGGATATTAATAGTCATCATTTATATCAATAAGTTATAATGGTTCATAATAAAAATTTCCTTTATCCTAATAATATCCTCCATGTATGTCAAAAAACTTGTTCATTAAATGGATACTCAATTAGAAACACAATGTTAGGAGCGATATCTTCAATTAAGTAATTTTGTGGTTACTATGTCTAGATGCATCTATCCAAAAAACCAAATCCACTTTTAGTATCTTGAAAGGGATGTTTTGGTATGAGAATTACAGTTTTTATTTACTATAGCGTAGGACGTTCTCCTATAAATAGGATTATCTGAATGGTCCTCACTAAATTGTTAACATTCTAGTTTACAAAGGTAACTATACATTATCAGAGACAAAATACATTGACTTATATATTTTACACAATGATATTACATCTTTATAGATAAATATTCATTACATAACATTAAGATCATTGCATGAATTATATAGGTCTAGTTTCTTAAGAAACAAGTATACAAAAATAGCTTTTATGTATTTAATTTACATCATACACCACTATGTTATTAATAACTATAACTGTTCATTGAAAAATCAAACTAAAAACATTCTTTATAACCTTGGGAAATTAAAAATGAGAAAGGGTAAAATTATATTTTTAGTATGGGTAAAAATGAAGATATCAATGATAACTTAAACATAACATGGGAATAAAGATATATGGAAAATAGAATAACATTTGAAAACCATACTTTTTATCTGATATATCATAATATTGAGTCATGACATAATATTGGTTTTTCATAATACAAGAATCATAAATAAATCAATGAACATGAGCCATGAGATCATAATATTTCCATAAAACATATGTTTATGGAATACATGTAAGCATATAAAATCCTTTCATTAGTCAATGATAACTTCCAATACTATCGTAGTATATTGGGTTTTCTCCCCATTCAATAATATCCTTAGTCAAGGTTAATTCCCAAGACTATCACATTGGACATATATACTTTCTGAAATGAGTTCCCTACCTATTCTATTTCTTAATATCTCAGGGGGTATCCAAATTTTCCCTCTGGATTTAAGAGACATATAATTCTGATACCACATGTAAAATAATCACAGTACTTTAATATGTGTGCTAAAATATAAAAAAATAATTCATCATATTTGAAAATATAAGGAAAGAAATCAAGTATTATAATTTTTTTTACAAATTCTTTATAGTATATCTTGTAGAAGGTAAAGGGGTTTCATAAAAATCGCATCATAATAATTATAAACTATTTAGAGAAATCATAAACTTATTTTTAATGGATCATATCCATAGTGAATCAGAATTAAAATCAAAGGATATTATCATAGTTGAAAAATAACATCAATTGATTACTTGGAATATGTCATAATTGAAATAACCTTTTAAGTTTTATATCACTTCATTAAAAAAATACCAAAATATTATATAAAAAGTTATCATTGAAATTAATATTTTCATTTTGAAAAGGAATCTTAAAATCATTGAGTTTTTATAACCGTGATAAAATTAATTGAATCTATGTATGTTAAAAAAGATTCCTTTCACATTTTCAGTGAAAAGAAAAGATAACTCATTCAGAAAAGGATTAAAAGATTCCTTTCAAATGAATTTTTTAAGAATTTAATAATCAGTAAAATGAATTTAAATGATAAATGAAAAATATTAAAATAATTAATGATTTTTTTAGAAAACATGGATGTAGAATAAAAATTATTTTCGATCGAAGAACGAAATGTAGTCTGTTTTACATAATAATATTATTTCTCTATCTCGAGTTCATAAAGAGTAGAAAATGAATTTAAATTAATTAATATTTATAAATAACTATAGGAGAATTAAATCTATAGGATTATTCATATATATATTCTAAAAAGTTATCATAAAAATCCTCATAAAATGTCCCTATAAATAATGAGATTTTATCATAAATTTGTTACCTTAAGTTAGAATTTCGTTGAAGGATCCTTGAACACATGTATAATAAATTTATATTTTTTAAAAATATATATTAGAATTATTCAATTACATATTATTTTATATATGATCCACTAATAACATTTCAACACTCATTATTGATAATTTTATATTGAAATCATCATTTTGAGGTTGTAACTGCTTCATTTTTCATGAGAAATTCAGTTTGGTAGTTCTAGTACTAGTAAATTAATTGTTTTTCATTAATATATAGAAATTTAGTAATTATATTAATATCATATCTATTAATTATATATGTTTATTCATAATCAACTGTAAAATATTCAGATACAAAAAATGAATTGCACCGTTCATGGTGATGGTATAATGCATGCATGAATGAATGATTTTTTTATATTTTGACAAATGATTGAACTAAGTGTATATGATTATTACCCTATATAGAATAATTTTTCTCTTATATATTTTATATATATTGTTTAAATATATCCTTATTACAATCCATGTAAATTGGAAATTAAAAATGAGTCATACCGCTTCATAGTGGTGGAAGTCCACATGCACGTTTGAGCGATTTTAACGTTTTCCAATTTATTAGAAGGTAAGAAGGAATAAATTATATTATAATTATGTAATAATAATTATTTTATCAATATCATTTATAAATATTATAACCATAATAATAACTATTTGTGAATGATTGTGATGAATATTAATTTTATTTCTATGTGGAGGCAGTAGTCTGTACATGCGCACAAGCGATACATTCACTCCAAATTTAATAGAATAGAGGGTTGATATTAGTGGTTTCATAATAATAATAATAACATTTCATTATAGTTACTATAGTAAATTTATTATATTATAATAAATAATATAGATATAGAAGGGTATAAGAACAAAAAAATAGAATGTGGTCGGGTATAAATATTATCTATTTTTTCAGTATACCTATTTTAAGTCCCTTCTTAAGGACATTTTCAATGGTATTTTAATAATAAAATAACACAAAATTCATGTATTGAAGTATTTATAATATAATTAATTATGTTTTTCTTGACCTTTTTGGATCAATGTGGTGCAATGTGGATAAATGAGTCGCTTCCTTCAATATATGTGGGAGAAGGAACATGGGAAATTTCATAAAAGATTTAAATATTAGTAATAGTTTTTTAAAATATAATGGGTACAAATACTCTTCAATTTGAAGATAAATGAGATATGGTCAAACTATTGTTATATAGTTAAATTTATATTGGATTTGGTTTCATTTTAAACATTGTAGTTTGGTTCAACCCCTTTATTAAATAAGTTTAATCTTGAATATGGTGATGAATTTTTCAATATTGAAGAGTTATAATTTTTTTTTGTATAGTAAAATTTGTTTCAAAAATGGAAATTCGATGACATTTTAATCCATTTCAAATTATAATTATTATTTTTCTTGTTTTCTATATTTTTAGATGGACTAAAGAAATTATTATTTTACATAAATTACCATTAATGGTATTTGTTAACAATTCAACTAATTTGACTATAAATATATAGATATAGAAAAATAGTTATAATTTAAACCATTAAAAAATAAGTAATATTTTTTATTCATCTATAATATCATTAGGAGCCTATAACTCACTCAAAAATTATTACTTTAATATTTTTGTAAATTATTTACATGATTATTCTATTTCTAACACAAGCAATATATCTGAATCGTGTAAGAATATAAATTAATTATTCCATAACTAAAAATAAAAAATAAATTAACATGATAAAAAAATTTAATTAATATTTTTAGTATACATTTATATCCTAAATTAATTTATTTTGATCATTTTTTAACAAAATTAGAGATATTAATGATAGAGAGTTACATTTTGGAATTTTCATTACATAAACTAATATAAATTTTATTATCATGGAAAAGCTGAACCAATAATTCATTTATAAAAATTTATATGGATCTATTTGTATTTATCCCATTAAATGAAATAAATGAAAGAGACCAGTTGATTTTGGGAGATTATCTTACTGTTTAAACCATTTTTACCCATTTTTCCCTTCTTGGGGTGATAAATCTTTACCAAGGTTAATATTAATGATTCATAAATAAAAAGGGACCAATTTAAAAAAAATTCAACCTAATAATTTAAAATATGGGATCTATTATTCATGATTAATATCTTATAACTGAAAGATATTTGTTTTACAGTAAGTGCATAGACCACTACAAAATCATTTTTAGAATAATCCACATTTAAACATAAAATTGAATTTATTTTTAATCCATAACTAGTAAAAACCATTTAATTAATTATAAAACATTTTTATGAATACATATTATTTCATTTAAATTAAAATCATTAACCAATAGATATTAATATTATTTATTTAAATACAAACCCAATTTGTGCAAAAAAACTATTTTCTAGAAAAACATCTCAATTTACCTTAAAAAATTTTTATTTTCATTTCTTACCATTTTTAGGAAATTATTTTATTTTATAAATTATAAGAAAATATTTTATAATAATTTATTTTCACTGTTAATACCTTTTAATTTATTGTCTAGGTTATAATAAATTTATATATTATGGTTCTGTTAGGCTCGAGGTAGTATATGTTACAAGCTATCAAAGAAATTAAATTTATCTGAAGAGAAATATATCATAAAATCTCAAGTTTTCATAGTTTCCTTAATTTTACCTTGTATTGGTAAATGGGTACAAATAATTACCAACTCCCTTATAATTTATGAAACCATTTTTTGAAGCTTTTCATTTTCCCTTATAGTTGTGACTAGGCTGACAATTTTCTCCAAACATATAACAATTACCTACCCCTTTAATGATATTGACCTATGATTCTTCACACATATTTAAAATATAACAAATTTAATCTTCAATAGTACATAATCTAATTCATTTGACATTTCTTGATACTCCATATGTCTATTCATTGGAATGTTTGTGACATTGACTATTTTCACATTTTTAATCATATTTATTGATAGCTAGTTTAGCATAATCACACTATTTCTCAATATATCACTCATTATAATGGGTTATTAATTGAATCAATATCTAAATTTCCCCTATCACTGATCGTTCCTACTAGTTAGAAAAACTACTAAAACTAAAATGGTTTATATGAGTTATAAAAAACTAAAAATATGAGAAATTTATTTTATTTATAATCTTAAAATGGATACAATATTAAGACATTATACCCTTATCATCAAGTTAGCCTATAATTTTTCTGGTTAAACCATTATAATTACTAGTCTAATCAATGTTACTTTAATATGGATTATCATACACTTCTTTTGAAAATCACTCAAAATAGTGATCCACAATTACCAAGAGAAATATTATAATATTTTGAAACTAAAAAAATTGAAATTTAGGATCTAAAAAATACAACATATAAATTGTCAAGAAAATCACACATCAATTAAATTGTTACATAACTTATGAATCTCTATGTTTTAGTCTATGTTATCCATGGTCACTTTCCAATTAGGTTATCTGTCCATAACAGATTCAAACACTTAAAAATGTTTCATTAAGAGAATGTGAATTAACAAGAGCATATACCTGTAGATTTTCAAACCATGTATATATTTAGGACTCATTATCCTGCACCAAGTGATCACATAGTTAATACACAATCCACCATTTTTAGGGTTATTACACCTAGTTACATTTATTTTATATCATACATACACTTGTATTTTCATACATGGATGTCATTTCTAGTAAAAACATATACTCATGAATTTACCATAACATAATGATTTTATCTTAAACTTATAATTATTCCATGTGTTTTCAATAAACATAACATATACTAATCTAAAATTAAATGTGAAAAGTAAAATGAATATTAAATCAGAAACTATATCAAAGTGTTTTCAATACCATCTATGTTATTACCAACTATAACATTTCATACTGTAATTTTTTTAAAATATATTAATAATTTCAAATGTTATCTAAACACTTCTCTAATAGTAACTATGACCCCTCGAACCCATGCCCCCATATATTGTTCTAAAAATGTTTACTTTACATACTTATAATTAATCCAACTATAGAATCCTTGGTATAACTATAACATAATTACTTAAAAAAATAAAATATTTCATTCCATATATTTCTCTAGACCATTTAAATTTACAAAATTATAAAAATAGGAAAAACATAAAATAATAAAGGAAATTAATTGCTCAAATAATGGATTTTTTTCACTATTTAAGAAGCATCTTAATCCACAATAAGTATTAACAACTCCAAAAAATATTCCCTATAAGCTAACTTATGATAAATATTTGGGTTAATGATTTTCTTCATAACATGGTGAAATGGAAAAATTATAATTTTATAGCTCAAATGCTCAGTAATGTAAAAATATAAACTAATCATATAAAAACATAAACATGATATAAATAATATAGAATGAATTATCAATTTGAAGAATTACATAATAAATATAAAATTATAACATGATATATCCAAGATAATAAATGAAAACAATGTTATTAAGGGTACTAATATCATCTTAATGGAAAGAATAATCCCAAACATCAAAAACATGATTTTAAGGCCTTCTGAAAAATCCATTTCTTGTTATGGGAAGAGGTATACAAAAAAACACAACCTGCTTTGTCTTGTAATAACCGTCGATTCATCAAGGGATATATAATTATGGGGCCCACCTATCACCATATTACATCTATTCCATTCACCATAAGATTCAAAAAGTGTTTTTATACCATTCCCAGTGAAAATTTTTAATTAATAAAAACTTGGTTATCTTTCTAATAAATGATATGAAATTTCAATTCATAATCTTCTTGTGTTAATTGTCAATATTCATTATGAATTTCACTACTTTTCCCCATGTAAATAAAGGGAACAACATGATCATAACCTATCCATAGAAATAATGTTGATGTTCACACACAACATATCTAAATTTAAATTAATCATCTATATTTTAATTAAAATATATGAAGAATTAATACACTTAACTATGTAAATAGAATAACATTCCATCTAGGTGAATATTAACCAACTAAAATATGTAAAATATAAACCATATAGAGAAACCAGTACATAAATAATTTAACACTAGAGTAACTTGATCATAAGGGATCAATAGAAATAAGTTGTATTTTTCAAAACAAAATAACGTACTATATAATAAGAAGCCTATAAATGTATTTGCAAAGATAAAATACATCCATGTAAATTAATTATTAAATAATTCAATTAAAAAAGGTTTCAGTAATTGCATTGTTTGGTACCATGATTTATTTAAACCAAAAGATATATATAGTAAAACATAGAACCTATTTGGGTAAATACATTGGAAAAAACTAAGGTAAATGAAAGGAAAACCATAAAAGATATTATATAAAATATTATAAAAATTGACATTAAATAAATATTCACATGTGACATTCAATGGTATATTTTGAAACAATGACATTAACGATTTTGAAAATCATTAATTGTGAAGAGTATCTCTAATTTTATATCCTTGAAATGATATAATTTTTCTATTTACGATTTTAGGAGATAATGGAAAAACATGTGCATGGGAAGATAATGGCTATTTCTATTATTTTAAAAATACCATTGTTAAAAACCCAAATTATAAGAAGAGTAAAAATACATTATTTTCTATTAAATTTTATTTTCATAAATACTATTTTTAAATATCTTATGAAAAATATCATATTATAAAATATTAGGCTTGGAGAAACTAAAAATTAAAAATAAAAGACCAATAAAAAATAATATAAATCAAAGAAAGAAGAATTGAGTTATCACTATCTCTTATGGGAATTATACTCCATGTAGTATGAAAATTTTGAATATGTGTTTTTGAGATAAAAATGTAAAAAATTATAGAATTATACATAATAAAATAAAATAGAAGAGTATACAAAAATTTTATAATATAAGTTCTAGTGAATGATCATAACTCTATAAATGAAATTTGAGTTACCCAAAATTCTTAGGATAGGGTTAACACTTGGGTCCAATGAAATTTGAAGTAGTAGAACCAATTGGGATTATTTGATATAAAAAATTAAAATTAAACATACTATAGAAAAGTAATTCAATAATTAATCAGTATATCACCATACAAAGAAAACATGTTGTATAACATGTGAAATGTCTATATGAATCAGAAATCAGATGAAGAAAACCCTAGTGGAAATAATATACATTTAATCAAAACACCATGAAAGATAAGACATCTAATTTAATTTTGAATACCATGATTAATATGTTATTATTGATATGATATGATTAGTAGATATTATATACACCGCATGAATGGAATAAAGTGCATAATATAAATCATTCACCAAAGAGAGGATTTTGATATGAAAACTCTTACCTCAGTCTTGATTATGTCTACAACTGCAAGAAACATCAAGATTAAATAAATAATTTCATTATATACAAACTTATAAAATTTATTCATAATTAAAATAATATAAAAAATTAATTTATAATTATTCTACACATATAAATTCTAGTCATTTTTACCTATTTTCTACATCCGATGTAATTAATTTTTATTTAATCACATTAGTTTCATAAAAATGATGTTGATATTCAATCTGGTTAAAATATAAATTATTATAAGATATTTAATGTTACTGTAATATATTTTGCATGATATTTTAAAAGGCTATAATTTTATTCCCTGATAGTGTCGGTTACAAACCATGGAGTTGAAATCAATGATGATTGTGTTTTAGTGATTCTTAACATAGAAATATATTTTCAAAATTATTTTGTTAAATGTTGATATATCATTCATAGAAAAAAATAAATACATAGTTTAAATATTTCTATAACATTCTAACATTAAATATGTTCTCATAGTCTTGAAGTATATATATACATATTATTATTCATATAGGTTTTAAATGGACCCAAATATAAACCGACCACAATTAATTGATGATTATGAGGTGGTTTATCTAAAATATCATTATTTTATAAGCATAATGATCATAAAACCACTAATTTTTTAATTTTATAAAATAATTCACATTGAGGTAATGCGAGAACCATAAAACTAGAAATTCCACCCGAAGGATCCATTGGAGGATTGGGAAAAGAAACCTGTTTAAGAACATACCCGCAAACAGAACACAACAAAAAACTATAGAAAACAGCAACCAAAAACCGAAAACAAAAAATTACCTAGCCAAGTAATGATACCAAGCACCAAATCACGAAAAACCACCAAAATTAATCATGTCATAAAATCCCTCACTGCCCTACACTATGTCCACATCAAATCCATCACACACATCATCCTTCTTTCGGATATAGCACCAACGCCCCACTAGGTACAACCCATCCATGTCACACACCATGCCGGGATCCAGAAAGTGTTTGGTCCTGATAAAAAGCATAATGAACATATTTTTTTTATTTTATAGTGTTTCATATTATTATTTTAATAGACTATAATGTTAATATAATTTATATAATGTCATTATATATAAATAATGCATACGTTTTCTCTTAGTTCAGTCATCTTAAACAAATAAATTAACTAGAAATTTTTTGTTCATATCATTAATTGGTTATTAATTGTTCCATTTATTAACCTTATTTATATCAAAAACATCACATTTATCCTTAAATACATTTCTTATGAACATCATGTTAAAGTGATGATGAAGACATAAACGAAAATGAATTGTTATATGGAGGTGATAGATTTCTTGTATGCACAGATGAGAATTTCATTTTAAACGAATGAGCGGAAGGAGTAATAGAGTTTATTATTTCAAAATAAAAAAATAATAAAAAAATAATATTTTTTCATAAATTTACACATTTATTTCATTATTTAAATGTGGTTAAGGAAAATGAAACATGTTGTGTTGTGAAGGCTATAGTGCGAACGACACATAAATTGTGGGTTAATTTTTTTTAAAATAGAACGGAAAATACGATCAATGAATATTACCATAGAATAATAAAATTTTGGATATAACCATTATATATTTCATTACATAGGTATTTAAAAAATATAAATATAAAATAAAAACTAGAAAAAAAAGAAGACAATTAGAAATGATAAATCACTTTGAGAACATTGAGATTTACTTAGAATATACCTTGGAAATAGATAAAATAGGTTAATATATTATTAAAATGAGATCAATACTGCAAATGGTTATTATTGGGGAAGAAGAAATAGAAATTATTTAGGAGGAAAACAATTTTTAGGAGTTACATGAATGGTTGTGTGTAGACCATGTTATAAGTGGTTAGAATGATATTTTTTATAAATATTTTAACTAAAAATAAAACAAGCACCTGTTAGATATGTAATGAGGCCCCAAAAATTGAGAAATAATGGAGAAGGGATGATATAAGGTTGATGAAATCCGATTTAATTCAATTCTAGACATGTATTTATCATGTTTAAATCCATTTACACCTTAAATGTTTACATTTTATCATTTTATTAATTACTGTGTTAACAAGTTTTTATAAAATGTTACTTCATATTTATGAATAAAAATTAATTTGTCGATATTAGATAATTTATGCTTGATTATTATAAATTTTAAAGAAATCTAATTCTATTAAACTTATTAAACATATTAATATTTTTTGTTATATAAATGTGATTAATTTATTAAAATAAATTTTATAGAAAATTTTATTTATGTTTAAATATATTAAATATGGGTTTCGAAATTTAAAAAAAATCTAAAATTATAAATTCATTCATAAAATAAATATTATTTCTTGTAAATATTATCAAAAATAATAAATTCATTCTTATATGCTAATAATTTCATAAAATCCATGTTATTTGTAAAAATATTACTTTTAATTATTCACCTCAAAATATGTTTTTATGAAAATACCAAAAATTTGACTTAAGATTATACTATTGTGTTTAATAATGAAATTATTTAAATTTTTTGAAGATAGATTAATACAATTTATGAACTAAATATTTTAATAAATTTCCCATAATATAGTGTCAAATTAATTATATTAGAAGAAATTCTAAAAATTGATAAATATCATTTAATATTATTTCTTATCAATTACTAATTTATTTATAGGTAAAATATTATTCCTATTATAAATATATTTTATTATTTTTTTAATCATAAATAATGTTTTTCCCAAAATAAAATGCCATTTTTTCAAAAAATATATTTATATTTATAAAATGACATTTATTTTCATTTTTCTACACTATTAGAATTTTTTAGTATTAAAAGTAGTATTTATTTTCATTATCCATATTTGAAAATGTGGTTAATATTATTAATAATTTATATTTCAAAAATATTTTTTCAAAGGTTTAAACATATTAGGTTTCATTTTAGATTATTGTTGCATGTGCAACATGCTATCAAAAGCACTGACTTATTTCAAAGTAATCATATATTTAAATTTTACAGTGTTACAACTATCCATTTATAGAAATGCAATTTACCACAAAATAAATTCTGTATTAAACACATACGAAAGGGAATAACACATTTACAACAAAATATTCATCAAAAACACGTAATATAGAATAAGTAATCATATAATTTATCCTAATACCTAATAATAACTTAAGGCTAGCCTATATATTGATCCAAATGGAATGTTGAACACTAAATTTCTTGGACACATGGTTGATATTTAATATTCCAATCATTCATATTCCCTTAAAAATATTCCATAACAGAGATCTTGGTATATACATGATTTTTAGGCCATGTGAGAAAATAATGTATCGCTGGTTCTTTATTCATTATCTTCCCAAAACTGGAGAATCCATTATGGAAACTCATATATTCTAAGGAGGAGAAACACATCATCAACAATAATCAAATAAAAATAAAAATTGAAAATTTAAATTTTTAGTACCCGTGATAAAAAAAGTGTCATTATGATAGGTTTCAATTAAGAACATTATCATGATCCACCTGACAAGTTCCTAATACCATACATTATTTAATTATATCAAAATAATTCCACTACTAGAGGTGTGACCCTAAAATATCTAGGCTCCCATAGTAAATCCAAGGCATTGATAGCATTTGTAATAAACCAACCCTAGATTTCATTTTGAACCTCACTGGACCTTTTTCTCCTCTAGCCCAAAGGGAGTTCCCTATCCCCATGGGCTGGCATCTAGTGACTAGAAATTAATGGAAACCACATTCAGAATTATTTAACCTAAAATAAATTATTTTATATCATAAATATGTTTATAATTTTTTTAACATTCCGTAATTTAAATTTTCATTTAAAAAAATATATATCAAGAAATAAGTAATATAAACAATTTTTATGATTTAAAATTTTTTAATGTAATATAATTTACTATTCTTACCTCCAACTCCCATTTATAGAATAATATTCCACTATAATAATATAACACCACACATATAATGTGCTACTAAATAAAGAAAATAATGATAGAGCATAGGTGGATGAATATTTTTTTTCACAATCATAAAGAAAAACTAAACAAAATATCCTATTAACCTCTTTGTGACTCTTTATATCACACAGACTAATACCAATATCGAGCACACCCAAAGGGAAATCAAGATATAAATAGTAACCTAAAACCTGAATATATAATATAGTAATGATAAATATCATACTATGTAGGATACCTCCCTCTAGCCATTCCATTAAAAATAATATTACTTATAAAATTCATTTTAATCTAGTTTTATGTATTTATATAATATCGGTTTTCAATCGTAGGATCATAAATAACATATATCAAACCCATAACTTTTTTATAAACTTATAATATTATTTTTCTTTAATTTAAAATAAACACTTCAAAAACATTTACTTCTCCTATACCATTTAGCCAAATACCCACCATGAAACATCTTTGAAACCCCACATTTAAATTCTTAAATAACTTTTTTTCCAAACACTATTGAAATAAATTTAAAAGATAAATAATCTAAATATAATAAGATATATAATGACTAAAATTTTAAATGAAAAAAACAATTAAAATCCATTCATATTGATTTTTTTGAATTGACCCAAATACCCAAAACATGATAATATATAAACAAACATAGAAAAAATCAATAAATTAACCATTACAAATAAACCAATCAATAAAGTGTGTTGTGATGTATAAAATAATAGGACAAAATATATCATACGATTAGGATCCTTTGAATTATCCCAAAAAGGATCTAATCATCATGGGACACTTCCTAGGGCTCACATATAACATTTTAAACTGGTAATATAATTTCTACTCTACCACTACTAAACATGTCACGTATATATAAGTCTCATTTAACTATAAATATGCTTGATCCTTATGAAAAAAATGAGATAATTATATATATAATAGTTCCACTAGCTCACCCATTCTAATGGGAAACATTATTTTTTCTTATCTCTATCAATATAGTGTGCCACCTCCAATGTAATAATACCATCTTCATTAAGGTTTGTATTTAACCAAAACATAACTTAGTCACCTAGGACTCTCATGTAATGTATCAAATGGGGGTGAGAAATCAAAATAATTAATATATCACAAGCATTAAATCTATCTTACCTCTTAAACTTTTACATGACATGATCCATTTTCACATTTCAATCACATGACATGAAATACAAAATGTGACACATGTTATAAAATAAAAAACAATTAAAAGTTACAAATAAGGAGTCACTACTCAACAATGTGGATATATAGTATCTTACACACACTAACACAATTTTACATCAATCAATAGTACCAAATGATCATTTCTCAAAAGGGAATTTTCATTCAAAGTCATAAATTAATTGCATTTAAATTACATTTCAATCCATTTTTTCTAAAAAATTCATTATCTGTAACACTTCATCCATTATAATAATTTCTCTAAATAAATAGACACAATACCTATTGGAATGTTTTTTTAAAGAACCATCAAATTTTGTTAAAAATTTATAGGGGTCCAAAACAACACCATTGACTTTACATTAAGACACAAACAGGGATAAAGCATCCTTTAAACCAAACATTTTATTACAAATAATTCTTGAAACACTTTCTCTATAAATTTTATTTTCAAGATCTCACTTGAAATACGAATTAAAATATTTACTAGTTCACTTTGAAAAATAAACCAACATTAAAATATCATAATCAGATCCTAAATTCCATTCATGAAACTTAAAAAACACATGGTATTAAATTCATGATGATACTAATTTAAAATCACTATTAATGTGGGAAGACCATCAGTATAAATGAGAAATATGAAAATAAAAATTTTGATTCATAAAAATCCAATAAAAACATACAATAACATCATTAAAAAAATAAAAATTATAATTTATAACCTGAGACATCTGTGATTTTAAAGTTAAATGTTAGGATTTGAGAAAACCTACCTAAAATGGGTAGCTAATGGTTCAATAATTTTGATATAAGCTAAACAATACCTAAAAAGTGATCAATCATCCTAGATGAAGGAAAACCCAAAAACATATCAACTTAAAACCTATAGGTTGGTATGAATTTAATGTTATTGGAGGAGAAGATGAAACTGAGAGGAATTAGGGAAGAGATGGAAGATGAGTTACAACCAAAGAGTTTTGATCCCCAATCCTGAATAACAAGCTTGGAATCTCCCAAATGAATAAAAATAATTGAAGGGAATGTTCACTATGGAGGTGTATAAGCAAGGGGTAACACACTATATTAGGTGTAGATTAATAATAATTTTTTTATTTTTAATGAAAAGGGTAAAACCTATTATTTTTAAAAAAATATATTTGGGTAACCCACAAGGCTCGGACACATGGTTCTTTAAACCATTCATCAACCATAAAAGAGATACTAGAACCTCTATAAAATATCACATGGTTTCCCTTAGGACCCCACATTTTTTATTAACCATTTAATATCCATGAAAAATGAAAATATATGTAGAAGACTAAAAAATGTAGTTTCTAAACGGTCACTTATAACCATGTGTTACCCATTCAACACACAACAAGTGAAAAAAAATTTATGTTCCAATCTAAAAATATCTTATTATTTTAATTCTACAATGTTTATTTTCAAAAAAATAAATAAACTATATCATGGGTTGTCACATATAAAAACACATTTCATGTAGTTTTGGATAATATATTTATATACCCAAAAGGGTATTCTTAACAAAATTAAATTTCATTTAGGTATATCCTTCCTTGATTAATTTTTTTTATTTTTAGATTATGTAAAAAATAATGTTTAATTTTTTATACCATATTATAGTATTTATATGGATATACATAACATTCACATAATATCTCAATTCAAATCTTACATTATTTCTATAGGGTTTTTTGATTAATGCTTTATTTCATTGGGTCATATAATTCCTTCCTTTATTATGATCATCCATTTTTCTCTTGTTAAAAAGTGATATCATTATGGATAAATCATATCCTTTGTAACGACTATTTTTTAACAGTTCCCATTTCTATTTAAATGTTTGAAAAAAATGTATTCTATATCATTCAAGGTTTTTTTAGGTCTTTTTTGCAATACATTTTACTTTACCTAAAAAGTTTTATTGAAATATTCTCAAAATATTCTATAAGAGTCAATTTTTAATTTCATTAAAAAAGTGTAAAAAATTAATATTTATTTTTCAATGCATAAAAATAAATTCATATTTTATAACTTTTTTCCCCAAATGAGGTTATATATTCAAGTTTATATGGTTTTACAATGTAATATATATTCACTTTTTCCCCAAAAATCCATTTTTATTTATTTTTAATAAAACCAATTTGGGTTGAGTGGGAACTAGAAGCACGAGAAGATTAGAAACCAGAATCAAAACTATAAGAAAAGGGAAACTTATGAAATATGTGGATTTTAAACTGAGGGTTCTCATCAATATTTACATACTGGGTTTTTGGATCTCCTAAGAAAAAATGAAGGGGATGGAGAAGTGTCTTCGTTTCAATCCTTCAAGATAGAAAGGGCGATGTTTATTCACCTCCATCACAGATTCCTATGTTATTATATATTATAGAACCAAGATATTAGTAGGAACTTAATCCTGAACTTCAAACTAATTTTTTTGTGACTCATCAGAATTTTAGTGCCTTATATGAGATTCGTGTTCTTCAATAAGGTGTTCATTTTCACCAATAGTAGGTTAGTTTACCTCTAGCATAGATTTCCCTTTTTAGGGGATCTTTTATGAGTCTCATCTCCTATTTTATCACTAATTATATATTGGACATTAGAATAGGCAAATAAGAGTCGTTATTTATAGGCTTATGTTTTTTCCTTAGAGACACTGAGAAATCCCCTAATTTAGATAGTCCATTATTTTCTCCACCCACACCCATTCAAAGGTAAAACTCAACTACATGAATATCATCATATCCTATGAAATCTGGGTATACTTCCCTTGTTCATCCATAGATTATGTAGGACTCCCAGAAATTCAATAATCACCATATCTAGTTTTATTCCTCATAATAATATTAGTGGTGATTCAATCCCTATTGTCTTTCTAGGTTTCCACCTTTAAGTAGGTTTATAAAATTTATTTTTCTTCATGGAACTAACTATCATACATCATCTCCTATTAAATTTAATTATAGAGATATCACTAAAGATTGAAAACTATATTTGTAAAGTTAAGGTGACCATTACTTCCAAGTTTATTCTTCTCTAATTGATCTCACCATTTTCATTTTGGAAGCCATTGAAATAATACTCTTAAATGTATAAAGGTACTAGCCCCACCAAAAAAGTCATAGGGTCCTTTACTGGTGCCTAATTAACCACTTTCACAAAGGAAACTGAAACTCCTTCAGTAGGAACTGTAATATATTTCTTATCTGTATGTCCCAATGATGGTTTTACACTTTCAATTAAGGCATCACATACCCAGTCATGATCTCAATTATAGGATACATTGACTTCCTCAGTAGATACAACCATATGAAACCAAAACCAAAGAACCATTGATTTAAGATAATTCCAACCATAACTGTCATTACAAACATCATCGGTCCTATGAACTTTAGTTCCCTCAAAGTGAATATAAGTTAAAAGATATAGGTAATTCAGTAGTAGGATCCGTGCACATAACCTTTTGGAAATTTTGAACAAATTTACCTATATAGAAGAAATTAGATAATAAATAATTCAATGATTCATATGAAACCTCATTCCTAGAGAGGTAACCCCTTATACTTTAATTTAGAATTAATCCACTAGGTATTTTGAAACATCGACCTCCAAAAATATATTAGGCATTACAAAATTATAATGGCCATGATTTTAGTAGTCCACATAGAGAAAACATTCAAGATAACCCCCCATAAACCTATGGATTGATATATTATGAATCGTAATGTTTAAGATTGGGTGATTCTGGATGGAATATGGTTCTGTAAGTGGAGACACCTCGGGATATAATACGATTATGGTTTCCTATTCCACCATCCCAGTCACTCAATTATCTTACTCTACTGGGATGAGATCATGTGTTGGGATGCACGGTGATGGAATGAGGGTGTAAATCTCTCCACGATTTCATTGATCCAACGCTCTGTGTTCATCAACTGATGACGAACTGGTTTCCAGGTCTCCACTCCTGCTCCCATGAAAACTTCAGCTCCGTTTCTTTTTCATTGGCCGCTAGGTTCTTTGTCTTCCACCCTAAGTCACTACAAGGTAATAGTGGGTGACCTCAGGAATAGTCAGAGAACACCAAAATTCTTTGTTCGATTTCATGTTCTTTTTTGGTGTGACCTGTTTTGCAGGGGTCAGACATGGAAGGGCGTCATTATCTTTCCAAGATAATACAATTCCTCAGAAAGTGGATTCAAGAAGGCTTTGAGTCAGTGGCGTCCCTTTATGAGAGTACTCATGGTAAATCTATAGTTCTGGTGAGCTGCTGATGAAGATATCCCCGTCGGTCAACCCCATTGTGGATTTGGTTTGGGTTTGTATTTGGGTTCGATGTGGATCTGGTGCATCTTCTTCAGGTTCACTTGGTTCTATCTCAGTGTCTTTACATGGATGTTGGAGATCCCTAAGATGAGGATGGGGGTGTGATGGGGTTTCTGCTTGAGATGGTGTTGAGGTGATCTGCAGGACTCTCCTGGTGGAGACAGTGGTGGTTCCTGGTGAAGGTTGTTACAATGGTGTTGTACCCTAACAATGGTTTTCTCATGACGTCGTGGGTACATGGTGTGTTTTAGGCGAGTCAGTCTTGGACTGGGTTCCTTGACAGTCCTATTGATGGTTGTTTCTTTTGGGTGTATTTATTTGGTTTTTGGGTAGGTCTACACTTGGACTAATTTCCTTGGTCAGATCTCTTATGGATCATCACATGTGATATTTTTTGGGTCTCACTTTTCCTTAAAGTAATTTTTATAAGTTAAAAAAATTTATTATTTGGAATTGGAAGGGTTAAGATAAGAAGGCATACCCGAACATAAGAAGAGGGAGGGTTACATTATAGGTGAAAATCTATCGACTACTAAAATAGGTAGAACCACCTATAATTTCATGATTGAGTATCCCAAGACCATTCACTACCCATGTAATCATCATACTTGAAGTGAATGAGAAGGTGATGTAGGATGAGAATGCCTACAACCACTATGCTCAATAAGCTGTAAGATCTTTTGATGAAGCTGTCAAAGGCACCTACCAGAGGAAAATGAAAACCTGATCTAGCCACCAAGGATTAGTCTATGAGAGATAAATCTATAGAAAATTCCAACGAATAAATGAATAGGGGTGAATCTCATTTAATGAAATTTACTTATTAAAGAAAAATAGAAATATCAGGAAGTGGAAGTCAATGTGAATCTAATGGGAGATCTGTATGCCATACCGTTGTTGGGAAATATGGAAAGCGATGAACATACAAACAACATAAAAGTGAATTCGTAACAGAAAAATCGTTCCCTCAAAAAGTGGATGCAGAAATAAATAGTGTAGAATATAAAGTTGACAAAAAAAGATTTTTACGTTGAAACTCAAAATGGGAAAAACAACAGGACCTAGTCCAGAATAAAGGATCTACTAAAGTAGATAAGTACACGGTAGATACTCCCCATAAACTAAAGGGATCTCAAAAGTAATACTAAAAAAATAGTAGATCAAAGAAGAAGTGTAGATGTTGTCTGAATGTAGCATGAAATGAAGAATGTGGTCTCCTAAATAAACCCAAATAGATCTGACTATGAATGAATAAGATTGATATAAAAAAATGTGCAGATGAAAAAGCACAGGGATATGATCAAAAACTTATACAGATGAAATCTGAATAGATTATAGTAGTTCCACCAGTTCCAGATTAGAAAACTGCTACTTGAAATTGTAACTTCACTTCCTCTAAAAATCCAAGGAGAGAAGAGTCATATGAATCATATATAATGTAGAATCTCCACATGATATCCCATGTATCTCCTAAAATACATGTCATGTCTCCTAAAATATATCAAATATATCTCGTCAAATATATAAAATATATCTCATAAAATATATCAAATATATCTCATCAATGATATCAAATATATATCATAAAATATATCAAATATTTCACAAAAAAGATATAAAATATATCTCAGGGCAAGATGAGAAGGTGCCCCAAACAGTTCCCCCTTTGACATAACTGGGGATCATCCCCAACCCTACAATTAGTCATAAAGTCTAAAATTTTCATCTAGGTTAACTATTGGTAAACATGTCTGACCCATTGTCATCATTGTGGATGTTCTCAAGATTTAACTATCTCAAATCAAGGATATTGTGGGTCTAATGATACTGAACATCGATATGTTTCGACCTTCCATGAAAATTAAAATTCTTTCCCAAAAAATAGCACTCTTACTATCATAAAATAAAACACATCTATCGTGATTAAAATTGAGATTTCAAATAAAAGTTTTCATCCACAAAAATTCTTTTCCTGACTCTAGCTATAATAATCTCCGACTTTGTGGTAGAAAAATCAACAAATCTCTATAACTTAGACTGCCAAGACAAATCTCCCCCATAAAAAATAGAACAAATAGCCTAAAGTAGACTTCCTCGAATCAATATATCCTACCATATATGAATCTGTAAATCCACAAAGCATAAGTTATTATTTTACAAAACATAATCTCATATCAGAAGTACCATCAAGATAATGAAAAATAAACATCACTTCTCTCCAATGTTCTCTACTTGGATTTGATTGAAAACATCTGACCACACCAAATGCATTCACTATATAAGATCTATTACATACCATATCATACATCAAATAAACAACATCATTCAAATAAGGATTGTGTTGAATATCATCTATCTCTATATTTATTAGTAGAAGATGACTGACTAGTACTAAGCATAAAATGTAAAGAAGAAGTAGTACTAACCATTGTAGATCTATCCATCAAAAATCTCTGAAGAACCTTCTCAGTATATCTCTTTTAAGATAACAACAATTTATTGGCCTTCCTGGCATGGGAGATCGACATTCCATGAATCTTTCGAGATGGATACAAGTTTTTTACCACAAAAGACTAACAAAGAACCTTCTTCAACCTATCTTTTCTAGAAACATCATGGACAATAATGATCATATCATCAACATAATGAAATAGTTTAATAAAATTATCATCACAAAATTTCTGAAAAAAACACAATGATTAGAATATGTCTTTCTAAAACCTTGATGAGAAATGACATAATCAAACTTCTTGTACCACTATCTCTGAAGCTTCTTAAATCCATACAATCACTTCTTCAATCTGCATACATAATTCTATTTACCTGTTTCAACAAAACCCTCTGGTTTCTCTATTTAAATCTCCTCCTGTAAATTTACATGGAGGAAATTTGTCTTCAAATACATATCCTCAATATATAGATCCAAAATAGTAGGCAAACCAAGAACAACCCTAATTAATGACATTTTGACAACTGGTGAAAAAATCTCATCAAAATCAAAACCTTTATTCTGATGGAAGACTTAAACAAATAACATTTCCCTGTATCATGGAATATAATTTGATTCTTCATTTTTAATCTGATAAATACACTAATTTTGAAAAGATATCTTACCTGTTGGTAACTTCACCAGATCAAAAGTATGGTTTTCATGCAATGATGTCATCTCGTCATCCATTGTCACAACCCATCTATCCTTCTGTTCACTTTCCATCACCACATCAAAAGATTCTAGTTCTCCCACTTTAGTGAGAAGAACATAATCATCATGTGAATACCGAGTAGAAATTGTATGATGCCGAGATGACCTCCGGGGTGGAATTGCGTATTCATTTAACAGTTCATTGATAACCCATGGAACCAAATCATCAGAAACAAAAGTTGAATCTGAAACATCAACTCCAACCTATTCACCACAATCATCATTCTTCACATCAATCCTATTATTAGAATCAACAACATGAGGTAAATGTGAATCCAAACCTAGCTCAAGATTGAAAAATCCATCAGATGTTAGGGAAGTGTACTTTTATACCTTATCAATATCTGCTATAAGGACCCAGCCTAATAACATTGAATAATCTTGAATTAAGTTAATAATTCACATTGAGGATATTTTCAAGTTTATAGTTTTATAGAATTAGGCCATAACTATTACATTACATCTCAAATATGAAAAAGTAGACACTTCTACTTAGTTTCCATTTTATTAATAAAATAAAAAACCTTAAAAGAAAATAATAATTCTTTTCTTGATATAAATCGTCTTGAATTTTTCATTTCTCTTACCTTTCTTTATATCATGTGAAACATATTTAAAAAACATGGGATGGTCATCAAAAGATCAATAAAGGATATGAAAAAAATAAAGAAAACATTAGTCCATAAACACATACAAGTCAATGAAATGTTACTTTTCAATATTTAACACACCACAAAAAATCATAATATTTATGATTAACACACAGAAATCATAAATCATAAAGGTAAATTGTGGAATCAAGAACATACATATGTTATAGTTTTCACAGCTACATTGGGAGTTAATTTTAGAATACCCGTCAAAGTATATTCCCTAAATCTCTTATAAAAAACATTTACATTTACCTCCATCACATTTCCAATGCATTAGAGAGAAATATCGGGCTCACCCACCCTAGGTTTATCACGGAACCACCCGTATGCGTAAACAATGCTCAAGAACCATAACATAATCATAAAAATGAACAAGTATAAAATAAAGACAACATTTAAACATTGAAATAACAATATATAATTTGAAATAATCAACCCATTATCGAAATAATTTTCAAAAACAAAATATGTAAAAAGATTATATGGTATTTATTTTCATTTAAAAACATTACCGTTTGTTAAGGAAGCCAAATATCAAATAATGCCCGCATCGATAGAAAAGTAATTGTCACCACATATGTTAAAAAGAAACATTATTTTTTTCATTTATAAAATTGATTCAGATATAAAATATTCTAATTGGATGAAAATAAAAATAAAAGGGGTTTATACATCGTATAAAATAATGTCGTGTATAAATCAAAGTATGCCTCAGTGAAAAGAGATTGAGACAAAGTCCCTTGCAAAGATAATGTTTTGGAAATAAAATAGATTGATTATGTGTATTCACAATAATAAAATGTAAAGAAACTATAAATACATGATAATTTATAAAAATTTATTTCTCCCACAATCAAATAACTACACAAACAAGAAAGAGAAGATCAACCCAAAGAATGGAAATTTGGTTAAGAAGTTCCCGTACCTCGTGTATGACTTGACTTGTTCATTCTTTAATCTCCTAAATAATAAACTAAATTGAATTTATACTTGATTAAGAACATTTTTCAAGTTTATTATTCAATTTATACCCCTTATTATGACGTTTTAAACATTACAAAATCATTTAAGTTAATAATGGTTGTTTTGTCAATATGTGGCACTTGAGTCAAAAATGAACATCTAATAATTACAAGTTGTATATATGGTAAAAAGTAAATTATCTATAGAACTATATTAACAGTTTAGATAACATATATATCATATATATCTAGTATATATATGTATTTATAACAGTACATAACGTTTTGAGAAAAGAAATGAAATGCACCCTTCTTGGAGACAATAAGTCGTACGTACACACGAACACTACTTTCATCTCTAATTCGTATTTAATGGAATAAAAACAAAATGATACATAGGTATGTAATAATTACATTATAATATCATATATAATTTCATTAAATCCATCCTTTATATGTTCCATTTATGGAATGAATGAGTTGTGTCACTTTGAGGGGGCGGTAGTCCTCACTTTCTCAAATTAAATTATCTTATTTACCCATTATGGAAACCATAATGGTATACTACAAATGATAAACCAAAGAATAAAAGAGAAAATATAGATATGATATATATCACCAAGAAATACAGTTCCATCTTAATGGACACCATAAGAGGTAGTAGGAGATAATTGAACAATCATCGTTTTGTGAGGTAGTAGTTTGCTGTCCACCGAAACAGTATGTTCGTATCCATTAGATGGAGGTGTGTGGATGAGTAGTTTGAATCCTATTCATAAAAAAACATAGTATATTTAAATTACTGGTTTTTTTATTAAATAATGTATTAAAGAGAGCTTAGGGGGGTTGGATAAAGAAAATAAAAGAAAAGAACTTGAGAGTATACATTAACTTTAAATCAAGTAACTCCCTTTGGTTTGAAGCAAAATGATTTATTGAATTGCCTTATGCCCAGGGGAAGAATTGTAAGAGTAAGATAGGGATATTGGGAGCATTTTGGAGCAGTGTTTTGATGATACAAGGGGCTTGAGAGGTGTGTGTAATGGGTTAGAGGTGGTGGCCTTTTATAAGCGGGAGGAGGGGCACTTTAGGAATGTTTGAATGTATTGTTTTATTAAAAAATTATTTTTGGTTTCAAAAGGTCCAAAAATTATTTAATTCTAATATAAGGTACATATAAGTTGAAATAAAATCATACAATAATAATTGGACTGGTTTTGGATATTTTTTAATCCTTATCTTTTTTATTTAACCACTTGTGAACTTATTTAACTTTTCCATATCCTATTATATATTCATATTATATGGTTAATATATTTACTATAAAATAAAAATAGACCCAAAATGGATCCTTTATGACATTTTCCACATTATTCAGGTTATTTGGCCAAATATTATATTATTATTATTTTATTATTTATTTAAATACTAATTGTTTTAAGAACTCATTTATGTCAATTTATAAATTATTCATATCAAGACATTTTAAAAAATTAAATTACAACATGATTATTTGGAAAAAATATCATTATTTCAAATATAATAAGTTATTATTACCCCTAAAATTTGTGTATGGCTTAAAAAGTTTCAAAATAAATTTATTTTAATACTTATAATATAATTTATTTTAATCCTTTATTAATATAGAAATTAATTCATCACCATTATGTCATAATTAAATTTATTTATATAATGTATAAAAATTATAAATAAAACACCATGATGTAAGAAATTTCCTTATATTTCAAAATAATATTTACAGTCAAAGATATCACTTTTATAACCCCATATACAATTTGTTTACTAAAAGATATATGTTTTTGTTATTTTTGTCCTTACTTTAAATTAATTAATATAAAATGTCATTATCACTCCCAAGTGGCTCCATAGGGTCCCAAAATTGACCCACTGATACCCATGGTGGTACGTTTATTATCCAATAGGGTTTGGATAAGTTTAAGGGTAATTTAATATAACTGTAATATTATTTTTTACCCTTATTTACCAGATTTATCTCTTAATCATGGTAAATAAAATATTTACTAATGTATTCCTAATGATTAAAATTAAAAGTTACCTATTTAAAAAATTTGTACATACTGATTCCAAATAGGGAATTCAATTTTCCAAATTCAAAACACAGAAGTGGCATAAATTAATTTAAAATCAATTCTTGTTGTCAAACCAAAAAGTGTGTTTTTAAGAAATAATAACTATCAAATGATTTACCTTTGTTTAGGTCCAATTTAAGAGTGAAATTACTTCCAATGACCAACATTGGATTAAATGGTAAAAAATCCAATTACAATTCAAATATAATTTAAAGAAAAATTTAACTATATTAATAAATTAGATTAAAAGGCAGTTTTGAATTAAAATGCATAATTTTTCGCTATTCATTAAAAAATGTACAATATCCGAAAAATACCAAAATTTCATCCAAAGTAAATCTTGATTTCCCGATTATAAATAAGAATATTATTTTTTCAAATATAAATTATAAACGGGTGAAAAAATATATTTAAACATGATTTTCTATCAAAAGGCGTTAAATCGTCCTTTCAAAGAATATTAGAGTGTTTATGCCTAAAATTGGATTCATTCACATTTTAAGCTTCTGCCTTTTATTAGATAAATGTAAAAACGATCAACAAACATTTATAATCCTATTTTAGTTAGATTTGTTTATTCCCGCCAATACAAAAACTGTGCCTTAACTACCATTTAAAATAATAATAATATTATATTATATTTCAGTAGAACTAAACATTGTGTGCAACGTAGGATTTCAAAGAAACCCATTGTTGCGTATCGAGTACGCCATCGAACATAGCATCCCATTTAATGAAAAATTAATATTTAATTCACAAATATTAATAAATATGAGAATATCGTATTCTTTATTTACTTGGGATGTTTCATACATCCATCATTTTAGAAATTGTGTCATTGCAATTTTATTCACTTATCAAATAAATGGGAGTATCTATCCCTTATAAAATTATCAGATTCCCACATTTCCTCTTCAACAATATGGTTTTTCCAAAAAACTTAAACCTAATGAATTACCTTATTCTGCAACATTTTCTCTCTCTGTTCAAGAATCTGGACTGGTTGTTCCTCATAAGAACAATTCTCTTCCAACTGAACTACCTCTGGACTCAAAACATGAAATAGATCTTTCATATACACTATGAACATTGAAACAGGGAAATCATTATGTACCTGGGATAAACTTGGAGGTAAAGCCATTCTGTAGGAATCTGATCCAAATTTATCCAAGATTTCAAAGGGTCCAATGAACCACTAACAAAAAATTCCATTCTTGTAAAAACACATCAAACTTTTCGACGAAGAAACTTTGAGAATGACATGATCACCATCCTTGAAAGAAAGATCCTTCCTCTGATTATCCTCATAATTTTTCTGCATGCTCTAAGTTTTTCTCATGTTGTTCTGAATCAATTGAACTTTTTCTACCATCGCTTTTTCTAATTCTGGTCTTATTAGTTTCCTTTCACCTACTTCATCCCAAAAAGCTGGAGTTGGACATCACTTTCCATATATAGCCTCAAATGGATCCATCTCTATACAAGAATGAAAAATTTTATTGTAAGAAAATTCAACCAAAGAAATATGTTGGTCCCAACATCCCTGTTAATCCATTGAGAAAGCACATAACATATCTTCCTATGTCTGAATTGTTCGTTCTAACTTCCCATCTGATTGTGGATGAAAAGCTATACTAAAATTTAATTCTGTACCCAAGGACTTCTTAAGGCCTTTCCAAAAGTTAGAAGTAAACACGTGATCATGATTAGAAACAATGGAGAAGGGAACTCCATGAAACTTGACTATATTTTGAACATTAAACCAATAAAATTGATCTAGAGATAATTTATATCAAATAAGAAGGAAATGAGAAGATCCAGTCAATCGATCAATAATAAAATGGATTTCATTATTACCTCAAGAAATCTTTGGTAATCCCATGAAGAAAACCATTGACACATTTTCAAATTTTCACTCTTGCACTGGTAAAGGATGAAGCATCCATTTCGGTAACTACCGCTATATTTTAACCTATTTACAAGTCAAACACATCACATTAAAGCTATTAGAATCTGTTTTCAATCCATCCCACCAGTAATACTCTCGAAGATCTCTGTACATCTTAGTACAGCCAAGATAAACTAAAAATAGAAAATTACGATCTTCACAAAACAACTCATTTATCAACATAGAATCCCAAGGCCCACATAATCTAGTCATAAATCTAAAAATACAATCTTTATCAATGTTAAAATCATGAAACTCACCCTTATGAACTAACTCTACATTTTTCTATAACTCATTATCTTTCTTCTATGCTGGCTTAATTTTGTATGATACTGATGATTTCACTAACACCTGAAACAAACCAGTTGAATTTAGTGCACCAACAACTTATATTCCAATGTTCAACAAATTTTTAATCAAAGGATCATGTTCCAAATGTAACATGGTTAATTTAGCATTAATTTTTCGACTCATAACATCATACACTTTATTTTTATTTTCCTAGATGGTAATGAATTATGAAATCATAATCCTTGATTAATTACAGCCATCTCTTTGGTCTCATGTTCAATTATTTATGAGTGAATATGTACTTCAAAATTTTGTGGTCAGTATATATTTCACATTTTACTCCATACAGATGATGCCTCCAAAATTTTAAAGCAAAAAAATAGAGGCTAATTCCAAATCATGTGTGGGTTAAATTAGCTCATGAGGTTTCTGCTGAAGCAAATCATACATAATTACCTGATCATTCTGAATTAGGACACAACCAAGTCCTTTCAATAAAGCATAACTTTAGATAACAAATTTCCCATCTCTAGAAGGAAGTGCCAGAACTGGATCATTCTCTAATCTTCTTTTCAATTTTTAAAATCAATCATCACATTATTTTTTCTAAATGATCTTAACAACTCTTCGAGATAACTTAGTCATTGGGCTAGATAACCGTGAATGTTTTTCAAAAAACCTCTTATAATAACCTTATGAACCAATAAAACTACTGATCTCGGTAATATTTGTGGTTCTTGTCCATTCTTCAACAAATTTTGTTTTAGCAGGATCAACAGTTATGCCCTTTTTAAAACAATGTGACCAAGGAATGAAATTTTTTGTAAACAAAACTCAGACTTGACGAATTTCTCATACAATTTATTTTCTTTTAAGGTTTGAAAGACAAAACTTATATGAATTTCATTTTCATTTATAATTTTGGAATAAACCAAAATATGATCAATAAATACAACCAAAAACTTATCCATGAACTCAAAGAAAATTATATTCCTAAGATCCCTAAATATAACAGGTGCATTGGTTAACCCAAATGGAATAAATACTAAATTATAATGGCCATATCTAGTACAAAAAATGGCCTTTAGAATGTATAGTTCCTTTAATTTCAACTGATGGTACCCCGATCTGAAGTCAATATTGGAAAAATACTAAGCTCTCTGGAGCTGATCAAACAAATCATCGATATGAGGGAAATGATACTTGTTCTTAACAGTGAAGTTATTCAATTCTCTATAACCAAGGAAATGTCTCATTAAACCATATTTATTTTTAACAAAAAAGGCATGGGAACCCCATGATGATGTGACAGGTCTAATGAAACCATTATATAATAACACCTGCAATTGATTCTTTAACTCTAAAAGGTCAATTTTAGCCATTTGATAAAGAGTTTTTAAAATTGTAAAAGCATCAGGAAATAATTAAATAGTAAATTAAACTTCTTGATCATGTTTTATACCAGGCAACTCATCAGAAAAAATATCAAGATACTCAATTACCACTGAAACATCATTAATCAGAACAGTTCTTTTGTTTTCAACAATATGTTCAAGGAAACATTCATTTCCATCTTTTGCAATTTTCTCAGCTTCCAAAAATGTTTCTAAAATTAAGGGTTCATTATTGTACACAAACTGAAATTATTTCTAAAAAGTACCCTCTTTAGCTCTACAATTCATCTTAGCATGATAAATAGAAAGCCAATATATAACCAAAATAACATCAAACTCTAATAGAAGAAAAACAATAAGGCTTCATAGTAGATTCCTTCAGCACATAAGGACATAAAGGTTCTTATAATTTCTCTTTTGTCTCAAAATTTCTTCCAGGTGTTTTTACTATATGTTCAAGATTCATATCTTGAGATGGAATCCCCAATTTTGTAAAAACAGTCTTCGAAATGAAATAATGTGTAGACCCTGAATCAAAAAACACATTAGAATAATATGAATAAAAAAATAGTGTACCTGATACAACTTCATTCGATGGACCAACATCTTCTGAAGTAGTTACAAAGTATTTCACCACCCCTTTCAGTATGTAGTCTAGCTGCTTTCCCTTATTTCAGTTCTTTGTTGGACACTCATTTTCATAAGACCCATTTCATTGCACCTAAAACATTTTACTGACTGTTAATCAGATTTTTTCTTACTATTACCATGATAATTGTTTTTGTAATTACGATCTTTATGCCCCATTTTACCACATCAGTTGCACTTAACAGAATTAAAAATACATTTCCCAACGTTATTTTTACAACAATTATCACAAACTATAAACTTAATTTTCATACAATCATACTTTTTTGAAGAGTTCTTCCCATTCTTCTTCCACCTTGACCTCTTATTCTGTTTTTTTAAAGAATACATGATCATTAGAAAACTATATTTTCTCCTTCTCCGCACAATAAAGAAAGTTTTTCATGACTTTTGAACTCATAAGAAGCTAAAGCCCTTCGATAAATTGGATTTAATCCTGAGTAAAAATGGTTGATTTTACTATCAAGATCTGATATAAAATTTGGATCATACCATTCCAGTTGAGTGAATTTTGATTCATAAGAAGCCACTAATTCATCCTCATGCCTCAATTCCATGAATTGTTTTTCAATCCTAAGGCAAACTACCTTAAGAAAATATTTCTGAAGAAAAATTCCTTTGAATTTATCCAAATCATGAGAATCAATATTCTCACTATTCATGATATTTTTCACTATCAACCACCCCTGATAAGATTCACCTTCAAAATGGTAAACAAAAAGTCTATCCTTTTGATGTTCTGAACACCCCATGACCTCAAAAATATTCTTCAATTCTTTAATCCACCATTCAGCAGGAATATGGCCATATGATCTTCTAAATGATGAAGGATGTTTACTCATGAAATTATCTACTACCAACATGTTCCTTTGTGGTTGATCTGGATGATCTCATGAATAGATACCACCACCATTTATTGCCTAAGTCAATTGTACCATCACTACAAAAAACTGATCTGTTCTAATTCTGACAATCTCAGGTTACTAATTTGAAAAGTTGTTTTCCTCACGATGTTGTCCAATCATATCACCCCTATTTTCTTTGCAGAAAACCATTCTAAACACATAAATATCTTTAGAAAAGAAACATGGTAATCTTTAAATGCTATATCATTTCAATATTAACATAAATTAATTTATGGATATTAATTTAACAATACACTAACATCTAAAGTTGTTTAAATAGACCTATGAAACCAACTATAAAGACCCTGCCTTATAACATTACATAATCTTAAATTAAGTTAATAATTCACATTGAATATCTTTTCCGGTTTAGAGTTTTAGAGAATTAGGCCATAACAATTACATTACATATCAAATATTATAAAGTAGACACTTCTTCTCGGTATCTATTTTTTCATAAAATAAAAACCCTAAATATAAAACAATACTTCATTTTCTTGAAATAAATCTTAATGAATTATTAATTTCTCCTACCCTTCCTTATATCCTATTAAAAACATTTCAAAAACTTGGGATGATCATAAAAATATCAGTAAGGGTTATGAAAAAAGGAAAGAAAACAATAGTCCATCATTACATACATGTCAATGAAATCATACTTTTCAATCTTTAACATACCACACAAGATCATAATATTTATGAATAACACAAATAAATCATAAATCATAGAGTTAACTTGTGGAATCCACAACATAATTACGTTATAGCTTTCACAGTAATGTAGGGAGTTACATTTGGAATACCCATCATAGTATATTCTGTAAATATCATTGGAGAAACATTTACATTTACCTTTTTCATGTTAACCAATGCATTGGAGAGCTATCTCAGGATAACCCACCCTAGGTTTATCCAGGAACCACTCATATAAGTAAACAATTCCCAAGAACCATAACATAATCACAACACATGAATAAGCATAAAAAAGATAACATTTCCAAATTTCAATCAAAATATATCATTTGACATAATAAATCCATTATTGAAACAATTTTCAATACCAAAATACGTAAAAAAAGTATATGGTATTTTTTTAATTTTAAAAATATTACGGCTTGTTAAGGAAGCCAAATATAAAATAATTCTCATGGTAGAGGAAACGTCATTATCACTACATACATTAAAAAGAAACATTATTATTTTCATTTAGTAAAATGACTCATAATGAAAATATTCCCTTTGAATGAAATTAACATTAAAAGGGTTTTATAAACCATATAAAATAAAGTCGTGTATAAATCAAAGTATGCCTCAATGAAAGGATATTGAGAGAAGTCCCTTAAAAAGATCATTTTTGTAAATAAAATAGATCAATTATGTGTATCCACTATAAGAACACATAATGATAGTATAAATACATGATAAGATATAAAAATTAAGTTATCACATAATCAAAGAACAACATAAACAATAAAGAAAATATCCACCCAAAGAATAGAAATCGGGTTAAGAAGTTCATTTACCTCGTGTCCGACTTAACTCGTTTGTTATTAAATATCTTAAATAATAAAATAAAGTTAATTTATATTTTCTTAAGAACCTATTTAAATTTTATTATTAATTTTATACCACTTATTACCACATTATAAACATTACAAAATCATTTAAGTTAATAACGGTTATTTTGTGGATATTTGGTACTTGAGTAAAAAATAAACTTCTTATAATTACAAGTTGCCTATTTGGTCCAATGTAAATTATCTCCAGAATTATATTAATGATTTAGATATCATATATATCATATATATCATGTATATATATGTATTTATAACCATACATAACATTTTAAGATAAGAAATGAAATTCACCGTTCATGGAGATGGTAAGCCATACGTACGCATGAACACTACTTTCATTTATTTTTCATATTTAATGTAATGAAAACATAATTATACAAAATTATAGAATAATTAAATTATAATATCATGTATAATTTCATTAACTTCATCCTTTATATGTTCCATGTATGGCTTGAACGAGTCGTATCACTTTGAGGGGGCGGTAGTCCGCACTTCCTCAAATGAAATTATCGTATCTAACTATTATGGAAACCACAAAGGTATGATATAAATGAAAAAATAAATAAAAATATAGAAAATATAAATATATTATATATCACATATTAATATAGTTCCATTTTATTGGCCACCACAAGTGGCGGTAGGAGATAATTGAACAATCATCATTTCCTGTGGAAGTATTTCACCTTGCACAGAAACGGTATGTTTGTATCCATTATATGGAAGTGTGGGGATGTGTAGTTAGAATAATCACCTTCAAAACAACATTGTATATTTAATATACTGGTGTTGTTATAAAATAATGAAATTAATAGAGTTTAGGGTGCTTGGAGAAAGAAAATTAAAGAAAAGAACTAGAGATAATACATTATCTTTAAATCAGTCAACTCCATTTGGATTAAACCAAAATGCTCTATTGAATATCCTTATTACTAGAGGAAGGATTCTAGAATTAATAGAAATATTTTGGGAGATTTTTGGAGAATAGTTTTCTTGATCCAAGGGGCTTGAGAGGTGTGTGTAATGGGTTATAGGTGTTGTCTTTTTATAAGAGGGAGTAAGGGCTCTTTAAGAATGTCTGAAAGTATTATTTTATTATAAAATGATTTTCTATTTCAAAATGTTCAAAAATTATTTAATTCCAATCTATGGTACATATATTCTTAAATAAAATCATCCAATAATAATTGGATATGTTTTGGATATTTTTTAATCCTTATATTATTTATTTAACCCTTTGTTAACTTATTTAACTTTTACCATGTCCTCTTATAATTTCATAGTATATGGTTAATGTATTTTGTAAAAAAATTTAAAGAGACCAAAAATGGATCCTTTATTCCATTTTTATGATTATTTATGTCATGTATATGAATCATAGATTTTTAGGATTATTTTATCATTTAATAAAATATTAATTGTTTTAAAAACCCATTTATGTCAATTTATAAATAATTCATATAAAGACTTTTAAAAAATCTATAACATCTTGATTCATTAGAAAAACTATAATTAATTCAAATATAATAAATCATTGTTACACCTTAAATTATTTTATGTCCTAAAAAGTATCAGAATAATTTTATTTTAATATTTATAATATAATATATTTGAATACTCTATTAATGAAGCAATTACTTTATCAACATTGTGTCATAATTAAATTTATTTATATAATGTCTAAATATCGTAAATAAAATACCATGATGTAGAAAATATTTTTATCTTTCAAAATAATGTATATAG
This sequence comes from Viscum album, assembly GCA_963277665.1. Classification (NCBI taxonomy): domain Eukaryota; kingdom Viridiplantae; phylum Streptophyta; class Magnoliopsida; order Santalales; family Viscaceae; genus Viscum; species Viscum album. The sequence continues at coordinate 130,440,162 of OY728138.1, read as the reverse complement.
TCATAGAGATCACTTATATAACCCCATATACAATTGTTTTACTAAAAGATATATTTTTATGTTACTTTTGTCCTTACAATAAATTAATTAATATAAAATGTCATTACCACTCCCATGTGGCTCAATGGGGTCCCAAAATCATCCCAAGGATTCCCATGGTCGGACATGTTTCATACAATAGGGTTAGGACAAGTTTAATGGTAATTTAATATTATTATAATATTATTTTTCACCCTTATTTACCAAATTGACCCTTTAATCATAGTAAATAAAATATTTACTGAAGTAAATATTCATAATGTCTAAGAATAAAAGTTAACTATTTGGCGGGAAATCCTATACCCACTATTTTCCCTCTTATACCCATAGGTTGAAATAATATATTTATGTAGATATAAACAATAAAATGGATAAGCGGCGTAGGTTTATTGGTGAGTCGTTGTGTGTTAAATCCACCGATGTCAGGATCAAAACTCGTGCACTGATTTTTTCCTAATACAGCGAGTGAGAATCGTATTTAAAAATGAATATAGATATTTTAATTTCCCAGCGACATATATGGGTTAGTTAGTTGCTATAGGGTTTTAGGGAAAGCTGCGGGTTCAAAACCCAACGACATATTTTTTTCAAAATATGGACAAATATTAATATATTTAGAAAAATATAGGTACACTTTAACGTAAGTGCTGTAGGTGAAGTGGTGAGGCGCGTCGAGTGTAAAAAAGCAGTTTACAGTCGGTGTGGGTTCAAGAAATCTAGGCCTTGATTTTTTACTAAATTTATACCCACAGTTTTAAAACAGTGGGTAAAAGGAATTTATATCCTCGAAATGGGTATGAGGCTTTTACACAGTGGCAAAAAAATATATGGCCACAGTTGGGAAAACCATGGGTATAGGCTGTAGACATTTCCTCACACCTCAGTTACTGATGGTTCCCCAAACCATGGGTATAGGTTATACCCACAGTTTGGGGGGGGGTATAACCACAGTTTTGAACCATGGCCATGATCATTTTTTCAGTATTATTATGAAATAATAACTATCAAAAGATTTAACTTTGTTTATGTCCAATTAAAGAGTGAAATTACTTCAATGACCAACATTGGATTAAATAGTAAAAATATAATCCAATTTCACTTTAAAACCAATTAAAATAACAATCTATCTATATAAATAAATTATATTTAAATGATGTTTTGAATTAAAATGTAGTATTTTTTACTACTCATTAAAAATGAACAATTTCAGAAAAATACCAAAATTTCATCCAATTTTTTTGAGGTTCCAATTATAAATAAGAATACTATTTAGTCAAATATAACATATAAAATTGACATAAATTAGATTTAAAAAGGGTTTTACATTAAAAGGTAGTAAATCGACCTTTTAAATAATATTAGAGTGTTTATTCTTAAAATTTTATTCATTCGCATTTAAAGTTTCTAAATTTTATTGGATAAATGTAAAAACAATTAAAAAACATGTATAATCATATTTTAGTTAGTTTAGTTTATTCCCATGAATATAATGACTATGCGTTAACTACAATTTAAATAATAATAATATATTATTTTTTGGTATAACTCAATGTTTTGTGGAACGTATGATTTCAAGGAAACCTGTTGTTGCATATCGAGTATACCATCGAATATAGCATCCCATTTAAAGTAAAATTAATTTTCAGTTCACAAATAAAATCTAAATATGAAAATGTCATATTTTTTATTTACCTGGGATGTTTCATATTCAATAGTCTGGTCCTCTCAAAACACAACATCATGGCTTATGACAGGTTTCTTCAAATAAAGATCAAATTAATTGTACCCAACTCATCGTGTCCATAGTCAATAAAAATACATTGTCATGACTTACCATCCATCTTTTATATCTCATATCTAGGAACATAAACATAATCATTGCAACAAAAAACATTCAATTATTCATACTTGATTTTTTTTCCATACCAAAACTTATCATGAGTGTCTATCGGTAGAGCAACTACAAGTGATAAATTGATAATAAAAGCAGTAGTATGTAAAGACTCATCCAAAAAGTGTACATGTAAATTTTATTTTGAAAGAAAAAAAAATACTTCCAATATGTCTTGTTCAACTACTCAGTAACACCATTCAGTTGAGGTGTCTTAGGAGGTTTATTCTGATGTATAATACCTTCCTTCCAGCAATAATGATCAAACATACTACAATACAATCCCCCATTTTCAGCACGAGTAAATTTAAATTTCTTTCCTGATTCTATCTCAACATAAACATGAAATTTCTTAAAACCAATGAGCACCTAGCTTTTGGAATTCAAAACATAAACCAAAATCTTCGATGAGTGTTCATAAATAAATGTCACAAAATTAAGACCATAACTAAAGGACTTATATTTCAAAAGACCTCAAACATTATAATGTACTAATTGAAGTACTTGTGAATTCTTGTGTGAAGGATGTCTACTGAAAATCACCCTAATCTATTTTCCATCCATACAGTGATCACACATGTCCATACTGACACTATTTAAATCTAGAAGAAAATTATCATGACCAAACAACCAATATCTTTCTCACTAATGTGACTATGCCTTTTATGCCGCAACTTGGACTAAATAATTTACTCAACAACACAAGCAGTAGCACATGAAATAGAAGCTTTAGTCCAGTACAAAACTGACCGCTTCTTCAATAGAGCCACAATCAAAATTCCCAATGAAAAATTTTATTGGAAATTATTAAAGTACTGATACACCCATCATCATCAAGAACTCCAGTAGAAATAATATTCAATAGAACCTCTAGCGCATGTTGAACATTCATTAAAATTATCTTACATCCTTTAATTGTCTCTAAACAAATAGTCCTTATAACGACAACAAAATCATCTTGATAATTAATACCCATCTTTAAAATCGCAAAAGTAAATGGGTTGTAAGTTGTAAAGATCTCTTTCTTCGATGTCACTTGAAAATAGGCACCACTGTCAACAACCCAACACGAATGATTAGAAACAATATCAAAGGAGTCATAAACAATTAGAATATCACCCCCTATAGCAGAAACAAACATTATCACCTCCATCAACATTCTTCTTCGGTGGATTTTCCTTCCTTCAGTTTTCCCTTTTCATATGATAAAAAAACTTCTTAACATACCCCTTCTTCCAAAAAATGATTAAATTCAAAATCTTTATGCCTAGATATAGATTTTCTTCTGCTCTTACTCATTCCACAACTTCTCTTTCATTGATTCCTTTCCTAAATTCTCTCCTATTATTTGTGACTAAAATCTCTGAAGAAGATTTCTTTTGAGTGCGTCCTCTAACTTCTTCATTCAAAACAACAGAATTAACAAAAATAAATGCCACAACACCAATTGAAGTAGAACCAGTTAGAGTAACACTGAAATTCTTCCAATAATGGGGTAATGTTTTAAGTAATGAAATAGTTAAAAAGTCATCTTAAAAATTTATACCAATGCCAAAAAATTGATCAAAAAATCCCTAATATTCACTTAAATAATCATAAATAGACTTTCCTTCTCTATACCTCATGTTTATCATTTTTTTGAGATGAAAAACTTATTATTTTCTGTATAGGAATCATAGGTAGTCTCGAGCTTCTCCCGTAAAGTTTTGGCATGGGAGATGTTGACAATGTGGTTCATCATGTTGTCTTAGAACCATTGGTGAATGAAACCACAAACCATCTCATAATCGAATTCCCATTCTTCATCTGACATTCTATCTGTCTTATGGGTTTTAAACACCAGAATATGCATTCACATGACAAAAAGAAGAACCTTCATTTTAAGTCTCCACATATGTTAATTGGTACCACTTAATTAAATTATCTATCTATAATCAGATTTCATAATTAAAATCAAATATAAACTAAACCCACTAATACCAAATTTTGGAACAGATTGAAAGTGATGAATGTGCAAAAAACAGAAAGGAGAACGCTTAGCATAAAAATATTTCCCTCAAACAACGGATGTAGAGTGAAAAAAATAAGTGCAGAATATAACGTTGACTCCATAAATTTTTATGTAGAAAATCCAAAAGTGAAAAACCATGAGACCTAGTCTAGAAATATAGATCCACTAAAATAGATAAGTATATGGTATAGACTCACCAAAAATTGAAGGTATATCAAAATTTATATGAAGAAAAATAATGGATCAACGACATAGTATAGATGCAGTCTAAATGTCTCCTGAAATGAAGAATGTAGCCTTATAAAGAAACCCAAATAGATATTACCATGATAGAAGGAGATAGATGTTAAAGAAAAAGTGCAGATGAAAAAGCACTTGGATGACATAAAAAACAATCATAGATGAAAGTCGACTAGACCAGAGTAGTTCCACTAGATGCAGATCTGAAAACCGCTACTTGAAATCGCAAACGAACTTCTATAAAAAATCAAGAGAGAAGAGTCACATGACTAATATATAATAGGGAGTCACCACATGATATCTCATGTATCTCTAGAAATATATCTTATATCATCTCAAAGATATAAAATATATCTTATCAAAGATATCAAATATATCTCATCAAATAAATCAAATAAATCTCATCAAAGATATCTAAGATATCTCATTAAATATATAAAATCTATCATTGCAAAGATATCAAGTATATCTCGGGGCCAGATGAAGAGGATACCCAACACAATGAATACAAGATCAAGCCACCAAGGAGTAGTCGATGAGATTAGAATCTACATAAAATTCGAAAGAATAAATGGATATTGGTGAATATCCTTTATGGAAATCTAATAATTAATTACAAATGAGAATATCAATAATTATAAGTAAATGTGAATCTAATTGAAGATCTTTACTCCAAACCATTGTCTAGAAGTGGGTGTGAGTCCCCTCCTTTGAAGGGGGGGGGGATAATAGCCCTAGCGAATAAGTATATTATGAGAAGAAGCAACATTAAAGATGGAGTTGCTTCAACATTTTATCTCTCCATTCCCATGTATTTTAATTTTTTAAATATAGAAAGAAATGATAATGTTTCATAAGAATAAATAAAGGGTTCCATTACACTTAGGTATGTTTTTATCATCAAATATAAATTTCTAATCTTTAACATAATTTCTTTTCAAGGATTAGAATTATTTTAAAATTATGGTTTTCAATGCCCTGTATTATTGCACTATAAATATTTTTTACAGCGACATGAAAGTATATTTTCATACCTATGTTACTTAATAATTATGAAAATTAATTTTTAAAATTTCAAATCCATTTCCTCTAATAATCACAAAGATCTATCTCTTTTGGAGTAATTTTACTTGTATTTCCCTCTTAATGCTTTTATGAATTTATAATTAATACATCACCTTGTTTGTAGGGTTTATGTTCTTAAGAAAAATTTATCTCTCTTCTATATTTATTTTTCCCCTTCAAATATATTTTCTAAATTATAATTGATATATTCTATATAATTTCTAGTATTTATATATTTAATTTTCTAATATTTATTAAACCATAAATGCACTGTTATCTATGGAATCAATTTGAATGGTTTTCCCCTAAATTTATTCCTTTATTGATTATAGAAAATTTTAAAATTTTCTAAATTATTATTTAAACATTTTATTATAGTTTGATATGGAAATTTGACTTTGTATTTTATTTTTTATTATTTACATCCATATGAGGAATTCAATATACTTATTTAGGAATGGGTAGGGAAACCAATTATATATACCCTTAGTGAATATTTAGGTATCATAAGAAAAACTAACTTGGGTATTTGGAATATATCATACCATCTTTATATATATGGTCTTGTTGCAAGGCCTTAATACTAAGATTAATATATCATATTATATAAATTCTATAACTACAAAATATATAATTATTGTATATATTATTAATTTTATTATTTTGTTATTCATTGATATGTTCCACACTTATGTTAATAGTTTTATGGAATAATAGGTTATTATTTATTCTTACCATAGTTAGCATTCATTTTTTATTACATGATAGATTCCATATTTATGTTACACCATATTGAGAATATATGATCTACCATTTTATGTTTCTATTTCATTAGGTTATGAATAATAATATTATATATGAAATTATTCGATGGCTATCATGTGTGGAAAATTTTTTGAGGGATATTAAAGATATTTTTTACGATAAGAAATTATTGGTTTAGTGGGAAAGTTTCCCATATCACATGAAAGATATATCTTTTTATAGTTAAAGGGTTTTCCAAACTCTAACAAACTCTAAACCAAAATGATCTTATATACATAATAGAATCAATATTTATTATTTATATTTTATTTGTGAACGGTTTTTTCTTGGCCATTTTTGTTGGTATCAAATCTAGTTTCTAAATAAAGTGTTTTTTCCATCAGATATTAGAGTATGGATCTAGTTTTTCTCATCATCTCCTTTGTTAGGGCCATTAAAAGCTTCCAAGAAATCATCTCATGTAGGAAGCCCCTAATTGTGTGGTTCCTAATTTTCATTTATATTGAATCATTCCAACCTCTCTTGGGATACATTGACACACATATTTTCCCATATATCTCTTCAATAGTGTGACCCTATACGTTTACAGTACCACTCTGATTCATATTCACCAACACTCTCTATTTTAGATGGATCTTATACTATAAATTAATTTAAAATAAGGATCCTAAGATACCTCATTCAAATGATTTGTTACTATATATTGCCTTTATCATTATGAAACCTGACCAAAAAATAACCAACCTAGGATAAAATTTATCCCTCCATCATAGTGACATCAATGGCAATCACAAAATTCTCTCACATGAGTCCAAATTCAAAAAACAATCATTTAAAAGAAATGTTCCACATCAACACAATTTACGTTATTGTGTCCCATTCCATAATTACATATAACATATGATCAGGTATTTCCTTAGTAATTGTTTTCTGATCATATGTTATCCATAAATTATAGGAACCTTAGATAATATAAAATTACATATAACAATGATGATAAGGATTGACTCTCATAGAAATTATGAATTATTCTTCAGAGCCTATGGTTCCCATCATAGCTATTCCAAATCGATCCCATGCTCACCGAGTTTGAGATAAGAATAATAGGGATTGATTATACAACAAGAGGTATAAATGGTAGTCAATATGTCTTAATCGTAACTTTTATACACTATTTTATAATATTTTTTTGTTAAACTAACATTATCAACCTATCTATTTTTTAATGGATGAAAGGTGATTATAAATTATCATTTAACCATGTGTAATCCAAAATACCATCAACAAGGGAAAATTTTAAAGTGAACCAAAAAGGATTTTTCAATAATAATCCCTACACCACAACATTTATATGAAATTATACCAAGTAGTTCACCCCACCGGAAATTAATCTATTTGGAGTAGGACTTGGTTATATAACTTGAATCTAAAATATGAAAAAATAATAATCTCATGTCTTAGAAAGGAACAATAAATGGTAATAGATGAATGAACATAGAAGGAACCACTTTATTCATCCCCACAAAACCTTATAAGATACAACATGAATTTTTATAAATAATCAACCTATATGGTTTTTCCCTTTAAATGGATACCTAAATATCCTTTATTATGGGACCAATCCTTACCCCAAAAAATTTGTTTCTCCCAATATGTTGATAAAATCAGGGGATCCAAGCTGTATAGATTCAAACTATTAAATTTATAAACAATGAGGGATTTTGGAGATCCTCTCATGAATATATTATTCCTCAAAAATCATGGTTTTCATTTATTTACTTTCATTACATGGATAATCGGTATTGTAATTAGGATGGAATTATCAAACAAGACAAGATTCTATAAGAGAGTATGTAGAAATTTAATAATTCCATATGATAGATGGGATAACCTCTCATTATTCAAATTATGGTATACATTTCATCCATATGAAATATCCAACGCATTAACCAAATTTTAGTAGCATAATGAGATATAAAAATGGATAACACCAACTAAAATAGTTTACTTTTTATGGAGATAAATTGACCATATAATATACCATAATTTCCAAGAATATTTTTTTTAAAATTAGATGGAATTATTTGTAGACCGCACGCTTTGACGACACGTGATTCCAAGACTCAGTGATCCCGTAATGGAATTGTGATCTTTTTTGTTCATTTTAGTAAACATGCAAGAGAGTTTTTTAAATTTTAAACCAGTTCGTGGATCAAAAAATATATGGGAATAGGTAAATAAAAATTCTAGGATTCTCCTAGAAAGTATCTAAGTTCAACCGGCAAGGCTCGAACAAAATGGGTAATTTTCAGACATTCTGGAAAAAATTATCATAAAAAGATTTTTTATTTTGTTTTTCTCACCATTGAGTAGCGGATGGTAGTGCTTCAGTGTGGTGACGAAGAATGTTAAAGAAATCTCATTAACGACTCTATTTTTGGCAGCATAACGATGCATTAAATGAAGTGTAATAGATATGCTTGTTCATAAATGGACCAATGTAACAATGTGACAACGCCGTGTAATAGAAACAATGCAATGTGTTTTATTTTTAATAGGCTAAAGAGTTGGAGAAATTATAATTTAATAAAGGAAATTATCTAAAGAACCCATGGAAAGGATTTCCTCCGACGACGAATGATGAACATTGGTAGGATCACGAGCAATCTCGACAATTTATGATACACGTGACCAGGATGCAACGAATTCTAATGGAGCTTGAATCCTCGAGGGTGGAGTGCTTCTAAGAAGAACATTGATTGAGGTATGGGTTTAATTATTTTATGTTTTCTCTGTTCTCATTCTAAAATGACAAAATCTGATCAACCCATCAACATGTTGATCCTCGGATTGTTCATTCATGCAGGAGGGTGTTCTTCTTTGGTTTTTTATAGAGGGATTACATTATTGTTGATAGAAATGTGATCCCAAGCCTCTACTATTTTTAAAACTCTAACGTGGAGGGTGTGCGCTAAAAAGAACAAGTCCATAGACCCTCTGCTCATGTGTTCTTCATGACTAAGAATTTGAAATGGAGGCAAGGAAAATTTGAGGCCTTCACAGGGAAGGAAACACCCCCAGTGGCTAGAGGCACAGTCTGTGCAATAAATGAACTACTAGTGTGGATCTAGTGGCATGCGGAATGAACCACCGACACACCAGAAATCTTCGGTAGTGGCCCATGACAGCGGTTGTGGGAGGGTGGTAGCGGGCCATAATGGCGCACTGAAGGTGGATATCGTGGTCAGTTTGGGCTGCGACGAATCAGGAGGAGCCGCGGGCTACAATTCTCGAGATCATGCAATCCCCTAGTCATGTGGGGGAGATATGGTCGGCCGAATTGGATGATTGCATAGAGTCGAGCCGTAGACGCACCGTGCATCTAGGATGAAGGAAGAAACCCGCAACGACTCGTGAGGCTAGGGGGAGACAGATTCAGCTTATAGCCGTGTTGCGACCATGCCGAATAGATCCACCTATGGAAGACTGGGCGACGTACGGGCTACCCTAGTGGGACAGACCCATGACCCAGCTTCCACATTAGGTCGCACCCAGGCTGGGCCAGGATTGGTTTGGGTCAGTGGACCTGGGTCAGGTTGGTCTGACTGGGTCTGACCGAACCACAACCCAAACCCATCCATCCCCTTTTGCAAAAAAGGTAAATAACGTGCAATCCAAGAATTTTTTTACTATCTTTTTATAGTGTTGGAACCCTAAAAATGAATATTATCTTTTTGAGTACTCTATTGAGTCTTTCATGAATGTTGAAATAGGACTAATGGGTTAGGGAGAGATTCTCATGATTTCATGCATGCTACTTGCGGAAACCCTACGGTTGGATTAGACCTATACACCACCGATAAGAGAACCTATGTGGATCAAATACTATGGCCTATTGGGAAGTCTCTTATGTGTGATGTGGTAGGCCCACGATGGGAAGTGGTTTCTGTGTGACTCGGAAGACACACAATACTCGACAGGAGGAGTACCTCAGTATGGACATGGTGAGTAGCGACTTATGTGTGACCCATCATACCCATAGTAATAATCCAAGATGAGTACCACAACAGTCCAAGGTTAGGGGGATGTAGCTTTTGTGTGACCAGGAAGACCCAATGTACTCATTGAGGAGGAGTTCTCCAGTAGCCCAAGTTATTCAATGATATGATTGATGATCTTAAATTACACAATCTAAATTATACATGGTGTGAGCTGTCTTTGTAAGCATGCATCATGATGATACTTCATGGTTTTATTTGTAGATTGAATTATGGTATTTCTATGTTATTTTGTGGTCCCTACTGAGTATATTGTTACTCAACCCTTCACGGGATTTTCCCGCAAAAGTTGTGTCTGGTGTAGACAAACGTTGACTTGATGGAGGACTTCGTGGACCAGGACCTGGTGGTGGCTTGTGATACTAGGTAGGAAGGGAATACTTTTACAGCTTCCAGCAGCTACTCTGCACTAACCCATTAGGTGGTATCTCCTACAGACAGATTTCAGAGTATTTCGTGTGCTTTTCTGCTTTCAGTTTATCTTTTTTTGGGTTTTTATTCTAAACCATTTAACCTATATTTTTTATTTTTAATCAGTGGGTTTTTAGTGGAATGCAAGTTTAATTTTCCATCATGGGGTCAGGGTTGTGTGTGTGTGTGTTCTTGTGCTCGAGAAAAGTCCACCCACTTGGAGGTTGAAACCTTCAATGATAGTCACCAACCCCTATCCTTAAAGAGGTGGTTTTGGGGTATGTTAGAGCACTGGACCCAGGGGACGGGTCATGACAAAGTGGAATCATAGGTGGTTTGTTCTACCTAAAATATTGGGAGTCAGTTGTTTTGTTTTTGGGTAAACGTTGTAGACTGTTTTGAGTTCATCTTTCAGATATTGGGAGTCCAGTATTGGTACGGCGATCGACCTATCCATACACCAAGACCCCAAATTCTTCTTTTAATCACTATACATGAAAAAAATGGTTGCATAAGTTTCTCCATATGATCTGTTTGAATAAGAGTCATCTCACCAATTATAATATTCTGAATGTGGTACATCTTGATCTATTTCAAGATGCCTTGACATAGACAACCATCTAGGCTTCATATATGTTATCATGTTGAAAGCCCACATATTAATGAGGCATCAGTTCAGGAAAAAATGCTAGAGATGGCCCCATCGGGTGGTACACCTGTGTTTCTCCCACCCATGGTTAGTAATTACTATCAGTGTCACCCATAGAGGACGTACACAAACTCAGTTCCTCACATGTGTTTTAGAGATAGAGACATCCCAGGTTTAGGGGAGTGGCAATTCCTAAAGTCACTAAGGACTGGATGGAGACAGTGATGAGGTTCTTTTACATGTTGGGGAAAATGCTTGACAAGATTGAGATCTTGTTAATGATCCTTATGCAGGGATCGAAAAGGAGGTGGTGGAGATTGACCATCTAGAAACACGATGAGGCCACCCTCACTTAGACAGAATTTTAATGTATTTTTTGGGAGGAGTTCTACCCCATGACCTTGCACTTGGTGCGCATACATGAGCTTCTTCACCTACATAATGGAAACATGTTATTTTCTATGTACTCTGGGATATTTATAGACCTCTATTGATACTACAAAAACATGGTAATAGACCCTTTCTTTGGGTCCCATGCCTTTGTGCAAGGACTCAGACCAAATATTAGGGAATACTAGGTGTCTATTAGCATCCCCACTCATGCTAGAGTGCTGGAACGTGCCCTTTTTTGTGGATAGATTTCTAGAAGACGAGGTAATGACAGACAAAGCCCCCAGATGACCTCAGGTGGAAGAGTCATTAGTGGTGAGCAGTAGGTAGTAGACCAGGGGACCCAAGAGGGTTAGATATTTCAGGGGACAACCCCAGGACTCAGGGTCAGTAGTGTGGGGCTCCCAGAGCAGAGGGAGTCAGCAGGGAACTAGGATATGCATCACATATGGCAGGAAGGGACACATGGATCGTGAATGCCTGACCCTCTATATATATGATCAATATACGGTTTAGTGACCACCATGGAAGAGGTAGGTATTTGAGCAAGGAGGTATTTTTTTCATTGGACATGGGAAGGGAGTAGGCTGAGTGTCAATTGGGGGATGATAGTTCGAGGTGCTACCACCACCACCCCCAGGAGGACAACCACAGGATTAGGGAGACAGTGGACATGGGAAAGGACAACTTCAAGTGATGGTGTCCTACAACCATGAAACTCCATTTTTTATTAGAGGTATGATATGTGCCTTATCCCCCCTAGATTAAATTTTTGTAGACACAGGTAACACTCACTATTTCCTTTCCACTGACCTCATTCAAGGTTTAGAGATTCTTGTGGATTCATTTGTTCAATCCTTATAATTTTAGACTACTATGGGAGGGGATTAAATGATTACACACTAGTGCTGGAAGTTTGATATTTCTCTTGGAGGTGATAACTTTAACTGGGATCACCTAGTAGTAGCGTTGAGCTCTTACAACATCATCTTAATATGGAATGGTTATCCACAGTCCGTGATCATATTGACTATTTTAGGCACAAAGTGCAGTGTAACAATTAGGATGAGATTAGGTTTTCCTTCACTGACAAGAAGGAACCTTTTTCAGTATAATAATTACTTTCTCGGAGGGGGGTGAAGCCAATCACTCACAAGATAGCTAGCCTCACCCTCAGTGTGGTGGAAGAGAGGATTCCAATATTTCCTGTAGTGGTGGATAGTATGAGGATGTCTTTTTTAAGAATGTTTTGGGACTACCTCCCCATAGGGAGGTAGACTTTGGAATCGACATATACCCTAGGATTACACTAATATCCACATCGGCATATCATAAGGCTCTCATAGAGCATTCTAAATTAAGGGTATAGTTGGAGGAATTATAGGAGAAGGGCTTCGTGAGGCCCAACATTTCACTATGGCCATCCCCAGTGTTGTTTTCTAAGAAGGAAAGCTGGAGGTTGAGGATATGCATGGAATTATGGTGCCTGAACTAAGCGGCTGTGATAAACATGTATCCTCTATGGAGGTTTGATGACCTCTTCAACCAGCTGAAGGGACCGAGGTGGTTCTCGAAGATAAAACTAAGATTAGGCTATCATTAGATTCGAGTACAGGATGAGGATGTACCGAATACAACCTTTAAATGACGATATGGAAAATATATGTTTTTGGTGATGCCTTTTGGTAGGACCAATTCCCCATTAGTGTTCATGGGACATATTAATAGGATATTCTAGCCATACTGTGAAAGTTTTATATTGGTCTTCATTGATGAAATATTGGTGTACTCTAGGTCGGAGGAGGAGCATGCTACACACCTATAGATATTACTAGATACACTCTGAGAGAACTATCAATATAATAAGATCTCAATGTGCATGTTCTAGATTAGAGAGATCCACTTTTTGGACATGTCATCTTGAAGGCTGATGTTGTAGTGGATCCACCGAAGATAGAGGTAGTTTGTTCTTGGGATCCACCCAGAAGCGTGACTAAGGTGTTCAGTTTCTAGGGGTGGGATGGGAAATATCAGAGTTTTGTGCCCGAATTTTCCATAGTAGAAACACCTTTATCTACCTTGACATTGAAGAGACATCACTTCATGTGGATAAAGAAGTTCCAACATAGTTTTTAGGAGTTGAGGCAGAGACTGATGAGTGCCCCTATCTTGAGACTACCAGAAGAGGGCGTTGGGTATGATGTCTTCTATGACACATTAGGGACCAGAACAAGACGTTTCTTGGTGTGGGAGTGAGAAATGATTGCTTATGGATCATGGTAGTTGATTCATCATGAGAAGAAATGTGTGACCCCGAACATTGAGTTAGTAGTAGTTGTATAATCATTGAAGATGTGGTGACACTACTTGATGGTTGAATGTATTATCGTCTACTCTTACAAAAAGAGTCTCAGGTATATATTCTAATAGAAGGACATGAAATTGAGATAATGGTGATGGATAGAGTTCCTCTAGGACTATGACTATGAGATACTATATATTCTTGTGAAGGGGAATGTGGTAGAATACATTCTCATCCGGAGGTCTGGTCTACTGGTGCTAAGTGATGTGACAAAAAAGTTATCCGCGATGCAGATATTATTCTTGGATGATGATGGAGAATCTTACCTTAAGTAGATGATTATAATTTCTCCACTCTTATAGCATGTTTGGGAGGAACAACTTGTGGATTTTGACTATGAGTCCTGACGTGCTCGGTTATCCTCAGGACATGATCCTGATGGATTTTATATAGGTGGGAAGAAAGTCATTCTTTTCAGAGAATGCACCATAGTTCTAGTGATGTTGCAGGGGGAGGGGTTGAGGGAGTTCCAAACATCCCCTTTGGTAGAACAACCTGGTGTGGCGAAGATGTACCAAGAACTCCAACATTTGTACTGGTGTCCAGGGATGAATAAAGTAGTGTAATAGTTTGTTTCATGATGCCTCACTTGTCAGCAAGTGATGAATGAGCATCAGGTTCTAGTAAGCTTGGCCCAGCCACATGAAGTATTAGAGTGCAAATGGGATGGTATCTTGATGGAATTAGTGATGGGGTTACCACAAACATCCAAGGTCCACGATTCTATTTGGATAATCATTGACTGACTCACCATGTCGGCTCACTTCCTATCCATTTGGGAGCAGGGATTGGTAGAGGTCTTGTGGCGCCTCTACATCTAGAAGATAGTGAGGATTCACAGGGTGCCTTCGACGATCGTATCAGACCATGAAACTAGATTTATATACTGATTGTGGAAGGTATTGTTGGAGGAATTCAAGACTCATCTTCACTTAAGCACTGCCTTTCACTCGTAGACAGATGGTTAGAAAAATCAGACCATAAAGACCTTAGAGGAGATGATTCATGTCTGCGTCCTTGATTTTGGTCACAATTGGGAGGACCACCAGCTACTGTTGGAGTTTACATACAACAAAAAATATCACTTCAACATTGGCATTACACCCTTTGAGGCATTTTACGAGTGGCCATGCAAATCATCTTTGTACTAGAAAATCCTAGGGGAGTGAGCACTCATGGGTCCATAGAGGGTACAGTTAACCACTTAGAAGGTGTAGATCATCCAGGAGTAGATGATGACTACAAAAATTAGGAATAAATTTCATGATGACAGGAAAAAAAGAATCTTGGATTTTGAGGAGGGAGACCACGTGTTCCTTTTAGTCTAACACTAATGGGGTTTTCAGAGATTTGGCCAGGGTGGAAAGTTATCTCTAAGGTTCATCAAACCTTCTTAGATTTTTAGAAGAGTTGGTGAGGTGGTGTACCACATTTCTCTTCCCCCACAGATGCACTGAGTGTATGATGTTTTCCATATGTTATAGTTGAGGAGGTATGTGCATGACCCATCACACATCATCAATTGGGGTGAGATAGACATTAACGATGGGGAGACATTTGTGGAGTTCCCAGTAGAGATAGAGGTTCAACAGGAGTAGTTCCTTCTTCGTCAGTCAATTCCTCTGGTGCATGTTCGATGGAAGCACATGAATCTCCAGGAGAGCACATGGGAGCAGGAGGCTCATATTAATGCTTTGTACACCTCATTTGTTATATTAGACTTTTTTTGGAGTTAGGGGATGTAAAACCCTATGGTGGGGAGAATGTAATGTCACAGAATTTCCATGTGAATTTTTCTTAAAGAATATGAAATTATTTTCAGACCAGATGCTTTGACGACACATGATTTTGATGCCCATTGATCCCAGAATAGAACTATGATCATTTTTTAATGTTTGTTTAATTAAACTTTCAATAGGGTTTTTCTAAACTTTAAATTAGTGATCAGATAAAAAATATGATGGAACCATTGAACTCAGAATGTAGTTATTTAACTAGAAAGAAACTAACTTTGACTAGAAAGTGTTAGATGTAAAAGATAACTTTTTTAATTTTCAGAAAAAACTAAAATAATATAAAAATATATTTTATTTTTTTGTTCTTAGCATTGAACGGTGGATGATAGTGTTGTAGTGCAACAATGAGGTGCATTAAATGAATCTCATTAATGGATTTCTTTTTTCACAATGTAACTATGCATTAAATGAAGCGTAATAGATATACTATTTCATAAATGAAATGATGTAATGATTTGACATCACAAAGTAATAGAAATGATGCAACGTCATAGCATAACAAAAATGATGCGACATGTTTTCTTTTTAATTGGATGATGCATTGGAGAAATGAGAATTAAACCATGTAAATTCTCTAACAAAACTACAGTAAGGATACCCTCCAATGACAAGTGATGAATTCCAGTAGGACCACTAGCAATGTTGATGCTTTACAAAGAACATGACCGGGAAGCGATGAATGCTAAAGGTGCTTGAATCCTCAAGGTAAAAGCACTTCAACAATAAATGTCGATCATGGTAGGGGTTTAATTATTTTATTTTTTCCCCTTTCTCATTCGAAAATAATGAATGTGGGTCAACCCACAAACAGGTTGATCCGCTGATTTTTCATTCATGTGGGAGGGTGTTCTTCATTGGTTTTATACAGTGGGATAAATGTATTTTTGATAGAGCTAAAATCTTAAGCCTCCCCTATTTTTAAACTCTAATACGGAGGTCGCAAACCAACATGAACAAGGCCTGATACCATTTTCTTGTGTGTTCTTCATGACTGAGCACTCAAAATGGAGACAAGGAAAATTTGAGGTCTTTGTAGGGAAGGTGACACCCCATGGAGGATGAAGGCACAATTCGTTTAAAAAATGGACTACCAGTTCGGAACTACTGGCCCACCAAAAGAACTCCTAGAAATCGACAGTGGGGGCCCGCAGAGGCAGTCATGAGCGGGTGGTGGCACACCGGAGGTGGCTTTCGTGGTTGACATGGGCTGTAAAAAAATAAAGAAGATCGGCCGGCTAGAAAGAAAACAAAAGCTGTAGGCCACACGTATTAGGAGCCCGCGGTCCTCTGACCACATGCAAGATATCTGGCCTACCGAGTAGTGGTGAGCCCCAGACGAGTCATTGGATGAGTCATGATAGACCATGAATTATCCTGTTTCATACTACACTAATGAGTTTTTCATTTGTATTATCTACCTAATTTTTATAATTTAATCATTAATAATGTACAACAAAGATTACTTTTCTTTGGGAATTTTGGGGGAATCCACCAAATATCTTTAGTTTCCATGAACCAGTAACTAGTGGAACAAATGATTTAGGTTGTTTCATCATATAATCGATATATCCGGACACTAAAAATTATTTTCAGTATCTCAGTCACTTAAACCCTAAGGGTTCAAACCAATGTTACACATGTTCCTCTATAATATAATTTACCCTTACATAATAGATAACCTATGAAATATCAAAGGAGATAAATTCTGAATTTCTTCTAGCATGAAACAAAGTAATTAGAACAAGGAAGCACCAATCTTACCTTTAGCTACACTGAGAGAAATTCCCAAAATCCAGATAATGTTCACATCCCTTATTTTAATGATTCATTTAAGTGTGTACATTATAGAAAAATACTAACATTGGGATTACTTTGATGGATCATACCAACTATATCCATTACCATCTTGGATTTACCTCAATTCCCAAGGAGGCAATGGTGGAGGTGGTGCCACCCATATTCACTTAGACAAGTGTACCATGGAGGAAATATTGAGAATGTAAATAAACTAATGACATCTAAGAGAAGTTATATTAAATTTTTATTATCATTTCCCATTTATCTATTGTTATGTACTAATTATATATTAGTGATAATTTCATATAATCATTATAAATTATCCATATATTTTATTTAGAAAATAATTATTGATTAATTTAATAAATCCAAAACCAATGAAAGATAATTATAATTACTCTGAATCACTCTCGCATAATGAAATATTTAGAATATATAATGGTCCTCTTATGATAACCCATCATTAAGGCCCCCCATATGAAAACAAAATGTTTACCATAGAGGTCCTACCGGGTGAAAAAGTAAAACTTTCTACATTACAGTTCCTCCCAAAAAAACCATCATTGAGTTTCTCTTTGATTAAATACAAATGTTAACCATAGATTGTCTCTCCATGTCTATAAAAAATATTAATAAATGAGATATACTCCAAATATAACTTATTGTAGAGGTCATCCTCCTAGATATTTTAATATTTACTATAGACGTTTTTTAGGTAATACAAACTAAATAACCATTTAGAATAGGGAACCTCCACTTAGTAAGCATATAATCATCCAATGTGGTAGTCTCCACTATGATTGGAAAAGTGAAAATTTCTACCATTGATGTACTCCACAAGATATCTAGTATATATTTCCTCCCTTTTGTGGTTAATCAATGTGGAGAAATTCTTGATTATTGAAACTAAAAACATTATATACCATAAAGGTATTCCCCATGGTTAATGGTGTATATTTTCTCCACATATCAAAAATAAATAAATCAAAAGTCCTAAATTATTTTCATTATATGTTTACTTCATATTTCTTTCCCATAAAAATAAATATGTTAATAAAATAATTCCTCCACATAGAACTCAAGTTGGTGATCCTTACCATGATAAAACATATATCCACCAAAAATGTAATACCAATTAAAACATAAATAAAAATTGTAACCATCAATATCCTCTCTATGGAACATTCAACGAAGACTATGCTCTAGGATGTGTATCTCCTCAAAATGAGGTACATCCTGAAGTATAAACCATCAAAATGTTTTCCTAAAATCAGGAGTAACATAAAAATTTAATTCTAGAAGAACAATTATATCAACCATAAACTATAAGTGTCTCACCCAAACCATTGGTAGATCCATGGTAACATCATTCATCATTACACTTTTAGATTATGAATGGATAAATGTAGTTCCTGAAATTAAAAATTACTCCACTTTAATCATTATAATATATGTAATGTGATAATTATGGTTTGATGAATTTTATGATTCATTTATTGAAAATTAATATTATTTTATCATTATGTGGAAGGACATATATGAATACAAAATATCTTTAATGTATTGAGCTATAACTACTTCCTTGCATGTTATTCCAAAATATAATGAAGAGATATACATAACCAAATTCACTAAAATATTTGGGATAATTTAATCCATGTCATATAAAAACAATTAAATTATAAAGGATACAAAAAAATCCAATTAATTGGATGATTAAATCCACTAAGATAATTTAGGTACCATATTGAAATTATTAGAACCATAATTCTATAAGGTAGTGGGTACATCTTCTAAAGTATATAATTGAAGGTATTAATATAATACCAAATTATATAAGGGGATTATCCAATTGTACACATAATTTTTGGGGGTTATTTTTTTAATTTATTTTAGCACAGTCTCCATATATAAAGGTTAGTGTAGAAGAGAAATTTTCAATGCTACTATTTTTAATAACACTTTAGGATTTTGATATTAATACATTAGTTAGTTAACCAAATGAAATATGATTATCACTAGGTCATGGTGAATTTATTCTCAATTGAGGTGTAAATTTATTTCCTAATTCATGAAGCTTAAAAAATATTAAATTGGTATAAAATCCATTATGTTATAGGCCTGAAATTAGAATATGCCTTATGTGATTGACATAGCCCCATTAGTACCCACATAAGAAATGATGCACCGAACACATGCTATAGTATGATAGTGTAAATGAAATTTGGTTATTGAAATTGTTTTATGAACATAGGAGTATCCCAAAAAATATGTTATGAAATAATTTTATGCCTTATTACTATGTAGTGAGATGACTATATTAATATTGTGCCTATATTAAGGATATCATTCTTATTAATGCTCAAAGAAGAACTATTGAAAATGATACTTTATTTCCTATTGGTTGTTTTTTTGTGACACCGACATTGGGATCATGATCAATTAATGTTTAAGGTGATTAAAATATAATAAATTTTCATGAGAAGCATCTCACATCATCATGGTTGGAGTGACTGAATTAATGACTCATTCCTCATAGAGTTTATAAACCTAAAATATCCCCTAAAATGAATATTAAATATGATTGTGACCTACCAAGCGAATATTACTCTATGAATGATGTGAACTCATATTTATCTTATTCCCATAAATATATGGTTACATCCATAGTGTTTTAGTTATTAAATTATGATGATACCATCCATACTGATGGTTTGAGAAGTGATAATGTTGAAATGAAACATGAAAAAGAGAAATTTTCTATATAAAATATCATTAAAATTGGTATGTATATTTAAGTGGTGTAAACATGTTATTGGAGATAATACAAAGTTCTAGGGTATAACCTTAATATTATGATTCCATTCACTTTTTACCATTTCAAAGGGATAATAGAAATGTATAGCTATATCAAAAACATAACCACCACTTAATGGTTTTTGCTCAGATCACACTGATAATTCTAAAAAAATATGAGTCTAGTATATATATTATTTTACAGATTAATTTAAATATTCCCATGGTAATTAAACTAAATGAATGAAACTACCATTCCAACAATCCAAACCTTATCTTTTTAAATAGTTATAATATAATTACATTTCTAAACCAATCATAGAATAATCAATGCATATAGAATAATTGTGATAGAAATACCATTTTAATTTAATTAAACTAATGATTGATAATAAAAAAAATATTTTAATGGAAACATAAAAAAATAATATAGGAAAGTCATCCAATGTTGACCGAGACATTCTAGGAACCAGAGGTGCAGACATGACAATAATATCATGCTCAAGAAAGTGTACTGACTAAAAATCAACTAAAAAATTCCATAATCAGAGATTCTAGATAATATCAATACTAGAATAGAAACCATGGATGTATATTATGTACTAGTATATTTATTAGGGAATATATATCCAAAATTGGTTGATCTAAATTCTCCTTGACCAATCTTTTGGAATCCCGACTTCCCAATGACATAAGAGACCTAGAGCATCACCTTACAAACATTGTGTCCTAATGTTGTAACACCTCAAAATTTTATGACCATTTTTTTAATATACTAATTTTATTTTATGTCTTTAGTTCCGTGCTACACTAATTCTGACATTTGTTATATGATCCCCGAATTTATTCTTGTACTGCATGAAACATCGTCTTAGCTTGCATTAAATGCAACACTGAGTTTCTATAAAGCATTATTTTATTATTATTATTATTTAAACAATATAATTTTTACATAGAAATTAAAATACTAATATTAATAGTAATAAAGTATTTTTAAATATTATTTATAATTTTTGTATATAAAAAAATTGATAATAAAAAATATAATTTTTGGTGAAGTCTTTATATGATTGAAAACTCTATTTTCTCAAATGAAATGTTTTTTATGTCCTTATATGAAAAATTATAAAAATAAAAATAAAAACTTTTATAAATTTAATTTTATAAAATAAAATTTATTTTGTAATTCATAATGTCAAATTTAGATTAGGATGAATTATTTGAATTTTTCATAAATATTTTATTTTTGGATGATTGCTGAAAAATGATGAATTTTAATTAAAAGAATATTTTTTGTCAAATTGATTATCATATTTAAGTAATATTTTAATTTTATTTTTACATTTAATTAGATAAATTTAAATCAATTAATACAATTTAGTTCATTAGAACAAAATTCACATTGAAATTGAATATAAATACAATTTGAACTTTGTAATATTTCTCTTTAAAAACCTATTGTATCGCTGTGTCCATGGGATTAATTTTAATTATTATTTTTCAACTTATGTAAATTGAAGTTGGATAAATGGAAATACACAGTTGTAATAATTATAATATTTATAGTATAATATGATCAACTTGGTTTTTTACAAAAATTATTAGTGAATGTAATTTAAATTAATTTCTACGATTAAGGTAAAATAAATCCTATCAAGGGACTGAACCTTAATCATAAGGGCCAAAATGATATATAAACACGTTGAAAATAAAATTTCATCCAATATATTTACCATATATATTATTAGTTATAATTTTATGAGTTAGTGTGATTGTATTCTATGAACATTACCTATATAAAAAGGTTAGTAATGAAAAATATAAAAAATGAACCTTCCTTACTAGTATCATTAATAAAGCTTTAGAGTATGGAATAATTTTCTTTGTTTGGGTTGTAAACAATATTTTGAAAGGTAAATTAATCTTTTTCATTATAATTTAACTATAATGTTTAGAAATGAATTTTTACATTAAATTATTGACAAATGCTAATGCATGTATTGTTTAGTTAATAATTTAATAAATTAGATGATGTTAAAAACATTAGAAATGATGTAAATTTAATGAATTATTTTGTTCCATTATTTCGTTTGAAGAATATATCATGTTACAAAACTATTAACCAAGTATATTTTAATTACTGTATTTATTTGATATCATTTAATTAAAATTAAATAAATAATGACAAAATTAAATTTAATGTCATTTTTAATAAATGATATTTTTTGAATGGATTTAAAACTAATATAAATAAAATCTTCTTGGAAGTTATTTTTATGTATTATTAAATATAAAATATGGTACTTTTGTGGACTAAATTATCTTTTTTAATTTACATATTTACCCACAGATAGTAAAAACATCGTTAGCAAATTTCAAGTTAAAGAAGTGTTTTCGTGCGTTACATGCGCTTGTTACAAAATTAATTTCCAACACACATGGAATTTTTTTTTGAAATTATCTAAAAATTTATAATTATATATTTTTATATTTTATAATAAAAATCACATTAATTTAATGTTAATGGCCATATTAATTATGATATAATACTAATTAATATAATAAAAAATAAAATTTAGAAAGTAATGAAACATAGATGTTAAGAAATAAAATTATAAAAATGAAATTATTAATCAGTGATGGGTTTTTTTCAGAACATACATTCAATTTACTGAATTACATGTCCATTTTGGAAGAACATGAGGTAAGAAATACCTCATAATAGTTCTTAATTTTCATATTTACAATAATGTAACTCCTCCTCCCCTACAAAAAGGAATTCAATCATCCCCTTCCTTACACATCTCGAGACACTTTTTCTCATCCAAAACCTAAAAAATGGGCTCTCAAAATCATTACCTTATTCCTATAATCCTTCCTCTGTGAATAAATCCAACCAAGGAATCCATTTGGTGCATACGAGGAGGAGTTTCCCATAGAAAAGGTAACATCATTCCTCAAGATCCATTGTTTTATTGTCATTATCCACTCCAAAAACTATTATTTTTTACAAACTTATAGAAAAAATATAATATAAATAATAATATGTTTTTATTATAATTTTTAGAACTAAAAATACACACACTTCCATATAATGGCCAACAAACATATTGTTCTTGTGTACAACGAACTACATCCTCAAAAAATGATATTATTTGTTTTTCATTTACCTCCTCTAATGTATGGGAATTATTATGGTATATATGTTTTTATATGAAATATATTACATCCTTATGGTTTTTTAATTATTATATTAAACTTACCTTCATGAGTTTCATTTTCTATAAATAGGATAACTTTATTTGTGGATGGGTGGACTACTGCCTCTTCAAAAAAATGTGATTCATTCAAAATTTACATAGAATGTATTAAGGATTGTTTTAGAAAACATGCACGATATATATGATATAATAATTCTATGTTAGTTATATTATATATATATACACATTTATTTCCTTTACCTTATTTGTTTCAAAGAGAAAAAATTGAAACAACATTCATGTGTACGCAAGGACTACAGTCTCCACGACTGGTGTATTCCATTTTATATTTATATATTTTATAGATCATTATAAATACATATATAATGAATATTTATTATACTAATATAATTTTTTTATTCATTAAATAATTAAATAATTATATATATATAAATATCAAGAATAACAATTCAATACATGTATGAAAAACAAAGTACAAAATACCTGTAGCGTAACATAAACATGGAATTGTTAATAAATAGGTAATATAATGTAATAATGTAATAATATATTTTATTATAAATAATAAAATTATCTTGTAGTATATTTCTAATAAATTTATATTCATTATACTGAAGGTTTGTATGAGTACAATGAGAGTTAAAAAATAATGTAGGTGTTTTCTCATCTCATTTTTATTTTCCGTGAGACAGACGACATATTCACAACCTATTTATTATATATGGTACATATACTTATTATAGATTTATTTTTTTATTCATATACATATAATTATTGGGTTTAAATAACCATTTGAGTATCTCTCTTTCATGGTGTTTATGGTTCAAAAGTTAACAAATCGGAATAGTAATTTTGTCTCAATTTTCCTTCTTTGAGACACAAGCCATGTTATACACCTATATTCTTATAACATATGTATATATATCCCTTGGTATTTTTATATCATGAATATAATTATTTTACTGATATTTTAAGATTCATGTTATGTTTTTCTCCAATGGGGACTATGATTCAAATGTGTCAAAGTTGTAAGAGTATTTTTCTAAAATATCATCGTATACCGAATTGTTTTTATATTACGATCCCATTAATAAAATATAATGATCTTTATCTCAAAAAAATCATGGAGTTTATTATCCTTTGGTTATTAATGATATATTAAATAAATGGTACCATTTTTTCCACTCTTTATTACATAAGTTAATTAAGAAATTGTTTTTATGAAATTATGAATTTACCTCTCTCTTTGGTTCGAAATATATATTCGTTAAAAACTATTTTTATAAAAAAATGATTTCAAAATATTATAGTATTCTTCTATGATTCTTAATATAAATTTTTAGGCATATTTTACGTTTTGAACATATTTATTTTTAAAAATGAATCTTCTTGTCTCTTATTTATTGAGGAACTTCTCTAAAACTTTTATGGAACAAAAGGAATGTTCTAAAATTACTCATTTATCTTTCATCATGACTATCTTACCTTTAGATATTCCGTTTAATTTTTTAAATATTTATTTAAATAAATAAATTCGAATATTCTGTACATTCATTGTTTTTAATGTTATTTTTTAAAACATTATTTCAAAAAAATAAGTTTTAGAAGACTTTTTCAAATATTATATTGAATGTTTTCAAAAGGTTATTTTCCAGTTAATGGATTTCAATATTTTCAAAGTTTCAAATCAATTTTTTCATAAAATAGTTTTTCGAAATATTTATATATATATATTATAGTTTTTCAGTGAAAAATGTTCTCGAGATGTTTTAGATCTTCTTTTATTTTTTGTCGAGGTAAATTTTTTTAAACTATTTTCATGATTCTTGTGTATGTTTTCAAGGAAAAACATTATCAAAATGTTTTTATGATTATTTTCTATGGTATGAAGTAATTTTTTTATATATTTATTTTTTTTTTCAATTTTTTTTAATGAAATGTCTTTTCAAAAGGTTTTTTGTTTTATAAATCATTTTTTAAAGAATACATGATATTTTTTTTCGAGAAATAATTTCATTAGATTTCAAAAAATTATATTGCATATAATATGACATCTATATGTGTTTGTCATGATATTATTGAGAAATGATCCAATGGTTCCATTCATATTCATAATTTTAATGGAATTTGTTTTGATGGAATGATGTTTTATAAAACCCATTTCTCTTTGATGGGTTATATGTTTATCTAACATATTTATCTTTCACAGGTTATATGTTTATGAAACCTAATTCACATTCATTGGTTATATGATATTGATACCCACTTATTTCCATTCATTATTCTTATTGATATGATTATGAAACCTGTATATTTTCTGTCGGTTAAGATATGATTACAAGTTTATAACCCATTTCATTTAATAGGTTATGGTAAAATGAATGTTTATGATCCTATAGAACACATTTGTATGATTATGTTATGATATGGGTGGGATATATATTTCCACTCAATTCATTTGGTAAAGATTTATATCTCATGAGATAGACAAGGATATAATGGAAGGTGAATATGGTTAAGTAAAAGACTTTTACCACTATGATGGTATTTGGAGTGAACCTTGAGTAATAACATGGTCATGGGAGTGAACGATGACTACCAAGATGGTATTCAAAGTGAACCCTTATTACCAAGATGGCCTTGGAAAAGTTTCATTGAAACTATGGTAATCATTATATACGATAATTTTCTACCCCAAATTTCATATATTATTATAATTTTATGCTTTTACGGATTATTCACTTGATTCAATTATTATTCATGCAAAATGAACTACCAATATTTTTTCCATGACCATGTTTATGATCTTTGTTATGCTGGGTATGATATTAAAATTTTATGATCACATACTCTTATTCATATTATCATGTTTATTATTACATATGACCTTGTTAACCCTTATTGAGCATCTGAGCTCTCCCCTTTCTAATGAACCCTTTCCCCATAATAGAAAGATTTTTTAAGTAGTGGTACTAAAATATAATATATTTGTGGGAAAAATGAATTTCGTTCACTAATTTAGAATATTTTGTCCCATGTTTCCAAGGAAACAAAACCATTATAATCCTCAGAATTATTTTTGTACTTTTTTGAATATTCATATAAAATGAATCAATTTACTGGTATTTTAATTTTGGGTCTCAATAGTTGGTATTAAAGGGATGGTTTGGTCATCCTTTGGAAACAAGGATGAGACAACTTCAGTGTTATCCCTGGGGATATTTATACATATATGTATAGATATGACAATAAGTATAAGCCTAATTTTTCATAGATTTTGAATAATTTTTCTTTATTTAGACATCATATAAGAGTTTTTTCATGATAATGTGCTTTTCCTCTATGAAAATTTATTCTCACACTATTATTTCTGGTTTTATTCAATGTTGAGAACTAATAGGAACTTGGATAATGTTGAATTGAATTGAAATTTATGGATGAGTAGTCAAATCGGATCATCAATAGGGTAAAGTATGTTGGGATAATTATTAATTAGTTTTCAGAGAACATTTTTATCAATGTTTACCTAAACCAACAATTAGACTCACTAATGAAGATAAAGTAGGGTTTCATTTTGAGTTCGGGTGATAGAGTCCATGGAGGAATGAATATTCAGTTCACTTTGTGTCACTAATCTGGAATGAATAACCAAAGGTATTATATTAAAGGAACAAGTAGATGTTTTGACAAAGTGAAATGAATGAATCAAAGTATTTAACTTCAAAGAGAAAATGAAATGTTTAGTTAAGGAAATAGAAGGATATATTAGACTACCTAAGACATCATCAATGGTTAAATTCTTTTGGTGTGGAATGAATGGTATTTATGAAAATAAATGTTCCATGTGAGAATATCAATAATAGAATTATCTAGGTGGTATGAGTAGTGGTTATATTACTGATTATGGTGAGACTATGGGTAGAATATGAAAGTAAATTTGTATTAAGTAATAGGATGAGGTAGCCATATTAATGAATTAATGATTAAGTGAAAAAATAAATGTTTTTATGTATTTATATTCAAGAATTATGTAATATGAATGGTGAAATATATAATGATTTTTCAGTGTATGTTTGTTCACTAAGGATTTATAAGATTATGTTGAATGGCTTTATTGGATTATAAAAGCGATTTAATGGAATAGTGATGTTCTTGGGAAATAGATGATTAAGGGGAAGAAAACCCTAAATATGTTCCATATGTTTCGATAATTATGTTTGGATAAATATATATTTGAGATGAATAAGAAAATTGGATGGTACTGATTATATGGGAAATAATTATGGATTTATTGAAAAGTGTTTTATGTAATCATTGATGAAGTTTATAACATTTCTGTTTTTAAGGGATATATCCAAAAAAAAGTTTAATAATGAAAAATTCTTGTTTTTAATAAGTATGTAGGGTAATTATAATTATTATAATTTTTGTATAAAATACATGATGATGTTATTCACATGATTCATGTGAAAAAAAAAGATATACTTTATGAAATTCAAGGCGCAAATGATAAGATATTTTTGAGGAATTTATATACCATACTTATAATGTTTTCATATTCATCATAAAAAGGGTTAAAAGGGAGACCATTAATGGAATGTTTTATGTCAACCATCAAATTAGGTTTTGGATAATAAATTATTATCTCACCATATGTGGATTTATGAATATTGGATAACCTGTGGTAATATTTTTTAGTGATAACTAAAGACACATACAATCACATATCATTATATTTATGAATTTTAGTATCTTATAATGTTTTAGGAATTTCAAATTCACATCCATTTCATTACATAAGAGATGATGCAAAAATATATCGTGGCATGAAAATGGTTAATGTTATCCTGAAATAATGTAAGTATATCTTTTTATAAAAATTCTTCAACTTTAGAAAAAGCGGCCTCGAAATGAAAATTTGTCATGTTATCATCATTTTGGATGATATCGATGAACTATTCGACCAAATTTGAAATATTTATTTAATATTTTTAACTTTCTTCTATCCATGTTCACTATCACTCTCTATCTGAACACGATAATTATATTTCTCTTCCATGACTATGTTTTCACATTCCTCCTATAATATTTTATGTGGAAACCTAGTTCTTATTTAATTTGGGTAACCATTACAGTTCCAACAATCCAATATTACAAGAATATTTACTATTAATATTTATGATTCCTGTTCAAGTAATGTCATCATCATCATATTCCTGTATTTTATTATTAAAGAAAGAACAGAACATCTGAAATACAAAAATAGGCAGGAGATAGGGGGCTATGGGGACCTAAAGTGATGATGGTTAAGGGTGTCCCCTCTAATGACGTTCTTCGATTACTTTGTGAGTAAATTCAATTATGATGGAAGGAAGATACAAAGACCATGTGAGGCTAAATAGGCAAAATGATCTGTCACCATATTTCCCTCCCTACAAGTATTAAGGATGTCAGTTTCGACACTGACTAGAGATCTTCACTTTCTCATAACATAGGAAATTGACCATGGAGTATTTCATATTCCCAGCATGGTATCATGAATAATGATAGAATCCATTTACACTGTAGCCAATATAATATGCATATCCCTAAAAATATGAAGGCCAATCGGCAAAGCCAGAGCCTCATCCATAAGCGAATTCCCTCCTCCAATGTGGGCATTGAAGGAAAGAACAACGCTGCCCCCTGAGTCCCTAACCACTCTGCCACCATTCATGACATCTGAGCAGCAGGAACCATCAGTATTGAGCTTAAGGCCGTGGTGGTGTGGAAACCATCTTACCCAATTACAATTACTCCTGGGAATTTTGTCAACATCACCCACATAGAAAGTCCTGAGAGAGGGAGCTACGAGCCAATCTTTTCTGGATCAGACCAAATTGAGCCGAAGGAACTTTGTCTATGCCACCACCACCTGACCCGAACACCAAATCCCATCATGCTTTGCCATGTTCCTTGCCAGCCAAATACACCAACAACCAGCCACCAATATGACCACACTGGCCTTCCTCTTTGGACCAATGTCTCCTGACCCATGAAAACAGTGGGCCATGAAAATAGAATCCCTCAAAGTCGGAACAGAGAGTCCCGTGAAATCACCAAAGTATCACCACACCTACTGAGCCTAGTCACTGTTGATGAACAGATGCTCTGAACACTCCTCCATATAACCCCTGCAGCACATGCATCTCGAAACCAAGGAAATAGAAGTCTTCTTAACAATCTTGTCCGTGGGAAGGGAATGATTATAGATACGCCACGCCAGAAAATTGAGCTTAGTTGGTATTTCCTTGATCCAAAAAATCGAGTCCCAGGTACCCTGTTGAGTCTTTGTACTGATCACCCTCCGATAGTCCCTTTCTGAGAAATCACCTGAAGAAGAATCAGTGAAAACACATCTCTCAGGTTCATCCATGAGCACAATGGCATCGAAGATAATTTGTTGGTCCCTATCCAGCACTGAACTGATAATACCTGGGAACCTGCTGGCCTTCTTGAATGTGATTCTAGTAACCGGTAATCCAGGGAACTCCAGGGAAGCTCCAACCCAATTTTGATGCGAAAAAGAGAGCTCACCTTTCCCCAAAATCCATATTGTGTAGGGAATAAGGGATTGAATATGAGAATAAACCACAACACGCAACGCGGCCCGACCCCCTGTTAGCTCTACTTCTGCCTCCGCTAAATTTCTTGTCCATGAAACTACCCCATAATGTTCGAGCCTCAATAACCTCCCATGTCAGCTTCACCAGCATACCTTGCAGCATACCAGAGATGCTCTTCACGCCAATGCCCCCCTCCGGAACCGGTCATGCAAGTCTACTCCATGATGCCCAATGTCTCCTACCCTCCTCATGATCATCCCCTATGAAGGAGAGGATAGAGTCGAGCTTGGTGATCACCCCCTTTATAACTTTTGTGGATGAGAGGGGATGACATAGAATGGAAGAAAAAACACTATTATCCAAGGTGATCCTGACACCGAAAGATAAAAAACGGTTCTTCTAGTTGTGAACACGGCTCGTTAATTTCCAAAAAATCTTATCAAAATACTGAATTCGAATCCTTTCAGGAGAGACAAGAGCACCAAGATACTCCATGAGAAAAAAATCCATGTTGTATATCCATCCTACTTGTAAGAGATTCAATACTTCTATCCGTGAAATGGTTCGGGATATAGAATTGGCTCTTACTCCTGTTAATATTCTGACCCCTCCATCAGCAGTAATCATCGAGAATCATGTTGATCCCATAGACAGACCTCAAGCTAGCATTTATAAAAATAATCGTATCATCAATAATCATGATATGGGAGATACCACAAGGCCTGGATTTGCAACGGTAAAGCATGATATAACCCTTCATGATTCCCTTGTTGATAAGGAAGCTGAGAGCATCCTTAACCATAATAAAATGGATTTGGGATAAAAGATCCCCTTGCCTTAACACACAGACCTCATTGAAGAAGACAAAATTCCTTCCCATGAACCGAACTGCCAATCACGTGGAGTGGAAACACCTGAAAAATAAGTCAACAACCAAAGGAGAATGTCCCATACCTGTCAAGACTTTGATTATGAAGGACCACTCTATCCTTTCATAGGACTTATCCATATCCATCTTGATAACTATATTGGAACCATGTACTTTAGTGTTAATATCATTAGTGAACTCTTGTAAAACTGCAATAGCCCCTTGAATTGATCTTTGTTTGACAAAACCATGTTGCTCCGGAGAGATCCAATGGGGAAGATGTTTACTTATTCTATTGTTGAGAATGGTGGCCAGAACCTTATAAGAAAATTTTCACATACTTATTAAAAGATAACGCTGAAGCAATGAGGGATTTTTATGCTTTGGGATGAGGACCATAGTTGTAGAACTAGAAGAATGAGGAAGGAACCCACCACGGAAGAAATACTGGCTGTCTGCCACTATGTCAGCCTTAACGATGCTCCAAGAGGATCTGAAAAAGGATCCAGGGAACCTGTCTGGGCCAGGAGCACTCTCTGGGTTAAGGCTCCTCACAGCCCCTCAGATTTCATCCTCTTATGGAAATGCTTCAAACATGTCATCTTCTAACCAAGAAACCGTAGCAGAAATAACACCCGTAACCTCGCCTCAACCCCTTTAATACCCATCTTCCATGTTAGGATTGGGGCCAACAAGAATCTCATTGAAATAGGACTCAGCCATGCCACCCACCACATTGATGTCATCAGAATATGAACCATCTTCCCACCTAATATTAGGTCGAGGTGACCTTTATCTTTCCTTGATGTAGGCATGGAAATAATATGTGTTACGATCCCCTTCCCTCATCCATATGAATCTAGACTTATCATGATCCAACCTTTCGTGTCTTAACAACAGATCCACCATCATGTTCTTCTTCACATCAAGCTCCCCAAGGATGGTTTCGTTCCAATCTGCTTCTAATAGGGATTCAAGGTGGTAAATTTCATGTTGGACCTCATCCAGATACCGTGTAGGAGGAGGCTAGCTACAAATCCATTCCTGGAGGTCGACCTTGAGATGACGAAGTTTATTATGCAATCTGTCCCATGCAATCCCATGAACTAGTTTACTCTAAGATTGTTCCATTGTACATAGAAAGTCTAGATGCAATGTCAACAACTGTGAGAAAACAAAAGAAGCTCTCCTATCCAGGTTGAGAATAATGTAAAAGAGAAGGGGGGCACGGTCTGAAATGCTAAGAGATAGATGGGTGATGATAAAACACTATTTTTTTGAATATTTTATTGATAATAAATAATATAATTTCCCCAAATTGTGCTAAATATGTTTATTTATAAAATATTTGGGATTTGATCATTCATTTGAAAATTTGGTGAAAATTCTAGTTTTACCCTTTATAGTGAAAAGTAGTATTTCAAAGATAAATATTTTTATATTTATTATTTAAATTTTAAATTTTTTAACAGTGTTTCTAATTTAATTATCTACAACTTTCATTCAGGACACTAGAGCTAAAAAGTGCATTTGGATGGAGTAAAGGGGACATTAATCCAATGGTGGGCTAGACTCGGCAGAATGGACATGGGTTCTGTATTTGGGCCATATCTTCTTCATCCGGGCATGGATTGAGACCAAAATTTGAGAGGCCCTTGGCGATCCATTTTCCCACAAATCATCCTTCTGTAAGGTGATCTGATTCAGGCGTTTTCGAGGTCAAATTGGCGTTGAATATTGTATTAATATATTTGGACGAGATTTCCCATTCACACTTGAAACCTCCTTAAACCTAGCCTCCCCTCCACTCTATAAATTGGATTTTTTTCTCATTTTGGAGGGTTGAGACGTGAATTGGGAAGTTGAGGGCAGAGGATAAGTGGATCCACTCCAATTATCCAACCATTTTAATAAGGGTATCTCTTGAAGCAAGGATCCCTTTGACGAAGCCTTCCTCTTCTCCTTCATGTTGTAATGATTTTGTTTACGTAATAAACATTGTTGTTATTATTTTATTTCTTCTATTTTCTTCTGTTTTGTTTAAATTTATTTTCTTAATCTTCCTCTTTGGTCTGGAATTCTTGAGTAGAAGCGTTATTGGGTTATACCCATTATAAACCTTTGCACATGCAAAACGCTTCTACGATGATTACGCCACCCATGGAAGAGTAGTTCTTTTTAGTAATCGATCGACCTCTATCCTTATTCATTCGTTTATTTTGAATCAATGAGCTACTGTAATTCACATATTATGATCTATTAATTGAGTTTTTAATTTTAATGAAAATAATCAAGCAATTGAATAGTTATCACAAAACAGACGAGGTCGGGAATTGTGTGAACTGTGAGAGCGCAACCTTAACTGATAATTCAAAACCAAACGAGATCAATTTGTAGCGTTCAAATATAATCCCTAAACTAAATTAATCCTCATTTACAGAGTGGTTATGTTACTTAATTTACCACTGACCATAAGCTAATTTTAGAACATCAATCAAAGCAGGGTGTTGCGATTTCATGTTCCAATGTTAGCCTAAGGTTAAATTCACTTCATCTTCTTGGTAAAGTTAATTCTCGTAGGGTTCGGGATTTAACAAATTAAGGGATCATAGTTAAGTCAATATTAATTTAAATGATAATGATTAATAAATAATTGAAGAGGTATAGTTAGATCGATTACACCTTTTAAAATATTTTCTAAAAAAAACATCTTTTTGTCTTGTCATTTTAATCGAGCTTCATTTCAAAACGAAAAACAGAAAAATATACAATCTTCTCCCAGGAAACTTCTTCTAGATTCATCAACTATAACCAAACCCCATCCTTTCAAGTAGTGTTTTTATTATATTATATTTTATTTGTTTTAGAATACCTTTAATAAGTTGTTAAATTCACTTCCTCCTTTGAGAGACGACCTTGGTCTGCCACTTTACTACACCTAAGAACCCCAAAATCACATTAATCATTTGAGGGCACCCACGACAGCGCTCTTTCAAATTGGCGCCATTTCCGGGGTGGCAAGTAATTATTTCAACCAATTAGAGGTATTTATTTTATTTTACATTTTATTCTATTCCTCTCTTCTTTCTTCCTTCTTTACCCAATCTGAATTTTCTTCTTCTTATTTTATTTTTCTTCTACTTCTTTTTGGACAATCAACTAAAACTTCTCATTTTTATTTTACTATGGTCCACTTTCTTTATTTTCATTTTTTTTGATTTATAAAATGAACTAATCCCAAAAATCTCTTAGATATTGACCCTGAGATTGAATTCAGCCTTAGGGCACGAATCAGACATTCTCAATCTACGGGAAGTTTCAATATTCAACCATTTGGTGAATTCCTCTCTTCTGGAAACATTGAAATTGGAAGCAATTCAAATTCAAACATAAAAGAGGAACCAATGACTTGAAATAATGGAAATTAACTTAATATAACCATTCGAGAATTGGCTGCACTAGATATTAACTATCAACCAAATTGTATTGCATACCCAAATCTTGGATCAGACTTTGAGTTAAAATCTGGATTAAATCACCTTCTTCCAAAGTTTCATGGCTTATCTGGCGAGGATCCCAATAAACATCTTAAGGAATTTAATGTGGATTTCTCAACCCTAAAACCTAGAAATGTTTCTGAAGATCAAATTAAATTAAGAGCATTCCCATTTTCACTTTATGGAGCTGCAAAGGATTGGATGTACTATTTACAACTTGAAGATGTAACATGTTGGAATGATTTGAAACATCTTTTCTTGCAGAAATTTTTTCCAGAATCAAGGACCACATCCATTTGGAAGGATATATCAGGGATCAAGCAAGCCCAAGGAGAGTCAATATACGAGTACTGGGAGAGATTCAAGAAGTTGTGTGCAAGGTGCCCACATCACCAAATCAGCGAGAAACTACTCATCTAGTACTTTTATGAAGGACTCACACCCATGGAGAGGAGCTTGGTTGATGCTGCAGCTGGAGGAGAGTTTGTGGACAAGACACCAGCAGCCGCACGTGCGTTGATCGACAAGATGGCCCAAAACTCCCAACAATTTGGTGATTGAGGTACACCACATATCAGGGGAGTACATCAGGTATGTCCCTATTCTCTTGAAAGTCATTTTATTGATACCAATTTAGAAGAATTGACCACTATGGTGAGGCAAATTGATTTGGAACAAAAGACATCTCTACCTCCTCCTTCAAGGTCTTGTGGCATTTGCACTGAGACAAACCACCCAACTGACTATTTCCCACAACTACAAGAGACAGAGGATTGTGCAGCAGTATTCCCAGGGAGACCACTTCAGCAGCAGCAACAACCATATCCCCAAAAGAAGTTTGATTCATTTTCTCCAACATACAACCAAGGGTGGAAGGATCAATCAGAAATGAGTTATGGATCTGGACAGCAACAAAGGCCACCCTTTCAACAAAAATTACAGCACCCTCCGCCTTACCAGTAGGGTTTCCAACAACTCCAAAGGATATTTGAAGCTCAAACATCAACAAGTCAGCAATAAGGGAATCCTCTACCAAAGGTAGACTCTAAAACTGATGATCTTTTGAAACAAATTGTTCTTAATCAAAATAATGAGCTAAAGAGTCAAGGTTCAGAGCTGAGGGAGTTAAAGACTCAAATAAGCCAGATTTCCACCACCCTCTATGAACTTGTAACTAAGAATTCCAGAAATCTACCTTCCGAACCCACTCCAAATCTAAAGGGGAATGTCAGTGCCATCACATTGAGAAGTGGGAAGCAAATGAAAGATACATCTGTACCTACCATTCCACCGGGAATCACTTCAACTCCGGAGCAGCCGCATTCCAAACCAACTAATGAGAAATCCAAGGAGAAAGATAAAGGTAAGAAAATGATTGATGATGTTCCTCCTAAACCCCTTACTTTTCCCAATAGGTTTGTTAAAACCAAGAAGATCTCTGAAGAAGCAATGCAAAAGGAGGTTTTGGATACATTCAAGCGTGTGTATATCAAAATTCCTCTACTTGAAGCCATTAAGAAAATTCCAAGGTATGCGAAATTCTTAAGAGAACTTTGTACCAATCGAAGAGGGATCAAGGGAAATGAGAGGTTCAACCTTGGAAGGAATGTCTCAGCAATCATTACACCGACTCTAGAAATGCCAACAAAGTGAAAGGATCCCGGGACATTCACCATCCCATGTACCATAGGGGAGTTTCACTTCTCTGATGCTCTTTGTGATTTAGGAGATTCAATAAATGTGATGCCTCACTCTTTATTCTCTTCCTTGCAGGTTGGTGAGTTGATGCCAACAAGAGTAGTGGTGCAATTGGCGAATAGAGCTACGACATATCCAGTGGGAGTCCTTGAGGATGTACTTGTCTGGGTAAGATACATGATCTTTCTAGCAGAATTCTATGTGCTTAACATGGAGTATGATCAGGTAAGTTCTCATGCCCCAATTATCTTAGGTAGGCCCTTCATCAAAACTGCAAAAACTATCATAAATGTCAATGAGGGTACAGTTTCCATTGAATTTGGGGATGAAGTTGTGATATTTAATGTTATGGATTCCATGAATTACCCCTCAGAGGATCAGTCTGCATTTTTTATCTCCCATTTTGAACCACTAAGTGAAAACTCCATGGAATTTGATTGTCCTATGCTTGGGGAGATTATGAGTATTGGTTCTAGTTTGATGTCTAAGAGTACTTCCACACCCGTTTCTAAGGAACAAGACTCTCTAAGATTTGATTTTGAAATGGAATCATATTCTGATTTTGATCATGTGAATTCTGATTATGACATGGCTGTAGAGTATGCTGATGGATTTGATGCTTTATTCTCTGATTTTGATGATGTCTATTCTGATACTGATGCTCTTTGTGCACATATTTCAGTTCCTTCAATGTCTCCATCCATACTACACCCTCCTTCATTAGAACTCAAGCCATTTCCACCAAATATGATATACTCATACTTGTTGAGTGGTGAGAGATTACCTGTTATCATTGCTAACAATATCCCTTTTGAACATGAAGAAAATCTTTTGAATATTTTAAGGGAGAACATCAGGGCGATTGGGTGGACCATTGCTGACATATCATGTATTAGCCCCTCCATTTGCATGCATAGGATTATCTTGGAGGATGGGGCTAAACCAGTGAGGCAAACACAAAGGAGACTCAATCCCACCCTCCTGGAAGTTGCTAAAAACGAAGTTGAGAAATTTCTCGAGGAAGGTATAATCTTTCCCATTTCAGATTCTCAGTGGGTAAGTCCTATTCAGGTTGTGCCTAAGAAATGTGGTGTTACTGTTGTGAAAAATGATAAAGAGGAGTTAGTTCCAATGAGGGTGCAAAACAGTTGGCGTGTGTGTATTGATTATAGGAAACTAAATCAGTCCACTCGCAAGGACCATTTCCCCCTCCCATTTATTGATCAGATGCTTGGGAGACTAGCTGGGAAGACACACTATTGTTTCTTGGATGGATTTTCTGGATATTTTCAGGTTCCTATAGCTCCATAAGATCAGGAGAAGACTACATTCACCTATCCCTTTGTAACATTTTCCTACCGGAGTATGCCATTTGGACTTTCCAATGCCCCAGGTACCTTCCAGAGATGCATGGTGAGTATTTTTTCTGATTTTATTGAGACCTTCATGGAGGTATTTATGGATGATTTTACAGTGTATGGGTCTTCATTTGATGAATGTCTAATTAGTTTGGGAAAGGTGTTGAATTGTTGTATTGAGAAAAATCTGCTCCTGAACTTTGAAAAGTATCATTTCATGGTAGAGCATGGCATTGTCTTAGGGCATGTAGTGCCAAAACATGTGATAGAGGTTGATATATCAATGGTAGATATTATTTCATCCTTACCATATCCTTCATGTGTGTGTGATGTTAGATCTTTCCAAGGGAATACAGGATTTTATCAGGGCTTCATCAAAGATTTTAGTAAGATTTCTCTTCCTATGTCATGATTACAACAAAAGGATTCTGATTTTGTGTTTGATTTTTCTTGCAGGAATTCATTTGATGAGCTAAAACAATGTCTGACCACTCCACCTATCATATAGCCCCCACAGTGGGAGATTCCTTTTGAGATAATGTGTGATGCCTCCAACTTCGCGGTTGGAGCTATCTTATCTCAGAGGGTGGAAGGACGTTCACATGTGATTGCCTATGCATCAAGGACATTGGATTTAGCCCAATCAAATTACACAACCACAAAAAAGTAGTTTCTTGCTGTTATATTTGATTTAGAAAAATTCCTTTCATATTTATTGGGCACTAATGTAGTTGTTTTTTATGACCATGCAGCATTGAGGTACCTCCTAAAGAATCCAGATGCAAAGCCACGACTTATCCGTTGGATGATCCTTCTTCAAGAGTTTGACCTTGAGATAAAGGACAAGAAGGGGTCAGCAAATTTGGTGATAGACCACATGAGTAGGCTTACTCACACACTAGAGGATGACACCTTGGACCAGGAACCACTTCGGGACACTTTTCCCGATGAGCATCTTTATTCCATCTCAGGTATGAATCCTTGGTATGCTGATTTAGGGAACTAGCTTGTTTCCTCTGAAATACTTGCAAATTTAAAGAAACATCAAGTCCAAAAATTAAAAAGTGAGTCTAGGTTTTATGTGTGGGATGATCCTTACCTCTAGCGCATGTGTAGTGACCAAGTCATTAGGAGGTGTGTTCCCGATCATGACTTTGAGTCTGTTTTGCATTTTTTTCATACACTTGCTTGTGGTGGAATCTTTGGACCCTAACGGACAGCTAGGAAGGTTTTGGACACTGGGTTATATTGGCCTAGCTTATTCCATGATTCCCATGTGTTTTGTAAGTCATGCTCTCGTTTCCAACACACTAGGAATATTTCTAGGAGACATGAGATGCCCCAAAAAACCATACTATTTTTTGAGATTTTTGATGTATGGGGCATTGATTTTATTTTTCCTTTTCCTAGTTCATTTGGATTTTTGTATATTTTTGTTTCTGTTGATTGTGTGAGTAAATGGGTGGAGGCCAAGGCCACCAGGACTGACGATTCTCATGTTGTAGTGGATTTTGTCAAGGCTCAAATTTTCTACAGGTTTGGAGTACCAAAGGCCATCATCAGTAACCAAGGGACACACTTTTGCAATAGGAATTTTTCTTCCTTTATTCGAAAGTATGGGGTGACACAAAAAACATCAACACCATACCACCCCCAAACAAATGCCCAGGCTGTGGTTTCAAATCGGGAGTTGAAACAAATATTAGAGAAAACCATGCATCCAAATAGGAAGGATTGGAGCAAGTGCTTGGATGATGCATTGTGGGCTTATAGGATAGCATACAAGACACCCATTGGTATGTCCCCATTTTGGATTGTGTTTGGGAAAGCGTGTCATCTCCCAATGGAAGTCGAGCATCGGTCATATTGTGCTATGAAGAAATGTAACATGGATTTGGACCAAGCTGGAATTCAAAGGAAGTTGCAAATTCAAGAGATTGAGGAGATTCGACTTTCATCATATGAGAACTCAAGGCTCTATAAGTAAAGATCAAAATAATCTCATGATATAATGATCCAACAAAGGGAGTTTCATGTTGGAGAGAAAGCCTTTCTCTATAGTTCACGACTGAAGCTGATGCCTGGTAAGTTGCATTCCAGATGGTTAGGTCCTTATATTGTATCTAATGTTTTTCCTTATGGTGCAGTGGAGATCACACAAGAGGACACTGGAAGGATATTTATAGTCAATGGGCAACGTTTGAAGAGATACATTGAGGGACTTCCTACTGATGCAGTGGATTTTATCACACTGCATGACCCCATCATCACTTGAGCACATCAGGCTGTTCCTAACCCTTTCACTTTTATATTATTTGTCCTATTTAAAAATTCTACATTTCATGTGCATATATCATCTCATGGGTTCACATTGACGACAATGAAATATTTTAAGTGTGGGGGAGGGAACCTTTTAGTTTAGTAATTTAAATTGTTTTCCTATTTAAAAAAGCAATTTTTTTTTGTGTTTTTCAAATTTTGTGTGTCTATTTTTCAATTTTCTTTGTGTTTTTGAAATTTTTGAGCTGAAATGATTCTCATCACAATTTTGAAATGCATATCGATGAGTGAAACAATTTACCCCTTGAAACTAAGCTTAAATGTATGCTGAAATGACTTTGTTTCAAGTTCAAATATTTAGTAATTTCATGAAAAGTACACTGAATTTTGAATCCCATGCCACATCTCAGTGTCTATATTTTTGAAATCACTTTCCTGTGAGGCTTCTAAACCATTATTTTCATATTCATTACATTCACCTCACTTCTTGAGAGAACCAAACCATGCTTGATTTAACCAGAATTTGATTTATTCCTGTCAAAACTTGAGGGTTTGAGGTACTTATGTTTAAATGATTGAGACATTTGTTTGGTATTAAAGCCCTTATTTCAAAGAATCCTTTTTTATAATGGCCTACCTTGAATATCTAATTCTTGTAACCCTTAGAATCCATGCACATCCTATTAGGTTATCCACATTACAAGACAATTTTCGCTATCCAACCAACTCTTGAAGTGAAATTGCATAATCTAGTTGAGCTTGAGTGTGGGGGAATCTATCTTGTGTTGTGCCACCACATTCTGTGATACTTTGGGTAGAAAATTAAATTCTGAATAGATGTGTTTTCTGCTGATGAAAGCCATTATATTGAAATCTGTGCCTTTTCTGGGGCTTTCTTAACAAGTGAAGCTGTGCCTTTTCTGGAGCTTCTAATTGAGGTGGAAAGCTGTGCCCATCTGGAGCTTTCATGAAAATCATGTTTGAGAAGATTGAAATTTTTGATGATGAAATGATGAATGGCGTAATACTTTCATGAATTTTCATGATGATGGAGCTGAATTGATATTATGGGGATTGAGGAGAAGACCATATTTAATTGAAAATTAGATTAATGCAATTTTGCTTCAAAAAGAGTCAAGCCCTCCTCATTCAGCCTCAGAATTTTTCACATCTAAATCCTACCAACCAAAAGCCACAGAACAACCATGAAAAGTCTTCATGATAAACATATGTACTTAACTCACATCGGGTAGCGAGGTAGGAATCTATCAAGCCTATGGTGACCCTTGTATGAGTTTGTATGAGAAAGACTTTGCAAAAAAAATTGATATTTGAGTGATGAGAGAAAATTCAAGCGAGGTAAGTGTTTTGTGCATGGGAGGATAAATGAAGTGGAAATATATTGAATGATATAAATGGATAACTTCAAATAATTTTTTTATGAGGCATGATATCTTTTGATAATTGGTGTGAAATTGATTGATCTCAAGGATATGTGTTTTAAAATTGGTTTTGATTTGATATTGATGTTTACTTAATATGAGATTTTGCTCGGGAGTGGAAAAGGGTAAGTGTGGGGGAGTTGATAAAACACTATTTTTTGAATATTTTATTGATAATAAATGATATAATTTCCCCACATTGTGCTAAATATGTTTATTTATAAAATATTTGGGATTTGATCATTCATTTGAAAATTTGGTGAAAAATCCCGTTTTACCCTTTATAGTGCAATGTAGTATTTCGAAGATAAATATTTTTATATTTATTATTTTAATTTTAAATTTTGTAACAATGTTTCTAATTTAATTATATACAACATTCATTTAGGAGAAGAGAGATAAAAAGTGCATTTGGATGGAGTAAAGGGGACATTAATCCAATGGTGTGCTGGACTCGGCAGAATGGACATGAGTTCTGTATTTGGACCATATCTTCTTCATCTGGGAATGGAGTGAGCCCCAATTTTGAGAGGAGCTCGGGGATCCATTTTCCCACAAATAATCCTTCTGGAAGGAGAGATGGTTCACGCGTTTTCGAGGTCAAATGGTCGTTGAAAGTTGTATTAAAATATTTGGCTGAGATTTCCGATTCACACTTGAAACCTCTTTAAACCTAGCCTCCCCTCCACTCTATAAATTCGAGTTTTTCTCATTTTGGGGGGTTTGGACGTGCATTGGGAAGTTGAGGGAAGATGAGAAGTGAATCCAATCCAATTATCCAACCATTTCAATAAGGGTATATCTTGAAGCAAGGATCCCTTCGACGAAGCCTTCTTCTTCTCCTTCATGTTGTAATGATATTGTTTACGTAATAAACTTTGTTGTTATTCTTTTATTTATTCTCTATTATTCTATTTTGTTTAAATTTCTTCTCTTAATCTTCCTCTTTAGGCTGGAATTCTTGAGTAGAAGCGTTATTGGGTTATAACGATTATAAACCTTTGCACATGCAAAACGCTTCTACGATGATTACGCCACCCATGGAAGAGTAGTTCTTTTTAGTAATCGATCAAACTCTATCCTTCTTCATTCGTTTATCTTGAATCAATGAGCTACTGTAATTCACATATTATGATTTATTAATTTAGTTTTTAATTTAAATGAAACTAAGAAATCAATTGAATTGTTAACACAAAACACGCAAGGTCGGGAATTGTGTGAACTATGAGTGTGCAACCTTAACCGGTAATTCAAACCACACAGGATCAATTTGTAGCATTCAAATATAATCCCTAAACTCAGTTAATCCTCATTTCTAGAGTGGTTATGTGCTTTAATTTTTCAGTGACCATAAGCTAATTTTAGAACATCAATCAAAGCAGGGTATTGCGATTGCATGTTCCGAAGTTAGCCTAAGGGTAAATTCACTTCATCTTCATGATAATGTTAATTCTCATAGGGTTCAGGATTTAAAAAATTAAGGGATCATAATTAAGTGAATCTTAATTTAAATTATAATTATTAAAAAATTATTGAAGAGGTAGAGTTAGATAAATTACGCCTTTTAGAATATTTTCTAAAAAAAAATCTTTTTGTCGTGTCATTTTAATCGAGCTTTATTTCAAAACTAAAAAAAATATACAATCTTCTTCCAGAAAACCTCTTCTCGATTCATAAACTATAACCAAACCCCATCCTTTCAAGCAGTGTTTTCGTTATATTATATTTTATTTGTTTTAGAATACCTTTAATAAGTTGTTAAATTCACTTCCTCCTTTGAGAGACGACCTTGGTCCGCCACTTTGCTTCACCTAAGAACCCCAAAATCACATTAATCATTTGAGGGCGCCCACGACAGCGCTCTTTCAGGTGACTTTGGAATTTTGATTAGTTGACATGGAATGGACATTTAAAAGACAACTATCCAAATGTCTCCATGATTGGTGCACACCTCTATGATTGTTACACCAATTGAATTGCCTTCCAGAGAATCCCAAGTCTAAAAGCACTGCACAAGACAAGAACTGTGAAAATTTCAAACTAGCTCTATGGGAGAAAGATCCCTTGCCCTTCCTCTCACTGGGTTCAGCCACCACATTAAAATCGCCTGCTAAAAACCAAGGGGTGTCTTTGGGATCAAACACTTTGAGTTCATTCCAAAGAAGGGTCCATTCCCTAACATCACAACTCCCATACATGAAAGAGAAGAAGAAGAAAGCTCTAAAACCATTTTAGATTTCAGTAGTGATACGCTGATATGAGGCCTGAACTAGATTCACATAAATGCTCAATTTCCAGAAGATCCCGATGGAGGGGCTTTGAGAATCCACTTGCATGAATCCAATCATACTAATTCTATGAGAAAAATTTTCAATATTGGTGCTGCTTTGTTTGGGTTCAAGCACTGCCACAAGAGACACCGATTTGGA
Source organism: Viscum album (assembly GCA_963277665.1). Lineage (NCBI taxonomy): Eukaryota > Viridiplantae > Streptophyta > Magnoliopsida > Santalales > Viscaceae > Viscum > Viscum album. The sequence goes on along the minus strand of OY728138.1, from coordinate 130,396,494 downwards.
CTGAACCATATTCACTATGTAGTCAGTTTTAACCTGGGTCCCCAGGCAGCCAGCATTCCAGATTAAGAAAGATATCATTAAAACAGGATATGCCTGGATTTTTCCCTAGGCGGCTTGGCTGCATTTCTATGAAGGGAAGGGATACTTTGATGTTTTGTCTGAGATCGGGTCCTCACGCAAATGCGGTTCATAGGAGTCTAGGGAGGAGGGGGGGACAGGTCCCCGGAGCTGGGATATGGCTAGGTGGACTACTAGATGAAGAGGCTGGAGCCTCCTAACTGCAACCATCGGGGATCACAGGCGAACCATATGATGAGACCAGAGCAGAAGTAGGAAGAAGGGGGTGAGGGGAAGATGGATGGCTAGGGGCCCTTAGACACCAGGGGGAATTCAGAAGTGGAGCACAAATCAGGAGCAGGTAGGGGGAGAAGAGGGTCCTGGATGAAGGCCAAAAGCACCAGGGGGAACCAGGAGTGGGGCGATGACCAAGGACGACCTCATAGCCAGGGAACACCCTATAAAGAACACCCATAATTGAGGAGGGAGAGGGAGGGGCTAAAGAGGGACCAAAAATAGCCATACCATCTGAGTGATGCGAGATCCACGGCCAAAGGTGGTCAGTAGGAGCAGGAGGACTCAGGAATACCATCGACATAAGAGCCAAGAAGGACTGTCAGTTAGACGCCAGGGAGGAAGAAGCAACCAAATCCAATGGCTCACATACTGCATCCACAACAAGAGAAAGTATAGGACCATAAAATGGGATGCTTAGAGAGGCCAGGGGTGGAAAAACATTCAGATGTCTTCATGAAGGGGAACTTGGACCAGGCCAAGGGAGCGAGCACGAAGATATTCCCTTCCCCCTATCTATACGACGCTTCCACCTGCAATCCTGGAGAGATTGTCCTTGGAGGTGATAGAAGGAGCAGAACCTGGGTAGAGAAGGGTAGACCCGACCTTGGTACCAGGCAAAGGATTCATGGACAAAGAGGGTGATCTTTTTCGAGAGATGGGAGGATAGGTCCATGTCAACATAGATTCGAGCCATCGAGGCCTCCTCGAGGAACAAGATCTGGTCATCCTAACACAAGAAACGCCCTAGAGATCTACCAATGGCATGAAGAAAGGCATTGTTCTGGAAGGGGAGTTGGAGCCTAGGGAGTGACACCCACAAAAAATGATCATTTTGTAGCTTAAACATTTATAAATTTATAGAGTATCGATGAAACTACATAGTTTTGGTTATAAAAAATATTTTGAAATTTAAATGAGTAATATTATCATGATATTTAAACTATAAATTTTTGATATGAATTAGTTACATATAACACTTAACAAACACTAACACATTGATTATTTAGTTAATTATTAAATAAATTGGATGAAGTTAAAACATTAGAAGGTAAGTAAATTTATTGTATTGGTGTATTATATTATTTTTTAGAGGATTATATCTGGGTAAAAACTGTAAAATTAAAATACTTAAACTCTAATATTGTTTTGATGTCATTAAATTAAAATCAAATAAATAATGTTATAATTGACATTAAAGTTGTTTTACAATAAATGATATATTATAAAATAATTTGAAAATAACGAAAATAATATCATCATTCAAGTTATTTTTATGTGTTATTAAATATTAAATATGGTATATTCATTGAAGAAATTATCTTTTATAAATAACAAATTGATCCATAGATAGTAAAAACATCCTTAGTATGATTCAGGTTAAAGTAGTAATTTTACGCGTTACTTGTGCTTGTATTAAAATTAATTTCCAAAACACATGGAATTTATAGTTTTTAAATTAGATATATCATTTAGAAAATATTGGATCTATATTTTATAAAAAACCTCACATTAATTTAGTATTAACTGTTAAATTAAAAATTATAGAAAACTAGTTACGTTAATAAAAACAAAAATGATAAAAAACTATGATAATTAGATATTAAGGAACAAAATTATAAAAACACACATATTTCAGTATGTTGGAGGTTTTTGATAGACCATAATTATTCATTAATTAATTAATTTTCCATTTGGAAGAACATGATGTAAATAATACCTCCCAATACTGTTTACCATTTAGTATTTATAAGAATTCCACTACCCCTCCTCAATAAAAAGGAATTCATTATTCACCATCCTTAAACATCTCAATACACATTAAATCATCAAAAACCTAACCAAATAAGCTTCAAAAATATCTACCTCCATCCTATAATCTTACCTTTGGGAATAAATCCAACCATGGAATCCATTTGGTGCAAACAATGTGGAGTTACCCAAATAAGAGATAACATCCTTCCTCCGAAACCTTTTTTTATTTTCATTCTCCAACCCCTAAACTATCATTATTCAATTTTTATATAAAAACATACAAATATTAAATAATAAAATATGTTATAATTATAATTTTTATACCAACACATACACACACTTCCATCTAATTGGTAACTAAATTATAGTTCATCTGTATGGTGAACTACCACCTCACAAAATGATGGTGTTCAATTTTCCTTTACCACCTCTCATGGTTGGGAATTATGATGAAAACTATGTTTTTATATGAAATATATATTATATTAATGAATTTTTTATGCTTATAGAATTATTTTATAAAAAATAATTTCATTATTTCCATTTTTTGTATTCATAATAATTTCGTTTATGGACGTGTGGACTACCTCCTCCTCAAATCATTTTGATTCGTCCAAACATTACATGGAATGTATTATGGATAGGTTTTGTTAGCATATATGATTTATGTAAAATTAAAATTATATAGAAATTATATTAAATATATATACTTCCATTCCATTTTTTTTATTTTCCTTCAATACTATAATAAAATAGAAACAACATTCATGTGTATATATGGCCTACTGTCTCCAAGAACGATGTAATCAATTTAATATTTGAATATTTTATAGATTATTATAAATACATCTACACTTAATATATATTATATTTTGATATTATTTTAAATTTTTTAAATAATTAAATCATTTTATATGTAAGAGGATCAACAATAAATATTCAAAACATGTACAAAAAACAATGAAGACAATACAAAAATTGTAACTTTAACATTGATTTTTTTTAATAAATGTGTTATATATATTCATTATAAAATAATATATTGTATCAGATATAATAACATTTTTCTATAATATATATATATATATAATAAAATTATATTTATTATACATGATTTTTTACAAGTATGAGGTGAGCTAAGACATAACGTAAGCATTTTTTGTCTAACATTCATTTTCTATTAGAGAAAATCCATGTACACCACCTACTTATTATATATAGTGTTTACAATTCTCATGGTTTTTTTATGATTATTTTATTTAAAATTATTTTGATTAAAATATCATTTTTAGTATCTCTATTTCATGGGTTTAATAGTTAAAATGTTAAAAAATAGGTAAATAAATTTTGTCTCAATTTTCTTTCTTTAAGACACAATTCATTTTATACACCAATATTCATCTAGAACAGTCACTGCTCGCTCTGACGACATGATTCTAGTGAGGCCCAGTGTGATCTATCTTCTTGGTAGCATCGTTTCTCTCCAGTGTATGGTCCGATGCGACTGGTTTCTCAGTTCGGGTTGGCAAGGCCAGGTGACACCTTCGTCGTGCTTTCGATGGCTCGAAGATAGATTTGGAATGACTCGAAGGGGGAGGGTCCTTCATCATCATGTCTATGTGGGTTTTTGTATGATTTTTGATATGTAAATGTTCATTTCAAGCTGTTTTGGCTTGAATTTGGTGATCTATGGGTTTCTTTGGTAATCGTATCAGAGTTGTATGCATTGAATTGGTGGAAGGGTGCCTTGCGGCCCGAGGCTTCATTGTCACAACATGGAGGTTCTATCTTCTTGAATGGTTTGTTTTTCGAAGATTTGGAGTTTGTGATCTAGATGAATTCATGAGAAGACTTTATAAGAGGTTATAGTGCTGGAGATTCTTCTTTGTAGAGTGTTTTGGATTTGGTTGTTTGAGAGGGTATGACATCAGCCATCGGAAAGGGACTATGTTTTGACACAGGACACTTGCTTTCAATTTCCTTTGCAATGATAGATAACATGTTCATGTTCAAATGTTGGGGAGGAGCATCATAGTCTTGTCATTCTATTTTTAATCTTTCTATATTTTGAGTTTATTTTCATATTACCATGATGTGCTTCAGTTTTCAACCCCTTCATCCTTTAACAGAGTGTTTTATCATATAATAAAAAATTTGAAGGCCTTCGGGCCGTTGGAGGAATTGTTTATGATTATGTTTCTATTAATGAAATAATATGATAATTATCTACTAAACACTAATAATTTTATTCAAATATATTTATTCAAGATATATTGAATTAATGGTGCCATTATCCCACTCTTTTGTACTTAATATAATAAGTAATGTGCTTTAATGAAAATTCGACTTTACATCTATTTTCAGCCATAAAAAACTATTCCTTTAAAACCAAGTTTTCTATAAAATTAAAAAATGTTATAATTTTATCATATGATCACTAAAATATATTTTAAACCATGTTTTACCTTTTTAATAGAAAGGATTTTAAAAAGGATTCTTCTCATTATTTTATGATCAAGGCAGTTTTCTAAAATTTTTATAACACTAAAAGAATGTCCGGCATGTACAAATTTATCCACAATCATGATGGTCCTTTATTTGAAGCTTACTATGAATGTTTTATATAAATAATTACTATAAAAAAATTCTAGTAATATCTTGGAAAATATTTTTTAAAATTTTATTTTAAAGTAATTTTAATCAAAAAGGTTTTATGTTTAAAAATATAATTTCAAAGCATCAATTAAATTTTTTCAAATGGTTATTTTTAACAAAAAATTTTCAAGGTTTTACAATATTAATTTATAAATTTTTAGTGAAAATGGATTTCAAAATGTTTTCAAGGTTATTTTATATGTTTTAAAGGAAAAATATTCTCAAAATAATTTGAAAAATAACTTTTACGTTTTGTAGGAACTTTTTTTGAATAAATTTCATGCTTCTTATATATGCTTTAAAGGAAAATAGGTTTTCAATTTTTTTTTGAATATTTTATATTTTTTTAGGAAAAATGGTTTTATATCTTCTTTTCTAAGTATTCACGTTGATCTTAAAAGAAAATGGATTTTATAATGTTTTAGTTTTTTAAAAAAATCTCAAAAAGGGGGGATATTTTCCTCAAGAAATGATTTTAAATAAATTTTAAAAAAGTATGTTCCATTTATGATGAAATCAGTTGTTGTTACTAATGCCTTTCAGGTAAAATTATCCAATGGTTCCATTAATATTATTTCTCTTAATTTATTTTTTTGATGGCATGATGTTTTATGAGACCTATTTCTCATTAATGATATATATGTTTATAAAACCTATTTCTATTTCACAACTATATGTTTATGAATCCCATTTAACATTCATGGGTTATATGCTTATCAATCAAGACTATGTTCATGGGTTATTACTTAATTAAATGATTATGAAACATGTGTCTTTTCCATAGGTTATGATATGATTACATTTTTATGACACCAATTTTATTTCATGGGTTATGATATGAAGATTTTTTTTTCGAACATGTATGTATGATTTCAGTACGATATTAGTTTACCATAAATATATAATCATGTTTATACATACATATATCATTTTTTACCCTTACCGAGAATCTCATATCAGCCTTTAATTATGTATCCTTTCCCCAGGTTATAAAGAAACGCTTTATATAGAATTAAGGGGATGATCATTGTGGGATAAACTGAAACACTTTCACCATGTTAGATGATTTTGTCCCATGTTTCCAAAGACACTAAACTATTAAAGTCCTAGGGAATTTATTTTTGGAATGTGATGAATATTAATCTAAAATGATATAATTAACATATATTTTAACCCTAAGTATATATAAATATATCATGATGATATGAATGATTCAAAAATAAAAAGCAGGGAAATTAAAATGTTAATGAAGATTCTTGAAGTAATTTTCTTTATTTTTAAATAATTGAGCTATAAGATATTTTATAACATTTAAAGACCTTTAATGAATGTTCCTCAATTATTTTATATTGATTATGGGAAAAATCATTTATTACCTCTATAATTAAACATAACCTGAAAATAATGGAGTCATAGTATTTATTTCTATGTGGAAGTGTTTAGCCTGTTCTCAATATATATATTCCGCAAAATATATATTACTAGAAATACATTTGAAGAATATTTTAGGATTGGAAAATTAGACTAGTTATTCCATTAAATTACCGAGGTATATTTATAGATTTAATTGAAATAATAAATAATTTTAAAGAATCTATGCAGTGCACCAAAACTAAATCATGGATAACAACATTGTAACAAAATATAAAATCCAAAGGGAAATAAAAAACAACCTCATCACTCCCAGAATTACACTATGACTAGATATAATTCAAAAACCATTATAATCTTACATAGTTCCACCACTTTAGATTTAATAACCATTTCCACATCCTCACATGAACATGTATCATGTATGTAACTATTAGAACTATAAAAACATTAAAAATAGGTGAAAATAGGTTTATTCCTTAAGAAATAGTCTTGTGTCTAGATAATTCATCTCAAATCTAGATTTTTTAACATGATGTAATAAAAAATATAGATGAGTAAGGGTTAGAAGATAACATTAATTATTGATTATATCACTAGTTTGATGACTATATGATTTGTAGGTTAATATAATATGTGAATGAAATCCTTATAGAAATTTTAAATCAACTCTTCTTCCCCAAATTCCTCAAATAACACTTAAATCTACACATTTTAGTCTCTAGTATTCTATGAATCAGTGATATTTTCATCAAAATAAAACATCACAAATATAGGTACCCTTTTGGATACCTCTTCCAGTTAAAACTATTATGGAATTCCTACACTAATCACTATGAAACAAAGGCGCTAAACCATCAAATGAAAATTAAAACCAACGAGGAACCCAACTATAGACTCACAAATATCAATTATTTAACTAAAACATATATATATTTAGAAGAATTATATAACATAAAGCCCCCCAAAAATAATCATCAAAGAGGATTCAAGGGAACAATATGTCTTGTTGAAGGCATACCTTAGAGGCCATATGGTATTACCATTGATATCTTACACCAAATTAAAAAAATGAAAAAATAACTTAGATGAGAGTAATGAGATAAAAAATTGGTAACTGAATACTCTATGAATTTTCCTCTCCCATTAAATTGGTGGTTAAATTTAAAAATAGATATTAATTTAGTCAATCATAGATTGAGGGAATGTTATTTCAAGAAAATAAAAAAATTTATGATATTAACCCTATAAAAGATAATCATAACCAAATATGACTCCACCATGTAGACTGTAGTAAAAAAAATTATTGTGTTGGGGCATCTCTTAGTTATCTATGTATAGAATTCTATACTAGAGGCAATCTAACATTCTATTGACATATGAGAACTCTTATCATAGTATAGTCAAAACCATATGATTTTTTATTTGATGTTTTCACCACTAAAATATATAGGATTGAAACTAATATAATTAATTGTCACATGGTCACATAAATAATTTTTTTTGATCTTCTATACATTAGAACGTCATAACCTTTTATGTATTTATAATGATTAATGATAAAAACCTTCTTCGAGCCTTGGTGGAAAACAAACCTTTTATTTATCTCATCCTATCATCAACCCTCTATCATTTGGCATAAAATGAGGATAATCGATCCCTTTATAAACCTAAAATTTATAGATATGTTAAAAGTGAACATAATCCCATAGGTTAAATTATATTACATAGTCAATTTGGGGACCTTAAATCACATTCATAGATCACGATGTTTCTTTAAAACACATAATTAAATGATTTTATTGGACAATAATGGATCCATAATATTGATGAAGTGAACCCTCAATGCATGGAATGTTTGAATTATTCTATTCATGGAAATGTGGTGGTGAATAATGTTTAGAATTACCCTTTGGAATAATATAAGGCCCATTATATCAAAATATTATACAAAAACAATAACAAAAAAAACCACAAATGGATTTTTTGAAATAATGAATTACTATTTATGGGTTGAAATATTATTAAATTTAACCATTGAATGGTTTTAAGGAAATTATTTTACTTATTATCAATTAGACTAGAGTGATAGATCAAAATTTTTTAAATCAAAAAATCCAACCAGTAAATGAAAATAAGCTTTAACCCACTTTTTTTTGCTGACAATGGACATCCAAGGTTCTTTACTAACCCATATCCACTAAAAGATGAAAGGGATACCTTGTATTCAATCCACATTAATATATTAATCAATTTTTTATCATATTAAAATTATAAATAATATCTCATATTGAAATCTAGGGTTTTCTAATCACATGAATGAAAATTAAATTTTTTATTATTATCAAAGATCCAATTTATGGGATGAGGGAGAACCCATGATAATATCAAGGATATGAAACAAAATTCAAGCCCCATGGTCCAATAGTCTAAGGAAAAAAACCAAATTTAAAATTGAAAATAAAATATCATCCTCAGAATAAAAAACATTAGATAAACTTCCACCATGTCAATTCTGCTCGACTTGTTATCTCGTGCAAGAGTGCACATGCTAAGTATTGATGGTGATCACCATACCCTCTCCAACATGAAAATATAGATAGCGATGATATGGTTTATTCTTATGGATCTGACCTCTTCTAGAGTCCCTTGTAGGAGAACTAGTTTCTTTGTCAATGAACTATGGACAGATTCCATAAACCAACAACAAATGGAAAGATTCATAACCCACACAAAAATCACTAATCAGGATCTCCATAACCAACTCTTTGTCCTCCACCAAAATAAGACCATCACACAAAAAAAAACAGAAACTCATAGATTGAAAAATCAGCAGTGAAACTGAATCCTGCATATAAATGTCACCAATGTAGGATGAACCCAATGCATATCATCCACAACACCGCCACAACTATGCTGGAACAAAGTAAACTACAAATCGAAACCCAGTATCAACATACACCAATGAGGATTCAGCCACACCGAAACCAAATCAGAAGGACAAAATATCAAGAAGAAAAAAAATAAAAACCATGATGAATTCCACGATACCTTTCCATAAATTAGGACTAGATCCCATTGCCACCTTCATAATCTCACCCTAAGAACACATCGATCTGCTACATCCGCTCCCAGCTGACACATAATTATAGAGTTGACATGTTTTCTACCAAACATGATTAACTATCATCGACATCTGATGAGTGTAGTTCCTGAAGACATGATGGATACTCTATATAATATAAAAAACTGAGGAATAAATCTCATTCCACACTCATGATTGATATAAAGTATATTATACGAGAGATTCTCCACCAAAAATATAGTAGGGAATGTGGACCGATACATATTAGATTGAGGAAGTGTATCTAGATACCATTGATCATTCACTACACATAGTAATTAGTTTAGGAATGAATTCCATGGGGAAATATATATTTATATATATTTATATATATATATATATATTAATTTTCCCAAACTACACATGGATTTTTTTATGAAATTATATATATATATATATTATAATAATAAATAGTTAGGTAGTTTTCTATCGCCATGGTTTACCATATAGCCATAATATTATAAATAAGTAATAATAAGTATACATCAATCTCATGTCTCTAAGGTTGAATCACCCTATTAATAGTTATTCTCTATAAAGTTTTATTTAGAATTAAAATTTATAAAATAGGTTGTGACCAAAATTATTGTTAATAATCAATAGAAAATCAGTCTCTATGATGGATTCACAAATATAAATTTCAATTTCATAAAACACTATTTATATATTCCCCTCAGAGAACTAATTATTAACTAAAATACTAGTTTTTATGAAATATATTATAAATGTATACTTCAAGTAAAATAATATCATATTGTATCCATATATTGAATAATCCACCTATTTTAAGAAAACATATGGTTATGATTTTATATGGTGATTCGATTTGGTAGAATAAATTCTAGAGCTATTTATGAAATGGTCATACAATGTTTTTCAAACCCGTCCTTTGAAAACCATGTAACTGGATGTGGATATCTAGAATTCAACTATCACCAGTTCCATGGTAATTTTAAAAATATAAATATTCTATTATCGAAAAATTTTCCTCATTTCCAAAAGAAGAATATGTACAAAATTTGTTTTGGTGTGTAATTAAGATAGTTTATTAGAATATTTTTTCACCACCACAACATCAACATTGACCCTGAGAAAACAAATGATTTTTTTTTGAATTTCCCATCCTCAATGTCATAATTTGAGGACTTAAAATATTTCCCATTAAAATTTTCATTTCTATTGAAAAAATTAGAATCAAATTCGTTCCCTTCATAAAAATTATGATGTAAAAACTTATCATTTGATTGAAAAATTATAGAAAAAGGATTATGATCTCAAATAATATTATTTTTAACCTTTTTTCAAAAGCCTAAAGTAGAAGGGAAATCGTAATCCCATATGTGGAATCTATGAAGTGACCATTTAGTTATATAATTTCTTTTATAAATGATACAAATAAGTAGAACAACATTTATTGGGATAACAAAAGTACACTAGGAATTTATTTTAAAACGTTTTACATGATAAATCATTGCGCCTCACAATATTTACAAACAACATTTTATATGTTTATTTTCATTGACAGTCAAGTACATACCTACCTAATTTAATTGATACTCTTTAAAAAATTCAATAAATATTTATCATACATGTTACCAATTTAGTCATATCATTAATTATACACCTCTTCAATACCTATAGAATAAGAACATAAAAAACAAGAGAGAATAAAAACTTAGTAAGGGTGAGCATAAGATAGTAAAATTATATACCATTAGTTATCTTCAGATGAGAAAATTTATATCATAACATATTCAAGGTGCGTGAAATAGAAAAATTCATACTCAATAAAGAATAGATAATAAATCACTATTCTTAAATATATATTTTGGATAAATTTAAAACTTGATTTATAGTAGTTAATGAAGAGTTTTTAATAATCATGATCCATGAAATCATAATATAATTTTCTAAACAAATATTTTTCAAATAAGAATTTTGAAGATAAATAATAGTATAAAATCATTTACTATATCATGGATCCCCTATAAGAACATAATCACATAGAAAATAATATTATATTTTAAATTGGGTTCACTTCCTATTCCTATAAATATATTATATTGTGTTCACTATTATCTCCCTTATATGTCATTTAATTACATATAATTATTTAATAATCCACATAGGGGTTATATCACATCCACCAATCACATAATTATAAACATTCCATATATTTTTCATACAATAATGAAAACATTAATAATTACATTATAGCATAAGTAACCCAAAAAATTAATAAATCACATTCAGTAATATTTATATAAGAAATTATCATAATAATTATAGAAAAAGTAATATTTCTGGTATCATTGAACCATATACCTAGTAAATCTTAGAAATGGTTAAATTATTTTAACCTTAATAAAAAATATATCATAAGAAAATTAGAAAACTATTCTGAAAATTTGATGAAAGAAGTTTTAATTTTTTTTTATAAATTTTACTTTTACATGAGTTATTGATAAATAATTTTTTATCGAAGACTAATTACGATTTCATTAAAATTTACATAAAAGAGACATGTAAATAAAGAATAAAAATTCCATAAATAAAAAAAATGAAAATGGTTGGTGAAGTTGTGTTGATGGAAAAAATATATAATATGTATTTCAAAAAAAATTAATGAATTTTAATTTAAATATAAAATTTCCATAAATAATTACATATATTGGAATACAGAAAAATGAGAAACATGCCCAGATAATTAAATGAATCTTAATTAGAAGGAATATATGAGGCTGGATTCACTTATAAGAATTCTATTAGGGATATTTTAATCTAACATGATAATTTTTTTTAAAAAAATTTATATTAATGAAAATAATTCTTTTAGAAGAATATAATATGTGTGGGATTGATGAGAAAGAACAAAAATGTAATCATATGGAAATTTAGACATAAATAATCACAATTGGAATGTGACATTGAAAAAGAAACCCTAAAGGATATGATATATATTGAATGAAAATATATGGAAAGAGATAACATTAAGTTATATTTTTTAGTAACATGATTTTAATGAAAAATATAGCAAATCAAAACTTCAAGTTAGTGTGTAAATTACATAAAAAAGGGGAATATTAAGAATATATCAATAGAGTAAAATTGATATGAGTAATCCATAAAATTCTATATTTTAAGAAATAATAATCAATCTAAAAGGGGGTTATGATATATATATGAAAATAACTAAAAAATAAGAAATATTACATAATATAATCATAGGGAATAGTAAATAATATATATATGTAAATATTCATTGAAGAATGTGTATGACTCAATGAAAGGACATTAAGTCAGTAATAACCCTTATCATGGAACCCCACTTACTCATATGTAATGTAACATCAAAATTCATAAATATGTATAATTAATATTTTATTATATAACCATATTCTTGTATATTCGGTTTTATATTAGATTTTTATATTTATTTAGTACAATTTTGTTACTTATTTGTAGGTTATATTGATCATCTGTTGTTAGTAGACTAAAATATTATTTTCATGTTTTGGTATGGAACTCTTGATCATCGTTCCATAATAATTAGTTCATTATATATATAATATTAATGGTAGTATAATAATATTTATAAGGAGTTATTAATTTCGTTCCATGAGACTTTCGAGTTTGTATCATAATGATAAAATCTATAATGATCATTTTTTGATAATTTTTAATGAACATGAGGTCTTATATTAATATTGAATTAAATATAAATATCACTAATTCATAACAAAAAACTTAAATATTAATATCATATCTCATAATTAATTACTTTTTCATTTCTATTTATAATATTAATTTATAACATCATCCATGTTGGTCATCAAATAGACCAAAATAATAATAAAATATACTCATTATATAAGTACAATTTTGAAATGATTTTTTAAAATATATTTAGTACATTTGTTTAGTGATAATATTTATATTTTACTATGGGGAAAAAATAATTATGAATAGTTAAAAGAATATTATAAATTACAATAATGATAATATTCATTTCTTACAAATAATAAATTATATATTTTCTAAAAATACTCCCGTATTATGAAGGAATTATAGAATTTTATTTATTCTAGAAGATAACCAACATTGTAGAGGATTATTACGGAGGGTATTTTCAAATCAATTTAAAAGAAATATATAGTTTATTTTTGTGATAAATTGGTTAATGAAGGGGTCTAATGAAATATCTCTTTAATGACAAAGAAACTCATGTGGAATTTGAATTTCAATATAGCAGATGGTTTTTTTAGAGAACTAGTAATTGGAATAGAGTTATATGGAATTTAAAATCTCTCAAAAATTATTGTATATGAGTATTTAGGAAAAATTGGTGAAATGTGTGATCAATGGAAATTTGAATAAGATATGGTTGGTTATGAATATTGAATTCCAGAAACAAAGACCATTTTCTAGCTAGTGGGCTACAATTGGATATATTGTGAGATAAGAAATTGGCTAGGGATCTGCCTTTTTAACTAGCTAATTGGTGTAGTATGTATAGATTCATTTTTATTATGAGTATTTTTATTCTTCTAGGTGTTTAACATCAATTGAATTTATGGGTAATGGGTTATTTTAGGACGATTGTTTAGATAAATCATCTCCCTCTTTTTCTTTATTTAGGTCCCCATGATTCAAGGTAATTAAAATAGAGACTTATAAAAAATATTATGTTATAATAACCAATTTCATTCCTATTAACCAATATTTTCATTTCCTCTAATTCACTATAAATTCATTTATTTATTCAAAAATTATTTGACTAATGAATCATGAAATAATCCGAGAATGACGGGGAGTATGATCAAACTATCTAGATGGTTTCCCGAGGGGATAGTTTCAAGACATCACATTTCATTTTGATTATGAAATCTTACCCTATGATTTTTCTTAGGTATTTTATTGAATATGGGTTAAATTTATCATTCAAATGGTCTTTTAATTTGGGGCCTTTTCCTGTCTTGCATAGTATATGATGTGACATGATGTATGCCCATAATTTCTCTATGTTTTTTAAAGTTATATTTTTTCATAGAGTTCTTATTGATTTATATTTAAATTAAATTATATTATAAATTACTTTAGTGTCATGTTTTAGGTACTTTTCTAATATAACATCAAAAATGAATTTGAAACCTTCCACATGTTGTTAGAAATTGAACCAATGAGTGGATTTCACCTATAATATTTTAAAAAAATTAATTATATTATATAAGTAATTTAATTCATTATAAAATGATATAAGTGAATTATTATGATTACATGTTGTGAGATAAGTCTTCACATTGGTGAACAGTGGTCGTTTGCTCATGGGTGAAATTTTTTGAACCAATGAAGTGATTTCATGATGTTAATTGAAGAATAAAATATATTTTATTGAGGTAGGTGGTGCATAATGTTCAATATAGGGATTGCAATTTTAATTAGGCTCCACATATGACATGGGAAATATTATATTTCTACTATGAAATATAGAATAAAAAAAGTGGTGAGGTCCATGGTGGACCCCCATGTACTGGATGGACATCCCAGTCAATAATGACCTTGAGTATAATAGTTACCATGTTCCTTGGGTTATTTTGACCCCATATAGTTGATAAATTAATAATTGTGTGGATATAATGGATATTTTTTCCCATAGATACCTTTAGTAGGGATGAGTTATCAGAATCTATACTTGGACCCATTTGGCATTATTTCATTCTAAAGTGCCTTAGAGCCTTCAGGAAACATGAAAATGATGGAATTGAATTGATGTATGCGAACAATATAAGTTACATGGTATTCCCCTTAGTTTGGGAGAGTTTATGGAATAATTAAGATTAGAATTGGGTTTCACATGAGGAAAAATAATAGTCAACATGAGCTTGAGAGGTAGGAAGATTTATATTGTGTTTGGGATCAGATAGAGTGATTTCTTACCACTAATGATAAAATGTTGACTGGGGAAAAGTATTGGTTAATGAATAAATAATTTTCCAATGATTCATAGGATATAACCAAATATCTATCACATGAGTCAATTTTGGACACTTTGTTAATGAAATTTCTTAAAAGCTATGATGATTATTATATTTTCAAGGGAACATAGTTTTTTCAAAGGAACCTATGTAGACATTATTATTTTTTCGGGTTACCTTGGATGTGGTTCAAAGGATCTAGTTTTCTTATTATTATTTTTTGGTTCTGGAATATATATGATTCTAAGGATTTTATACATATATTATTATATAGGTTAGGTAAATTTATGTTATTATAAGGATCTAATATTCCCATTGTTATATATTATTGAGACTATATACTTAGTAAATTTATTTTTTATACCCATGTTTTTATTGTAGACGATATTGGTTCTTTGTACATAGATATCCAGTACTGGATGAAGTATGTATGGAAATCCTTTGTGTCATGTTTAACGTGAGAGACGATTTTGGTAATTTATTTATTTATTTATTCTTTTTAGTTCTATAAATATTTATATATTCTATAGATTATATCACATAAATATATCACTAGATATATTGGTTATATATAAGATAATTATTATTTCCACCTACTATGTTATATAGTGAATCCCAGCTCAGGTGGTCTTTGAACGTGGGTACCTGAGAAGCCTTCAATGTTTGTAGGTTATGGTTGGGAAGATGCTTGATGTATCTTTAATGAGTAGTATAGATTAGATGTGACTAGATACTATAATAATGCGATGTTAAATAATAAGGTATGTACTTACTATATTTTGGTAATGTCTTTTAATTTTTATCTTTGACCAGTGCGGTTAGTAGCTGGTTTTTTGTATGATTGTATGCTCTACATTATTATTTATTAATTTTGACCTATGTGTATTTATTAATTTTAAAGTATGTGATATTCACTATTTTAGATTATGTTTAGTAATTTATCATATTATTTATACTTTGATATGAGGGTAAAATTTCACCAGGATTAGACTATATACCCTCACTATAAGTTGAAAGACTTTGGCGTACATGAAGGAACATATTTCAAATCTTAGTGACCCAATCAGGTTAATTATTAGAGTTAAATAGGGTAGTGAGATGAAAAATATGTATTAGAGAGTCCATTTTTTATATCTTATTATTTTTTAATTTGGTAGACATACGATATAAAATTTTTTTAGAGTATGTGATTGATAAAAGACGAGCGAATAATTAGAACCTTTCTCGATAATAATTCCATAGTACAAGGAGATTGAGATTTATGTTATTGATTTTTTGTTTCCCATATGAATGATTTCACCTCATGTGATGCATGTGATTCTCATATTTATGATTTACTATGAATTTTTTCTCTGCCGTCCCAATGGAAATTGTCCTTTTAATAGAATTTTGTCAATTATCCCATTGGAAAGAGGCATATCATGTAATATATTTTCAATGTAGGATTCAGATGACACAATACCTCTTCTATGTAATTTTATTGATGATGAGAGTCAAAATATTTAAATTATAAATAGAATATCATATGATGTTTCCCCATTTTATTTATTTGAGGAATATATACCAACTGGATGACAAATATAGCTCCTTCTAATGACATGTCAGGTAGATCAACTAAATAATGATTGATGATAGTAACCTTATAGTCACTAAATAAATGGATTCATATATACCCTTGATTGGTTAGTTCAGGAATCATGTTCCTTATTGGTGAACCCCTTATGAGTAAATTTAATTTTGAAACTAGGATACAAAATAATTGTCCAAGGTGACTACAGGATTGTGTTTAATCAACATAGATCATCATGGATGATGTAATGATTTATAAAACTTTACTAATAGAAGGTATCAAAATTATAAAAGGGGTAGTACCCTCTTTAGGTTTCCTATGAGAATCATCACCTTTATTATAATTATGACTTGGAATGTGATGCTTGAAACATTTATTATATAAGGGGACCTAGAGTGGGTAGTTCGACCATGATTTATCATGTGATGTTAATGATAATAACATAATGTAGATACAAAAAAACTCTAACCTAAGTGAGATTCCATCCATGGGTAAGGTTTGAGAGACTATATACGTAATACCTAATCAATAATTTAGTGATCCAAGAGTTGTGACAACAAATTGGGACACCTTCCATAACTTTTTTTGAGATGTGAAATATGCAGGGAAAAAAGGGAGATGGATTAGCCTTAGAATGTGTATAAAATTATGGTGGAAATCATGAATACATGATTTAGGTTATTAGAATGGTGTGGAGAAGATACAAATTATTATATACTATAGGCATGTGATTTATCACAAACACAAAGAGAGAATTGAAAGGGTCTGAAATTGTGATACCTAATCATTAGTAATTTATATGAACATACATTTTCATTGTGCATGTATAGGCAGTCAGTTTTAATTTATCCAATGGAACCAAGATCAACTTGTGGTAACATGATATTAATGGAATGAGTGAAATTCCAAAATTTTAAAATTATTTTCAAGGTTTTTGTAGAAATATAATATTAATATTTAATGCGAATGGTCAGTGGATCAAGTGTGTGATCCTAGGTACCATAATCTCTTAATCATTTTAACAAGTTAGGTTATATTAATGTTTAATACAGTAGCATAAACCATTGGGATTAGATGAGATCGAGTTAGATGATAGATATGAGAAAGTTTATAAAAGGATTTGGTGTGATTATTATGCATGGAACCATTGAACTAAAGTTTTATCACTGACCATGTGCATTCTAAGGATGGGAGAATTCAATGGGGGTTATTATTGACCTTTTGGATCTACAATAAAATATTTTATAGAGATTATTTTTTATGAAATGACACATGATTCAAAATGTGAATTATTTTAATGGGAAGTGTGGAGGTGTTTCATTTATAATGTATTATGAAACAAAAAATGGCATGGAATCCATATCTAATGGTGATGCATGTGGATTTGGATGAGAAACATGTGTGTTTTGATCATCCTATTGGGGTTGTTATTGAGGCGGTGTGTAAAAAAATATCTACATTGTAGAGTGAACCATATAAATTAAATATGGTGACACTCTTTATTTATGGAATTTATGTTGATTTTGGGATATCATTCCAATGATATGTGAATGGGTGAAAGGTGACATTTTAGGGTTGTAGCTCAGACATACTCTAATAGTGGGAAGTGTTATTTCATTCATGGAATAATTTCAGTTCACCAATAATGTTGTAGTAATAGATATGTTATGAAATTTATGTTTAAAGTGTACTTTGAATTCTTGTGAGATGTGGAATCCGATTATATCTGGATTTATTATTTAAAACAAATTCAAAATTTGGATGTGTAACTAGGTAAATTATTGATTTTTTTTCAATATTGGGATAGTTTTAATTTTAATTGAGCATGAATCATATCAATAGTGCATCAGTGTAACACTAGGGAATAATGTTGAGTTTTATTGTTTGAGTTCTAATCGTGAAACTACACTAGATGTTACAGAGTGGATTTAGTGTGCCTGTTTAGATGAACATGATATACTTTTCTAATTTATGGAATCATATACATGTTTTTCAATATAATATTATAGAATTATTTGAGATTTTTTAAATATATTTTCCATTGGATGTTATACTACATATTTTATATTATATTGGATGTGGTGGGGTAACAATATGTATCACAATTTCTATTATAGTATAATAATTAATTTTTGAGTAAATCACTAGGGGATTTATAGAATTATAGTATTTTAAATGTTATTATTGGATAGTGATGGACTTTAAACACAATTGAAAAAATGTATATAGATAGTGGTACTATCTTATGATTATACATTTGAAGATATAATTTCTATGGTAGGAAGCGACATGGTAGGGGTCACCTTCATTTGAGTAGTAGATCCATTGATTATTGGGTGATGTATCATAATGTAAATGTGAAATATTGGCACTATGATATCATTTTGAAATTATTTTAGATGGTGGATTATATTTCAATAAATTACGCGACTTATGTTTATTGTTTCACCAAGAGAGGTTTTTCAAAATTATAAAGAATAATTTTTGGGGTTAATAAAGAATTAGTAGCTGATGTATACTATGTTTGATGATTGGATGATATAAAATACCTCTCATAGATGATAAGTGTTATATTGGGGAGATAATAATTTTCTGTGTCTATACATGAAATGAAATTTAAAAGGAATAAGGATTTCCAATTTAGTGGATGGTCTGTATGGATAACTATGACCCAAAATGGGGTTTTGTGGGTTTAGATATCGTCAAGGGAAATTTTTGGATGATTAATTAGTGATGTGGATTCTTAAGATAAATCCAATGAAGTAATTGTTTTCTGGGGATAATGAATTATAAAAATATAGGCCACTAACTAGATGAGGGTTTGATAATGGTTCAACACTCTACATAGGGACACTGGTAAACTGGTGGGCCTCTAAGGGATGAAATATGGATACATCATCTAGCTGGGGAGCTCTAATGGATCATTGATGGTGAAGTAATATGTTCTTATTTAGTGGTTAAATTTTTGTTATGTTGGTGTTGAGTTACTCAATATCTAGGAGGCATGATATATTTGATGGGGGATATTTTTCCAACTCCTAAATTTATCATTCCTCAATTATTTCCCTATGACCATAGGTGATTAGATGGTGATTCAATGTATATTTCAAGTTATAATAATTTTTTTTTTCAACAATTCATCTCTCTCTTCATTGGTTTCTGACTTACATTCAAATTTAGCTTTAGATTTAATGATGACTTAACCAAATTATTGTGAAATAATCAGAGAAAGATATGGAATTAGATCGTATTGGCTATAGAGTATCCTGAGAAGATGGATTGAATTCATCACATGTTGTTTTGATAAAGGTACGTATCCCTATATATTTTTTAGGTATTTTGATGAAATTGGTTGGAATTGACCATTGTAATAGTCTCTTAATTTTGTCCCTTGCTAAGTACTCATAGTGAATGTCATGAGATGATGTTTATAAACTATTTACCAGTTCTTCATTGATTCTATATTGCATAAAAACATTTATAAAAGTTTTCAAATTAAATTAAATTAAATTGGATATTATTTTAATGTCACAATTTTTCAACATTTTCAATGAATGATGTCGAATATATGTTATAGAACATCTGAGTCTGGTTTGATGCAATTTTAGTGAGTCAATGTCTCCAATGATATTCTTGGATTATTATTTCTAATTAAATTTTTAATTTTTTTTAAAAATGTTATAATTGACTTATTGTGATACCTTAGAGTGAGTAAAGTGTTCCATTGAAGACAATTTGTTTATTAGTCTTGGATAATGCCTGGAGAGAGAAAGTGTTACAGAGTAGTTAATTAAAGAAGGAAATAGGCCAGATTAAAGTAGGTGGTCCCTAAAATTTTCCCAATATATTATGAATTGAATTATGAATTTGATATCACATATGGGACATAGTCTCAATAATATAGGATATTTCTCCACAAATAATGTGATTTTTTATTCAAAATGGAAATATTTCAATTAAATATAATTTATATAGAAGGAATGAACAACATGTTATGAGCCATCGTGTTCCCTTATAAAATAAAAAGACTTCCCCATCGAGAATGGTTGAGAGTAAAATTGTAATGATAAACCACATGTTTTGAAAAAGACATGAGGGGTTCTAAAAAAGTAATTTTATAAATATGATGGACATGATAGATTAACATAGAAACATTGAGTAGAGATGACTTATGAATTGGAAAAAATGGCCCTAGTTGACCTTTGAGATAAATTAGGTGACATAGAGCCATCAATATTCATGAAACAATCCCTAAATTATTGAATTTAGAGAACCTTGATAGGGGACTTGGGATTTATCCTTGGTTTGGAGTGGTGAAAGACAATATGGGGAAATATTGGGTGTCACCTTAGATCAAAGACTAGACCTGGTGAACATTAGAAGATGTAGTGGTCACAATATGTATCTGTTGAAACTAAGGGATATATTACCCCAATGTGATATGAGTTTCCCATTAAAATGTGTATGTTAACGATCAATTTATTTTTAAGGATACATAATTTGTCACTTAATATATGATACATGTCTAAACTATTAAAAACATTATTAATTAAATTCACAAAATGAGATTATGATTATTATATAGTTGGGTGACCTTGATGTGATTATAAAGATATGATGCGACTATTATTGTGTTTTTTGAGGGACAATAGGCATGGTTCTAAAGATCTAGTGTTCCCTTTAATTTAATATATTTACTGTACAATGATATGATTACAAGGATCTGATATGCCCATTTTTATATATCAAGGGGAACTTATTACCCTTCCAATGATGTAGTTTTCTCATTTTTATACAACTAGAGGACCCCAGACATTGTCAATAGATCATGGGTGCCAATGTTTTTGTTGATCATGATCATGTTGTTACGGACATAGTCATCAACTAGTGTCCAAAGAAGGTATGGTCGATTCCAACTGTCACATATCACTTGATATTTTACGATGTTTATTTATTTATTTATATTATTATTGTATAATTATATATATATATATATACAATAATGAGTATGCTTCATTAACATATCAATTCAATTTTTATCTCTGTACTAGAAGACGTTGGTAGTTCCCCCACTGAGTTATGTTCTCCCATGCCACTTAGACAACCATTGTAGTTGTGTACCTGATCAACCTTTATTATTTTAATGTTCACATTGGTAAAAGAACGGAGTGGATTTACTATGTAGGATAACATAGATGAAACTAGATATTGGAATGAGGATTTCCTCAAAGATGTGGTAGAGCCTCAGTGAATATTTGTTACTTATTTTATTTTGTATTTATGAAAAGTCTGGTGGATGGTAAGATTATGATATGATTGTATGTTACACTTAATTATTTATTATTGATCAATTCTATGTCTTTTTTTTACAAACATAGATGTTGAATATTTTATATTATGTACCATCATTTTGATTTTCATTTCTACTTTTATATGGAGTATAGTATTCCCACAATCCCATCTTATACCATTGTTATCAACTAGTAACCTCAAGTATACATGGAGAAACACTTAAGGTCACAATATGACCTGATCCAGGAATTTTTTATAGGAAATCATGGTGGGGATGTTACAAAGGGTGCATTAATTGGTTATAGGGTGGAATATTTTTAAATACTCATTCTTCAATAAAAAACAATGTCATTTTTTTGGAATGTGGATACGATGTAGAAAAATAATTTAAAATAAATATAGGGTGGCTAAGATTTCCTTCATCCCCACCTTTAGAGATAATTTATTATTATTATTAAATTACATTTTTCTTTTTAATTTATGCCTATTTAAATATTTCAAATTTAATGTTGCAACTAAATTATTACCAAAGTAAATTAATTTTTATTTCCAATATATAAAATTATACTCATTAAATAATTTAAAGTAGTTAGTTAAACATATTAAATAAACATTGTACAAACAAATTTTTGACATAGATAAAATTAAATTTTAATATAAGAACAAACTAAAAAAATAACAGTGTCAAAAAAAAAGAGAAAAATGGGTTTATTTAATTTCATTTCAATATAATCATTAGATGTTTTAATTTATTTGAGCATATATATTATAGAAACTTTTAACATTTTTCTTAACTATCTTTTTTTAAATGATATAAATTAATAATCCATATAAATAATTATATTAATATATATATATATATAATATTTAGTGAAGTTATTATTATTTTTAACTGATTAATAATCATTCAAGGAGCCCTATATATGTGGGTACAGTGTGGAAGGGTGTAAGGGGATGGGGTTGAGGTTGCAAGGCAAAGCCTTATATCTTGGTGTGTGTATTGTACAAAAAAACCCATAAATACATATTAATAATCATTTGATCAATACAAATACATTTATATATATGACTAATAAATTATTATAAATCACTTACATAAAATAAAATAAATTTAGCTTTTATAAAAAAATCATATAATATATAATAAATTAAAATTTATTAAAAATATATTTTTACACCATGAAAAATAATTATATTAGAATTGTTATCCTTTTTATTCCAAGTCATTTACTTTATTTCATTAAATTACTTTACAAAAAATTAACATCTTAATATAAATTTTTATTAATTAAACATATTGATAATTCCAAACATGTATGATGGTTACAATAATTATACCCAATAACATTAAAACCTTACATAACTATCATATAATATATATATTACCTCTAATACATCATATAAATTCATTCCATTCACTTTTTATACAACAAACTTCTCATTCTTATAGTTTTATTTTTATTATTCTACAACATGTTTTCTCTATTAATGATTTTAATTATCATTATAGGTTGTTTCGCACTACTAGTGATTCTTAATGGTTAAGATGATCTAGGGGATTTAATATTTATAAAATTACTTTTCAATATTATTTATTATACAATTTTAATTTACAAACCTTTAAAAGATGTAATCATCTATGGTATAAAATACAAGGTTTCATGTACATTTTTGTTTTGTACCACTTTGAGTGAAAATGTTTTTATTAGTTTGATTCAAATATTTCAGGATTTATTTCATACTAATGTTTAGATTAATTATAAGAATGAAAAGGTAAATTTTTGAAATAAAATTCATAAATCCATCTTGTGTGTTGCATCCCCCTAAATATATTTTTTACTTTCCATTTTAATTATATCTCAGTGATTAATTTAGTTAAGGGTATTCTTAACAAAGACGTGAAATAATATATAATTTTGAATAATGTAACAACTTTACTATATTTGGTAAGACTATAAAACTCATATCTTCTTTCACAATAAAAAAATATTTATATTTTCATCTATCTTAACTGTTTTATGCCAAATACACTTACATATTTTTCTATAAGTGTTAGAGGTTTCAAGAAACACATTATTCCAAAATTATGTTAATTTTTATTTTATTATCTAAAATGTTATATACAATATTGTTATGATAATATCATAGTAAATTAACATTTAAATAAGAGAAATATATAATAATATGTTATTTTCTATGACACCTTCATTTCAAATTATAGTACATTTGGTTCAAATTTTTACATTATTGGTTCTTCCTATGAAATAATTAATTGAAACAATAATTATTTAAGATTAATCATATTAATATCAATATCATAGTATCCAATAATAATTAATCCCCTCTCTGATAGAAACCTATTTTCCCCAGAACAAGAACCTCATACCTATTATGACAGAATATGGTTTTCAAATTTATTTTTATACAGAACAAAATGACCAAAAAATCCCTCATTTCACATATCTTTTCATTATTAAAACATAGAAACAAAAATCATATGTAGCACCTTATTTATTTGATATATAACCAAATATACTATATTAATTATTATAAATCTTGCAAAAATATTATTTACATTTGTTACCCATATTGAAATATTATACATGATATTCATCTTCAGTTCATTAGGAATGTAAAGATAAGAAATGGGTAAATTTAGATTCTTAGTATGAGTAATCATGAGGGATAAAATCCAAGATAATAAGTGTTTATAATTGGAAAATGTTGGTATGATAATATAATCAGGGTGTATAATATAAGAAAATTATTCTGAAAAAAACATATACCATAAATGAAGATTTATGAAATAATTTTTTTGGAAGAACATAAAATAAGAGTCATATTGGTCTCTAAAATGATCCATTAATCATGATTGATGAAACAATTTGGTAGGATTAATGAATATCACAGGGATCTTAAATGAGAATATATTACATACATGGCAATATAAAATAATTTCTTATGTCAAGGATCTTTATAAAAAATAATAATCATATAGTTGAAAGAGTCCCATAGTTGATTGGGTTCACCCCTATTCCAACAATAATAGTATAAAAGGTTCACCCCATCCCTTACATTACATATCATATGATATAAATCATTAACCAAAATACTGGAGGGCCATATCATACCAACCTATCACATAGTGATAAAACATTCATATTTGTTATATATAAACATGAAAACATTCATAATTACACCACAGGATAATTAAACATTGAGATATAAAAAAAATCCAATAAATATTCAATAATACATGATCATCATCCATTAAGTGAATAAATTGGATGGAATAATTCAACTATATCTTCAATAAAGCGAAAAAATCATTAATATTTTTTTGAGAAAGATGAAAAACACTATGGAATAACATTTGAAAACTATTTAAAAAATAAGATGAAATATCTATTAACATATTAATATCATTTATTTTAGAATTAAAATATTTTAAAAAAATTATTACAGATAAATAATGGTAAATAAATTACATTTTAGTTTTATTATCCATGAAAACATGGAATGAAGTCTTCGTAGAGATCTATTATTGAGCGTGGTCATATAGTAAATATTAAAACTAATTACTTTAAAAAAATATGGAAATTCAAATTAATTATATAATTCAATTATTAAAGAATAGAACCATGGGTAAGGGAATATGAAAATCGTAGACATTGATTGATAGGATTCCACACTAAATAGAAGAGGTAATGTCTGTTTCTACAAAAAAGATCATTTTTTGTAAATTATTATCTTATTGGAGGATAAATATAATAAATACCTGTAAAAATAAAAATATAAAAATAAAAATAATATAAGTTCACTTTTATAGATACAAAACATTTAATTAAACCAAATGGAAATTTACTCAAAGAAAATACTGATTTCAAAGGGAGATATGAAATTTACCCTTACATTATTGAAATAATTTTAATTAGAATCCCATGAATGAGATTACCTAAAATGGCTTTGTAAATAACATGAAAATAATGAGAATTAAGATAAAATAAATCCATATGATAATATATATAAGACACATATAAGAAAGTGGGGAATATAGAGAATAACCTAAAGAATGGAAATTGAGAGGTGGAACCCTTAAAATATCATATTTTGTGATGAATGAATCTATAGAAATAACAATTTTTAATTGTAATCAAAATCTATATAGGAATCTCAATTAATAAAATATCATAGAAACATAGGGTATGATAAATATAACAATGGATGTTTTTTAATGAATAATTTGTATGAACTAATAAAAATACATCAAATCAAAAATACACTTACATATGATTTCCACAATCTCAAATATACTCTAACATAATATAAAATTAAATAATAAAAATTATTTATCTATTTTAGAACCATGTGAATGTATATTGGTTTTTATATTATTATTTTTTATCATTTATTTGATAGTTACTTCTAATTCTTAGTTTATATTAATCATCTATTGTAAGTTGTTTTGAAGAAGGATAGAGCGACCGAAAGATGGAGAAGAATGAGGATAATGAGTGTGGAACGATAGAGATGAATGTGGCTGACTTCGAAGCTTCACAGATGTGGTTACTGGGGATGGTCACATCATATCTGTTGATTCTGTTGCTTCTCCGCCTCTTTATGATTCTTTTCAACCAAAGAAATTTTTCCATAGAGGTCATGTAGCCATTGTGTTTTCGATTGAGGAGGTTCAATTTCTCTCTTCTGGTCTAAGATTTGTTCTTGTTGGAAAATTCATTCAGCGTAGTCCCTCTTGGATCTTCCTATGGAAAGCATTTGAATCCATTGGATTCATTGATTTTGAAATCGGCCTGCTCAACTCGATAAATATTGTGATACAAATTTCCTATAAGAATTATTAATATCAGCTATGGTCTAGGGGTACTTGGAGAAATGGGGGCTGCTCGATGAAAGTCCTAAAATGGTCCCCTATGTTTGATTTCAAATTTGAATCACCGATTTCCCCTGTCGAGTAGGTTTCCCGGGTCTGCTGATGCATTTTTTCAAATAGATTTCCCTTTTTTATTGCTAAACTTATATGTAATCCCATTAAGTTGGATTCCACTACTTGAAACCTCACAAGGCCATCGGTTTCACGTGTGTGTGTTGAGGTTGATCTTATGAAATAGCTGCCTGTAATTATTTGGATCTAGAATGGAGATGCTGGATTTTTTCAAGAAGTGGTCTATGAATCCTCACCGAGCACTCATAAGTTTGAGAAACCTTTGCTAAATGAAGGAAAACCAGTCTGGGTTGAGAAAGACATGAGGCCTCATGTTGAACAGACTAAACCCTCTAATTCTATGGTCCCACTTATGTCTTCATCTGTCCCAGATTCTTGCCCAGCACAACCTTCATGCGCTCAAGATTCTGTGCTCTCTGGGTTTGTGGCTGCAGTCAATAATGTTAATCCTTTCACTGACATCTTAGGAGCTTCCCCAACCACTAAGGAGATAGCACAAGAGGCTCACTCTGTTTCTGGTGATTCTAATCTTGACGATGAGCATTCATATAAAATTGAGGAGGAATATCTGCACTCAAGGGCCAAAACGGTAAGAAACATTTTACTGATCTTGATGGTTTTATCACTCCGCATCCTAGGAAGACTCAAAAACGAATTGACTACTCTAAGATGGAAGGGACCATTGTCACTAGATCTTCAGGGCTTAAAATAGAGGAAGCTAACATTTCTTCACAACCTCTGCCCAACAAAAATACTTCTGCACCAGAATCCTCTAACGAAGAGGGATCCTCATCATCAGATAAAGATTCCTCATCATCTGGGATTGAGGATTGAGAGGATAGAATCAAGATTATAAATTTCACTAGAGTTATTAAGGAAGGTTACAAGGAGGAATTATACCCTTGGATTGAGGGAAAAACAAAGTTGTCTTTTAGAATATACTGTAACAAGAAAATATTTGTTCATGATTATCTCAGTATTAGAGAGCTTATGTTTGATAGAGTGGAAATTTAACTTGATCAAAATCCTGATTTTGATTATCTTCATCTTTGGTGGGAATAATGGTTTTTCACTCATTGTTTACTTATCATTTTAGCACAACCATTGCATGGTATTTTCTTTGAGGAGTGTTGTATTTATTTGCTGACTTGGGTGGATATTTTTGGTGTTCATCATGGTTTCATTGGTGCTTTGTGAGGCTTTGTTTTTCGTCTTATCTTGCCACTTGGTTTCTGATTTGAAGATCAGGGGGTTTTTGCTTCTTATAAAGACTTGATCCTTTCAATGGAGTCCTGGGCATTGGGGGCTGTCCCAGGTCCTTGCAGTAATGGTTTGGAGAATTTCATGAAGAATCTGCACAATGCAAAATTATGTTGCTGCTGTCAATTTTTCCAGGAAAGCCCGATTGCAGGCCATTGTCTTTTGCAATAATAATTCAATGAAGATCTGGACATTGGGGCCTGATGTTTTGATGGTTCTTCAATGACATATCATAAGGCATCATTCCTTGCTGTGATTTTTGGCCCTCTCACAGATGATTTAGAGGTTTTTCTTGGAACCTTTTTTTATTCTTTTTTCTCTTGTTGGTACAAGCTCATTGTACCTCATGTAATCACTTGACCTTTATGTTTTATTAATAAATTTTGGGGATCATGGGTTTTAACTCATGCTTCGAACCTTCCTGGTCTATTGTAGGTTGTTTTAAATGATATTTTTTCCATATAGTGGTCTCAATCATCATTCCATGACCGAGAAATTATTTTATAAAACATTTTCAAGGTAATAAAATAATATTTTTATAATTATTTATTAATATCTAGTTTTATTTTTTTATAGGTACATTTAATAAATATGAAATCTATATTGATATTTTTTCAGTAATTATAAAAAAAATATATTAACAAAGATTTATGTATTAATTTCACCATTTAATGATCATAAACACACAATTATTTAAATATTTATATATTATATTTCAAATAATTACATTTTAAAAGCCTTCCGTGGTAAAAAATTATCGCATCATCCATGTAAGATATTAAACCCACACAAACAAGAATTCGCTGTATTTAAGGGATTAGTATGATTATAAACTATATAATGATATGATTTATATTTTATTAATGTGGTAAATCTTAATTTCAAAAAGTTAATGGAAGAATAAAAATCTAAATGATAGTTAATAAGTCATTACATTGAACGAATAAATCGTAGCTTCCCTTAGAAGCCTTCTTATGATTGAATGAATTTAGTCTTTGTCTTGATAACATAAGATATTGAAAGTTGGAGAGGATAATTTTGAAACAAATTTAGGCTATAATTAATTATAAAAATAAATAATATTTTTTGGTTGTTATGGGTAGACGATGGTTCCTTTTATATGTGATAAGGGGTGAAATTTTTTGTACCTGATCATTAATTTAAAGAAAATGAATGTAATTTTAAAATAAAGAGGATATAAATATGAAAATAATGGATATGGGGGATGTTTTGTTATATATTTATTTTATGGACACATAATTTGATATTTTTTGGATATTTTGTGGCATTATCTATTAGTTCAATCCGAACTAATTTTTATTTTACAATGGTAACTAGCTTTTTCATCGTCAATTTATTTTATTTGGAAAATATTAAATTGAACATAATACAAAAATTTAATATGATGATTCCAAATATTAAATCCATTTTATTGGATTCAATCTCTTAAAGTGATAAAATTAATTATAATAATATAATTCATAATGTAATTATAAATATTTATAGAGAAAATTATTTTTAAATAGAAAAAATAATTTATAATTATTACAATACAATTACTAATCATTAGATGAATTTTTATTTATTTTATCATATATATTACTAGTAATTTTTTAATATCATTATTTTTTGGTGCTTAATTTTATTTATTAAGAAAAAAATACACTATACACATAATTAAACAATTATTTGAAAAAAAATTTCATTTTGACATTAGGTGATATTATTTTCATTTCTATCAAATTAATAATCATTCTATAAATGGTATTTCAATTATATATATATATATATTAAATTTCATTAAATTTTATCCTCTAAGTAAGATAAATTGAACACATAAATAAAAATATATAATATATATAATAATATTTTTTCTATATATAATATTTTTCATTGGATATGAATAAATAAATTCGTATTATTTATTGTGAGTGAGTTAATACTTTAATTTCATTAATTTATTTAAGTAGTTTTAGGTTGTTTTGTATCAACACATTTTATCTATATCATTATCTTAAAGAAGTAGGTTTTAAAGAAATATAAATTTAAAAAAAAAGTTTTTTAGAATTAATCATATCTTCCCCAGAAAATCACAATATTTTAATTATATTCTAAAATCCTTTATTTTATTATATTTTTAATAATTTTAATCAATTATAATATATAAATAATTTTTTTTATATATACTATATATTGATAATTATAAAGTAGTAATCTTTTTTAGGAATTATAACCAATAACATTATACCATTTAATAAGGGTTATATAATATCCATGTTTCCCTAATTACATCCTATAAATTAATTACACTATAACTTTAAGAAGAATAGTTCACATTCCAATAGTTATTATTTATTATTTTAAGACATTTTCCCTTTCAGGATGTTAAGTATAATTATATGTTTTTTAGTTCTTTTCTAGAGTAAATAAAATCTAGGGGATTATTTAGTTGTAAAAACATTATTCATTATCATTATTTCAAATTTTAATTTATGAAAACTTTATGAATATAAAAATCTATGGTATTTAATATGTGGTTTAATGTAATTTTGGTTAAATGTTCTAGTATGATTGAATACATTTTAAATTTAATTAATTTTAATTATGATTTATTCCCTTCTAATAATTCAATCCATTTTAAATATTTATACATGTAAAATTGGGAAATGAAATGAGTATATAATTCTGGGATGTTACATATACTGTGTTTTTTTATTAATGTCAGAAACATAGTTCTGATATACCAATATCTATAATAATTACTTATCCTATGCATTCAATGTGAGGAAGTTATTCCCCAACCAAAAATGTTACAAAATCCATGTATTATTTCATGATATCCCATATAAATATATTAATATCAATATAAAAAAATACATTAACATTATAATGATGTCGTATCTTCTATGAGTTATTTTCACATAATGTTTCTCAAAAGAAATCAAAGTTCTGCATTTTGAAATTTCATCATAGTACACCATCTCATAGTGTTGTCTCCTATAGACATATAATTACCTAATTAATTATTATTATAAATTCATAAAACTCATAGGATATGGAATATATATGATAATATTTATTCTTAAATATATATAAGGAAAATTATAGAAAACATTCATCTCATATAGGTTGGTTGAAGAGTAGAGTTTATTTCCCTATCAAAATAATTGTTTACCAAATATTTCTCCCAAATTGAAGGATATAAAACTAGTTCTGTGACAACCCTTAATCCTGTAACCTAAAGCTGGAATTGAAATTTGGACATTTTCACAGATACAAGGGTTATAATAAAAAAGGTATGATAAGTTTTGTATTTTTAGAGAACATGATACATACAAGATACCTATTTTACGCTTGAAATATATCATGAATCATTGTAGTAGAAAATAATTAGAATCCTTGATCTCATTCATAGATTTATCCTTCAAATCATCTGAATAAGAAACCAAATATGGTTTCTCTAAAATTCAATGTAAGGGTATCATATAATGTAATCTATCATTATTTGATAAGGAATAATCCATATGGTAACATAAGTATCTGTAAACTTATTTTATTTAATCAATAACATGAGAACATTGTGCATTCATGTATATTATTAACAAAATAATCTAATGGATAATAATAAAAACTTTATTATTGAATGAAATGATTATTATTGTATTTCATGATCTTAGACATCATGATATCTATATTGTCAGTACCTTTCTCTATGGTAGTTTAATCAATGGGTAGGTGTTCATCAAAAACCTATTTTATTTGTCCCACTAATCTGTGTCATGAGATAAGTCAATTCAACAAGGGGATATCTATAAAGGGTCCCCACTCATCACTGAATTTCCATTGTATTCTTCATATAATGAATTATTGATTTAAATCAGGAATAATATTACATATCAATAAATATCTATATTGAGTAAAGAATATAGATGACTATTTTTTTTCCTTAGTTAATAAAATAACATTAATATAAAAATATAGTATAAAAAAATAATATATAGTCTAGGAAATAATCACATACACGACATAAATAATATGTATATTTATGATAAATTTAATGTATATTGATTTTCATAAAATGAATTATTCATGAAACACATAATGACCAGAAAATTCAATGAAGATAATATTTGACAACTGGTTCATTAGAAATATAGGTTTTCAAAAAAAATAAATTCCTTTGAAAAAATATGGAAAATAGATGTGAAATATTAAAATAATATTTCATTATATTTCTTCTTTGTACAAACATTAAAAAAAAATTTTATATGTTAAATATCATAAAACAATTATGACAGTGGGGAAGCCTTTTATCAATGTATATTTTAAAAACACTATGTTTTTTTCCTTTTTGGAAAAAAATACATTTTTATAAAAAAATATTTTTATTCCTTTAAAAATCTTTTAAAAATCAATGAAAACATAAAATTTCATGAATACATTATTTATCTAATAAAAATAGAATTTTTATTTAAAAAATTTAAAAAAAAATGTAAATAGAAGAAAAATATAACTGATTAAAATGGAAATAATTTTTTTTTATTTCAAAAATTTATTTTCTAGATTCAAGAGAAAAAAAATTAATAGAAGGAATAAAATGTGAAAACTACATAAATAGGAAGTTTAAAATAAAATTATTGGATTGTATGAATGATAAACGATAATATTCCTCAAAATAAAATATAATCACTCCCGAAAATATTGATGGATATTTAAATATTTATTATATCTTTTGAAATGTTTCAATTATACTACCATGAAAGAAAAAAATAAATTGAAACATTAAAAATTATTTTTTCATGTAAAATATATCAAATGTGTGGTATATAGATCCCCTAAAATTGAATAGGTTCATAATAACAGATATGTCTTAATAGAATGAAAATTACTACGAGATATCTTACAACCCACATCCCATTAGTTGATCATTATTTAACCTAATGAATAATGGTTTCAAACATGTAATTAATTGATACCTGAAACATATAAATATTTTTTTAAATCATATTTTATTCTTTTGTAGCGTCTTATAGCTCCTTCATTACAAATATTTCACCACTACTATTATTTTGGTATGAGCTACCATGTTTTCCCATGATTTTTTTTCATGAAAGTTACGGTCATTAAGTATAGGATATATGTACATAATATTTGTAATTATATTAAAGTTATTAGTATAATATTTAATAAATAAATACATTTTAATAATCTTCATTTAAAGATAAATATGTAATGTTTTGTCAAATCGCATTGTGGTGATGAAAGGTCGAACGTACACACAAGCAATGTTATCATTTTCATAAAGGGTGAATGGGTAGGGATGTTTATGATATAATAAATTTATTTAATCCTTATCATATAATAATGATATTATATAACAAATATTCACATCATTTTGAAAATCCTTATCATTTGGTGATGGAATAAAAATTATATTGGTCCACGAGGTGGTACTCCACTATAAATATGAGCGATGATATTCTTTCTCAATTGATGGAGAAGTATTTTGATAAAAATTATACCAATAGAATTATAAAATATCACAACATGTGAGACAATATTTTTATTATAATGAAATTATTGAGGCAAAACTTAATTTGATAAAGTAACAAGTAAAAAAAAGATACAGGAGAAGATAATTTCCTTTGAATTGAGAACCCTCCTTTAGATCTCATAGTATGGACCACTAGGTTTTCTATTGGGATTAAAAGAACCTATAGAATGTGGATATTTATTTTTTAAGATAATTTTTTTAGTTTTGGCCATACTAAATAGTTTTATAGGTGTTAATAAATTATGAGAGAAGGACCCCTTTTAAAATTTAAGTGAGTGGCACACTTTTAATGTTTCTAATTATTTTAATAATGTCTTGTAACATTATAAGAAATTTGGATCTAAAATGGATCATATTTGGTGGTTAAAATTAAAATGTTTAAATTCATCTAAAAAATGGAGTTTCAGTGAGTTTTTAGGCCACTTTAAACCTTATCATTTTAGATTGACCCCCGATAAACCTATTTTAAAATTAATTACAATAATTAAATTTATTTTTTTATAACTAATTATGAAAAAAATTATGAAAAATTTATTAAAAAAAACTAATTATTATGATTAAAAATATGGAATATATTTTACTAAATTTAATTCATATTAGTGGTGGAATTTAATTTTAATGTAAACCTCCAAAAATCATTAAGAAACAATTTTATAAGGAATGCATTTTTCATGCATAAGATGAACTTACATTGTTATATGAAAATTAATAATAATTATATATACATAAATTAATTTAGTTAGCTATATAATTTATAAATTTCCTTTTAATAATTCATCATTAAATAATTTTTAATTTAGTACAATTGATATACATTATACTTTTTTAAACAAAAAGGCTTTTATGAAAAATAACCATTTTCCTCAATATGATATTATCTTTAATAATATAAAATGTATATCTAATTAATTTTTATTTTAACTTATTATTAAAAATTAATATTAATAAAATTTTTAATTTTTAAATAATATATTTTAAAATATTCAAAAAAATTTATTTATACATGATTGTTTCAAAAATTCATTATAGGATTTTTTGTCCATGTATGTTAAAAATAAATATTAATCCTAAAAAAATAGATTTTTTGTTCCATTAAATATTAAAATATTCATTCAATAATAGTTCTATAAAAATATAATTTTTACTTAAAATAATTGGGCATTAGGTGTAACACCCTTCCCTCTTATAATATTTCTCCATTGGACATTACATGCATATTACATTCTAAAGAAATGAGGGTGGTTTTTCTTTGTAACATGCTCTGGTCCCCATGATACTTCCTCAATTTTATGATTTTTCCGAAGTATATTTTCCAATTAATCCATTCGACTCCTTAAAAAATTCTCACTAGCATTAATAATATTTATGGTCTCTTTAATGTAATATGTATCATATTCTAATATTATTTCTTAATAGGTGAGCCCAGTTGTGGGGTCTAACCTGAAATTATATAAAATGATATATAGAAACCAATATGTACATTGGATAATATGCTTGTAATTTATAATAAATAATCCTTATCTCCAACTCATTAGAATATTTCAAAAGATTTTAAGTACCTAAGGATGAGTTTATCTTTTTTACAAAACCATATACCACCCATCCATAAACAGACATTGAAAAACATGATCTCAAATTTAAAAATTCAATCAATTTTTCATGTAATTAGTAATGCTCTTTCACCAACATTGATCCTATTTAATATGAGTCTGAACTGTATTTACCTTTTTCATTGTCTCCTCAACATGTTCTAGACTAAAAAATCTTCCCAAGGACATTTACTGCAATAACTCTTTCAATATAATGATTTTTTTGATTCCGTTTAAATACATGATTAGAAAATATTATTATCAGAACACTTTTTTGAACAAAAATATTGATTCCAAATACAATTAATTTAAATTGAGGATGAACTCAACATTTATTCTAATGTTTGAATAGTCATTTCAAAATATCTATGTATTTGAGGATGGTAGGTGGTGCTCAAATAAGTCTCAGTATCATTAAACATGTAAATATTTTTCCAAAATGTATATTTAAATCATGCATCGTGATAAAAAAAGTCTATATAGGTTCTCTAGTAAGTCTTACAACATTATTAATAAATATAATTCTAAGGATCTCAAGTTTTAAATCAACTGTTACAATACAAAAATGTGTAGGTTTTGTTAGGAAATAAAAAATAACCCATATCACATCATTATTTATATTAGTCCTTGGTAATTTTGTGAAAAAATAAATACTAATTTTAAAATATTTTTACATATGAATATGTATAGGTTTCTTGACGCTTCTAGTATGTTTTTTCTCAATCATCACCTTTTTAAAAACCCAAAATCTTGACACATAGTAAATAATTTCCCTCTTCTTATTATCCCACAAAAAATGTTCCCCCAAATTCCTATGCATATTAGTTCTTACTTTGTGTATATAGAAATTCTTCTAATGGGAATCATCTAAAAGTTCTCTTTTTTGGTTTTGTTTTTCTGTAACCCATAATATATTTCCAAATATTAGTATACAACATTCACAAATGATGTCTTTTAATTTACCATAATTCATTGGGTTATTATTTCTCTCAAAATAATCATCCTAATATTGGGGCAATTTTACCATTTCAAATATATATTTTTTTGGAATCAATTTGAAAATTGAATGATGCCTCCCCTTGTTTAGTAATTTCTATATCTATAGTTTCAATATATATTATCGTAGGATATTAAAAAATCCTCATTTTTTATAATTTCATGATAATTCTAACTAAATTCATCCACTACCTTATCAATTTTTTATTTGTTTGTGGTGTATTGAAAAATGGTAACACATGAGTGATTTGAGCCATACCATTTGAATCATGTTGTGACATTTATCTTGAAATACATTTTTTAATCAACTATGGTCCTTTATATCTCACATCTTTCACCATAATTATAATATATCCATATCTTCAAATAAAATATTACTACAAACAAATAAAGATTATGGGTGGATGGTTCTATTTATTGGTGTTTACCCTCCCCAATTCATATGTAATAACATTATCATTCTTCATGAGTACACAACCATGTCACTTCTCTGACACATCACTACATATCTAAAATACATTATTTCCTAATGGTACAGAAACAATTTGAGCTGTAACAAATATTCTCTTCAATTATTCAACATACTCCTCAAATTTTTATCCAGGTGAACATAACCCCTATATGTATAATTTTGATTAAGGGGTTCTCCAATCATAAATAAAATTTAACGAATCACTAATAGTAACCTTCTAGACCTATGAAACTACGTACCTATGTAATGATCATTGGTGATGTCTACTATTGGACTACACTTTTATTCATATATTCAATTAAGATTTTAAACATGGAGACCATATGAGAAATAAAATAAATTCACTAAATCCATAATTCACACTTTCTAAATTCTCAATATTACATCTTTCCTATAAGTTTATTAATAATTTTCCACATGTGACTCTTATTGTTTTTATATCTTTTAGAATAAACTAGGATATCATCAATGAATATATATTGATGTTTTCAACATATTACTTGAGTAATCTATTCATTAGATTTATAAAAACTAATTGTTTTTTTCAACAAAAATCAAATAAGTTTAAACACATAATTTACATACTTAATTTATAATACTATTCTTAGAATTTATTATTTTGTACTCATTATTTATTATTCTCAAATAAAATTCTATATTTGAAAAAAAATTTAATCCACGAAGTTTATTTATTAAGTAAACAATGAGAGGCTCATTATAATTGTTCTGTATCATAATATAATTTATTTCCCAATAATAAATGCATATCCTCATAGACCCATCTTTCATCGAAAAAAAATAACTAGGGATCCTTATATTAAAACAGTAAGGAAATTTAATCCCTTATCACACAACTACTCATGTTGTTTCATCAGCTCCTAAAAATTTATAGTGACAATTTTACATGGAGCCTTTAATATATGTCTTTACTAGAGGATTAAATAAATAGAATACTTGAAATCACGCTTTGGAGTACATTCACAAAATTTCTTTGAAAATACATCATAATATACTTATATAATACTTACACGCTCAATTTTAAGATTAAATTTTCCATCCATAGATTTTTTTTCTTCTTCCCCAATAATATCAATCAGAAATGTTACTAGGGGTGGATCTAGACATGTATTAGATGATTATTTACTTTATCTAAAGTTATGAAATTCTTTATCTCCATCACTAATTGAAATTTATTTCTCCATATAATAGATGTTTTTATCATATTTTTAATTCCAGTCGAGGATAATGATTATATTTATGTCAACAATAGGAATGATAATAAATTCATAAAATAGAATAAATTTGTTCATTATAATGTGAATGATTTTATACATCCTTATTCATGGGAGACATTCACTAACTGTTTGGACTTTAAAATAACTTCTTAAGAATCTATGGAAGTATCTAATTTTCTTACAAATCATAAAATATATAGAATAGTGTAAGGATATCAAAATAAAAGAATGAATGAATAAATTATTCATTATTAACTAAGAGGTATTCATATTTAATATATCAATCTGGTAACACATATAGTAGATAAATGTTAATAGGTTTATAATGACAAATATTTCTCAATATTATTTAAACTGATAAAAAATCCCTTGCCTCTTGCTTCCCTTTAGTTGTAAAATATGTAAGATCCAATAAAATAGTTTTAAATAGTGTATTAATTTGTTAAGTAACCATATTAGTATTTATAATATCATATAAGATCTTTTTGTGTCTTGTTATCACTCATTTGATAATAATATTTCATTAATATAGCTGTTTTGGTCATTAACAGTTTAGTTTTCTCATGCATATTTAATCGCAAAAGTTTGGTTTAATGACAATTTGAGATTTTTCTATCATCTCAGAATATATATTAATGCTATAAATAACATATTTAATTATTATAATTATTTTAATAATTTTAATGGAAATATATATATGGAAAATGAATCACGTCACATTGTGGAAATGGTAGGTCGTACATATACACGTTCGACATTAACATTTACTTAATGGGTGAAATGTTACGGAATTTAATGAAAAATTGAATTTAAAGAATAAATATTAATAAATTATTTTAAAATATATTCATAATTTTTTTATGTATTAAAATAGATGTGATTTGTTTCTCAAAAACAAATTATATCATTTTGGGAGGCTGTACTCTACCATAAACATGAGTGATCGTTTTATTTCCCATTTGTGGAAGTGTACGACAGATTAATATTATTCCATAAAAATAATAACATATAAGTGTGTTTTAGATGATTTTTAATTATATTTTAATTTTTAATTATACTTAGTGGTTTTAAAGGAATAATTTAATTTGAAACTTCTTAGTGAACAAAGTTCCATTCATTTAGAGAATCCTCTTTTTGATCTCTTATTGAATAACCTATGTCTAATTTTATAATAAGTATAGTACCACTAGATTATGGATAAAACTATTTTAGATTTAATTTTTCATATTTTTTTAGATATAATGATTTATATGTTTGATTTAATAAAGTTAGGAAGTTCCCTTCTATAATTTTAATGAGTGACACAAGTGCACTTTTTCAATTTTTTTCAAAAGTGCTACATCACAGTCATTGATATCTGTCTCTAAAATCAATAATATTGAAATATAAAAGGGTTAAGGGTAAAATGAAACCAACCAGTGGGAATTCATAAATATTTCTTTCCCTTTTTAACCTTTTACCAATTGAATAAACCCTAAAAAACACGTTTTAACCTTAACAACATTAAGTAATTTTTATTATTTCTAGAATTCACATTGAAAAAATAAGTTGACTTTTTACCTAATTTTAATTATGATAATTTAAAATATTCAATCCTTTTATCAAATTTAATTTAAATAATTTCAAGTTTTTATTTAAATATAAACAGAAAAATCATGTTAAAGAAACATTTTTAAAAGAATACATTTATCAAGCATAAGATAACCTTACACTGTATATTATAGTTGTAAAAATAATTATATGGATTTAAATTCATATATTTATAATATATATATATCATTTAAATCATTAATAAAAAATAATATATTTAATTAATTAAATTGGATACACATTAAGATTTTTTTAATCAACAACAATCTCAATAAAACAGTTTTCTAAAAACTACCCATTTTTACATCAAAATGATCATCTCTTTATTCCTATAAACATTAGTATTAATAAATCATAAATTTTACATGTTATTACACATTCATATAAATTAAATGATTAAAATATAAATACATAATTTTCAATTATTTATAAAACCTTATTTATACGGAAAAACATAAAAATATTATTCTATGCTTATTCTGACCAAGTACGTTGAAAATTAATATTCATCCTATAAACAAATAAGTTTTTTAGAAGAAATTTCTAAATTTTAATTTTATTATAGTTTTATTAATATAAAATTTTCACTTACTATAATTTAGGATCATGTGTTATAAATTATGTAGAATTCCATTCTATAATTATATGTTTTCAGTTATAGATATATATATATAAATTACTTAATTATGCATCAATGGATAAACAATTCTGGTAGGCCAGTGGAGATTATTCCATCAAGAGGGATTATTTTATACCTATTATATATTTTTTTATGGGAAATTAAATTTCAATTTCCCTAAAACATTTTTCAACCCCATATTTTATTCTTATATAATTATTAATAGGATTAATTTACCAAAATAATCATAGAAAATGTTAATATACATAATAATGAAACCATCATCTTTAAAAAACATAAGACTAATATTTTTATTCATAATTATAAATATAAATAAATTTAATAATGTGGGATAATCATTATTTTTGGTGGGATCTTCAATACCATCAATATTTTTTAATAGTTGTATTAATGTCTTCTATAGTAGAATACCATCATAATTGAATTATTCTATAATAGTTGTCCATGAAAGAGAATATTATTATATGTGATTCAAAAATCATTCTTCATTATGGTTGAAACTCTAATAAATCCCCCTATATAAATGGTTTATCTATGTTTCTTCTCATATGTACTGAATTCTAATATATACTCTCTATTATGAATGAGATTTATGATGTCACCTATTATACTTATCAAGTGTGGATTGGGATATTTTTCCGAATCATGAGGCACAAATATTTCCTACCATTAATAATGTATGATTGTATTGAGGTTTCCAAGATGATTAATACATGGGATGTTACTAATAACTTCAATCATAAAAAATTTTATTTCATATAGACACAAAATTTTGATCATTTTTATATAGGGGATACATATCATAGACCCATATCAACTTATCACCATAAAAAAATGAAATTTCATAATTTTTTCAACTAACTTCTTTCCTAAATAAAAAAATATGGACATAAAATAATTCATGAAAAATAAATTAAAACCTTTTTCACTCCTTATATCATCACTATATTTATATTTCATCACATAATTCTTAATGATAATGAGAATATATTTTGTGCATCTGAATTGATGAAATTTATTAACAATGCGACTTCTAGTCCAATCATTCATTCATCAACCATTAAAAGGAAAATGGTCATATAGATGCGTTCAATGAAAATATATCAAATAAAATTTCTAAAGAGTGGATAATGATAAAAATTATTGGCTCAAAAAATATTTTCAATGTATCCTATTCCTATCAAAATACCACCAATAACATCTTGTAAATGACAACACATATTCTTGCATATGAGAACAAGGTAGTAATTTCAATTAATGATTAGTTGACATCACTTATAATATAATATTGTGATCATTCAATTGATTATGAATGATCATAGATTCATTATAATTAATTATAATTCTTTAATAATAAAAGTATATAGGTACTGCATAACCACGATGTTCACCATAACCATGTTATATTATAATTCAATGCACATTATTATTACTTGTTTTCAATGTGATGATTAATTAATAAATCTTCATCATAACATGAATTTTATTCTTCCTAAAATAGTTTGTGATAATTTCTTAATATGATATGTTGTACCAAAAGGTCACAGATAATCCATTCTATGATTATAACCATGAAGTATTAGAAAAATATTTTTAAATAATTTATATATAGTCAGATGATAATATCTGATAGGACCCGAATTATATATTTTATCATGAGTAGGGATCTCATTGTTAATTATAAATTCTTCTCATGAATTCATCCATGTTAATCTCAAGAGAAGATATTATGAGTACCTAATCCACCAGTTGGACATCCATATTTAAATAAGTCATTGGATGTTCCAATTTGAAAATTTGGGTAATGACCATTTTAATTTAAAATAATATTAATATATATCATAAACCATGTAATTTTATGTATTTCTATAAACCCTGATGACATATATTTTTATATCCTTACTCTTACAATGATAATAAAACCCTCATAGAAAAAATATCTATAGCTTAAGTAAAAAAATATATATTAGTGAAGTAAATTAAAAAATATTTTAAAGGCCCTAATTCTAGTTAACATCTAGGAGTAACCATTTGAAAAAAAAATAGTTTGAAATTGAGTTAGTGTGGTTATCTAATTCCTACAAATGCTTGATGAGGATAGAATAAAAATATTAAATATTAAATATTAAGAATGGGATATTTATTAAAAATAATTAAATATCTCACAAATGATGGGTTATAGTGGAAACATTAGACCACCTATAAGTCTAGGACGTGGTGTTTATTCGAGGCATGGTTAAAAATTTAATGACCCATTATTTACATATAATGATATTACATAAATATTGAAGTAAATTCATTACAAAATATAATAAATCCATGAAATGACAATATAGGTATAGTGTCTTTAGAAACTATGAAATATAAACAACTGGTTCGTAAAACATTTAGGTTTTCTTTCACATATATCTTCATAACTAGAATCCTTTTTAAAATATCTTACTTAATACAGATCTTCATGACTAGTGTAAAAAAAACATATGAAAGGATGATTTTAAATGCTCATTAAGGTTAAACAAGGGAAATTTCAATCATATAAAAATCAAAAGATAGAAGAACATAACATTTTGATGTTTTATCCTGCATATAAAAGATTAGGATATCATTTCATGAAATAAAAGATCATTAGAATTAATGAAAATAATAAAAAAATTCATAACATATGACATGAAGTTTTGTGTCATACTTGTAAGCATTGAAAATCATTTCATATTATTCAAGGCTCATTTCCAAGACCATCATAGCAGAATATGTTACTGAACTGTATTTACCTTTCTTTCTAGCCTTATATTACTAAAAAATATTTACTTTTCATCCCATTCATGTCTATATCATTAGATATAAATAATTACTCAATTCATTGCACTGAGATATTGGTCCCACACATCTCATAATGAAACCATTGTTACGCGTGCCCAAAAAACATAAATAATTCATCATATTATAACCTATTAAATAAAATAGGTTTCTTAAACATCATTCCATTATAACATAACCCTTTTTAAATGTAATTCCATTAGTAAACAAATAAAATCATAGCAATAATATTTATCGATACATAACTCTATTTAAAGATAATCATCTTAGATAGAAATTAATTTTGACAAAAAAATGTGAAATTAAATCTTTGGAAAAATATATCATATCTTCTTCAAAAAAAATTTCTTTCCTAAAAATGCCACATAGTTCCAAAATAAAAGAATTTATTTAATGATAAAATTGAATCTTTGTAATTTAATATTCTTGGAAATAGGTTGTTATGAAGACGTAAATATCCCATCATGCTGTATAAGTTAAAAATGCATTCTCCCTGTATTTTTATGGAAAATTCAAAAAGTACCTTGAATCGAATAATGGAAAAATATTCATTTCAAACCATTTAAAAAAAATAACCAAAGGTTAAAATTAACGTTAAATAGATGTATTAGAATAGAAATAATTTTACATACATGGGAAACATAGATGTAAATTCTATATATAACCCATTAAATACTTACTTATAAACAATCTTATATAATAATGAGATTGCAATATTATCCCTTACCTTAATTATGATATCCATTGTATGCCTAAAAAAATCTTGTATAATAATTTAAATAATGTTATTGACTTTGTCCAGGATCATAGTCATTTTTATGATATCATATATGATAATATTGTCATTTATTTGTGAGTAACATTTCATTATCCATCGTTGTTCGGATATTAACTCTTTTATGTTCATATGCAAGTTTTGTTTGACAATTTCATGTTACACTAATTATTATATAGTTATATAACTTAAAGAATGTTATTAGTATAATTAATATCATATTTATTCATTCCATTCATGTTTAAAATCATTATTTCATGAAGTTCATGTAGAAGGAATCATATCGCATCATGGAGACAGTACATCGTACGTACACGTGAGCGATGATATCCTTCCCATAATTGTTAAATGTTATTTAATTATATGGTG
This sequence comes from Viscum album, assembly GCA_963277665.1. NCBI lineage: Eukaryota > Viridiplantae > Streptophyta > Magnoliopsida > Santalales > Viscaceae > Viscum > Viscum album. Next base: position 130,352,141 of record OY728138.1, on the reverse strand, counting down.
TATAATATTTTAGAACTATTATGATGTTATAAAAATAATATAGAGTTACTATTTCCATAATTACACCCATCTATGTAAGGTGGTAGTGAAACAAAAATTACACAACGGTGTGGTGACGGTAATCCATATGTACTCACACATAGTGATTTTGTTTTTCATAGAATGAATAAAAGGTGGAATATGTTTTTTTTATAATTATAATAACATATCAGTATATTATTTTTACTAATATTTTAACTTTATATTTAAAAAACTAATGGATATGGAGTAGAATAAGAAAGAAGTGTGAAATAATCGGTAGAAGCGATTACCACTTCCCCGATGTGATTCCTCTAAATCTCTATATAGAGTAATGCAGTTGGTTATTGAAGATGAATAAAACCTCTAGAATCTAAATATTAATGTTTATAAGGAAGCATGATATGGTAGTTCTGATCATTAAGTCTCAATGTGAGGTGAAGATGTGAGGGAGGAGGTGCCTTTTTATAATTAAGTCGAGATAAACTTTTGGAAAATCAATAAATTATAAGAACCTGGATCTTATTTTCAAGTATGTATCTTTTTTTCAGGTGTTTTTGGGGAAATTATGTGTTTTTAAAATTTAATGAGTACACACTATGTCCTTATAAGTACATGTCATGTATTTGGTTACCACATGTAGACATGTACTAGCCGTGTAGCGGTCGAGTACATGGCCATGTGGGGTGACCTAGAGACCTCCTAAAGAGAGGCCTGGTAAAGGCATATACATGTTGTGTATCTTTAAATAACACACCATGTATTTTTATTTATTAATTGATATATTGTATTAGGACCAAGAATCATTTACATAAACAACTTCTTCTAAACTCATATTGTCCAAGAGCAATGTGAATTGCCGAACTTTCACTGATCCACCGATCGGTCATCTGTTCTCTGAATTAAACACCATCGATTACGTTGGAATAAACTTGGTGATTTCTTCCTTCTTCTATAGCATCTCTTAATGATTTCTCTTCTTTCATGAGATAGTTGGGTTTGATAGTTTTTGACATTTTTGTAGATCTAAAATGTTCTAGGATGAATCAAATGTTGAGATTCAACTATATCGATTGTGAAATGTCAAGGTAGGTGGTTTGTGCCTTTCTGTAGTTATCTTTGTATTATATTTTCACTATGTACTGAATACCCTAGTTTAGGGTCTTTTTTTTATTATTACCATGTTAATGAATTCTATGCATTTTTTCTTGAGATATGGATTTTGATTATGAATAGGGTTTAATACCTTACTTATAGATGTATTTTCCCATGTTTTTTAGATATTGACCATTGAATATAGAACTTCATGTTAGGCTCTTTTGTTTTCAATGCCTAATAATGTTAGGATGAAGTTGATTTTATATTATATGTTTTGTATTTTTTGATCTATATAGCAGTTAAGATTAATTTGGCTGCTGGATATTGTTTGTGCATGATTTTATTACATAGGGTTGTGGAGACCTAGTGTGGGGAGACTATAGGGGGAATTGATGTTGAGGGCATCCCCAAAGTTTCTGTTATACTTTTCATTTTTCAAGACCATAGGGTGGATTGACATTGAGTGATTATTTTGTGAGTCTATAGTTTACCATTACGAGACCATATGGGAAATTGAGGTTCAGTGCTTCCTCAGAGAGTCTATAGTTTATCCTTAAAATACCACAAAAGGAATTGATGGTGAGTACTTCCTCAAAGAATCCTTGTTTGCAAGAGACCAAAGGGGTTAGACTGTCTGATATTTTCTAGAGGTTCATTATATCTAGATTAATTAATAGTTAAGTTGATCCAGAAGGGTTAGGCTATGAGAACTTTTGTAGAGGGTTTCTCGTGAATGTTTTGTAGAATAATTAACAAATGTGAATGAATTTTGATAAAACTGTATGGTTGTTTACTTCTAATAAGTTCATTATTTATTACTTCATTTTTCATATGGTCTTTTTTATATACTCAATGAAAGTTAGGAAAAGATATTTGGGTGGAAGCCTACTCGGATTCGTCTCACACCCTGTTTGGGTTAATATTTTGGGCCCAAACAAATTATATTGTTGCAGGTTTAGATAAGGGAAAACACCATTCATCATTATGTATTTTATTGATGTGGAGATAGAGGGAATGATACCAAGCTAATGTTTGTGATGCAGATTGAGTTTACTTTTTTTGTACCTTTTTTTTGTAATGTATTCCAGCATTGTGACTTGATTGGATGATTTCCTAAAAATATGCGGCATTCATCTTTTATATATGTGATTCAGTAGTTTATTTATATTTAGTCTTCCAATGTTTTCTTATTATATGGTATTGATGCATCCACTACTATATATTATTGTTATTCCATTGTGTTACTCTTCTAATTAGGGTATAGTTTCTCCACTATCTCACCTAAGGCCCCTGCTACTAGTCGGCAGCCTCTGCCTTTTGGGGAAATACACTTGAGTCCTTGTGACCAACTGGGTATGTGGCACCTTTGGGCGACACCTAGAACCAGGAAATTACAAAGTGGTATCAGATAGAGTTTTCTTTTCTTCTTTGAATTTCGTTTTGGAGCATATAATCCGAGATAGGAAGGAATATGTAGTTGGTAATAAGCTATGCCTAGGAGTAGCTAACTCATGTACAGGGAAAAGAAAATTTTCCTTTATTACTGAAATTCTTATGGTTTTTCAATTATTATTGTTTATTTGATTTCATTGTTGGGTGATTCACATGATTTTTGCTATTACCATTGATATTATTGAGGTTATATTTATATTTCAACCCAATGAGATGAGGGTATGAGATCTCATGAATCTTATAGGAACATGATAGGGATCACATGTCATGCATTCTTATCATGACATTTAGGGTGAATTACTGATTTCATACTATTGTTATAGATGTTGTGTTATATGTGCATGATGTTTTGATATTTTACTTGATAGAATACCTACTATTTGATAAGGTATTATGGATATGTAAATTTTCATTGGATGGATTCCAATCTTTGGACCCTAAGGTGTTATGGTCTCTCTTGGATTGAAATTTGGCGAATATTATTAAAAATTAACTAAAAGATTTATGATTGGACATGAATATGATGTCACACATAGATTTATAGAGAGTATGGGCCCCTATGGATTAGAATTTGGCACTTTATATCTTGTTTTTGTGTTTTTATGGGGTTCCAGAGTAGTTTACAAGGCTCACTGTCTGGAAAAACACAGAATACATGGTGTGTATTGATGAATACACACCATGTGTCCTTCTATTAAAGAAAGAAAAACTTTTCTTAAGTACACTTCATGTAGTTCTCAACCGTGTGACTGACTATGTGGGAAGAGACACGAGGTTGAGTTTTGTTTGGTGGAACACATCGTGTACCATATGTACACGCCATGTTATATAGACCTTGTATCCAGCCGTGTGACCAACGAAATGGATGGAAGAAACTCATGTGGTGTACATAGTGTCTATATTGAACATGCCACGTGAAGTCAATTGTGTTTTCGGTTGTGTGACTAATGACACCGATTATTGAATTGCTTCTAGTACAAGATGTGTCTGGTATGAACATGCCATGTAGTTTTGTTCTAGGAGAACCGTGTGGCTTAGCCATGTAGAGGAACTTAGGAAGGGGGAAGATTCAAGAACACACTGTGTCAAAGGAGAACACGCCATTTGTATGGGGTGTTACATGACCAGGGTTGGAAGAAGTACAAAACCATGTAATGGATTAAGGGAATACACCATGTAGGAGTCATATATGTTGTGTATCCTTGTTTTGAAAAACGTGAATTTTTTTCTTATCCTATTCTTTTCATGCACTTTTAAGTTTAATTCTTTTAAAATTTTGGACTAAGGTGTGTGATTGACCTTAAAGATTCATTCCCCTAAGACATTATTCAGTTGTACACCAGATATATGGCAACAATCAGAAACTGGACATGGTAGATTAGGGACTATGAGCAGATCCTCCCATCATGCCCATATTGGCACAAGCAATTATACCAGACACAGGTGCGATGCACATTTTTGAGGAGGTTTCATCAGGATGATGCAGACCTTCCAGGGAGCACTGCATCCTACCCCGTCTATGGCGGAGTTGACGTGGGTGTTTTATTAGCAACATCACCCCCACATTCTCAAGTAATAGAGGACATCAGGCTGTAGATTCATGGTTAAAATCCATGTTGTCTACCATTGATCCTCTTGAGACTCCTCTAGAGTGGTGGGTGAATCTTGCTACATACATGCTTTAGGATTCCACCAAGATATGGTAGGACATGATATCACAGGCAGGACGACAATAGGTTATGGATTGTGATGAGTTCCATCGAACCTTCTATGACTAGTTCTATACAAAAAACTTGAGGCATGACCGGGCCCAAGAGTTCAAGGGCATGGGTACTCTTTTAGTCATGGAGTATTCTTCTCACTTCAAGGAGCTACAATGCTTCACACCCATTCTAGGAGGTGATGATTTATTTCATGCGAAGATGTTTGAGGATGGTCTCCAACATGACATCTGATCCAAAGTGAATATCTTCAGGTAGACTTCATATCTTATATATTCAATCCAGTGATGATCACTGAGCACAACCTGAGGGATTATGGAGCTATGGTCTAGGGTGGTTTAGCATCCAGGGTTAGTACTATTCTGATTGATAGCAGGAAGCATCGTAGGGAGTCTACCCCTAGAGTTATGAGTATGAAATACAATCATTCGATTAGCCATGTGGTATGCTACATGTGTGGGAAGAGAGGGAATACAAGGACACACTACCTGCGATACCTAGTTTAGTGCCAATTATGAAACAAGATGGGCCATCTTCAACATTTATGTCAGTTTTTTTCACTAGAAGCTACTGATAAGGGTTCTTCTATGACGTCACGTTTAGAAGTAGGACCACAAGTTTCTCATACTTCAGGGAACTTTAGTTTGTTTAGCCATTCAGGCCGATGTGTATGTTGTATCCACAGTGGTTAGACATAGGGTTTTCAACATCTTCATGGTGGATTAGACAAAGGATCACTAGAATCTTTACCGGGCCAGGGCACAGGTTAGGGTTTTGTGCTGAAGAAGAAAAATTAAGAACAGGATCTCAGACCCTCTACAGTTAGAGGTAGGATTGTTGTTGCCTTAGTTTTACCATATGATATTTTTGATATAGGGGATTCCCAATAACATTACATATGTTTTTATTGTAGATATCCTTAGGATATGTAAACCTACTTCTACATAAATCTTGATTTTGGACATTCCGTTGGGGACTACAACAGATAGTGTACCTCAGTGAAAGGAGTGAATTCTTGAGGTTGGTTGTTGTCACATCTTATTGGACCATTATTTCATAAAGATGATGGTCTATTATTCCATTATCGTAATGGAATTGTTAGTTCCCTTCCAGGTTGTTGTTGATTTATATCATTGTAGAGTGAGTTTCACGTCACTAGAGGGTGGTTCATTTATACAAAAGGCCAAATGGGATGTCCGAGTGAGAAGATTTGGAAATGAGAATCATGGTTTGGGATTAGTTACAAACAATATTACTAGTTTATATCTTGATGACCAGGGGACTTTACCGAGGGACATTCCTCTAGTGGTGGATCATTTCCGAGATATCTTTCTAGATGACTTTTCATGTTTACCTCTAGAGCGATAGGTATATTTCTATATTGAGCTCATACTTGGAGAGGCACTGGTATCCATTCCACTTTATAGGATGGCTACACTAGAGTTACATGAGCTCAAGAAGCAGTTAGAGGAGTTATTGAAAAAGTGTTTCATTCAACCTAGTACTTCTCCTTGGGGTTCACCCGTCTTTTTTTCAATGAAGGCAGATGATACCATCGGAAATTGTGTGGATTATCAGAAGCTGAACCAGTTGATGATCATGAACCGATATCCCTTATTGAAGATTGAAGATATCTTTGATCAGCTTCGAGGAGCCCGAGTGTTCTCGAATATTGAATTGAGATCCGATTATCATCCATTGCATGTTAAACCAAAATATATTGCTCTTATATATATTCTGAGGAGGTATGGTCTGTTCAAGTATGTGGTTATGTCATTTGGTCTTATGAATGCACCTACAGTTTTCATGGCATTGATGAACCGAGTGATCCATCCATATTTGGATTCTTTTGTGGTAGTCTTCATGGATGATATCTTAGTGTACACTCAAACACAAGACAACCATGCCACACATCTTGAGATAGTTTTGAGGACACATATAGACCATCAATTATATTCCAAGCTCTCAAAATGCGTGTTTTGGATGGACCTGATTCACTTCTTAGGTCATGTTATCTCATAGACAAGAATATCAGTAGACCTAGAGAATGTGAGAGCTGTAGTTTCCTGGGAGAATCCGAAGAATTTATTTTTGGTATAATATTTTTTGGGACTAGATGGATAATATATAAAATTTATAAAATACTTTTCATTCATAGTAGTGGAACTCACATGCCTGACTAAGAAGGGTGCAAAGTACTTGTGGATAGATTCCAACAATTCAGCCTTTTAGGAGCTAAAAAGGTTGTGTACTTCAGCACTAATAATATTTTTTGAGAGATATGAAAAATTTATACTATTTACTGTGATGCATCAGGTATCGGGCTAGGAGAAGTGTTTATTATTGGGGGAAGGAGTCATTGCGTACATGTCTCACCAGTTGAGGCCACATGAGAGGAATTACCTAATACAGGATCTCGAGGTGGCTGTAGTTGTCAATGCTTTATGTTGTTGGAAACATTACCTTCTAGGATAGAACTTTCTGGTTTACACTGACCCAAACAGACTAATGTATATCTTTAGTCAGTGTGAATTGAATCTGAGATAGCAAAGGTGAGAGAGTAACTTCAGTCCTTTGACTTTGAGATTGCCTACGCGCCCAAAAAAGGTGATGTTGTGGTTGATGCGTTGAGATGGAGGTCTCAGATACATAATGTTCAGGTGGCCAGTAGTGAGTGGAGGCTTATGGAACAGTTTTCTAAGATGTATTTGGAGGTTAACGATAGACAGGGGTAGAAGATTATTTATTTTTTATTTGTTACCTCTACTCTACTTGATCCGGTGCGAATGAGGAAGCTATTAAACTCTGAAAGCCTAGTTCTACGGGAGAGTGTGTCAGTAGAGGACCCTATTCCAAGATGAACTGTAGGTGAGGATGAGATCATACATTTTCATGGGTTCATGTGGGTGTCAGTAAAAATACACGATGAGATTTTGTAGGTTTTTTATTTTTCAGTTTTGGCATTTTATCCCGGTGTCACCAAGATATATCGTGATCTACACTGTCAGTATTGGTGGCCCAGTATGAAGAGAAATTTTGATAATTTTTATGAGATTTTCTACCTCTCAGTAGGTGAAGGCGGAGAATTAGTGACCAGATGGGATTTTACAGTAGTTACCCAATCCCCAATGGAAGTGGAATGATGCTCTGATGGATTTCGTGATAGGTTTACTGAGTTCTCCTCATGGGAATGATGTTGTTTGGGTTTTAATTGACATACTCATGAAGGAATTTCACTTTTAACTCATCATGAAGACCTTCAGTGTTGATTATCTTGGAAGGTTGTACATATAGGGAATTATATCTTTACATGGGGTTCCATACTCTATCGTTTTAGATAGGGATGTCCATTATACTCATTGGGTCTAGTAGGGACTATAACAGGATTTGGGTATGTAGGTAGTTCTGAGTACAACATACCATCCCTAGACAGATGGCCAGCCCGAGCATACGATTCAGATGTTGGAGGACATTCTTTGAGCATGCGTCTTAGATTTTCGAGGATCATGGGAGAAGCACATACTTCTGTTCATGTTTTCCTATAATAATAGTTTTTAAGAAATTATTCAGACGACACATTATGAGGATTTTTTTGGAATTCCATGCCGATCACGCCTATGTTGGCTCGAGGTAGGAGAGGGAGCCATGCTATGACTTGGTCTTGTCAAGGAGACCATAGAGTAGGTGGAGCTGATTCAAAAAAGGATGGATACTGCAAAATTATAGAAAAAATCTTATACTGATCAATGGAGACGACCCCTGCTGTTCGAGGTCGGAGATCAGGTTTCTCCATCATGTCATAGTGGGTCAGGGACACATGAGGATTAGGAGACAAGGAAAGCCTTATTAAAGATACATTAGGCTGTTTGAGATTCTGGATATAGTCAGGCCGATTTCCTACCGATTGATGTTACTTTAGAGGTGTCGATATATGCACGATGTCTTCTAGGTTTCTCAGCTATACCATTACTTCTCAAACCCATCTCATGTTTTTCAACCTGATGAGGTTGAGTTGGAGGTAGATGTATCATTTGAGGAGAATCTGCTCTAGATTGTTGATTGCGTCATGATGGTTCTTCGTGACTAGTCTATTCTTCTAGTATGGGTGTTGTGACAGCACATTCGAGTACAAGATGAGACTTGGGAGAGGGAGGCCGATGTGAGATCACAGTGGTCTTTGATATTCAAGGATACTTCTACGCTACCTTGTTAGGTAAATTCAAGGACAAATTTCCTTAAGGGGAGAAGTTTTTATGAACATGGATCTTATTTTAAGGTATGGATCTTTTTTCAGGTGTTTTTGAGAAAAATATGAGTTTTTGAAATTTTATGAGTACATGCCTTGTAGTTAGAAGTACACACAGTGTATCCGATTTCCACGGGTAGCCATCTACTGGGCATGTAATAACCGAGTACATGGCCATGTGGGGTGTCCTATAGACCACCTAAATAGTGGAATGATAAAAGAATATAGACACCATGTATCTTAAAATAAAATTTCATGTATTTTTATTTTTTAATTGGTATTCTTGGACAAATCAAAGGCTGAAATACAACTATATTGATCATGAAACGTTGAGGTAGGTGGTTCGTGCCTTTCCGTAGTTTTTTTTGGATTATATTTTCAAATACTGCTGGATACCATAGTTTAGGGTATTGTATATTTTGGATTATAACCCTGCTGATGCCTACTATGGTTTATTTTCTTGAGAAATGGAATTTGATTATGAATAAGATTTGTTACCTTTGTTATGGATGTGTTTTACCATGTTTTCTTGATATTGTCCATTGGTTCTAGAACTTCCTGTTAGGCTATTTTGTTTTCCATGACTAGTGTTTTTCGGATTGAGTCGATTTTATATAATATGCATTGTCATTTCTTAGCCTTGTAGTAGTTAAGATTACATTGGATGTTAGATATCATTTTTGAACTATTGTATTACACAGGGTTTGGGACCCTGGTGTAGTGAGACCATAGGGGGAATTGACATTGCGGGCTTCCTTAGAGTGTTTGTTATACTTTTCACATTGCGAGACTATAGGGGGGATTGACGTTGTGCGCTCCCATAAAGTGTCTATATTTACCATTATTAGACCATAGGTGGAATTGAAATTTATTTCTTCCTTATAGAATCTTTAGTTTATCATTTAATGACAGCAAAACGAATTGAAGGATATTTCTTCCAGATAGATACTTTGTTTTTATGATCCCAAAGGCGTTAGACTGTGTGGGATTTCCCAAAAGGTTTTTATGTCTAGATTAATTAAATGTTTTGTTGAACCCTTTGGGTTATAATAACTATCTTATAGGGTTTCATGGGAATGTTTGGATGAATAATTAACAAATGTAAATGAATGTACTTGAAGCTGTAATATTGTTTACTTTTTAGTACTTCCTTGTTTGTTACTTCATTTTTCATGTTTTCTTATATATATATTCACTAACATTTAGGCATAGATCATTGGGTGGTTTCCTACTACGATTCATCTCATACCCTGTTTGGGTCATGCTTTGGGGCCCAAATAAATTATATTGTGGTAGGTTATATAAGATAAAGTGCCCATCATCATCAGGTACTTGATTGTTGTTGAGATGGAGAGCATGAGACCAAGACGAGGCTTCCAATGCAGCTAGAGTTTACTTGTTTTATTTGTCATTTGGTTTAGTACTATATTCCAGTATTGTGACATGTTTGGATATTTTCGTAGATATATTTGACATCCATATTTTATATATGTTCTCCAGTTGTTTGTTTACTTTCATTATTCCATTGTTTGCTTATTTATTGGTATTATCGCTTCCACTTTTGTATATTATTGTTATTCCATTTCATTACTCTTCCAATGAGGGCATAGATTCCCAACTATCACACCCAAGGCCCTCACTGCTAGTTGGAAACATCTGGAGTTTAGGGTAATATGCTTGAGTCCATGTGACCAACCAGGTATGGGGCCACTTTGGGTAGCTCCCAAAATAGCATTGTTAAATAAATAATAATTTATAATAAAATCGAACCACACCTAAAAACCTCCAGAATGTCCCAATTTAAAATATGAGATGTGATAAGGTTTCAAAATCAAAAACTAATAAATTTTTGACAAGTATTTATATGAATTTAAATGTTCAAATTTTAATTAACATTTAGTTATTCTATTTAGTTTTTAACTAGTGTATGAGATAACTGAATATTAAAAGCATGAAATTTTTACTTATTTGATGTAAAATAGACCATGTAAAACACATTAGATAGTTTTATACCATATATTAATTATTATATACTTCTAAAAAATGTCTAATAATTTTTAAATAATATATTAAAACATTATTTTGATAAATAATCAATAGTATCAATTTTTTTAGTATTTAATAATTTGATTTTTAAAAATTTTAATATAACTAGATATCGTCGATTTTTTTATTATATTCTTAAGAGGTCAATTTCATATTGAAAAGTCAGTAAAAATGTTTATTAGGTAAAATTATATTTACTTTAAAATTTTTATTAACATTTATTTGTTATTCCTATTAATAAAATAGTTACTTCAACAATTTTGTATAATTATTTATTATGATTATTTGTTGAATAAAAAAAATAAAACAAAATGATTAAGATAAATCTACTATATTTCATAATAATGCTCATAGTCAAATTAATCTTTTGTAAAATCAAATATTTAAAATGTTATATGTATTAAATTATGAAGGTGATATCTTTAACATAACGATAAATAAAATAATTTTACTATCATAACCCCTTATATAAGGCTCTAAATGGTCCATAACATGACCCTTGTATAATTATGATCGATATATACTCAACAAATATTATTTTTAAGGTTTTTTTATTTAAATGGATATTATTATTTTAATAAAATATATATTATTTATTTTTCATCAATTAAATAATTTCTGCATCATTAATTTATAAGATATTAAGTTAGTTATTTATTTTCTAAAAATTAAAAATATATTTCCATGATAAAGGAAAACTTTTTATATTTCAAATGAGTATTTATAATAGAAATTAACTGAATCATAACCTTATATTACTAATTATTCGGTGATTAAAATTTGAGTGAGACACATGTAAAATTTCTTTTAATAAAATAAATTAAATATCCTAATCTCATCTAAGTGGATTAAAATGAATAATATTGTGACCCAAGGATGATTTAGGTAAAATAAAACTCATAAAATGATATTAAGAAAGGTTTTAGAGTAATTTTTTAAGAGTGTTAGTTCCCTCAATTACCCTATTTACCCATTACCCTATTAATAAAAATTACCAAAGTTATAATTCATAATGACCAAAAATAAAATAAACATATTTACTTAATTAGAACCTACTAATTCCAAATATAGAATCTATTTTTAAAAATTCAAAACACTGATTTTTCTATAATAAAATTAAAAATAATCCCGTTGTTGGAAAGAGAGAAAGTTTTAAAAGTTTAAACATTGTAAAAGATAGAAATGTTTTTACATATGAATTTAATGTAAAATTAATCATAATGAAATAAATTTTATTTAATTGTAAAAATATATTATATTTATACATAAAAAAAATTAATATTATAGCTAACCATATAAATTTTGAAAAAAAATTCATAAAATTTAAAGTATTTTTACTATTCATCAAAACTTGAAAGTTATCTGAAAAATATCATAAGTTCATTTAAAGTAAATTGAAATATCCCTCTTCAAAAGTAAATGTTTATTTTTTCAAATTAAAAATTTTGATGTTTGAAAATATTAATTTATAAGGGGTTCTCCATTCGAAGGCATAAAATTACACATTAAAAAATATAGGATTTTATACATCAAATAGGGTTTATTCATACTGTATGATTAAAATATACATTAGATGAATATAATTTTTTAAGTATATAACATATATATTTAATTAATTTCATTAATAATAATAATTCACTAAAAAATAAAAATATCTAATTGATTTATATGTTTCATAAATAATTGGTATTCAATGAATTTACAATGCATTTTAATAAGTTAGTGGTACTTATTCCTCCTAACCTAACAGGTAAGAAATAACAATAATTTTATAATCAGGCAATATCATGGTTCTTTTAAACTCATGATTTCATGAAATGAATACTACTAAAGAATTAAAATTAATTAATGAAAATATTTCATAAAAACATCCAGGTGTAACATTATACACCCCTTCATCACTTAGAAACAAAAAAATGATGAATCCTCTCCCTCATCACATCATCATGTTCCCCCATAGATTCCTCAAATTGGTGGTTCCACCATTAAACTTTAACCAATGGATTTATCTTATTTCATAGAACATTTTTGCTACGATCTAGAATCTCTATCGGTTGTTCTTCATAAGAAAGATCCTGCTCCATAGACTCAAAATATATGTTTAGTACATGTGAAGGATTAGTTATGTACTTTATCAGGATAGATACATGTAACATATCAAGAACTTGAGAGATATTTCATGGAAGCAAAAATCAGTAAGATACCTTTCCAACATAGTCCAAAATTTCAAAAGGGTTGATATTCCAAGGGCTCAACTTACCCTTTTTCCAAATCTCTTTACTCTTATCCCATGAGATATTAATATAAACACCTTATCACCCACTTAAAACACTAGGTTTTTTCTTTGGTTGTTATCATAACTTTTTTTCGAGTATAAAATTATCTTTTGTGTTGGTTTAATAGATCTGACATTTTCTACCATTTCATCAACAAGATCAGGTCCAAATAGATTTCTTTCCCCATCTTTATCCTTGACAGTTGAAGTTACACGCTTTTTTCAATAGAGTTCTTCATAAGGAACCATATGAATACTATAGTGAAAGCTCTTATTGAAAGAAAATTACACCAAAGGTAACTATTGATACCCACAACCATTGAAATCCATAGGTAATGCAGTCAACATGTCTTCCAGAGTTTCATTTTTCCTCTCAGACTGACCATCTGTATGAGGATGATAATAAATTCTAAAACCTTAATCTATATACATATAATGTTGAAGAAATTTCCAGAACATCGACGTAATCCTCAAACCCCGATTAGATATAATGGGAAGTAGTGCACCATGAAATCTTACCAATTCTTTTACATATGTCCTAGAAAGCTGATAAAGAAAGTAATCCTCTCTAATAGCAATGAATAGTGTCGACTTCGTAAGGAAATCAACAATAACACATATAGAATTTTTTCCTTTGGATGTTTTGGGAAGTCTAATGAAAAAGTCCATAGTGAGGTTTTCCCTTTTTCATTATGGTATAGGTAATGGTTTTAACATCCCTCTATACTTTAGTCTCTCAGCCTTAACTTGCTAACAAACCAACCATTGGGAGATATATTTAGTTACATATTATTTCATGCCATCCCACTAGAAATTAATTTTAAGGTCCCTATTTATCATTATTCTTCCATAGTGGATAGACAATGAATAACTATGAGAATCATCCAATATCTCATTCTTTAATTCTGATATGGGAGTAACAGAAACCCTATTTTTGAACCTTATTATTCCATCACAATCAAGGTTGAATTCCAGAACATTTCTTACCTTCTTTTGTAGATCTACAAATTCCTTCAACACAACCACATTCTTTACTTGTATTTATGGTTGAACATTCCTTTGAGAAAGATTATATTTCCCCCTTTCCTTTAAAATTTCAAGATCCATCCTTTAAAAATCTATAAACATTGAGTAATTTTCAACCTCATCCTGGATAGGCTAGCATCATCTTGAACCTTATTACTCCCTCACAATCAAAGTTAAATTCAAGAACAATTCTCACCTTATTTTTTAGCTCAACATATTCCTTCAACACCACCTTAATTTTAACTTGTATGGATGGTTGAACATTATTTTGAGAAAGATAAGATATATCCCTTTTGTTAAAATTTCAAGATTTATCCTTTGAAAATATATACATATGAAAATTTTTTTATCCTCATCAGGGATAGGCTAGCATAGTCTTATCAACTCAAACCATATACCACCTTGTTCTTTTTTCCCAAAGTGGTAATGTATTGAGCAGTAATTATCATTAATCAAGTCCAACCATCTTTTTTGGAATATAATAATCTATTTTTGTGGGAAAATAACCATTAAAATTTTATAATCAATATAAATATCACATAATTCACTATAAAGATTATACCTCAATATCTTTAATGAAATGATTACCATAGCTTCTTCCAAATCATGATTTGGGTAATTTTGGTCATGGATTATCAAATTTTGTGATGCAGATGCTCTCACCATATCATTTTTCATGAGAAAACATCCCAAACCCTTGTTGGATGCATCACTATAGATCACATAAGTTTCTCCACTACAAGGATGTGTGATAACATGTGCACTGAATAACCTTATTTTTATCACATTGAAATTCTATTCATGTTTCATATGTCCATATGAACTTAAATCCATTCCGAGTACACTTTTTGAGTGTAATATATTGTCATGAAAAATATTTCAAAAAATGTAAAAAATATCAAGAAAAACCAAGAAAACATCGGATCTTAGTTATCCTTTTCGAACTTGGAAAATATCCAACAACTTCTGTTTTTGATGGATTCATAGATATCTCATCTCTTGAGATTATGTGACCCAAAAATGAAACTTTTTAAGAAAAAATTCACACTTGGAATTTTTTTCTTAAAGATTATCTTTTCTCATGGTCTTTAGTACAATTATAAAGTGGTCTTCATGTTCATCCTTTCACATTGAATAGAAAAAATATCTTCTATAAAGACTATCGTAAACTTATCAAGGTAGTCTCTAAATAATATATTCATTAGATCCTTGAAGATAGTGGGGGTATTAGTAAGACCAAAATGCATCACTATAAATTCATAGTGTCCATACCTTGTTCAAAATTTCATCATTACTATATCCAATTTCTTGTGCCTAAATATATAACATCATAAATGAGGATCAATATTGGAAAATTATAGAGCCCTATGAATTGTTCAAATATGTAATCAATGTGTGGAAGAGGATATTTTTTCTAGATAGTGATCTTGTTATATTCTCAATAATCAATGAAAAGTCTCATTGATCCACCTTTCATCTTAAAAAATAGAACATGTGCTCCCCAAGGTGTTGTAGTAGGGCGTATGAATCCCTTATCAAGATTCTCAGCGAGTTGCTTCTTCAATTCCTACAAATCATTTGGGTCCATTCTATAAGGTGTCTTTGAAAAAGTAATATCACCATATGTGAGTTCTATTGAAAACTAAACTTAAATATTTAGTGAAATACATGAAATTTCCATAAGAAATACATCATCAAAATATCATATAAAGGGTTTATTCTTAATTGTGAGTATTTCCTAGCCATTTGCGATAAATAACCTTCATTTATTGGGATTAAGACCCATAATATAAGAGAAATTTATACTGGAAGGTCATATTCATCCTTGCATTGATAGATGATCATATATTGATTCATAATATTAACTGTGACTTCCCTCTATTGGAAATTGATATGATCTCCATATAGAGAAAACCAATCCATGCCAAGAATCACATCAAATTCCACTATAGGAAGGATCACATGATTTTCAAGAAGCACATTACCACAATATTGAATAGGAGATTAATTATAAAATTTTGATGCGACTATTCTTCAATTTATTATCATAATCCACATCACCGATAATGATTTCAAGTGAAATTCCTTTTTCTATGAACTTAAGAGTTTAGTGACTTCGAAAATCATTAATAAACCATTGATTATGTCATTGATTGGTATAATTCCCAATTTCCTGTAACTTCTAGCACTAAAGTGTATGAGGTTGATTATGTGTATACAATTACCTAATCGCATCATTAAACATTATTTTCCCATCAACTCATAATTTAATAAAATCATGACCATCTTTATGATACTTAAAACACATAATATTCTGTTTAAGAAAATTTCTTCCATGTTTCTTTCCATGCCTTGAGAATGATTGAAAAGTAATCTTCTTTTTAGTGTGGTGTTCAAATTATTCTTTGAATTCAATTTTTATATTCTTATCAAACACATAAGACTGATGGGTTACTCCAATATCCATCCCATCCTTGAGAGGACATCGAACGATATCCTTATATCCATTAAAGACCCTTATGGATAATTCAATTCGAAGACTTGGTTTTAAGCCACAAAAGAATAGATTAATTTTACTCTCAAGTTGAATAATAATTTTAGAAGGATACCTTGGAAGTAATTTAAATTTTTATTCATTGATAAAAATAAATTAATCATCCATTTTCTTAATTTCAAGTAACTCCTTCTCCACATTTTTTTAAAGAATAAGTTAAATGTACTGATTGAGAAATATGTTCATGAACTCATCCAATTACATGGACTCAATTTCATCTCTTTGCCTCATATAATTTATAATATTACACTAATTATCAGCTTTACCTTCCAATTTATAGACTTCTAAGATGAATTTATCATGTTTAGAACATTTTAGAATTGAAATTATCTTTTTCTTAGTACTGATCTATTATTTATCCACTAATGGATCAAAAGTCCCTCTAAAATAAGGTGGATGCTAACTCAAGAGAGAATCAAAAGAATGTTACTCATTCCTTTTCATGTTTAGAATTTCTTTATGATTTATAGCTTGGGAAATTTGTGTGAGCAAAGCTACAAGATTTTGCATTCCGACTCCCATAACTTTATGTTTCTCAAGCGGAAAATCGTTGCATTTCCCATCTCATTTAGCATTAAGATGGTTCCTTCATGTTCCAGCTATTGAATAAAACCTATAATAATAGTATGAGAGAAACTAATATTAATGGTTAAATGAGACAATAATGAATAAAATTTAAATTTATGACACTTTAGGATTTATGAAAGGTTATTCATGGTTATTTATAAAACACTAGGATTATAACCTATACTTAGACATATCCTTAGGGATCTAACTAAGGATTTCTCATCTATGTTTCGAAAGATTAACTATAAATTTCCTTTAATACCAAATATAAGGACCCATACCTTACATACATTGATATTACATCAATATTGACATATATTTATTTCAACATACAATACATCCATGGTAGGACCGTATACTTATAGTTTCTTTAGAATCTTAGAAACATAAACAACTAGTTCATAAAACATCTATGTTTTCTCCCACTTATATCTTTATAACTAGACTACCTTTTCAAATATCTTACTTAATAACCTTATTCATGACCTGGGGAAAAGAAACATATGAAAGGGTGTGCTCAAATTCTCAGTAAGGGTAAACAAGGTAAATATCATTCATATCAAAATCATAAGACATAAGAACATAACATTTGGATATTTTATCATATATAGAAACATCGTGATATCATGTCATGGGATAAATGATTATAATAAATAATGGACATAATACTATAAGTCATAACATATGAAATAATTTTTTTTGTTATACACAGAAGCATAGGAAAAAATTAATATTTGTCACGGTTCATTGCCAAGACCATCAAAGAAGACAATATCCATTACTAAACCGGGATTAATTTCCTTTACACCCCTATATTGCTGAACCAAATTTAATTTCCATTCTGGTGATGTATATCTCATGAGATATAATTTTTTACCTCATGAATTGGAGGGAGATATAGGACCCACCCATATCATAACGAAATCATTCTTATGTATTCCACAAAAATATAAATCATTCATCATAACATAACCTAAGAAATAAAATGGGTATCACAAACATAATTCATTCATAACATAATCCATATAAAATACCATTACACAATTAAAACAATAAAATAATAGTAATAATAGGGATATAAAGAAAACCATATTTAAAGAGAATAATCTTATATAGAAAATAACTTTAATAAAACTCATGAAATTAATTCTTGAGGAAAATATATTTTCTTCTTCAATTTTTCTTTCACTTCATAAAATGCCACACAATTTTTTAAAAAAGAATGTATTTTAATAACAAAATGAAATACTGTAATGGAAGAATTATGTAAATAGGTTTTTATGAATACATAAAAATATGATCATGTTGTATAAGTAAAAAAACATTCTCCTCGTACTTTTTCCAGAAGAGACAAAAGGTACCTCATATCGAATAATATAAAAAGATTCCTTCACACCGTCTAATAAAAAATTTTCTAAAGGGGAAAATTAACTTTAAAAATTTTATAACAATAGAAAAAATAGTATATACTAGATAAACATGGATTTGGATGATAAATATAACCCAGTAAATACATACATATAATCAATCTCGAATAATAATGAGATAGAAAAATTATCCCTTTCCTTAGCTCTGATATCCTTAGTATATATTTGAAACTTATGTATAAGGATTAAAAATATTTTTTTGAATTATTTTAAAATCATGTTCATTTTTATTATATAATTTATAATCATATTATCATTCGTTTGTTAGTAACATTTCATTGCGACTCATTGTTCGAATATTAACAACTTTATGTTCTTATGCACATTTTGTCAGATAAGTTCATGTTACACTTCTTACATTACATTTATATCATATAGAAAATTATATTAGTATAATATATATCATATTTATTCATTAAATTCGTGTATATAATCATGTTTTAATAAATATCACGTTGAATGAATCACATCGCATTGTAGAGTTGTTAGGGAGTACGTACACATGGGGAACGATATCATTCCCATAATTGTTTAATGATATCGAATTGGATGGTGTATAATATTTTATAATAAGTATAATGTTATAATAATCATATATTGTTATTAATTCCATCATTATACCAATATAAGTAAGCTGATGGTGAAAAAAATTACACCACGACGTGGAGACAGTAAGTCATACGTACATACACATGGTGATTTCATTTTTCGTTCGATGGATAAAAGGTGGAATATGGTTTTTTTCATAATTATAATAACATATCAGTATATTAGGGATACTAATATTGTTAGTTTAGAATAAAACACATAGTTAATAGGGATTAGAAAAAGAAATATGTTTGAAATAATCGGTAGAAGAGATTACCTCTTCCTCGACGTGCATCCTCTAAAACTCTTCTTAGGGTTATAGATTTGGTCTTTGAATATGACCATAACATCTATAATGTAAATAGAGAAGTTTATAAGGAAATATTTTAGTGGATGAATGAGTTGGGAGACTCAAAGTAAAGTTAATAGGTGAGGGAGTAGGTTCCCTTTTATAATTGAGGTGAGGGGCACTTTTGGAAACCCCATAAATAAATATTTATAATAAAGTCAATCTATACCCCAAAACCACCAAACAATACCAATTTATAATATTATTTTATATATGGCTGTAATATTATAAACCGATTTTTTTAAATGTATTTCTATCAATTTAAACATTATGATTTTAATTAACACATAGTTATTCTATTTAATTTTTAACTAGGGTAACAAATAACTCAATATTGAAACCGTAAAATATTTACATATTTGATGTAAAATAGACGAAAAATTAATAAAATACATCATTTTATACAAAATAATAATTATTATAATTTTTTTTAAAATTTTATTAATGATTTTTAAAAATTTTAATGAAACATTATTTTGATAAAAAAATAATAGTTTAAATTCTAAAAAAATTCAATTCATTGATTTTTAAAAATATCAATATAACAAGATAACTTATAAAAATAAATTTCATTATATTACTATTATGTCAATGTAATCAATAAAAATAATTAGACTTGTTAACTAGGCCATATTATATTTAATTTTATATTTTTAAATACATTTATTTGATATTACTCTTAATAAAATAATTTCTATGACAACAGTGTGTAATTATTTAATATGATTATTTTTTGAATAAAAATTAAAAATAAAATACTATAAAAAATATATATCAACTAGATTCCATAAGAATACTTTTAGTCTAATTTATCTTTGGTAAAATAAAATATTTAAAATTTTATAGTTATTAAATAATGAAGGTGACAACTTTAACATCAGTTTTTAAAAAATAAATGTGTCATAATAACTTCTATAAGGCTCAAAATGGTCCATAACATGACCCATGGATTATTATGGTCGATATATAATTGACATATAATATTTTTTCATGTTTTTGGGTCTTTTAATGGGAATTTTTTTAATATAAACTTTATTATATATTTTTCATCAATTAAATAATTTCTGCATCATTAATGTATAAGCTATTAAGGTAATTGTTTATTTCCTAAAAATTACAAATAAAATACCATGATAAAAGAAAACATTTTACATTTAAAATTTGTATTTATAATTTAAATTACCTTTAGTATAACCATATATTAAAAATTATTAAGTTATTAATATTTGAGTGAGACATATTTAATATTTTCATTAAATAAATTAAATTAAATTTCTTAATCTCATACAAGTGGATTAAAATGGATTAAATTGAGACACAATTATGAATTATGTCCAAAAAAACAACACAATGGTATTAATACATGTTTTAGGGTAATTGTATAATAGTATTCATTCCCTTAATTACCTGGTTTACCCTTTTTCCATATTAATAAAAATTACAGAAGTCGCTATTCATAATGCCAAAAAATAAAATACCTTTATCAACATAATTTGGACCTACTGAATCAAAATATTTAATCCATTTTTAAAATTCAAAATATAAAAGTTGAAGTAATAAATTTAAAATTAATATTGTTGTTGGAAAGAGAGAACGATGTTTGAAAGCTAAAACATTACAAAATATTGAAATGTTTTAAATTTGAAATCAATGTAAAATTAATGACAATGACACACATTTTATTTAATGATAAAAATATATTCAATTTATAATTTTAAACTATTAAATATTATAATTAACCATATAAATTATTTCAGTGAAAAATTTTGTTTTCATAAAATTTAGTGTATTTTTACTATTTATTCAAATATGAATGTTATAATAAAAAAATTAAAAATTATTCCAGTGTCAATTTTTTTATCCATATTCAAAAGAACATGTATATTTTGTAATATAAAAACTATTAATGAATTATAATATTAATTTAAAAATGGTTCTTCATTAAAAGGAGTAAAATTACCTTAAAGAATATTGGTATTTATACATCAAATATGGTTTATTCATACCCTATGACAAAAATATCCATTATATGAATATATAAAATATATAATTAACTAAATATTTTATATATCTCATTAATTTCATTAACAATAGTAATTAACAAAAAATATTAAAATATCTAATTGATTTATATTTTTTATAAATAATTAGAAGCCATTAAATTAAAAATGCATTTTCATAAGTTAGTTATACTTATTCCTAATAAGCTAATATAAATTATATATTGGAAATTTTATAATACGGTCATATCACGGTTCATTGAAACTCATGATTGCATTCCGTTCAAGCTACTAAAGAATTAAAATTATTTAAAGAAATTATTTCATAAAAACATCCAGGTGCTACAAAAAATTTATATGTATCATACATTTGGATCTCTCACTTATGAATATAATTTATTTAGTAATTTTTATTTTATTATTTTTAAAAATAATTCAATATCTACAAAAGGTGTTTTGTATGTTAAATTTAACACCCCCAATAGTTCTAGGACATGGTTTTTACCCTTGGTGGGGTATAACATTTGTAAGAATCTGATTTTTGGATGTATATCTCATGAAAATAACTATATTAACATTTAAATAAATTTTTATCTAGGTATTTGAATATCAAATAATCAATATCTCTCAAATGGTGCATCTTATGAAAAATATGAGACCATTGTAGGGTTTTTAATGAGGTTTTCACCCTAAGAAGAGAGTAACTTTAAAAATAAAATTGAGTTTTGTCAGGCTGCTATATAATTTAATTCATTTGATAGATATATTAGATTATTAAATTAATTATTTATTGCAGATTTGTTGTTCATTTTTCCCAACCTGATGTTTCACCCATTAATGTGTTAATATTTGTTTTTGAATTTTTTTTCCTATTTAAAAGACTCTATATTGTAACACATTAAACAAATAAATTTAACAACTCCGCTTAATTTCTTAGATTAAATAGTGGTTTAAATCAGAGGCTTCAATTTGTTGTTGATGGACAGATAGGTTTGGGTTTTATTTATAACCAAACTGATTTTTGTGATGTTTGGTGGATCTGCTCGAGTGAGAACCACATTAGGTTTTCTTTTTATAAAATTGGTGAAGATATGTCTAAATTTGGTGTTTTTATCTGAGTGGTAAAGAACTCCCCCATCTTCTTGATGGGGAATCTCAAACTATAGGTGGTTCTTTATTTATTATTTATTTTTATATTTTTTGGTTATTTTTTTCAATCTTCTCTCTTATATAACTTCTTCATTATTGATCAGATTGACGTGTTGTAAGTTTTATTTTACTCATATCGTTAATAAAAAACTAAATCATATTTTTATCTGAAGAAATCAATATATTGTTCAAACCGATTTTTCTCTTTTTAAATGGATCATTTAAAATAAAAATATCAAAGGGTTTTCTTACAAAAAAATTATCAGGGATAGAAATATTCGTTTTTATCAAATTATAATCATTATAATTTTCAAATAATAATTCCTTTAAATTATCAATGATAATTATACCAGGTTATTAAATGAAAATGTTTAAACAAAAATATAGAAATATGTTTAAGAAAATTATAAAAGGTTAATAACGAAATTATTATATGATATTTAAAATGTTTTATAAAAGAATTATTTATCAAAATTATCAAGGGGATAAAACATTGAATTTTTCGGGTAAGATATATAATGAATTATCAAAGGATAGGTTTTGTGAAAATTAAAAAATGAAAATTTGTAAGGAATACTTATGAGAATGTAATTATTCACTTTTCGGTGAAGGATAGTTATAAGGTAATTATCACATAACAATTATATCCAAATTATCATAGAATAATATCACTAATTGTCAAATAATAGATATTATAATTTCAAAAACTGATAATTTGAAAATTATCTAAGAGAAATATAATATTTTCACATGCAATATTTTAATGGGTAATTTGAAATTTATTCATTAGAGAAAAAATATCATCACATGTGATATTTTATTTCTTTTAGAAATAAAATAACTAGTATTTTTTCTATTAACCATTTATGAACATCGAACATTTGTATGTCAATGATTATGATAATAAAGTAGTGATGTGGTGTATTGAACCACATATGGTAGTTTACCATTATCGTTGAAATCGACGACCTTGAGGTAGGTTCTTCCATCTCGATTATCCAAATTGATTATCCTTGTATTAGTTGATTTATTTCAATTATTGATTTAAATTATATTACCTAAAAATTCATTCAATTTATTTGATAAAAAAAAATTCTATTGAATTGGGAGATTTGGAAATAGTTTTTCCAAAAAATGGGAAAATCCCAATTCAATTAAATTGGGGTGTGCTTATGAAATAGTTTTATTTAAATTGTTTAATTTAAATATTCAACTGATGAAAATTATTTCAATAACATTATTAAAATTAATTATGGAAAAAAATTATGAAATTGGTGGAATTGGTTTTCAGTTGATTTCAAACTTGTGAAAATGGTTTTAATTTTTTTTATAGAAACCCATTGGTTTTATCTTGTTAAGGAGGCATATTTTTATGAAAACCTATTTTATTTTTAAATAAAAAAATGGCAATCGAAATGGGGGGATGAGATTTTATTTTATTTTTAGTAGTATTAAAATAAATTTCCCATCATTGGTTGTGTAAGAACACATGAAATCATTAGGTATATTTTGAGTTATTTGGGAACACTCTATGATTACTATAAAATTTTAAGAAATAAAATTACAAAGTAACATACCCTAGTTTATGGTGAAGAGTCCTCTATGACCTGTGTCTAGAGGATGTATGTTTACACATATTGTTGTGATCACATAGAGATTAGGGAGTACTATAGCCATAAATACTATTGTACCTGTGTGGAAGATGACCATTTTTCTCACTTATTTATTTATTCATGACATATATGTTTATTCTAATATTGATAAACTATTTTACATGCCATTTTGGAATTTATATAATTTATTTTAAATAAATTTTTTTATTTAATCAATTGTTTTACAAATATTTTATCAGTTGTAATGCTTTTCTTTAACATATTTTACAATTATTTTAATTTTATATCATGATTTTTTAATTATTCACTAAAATACCAAACCCATTTATCTTAAAAAATTGAAAGAATTAATTTGGTTAATAAATTGTTTGCATCTGTTATGGATTCTGTGGTGAGGCCCTACTGGTCATTTTTTCTCACATATTACTTGTGTCTTCAGGTGTTTGTAGATTATATTCTTCCAGGTTCTACCAATAGAAAATTATCATTTGGAGGTGGATCCAACTATTCAACCTTGTACTTGGTGAGTTGTGTCCATAGATAAATGCGATGTTTTCCAATATTTTGGTACTTGGTTTGTAGTAATTTGGGTTTCTTTATGGCTTGTTTTAGTCGGGAAAATTACTCTATATGGTGTCTCATTTATTATGAGTACTAACTTGTTTCTTTTATTTTCCATTTTTAGGGGAAAATCGATCCCAATTTCATGTTGTGTGATGTAAGGTGCTATTAATTGAACCATGGGTATTTGGAAATCCCTTCAGGCTATGTTAAGGCTTGATCAATTATCTGGTTACCAGGGTACCCAAGATGGTTCATGACAATGTGGTATCATAGCTAAAATTATCTTTTGTCTTAATGTTTGAATTTATTTATGAAATATTATTAGGACTTATCAGGTATTTGTGGTTGAGTTCATAGAGATCTCTCATTGATATTAACCTGACGTCACCCGGGGTGGTTATGGAAACACTTCTTATGTATTAGTTCAAGTACATTCACTATTATTATTTGGATAAAGTGAAATAATAATCTTGTTTTTTATTTATATGGGGATTAATATCCCTCAATAATCTGTTTGAGCACAACCATATTTATTCAATTTTGTATACTGATGTTGAGTAACATTATGCCTCCATGAAGATGTGAGAATCGGATTCAAGAAAAGGCTACTTCTAATCAATAATGAGTGAATCCTATTTTGGATCTGAATCTAGTTGAGGTGATCATGAAAAAAATCCCAACTTTGGGGTAAGCACCACCACTAGTCTTCGGTCAAGCTCCAGCTGAGGATCCTCCTGAGGATGTTCTTTATGATAATTCCCAATAGCTCCTTCTTGAGAAAACAACTTTTTCAAATGCTCCACCAATCCTCAACATTCTAGGAAATGGATGGGAAAGATATAATGTCTGTTTGAGTTCTTAGAGACCCCAGACGATATGAAGGTGATGTGTTCCACCTTCGGGCTGGAGGGACCAATGAGGAGATATTGTGACACGATGGTGACAGAAATGAAACATGAGGTCTTATAGTAGAATGAATTAAATTGTCACACCCCCAATTTTTAATTTATTTTTTATTTTATTCTTTCATTGCTTTGGTCATCCTCTTCATGGTGCGGGTTGAGCGCTGGTCAATTTTTTTTATGTTTAATATTTTTATCGGGATTCAGACCCATGTGCGATCACAACATGGTGGGCGGTAGTTGTGCAATCATCTCAAGTGCCGTGAAAATATCTATCACTCGAAAGAAATAATTTTTTAGGAAAATGATATTATTATAACTTTTAAAATGTAATAATAATAATAAATTATGGTGTAGATAATAGTTTTATTATTCAGAATGGTTTATAATATTTTTTTATTTAAAATTTTATATTAATATAATTACTAATAAATTTTAATTTAATTGTAATTATTATTATCAATATTCAAATTGTTATTTCATTATTATTTTTATTATTATAAAATATTTTTATGTGTGAAAAAATGGAATAGAAGGTCAAAACTCGGGGGGGGGGGGGGGGTCAAGATCCCCCATCTTACCACCAAGGCATGTCACAACACACCAGGCCCCCCTCCATCCTTCCGCATTCTGGCCTTCCAAATTTGACCCCACCCTTGTGCTCATCTCCTCCATTACCCACCTGCCTTGCCTCTATCCCTACAGGTCCCCGCCGATGTCGAATCACCCTCCTATGCTCAACCCGCACTCGTACTCACGCTCCCCACATCCGACGGTTCATCCCGGCCTCCCACACCCAACCGCACCTCGCCTCATTCCACCCTCCACGCACCGACCTTGCCGCACCAACTGATCACTCCTCCTCACTCTAGATTTTTCTATGGCCAGCAACATAGCACTGGAATCTCAGTGGTCCAACCTCCCTCTCATAGGAGTAGTAACCTGCTATTTCAGCTGAAGCATCCTAAACAAACCTCCTCTTTTAGCCATGACTTTCTCTGGTGATCCCACCATCTTTACCCCCAAGTATTTTCTCCCTTATTTTTAGGGTTCTTCATTCAATTTAGAAAAACCCTAAAACCATGGAGTTTGATTGTTCATTTTCTTTTTGTTTTAAGGTATGTGAAGGGACCACGAGGAGTAGTTCTACCTTTTGTAGAAGCAACGTCGTGTTTGTACACCTTGAGGTAGGAATTTTCTAACTTTTTCCTTTCCCATACAACTCATGAAACTTGGATGTTTCAAATAGTATTTTAAATATCTTTTTCATATCTATAAGTTTAGTAACTTATTTATTTCAATGTTTTTATTTTAGTTAAAATTATTTATAATAGTTTTGGAATAAATCTTTGATAGTTTTTTATAGAGAAGTCATGTTCTGGTAAAAGTCCAAAATACTAAATTTTTATTGAAAAGAAATAGGGTTACACAAGTCTGAAATAAGACATTTTGTTAACATTCCTGACATAGAGCGGGATTAAATCAGGAGGGAGAACATGAATCCAATGCATCTTTTGAGTAACACCAATGTTGTTAAGACCATCAGTGATCTTGTTTGCTTCATGATAGGTATGAGTTACGATGACGTTGATATCTGAAAGAGATTCTAGGAAATCAATCCAATGCGAAGTGAGCGTCCAATCCAAGTGAATGGAACCATTCCAAATGTCTTGAATAATAGTAGTAGAGTCACTCTCTATCAAGATATTTCTCCAATTATGAAGCCTGGAAAAAGAAGTCGCATGAATCATGCTCATCATCTCAGCTTCCACGGATGAAGCAGTATCATAAGAGCCATAGAAGAATCCAAACATCTGCTAGTTTATTTAATGGTTAAAGTGTTTCCTTTAAATGTGAAAATAGTTCTTTTGGTCATTCATGTGGTTTGAGTTTGTTTTTGAATAGTGTGAAAGTAGTTTTTCTTAAACGCTTGGGTATGCATTTTATCTTAAAATGGAATTCACATGTGATCTTGGTGATATCACGATTTAAGTTGTTATTTCGTCTTTTTGAAATGTTTTACTAAATGAGTGAATGATTTTTTAAATGATGTTTTACATGAGAATCATGAGTGAAAAGTATTTCAGTCTGTGTTTGTGTTAATTTTAAAAGGGAGCGGTAAATTTGTAAAATGATTCTTGCTTTTTAAATGAATTTAGTTTCTTTCTGTGGTTTCTGAAATGATTTCAAATGACGTCATTGATCATATACCCATTTGGATTTTTAATGTAAATAGTTATGTTTGTTTGATGTTTTGGGTAATAATTTTAGACATTTTTAGATAAAGGTCCATTTGGAACTTTTAACCCATGGTTAATGTTTTTAATAACATTTAATGGAGATTGGGTTTTAGCGAATGTGTATGCTCGGATGCCAACATTGAACATTTTATGAAATTGTTTAAATGTTAAATGGTATGTAATCCTGGTTGAAACCTTTAATGATATGATGTATAAATATTTTTGAGGCACCTTTGTAGGGGTGATTCCCATTATGAGTTATCGTATAGTGTTTCTGTGTTTGGGGTTGGCAAGTACGATGAGGCGTGTCATGTGTGTGAGGGACTCTTACTTAAAATGTATTATAATAATCACCATGGGTTCCTAGGAATCTTGTAGATGATCAAGTGATAGTTTTTGATCAACTCTGATTAGATGGGTTGGTACCCCCTGATTGTTTGTTAGGCCAAGAGGGATATTCAACTAGATTGGTCAATTTTAGGGTTGACAGTTGGTTATAGACTAATAATCTTTACTATATGCTGGCAGGCCATCCCAAAATCGAGTACGTTCATGGGTCTTCTAGGGATGTTTAGTATCACCCATGATCTTTATCATATTGATTTTTTACATTCTATTGTACTAGATTCTTTTCCTTCTTATTTATCTAATTCTTTTTATCACTACCATGGTTTTCATTATTTTGGAATTTGGTTATAAAATGATTTTGGGGTTTGGAAGTGGATACATATTTTGTGTTGGATATTAAAATGAGAAATTAATTTTTCTTATATTCAAATGATAACACCCTACTTTTATATTTCTTATTTAAAACTTGTGTTAATGGATTGTTTTGGGAAAGGAGATGTTGGATTCTATGGTTTATCTTGGAAACCCAACTGAGCATATTTATGATCACACCTATTTTATAATTTCAGTTGAAGGTTTCCTTTTCTCAAGTTTTCTTGGTTGAGTTTATCATTATTGGAGAAAGGTTGGCCTTTGGTAGTGAGGTGTCCTGGATGGTCACATAGAGGTATGTTGAGCTATTCTGTCTATTTCTTTTTCAACATCTGGAGTGAAATTTTATTATTCTATTTATTCTTGGTTATTTATTTACATTATTGGGTGAAATAATTCCAATTGATTAGGTTTTGATGCAGAACCCTAGTTTTCCAAAATGTAAGGATTGGAAACACCCTTCAGTCCTTGATGTGGACCGGCTCGGCTGACCGGTTTAGCGTCGAACCATGTAGGTTTGTGATAAAATGGTATCAAAGGGGTCCCCTGTTATTCGGGGTGTCTGATAGGTGGATATTTGGACTTTTGGAACTTGAGAGGTAGGTACGGGAAGAGAATCATGAACCCTTTCTCGTTATGAACCTCAAGTCGCCAAGGGTAGTTCGGGATATTATGTCCTTATATCATTTGGGGTTTTTAGATTGATGGATGACTATGAAGTAAAGTCAGTGTTAAATTGTGATTTCACAATGAGTGGTGACCCATGTGGTGTCCAATTACATGATTTATGTTCTTTCAAGTTGTTGAGGCTTACTTGGGAAATGTACCACTAAAATGTCACCAAGTTAGGCATGACTACTAGTCCCTCACTCTGGTAGTTTGATGCAAGTTGAGTGTCATATTTTTTTGGTTGGTGTATGTGTGATTTCAAAGATGAAAAGGGTTTTTTAAATGAGAATGATTTATTTTAAATTGATTTAAATTTGTGAAATGGGTTTTAAAACTGAATGCTCTTGGACTAAAAATCTAGTGTTTTTTTAAAATATGTATAGAAATGGGTTGGGTGAAACCATGGGTACATTTTATGAATGTTTGAACATGTTAGGGGATGCATGGAAGTGTGTGTTGGTGCATATGGATGAAAGAGGATGAAGGCATGTGAAATGGGTCATGGGATTACTGGGGTGTGTATTTGGAATTGTAGCCATAACCATGTTTCTCTAAAAGTGATTTTGTTTTTTAAGGGGAAATGCTTTTAGAAATTAAATTTGGTCTGAACGTGGTTTTTGTATTAGGAAAGTGTCCTTGAGAGAAAAAAGTTTTGAAATATAAAATGAAAAATGAATTTTGGGTCATATTTTAATTCTTTTGATTTTTTGAGCTGGTTGTTTTTTCGATGGAGGCTCATTCAATGTTGTTTCTTTGACTTGATAATATTTTGGATCATTGTTTTATATGTTGTTCTGAAAATTCCACCCAGAAAGGTCCCCAAGATTTCTGATAAGTCATGCCCAGTTTTTGGTCCTTCTCGAACGTTGCCTATCCTAAATGGTGATTAGGGTCTAATAGAAGCAGTTAAGTGTCTTGAAGAGGTCCAATACATCTTTAGGGTACTGGGAACTCCTCAAGCTATCAGAGTCTCTGTGGTTTTATGTCTATTTAAAGGTCTGGATCTGAAAAAATGTGATTTTTTTGACCCGTCATCCCTGCAAGTTGGGATGACATGGGATGTCTTAACTTTGTCTTTGTCTGATGGGTTATACCTGAAGAGGTGATGATGAGAAAAATGGAATTTCTCATGCGTATTCATCAAGGCCAACAGATGGTGATGGAATATATTGAACATTTCAAGGAAATTGTGTCCTTTTTTCCAGAGGAAGCGTTGCGGGATTCGATGTAGACTTCTCTCTTCATCAAAGGACTTCGTTCTGAGATCAAGGATCAATTACTCCATTCTAGGTACCATCGTTTTGAGAAGCTGGTGAATGAGGCATTCGTAGGTGAGTTGATCCTCAGAGCACAGATGGTTGGAGGTCCATCATATCCAGTTACATGTGGGGGTTCCTCATTAGGAGAGTAGGGTTTACAAGAGGGGACTATTCTTAAAGTTTCATCTATAGTGGTTCTATATTCTAGTTCATCGGTTGGTTCAGTGGTGTGAAACCTGTTTGGACGGTTGGGGTATGTGAAGCCGTCATGTCGCACCCCTTTGAAGACTTTCCATCGTTGTGGGTGTCTTGGTCATATAGAGACGTTCTGTAGGAAATTTCACCTAAATAAGACACTGTGATTAGGGAATTTCCATTATTGACTGTGAGGAAGAAGATGCTTCATAAATCAGATCCCTAGGCACAAGTCTTGGTGTCATGCTCATGCACAGTCAGGAGTTACCGAGGTGTGAAGCCTTAGTTCAGGTTTTGTGTCCCTTGTTGGCGGTGGAAAATTTAAAGTATTTCAGGTCTTGTTTTTTTGTGGTTAAAGATTTGATGTTATTGTAATTTCATTGATTTGTCATGATGTTTTGATGGAATATTCCTATTATAATCCATGCTATCCTATTTTTTTGGATGTGGTTTTCTAAATCATGTGTTTTTCTTAAAAGTGTGTGACCTTTTATCTGGGTTGATCATTGTTTAACTCTAGTCAATTGGATATGTAAAATACTTTGGAAGGATCAATATTTGTTGTTATGCGTAGGTTCACTGCTTGAGTTCAGTTCTTCTTGGGGTTTTTTACTTGTGTTGGGGGTTTTTTGGTCTGGGTTGAGAGTTCTATGTTTCAGTTGAGGTTTTTTTTATCATGCTATATAAGTTAGTTTGAATCAGTTGGGAGTCCCCGATTCACCACCCATTCATGGGGAGGTATGTTTGGGTGTTTAATTTCTTCACTAGTTGAGTTCTTATGGTGTGGAGAACTCTCTTGTGTTCTCTCGTTCTCTTTTATTGTGGTTTCTTTTGGTTTTTTCGGGCATGGATTCTTGTTTTGTCTAATGTTCGGTTGGGTAAATTTTTGGGGACAAAAAGTGTCTGTGGGTGGGAGAATTGTTACACCCCGACCTTTTAATTTTTCTTTTATTTTATTATTTCATGGATTCAGTCAATGTTTTCGAGGTATGAGTTGAGTGAGAGTATACATTTTTTGATGTTTAATATTTTCAGCAGCTTTCAAACCAGTGCGTGGTCACCGTACGGTTGGAGATAGTGACATGATCAGCTCCAGTTCCATACATATGTCTATCGCTCAAAAGAAATAATATTTTACGCAAATTTAATAAGTAAAATGTTTAAAATTTGATAATAATAATAAATTATGGTGTAGATAAAAATGATATTTTTCAGAATGGATAATATTTTTTTAATTTAAAATTTTGTATTAATATAATTGTTAATAAATTGTAATTTTATTTTAATTATTATTATCAATATTTAAATTTTTATTTGATTATCACCATCCAAGTTATTATTATAACTATTATAAGAAATTATTAAGAGAAAAAAAGGAAAAAGGGGTCTAAACCCTAGGGGGGTTGTGATCCCCTTCTTCTTCTCGCACGACGCGATGTAGTGCAGCACACCAGGCCCCCCTACGACCTTCCATCTTTCGACCCTATGATTTCAACCCCACATCCATGCTCATATCCTACACCCCCAATAACCTCACCCTTTTCCCTGTAGGTCCATTATGACCTTGCCTCACCCTCCCATGCCCAGCCTGGACTCCCTCTCACGCTCCCCATATCCCCCGATTCATCCTGGCCTCCCACACCAGGCCTCACCTTTCCTTAGTCTAGCCTACCTGTATTGTCCTTGACATAGAATCCAAGCACTCCCACTCAATCTCCCTTTTTCTATAGCCAACATTGGAACACCAGAATCCCAGCAGTCTGACCTCCCTCTCACTAGTCTCGGAACCCTCCTATTCCGTCCAAAGCATCCTGACTGCACCTACCTTTCTAGCAACAACGTTCTCCAGGGATCCCACATTGTTCAACCCCCTCCCCCAAAATTTTATCCAATAGTTTTAGGGGTCTTCAGTCTATTTAGAAAAACCCTAACACTATGGGGTTTCATTGTTAATTTTTTCTTATTGTTTTAAGGTGTGTGAAGGGACAACAAGGATGAGTTATACTATTCCCGAAAGTGGTGTCACATTTGCATGCCTTTGAGGTTGGTGTTTTCAAAATTATTTATTTCCTACACAACTCATGACACTTTTGTGTTTTAAATAAATTTTTAAATATTTTCTTCTTCTCCATAAGTACATTACATAATTTTTTTCAATGTTTTTGTGTTAGTTAAAATTGATTAAAATAGTTTTGGAATAAGTCTTTGATTGCGTGTAGGTGATTATGTATATAAATTTTATTTGATGAATCCTTTTTTTGGTTTAATTAGTTTAACATGGTCTATAATTAAATACATTAGTGAGAACTCACCTTTCAAGTTGGTTTAAAATGAATTGACTTTGTTTGTATCACACTATGTGGTATGAAGTGAATTCTTTGATGAAAACCTATAGTGTGTCACTTACAAGTGTTTTATGAACTGTGTAATTAATTTATTTAACTGTCAAAGGACTAAAAACTATGTTTTGGTGTTGTGTCAATTAGTATTTAGTCACAAAATAACAGTTGAGTACATTTTTGTGCTTTAGGCCATGGGTTTATTCTTAAAGCGGTTTGATGATTTTTTTCATAGTAGTTTGTTAATGATGAAATTGTTTCCATTAATTGTAGAAATAGTTATTTTTTTCAAGTGGTTTGAGTTAGTTTTTGAAAATCTTGAAATTATTTTTTCTTAAGTATTTGGGTATGAATTTTATTTTAAAATTGAATTTGTATGTGAACTTGGTGAGATCACGATGTTAGCCTTTGTTTGGTCAATTTTTATTTTTTTTACTGTATGAGTGAATGATTTATTAAATGTTGTTTGACATGCCAATCATGAGTGAAATGTGTTTCGGTGTGCGTTTGGGTTTATTTTAAAAGGGAGTGGTAATTTTTTGAATATTATTCTTTCTTTTTAAATGAATTTTGGGTCATTGTGTGGTTTCTAATTTTTTTAAATGAAATATTAGAGCATATGCCCATTTGTGTTTGTAAAGTCAAATTTGGTGTTTGTGTGAGGATTTGCAATATACTTTTAGACATGTTGATTTAAAGACCTTTTTGGAAATTTTATCCCAAGGGTAATGTTTATACTAACTTTTAAAGGATATTGGTTTTTGGAGAAAGTTTATGCCCGGTTGGAAATATTGGTCATTTTATGAAATGGCTTAAATGTTAAATGGAATGGTGGCCTAGTTGGATTCTTTTATGATATGATTTTTATATATTTTTTGGGAAACTCTATAGGGGGGATACCCCTTATGAGTTATCATATGGACTATCCATGTTTGGGGTAGGCAAGTGCGGTGAGATGTGTCACGCGTGTGAGGGCCTCATACTCACACAATATTATTATAATCACCATGGGTTCTGTGGGCTCTTGTAGATGATGGAGTGATGGTTTCTGATCAAATATTATTATATGGGTTTTACACCCTGGATTTGTAGTTAGGGTAGGTGGTCTTTTCCACTGGATTTGTTAGTTTTAGGGTGGTTATTTGGTTATAGACTTAGGAGCTTCACCATACACCGAAAGGTGGTTCCGAAAATGCATACGTCCATGGGACATCTTGAGATTCTTTGAATCACCCATGATTTTGTATCATATTGCATGTTTACTTTCTATTGTACTAGATTCATTATATTCTTGTTTATCTGATTCTTTTTTGCACTACCTTGGTTTTCATTGTTTTGGAATTTGTTAATAAAATGACTTCTATGTTTTGGAAATGATCTGTATTGTGTGTTGGATTCTAAAATGGGAAAATAATGTCTCATATTTTAAAATGTGAATAACATAATTTTATATTTGTATTTAAAACTTCTTTTAGTGGTTTTATTGCGTAAGGAGACTTTTGATTTTTTGGTTTATCTTGGAAACCCTATTGATCATTTTTATGCTCATGCCTATTTTATCATTCTAGTTTCAGGTTTCTTTTGCTTAGGTTCTCCTGGATGAGTTGCTTGTTATTGGAGCAAGGCTGGCCTTTGGTTGGGAGGTGACCTGGAAGGTCATAGGGAGGTATGTTGAGTTGCTATGTTTATATCTTTTTCCACTACTCGAGTTCAGTTCTATTACTCTCTTTATTCTTGGTTATTTATTATCTTTTTTGAAAAAATCAATTCAAACGATTACTTGTTGACACCTGTCGCTAGTTGATGAACCATGGGGATCAACAAAGCCCTTTGTGCCTTGTCACAGACTGGATCGCATGACCAGTTCAGGGTTGTTCTGGGTTGGTTCATGACATAATTGATATTTTCACAGACTAATTCTATTTAAATTCAATGGTGTTAGCAAATGCTGTAGATTTGTTTTAGGATTGATCATACATATAAAACTATGACTAATTATTCAAATCGATTTTCTAAGCTAGTGTAGTTTTCACTTGATATTGTATCTAATTAGAGGATAACAGATGAATAGTTCATGTTGGGTATTCGATCAAATATCTATTTTCAAGTATTCTTACTTAATCGTCCAACTTATAATAATGTCATAGATAGGACAATAATGGTTGAGATGTGCCTGGTTGGAATGTCAGGGTTGAAAATGGTTCCTTTTCTCCCAGTGGTATCATTAGTTATTTTGAAGGAAAGAGGATGAATGATGAATCTAATAGTGGTTCTTGATAGCAGGTTTGTTCTAGTCCTCATGTAGTGAATGACATAAGCCCATTTATATGCTACAAGTGTGGTCAACCAGGTCATTCAAAGAGTGTCTGCACTAAGGTACCCATGATCTGTGGTTCCAACTGAAATTTAATTCACATAAAGAGGTTCTTCCACAACTTTTCTGATATATATAGTTTAAAATAATAATAACCTCCACCTAAAACTATTGGAAAATTAGATGCTTTAGAAATAAAAGGGTTACAACCATAGACATCTAAAATTAAGCAACTTTACACATTGGAGGAGTCTCCAAAGGAAGTAGATATAGGTCTAGTGACTGTAATAGGTACCATTACTATAACTTAATCATTAGAGATTTCTATATTTGATATAGGTGCATCTCACTAGTTTATTTCAACTCACAATATAAATATTCTAAATCTTAATATGGTACTTTTATCTCATGAAATGGATATTACTACACCCCACACTAAAAAGAGAGATAAGGGTCTCTATAGTCCCACATGGGCCTTATCTCTATCATATATCGAGATGAATTTGTGTTTTATGGTCCTCAATATGAAATCAGTTGATGTCATTTTTGTGATGTATTGGCTCATTTCCATTAAAGATTAGAACGATAATTATCCTTTATGGGTCTACGTTACGACACCCATTTGGGTTCCTCTTGTCTTTGAAGGGGAATGGGACCCAAGGTCGAGAAGGTTTCGACCTTCTTATCCAGAGTTGGGTAAAGTGATATCTATGTTTTGTTTTAATCTAGAGTAAGAATCCTGGAGTGGTGATCTCCCTCATGTTTTCGTCGAGTTTCCTATCTTTATTTCTTATGAATTTTATTATTTACCTTTAGTAAGAGACATTGAGTTTTATATTGACTTGATTACTAATAATCAACCAATTTCAATTCCCTATTACTACCAGTCACCATCTAAATTGAAAGAGATGAACTCCCAGTTGGATATTCTTCTTTAATACATGATTCACGCTTGTGTTATGGATTTTGGTTGAGCTTGGTATGATCATCTAGGACTAGCTCAATTTTATTATAACAATAATTACTATTTTTGGATCAGAATGGTTTATTTTGAGTATGTGTTTGGTTTTCCTTTTAAATATTAATGTTATTGGTCAAATATTGGTGGAAGTTCCTCCTTTGGACAATGTTTGGTCCAAGTGACGGTAGATAAGATTTAATTGATTATTCAGGGAATGTTGATAGCATAGAGTCAGTACAAGCCTTATATTGATTTTCACTAAAGACATCTTGAGTTATCAATTGGTGATCAGGTTCCCTTAAAGGTTTCACCTCGGTTGGGTCATTGATGTCTTGGAAGGCTACAGATTCTTGGTCCTCATTTTGTGGTGATTTTTTAGGTTTTTGATTAGGTTGGGAATTTCACTCAGTATTTATCACAACCACCACAGTTGACGTCAATACATAACATATTCTATATATCACAACTAAGAATGTATCTCACTGATCTATCTCACATATTGAGCTGGAGTAATCGTGAGATTGAATTTTCTTCATCCTTCACTTAACAAACTTTCAAGATATTTCATTATGAGACTAATGTACTTCATTGGAAGGACAATACCTTCAGTTAATTTTCTATAGAAACATGATTCTGAAAATGAAGAGATGAGGGTGCATGAGTCTAATGTACAAGATCAGTTGAATGAGTTGTTTGAGCAGTCTGCTAGATATGCTTCTCAAGGAAGATAAGTCATTAGAGGGGTAGAATTGTAATATTCTGATTTTACAATGATAATAAAACCCTATTCTGATAAATTATTAGTTGAATATGTGGGAAAAAATGATTTATCTGTATAGTAATATAATAAATATGTTAAAGTCCTTAACTCCAATTAACATCTTGGAATATTCAACTGAATATTTATGGAGTTTTATTCTGAGTTAGTGTAAGAATATAAGTCCCACAAAGTATCAATGAAGACAGAGTAAAAATATTAAATATTTTATATTAAGTGAATGAAAGATATTTAGAATAATTAAATACATACAAATAGTTTATCGTATAGGAAATATGAGACCATTGATCTGTCTGAGACATGGTTTTCACCCGAGGCAGGGTAGAAAATTTTTAAGTGTCAGACATTCCGATTCCTCGCTCAAAAAATAATTTATTATATAATTTTTATAATAATATTTTGAAAATAATTTAAAATATCTAAAATGGTGCATCATTTGGGAAATTTGAGACAACCAATAGGTCTAGAACATGATGTTTACCGCAAATGGGGTTTAAAATTATTAAGCATTAGACGTTTGTATGTCTCAATCATTAAAATAACCATTTTAATATTTATTTAAATTTTAATCCATTTTTTATTTTAAATAATTATAATATCTCAAACGGTTTGTCATATAAAGAATCTAAGACCATCGTTAGGTCCGGAACACGGTGTTCACCCATGTTATGGGGTAACATTTATAAATAAAAGGCATTTTTTCAAGTCTTTAATTAATTAAATTCATTTGAAAAATAGATTTAATAAGTTATTTATTGATTTATTTATTTAATTAATTGAGATATGTTATTCATCTTCCCCAACATGGGGTTTCCTCCATTAAAATCTCATGATTTTTAAAATTCATTCATTTATTGACTGTATTTAATTGTTTTTGTGGAAACACATAAAATAGGTAAATTTAATGACTATTCTTCAATTCCTAACTAAAAAAGTTTTTAAATTGGGGATTCCAATTGTGGTTTATGAACATGCAGGTTTTGGTTTTTTATAAGTAGATCGATTTTATGGTGCATGGTGGATCTTGTAGAGTATAAAACACCACAGGTGTTATTTTCATAAGATAGGTGAAGAGCAGTCCAAATCTGGTGTTGTTCTCACCATGGTGGAGACCAACTCCTTCTTCTTAGTGGGTGCCTCATGGTACAAGTTTTTCTTCATTTATTTTATTTTATTAATTATTTTAATTTTCTCTCTTATGTTACTTCTTCATTATTTATATGATTGTTGTGCCATCAGTGTTGTTAGACTCATATTGACGAGAATAACCTAAACCATAATTTCTATTTGAACAATTTAATGTATTGTTCAATTAATTTTTTTTTTCATTTTAAATTGACCATTAAAAATTAAAATATAATTTTTTTAAAATAATTGTTATGGATGACTGAAATATTGATTTTTTTATTAAAATAAAATCATTATAATTATCAAATGATAGATCCATTAAATTATCAATTATAATTCCACTAGGTTATGAAATGACAATTTTTTAAAAAAATTTCAAAAGGCATTTAACAAAATTATCTCAGGATAACAATGAAATTATTAAACTATAATTAATTATTTTTAAAGGATAATTTATTGAAATTATTAAGGGGATGAAACATTAAATTATTTTGGGTAATATATATAATGAATTATCCCATGATTGTTTTTTTTTTGAAAATTGAAAAATGATAATTTGAACCTAATGATTATTAGAATATAATAATTATTTTTTGTTAAAGGATAATTATAAGGTATCTATCACATGACAAGATTATCTAAATTATAATAGGATCATTGCTTTTTATTTTCAAAGGATAATTATTATTATGGAGAAATGATAATTTGAAA
Organism: Viscum album; assembly: GCA_963277665.1. Taxonomy (NCBI): domain Eukaryota; kingdom Viridiplantae; phylum Streptophyta; class Magnoliopsida; order Santalales; family Viscaceae; genus Viscum; species Viscum album. The sequence goes on along the minus strand of OY728138.1, from coordinate 130,313,232 downwards.
ATTATCTAATAGAGATAAAATATTTTAGCTTGTAATATTTTAATGCATAATTTGAAAATTATTTAGGATAGAAAAAAATATCATTTCATTTGATATTTTATTTCCTTTTAAAATAAAATAATTGATATTGGATCTTGTAACCCTTGATGAATGTCCCTCTTTGGTGTTCTAACACTTATAATAATAAGGTCTTGAGGATGTGTATTGATCCACAAGTGGTGGTTTAGCATTGTCGTAGACATCAATGTCCATGGGGTAGGTTGTTCCACCCTGATTAGAAAAAATCATTATCTATTTACTACCTGATTAATTTCAATTATTGATTTATATTCAATTGCTTAAAAATTATTTCAATTGATTTGATAAAACCCAATTCCAATGAATTAAGAGATTTGGAAATAGTTTTTCCATGAAAAATGGTAAAATCCACAATTCTATTGAATTTGGGCATGCTTATAAATATTAGATAATTTAAATTTTGGACTCATGGAATCGATTTCAATTAAATTGAAATTAAATGTGGAAAAGAATTGTTAAATATAAGGAATTGTTTTTGAACAAATTTTAAACATTTGTAAATGGTTTAAAATGTTTTTAAAGAAGCCCACAGGTTCTATCCTGTTAAATAGGTGTGTTATTTTATTAAAATGTGTTTTGATATTAAATGATAATTTTTTGTTTAAAATGGGGGAATGCGATTTAATTTTATTTTAACCAATATTAGAATAAATTTACTATCATTTATTTTGTAAGATAACATAAAAGACTTAGGTATTTTCTGAGTTATTTAGACACACTCTATAATTTCTACAACCTTCTAAAACATACATGCAGTAACTCAAATCCCATTGGAGATGGTGAAGAGTCCTCTATGTCCAGTGTTCATAGGACGTATGTGTACAAATATGGTTGTGATAACTTAGAGAGTTTGATATTATATATCCATAAATACAGTATTACCTATTTGGATGATAACCATGTTTCTCACTAATTTAATCTTATATGAGATTCAAAAGTATGATAATGTTGATAAACTGTTTTACAAGCCCTTTTGGAATTTATATAAATTTTTTTATATAAAATGTTCTATTTAAGAAATTATTTAGTAATATTCCACCATTTTTAAAGTTATTTATTAACGTAATTTTATATCATTTTTACTATATAGAATTATTTTTTTAATTTTGGTTGAAAATATCAATCATATTTATCATTAAAAAATGAAATCATTCCATCGGTTAATCAATTATCGACATCTATTATAGAATCCATGGTGAGATGCTACATGGATTTTTAACTAACAGCCTACTTGTGCCTTCATGTGTTTGTAGATTATTTTCATCCAGGTTCTAGCATGGGGAAAGGATCACTTGGAGGTGTATCAAATAGTTGACCTTTGGACTGGTGAGTTATTTCCTTCGGGACTTGGGGTGTTTTCCTCTTTTTTGGAACTTAGGTTACGGTACTTTGAGCTGTAGTATTCCTTATTGACTTATGGTGCATTACTCCCTGTGATTTTTCTTTTGTTATGAATACTTATTTGTTTCTTTTCTTCCTCATTGCTAGTAGAAAACCCATTACCACTTTCATGTTGTTGGATTCCAGGTGCAATTCATCAACCTGGGGGAATTGGGAACACCCTTCAGGCTATGTCAAGGCTCACTCCGTTATTGGTTTACCAAGGTACCCTGTATGGTTCAAGAAATATATTCAAGTCAATTTTGTGATCATTGGGTGTGATATGACTAATATCATATTAATGATTAGTGTGAGAATGTATTTGATGCCTTAATGAAAAACATTGATCAATTAGGCCCTTATATTTGAACCGATCTTCTTGATTACATCCATGGACATGGTAGTTTTATCAATAATCTAATTTAAAGAAATTACTTGAAATAGAAATCATTTACATATATTGATGACCCCTTTACACAACTAGTTTATAAATATATGAAGATAAAAGGATTAAATTACACAATGTAAATTCAGAATATTTTTTATGTCGTTTTGATATTAATATCTTTCTCTTTGTGATTATTTGTGTGTTTTATGACAGCAACCTTTGACTTGAGGCTATGTTTCCTATTTTTATAGGGAATGATTCATAGATAATGACACACATTGTGTATTCATACCCGAAGATTAATTCTATATTGATATAACATATTATTAAAAAATGAGTTCCACACATGGTTAAATAGTTACACACATTATATTGATTTAAAATAATTTTCAATAAGTTATTTGAGAAAATATATATTTGAATTGAATAATTAATAAGTAATTTAATATAGAAAATTATTTATTAGATTACATGAATATGTAATATTTAGTTATTACATTTTCTTCAAAATGATGCAAATATGTATTTATTTGGATAATTAAATATTTAATAAATAGTTATTCATTAGCATTATGAATATGATATATAATTATTTTTTGGGAAATAATTCAATAGTATTTATATAATTAATCAATTAGTAATTATTTAATTTTTTAAAATATTAAGATGTATTGATCATCTGAGTTTAATATTCCAGATAGATATTTCATATTTACAATTTATTAAATAAATATTAATTTATTTATTCAAGAAAATAAAATTTACTTTTTCCAAAGGCTTATAAATTTTCATTTAAGTAATAAAAATTTTATTATTAATTAGACATGTGTTTTGTAAGATATTATAAAAATAATATGGATAATTTCAAAATTATTATTTGCTAACCTTTTCTCTATTTAAACTCAATTTTGATTTTTTTGAAACACAATTCAATAAAATCATTATTCACAACGAGTTATAGAGAAAATTATCTTAATACTGAGTGTTCTAGAATTCTTGGCAATTATCCTCTAAAAAAATCATTCAACCTTGGCTTGAATGAATTTTATGTGATTAACAGTGATCATAGAAAAAATCAGAACCATATACAATAGATCCTTATGTATTCTATGAAGAAAACCAATTAAATTTGGGATGATTTTGTATCACCATTAGAAGAAATCCACCCTTGATTCGTTGGACACAATCTTGGTATATCAAGTGGTTTTCAAATGATCATATATAACAAATAAATAAATCAAACAATTGTTAATTCTTAATTAAAATAAATTAAATATAAATTATATGTGAAAATATTATTTCTTCCTGTTTTTTTGTTTCTATCAAAAAATATTGAAATTAATTACATTGGTCATGAAATTATTCATCAAGTAAATATCATAATTTTAATTGATTATGGTAATTAACTATGTTGGAAATAGATGAATAAGAAACTCCCCTATACTCAAAACCTTCAACTAGTATCAAATTAGTAAAATAATTGTTTACAATTACATACTATTCATTAATCCATTGTACATAATTTTTATTAGTTTTCATTTCATATTTATTAGTTATAAAATTATGATTTTAATTAAAATATATTTTTCATATTAATTATATTTATTTGACTTTCATATGTTCTAAAATATATTAATAACATATTAAGAATGATGAGATATTCCTTTAGGTGGTGGTAATGTTTCTGATCAGCAGACACATATACACAACGTGTGACCAAAATACATGTTATATACTTGTGCTCACTACTCTTGGACTAGTTACATGATGAATTATAAACCAAACATTAAATAGAGCATGGTTCATTAAATGAAATTTGTCTATAGTCCAAAAAAATCTTGAATATTGGTTTGTAGACCACATAATGTGTATCTATAATACTTTTTGTATTGTTTACAAGTTTTAATTGTGAAATATACCCCAAACATGGGGTAAAATATGTGACATATGTTATGTGAGTCTGATAAGTTCTGATGTTAACATGATAAATGACATCTAGTTGGCATATGTGAGGTTGAAATTATAGAATCTTTTTTAAAAAAATGCATTGATCCCATGGGTGGGTTACATGAATTGATGGAATGAAGAAACTGTGGCTTGTAGCTTTTGAATACATATCATGTATCCCAACTAAGATACACACCAAGTCCCTAGGTGTCCATACTAGATATATTCTAAGTTACTAACCTGATGTGTAGCTAATTTTTACATTCCAATGAGTCACCTAGTATTGCAAAATAAATAAATTACCAAAATAATAACTTCTTACATCATTAACACCTAATTAAATTTATTTTAAAAACTTTTTCAAAATCTAATAGTGTTTTTAAAATTAGTAATTACTCAAACAATTAAATAATATTTTATTTAGTTTTTTTTTCAATATTTTTGTTTTTCTATTTTTCATTCTGTGATGGGTATCAATAATACTTCTTGAATGGAAATTAATATTAAGTCATTAAATAAAGAAATAATTTAATTTATTTATTTATTTTTATCATAAAAATGAATAATTATTGTATATGAATGATAGATACTATACTTTTTCATATTCATTGGATATTTGTGGATGAATATGAGAATCAAAGAACCTATATATGTAATTGGATTGTTTAATTTCTAGTTTTTACAAGGATTTTTTAATAATTTATTGAATTTTTTAATAGAATTGTTTTCAATAACCCACTCTCATTACGTAAGGGCATGTGTTCCATTATTTATTTTTCTGTAGACACCCAAAAACTTCATTGGTTCCATACACCATTTTAGAGTGAAATATTATGTAATAGATGGGTAACCCATGTGTTTAAAGGAACTTCATATATGGATATAAGGTGAAAAAACTCAATAAGTAAAATGGGAGAAGATGTGGAAAGATGGAACTCGAACCCAACATGGTTCATGGATTTAACTCCCAAGGGTATGAATTTTTTTCATCAGCTAGATAAACCAACTGTTAGAAAATCCAACTATCATGTCACTTTATTTAATTTATTTATTTCATTTTCATGGTTAATTATTCACACATACTTAATAAGAAATTAAATTAGTTAATAATCATTCAATATAGATATAAAATAATATTAAATTCTTTTGAAATATTATAATCAAAGCGATAATGACTGATATAAAATCCATATAATATTAATAAGTATATGATATAATAAATTGTGTATTATAAACATAAAAAGTGGAATCCCTTCACTAAAATCTTATGTTAGTCAACTCTTCCATTACATGAAAATGAACAAGACCATATAATTAATTATTTTCATGCCATATTCTATACACATACTTTTAATGTTTAATTATTATAATAATATTGGGACAAAACAAACCAAATGATATTGGTTGTAATCAAGTAGTTTTATTAATACTATTTTTTGGTAAGTGATGGGGAAATCCTAGTAAAAAAATTCAAGATTTGGTAGAACACTCAACTAATTAATGAGGCACAATTTAATGTATTTGGGGACTTATTATTACCTAAATTTCATTGATTAATTTTTAGGTCCATTATATGGGTAATCATAATGAATATATGGTTTCTTTCCACTAGATTATCCTAGTGACATGACATTCTAAAACATAAAATGAAGATATTTTATTTTTATAAAATAAGGGGTCATTAATTAATTAAATAAAATTTAGTTTATATTTTTTTAAATATAGATAAAAAATATAAATATTTTTTTATATATTATTATAATCGAAACCCATAAAACAAAAACTATATCACTGTTATTGTTGTTAGAGAAGAATGACCATCTCACTGTTTCAAATTTCTTGGAATGGGTTATACAATTGAAAACTATACTATGATACGAATGAAAAAATTTTGTAATGAGAAATCACATTTTTGAGGTTCCTAGTGAAGATGATAGAGAGGAGGAACACTGTATTTATGTGAAATAATTGGATGTTTCCACATCTATAAAATGTTTCATTATATAATCTATGTCCAATGAGTTTAAATAAATCTTAAGGATATAGATGTTTATAGAATCATTCTCCCACCTACATGATATTTATCAACTGAAACTGGGGAAAGAGAGATATGAGATCTCCAATACATATTGACTATAAAATCTACGAGAGTCAGTGCTAGCTAGACCCCATGTAGTCGAGTTGATAAGATATATTTAGCACCTCGAAATCTTAGGATTTAAAATCTTGAATGTCCAACACACAGATTTAATTTTATCTTTACTACCTAAAGGCTTCCCAAATTTAATTGTTAATTATAATATGACATATAGTGATAAATCTCTCTTCGAACTCATTAAATTGGTTCAAAAATTTGATAATGACTAAGGTTTGAAACCATTCGATCCTTATGGTGAATAAAATCATGTTAAAGGAAAAGGGTCCCAATAAAAATTTCATTTCTATGTCTCCTAGTAATCTTAATTCTATGAAAACGATGATCTAAATATAGGAAAATGAAAGGATGTGGTATTTTTCTAATGATCCACATTAGTCTACTAGAAGAATAAATACAAAACTATAAAGAAGGAGGATCTTCCTATGAATTCATTTTACAATGAATTAAATTATATGAATAAATTTTTATATATATAAAATTTAGTGCTCGAATATATATATAAATATATAAATTGATTATATTTTTAATGATCATATGGGGAGAGGTGGATTTATGGGCTTCTAAATATGTGAACTGGATGCTCTAGCCATTGGAGGCTACCACCTCATATAGCCAACAAGTCTTATAAAAAATTTAATGAACTACTATTATGTTCTCAATCTTAACAATAATATCATCTCTAATTATTTCCTTGATATTGATGAATTTATTTTAAAATTTACTAATAAATTGTTTTAATTTTATATAAATATAATATTTATTTTATTGAAGATCTAAATATTTTTCATTATGTATTGATTTGTGAAAATAATGAATTTTAAATTGATAAAAAATAATGTTCACATTAATAAATTATCACATATAAATGGAATCACCATATTAGACATTTGAACTGGAAATGTTTGGAAAATCTCTAACAAGATGGTTTTTTAAAATCTTTTATGCTAAAATAACTTGATCGAAATCACACGTTTTTATAATGAAAATGAATATTCCAGAAGTTTGTGGGAAAGTTGAACGGGCTTTAAAGAATATAGAATTGGTGCACACTAATCTATGAAAACCTTTTCCAGTGGAATATTTATATAGGTCTTATTGCTATAAAAATTTCACTGATGTTTTAAGCAGGAATGGATATGTCTATATAGTTATTTATAATTCTCATTCCACTAATAAATTATATGAACTCAACAATTATATAAAGGAACCACTTTGTAAGAAGGTAATGAAATTTTAATCTAATCAATGTGTTGAATATCATGACCTAGTTTTTATAAACCTTTATATAAAGTCTAAAATCATATCCATATTATACTTATACACTATAGAATAACAGTGTGTGTTGAAGGAGTAACTGTACACTATATGACATGGTGAAGAAAATTATTACTGACTACAGATCATCTAATCCAATACATATTTTATATTATTTTCATAATGTCACTAAAATGTTATGTGATGGAATTTATAGAGAGAATTGGCATGAAAAACATTATAGAAAAAATCATGAAAAACCAGGTCTCAAAAAATACTAAACCATGAAAAAGAAAAAAGTTCATCACAATACAGAGGATCACCAAAATAGAGGATGAAATAAGTAGTTCGGTTATCCCAAAGAAATTACATAACATCTACGAGACATACACATTCTAAGATAGCTCCACTAACGATGATGCACTGGGCACGACACCATCATTTCATATCATGTGAACCCATTTGTTTTTAAAACAAGGATTCATATTCATCATTGATGGTCTAGCCTTGATCCTAGTAATACCTCATAGACTGGTGTCACACATACCGAAGGCACCGCCACTTCCCGATGAAATCTATGTTTCCAACCAAACCATAATTTTCATTTTGAAGTAGCCCTGGTTGGAGTTTCTCTAAAACATTTGAAAAAATCAAGGACAATTCCGCCAATAATATAAATAAAAACAAATACAACCAAAAAATAATCATGATATGTATATAAAAGACATCCAGGATGAATCACCCAGAAAAAATACCAAACAAAAACATAGATAGACTAAAAAATATAGAAAGAAAACCAAAATTAGTTGTATATAAAAAAATCCATGATGAATCACCCAGAAAACATCATTTGAAAAAATCAAGGACAATTCCGAAAATAATATAAACAATACCAAATACAACCATAACAAAATCATTATATGTATATAAAAACATCCAGGACGAATAAACCAGAAAAAATACCGAACAAAAACTTAGATAGACTACCAATCATCAACTAGGGTAATAAAACTAAATTATGTAATGGATTAGAACTCAACGTTTTCAAAGAGAAACAACCCACGAACATGAACCTCAAAATTAGTTGTATCCATGAAGTAGATTGAAGCTAATTCCACCCACTATGATGTCACCAAAACATCTTCCAAATCAAAAATAGTAACCAGGACCACCATCGAATCACTAATGATGATACACAACCTAGTCACTCTGAATAATTATTTTGATGTTCCAAACATATCTAGGAATAGTATGAGTTCAACACCAAATTTTTTTGGGAGGCTTGTTCCAAGAGACATGAAATGCCACCAAATTTGGGACCTAGGTCGATCAAACTCGAAAACCATACTATGGGTTGGAATCCAAACCAACTATAGGTAGGTAAGAACCAATGTGGGGGGGGGGGGGTCATAAATAAACTCAGAAAATGGAAAGGTATATAAAAACAAATAATGTTGGACCATTGAGGGACAAATAAATAGTAATCTAGGAGAAGTTAAGGATTAATGATGATGGAGAAGAATCAAACATAGAATTATGGAAGGGGGGATAAAACCCACGGGAACACCATGCGGTGGGGGGATGTATAATTAAATGAAGATGCGATAAATAACCATGAATAAGAATATATTGAAGAGGGAAAAGGGAAGGAAGAATTAAATGGACAAGGAGGGGTGGGATGATGATTTAGAGTAAACATTATATCCTTCCACTCTAATAAACCACTGATATAAAACCCTATCCAAGAGAGATCTGGTACAAATAATCCATTATCCTTTTTTCTATATGCATGAAAAACTGTACCATATAATGTAAACCAAATGTCAACCTATTTGTTAAATAGTATCCCATACCAATTATGGACTATTAATGAATCATTTATTGTTGGAATTTCATTCTTAGATATGTGAGGATATTTTTAATTCTTTAACATAAAAAACCATTCAACTCTTGGTATGAAGTTTATATTTATATGATATCATTAATACATTGATGATCATTATGTATAAAACCATTTAAATAATATGATTTTTGTCAACAATAGTCCTTATATTCTAGAAAGGGAACGTATCAACTAGTAGGATAACATGAAAAAGATCGATTAAGTTGATGTTGAGGCTTAATTTTCATAATAGTTTTCATAGAAATAAATTCCATTGGTTTTTATGGTGGTTGATATCCCTAAAAAGAGTTACTATATAGGAGCACTTAACAATTTAGAGAACCATAAATATATGATTTTATAGTCTCCAACGATGCTGAATCATTATTGGTTCACAATAATAATGGTAATATTAACATGGAGGTACTAGAGATCATATAAGAATTAGGGTGGAAGTAATTTATGAATTATAAAGATTATTCCATGTATTACTGACAAGTTGGCTTTTTTCAATCCTCTTGTTAAAGTAAATGCTATTGGGTATGAATGGGTGTTGAAAATAATACTGGACATGGAAGGTAGGTGTGTACATATTAAACATGAGTAATGGGTATAAGGTCTAAATATAATAAATAAATTGACCGAGATGAAACATTTATCCTATTTCATATTTTAAAAATATCATTATTCTTCTTAAAATAGCCTCTTTCCATGATTATTAGATTTGGAAGATGGATGAAAAATTATTTTTTTAAATTTTAATCAACATGATGATATATATGAGACATATAATAAATGTTTCAAGACTCTAGGAAATGAAAATAAGATATAAATGTTCTAGAAATGTATTAATGAATTGAATCAAGCATAGAGTTCCTTGAACATTCTATATGATAAAGCAGTGATAGATTTTGGTTTCATATTGAAGGAATGTGGTTCAAGTGTTTAACTATATATTAACGACCATACAGTCATATTCATTGTTTTATAGGATGATTAATAATATTTATTGGAAGCAACATACCATTCAGACATTCTTTGAAGACCTTATTGAAAAAGTGTTTCTCCATAAAGGACATAGGTGAAGAAACCATAATTCTGTGGATCAATATCATTCATGATATATATAATAGGATTCATGTACTAATTAAATGTACAAATATTTACTATATACTAAATAGATTTAGAATTGAATTATCCAAAAGGTGTCAAATTTAGTTTCACTTGTTATACATGTCCCTATAAAATGTTTTGTCAAACAAAATAAGAGATAGTGAGAATGATTATGATCATGTACACACCTATAATAGTATAAATAAATAATTCCATATTATATACTAGGATATATGTTGTGTATGAATTTTATTACAGAAGGCACATATCATGCTGATCAAGAATAACAACATTTTTGTATTGTTATTTTTATATGTATTTATCTTATGTATACGAAGTATATATTCCTTGAATTTGGAGGAGATGAGTAATTGTACATTATGTGATATAAGGATTCTAGTTTCCATATAGATAATAATGTTTTGAGTTCACATTCCGGATATGTATTTAGTTTTAATAGAGGACTTGTGTGCTGAAGAGTTCAATGAATCCAATTTTTAGTGATTCTAAATCTGAGTAAAATTATATTTTTTATTATTATATATCCTGATAAGAATTTTTTTCCGGTATTTTTATTTTATTAATTGTGGAAAATACTCATTAACATTTTATTGTGATAATACAGTAATAATTTCTCTTGAAATGGAGTTAAGTTCACATCAATGGAAGAAGTACAGACACTATATTTTCAACTAACTAATATATTTTTTTATAGATGCGAGATATCACATTGGGATGATATTACACATAATAAAAGGTGGTAGACCCCTTGAATAAATCCTTATCTCACTATAATATTAAAAATAATGTGATATTTAACAAAATAAATGATTTTACTCATTGACTCTCGTGGATGTGGCGATCTGTTGAAGTTGGATACCTATAACATTTTTCTATATACTTTTTGATTACATGTATTCAGGGTTTTGAATAATTATTATTGTATTATCACATAATTATAGTACTCATGTGTATCATAATCTGTGATAATGTCATAAGTGTAAATGTCTTACTAAAAGGTCATATGAGTTCTCTAATATGATAAGGACCATGAATTTCTATGAAATTATTCCAAAACACATATTATATGGTTAGATGGTTTCATTTCGTAAGAAATAAATTATAATTTCTATTGGAGGATGGGGATCGTATTTCATTGAAACAACTTCTCAAGAATTTTTTACATTGTAATATCAAGTAATAAGATTATGAGAATGTGTTATGCATTTAAAAAATCCATATTTCTATAAGTCATTATATTTTTCTATACCTTTTTTTGTTTAATGTCACTTATAATTTAAATTTTTTATTAATACAAATAAAGAGTCACATACATTGATTTATTTTAGTAAACCATGATAACATATGCTCACAGAGAATTTGGGTGTCGTAGATATTTGACAACTAATATGTTATCAATGAATAATGTGACATAATTTTTACATTATGTTCAAGAATAAAAGTATATATATTATATCCTTTTGTGAAAAAAGATTTTAAAAAAGTAATTCTATTTCCATGGAATTTATACTAGTATGTTCATTTCTATAAAATCATGGAAAGAGACCAAGATGAAATACATTGAGGAAACAAGAATCTAACCAAAATGATTATAGATAATGAGATAAAAGTACTATATTACACACTATACATTCCTATGAGGTGGGTTTCCATTGTAATATTTCCATAATCCATTATCGAACCATGGATCATTTTTACATTCTTACTTTGTACATTATGCTATGTAGCCTAATTCCACTATGAAGGGGGCTTAGACGGTCACCTAATAAGTTTTTTCAGAACCTTAATTCAATTATAGTTGAATTTAATACATTGGATAAATAATAATATTCTATGTAGTTATTTAATTATTAATGTTATTTTGATAGACAATATTCAATCACCAAATATTGAAGAGAATATATATGTGAGTTTAATATTTAAAAATTATTAATTCACCTAGTAATTATTTTTTTAAACACATGAAAATTTAATATTGATTGATTTTATTTTATTTTCAAGGATATGTATATTGATTAATTTGGTTGTGTGAAATTTTAATAGATATTGATTCAATGGTTTTCTGAATATAATATTTATATATTTATTGAACAATAATAATGTGATATTCAGTTAATTTAGTTAACAGTCATTATTCACAGTCTGAAATATATTAATGTTGACTTGAAAACTAAATTTAGTGATCTTATGAGAGATAACATATAAAATATTATTTTAATAAATATTAATTTGTTTAATAAAGTAAATAATATTAATTTTTTGAAGGTATAACACATGTAAAAAAATTATAATAGTATAATTATATAGATAGGGGTTCATCAAGGATTATGAAAATAAAAAGATCCCATGTGTAATTATTAATTTCTAACCCTATCTCTATTTAAACACAGTTATTATTATTTTTTGAATCTCAAACCATTCTAATAGTTATGAAAAATTAAATCTAGATGGTATTATCTCTTGTCCTAGACAGATCCTATCCTAGAATGATATTAAAAATGCACAAAAAATCCCCGCCACCACTAGTGTGATTCCTTCATGTCTCCAATGATCCATTTATTATAGAAAATAATCACTTCAAGTGTAAAAACCTTCTATTCCATAACCAATGTGATTCGGTGTCGATGATCATAGGTTTTTCGGACATATCTAGATCATCACTGGAGGAAAGCTACCCATGGTTCCCTAGATGCAATGATGTACTGACAAAAGGTTTTCAACCGATCATCGACAATGCATAATGAATAAATGAGATGTAATTATTTATTCATACAAATTAATAATTAATTATGTGTAAAAGTATTCTCATTTCGTAGTTTCGATGTTTCTGCCTGTTAATCATCAATTTAATTTCATTGGTTGTGAGGGTTTCCATCATTTAAATCTTAATTTTATAATTGATTATAAAAAATATATGAGATAAAAGTAGCACAATAGGTTATGCTAATATTACTAAATCCTTTACATAATTACCCATGATTTTAATGAATTCTTATTATATTTACCTAATAATACGAGTTGTTGATATCATGTACACAAATAATTGATCAATACCAACTTATCCATGTAGATGGTGAAAAGTATTTATCTCCAAACTCCAGGGGCTCAGAATATTCATTATGTAGAATATGTTCTATTATTGAAATATCTATAATATCCAAATAGTCTCATATTTCACTATTACTTTTAGTTTGTGAAAAAAATCATCCCATGCTTGCCACACCTAATATGCTAAAACTCATTAGGTTAAAATAAACCTATGATGTATATGTCATAGCTAGTATTCAACCCCAAAATATGATTAATGATTTATGAATGATATATGAAGGAACACATATATTTATAAGGATATGTATCATTTATAAGGTTGTCGTCGTTGGGTATCATTGACCATATAATTTATGGTGGGTCTGCTGAATCTTACTTGGTATATATACTCCACTCAATAAAATGATTAATTGTTATAATATATAATAATGTGTAAACCATGAAGTCATATGGTTTTCATCTAGTCATAAGATCATAATATCTCTCAATTGTGAATATTTTTACAATGAAATATAAAATAACCCAATGAAATATATTGGTTCCTTACAAAGGACTCCATAACGGCTAGAATGTATTATTTTTATTACATAGGTCATCATAACTCAATGTACTTCATTATTTATTTGATGATAATTTTATAAACTTAATTAGGTATTTATTTTCAATGTTAAACAATTTTTTTGAAAATAAATTCAGAGAAATACAATTTTATTAACTATAAATAGAGGAATAATGACATGTTATTAGAAACAAAGATAAGAAATAGAGCCAAAACATTATCAATAATTTTTTTTAAAATAATGTTTTAGAACACACCATTTTCTCAGGTTTCATCCTCTATCCCATTTGGAAATTCTAAGATTCATCAACCAAGATTATTGTGGAAGAAATCTGGAAATAACAAGATTCATATTGTACTCTATGTATTAGAGACAAAGGTGATATATCAAATATTTAGCATTCATCCAAGTCATTAGTTACTTTGATAAGGTTTTACTCTATAAATTTAGAAATATTTTAACCACCTAATCTTCCCACATTAGTATGATCCATATTAACATCACAATTTCCCACTTCAGTGAAAAAATGGATGCATTCATAACTACCCGATTGTATTCCCTCGTCCTCAATCATAGAAAAATCAATTCCAAAACACAGATTCAGGCCCTAATATATTGTACCTAATAATTTTATCATCATAGTCCGAATAAATTCATATTAAATTGGTTGGGGGAAATATTTTGGTACTTAAATGTTGTAAAAAATAACTCCATCATGTTTAAATATGATCACATAAAACCTATAAGGTATTTAAGTGGTCAACCCCCCTATCATGCATCATGTATCACTGATTATCATAAACCCAATCATGACGACACCCTCACATGTCAGGGACATGAATGAACATCCCCTACGCATTTTGGGGAAAAAATGTTCCCTACCATCTCGTTCCTCTCACGTGAATCACTTATTGGGCCCTAATTCTTGTTCCCTGTAATTCTCTATTGAACCCAGATACACTATAATTACATAAATTAATTATTTGGTTATTGACGATCACATAGAATAACTAGGTTTCCATTCCTTTTTGGACTATTAAATTTTTAATTTTCCTCGTATTCATAGAGGAGGTTAACACCATTATATTTCAATCATTATGTATCTAAATTGAGATACACTAGAGCACATTTCATGTCATTGTACTGAAATAAACTCTCCATAATGAGACTTCTAAATTAAAAAGATAAAATTAAGAATTAAATATAGAATTTTTAGGGTCAACCATTAATTTGTATATTGAAAACTATCCGATAATAACACTTCAGAAAAACCATCACCTAATCTACGGTGAAAGACCCTATTTAGGGAAGTCTCACAAATAGTAAGGGTAATGTCATATGGTACCAAAGTACCCATTAGTTTTAACAATTTTTATCTCTCCATATAAGAACTTCACTTTATATTCAATAAATCTTACCTTTGGTGGAGTCACTCAATACTTTCATAGGATCATAAGGGTATAATTTCAACATATATTTCTATTTGGTATCATAACCATCATGTAATGGTAATTAAATAAGGATAAAAATATTTTACATTCATAATATTTACTATAATAATATATGCGTCTCACAAGGCTTTCATATTCACCCATGTAACATGTATTTTCTAAAATTTATTCCTTAACACTAGTTGATTTAGTGAAGTTCACAAATCAATTTAAAATTATATAAATCCTTGAAAAGGTTATTTTAAACATTAAAATTTTATATTAATTAGATAAAATTTACTATGATACTCATCAAATTTATGTGGAAATTAGTATTAGGTATTGTATTGAATATGAATTCCCCATTGGTTATACTCTCTAATTAGAAGTATCCTTTAGTTATAGATAAACATTTATTATTTTTATTATGAGGATCCCTACCCTAAAAGAACAATGGTATATATCATTTCCCATACTTCACATCATGTATTTTAAAAATAGGTCTCATGTTTACCCAGAAACTGGTCAGACTCCATGACTCAAATAAAAGAGACAAGTGTACAAATGGATACTGGAATGATATAAGATAATAATTTCTCCCACTAGTTCTCAATACTGATATTTCTAGTAACATGTCTCATCATATATATTTTATAATGAATATAAATTTATTTTATGTGCCCCTATAACATTTTTTAAAACCCATTACATTAAATTGTATCACATTCATGAATAAATATTAAAGAACTTCTAATGCATATGTCATACATGAATCATTAATAGGAACTGTTACTATGTATTCCAATCCTCGTGAAATTGAAATTATCGAAATGGGTTCCTATCGTATGAACTTAATTTCTATTATGAAAATTTCCTCACTAAATTACCTAAAAAACAAATAATCCATGATCAGAGATGCGTGACTATAAAAAAACTACCACATTTCTTCTCAAATTACCATAAATAGTATGATTTTCAAACTATATGTCACTAGACTATGTTGGTTTTTATTCCATCCACAAGGATATGTACGAATCTCTTCTAAAAGACACAATTTGAAACGATTTGAATTTCTACCTCAATGGTTGAATATTAATTATAGATTGATAATCTTTAAGGAATTATGATAGAGATTAAATAAAAAATAATGTAAGATTGGTAATTTTTCAAACATAAATATTTTTTACAAATTCACAGTTTCAATCAATTACCTTTCAAGACTATGGTAATTTATATTATACATAAATACAATTTCAAAAACATGATATAAATAAATTGTAGAGCCATATACTATAAAATATGATCCTTTATGGAATAAGTTGACCTCTTATACTTCCTATTTTTATATAAAAATAACCTATAAGAAATATCAAAAGGGAAACTCAAAAGGGAATGTGATTGTATGAAACATAAAGATTATTGTGATATTGGTGGCATTATAGTGAATTTATTTCACTACTGTCCTCCATATGTATTTAACAAAGGGAAATCTTATTAAATTATGTATAGATGATTTTTATACTTAATTTTTTCTTTGAATGTTTATATTCGTTTCATATGTAATTTTTTTAATTGTATATATTGAATTTTATGATACCACTAAGGGGTCCCTATTTTTTATTTCCCATGGTTTGAGGTTCCTCTGATGTATGAATGAGTAATGAAAATTTTTCTATATACTTATGAATGGAATTTATTGGGTTACATTAAATTATAATTATCCAAATGAATCATTTATTCCCTCTCCAACAGTTTATTTCCTATAGAATACTTGAAGGAGTTCCAAAGGTCACATAATGAACTTGTTTGTTAAGTGTTCTTGAATATTGGTCTAAAAACATTACCAAAACATATCAAACACTGTGTTTGCCTTGGAAGATACTATTAGTAATGAAAATAGTAAATTATCAATTAAGTTGTAAAATGGAAAACATAGAATTTCAAACAACCAAATTTCTTAAAGGATGTATAGTATTTAGAGTGGGCACTCTATGTTGAGTGAGTTATTCTCCTAATAATTGAATTTATGTTTGAATGTGACTAGGTACAAGTTGTAGGTATCAAAATTGTGATAATTTCTATATTATATGTCATTTTTCATTGTGGAATCGTTAGGGAATTTCACATGAACCTATTAGTGGTTCTCAGAAAAATACTATGAATAAAAAATAAAATAATAATTTTCAAACAAATAATAATTTTATTTTATTAAGATATTATATTAGTTGTTAATTAATTAATACTAATAAAAGTGGTGACTTTTTTCATTGAAGAGATTGATTATGATTGTTTGGTCCTTATAAATAAATGGTTTAGGCATTTCTATGATAATTGTTTTTTGAAAAGAAAATGTGTGTGGTGTCACAAGGTGAGCATGAAATTGTTTTATAAATTAGATTAACTTAAAATATATTCTATATTTATTAGTCTTAACATGAAGTTGGGATTATGAGGAAATACATTCTTTGATAAATAGGGTTTTTTGAGACTCCAAGAAATGTATAAAACATTACAATGGTGGTTTCATGGAATAATATTAATTTTATGATATATTTTTATTTTATTATAGTTTTAAATAGAAAACCTTGTTTACTATGGTGTTTTTTCTAAAAAATCATGTAATTGTTCTATATTTAGTGTAACTATTGATTTAATTTATTGAGCGAGATTTTTTTTTTAAATTTTTTGTTTTAAAATATTCATTGTGACCAATATGAGATAGCCATTTTTTTAATGTTTAATAAATGTGTATTTGGAGTATGGATTTATAATCACCATTTAAGAATTACCAATTTCATTGATAGGAATACTAAAATATATGTTGTACCCTCTATGAAATAATGGTTTTGATAATCACAAATAATGTAAAAATATAGATTCTATTATCTAAAAGTAAATAAATTATGTCATGCGGTACAATATATTTCAATAACTCGGTAAATTATATTTATGATTCAATATATTTACAAGTGTATATTTCCATGCATTTATGGATGTCACTTAATATTGTTGTTCTTTGGGTAAGACAACCACCTCATAAGGTTATCACAGTCCTTGGAACCATTAGTTCAAACAACTCACTGGTGGATGACACACCGACAGATGAAACACCAATGGAGGACTCACGGATGGATGAAAAGCCTATGACTGACTCACCAATGGACGACTCACCAATGGAAGACATAGTGATGGGTGACTCATCAATGGACGACTCACCGATGGAAGACTCACCGATGGATGACTCACCGATGGAAGACACGACGATGGTTGACACACTGATGGTTGAGACTCCGATGGACAACTCACCAATGATCGACTCACCGATGGTCAACTAACCGATACTCGGAGTCACTGATGATGACAAGCCGATGGTTACAGACCGATGGTGACAGAATGATGGTGACAGACTGATGATGACAGACCAATGCGATTGAGTCACCGATTCTTATGACTCACCGATAGTCATAAATACTGTTTCAAATTTATTAATTCATATTTATTAATAACGGTCATATATGGAAAAATTAATATTTATGACATTATTTAATATTTTCTATAAGACTATCCATAGACAGTATGAGGTACATGTATGTGGGGAGATATTCAGGCTTCCAGGACATTGACGTATAAAAATATTATAAGATAAATGATGAAAAAGGTGTGAGTGAGATAGATAGGGCGAATGTGCTAACTTGTGAAAATAAAAGAACTTTAAAAGCCGTGAAAGAACTCCAAGCTCGAGTACAGAAGGAGTTCAATAAGAGAATCAATAATTTTCTGAATTTCTCGGAATATCCTAACATCAAATTGATGAACTTTTCACACCTGTAAGCTAGAGTACAAAGGATATGATGCTCTATTCTGAAGACATATTATATAAGAGGACTTGAATATCATTTCCTCTTCTCCAATTTAGTTTAAAGATTCACTTAATAACTCACAGAGATTTCTAAACTCCTTTATTCATTTATAACACAGTTGGGATCTTTTATTTACCTTATTGAGCAGTGTGTGCATCTGTTTGTTTCACACACACTGTCTCCTATTCATAACTAGAGGATACTCAATATCCTCACACTCACTCTCTTATTACTCTTGTATCCCTTGTAGAGCAGTGGAATAGATAAAGTGTAATCTATTTTTTTCTTTTTCCATGAATAAATGTGGTAGAGGTCAAGTGTGACTTGGATAGCCATATGTAATATTGAAAACCCCAATACAAGGTATGGATCCAAAAGTTTATTAATATATACTGCATGGTGGAACATGATCACTAGGTGAAGAGGACTAAGTCTTAGCTTGAGACAAAACCTCTTATGTTTATCCACTGTGTATTTATCTTCTAGTTTAACCTGATCTGTGATTATTTCATTTCAAATAAAGCTAAATATAACTTTGATAGTTTTTTTATCAAGTGTGTATATCTGTGTTGAATTGGTATATTAGTTTCAAAGGTTTGAATAATTTTTATATAGGTAAAGCTGAGAACTAATTAATATTTTGAGAAATTAATTATACATTAAGGACTTTTATAAATTTACGACAAACTAACTTTGATTATATTTTAATTGGGGGATATATATTTTTAAGAACAATTTTTAATAGAAATTTTTATAAACACTCAATTCACTCCTTGTTGAGTAATCTACTACAACAAACATTTTGTGTCAAAGGTTTTCAAAATTATTCTCAGTTTCCCAATCTTTTTAACTGTGATTGAAGTTATTTTTCAAAGATCGTAAATTTTTCTTATTTATAAATTTTTACTTATTTGAGATTATTTTACAATTTATATCTTCTATAATAGATTAGAATGGGATTATACCAATATACCACATTTTTTAATGAGACTAACTATATTCAGTCGAAAATTAAAAACAAATACATCTAGAAAGCATGGGATTTGAAATCTGGACTGCTATTGAAAGTAAATATGCAATTCCTGAAACTTCTAGAAACATCTGGGATGAACCTATCGAGACCGCCTATAACAATAATTGTAAGGAAATTAATTCTCTATATTGTGCACTGGGCTATGAAGAGTTTAATAGTATTTTTTTTGTCAAATTGCAAATTACATTTGGGAAACTTTGTCTATTTCTCATGAGGGAACATATAATGTAAGAAAAGATATGAAATACTTATACTATTAAATATGAAAACATAAAAATGAAGCCTGATGGATCTATTTATGATATGTATCTAAGGTTCAATAAAATTTTAAATACCATGATTTCCTTACAAAGATAAGTTAAATCTAAAGAGAATATTATGAGGATTCTATGATGATTTCCCAAGAGATAGTGAGGGACATCTATATCAATTTGGGAATCATGTGACATATATAAGATTCTGGTGAAGGGATTTATTAGAAAATTAATGATGTATAAAGAGGAATTAAAGGAAAATGAAGGTGAAGATAAACAAAAACATATTTCTATAGCCTTGAAGACTACTGCCTCTAAAAGTAATGAAAAAGGGAAAGTTCAAGCTACTGTTGAAAGCTCAAGTAGTGAATAATTATCTTTAGATAGTGATGAAGAAATAACCCAGATCACCAAAAGATGCACTAAATTTTCTAGGAAAAATGTGTTTTTCAGAAATCCAAATTACAAAGGAAAGTATGGTAACAAGGGAAATAGGAAGAAGGATTGGAAGAGAAATGATAAATCAGATGGGATAATTTTCTTCGAATGTAAAAGGAAAGGACATGTCAAGGACGACTATCCAAACATGAAATATAAGAAAAAGTATGAAAATAAGGATATAAAGTATAAGACAACAATGAAGGCCACCTGTAGTACATTTGAGGAAAACTCCAATGAATATGATTCTTCATATAATGAAAAGGAGGATATGACTAATATGTGCTTCCAAAAAAACACAATTGAGGTGACCTCAGAATCTCCTACACTTAATTCTTATTATTATGAAAAAGGAAGTGAGTATGATAATATAAAAAATTAGGAATTATTTGAATATTGAAACATGATTGAAGTAACATGAAATGAGTTAGAAGATAAGTAAAAATCATTGAAGAAACCACATTCTCTTACTATGACTATTAAATCTGAACTTACAACAAAAAATAAGAAAAATGATAAACTTATCAAGGAAAAAAAGATTTAAAAATACCTAATAAGTAATTGAAGAAGGTATTAGAAACGTTTACCAATGGGAAAAATACCCATACATAGATTCATGGTAAAAAATAGTTCTTAAGAATACTTCTAGGATAGTTTATGAATCCAATTAATGGAATTTATCCAAACCACAATTTGTAACCAAATATGGAAAATTTAATTATTTCTTCCAGACCCAGAATTTGACTATAAGTTCCCATTCCAAGAATTATTTTTATGAATTCAATTCTTCAAGACCAAACATAGTGTATTTTTCAAACACACTATATTATTCATATATGAAGCCCATAATATAATTATGGGTTCTTAAATATTGTATTACTAATGTATGTGGACCCAGAAAAATTTGGGTTCCAAAATCATTTCATGGATACAATATTTTGTATGTAAAATACCTAAATACATCCTATATAAATCTATGGTAAAAGGAAAGTGGGTTTTCAAGAAATATGTTAGGGGAATATTAAACCTTTAAAAGTCTTATCAATATTTATGGAGGATATGCCACATTTGGTGAAAATGGTAAAGGAAAAACTCATCATCCTAGGCCAGATTGGTAAACCTAACTCAATTTTGATTTCTAGAGTACTTTATGTTGACTAATTAAAGTATAACCTTCTAAACATATCTCATGTGTGTGATGATGGATTTAATGTAAAATTTCAAAATGATTTTTTCCATGTTTTCTAATGCCAGGAATAACTTAACATTTATTTCTCTTATAAATGATAATGTATATGATATAAATCTAGAAACACTAGCCTCACAAAATGTTTCTTGTCTAAATACCTTTCAAAAAGAGTCTTGGATTTGGAACAGAATACCAGGAAATGCTACATATACACTCTTAAAACGATTACTAGGAAAGATTTAGTTAAATACCTACCCAAATTAGAGTTTCCAAAACAATAACATATGCAATCCTTGTCAAAAAGAAAAGAAACATAAAATATCCTTCCAACCAAAGCAATAAGTAACTACTTCTCAACCTCTTAAGTTGGTTCACATGGATTTTTTTGGACCATCTAGAGTTTTGAGTCTCAATGGGAAGCAAAATGTTAATGTTCTTGTAGATGATTTCTCTAGGTATAGCTGGACCTTTTTGTTAGCTCACAAAAGTAAATCTTGTTCTCACATTACCAAGTATATTAGGACTGTAGAAATTTTTAGTGGAATTAAGATTAAATCCTTAAGAAGTGGTCATGTACATGAGTTTGAGAATCATGATTTTGAGTCTTTCTTCTCACAAAATGGATATAATCATAACATCTTTTTCCTTAGGACACCTCAATAAATGGTGTGGTAGAAAGAAGAAATAGAAGTCTACATGAAATTTCCCAAACTATGATAAATGAATATCACCTACCGATTTATTTCTGGGATGATGCTATTAATATATCTTGTTAGATAATAAATAGTACCTTAATCAGACCCATCCTTATGAAAACCCATTTTGAGTTGTGAAAAAAAACCCAAATTAAGTTATTTTGATTTTATTGGATGTACAGTTTATAATATGAACACTAAAGACAATTTAGATAAGTTTTCCTCCTAAAGTGTTGAAGGAATATTGCATGGATATTCCACATCAAGCAAAGCCTATCGAGTCCTTAATAAGAAATAAAATGAGGAGGAATCTGTATATTTCAAGTTTTATGAAACAGATCCACATGAGCCTAAGAAATCACTAGAAAATATTGAAGAGGATATTTCTTATTTTTAAATTAATAATAAAACCTCAAATCCTCATGTGAAGGAATTTGTGAAAACTCCCAATTCTTGAAATTCATCAAATTCTGTCCATAATGAACCAGATCCAAATAAAGAACCTAAAATAACTAGTCCTATCTTTACTATACCCACTAAGTCCCTTAAAAATAATCCCTTAGATGCTGTTGTTGGAGATTTAGATAGAGGAAAACAAACTAGAGCTTCCTTGAGAAACCAGGTTAAACATCAAGAATTCTTGTCCCAACATAAACATAAAAATATCAATGATGCAATCAACGATGAATTTTGGGTAATGGCCATGCACGAAGATCATAACCAGTTTGGAAGAAATAATTTTTGGAAAATTGTAGATTGATCAAAGGAGACTTTGATGATAATAACCAAATGGGTGTTTAGAAATAATGTGTATTAAGTTGGAAATATAGTTAGAATTAAATCTAGGTTTTTTTCACAAGGATATAATCAAGAAGAAGGAATTGATTATAAAGACACCTTTTCACTAGTATTTAGGCATGAAGCCATTAGAATCTAACATTAAAATGCAACACACTTTAATTTTAAACATTACCAAATAGATGTCAAAAGTAAATTATTAAATGGTTATATAATTTTGGTTGTTTTTTTGAACAATATCCAGAATTTAGAAATCCACATTTTCCAAATCAAGTGTTCAAATTATCTAAACCTTTATATGGGTTGAATCAAGCTTCCGGAGAATGGTATGAATGATTAAGTAATTTTATTATTTCAAAAGGCTTTACAAAAGGACGTTCAGATCCTACTTTGTTCATAAAAATAATTTTATAACATGTTTTAATAGATACAATATATGTATATGATATTATCTTTGAATCTTGTAAAAATTATTTGTGTATTGATTTTTCTAAAATAATTCAAAGTGATTTTGATATGAGTTTGATGGGTGAACAAAAATATTATCTAGGATTTCAAATATTTTAAAATAAATAAGGCATTATTTTAAAGAAAAATAAGTATACTAAATATATTTTTAAAATATGTGGATTTTATAGCATTAAGAGTAGTGAAATCTATATGAGTTCTATATGTAAGTTAGATCCTGATAAAAATTGAAAATATGTTGATCAAACTGCATACAGAGGAATGTATAAGAGTTTTTTGTACTTAACCTCTACTAGGCCGGATAATGTGTTTAGTGTGTTTATGTGTGCAACATTTCATGAAAACCCAAAAGAGTCACATTTAATTGCTGTTAAAAAGTGTTTTCAAATTCTGCAAGTATACAACTAATTTAAGAATGTTTTATCATAATGGGAAACTTTTTGATTTAGTTAGTTATTTAGATGTTGACTTTGGTGGATGTAAGTTAGATAGATAAAGTACCTCTAGAACAAGTCACTTTTTGGGAAAGTCTCTAGTATCATGGTGTAGTAAAAAAATTCAGTTTCTCTATCAACTGCTAAAGCATAGTACATTTCTATTGGTAGTTATTGTGCACAAATTTTGTGGATTAAACATACCTTATTCAACTATGGATTTCAATTCAGACATATCCCCATAAACTGGGACAACACAAGTTTTATTAACATTTCTAAGAATCCAATTTCTCATTCTAGAATTAAACATATTGATGTAACACATCAATATTTGATAGATCATTATCAAAAAGGTGATATAACTATTGAGTTCAAAGGTACTGAGAATCAAATTTATGACATATTCACTAAAGCATTAAAATCTGAGAGAATGAAATACATTAGATAAGAACCAGGAATGATAAATCTCTAATTTCTGGTGAAACCAATGAGGTGAAACCAATCTGTGAAACCGATCAGGAGAAACCGATTTGTGAAACCAATCTGGTGAAACTAATCTATCAAAATGATATGTGAAACTAATTTGTGAAACCTATTAGGTGAAACCATTTTGTGTAACCAATATTTCAAACCGATATGGTGAAACCATTCTGTGAAACTAATCTGTAGAACATATCAGTGAAACCAATCACATGAAACCGATCATGTGGAACCGATCCTATGAAACTGATGCCTTAAGGACCCTTTTGAAATTCTATCAATTTTAAGTAAAACAACCCAGTTTTATGTTATTTTTACTTCATTTAATTCTTTAGGCTTTACAATTTACAATCCCTAAATGATAAAACAAATTCAATCCACTTCGACCTTTAACATTCCCTTCGTCATAAAACCTTCATCTCTTTGACACTCTAGCTCTCTACGATCAGCCATTCGACTCCTTTCGAATTTAAAACCTTTCAATAGAAAGGGAAAAGCATGTGATGTAAGAATCTAGGAAATATCCATTAGATAAACATCATAAAGGTGAGTCTAGTGGTACTAGAAATCTAGGTTTGAGAATCCGAGTTATTACGGCTAAGAAATATGTTTCTGCCGAATGGCTAATGTCAAGGAGGCCATTTTTGTTGAGGGTGCTATAATCTCAAGGATGGATAAGATAGTTCTCAAAAAATGAAGGGCCATTCTATCCCTAGCTTGTGAATGTGTTTTATCTCAACATAATGATATCCCTAGATGGAGCTAAAGAAGCGAGGATGATGTATATAGTAAAGGTAAAAAAGATAACATTTTCATATTTAAAATGGGATGAATGTTTGGAAATGGCTCATAAAGGTTTCTATACAGATTTTCATGGTAACATTCCGCCTTCCCCTATTTGGTCTCTTATGAAGATGATTTGATAGAGATGTTTGGATGTGATGAATTGAAGAGAGATACTGCCAGTGAATTTTACGGAGAAGAAAGATAAATTTTTATGTTTATTCAACATAAAATCTTCCCAAAAAAGGGAGATTTATATGCTATGAAGTATCATGATGTATTCCTAGTCTACCTATTAAAAAATGGGTTAAAGGTGAATCTTTGTAGGTATATATTGGTGCACATTTCTGATATGATAAAACCCTCCAAGAAAGTAACATGTCTGTACTATCCAAGGATGATCTATACAATTATAGAGAAGTTGGGATATGTGGAAGATGAAGATGAAATTATTAGTTCTTTTAGTGGTTTCTGTCTTCAAAACTAGATTTGTAAGAGAATGACGATTTTCAAGAACCCATAGAACAAATGTGGGGTAGGATGTGAGGAAATGCTATATTAGGTGTTCATTCTGGTTGACCATTCTACCAAACCAATGGATCAAGTTAATGCAGGACTAAAACCAGGGGAGAGATCTATCTATTTAGATGGGGAAGATGTGGATGAGTTTCCAAGGGAAGAATGATTCCATTATGATGATAGGATTGATGTTGATATTGGTCAAATCCCAATAGATTTTTCTTATGGACCAACTAGTCCACATTTGGATTTACCCTCAAGGAAACCTTTGTTAGGTGATGAGGATGAGGATGAGATAGAGTTCACTAGTGTGGAAGGATATGTAAGTAAGTCAGATGAGGAGTCTTATGATGATGATGATGAAGAGGGATATGATGAGCATTTCAGTGATTCTTTAAAAGTGGGACAACAAGTAATTGATAGATCCGGTGAGGAATCTATACTTGAAGTTGCTGATGGGGCTGATCCTACTTAATAAAAGGCTGTTGATCGTGGAGATGGTGGTAATGAGGAGAGACCTAATCATCCTGATGATGAAAATCAATAAATTCATTAAATGTTGAATGAAATAATTACTGGAGGCCATGAAGAAGAGGATGAGGATTAGGTGCCTTAGTTTGAAGAAGTCTATGGAGACGTTCAAGTCCCTAGAGTTCATGAAGAACATCAAGTTCAGTTGGTAGCTGCGCCCAGAAATGTTATTTTGGCTTAAGGCCAGGATGAAGATGTAGATGAAGATGAGATTATACATGAGCCTCGTGGAAGAAGATTCAGGATTGACACTATTGAGCCAAGATAATGGACCTATACTCGTTAATGGAATAGAGATCTTGGATAAATTATATTTGGATTGGAATGTTACTCTGATGAGGAAATAACAACACCTCCACTTGATCCTCAAGTTCAAGTTAAAGTAGAACCGGTTGCACGTTCTTCATTGGTTTCACCCCATTGATTTGAGCCACTAGCACAAACATTTCATAGCGACTATGTCTGTAAGACAGATTTAGAGCAATTCAAAAATGATATATGTGAGTTAGTGAGAGCCTCAGTTGGATCGAGAAGTGAAACCTCTACATCAATGAGTATTTTGGATTGTGATGCTGCAAAAAATGCAAGGATGGTGATCTAGGAGATTAAATATAATCTCATCACCACTAACGAAACCATAATTAGACATAATAATTTACTGAGAGAAGAGGCAAGGAAGATGAGAAATGTGTTAAATTCTCTAACCTCAGATTCCAAGGCCTCTTTATGTGGTGTGATGGAAATTCTGAGGAAGTTAGTGACACATATACTATGTGTAGATTTGAATAAATTAAAAGTGGACCTTGGAAAAATTATCAATGTTCCATCCAGTTCTAGAGGTTGGAGAGGTGTTGTTGCTGATTTAGAATCTCTCAAAGCTGTGATAAGAGAAGAACTCAAGAATCTTCAATGTGATTCAGATAAATACAGTATTGAAAAGGTACATAGAAATATAGATCTGGTTTACAATATGGTAAGGTAGTGCACAAATGATGCATCTTATGCTCAGAATTATATTAGAGATAAATTGGATAAGTACTTTACCATGATCTATACCGAGTATGATATCATTAATAGTTTCATGTTATTAGATTAAAATATATGAACTCCTCCAGTGACAGAAGCCTTCAATATAAAAGTGTCACAATTGAAGGATTTTACCCCTATACTGAATAAATTATTGGAGAATAAGGATGATTTCTAGAAGGCCATGCAATATGGTGGTGAAATCATTAATGATTTCATCAAGCTCCTCAAGCCCTATCTGCATGTCCAAGCTAAAGCAATTGTGGTTCATCCTACTACTTCTATTGGCACTACCTCTGAGCCTCCTGCTTTGATGAATGTCTCTCAAGCCCTTTCCCAGATTGTACCAGTAATTACCGAGCAATCATAGAACTATGTGTTGTTATAAAAGTGATCGAGCCATGCAACAAATGTACCTACAATTTTTTCATTTCAAAATTTTTTAAATATAAAACCTATCCCCACTTATAGACCAAAACATTTTAATCCTACTCCTGATCCTTCAGATAAAGGAAAAGCCCCTCAAAAGCCAAACCCTTAGTGGTGGATGGTGTATTTTATTGGGATTTGTCAATTTTTTGGTGATTTTAGTCTTTTGAACCTTAATGGAAATATTTTTTTCTTCACTATATTTCTCATTTTCTGTATGTTATTTCTCTTACTTCCTTCTCCTTCTATTAACTATTTTTTGCTAATCCCAAAAGGGGGAGAAAGGTACAATCATACATTATTAATTTCAACAGGAGTCACTCTGGCATAAGCCACATATAATGTACTAAAAATATATATATAAATATATTTCCATTGATTCAATATTTGAAGGGCGGCTTCGATTTAAAAACAATAACATGGGTAATCCGTAGTTATATTAAACAATCAAATTTAGTGAGGTATGCTAAGTCATGTAATTTTTATTCCTTAACATCCCATGTATGCGATAATTTTTTATTATCAAAAAGGGGAGATTTTTGGACCCTCTATGATATAATGGCTTTAATAATCACAAATAATGTGAATATACATGTTTTATTATCTCTATGTAAATTAATTAGGTCATACTATAAAATACATTTTAATAAATCAATAAACTATATTTATGCTTCAGTGTATTTACAATTGTATATTTCAATGTATTTATAGATGTCACTTAATTTAGTAGTGCCTTGTGTAAGACATTCACTTCATATGTTTATCAAAGTCCCTTCCACCGCTAGTTCAAACAACTAACTGACGGACAACACACCGATGGATGACTCACTGATGGATGAAACACCGATAGATGACTTACCAATGCATGAATCCCTGATGGACGAATCAGTGATGGGAGACTTACCGATGGATGGCACAATGATGATCAACTCACCTTTGGATGAATCACTGATGGATGACACACTGATAGACGTCACACCAATGGAAGACTCACCGATAGATGACTCACCGATGGATGAATCACAGCTAGATGACACACCGATGCTCGAGTCACTGTTGGACGACTCACCGATGGATAATAGAACAATGGTCGACACAATGATGGTCGATACACCAATGGTCGACACACCAATAATCGAATCAACAATAGTCAACTCACTAATACTCAGAGTCTCCTATGGTGACAGAACGATGGTAATAGACCGATGGTGATAGGCCAATGCTGACATACCGATGCTGATAGACCGATGCTGACAGACCGATGATGACAGAACAATGAAAATGAGTCAGTGATACTTATGACTCACCGATATTCATAAATACTGTTTCATATTTATTAATTCAAAATTATTTATAATAGTCATATTTAGAGAAATTAATGTTTATCATATTACTTAATTTTGTTTTTTAGGACTATCAGTAGATAGTACATGATACATACATGTTCGGAGATCTTAGTTATTATAGAACCTTGAAGTATAAAAGGATTACATGCTAAACTGTGAAAATGTTTTGAGTGTGATAGACAAGAAGAATGTTCTAAATAGTGAAAACGGAAGAACTTGAAAAGCTCTGCAAGAACTCAAAGATAGAGTACACAAGGAGTTCAATAAGATAAGAAAGAACATGCTGAATATCTCTGAACATCCTAATATTTAAGAGAGAAGCTTTTCACAACTAGATGCTAGAGTACAGAGGCTACAATACTCTATTCTGAACCCATCATCCAGAAGAGGATTCAAATATCATTGTTTCCTCTTCAATCTATTCCAGAGCGTCACTACATAACATAGAGAGATTTATAAACTTCTTTCTTCATTTATAACTTTATTGTGATCTTATGTTTACCTTTTTGAGTAGTGTGTGCATTTATTTGTTTCACACACACTGTATTCTAGGCATAAATTTTTGATATTAAATATCCTCACACTCACTCTTTTAATACTCCTACATCCCATGTAGAATAATGGAAGAGATCAAGTGTGGTATGTTTTTTTTCCATGAATAACTATGGTAGAGGTCAAGTGTGACATGGACAACCTAGTGTGCTGTTTAAAACCCCGATCCAGGTTGTGGATCTAAAAGTTTATTAATATAAACTTATTGGTGGAAGATGATCACCGGGTGATGGGGACCAAGTCTCAACTGGTGACTGAACCTCTTGTGTTTATCTGTTGTGCATTTATATTTTAGTTTAACCTGATTTGTGTTTATTTCTTTTCCAATATAAATAAATTGAACTTTTATTGTTAGTTTAGAATGTGTTTATTTCTATTTTTAATCACTAGATTAGTTTTAAAAGATTGACTAATCATCAAATTGGTAAAGTTGAGAACTAATAAATCTTCTAAGAAATTAATTGAACATTTAAGACTTTTAAAAATTCACTACAAATTGACATTGATTATATTTTATTTAGGGGATTCTTTTTAAGGAACCAATTTTAACAGAAATTTGTATAGATACTCAATTCACCATATCTTGAGTAATATACTCTAACCAACAATATTCTTTCAATTAGTGATTCTAATGTTTGGGATGTCTATTAGTCAATATTTTCATTTAGTGCTAATTAATTATGATTTTAATCTCCATATGGTTAATAATATGTTAATCTTAAGAAAAATATTAATATTGAAGCGTATTCACAACAACTCATAATTAAGGTATCCATTTGATTGAGGTTATTTAATGATTGTAATTTTTTCATGAGAGAAAATATATTTATATTGGATTTAAATAGCATAGGTTACAAGGAGAATTATTAGGAAAATTTATGAAAACATAGGCATAAAATAGCCTAAATTTTAGATATAAGTGCACTATAAGATGGGTGTTTCACTACATATGTGTTTTAATAATTCCTTGATTGTACTTTTGAAACATCACAATGATATGTCTTATATGTTTTTTTGAAATATCGGTGAACATTTTTATAGATGAGAATATTTACTTTTGGAAGTTTACAATGGCCTATATCAATAAATTATAGGGGACAATATGATATTCAATAAAATAGTATTATATTTCATACAAGGGTATGTGAAATTATTTTATGTGTTAAACTGATAGTA
This sequence comes from Viscum album, assembly GCA_963277665.1. Taxonomy (NCBI): domain Eukaryota; kingdom Viridiplantae; phylum Streptophyta; class Magnoliopsida; order Santalales; family Viscaceae; genus Viscum; species Viscum album. The sequence continues at coordinate 130,281,962 of OY728138.1, read as the reverse complement.
TTAGAGAGAGTGTGGATTATAGAATAGTATTAGAAAGTATGTGTAAAAAAATATTTAGAGAATTAGATTTTATGTGATGTAGTATAGCCCCACTAATAATAGAATGAACACATTAGGAATCTAGTTCACTAGGATACCAATGAAATATTTGGGTGTATTAATAAGATATTGGTGGTCTATCTAGAGTCTTGTTGTTACCCTAAACCCACATACAAACTATTTTTTGATATATTAAGGGAAGCCAATTTAATACCTCATATTTTCTAGTTGGGGGGGGGGGTACCTCATGACATATGGATTCCTTCGCTTCAATTCTCAGTTCTCACTATTCCTCAGCCTTCAATCCATGGTTCTGGAGAGCAGTTATATTTGATAATTATATGTAATATTCCCCCATTATATTTTCCATATAATCCATTATTAAATTTATAGTTTTTTTAGTATTACTTAGAGATTTTGTTTCTTTAATTTCACATAGGAATTGTAAAAGTAATGCAATGCTTGAGTACTTTTTGTGTGGTTCATATAAGAAGGTAATGGTGGTAGATTACATTCTATCACTATCTAATTACTTTGGGGTAGGTTTCCACTTATTTGTTAGTGATTTTTTTTAAAAAAATTGGGATTAAATTTATATAGTATTTTGTTTTATGAACTAAATTTTTTATAACAGACTTTCTTATAGATCCTTATTTCCAATAACTCTTATTTATTATTTTAGAATCATATTGATTATCAGTGAGTACAAAATTCACTCTAAAATTATAGTATATTAATTTAAATTTAATATAAAATAGAATTTTGAGATTTCTTAATGGGAATTGAGTTTATATATTCAAGAATTATTGGAATTAGGTTGTTTGTGTAATTTTATTCAGAATTAGATTAGTGGATTTCAATAATTGAGGGTATTTATTATCATTCTTATGTAGTATTACATAGTAGTTATAATATGATTTTGTATGAATTTGTTATTAGTACGTTCAATAATTTTTGGGAATGTGTAATTTTTGAAGATGAACTAATATGTATGACATTGATATCCATGTGACATCATGAATTCCTTCCCTTACAGAAGATGTTAATGAAAAATAGTTAGGGTTCAAACACTATTAGAGGGGAAACTACACACTTATGTTTATACACATGATCCAATAATATAAATATAATATAAAAAACATAGTATCACCATAGTGGAAGAATAAAACATCAAAATGTGAAATGAAATGGAAAACATTTCATTGAAATAAATAAATGGAATCCTGGTATGGCATTCCAGTACAACTTATATAGAGTATAAGAAAATAAATAAATAAATATTGTAGATTCCTTGAAGTAAATCCATGTATTAATTTATACTCCACCCTCCTTAGCTAAATAATTTTTCATTGGCCCCATTCCCTTGCATGTATCCCTATAAAATTTGCATTCATGTGAATCGAGATGTCCATGAATGATGTTAGTAATAAAACCCAATCTGACACCACCAATGTGTTTTAACCAATAGTTCACATGTGTTACCAGTTTATGGAATGATAATAATAAGTATAATATGAATAAAAATAAACAATGTGTCAAGAACCCATGTGATAACCAAGACACCACAAGCCCAAATTGTACCGGATTTTTCTCAAATTTGGATGGATGATCAAGGATGTCAAAAGTGATTAAGAACTAGCCATAATTTTAGAGACGTGTTACTCAACTTCCTCAATTCATGGAGTGAACATTCTTCTTGGTATCCACGTGGAATCGATTTCTATTATGATAGATAGTATCAACAAGGCATTGAGTTCTAGGATGGTCCAAAAGGCTATTATTCTTCTAACCTATGTAAGAATATACCAATCCATCAATGCACGTCATGAACATGCCCCCTCTATAGTAAAAAAACCATGATGTTACACATATTATGAGTATCAAGAAAAAAAATCCAAAGCCATGGTAACAAAAATATCAAGGTAGATAATTAAAGGAAAATCATAAAATATCATCATTAAAATTATTAGTAATTATAATGTACATGCGATGATGATGGTGGACCCTTTCATAGGGTAAGAGTCCATTGGATGGCTGGTGGATGATTTCAATAACTACAATGTCATTCCTCTTCTATTTACATTCACCACTAATTTATGTATCCTTTATTCCAAAAAAACCACTAAACACACATATCCATGAAGGAAAATAAAATGATCATATAATTTTATACAATTAAATATCTCAAACATCAAAATATATCATGGATGTTACTATTATACCCCTCAAATGACTTATCACCCTAGAAATGTACCTCAAAAAGGTTTTACTAAAAAACAATTAATACGTGAAACCTAAACACCACCCTCCCACACCAAATTATCGTCATAGATCCATACATGATGTCATTAATCCCAAAAAAAGAAGTATTATCCTCCCTCGAAAAAAATTTATCACTCTACATTACATTCCACACCCTATGTTCCACATACAATGAACCATAATATAAATTGACATTTTAAAAGTTAATGACATGAGTGGGATCATCCATATTCTTCCAGAGATAAAGAACATAAAATAAATCATGCATACGATGGTAGTGACATGAAAGATCTAGATGTTAAACCACAATTGTAGTCCCCTCAGTTATCATGAAGGGTTAAACATAATGAGAAGTTAGATTACATTTATTAATCAAATGTTGATTTCCTAACCGAGGAATCACCCTCTAGAAATAATAGTTCCATATAGAAAACTCCAACGGTCTCCCCATATGATTTTAATTGTACTTCCCTCTACTCGGAGCTATGATGAACCTCTTCTGAATCAACTATACTCTCTCAGAGGTCTCCTGGTCAATATTGGTATCCAAAACTACATCACCACTATAATAATTCAAAAAATTACTAAACAACATAGATTAACATATATATCCTAATAAGGTTTTATAATAATATAACTACACTTACTATTGTTGTACAAAAACTCAACTATGGCTAATTGGTCATCCTAATTTCCACTGAAGTCTAGAATGTAATCATGGTTCATATCCTCCGACATCTGAATTTTCTTCTTGAACTGCCTGTCTATTTATGGACGGTATAATGTTCTCAATATCATTTGATTTCATATGGACTTCTACAATCCATTCCAATAAACGTGATGTAGAAGACACATCTTTATTATATACAATGGTAAAGGTAACTGAATGAATTCATATAATATCATGAACATGTATCATTCACATATATCTACTAATTGAGTCTCATGGATTGATAAGAAGTAATAAAACAACATTAAGAAATAAAAAAGCACCTAGTTATTGTGATGGATCATCAAGGTACTGGGTAAACGTGTCACAAATCGAATCATGACATCATACCACTTCCCTATGGGAACTATATACTATTTTCTTATAACACACATGAAGATAGTGCTTTACATTTATTATTTAGTAAGTAAAGAATCAATAGATGAATCTAAAAATGACCCTCTTTATCCCAGACCATATAAACTATAAAATAATTTAATGTTATTGTATTTTTACACTAAGATGAACTACATGTTTATAGGTATGGATGTCTCTCATATTCTCTTCCTTAATAGAATTATGGACTAAAACTATATCTTGTAATAGGATCACATCACCATTATCTATTTACTATTTAGACATCAGGTCACCACCTTCATGTTTTTCTTTCATTAAGACACACTTCGTACTATATAACTAACTGCCCATTCCTAGATATACTAAAGAATATGAAATCACTAATGGACCAAAAATAATCAGTTCCTTTTCCACTAATATAGTCATCCTCTATTTGGAAAATAAGCTAATCATTCTAGTCTGTTCCTCCAAATTTTTTCACTAGACCCTTGAGCTACATGAATATTATGGAAAAGATATAATGAAACACATTACCATTATATAGTTTGTAGGAAATTTCAATATTTAATATCTTCATTCAAACTACCAAAAAATCTTCCACAAATTGATGTTCCATTATGTGAAGATATAGTAGAGTCTATTTTCATCTGTATGAAGAAACACCTCTCACTAAATAGACAGTATCACCAAAAAAAATTCTAGATAGTGACTCCAATCTGCAGTCATGGGTAGGATTGTTCATCTCATGGTATCATAGTGGACCTGACCCATTAGCTACTACCTTATCCCTACACATCAATAATACTATTAGTGTAATACATTTTTAGTCATAGTAAATGACCAAAATAATCTATGGATGAGGAAATATAAAAATTGGAGTTATATTAAACTAAAAATCTTCTCTAGAAAATCCTCTTCTCACTAGTCCATCTATTAAAAAATAACCCATTTGTTTGTTAATGAAATCATGGGTGATGTACAATTATAGAAGTCCTAGATAAAATTTTGATAGTATCCTAATAAAACTAGGAAGATATTCATCTAGAAAAAATTATGAGGATGTGTCCATGAAATCAATTCTTCATATTTATATTTTTCCATGGATATACATGTGTCATACACTACATTCCTCATGAATTTTTCCTCATGAGTAAAAAATTTACACATAAATATATTATCATAGAGTTGATATGCTCAAAACATACATGGGAATATCTCAAAGTGTTTATCACACTACTCTAGGTTCTATAAGAATATGAGGATATCATTAATGAATATCATGATGAATTAGTCAATATATTAGTGTAAGATCTTGTTTGTATGTTACAGAAACACATACAGTGAATTAATTTATCATAACGACATCAGTAAGTACTCATATGGACCCTAACTACATAAAAACAATATCTTTAGGATTTCCACCTTTCTAACTTGTAATTCAAGATAACCTGGTCGAAGAGGAATCTTTAATAACCACTGAGATTTACACATCTAATCAAATAAATATTCCATACTAGGTATTTGATACCTAATCTACACTATCACCATACTCATATTCCATTAACCTATGTATATTTGAATAATACATCCTCATTCTTTCTAAATAGAACATGTGCACTAAAAAGTAATGTACTCACACCGATTAATCTATTATATTCAAAATCCTTTGGTTTTATTTTAGGAACCTTTCTCTCATTCAATGGAATATGATAAGGAGGTATACAAATGTTTTACGCACCTGATAATAGTTTTTTATAGAAATATATCCTCTATCAGAGGGATATACTATAAAGACATCCAAAAACACACCCTGTTATTTACCCAAAAATAAATGAAAATATGATGGGGATACCACTAATATTACTTAAAGATCTACGAATAAAATATTTAAACTAATTATACAAAGAAAACTCATGTTTGGACCATCCCTGCATGATGTCAACTCCCATTCACCTGTCATCAAAAAATTATCTTCACTTAGTGACATAAGTGATCAATGTATCCAATAGAAATCAACAACTAATCAAAAGTTGGTAATTCAATCCATTCCAAGAATCCCATCAAATATATTCATTTCCAGAATCATAATGTCACACTTATGACCATAATGAAAAATTATTATAAGACCCACTATGCATCACTAAAGATGGTCCTATATCATGACCAATGTTGTATCTAGGGAAAATGACATAGATGAATATTGATATATCTTGTCCAACAATAATTTATATAGATATAAAGGAATGATAAGAACCAATATTGAACCATGTAGTAGAAACAATTATAGTTATTAAGATCATACCTTGAACTGTAGATTGTCCCTCACCACTATATGATGGAGTCTAATCAATTGTATAAACTTGTCAAGACTTAGATCCAAGAACCTGGCCGTGATATTCATGATTCACATGAGATTAAATTTTATGGATCTACTACTAAATACCCCAGATGCATCCTAATGTCATAGATAAAATATCGAATGCATCCCAACAAATCATTAATCTAAAAGATATAGATTTTAACTATAGAAGACACCATGTAATTATATACTATTGAAATTTTCTTTGATGTTTTGTGTATAACATTCAATAATGTTCCACCAATATAATTAAAACATTGGGGATCTCAGCCAAAGTAGATTTGAGAAGTTGTAAACTTTTCCACCAACATACCAACATTGTGTTTAACATCCCTTGTATTATTATTCCTACTACCAGAGAATTCAATTATTATAGATGTTGGATTTCTAGATTTATGAGTTCTGTAAGTTAGAATAAGACCAACTTTTTGAAACCCCTCTATGAAATTCAGGATATTCAATGAAAAATACATAACATATGGGTATATTGTTTAGAGAAAACATCAGACTTTTTATCTTGGAATAAAATCCAATCCCTAAAAATTCAAGGCTTTTTCTGTATCATTTTCAACCAAGAGAGGGAAAAATAATAGAAGATTAGTGAATCTAGTGGACTATAAATAAACCTTCATTGATCCTTGATACAACTCTATGAAATGTTCTTCTTAGTATATATTTAGTAAATCAAGATATAATTCCCTAAAAACAATTCATTAGAGGCCTCCTAGGTGACAAACTCCTTTCTACAAGCATGTCCCATCCCGCACCACCATCTCCTAGAGGGTCATTTTTCATGAAAACTTCTTTCTTCACCCTCATGTATTCTAGTGTCAAAATGATGTCAATGAAACCCTTGATGATATCTATTAATTATTATAAATATTATATCCATCCAATTACCTGAATATCTAATAGTTTCTAGAGATGGAAGTCTATAGAATATCCAACCATGGACCATGGTTCCCCTCTTCCCCATGAAATAATTAGTGGAAGGAATCTCAATGGGGGTGTTCATAGAGATTTTTCCTTTGGATAAGGTGTAGAAGAATGATCTATAACATAATCATGTTCCATAGGTAGTGGAATGAGGTTAAACGTATTATAAATAGTATCCTGACCCATGTTAGCTGGTGGTTCTATCATCCTCCATTGTCATGAAAATGGTCAAAACCCCAAGATAATATTTTTGAAAAACTGAATTCCTTAGAATATATCCTAATAAATATATGCGACCATAAATGTCTCTCCAAAGAATATACCCACACCTCATGTGATATCCCTCCTATAACTAACTATGGCTTCCATCTCTACAAATTATTCATATTCACCAATATATATACAAAACATAATTTTATTATCTTACCTTACTATGTAATTCTAGTTTTGATATATTGAAATACATATAATATATATATATATATCGTTTAATCATAAATAAAGGTCTATCCCAAATAAGTAACACACATAAAGGCATTAAATTTTGAAATAATAATCCAAACTCAATAGTTATATGTATTGAATATAATTCTATATTCCTAGTCATGATTCATAGATACACCCCGAATCTAAAAAATAGGAACATCAATTCATTTGAAGGTATCTTATAGGACTTTTACCAATGATCCATCCAGGAACATAGATTCTCCCTTACCTAAGTTATACATGTCATATTGAATTTCAACCATGTTCTATTTTGTTTAAAATTAAAATACAAATTTTCACTTTTAAATAATTTCTTAATTGTCAGATTCGGACCACGTCATCTAAGCTAGAGAGGAAAATGACCTCATCTGTGCATTCCAATATACAGGAGTCTAGAGGAAAGTAATAAGGGTATGGATGATATTAGTGTGGATAATAGACCCTTAGTTTCATATCCATGCACCAATATTATAAATAAAAAATGTAATCACATATATTAAACATAGTAGAAGAACGAGACATAATAATGTGATATAAAATTTCCCAAATTACTTTCAACTATTTAAACGATCTCTCATTTTGGAAACACAATATTGGATAAATACTGTACAAGTAAATGAATAAATATAATTGTATAATCCTATGGAGAATATGCCATTAATTTTTCTATCTTCATGATCCATGGAACAACTATATTCTACAAGACCTTTTCTATTTCCAAGATCTATATACATGATGTTTTCACATGCATCAAGATTCCCTTGTAGGTTGTGAGTAATAAAATACAATGGTAAGACACCATTTTTTTTTCAAAAAGTATTTAAATGTCTTATAGGTTCATTACAAGATTATAATAAATTTAAATGCAAAAACAAACAACCATGAGATGAGAACCCATGTCCTAACCAAGCCACCGAAAGCCCTGGGTATATATTCTTTGTCACGATATAGTAAGGGTGATAAAGGATTTAAAAATTGATCAAGAATTGTGTATAAGAACGGTGAAAAGTTTCTCATCATCCTCAAGGTATCGAATAAACATGAAACTTGTTATCCAAAAGTCATTGAGTTATAGAATGTTACATAGTATCATTAAAGATTCATGTTTTGGGTCATTAAACAAGGTTATCTTACCCCTACCCTATTTCTAGTTCCACCACCATCCTCACCACACACCATGCACACTCCACTTATAAGGAATAATCACACTATGGTTGTCCACTTATTCTGAGTACTGAGAAAAATACATTAAAGAAATGGAAACACACATAACAGGTCATACCATACAAGGGAAATCCAAACATATCATAATGAAAATAAGTAGTAATAATAAATTAGATTTTACCATCATCCAACATTCTGACAAGCTATAAAAGAATACTCCTGGAATCATTCATAATAAACAGGTCTCACAAGCTCAAAAAACACCCACATGTGATCAAATTCAATAAATGAAAAGAAAATATATAAAACAATAATAATACCATGAAAACAAGTGTATACATGAGTCAAATATAGTATGAAACCTCATACCTTAATTTTGATGATAAATACCTCTAAGGTTCTTCCAGGATGAAAGATTAACCATATCATAAACCCATATAGATTGAGTTCACATGTAAAGGATATAGAATATAGTTTACAATTTTAAATAGTTTTGATATATATGGAGACTCAAAATAATTCCTAGATAATAAGTTTTTTATAGAATCACATACATTAAGTATTCCACCAGCAGAACCAATTTTTAGGTATGTTGAAAGATAAAATTTCAATTTACCTGATTAATTGCTAAAAATAGAAAATATCATGAATTCATAATCAATTTAATAATATAACCTTAGTTATAGGTGTTTATCATTGATATTTCATTAATATATCCGTGAAAAAAATATAGGATATTATAGAGGAAAATTATCTCAATATGATCAATCTATGGAAAATAAAACATCCATCTTTCTTGGGTGTTCTATCTTCAGTCAAGGGGGTTGTCAGTGGAATACTAATTACACAACCAATCTATAAATTAATCAAAAACAGAATAAGTCTCCATGGTTAATATGAAATCAATAAGTGGTCTATAAGGATAATTAATAAACACATACCCATATAATGTTGAAATTTTATGATTTAAAATAATTAGATAAATGATCCAAATCATCATTCTAGATCCTCTATAGATCTAAGAAGAAATAATGGAAACATAATTAGACAAATATAAACCACAAATCGTTTATCAATACATTCTTATCTTGTATGAAGAAAAATAAAAGAGACCTATATTTATATAAACATTACATTTCTAGTGTTTTCAAATCGACCCTTTGTTGAAGGATCATGGGTTGATGAATGGAAGGGATATACAGACCAAAGGGAGGTAATAATTTTATTATTGGTTAATTGGGGTTTGAAATTGAATTTTAAATAGTTTCAACATATCATGGGATTAAAATCACGCATGGTGAATTAAATGTGTCCTCAAACTAGGTTCTACCATGAGTTTTTGGGCCTCACTGATTTTTCCGTGGCGCTATAGTTACAATACTGACTGGCCACCAACTATCTATTGGACCTAGAACCATAATACAATGTTTTATCATTATAATAATTTATTTGGTTCGTTCTACATATTCCTCCATACCTACAACAACTCAATCAATGAGCTGCGAGAGTCCACTAACTGGTTGGTGGATGTTTTTTGCCCACACAAGGCCATTCCTTGTCTCTTCAAGTCAACCACCATTTCCTACACCCTTTATTCATAAAAACCAACTAATAAAACCCCATATCAATGAAAAAACATAATATTAATAGAGAATTTTATAAGAATTATCATCTTAAACATTCAAAATTTGTTTGGATGTTATAACATGAAAAGTCTTTATTAAATGGGATAGCCTTTCATCTACCTAATAGTCACCAAATAATTGGATATATAGGATAATTTTTTTGTTCCATCGATATTTTGTAAGTTCTAGTGTCTTATTTTTTTTATTTAGTGTATGAATGAGTAATTATTGGTTTGGTTTCAAAAAATGGGTGATGTGTTACTATTCAAATGATATTTCACAGAAAAATTATTATGAAATTTGATTTCAAAAAAATTTCTCACCCAAAATAAATAGTATTTGGATAGATTTTTCAAAAAACGTATATTGTTGTCTAAATATGTTTTAACAATGTTTTTAATAAGGTACTTGGATTAGTAATTTAGTATATGAAGCTATTTTAATTGATTACTATATCTATATTCCTTTCATGATTGAAATTAATGTAAACAGTTACTATTTTGATAAATAGTATATGGTTGATATTATATTAGAAAATCATAGTTTTTAAGTAAGGATTAATTTTTTGACCTCTTTTCATTGATAGATTTATGTTGTGTCCTATATAGATATTTGAGGTTTTTTTAATATGATGATTTCATGTAAGCCTTATGTTATTAGAAGTATTGGTCTATATATGATTGGAAATGTAATAATTTATGAATACTCCATAAACTATAGAACCTTTTTAAGCACCATATATGTTTTGAAATATTTTTGAACTCTTATTATATCTAACTGCTTTAATATTTATAAAGTGTTCCTGAATATAAATCATGATAAATAAAAAATAAATTATTAACAAAATTATGGGTCGACCACGAGGTGGTGTGAGATACCTTATATAAAATATGTGATATTGAATGAGTAGTCTAATTCCCTATGGAAAATTTCCTGCAAATTTATGGATTTATCGATGTTTTTTATTAGTGTGGGAAAAGAAAAAAATGTGGGGCATATTACATTGGATATAATGATCCATAATAGCGGAAAAATTAATTATGGAAGGATAGAATAGTGTGTTTCTATATTTGGGATTGGATATTTTTTATGTGTGTTGGAGTGGCAATCAATATTATCTTTGAGGATGATTTTTGTGCATTTGATGGACACTGAAATAAATTTAATATTATGTATTATCTCATAAATCCTAATTTAATGAAAATTATGAGGTGATATTTGTGGAAGCTTCATTGAACATACTAGAGATGAACAATATAAAATGAAATTTTTTTGAGTATAGATACATAGATGTTAATATTACCATTTGAGGATGGTCTCACTCATAATACTGTTATTCAAATAGCTTATTTGAAGAAATGTGGTGTCAATTTTAACTCTTGGATGGAATTGTCACAAAAATAATCGATGATATGGTACCTAAAACTGTATATGTCTGTTTTACATTTGGCTTCACCATGTTAAGACAATTTCCATTAATGGAAATTGGATTTTGAGGATTATATTTGACATCAAATTTTAGAAAATAAAAAATAGTTGTAGTAATATCGAATCATGTAGTGGGACAAAATATCAATGCGAACTAGAAATAAATGGGTTAGAGAAGAAGGTTCTCTATGAGTTGATTTGATGATAGCACATGTAAATGCTGTTGAGGTGATGTAAGGATCCCCAGATAAATGTGATAAGTTCTTCGATGTTTTTGGTCTTTATTTATTGATTTTATATTTTATCATGGGATTTCCATTTGGATGTGATTTATTATTTATTACCACCTTTACCACCCTATATATTTTCAACGATTCTTAATTTTGTCTTGGGTGTATAGGACTTATTATATTTATAATGGTTTTTTCTTATAATTATCATTATTTAAAATGATATTCCCTGTTTTAGATCTTTGATAGGTAGCGAGAATATAAATGTATTAGGTTGAAAATTGTATGTGATTTATTATATATGTGAGGGAATACCTCTCATGTTTGGTTTCTAATGAGATGATATTGAAAAGGTGGTATACCTAATTCATATATGAGGGTGTATATGTCATCATATACAAGAATGTGGGACCAAAATCGACATTGGTAGTATCAAAACTATCTTAATGGTGTGTTTTTTATTCTTCTCGAAAATGGTTTGAAACTGTGAAAATTCTAAAGAAGTTTTAATGGGTAATTTTCCTTAGCTATTTGAGTAATAATTAACAAAACATTACATGTGCATAAAATTTATCACAATAACTCAATGAGTTGATTTTATTTTTGGAATCCTAATACATCGTCGAACAAACCACATATCCTTGTATGTGGAATGTATTTCGATATATATGTAAAAAACCTCTTGTTTCATTTTTTGTTTTAGGTATCAACTTAATATTGGAGATATGGTCTGGCGGGGTTCTTTCTTATATGTTTATTATTCTTAAGGATATATTTATTAATTTGGATAAAAGATAGTTTATTTTATTTCATTATCTGGTTATATAAGTATTATCCAAGGGGCCAGCATTTTTATTTATTTAAGGATGATCCAATATGTAAACTATATTTGTTAGGCTATATATATAGAGTCATATTATATATAGTTTTATGTTACATTTTTATACATGGTTTTGGGATAAAAATTTATAAAATTATTTTTATATATCTATATTATATTGTTATTTTAAATGTTATAATTGGTCATACTTAATTTTTATTATATTTTTTCTTGTCCCTTATCAAATTATTCTGGTGGATTTTCCCCATGACTTATTTACAACTTTTCCACTAGTTTTCAGTTTCTATCTTATACAGAGTCATGAGATAGGTCTCATAATACTCTATTTTATGTTCTATTTTTATGGGTTGGACCAGGTATATTATATTTAATTTGATTTAAAGGAATTGAATATTTTATTACTAGAGACACAATAATATGATCATGGTTATGTATATCATTATTTTAAGTCATTCCATTATTTACTGTTCTAATTAAAATTAAAAAAAATATTTCTTGACCATTCTTAATAGAAATTGTTTAGGAAAAAAATTAATGTTAATGTTTTATTTTAAAATTGACTTTTTATTCTTGGTATTAAAAAAATATCTATTTCATTTTTTATTTGAGTGATAGTGTACATAATCATTAGAGTAATATTATTATATAACATACCCACCACATATATTTACACCAATGATGTACATTTACATTCCACATTGTTTTATATTTTTTTACATGTACAATCTCCCCACCCCGATTGTGGTTTAACCATATAATCCTTATAAATGCTAAGGAGGATTTTATACATGACTATAGACCATGTCTATAATATAATTTCCTCAAACCTCTACATCTAGTTATGATGATAAAATATAATCTTTACCTTTATATATTTCAAACTGATAAACCTGTACCAATATTCACTATCCAAAACATATAACATCAATCTGAATTGTTGGCTCTCTTATATACCCAAGTAACTTTTAAGGTTTATATTGTTTTGAATTATAAATATTAAAGAATAATTTTTTTGATATATAATGGATAATGTTATTAAAATATATTTCATCTCCTATTAAATTCATCTCACATGAAAGTTTTCAATATAGAATTCATTTGAAATTATTCTTCATAACATGGGGAAAACGAAACATATTAAAGGTGACCTTAAAGGATAAATAAGTGTAATCATAATAACAAACAATTCAATTCCATTATTTATGAGAATATAATAATAAGGGAATGAAGAAAAATTCAAATTTCATGAGACTATTATTATATATTTAATTACTCTCAAAACATAAATAATTAAATTGGCGACATGGCATAAATATTTAAAAATATCAAAATTAATAAGAATCAATAATAATGAGATATTTGATGTCAATGATGATCAATATAAATATTAATCAAATAGAAATCATAAGGAATTTTTTTTTCAAACTTATAACTTCCTTATCATGTCACTCTTATAATCACCCGTAAAAATTGTATAACAAAATTGGTAAATTCAAAGAAACTCTTATGAGAAATCAATAACTTGTTAACTATGTCACTTTATTCTATTCATTGGAGAGCTATAATAAACCACTCACCCTTATTTTATAAAATAACCACCAGTCATCAAAAATGTTTTCCAAGATTTTTTTTTTAAAAAGTACATGGAGATTTAATTTTATCATAAAATCATAAAAACCACTAATATTTCATTAATTACATGATTATACATTGGAAACTAATATGATTAATGAAAATATATTTCAAATAATCATAATCAGACTAGACAAAGAATATTTATGGTGTAATTAAAGTAAATCCCCAGTTTAATATATGAAACATCAATGTATTTTTTCATTATTGAATATATATAGTATTAAAATACCATTAAAAATCTTTAGGAAAGTATTTTTTCCAAATGAGAAATCATTTTTCAAAAAAAAATTCACAAAATATTATAAAAACATTTTTCTTTTACGATAACCTTGTAAAAGTTATAATAAATTATTCAATGAGAATTACGATCATGATATCAGGAAAATCGGTTCATGTTCTAAATGTTAAAAACATTCCTTTCAAACTTTTTTTAAAGATTGTAAAAAGTGGCCCACGTTGAAAATGTTAAGAAACAATAATTTAAAATATTATAAAATAAGGATAAATATCATTTAAAATAAATTTTGGAAATAAATTTTTCTAATAAAATAATATTAATAAAATCGTTTTAGAAAATAAGGATATATAATTGAAAGATTCTTGATATAAAAGAAGCCACGGTGAACCTCTCATTGTCACTTGTTCAAAAAATTATGAATAATTTTTTCTCTTTTCCCGTGTAGTGTTAAAAAAAAGGTAAATTATCTTGAAAGATGACCTCATATTGTTTTTAAGACACTTATGTAGGCCTTTGAATATGGATTTTACCCTAGGACCGATGTTTATTGGATATATGTGTCGTTCAAATTTTCATGGACTAATTAATATTTAACCAATTAAATTTTAATATTAAAGAATGAATTTTCTCAAAAATATCTTTAAAATAGAGAAAAAAATTGAGATTTCATATCCATTATTGAGGAAATATTTGGTGGGTTTACCTAGGTGATGCATAAACTCCCTGGTGGGTACTGGTTCCATACCCAGACACATTTTCTTTTCATTTTATTTATTTATTTTTAATCATTTTTCTTTTCCTTTATACCTTTTCTATTTGACCCCATGTACTCCCATTGGGTAGTTTTTTTTACATTAATAATAGAGGAAAGGGTATGAGGAGGCACTACACTGGGATCTCTTCTAGAAGTAGATTGAGGATCTGCGAGTGTGTGGTGTGGATCTAGAGTTATGAATTGGGAGTTTCCTCTTTCAAGAAGACATTTTTATTATTATTTCCCACTAAAAATAACTATATAATATATGTTTTAATGTTTTTAAAGACTCGTTTGGATTTATGTGGATCCATTGATGTTTGATCGAGTATTAATTGGGGGATAAATGAGGGTTCAGACCCATTTTGGGTGTCTTCTATTTGGGAAAATCCATTTATATTACATGTGGTTTAGAAAACACATTTCATGTGTTCATATTGTTCATAATAGATGGATTTTTGGGACAAATCGCTATATACCAATAGTATATTCTATGTTTTGCAAACATTGTGTCTCCTAGTGGCACAAGTTTGGGTAACGTATATTGCTAGATATCATACGAGGTACATAGCATGATTCTTATGTACTATGCATGGCCAAACCACATGGGGTGGTACATAGATAGATACATTTATAAGATTCTATTTTTTGGTACAATACATTCATGTAGTGGTACACATCGAGTGGGGGTGAGCTATAAAGGCAGGTACCCCATGTAGGTTGTATGTCATGTAAAGGGAATAAGTTCAATTTACATTGGGGAATTACTTGGGGAATTTACTATTTCACATGGCTAGGGAAGAACTTTGGGATAACATGTTGAATACCTAAAGTATACACCACATAATTCTCCATCTATAGTAGTTTTCCATGTTTTTCCATGGATCCAAAACTAGATATAATAGGTGTTTATTCTGAGCATTTTTTCATGAAAATCATGATGGTGGAATCCATTCGGAATTTTGTGGCCATCTTGAATGTTTTTTCCTAGTAAATTTCTGTTGGGATATTTTTGTGACGTCTGGTTTCAGAATCCCCTTGGGGGTTGGGATGTGAAAAATGAGGCCAAGGTGACAGTTTTGATCTCATTATTTATGTTTGCCTTGTTGATGATTTTTTTGGAAGAGGTTATTTCATAAGGATCCCTGAATGTGGGTTGATTAATATATAAGAAGAGTTATTAATTTTTCCTTGTGTGCTTGGACTGGTATCATGAGGTTAGAATAGTTGAGGTTAATATTCAACGTTTTATGATTTTATATTTTTAATCCTTAGGGATGGGTTGATGTTATGGAATTATAGTTATGTCTAGGTGTAGTTGGGATTCAAAGATGTGTCTGAGGGAATCTTGAGGATTCAATAATGTGTTGGTTAATAATCATGTGATCTATAGTTTTCATTGTTTTTGTTTGATAATTTATATGTGGGAGGAATTGGATTATTTTTCAAGAGCCCCTCTTAGGCCCTTCTTTTCAGGTGGTCAAATATATTATTGTGAACACCATTATAGTTTTGTTTTTCATTAGATTCCCCTTTTGATTCATTATTAATTTTGGATCTGTTGGAGGACACTGAGGGTAATTTTGGAAATTAATACACTAGGTTTCTCCATTGATTTTGAATGATATATAAGATCACATTATAGGGTGTGCTACTCTTATTGTGGCCTTTGGTCTAGTCGTGGATATATTTACATGTGTGGAACATGTAAATAGATACAAACATGGAGCCTCTAGTTGGGAGTATATTTGTATTGTGACTTGTGGGACCATAAAAGCCTCTAGTTTTAGTTTTTCCATGAGGTATGTTTTGGATAGCCCATGGTTGATATTTTCAGGATAAGGAGATCAATCGAACCAAGAGATGACCTATGATTTTATGGATGAGAGTTTAACAACCTAATACGTTTACTAGTTTGGGATATGGGTTTGAGAATCGGAATAACCTACATCTAGTTGGACTATGGACTTGATATTCAAGGTAGTTTCTTCTTTGGATATTATTTTGATGATTATTATAATATAATACATTAGACTGGTCTTGTTTCCATTGTTTTGATTAGGTTCTCTCTTCTAGTGGATGGATATGGTTAGATTGTCTTAGAGGGATAGTCGAATATCTGGGTGAGTGAAACACCCAACCTGTTGAGTATTCACCCTAGCTAAAATGGGTTCAGTCTCGTGAGGTGTTGAAGAACTCCCAAAGTGTTTTTTTTTTCAATGGATGATATTATTCTCCCCTTTCCATGGATATTGTGGAATAATTTGTTTATGTATGGAGCCCAGGTATTTTTGGGCCTATAGATATTTCACAACTAGTTCTATAGAATTTTTATATAGGAAGGTCCTCTAATTGAGTCAAAAAAGATGTTCATTTCTTGAGTTCATCTCACAATATTGGAGTCCTACATCCTAATAGATGTTCTTTTCCATCAAGATTCCTATGGTAACTCTATGTCTTCTGAAATTTCTTCCAATTCATTTGTACCTTCAAGAGATCCTTTGTAGATTTGGTGAACATGCCTAACTCCAGGGGGCTAGGTGGTCAATGTGATATAAATCCTATGGAATGGGCTCGAGAGAGGGTAAATTTACATCAATAATTAGTCTAGACACCATGGTTGACAATTTTATTGGTTTTCATTATCCCTATTTCATTACATTAAGATGTTATCATTAGGATAGATGTAATTATTTTTCAACTAGGATGGGAATATCATATTTTCATGCACTTGTTAAGACATCAGATTATAGGTTCAACATTTTGGTTTTCCTACTAGATTTATTTCTCACCCCATTTAAGTGAACTATGGTGTGCATGAATACATCTTTTCTGCTTTTAGGTTGGAATATGGGTTTCATGGATGATCAGGTCGAGGACCTATGTTTCTTAATCGAGTTGAGCTGCTCATGTGGAGTCTCAAGATTGAGCTAGTGTAACTAAAGCATTGTAGAATTGGGTATGCCATTTTTATTATAAAAAATAATATATCCTAATATATTTATTTTTATTATTTTTATTTTTTTTATGTGGTCATCTGAGTGAGATACCGACCATTTTTTGTTTTTCATTATTGTGGGACTATATGAATGATGTCACAGTCCATTTATTTGAACATGTGCTTGTTTTTGTTTATTTATTTTGTATACTCTACTGTTTATAATTATGTATGTGTTTTTTTATTTATCCACTATTATTTCAACCTAATCATAGGGTATCATAAACCCACTAAATCTGTTATACCCTCCCTACTAGTTAGTAGCCTCTGGAAGTCGGGAAGGTGATCATATGGCCTTTTGGAGAGCCAGATAGAGTGATGTGTTAGACCAACTCAGATTGGTTCATTAAGAAATAGTGTTATAGTTATTTTATATTATGATTCATATAGTTGGTAAGGAGGAGGTCATGGAATATTTCTAAAATAAGGATTGATATTAGACTAGTGTGTCATGATAACCTTTGCAAATAGAATGTCCATTTTTCTTGGGGATGAAATGTATATTCTTAGATTTAATTTTTATAGTTGTTTGATGTCACCTACTATGATTCACCTCATTTTGTGGATTTATGATTTTTTTGTTATTTTAATACATGGCCATGTGAAATATTCATGTCTTCATGCATCCTTCTGGGATGATTATATTCCAATTAATTATCCATATATGTTTGTGTTTTCATGGAAAATGGATATACAGTTGTTTAAAGTGTTTGACAAGACATATACGGTGCATAACATATAATTAATTGGTGCATTTATAGTCAAATAAACCATTTTTATAGATTTACTTCTGATAACTATGTTTGTGTATCATGGGAATAGTGATTTACTGATGATGTAGATTTTGTACCTTAATCTAGGGATTCATAGAAACACTAGTTCTCCGGTGTGGGATTTGAGTTCCCTTTTATTGGATCGTTTAAGGGAAATAACTCTTGAGAATTATTTTAATAGATCATTATTTTAAATGATGTTGTTGTTTCCCTAATATCCCAGGTTCATGTTGTTATGGATGGAGTTTTTCGTGCAACATGTTTTTGGTCGGGTCTTGTAGAGAGATAGATGTTTCAGCTGTCATTGATTACTGGGGTTGGTATGGTTGTTCGTCCTTGATGGAACCATTGAGGCATACTAACACTGTGATGAGTTATGGAATGAGGATGGATGGTGTTTGAGAAGTGGATCACAGATAGTGATCCCTTTATTATTCATATCATTAAAGGAATGATTTTTTTAGACCTCTGGCCCACCTCTTTTTTTTTTGCGTCTTGAGTTGAACTATGGGAACTTAGTTTGAATCTTATGGATGACGTTCGATGAATGTTTTTAGGGTTTTCTTTTAGTTTATCATGGATTCAGGGAAGTACATACTTATTGAAGTGTAGTGTGGAGGGTTATTTGGTTTCTTAGAACATACCTATTCTATGAGTATAGTTAGTATTTTTTAGTGAAATAACATTTTTTTGTTTGGACATTTCTCAGGTGAGTTCATGTCTTTTTTAGATTTTGAGACTGGTTTAAGGAAATCCTCTAGGTGGAAATTGAACCATATGTTGTTAGATATCTTTAACCACAAATTAAGTTGTTTTTTGAGCACGAAGATTCTTGTTATTTATGATATGGAAGTGAAAACTAGTTTTTAGGATTTTCATGTTGTCTCTTAGGTTAATTTTTTTGGTCACATAAATCTATTATATTAAACACGGTAAGTAGCATGGGCTATGTGTTTATTTGTTTGGAAAGTGGGGAGATGATAATTTTTGTTTTATGGCAGGTATTATAATATAGGTCAGGAAGTAATGTCTCTCATATTGGAAAAGAATCGGGAGGAGGGGGGCTATAAAAACATTCTTTGGATGGATGATATAGTTTTGGTTTTTCTATTGTATGGGTGGGATAATGTTAATTCATTGAACAAAGTGTTTTTAGGGGTGAGAAGTGTTTGTGGTGTGAAATTTTTCAAGCATCATGTCGTCATAGATTGTGAAAATCAATAGAATTAGGAATTTTTTCCAAGGGTTTTAGGGAAATATAGTTAATTATCCTATAATATTATATTGAATAATTTATTTACCACTCTTTTGTTCTTTTAATAGAGTTATTATCCAAGGATATGATTTTTGTTGAAATTTGAGCTACTAAAATTTTAATAGAATATTTAATATTAAATCAATTAAATATTAATTTTGTCACACATTTCTGATCAGTTACATATTTCAAATGAAGTGTCATATATAAATTCTAAATCTATGGTTGAGTTTAAAAAATGGGTTTTTTCTATGTGAGGCATGAACCCATAATGGGAACCAGGCTTGGTTTCGACCCCTCTTCTTTTCTTTTTTCATTTTCTTTTTTCATAATTATTTATTATTTCTTCTATTTACCCTTTTGAAAACAATTAAATCCCTTGGGGTCCTTGGGGTCATCTTTTCGAGAGAGGTGGTTGGAGAGAAGTGGGATAAGGAGGAGGTGGTGTCTCTTGGGGATCTAATCTGGTTGTATATCGAGGCTTGGTGATTGACTGACCAGAATCTATTTTGACGCTTTGTGTAACACCCCGACCCTAGTTACCCAGAGTCGGTGCGTTATTACATAACATTGCCATGATTACAAGTAATCAAGTCCCAAAAGACCAATCAGATTATTAGTCTTGTAAAATATATTGCATACATTAACATTACATTACACTTTCAAACATAAAACACAACATAAATTGTTCTTTGAAAATTCTCTTATTCCCTTTAGCTTAACCCTTCATATCAATCATAATACATTTCTTAGAATCCTAGGAAAATGAAACATAAGAACATGGTGATATCAAACACTCAGTAAGGGTAAGTAATACAATGGAAAATGACATAAATATTAAGCAAGGTGAATAATTGAAACCACATGCCTTTACCAATAATAAACATGAATACTTTTATGGAATTAATATGAGATGATTAAATAATTCCATAATAAAACATAATCATGGGTATTCTACAAGTTTAAGGACCACACGAACCATGAATATTATTTCTAAAATGAGGGAATGTATAATGTTGGACATTCTAAAATAGTTTTTCAAGGCCTTCGCCAAGAAGTCTAAAAATTATTAAGGCCTCGGCCAAAACCATAAATCAAATTGGGAAAGGTCCTTGGCCAATTCCACGTATAGTTATCTCATGAGACCTAACGATGCATCAAGGAGCTATAGAGGGCTCCACCTGTCACTTAATAAGTCCAATACATTCCTCATATGAAAAGGTTTAAACATATCTTAAACATTTATATTAAAACTAGCATATGAAATGTCAATACTTTAACCATAAATCATGAATGGTATAAAAATAGCACATCCACAGTCAAACATACCACAAAAATTTCAATAAAATATGGTATTTTTGTATCATAACAAAACAACTCCAAATAAACATAAAATCCATAAAAGGATGTTGATATAAATGAAATCAAAACTCTTTTTAGAGAAATATCTCTTTTTATTTTGTAATCATTTAAGAGTCATATAATTATAAAATAAAACATTTACTTTGAAAGTATTCTTATAATCTTGTATGGGAAGCTTCGAAGAGTTTATAATGGTATAAAATAACCACACCCTCTGTATAAGTTAAAAAAGACATTCCTACCTTAATTTTGTCAAAAAGGTTAAAAATGACCTTGTTTAGAAAACGAAAGAAATATTTCTTTATAAACATATTATAAAAAGTCAAAAAGGGTATGAATGTCTTTAATCCATATTTTGTAAAATAGTAAGAATGTTTTGAAATACATTTTTAAGAAACATGGATGTGGATGATAAATAGGTCCGAGTAGATAATTATGTATAAACAACCTCGGATAATGAAGAGATTGTGAAATAAACCCTTACCTCATTGTAATCAATCAATTCATGTGAAAAATAGTAAATAACCACCAAATGAATCACATAATATCATGAATATAAAGATAATCATGATAATATATATCAAATGGCAGT
This sequence comes from Viscum album, assembly GCA_963277665.1. NCBI lineage: Eukaryota > Viridiplantae > Streptophyta > Magnoliopsida > Santalales > Viscaceae > Viscum > Viscum album. Next base: position 130,259,919 of record OY728138.1, on the reverse strand, counting down.
ACAAAATACACCACATAAAATAAATAAGTGCTGAACAATGGAAATCTCACAGAATTTAAAATGAGATAAGAAACCCCTTTCCTCGTGTCCAACTTGACCCGTTCATTCTTTAATATCCTGAATAAAAAACTAAAATTAATTCATAGATTCTTAAGAACCCTTTTCAAGTTTATTATTCCATTTATATCACTAATTACCATGTTATAAACATTATGTAATCATTTAAGTTAATACCGTTCGTTTTGTCGATATTTGGCACTTGAGTTAAAAATGAACACCTTATAGTTAAAATTTGTTCACATGGTCAAAAGATAATTATATCCAGAATGCTATTTATGATTTAGATATCATATATATCATATATATCCAGTATATATATGTATTTATAACAGTACATATCATTTTGGGGTAAGAATGAAATGCATCGTTCATGGAGACGATAAGCCTTACGTACACATGAACACTACCTTCATTTCAATTTATTATTTTAATGGAATTAAAACATAATTATACATATATATATTATAATTATAGTATAATATCATATATATTATCATTAACTCCATCTTTTTATATGTAACACCCCGAGCTTCCATGATACGCTTCTCATTCAATAATGCAATAGCTTGCATTGTACGCAACTTCGAGTTCTAAAACACCGCGACTAATCAAAGTAGCCGTTTTGAAGAGTAATAACCACTTTTTAAAATTATAGAAATTTTATATTTCAAAATGGACTTCATTTTTGGATTCAGAATATCTAAATTAGCCTATGTTGAATTTTTGGTATTTTTCTGCGAACTTCCAAATTTTTATGAATAGTGAAAAATACTTAAAACAACTTTTTTAATCCAAATAATTTATAGTGATAAGTTATACTATTGAGTTGTTTTAAAGTATAATTAGAATATATTTTTACCATTTTATCCAATGGTGTTTATTATAATTAATTTCACTTTGAAATTAGACATAAACAATTGTCAATCTTTTGATATATATTATTTCTTAAAAACACGCAATTTGTTGTGACATCAGGAATTAGTTATAAAATTAATTAATGCAACTTATATGTTTCGAATTTCATAAAATAGACATCATTTTTGAATTCGGAATATCAATTATAGCTTAGGGTAAAATTTTGGCATTGTTCTGAAAAACATCAATTTTTGATGAATAGTGAAACCACTAAGTGGTAGTTAAAAAACTGATTTTTCGTTTAAATGAAATATTACCACTTCTGTGGTTTGATTTTCAAAAATCCGACATACATGGTTTTCATTAAGAAGTAAAATGTGGTTCAATGAGATTAAAATAATTTTTTTGTGAATAGTAACTTTTAAGTTCTTAATCGCGATTAGAGGTAATTAGTGTAGTTTAAGTTAAAAATAATGTTTTAATAATATGAGATGATCTTGACACGTGTCCTACCCTCATTGGATGTGCCATTTCCAACCAAGACAATCCATGGGTAAACATGTGGAACCCATGGAGCCACTTTAGTTGGAAAATTACAAAAATACCTTTTATTTAATGTTAAAGTAAAAAATGACACAAACATGAAATGTATTACTAAAACAATTTTTACATGGGGTTATACAAGTCATATTTTTGACTATAAATAGTCATTGGAAATATACAAAGATTTCCTACATCATAGTATTTGTTTTATAATTTTTAGACATTATATAAATTAAATTATTTATGACATCATTATGATGCAGCGATGACCTCATTATTTAATGGTTTTAATAAAATGAAAAGATAATGTAAAGTCCACGGCATAAACTTGTCCAAAGACTATTGTATGGTTATATTTAGAACTATTATCACCTTATCCTAGAATTATATAAGTGTGAGACCTTTATAATCCGAAAAGCATTGTATAATAATGTAAAATTTTCCTTACTTTCCAAGAGTGCCCCTCCTCTCCTCTTATAAAAGGCCCCCACCTCTACCACCTCATTCACACATTCAAACCATTTGGCTCGTCCAACCTCTTCCCAAATACTCTCCCAACTTCCCCCTTACTCCTAGAAGAATCACGTTGGGCAGAAATCTTCCCAAGGAAGCCTTTGGCTCAAATCAAAAGAGTTACCCGATTTTAAGGTAATGTATTCTCTTATGTTATTTTATTTTATTTTGCTTCTCCAACCCCATAAACTCTTTTTATTCAATTATTTTGTAACAAAACCAATATCCTCAATATACTAGGATTTTTTATAAGAAGTATTCTAGATACACTTACACACACCTACATCTAATGGTTATAGAACATACGGTTTCTGTGGATGGCGAATTTCTGCCTCACGAAACGATGATTGTTCAACACTCATAAAACACATTCAAAGGTGGCCATTAAGATGTCACTCTATTTATAAATGATATATAATATGTTTATGTTTTACTTAAGGTTATGTATTTTCATTTATTGCATATCTTTATTATTTCCATTATGGATAAACGCGATATTTTCATTTTAAGAAGTGCGGACTACCGCCCCCTCAAAGTGATTTGAATCGTTAATACCATATGTGGGATGTATAAAGGATGGAGTAAATGATATTATATATGATGTTATACTAGAATTATAATATACCTTTATATCATTATGATTTTATTAAATACGAAATAGAAATGAAAGTAGCGTTCATGCGTACGTACGACTTACCGTCTCCATGAATGGTGCATTTCATTTCTTACCTCTAAATGTTATGGAATATTATAAATGCATGTATATAAGGAATATATATGAGATATATGATATCTATATGATGAATATAATTCTGGATATAATGGATATATCACCACATGAACAACTTGTAATTATAATAATTTTATTTTTGACTCAAGTACCTAAGATCGACAAAATGACCATTATAAACTTTAATAATTACATAATGTTCATAACATGGTAATAAGGGATATAAAAGGAATAATGAACGAGAAAAAGGTTCTTAAGTAAATAGAAATTAACTCTAGTTTATTATTCAGGAGGTTAAAAAACAGTCGAGTCAGGACAAGACGCAAGGTAAGGGAACTTCTTAACCCAATTTCCATTCTTTGGGTTAATCTCCTACTTTCAAATTATGTCATGATATTATAATGTCCTATATTGTATTTGTACTTGATTTATGTGTACTTATAGTGAATACACATTATAGATGTACTTTATTTAAAAAAATGATCTTTTTAAGGACTTCATCTCAATCTCCTTTCATTGAGGCATATTTGGTTTTATACACAACTTTCTTTTATTCGGTGTATAAACCCCTTTGACTTTTATGTTTATTCAAAAGGAATCTTTTTTATATGAAGTGATTTACTAAACTAAAAAAAGGTAATGTTTTTCTTTCCGTACTTATGCGGCGACAACGACTTCTCCGCCGTTGTGACCATTATTTGAGTTTCGGCTTCCTCTACAAGCCATCAATTTATTTAATGAAAAATAAATACAATGTTTTAACTTTCTTTTATTTTGGTATTGAAAATGGTATTGAAAGCGTTTTTATTATATAAATGTGTTGTATTGATATCTTGTGATTGAAATGTGGAAATGTTATGTTTCCTTTATGCATGTTTTATGTGATACGATTATGTTATGGTTTATGATATGTTTAAAACTATTCATATGAGGAATGCATTGGACTTAATAAGTGACAGGTGGAGCCCGCTATAGCTCCTCGATGCATCGGCAGGTCTCATGAGACAAATTAGTGTCTTGGCATGAGGCCTTGACAAAATCTTATTTGTGGTCTTGGCACGAGGCCTTGGCTATGTTGTTATGATAGTCTGGAATTATGCATTCCATCATTATGAAAGTGGTTATTGATATTGCATGTGATTATTCGACCAGTAGAATATCCATGCGAAGAAGTGAATGGAATTATCTCATTTTACTTTTGCCATATTATGTTGAAGTTCAAGTTTAAAAGGATTTTGTTTAGTTATACATTGAATTAAATGTTTATGTTTATTGATGAAAGATTCTACTATATTGTTATCCTTACTGAGCATCTGAGCTCACCCCTTTCAATGTTTTAATATTTTCTAGGATGTGAAGAAGTATTTTAGGAATGACCTACAGGGATAGTCAGAAGAGGATATGAGTGTGGACTATTAAGACTTTGTTATTAGTTTTTCACTTTATGATGTAATGTAAGACTTATGAATGTATCTAGTGTTTCCAAGGCTACTAAACTAATCGGTCATTCGAGACATGATCTTTTGTGATCATGCCAATGTTACTAAGTAATGCACCGAATCTGGGTAGCTGGGGTCGGGGCATTACAGTTGGTATCAGAGGCAGTTTAGTACTAACCTTGGAAGCTAGATTTAGATAAACTCTGATTAGAGCACATAGCCCAAAGATAGACTTTAAGGATTAGTATAGAAGAACTTCCTAGAATTTTGGTATTGTAGAGATGTTGTGAGTTTTCCGAGCAATACATCCCTGTCTGGATACGAGAAGGTAGAGGCGGCTCTGGCAGAGATGTACCTAGGGGTAAAACCAGAAAACACCGCTTTGAGCTAGACTCGAACGTGAACTGGTGCACGACAACGGGCCTTGCTGCACTCTTGGTTATGACACTCTCGGGGGATATGCTTAGGATAATTCTCATATTCTTTACAAACCACTATGAAGGGTTATGAGTATATACTTCTTCAAAGATAACATTTCTTTTTATGATTATGGATTATATCCATAAATAGTTCAATTTATGTAAAGTGTTTTACAAATATGGAATTATGTATTTTATTTCATCAACTAATCTAGTTTATGCCATTGTTTATAAATGGCGCCTAGTGGAAGGAATGGAAACCGTATCAATTCATGCACTTCGTGTAGGGATTTCCCTCCTGCTCAAGATAATTATTGTGGATCTGGAGATACAACTAGTGCTGATCAACTTATTACCATACTGGGAAAACTCACTCAGGTTATGAATAATAACCTTACTCGTATGGATCACCATGATCCACAATGTGGAGGATCAATGTTAGACCTCTTCATGAGGAAACAAACACCAACATTTAATGGGGGTACAAATACATTAGTAGCTGAGCAATGGATAAACTCCTTAGAGAAATAATTCCATGCATTGGGGGGTAGCGAAAGGTAGAAGGTTTTCATGGCAGTTTACCGCCTCACTGGAGATGCCGATCAGTGGTGGTTGCTGATTCAAAACAAAAAGGAAGATGATGACGTATCGAATATGGAATGTAGGGAGTTCAAAGAGATTTTCCTAGAAAAATAATATCCTCGTGACCATCGAGCAGATATGGAAAGACAATTTTTGAGTCTGAGACAAAAGGAGGATGAGAATGTCGCAAAGTATGAGGCCAACCTTACAAGGATAGCGAGGCATGCTGCAGATTATATACGTAACCCAAGAAGTAAGATTGATCATTTATTTGATGGGTTAAAACCATTTCTCCATCGAGCATTAGTCTCACAAACCTTCTCGTCATACGAAGATATTGTCTCATGTTCTATCATGACAGAAAAGGAATTCTCTAAGTCTTATGACAACAAAGTAAAGCAAGAGAAGAAGAGAACGGTGGAACAAGAGACAGATAAATGGAAAAAGGGAAAGAAAGATTTTCCATTATGTGATAATTGTGGAAAGAATCACCCTGGTACTTGCCTAAAAGGAATGGGAGTTTGTTATAAATGTGGAGAAAAAGGTCACCAGGAGTGTGATTGCAAGGGAAAGAAAGAAGCTATCAATGTTGAATGCTACAATGGTAGGGAAATGGGGAATTATTCAAATGAATGTCCTAAGCGTTAGGAAAACATATCTCAGAAAAGGCCAAGGGAACAAGGACAATCTTATGTTGTTACTATAGTTGAAGAAGAATAACTAATGTATTGGTGCTTTTGGACTCATGGATTATATTCTGGTTTTTAGAATAATGTGATATATATATATAAGGATTGTACTGCAGTACTTGTTGATTTCAGTAAGGTTTTTATATGATGAAGGTAATTATATTTTTAGTATGTGACAATAAGAGAAACTTTACTTTGTTTGGGGAATCTGATAAATTGATTTTGGAATTAAGAGACCTTTTAGAGAAAGTCTGGACAGAGGTATTTCAGATAACTATAATGGTTGGAGTGGATTAAGATGATCTTTGGATAGTATTGTTTAAGGTTAAAAAATTTATGTAGATCATTTTTGGAATATTATAATACTATAGTTTTAGGAAAAGAACAACCTGCAGGGTGGGGCATAACCCGTCGCGTCGGACAAAGATGCAGGAATCGAACCCACAACCATAGTGCGACAGACCTTTATTTCCTACCACTAGCCTACATGATGTCCCTGGTTATTACAAAATAATTTTACTAATCTAAATGGTATGTGTTAACATTTGGAACCTTATACAATTAGGATAAGTATAATATTTTTGAGTTCTATTATCTTTTTGTGTGAAAGATGAGTTGAATGTTAAAACTCTAATTGTCAAGAATAAATATATATATACCTATCTCTTTTTCAATTAATAAATCAATTCTTAAACTTTAGTAAAGGGATATTAAAACAAAAAAATGTGTTTTCCTAATACCTTATGTCTTGTTGAACTGATGATATTTTAAATCAACATAGATTGAAGGCTTTGAGGCCCTCAATTTGACTGTTGATTGTGATTGATGACCACAATCACTCCCTACAAATATTTACATTTTTCCTCCAATTGTATATCTCTAATTTCCACCAATGTTCTCCTAATCGAGATCATAATTGGGTGGTGACTTTTTCATTTCCCTTTCCCTCTTATTAAGACTAAATTTTATTAATCATATTTCCGATGTGGGTTTTCCACAAAGGTATTTTCTCTTTTCAACCTTTTATTTTCAAAGAAAAATTTCAAATTGCAAGGACGCAATTTATTGAAGGAGGGGAGAATGTAACACCCCGAGCTTCCATGATACACTTCTCATTCAATAATGAAATAGCTTGCATTGTACGCAACTTCGATTTCTAAAAAACCGTGACTAATCAAAGTAGCCATTATGAAGAGTAATAACCACTTTTTAAAATTATAGAAATTTTATATTTCAATATGGACTTCAATTTTGGATTCGGAATATCGAAATTAGCCTATGTTGAATTTTAGGTATTTTTCTAAGAACATCCAAATTTTTATGAATAGTGAAAAATACTTAAAACAACTTTTTTAATCAAAATAATTTATGGTGATAAGTTATACTATTGAGTGGTTTTAAAGTATAATTATAATATATTTTTACCATTTTATCCAATGGTGTTCATTAGAATTAATTTCACTTTGAAATTAGACATAAACAATTGTCAATCTTTTGATATATATTGTTTTTTAAAAACACGCTATTTGTTGTGACAACGGGAATTAATTATAAAATTAATTAATGCAACTTATATGTTTGGAATTTCATAAAATAGACATCATTATTGAATTCGGAATATCAATTATAGCTTAGGGTGAAAGTTTGGCATTGTTCTGAAAAACTTCAATTTTTGATGAATAGTGAAACCACTAAGTGGTAGTTAAAAGACTGATTTTTCGTTTAAATGAAATATTAACACTTCTATGGTTTGATTTTCAAAAATCCTACATACATGGTTTTCATTAAGAAGTAAAATTTGGTTAAATTAGATTAAAATAATTATTTGGTGAATAGTAACTTTTAAGTTCTTAATCGCGATTAGAGGTAATTAGTGTTGTTTAAGTTAAAAATAATGTTTTAATAATATGAGATGAGCTAGAAACATGTCCTACCCTCATTGGATGTTCTATGGCCGACCAAGAAAATCCATGGGTCAACTTGGGGAACCCATGGAGCCACTTATTTGGAAAATGACATAAATACCGTTTATTTAATGTTAAAGTAAAAAATGACACAAACATGAAATGTTTTACTAAAACAATTTTTACATGGGGTTATACAAGTCATACTTTTGACTATAAATATTAATTGTAAATCTAAAACTATTTCCTACATCATAGTATTTTTTTTTATAATTTTTAGACATTAAATAAATTAAATTATTTATGACATCATTATGATGCAGCGATGACCTCATTATTTAACGATTTCAATAAAAAGAAAAGATAATGTAAAATCCAAGGCTTACACTTGTCCAAAGACTATTGTATGGGTATATTTGGGACCCTTATCACCTTATCCTAGAATTATATAAGTGTGGGACCTTTAGAATCCGAAAAGCATTGTATAATAATGTAAAATTTCCTTACTTTCCAAGAGTGCCCCTCCTCTCCTCTTATAAAAGGCCCCCACCTCTACCACCTCATTCACACTTTCAAACCATTTGGCTCGGCCAAACTCTGCCGAAATACTCTCCCAACATCCCCCCACCTTACTCCTAAAAGCCTCACTTTGGGCAGAATGCTTCCCAAGGAAGCCTTTGGCTCAAATCAAAAGAGTTACCCGATTTTAAGGTAATGTCTTCTCTTATGTTATTTTGTTTTATTTTTCTTCTCCAACCCCATAAACTCTTTTTATTCATTTCTTTTATAACAACACAAGTATACTAAATATACTAGGATTTCGTTATAAGAAGGATTCTAGATACACTTACACACACCTACATCTAATGGTTAAAGAACATACAGTTTCTGTGGATGGCGAATTTCTGCATCACGAAACGATGATTGTTCAACACTCATAAAACACCTTAAAAGGTGGCCATTAAGATGTCACTCTATTTATAAATGATATATAATATTATTATGTTTTACTTAAGGTTCTGTATTTTCATTTATTGCATAACTTTATTATTTCCATTATGGGTAAATGTGATATTTTCATTTTAGGAAGTGCGGACTACCGGCCCCTCAAAGTGATTTGAATCGTTAATACCATATGTGGGATGTATAAAGGATGGAGTAAATGATATTACATATGATTTTATACTAGAATTATAATATACCTTTATATCATTATTATTTCATTAAATACGAAATAGAAATGAAAGTAACGTTCATGCGTATGTACGACTTACCGTCTCCATGAATGGTGCATTTCATTTCTTACCTCTAAACGTTACGGAATATTATAAATGCATGTATATACTGGATATATATGAGATATATGATATCTATATCATGAATATAATTCTGGATATAATGGATATATCACCACATGAACAACTTGTAACTATAAGAATTTTATTTTTGACTCAAGTACCTAAGATAGACAAAATGACCGTTATAAACTTTAATAATTACATAATGATCATAACATGGTAATAATGGATATAAAAGGAATAAAGAACATTAAAAAGGTTCTTAAGTAAATAGAAATTAACTCTAGTTTATTATTCAGGAGGTTAAAGAACGGTCGATCCAGGACAAGACGCAAGGTAAGGGAACTTCTTAACCCAATTTCCATTCTTTGGGTTAATCTCCTACTTTCAAATTATGTCATGATATTATTATGTCTTATCTTGTATTTGTACTTGATTTATGTGTACTTATGGTGAATACACATTATAGATGTACTTTATTTAAAAAAATCATCTTTTTAAGGACTTCGTCTCAATCCCCTTTCATTGAGGCATATTTGGTTTTATACACAACTTTCTTTTATACGGTGTATAAACCCCTTCGACTTTTACGTTTATTCAAAAGGAATATTTTTTATACGAAGAATTTTGCTAAATGAAAAAAAGCGAATGTTTTTATTTCCGTACTTATGCGGCGACAACGACTTCTCCGCCGCCGTGACCATTATTTGAGTTTCGACTTCCTCTACAAGCCATCATTTTTTTAATGAAAAATAAATACAAAGTTTTAACTTTCTTTTATTTTGGTATTAAAAATGGTTTTGAAAGCATTTTTATTATATCAATGTGTTGTATTGATATCTTGTGATTTAAATGTGGAAATTTTATGTTTCCTTTATGCATGTTTTATGTGATACGATTATGTTATGGTTTATGATATGTTTAAACCTATTCATATGAGGAATGCATTGGACTTAATAAGTGATGGGTGGAGCCCGCTATAGCTCCTCGATGCATCGGAAGGTCTCATGAGACAAACTAGTGTCTTGGAACGAGTCCTTGACAAAATCTTATTTGTGGTCTTGGCACGAGGCATTTGCTATGTGGTTATGATAGTATGGCATTATGCATTCCATCATTATGAAAGTGGTTATTGATATTTCATGTGATTATTTGACCAGTAGAATATCCATGCGAAGAAGTGAATGGAATTATCTCATATTACTTTTGCCATATTATGTTGAAGTTCAAGTTTAAAAGGATTTTTTTAGTTATACATTGCCTTAAATGTTTATGTTTATTGATGAAAGATTCTGCTATATTGTTATCCTTACTGAGCATCTGAGCTCACCCCTTTCAATGTTTTAATATTTTCCAGGATGTGAAGAATTATTTTAGGAATGACCTGCAGGGATAGTCAGAAGAGGATATGAGTGTGGACTATGAAGACTTTGTTATTAGTTTTTCACTTTATGATGTAATGTAAGACTTATGAATGTATCTAGTGTTTCCAAGGCTACTAAACTAATTGGTCTTTCGAGACATGATCTTTTGTGATCATGCCAATGTTAGGAAGTAATGCACCGACTCTAGGTAGCTGGGGTCGGGGCGTTACAGTTGGTACCATAGGCAGTTTAGTACTAACCTTGGAAGCAAGATTTAGATAAACTCTGATTAGAGGACATAACCCGAAGATAGACTTTAAGGATTAGTATAGAACAACTTCCTAGAATTTTGGTATTGTAGAGATGTTGTGAGTTTTCCGAGCAATACATCCCTGTCTTTGGAGACTTGATCTTTTTTTATCATGCCAATGTTACGATGTAATGCACCGAATCTGGGTAGCTAGGGTCGGGGCGTTACATTATACGTCCCACATATGTTATTAACGAGTCATATCACTTTGAGGGGGCTGTAGTCCGCACTTCCTCAAATGAAATTATCGTGTTTACCCATACTAGAAACCATTGAGGCATGCTATAAAATAAAAATAATTAAGAATGAAGAAAACATAAACATAATATATATATCATATATAAATATAGTTCCATCATAATGGCCACCATGAGAGGCGGTAGGATGTAATTGAACAATCATCATTTCGTGAGGCGTTAGTTTGTCATCCACAGAAACAATATGTTCTTCACCAATTAGATGGAGGTGTGTGTAAGTGTAATTCAAATACTTCTCATAACAAAATAATAGTATATTTAGGATACTGGTTATGTTATAACATAAAGGAATATAAAGAGTTTAGGGTTTGGAGGAGTAAAATAGAAGAAAAGAAGCTAAGAGAAATTGTTACCTTTAATTTGGGTAACTCCCTTTTGTTTAAATCAAAAAGGAACCTTGAAGTGCCTTATGACTAATGTAAGGCTTCTAGGAGGAGGAAAGGGATGTAGGGATCTTAATTGGGAAGATTTTGGATGAGCCAAAAGGTTTGAGAGGTGTGAGGAATTGGTTAAAAGTGGTTTCCTTTTATAAGGGGAGGAGGGGCTCTTTAGAAAAAACATAAAGTATTATTTTATAATAAATTCATATTCGCTTTATAATGTTTACAAGTAAGATTATTTAAAAAATAATGTGGGTATGGGTCGAAAGACACTGAACCAATAGGTTTTAGGCAAATTTGTGTCACTATTTTACCCTTATCTTTTAGATTAAACTCTTAGTTAAATAGTTGGACATTTACCATGTCTCTTTGTATTTTTATATTATATAGTTAATAAACTTACTATAAAATGCCCAGAGAACCCCAAGTGGTTCATTAATCACATACCTATCATTATATATGTCCTTTGGAAAAATCTTAGTTTTTTAGAAATATTATATCAATTAATAATATAATATTTGTTTTAAAAACTCTTTTATGTCAATTTTGACAATATTTAATAAATGATTTTTCTTATAGTCTTAATAACTGTATTAATTCTAAAAAAATTAATTTAATCAATCCTAACATGTCATATTAACCAATAAATATTTTTTAATTCATTAAAATTCTCAAATTATATTTATTTGGGTATTTATAATATAAATTATATTAATATTTCACTAATAAGGTAATTACTACATCATCATTATGTTATAAATAAATTACCTTATTTAATTTCTAAAAATTATAAATAAAATACCATTATGTATCAAATCTTTATATATTTATAATTAATATTAATAGTCTAAAATATAACATACATAACCCCATGTAAAAAATAATTTACTAAAAGGTATTCGTTTGTGTCATTTTTGTCTTTACATTAAATTAATTAATCTAAAGAGTCATTATCACTCTCATGTGGCTCCATGGGGTCCCAAAATATTCCCAAGGATTCCCATGGTCGGCCATGACTCATCCAATAATTCTAGGACAATTGTTAAGGTTATGTTGTATTATTATAATATAATTTGTTACTTGAATTACTTTATTTACCTTTAACCGCGGTAAATAAAAGTAAAAAGTTACTATTCACTAAAAATTATTTTTATCTTATTGAACCACATTTTACTCCATGATATTGACTGTGTCACTTGTATTATCTAAATTCCAATCATATAAGGGTTAAAATTACGTTTTATGTGAATTTTTAAATTCTCCTAGGAGGTGGGTAAAAGATGGTGAAAAGTTCAATAAATTTTTATATATCTAAAATTATTATAATAGGACTAAAATGAATTAAATTGAACTTATATAGGTATTATTTATCTATTTTTACATAAAATAAATTTAAATAAAATAAATAATTATTTAAATAAAAATTCGGTTTTAAACTATAACTCAATGTTTTTCACTATTCATAAAAAATTAAAAGTTTTCAGAAAAATACCAAAAATTTACCCCAATCTAATTTTGATATTCCAAACTCAATAATAAAGTATATTTTATGAAATTCAAAACATATAAGTTTCATTTATTAATTTAAAATTAATTCCCACTGTCAAAACCAAAAGGCGTATTTTTAAGAAACAATAACTATAAAAATATTGACACTTGTTTTTGTCCAATTTCAATGTGAAATTACCTAAAAGGACTATAATTGGGTTAAAAGGTAAAAATAAAATCTATTTATACTTCCAAACCGTTAAAAATTATAATTTAACACTATAAATTATTTTGATTAAAAAATTTGTTTTCAGTTAACATATATTATTTTTCACTATTCACCCAAATATGAAAGTTAATAGAAAAACACCAAAACAATATTGAAACTAAATTTTTATGTCCCAATTCTAAATAAGAATTTTATTTTGTCAAATTGAATATATAAAAGTTTCAAATATTGGATTTAAAAATGGTTCACCCTCAAAAGGTGGCAAAATTGCATTTTCTGAAAAAAAAACTACTTTTATCAAAAATAAAAATGAATTTGATCTTACATTATGTATAAGAAACTCATAATATGGATTCTAAAATTATAATTATTATATAAAGATTAAAATTCAGTTAATACTATTCATAACTGCTTTTCAACGACTAGTTTGGTAAGTCGTGGTGTGCTTGAACTTGGTTTTGCGTGTAGTGCAAGTTATTTAATTTCTTTGAATAACTAACGCACTATGAAATCTTAGGGTGTTACACTTTTGTGGTTTCTAACTTGTGTTTATATAATTTTACTATTTTCACTATATATCCTATATCATAACCAATTTAGAGTTTTTAAATCCTTCAATGGGTTTTTTGGACCCCATATGGGTCAATCATGGATTAATCGGGGGAACAATGGTTTTGGACCATTGAGGAGGCTCTCTGTTCACAAAAATCCATGTACATGTTATGTGGTTTAGAGAAAAAATTCCATGTTTCATTATTATTCATAAAATATGTGTTCTTAGGATATATGAAATATAGCAAGGGAAATTCCATGTAGTGGAGACTAGAGGTTTGTTGGGGACACGTAGACGTGTAAGGAACATAACCGGTTCCTTTTTGAGGTACATAGAAGACATGTATTGTTTTTTCTCAACATCATGTGAGGGTACATGACAACGTACATTGAAATGAACCTAGTTCCGAGTATAAATCATATTTGGGGATTAACATTCCATGTTGTTGGGTGTTTTACACATCGAGTGGTGCTGTGTAACATAGATAAGAACCCTGTGTAGAGTATATGATCTGTACAGGGTACACATGCAATGTACTTTGGTAAATTAAATTTCGAGTGTCCTATGGAACATGTTCTAGGAGGACCATTCTGGTTACATGTCATGTAATTGAAGTACACACTGTGTACTTCTCTTTCTTTAGTATGTTTTGGATACTTTTAACCTCTAGATATAGAATTGTAAAAGGAGGAGTCTATTTGAGTGTTTTTATTCATTGATCGTGATGGAGGAATACTTTCAACATTTAGAGGCTTTATATATGGTTTTATTGTTTAATGAAACTATGTTAGTGGATTACCTTGAGTAATGGTTTTAGAATCTTCCTGAGGGTTGGAATGTGAGTTTTGAGGCATGAGTGGGGATTTTGGGCTCATTAGATTTTTCGGGGTTGTGGATTTATGGACAATTTGGTTCATTATTCTTTAAGATAGATCTTGGAAGGTAGGATAAATAGTATCTCTATTTAGATACTTTCTTTTCCATGTATCTCAGGGTAGGTTTCTCAGGAATAATGTAGCTAATGTTTATACCCTATGTTTCAAGATCTAATATGTTTAATCCTTTGGGCTAGGTTGACACAATGATATTGTAGTTGCTGTAGGGTGTAATTTTGATACTGAGATGAGTGTGTGGGACTATTGAGGATTCTCTACTGGGAGTTTTAATAACTATATTATTAGTTTTTTCCGTAGTTTCTTGTTGATAATTCCTCTATGGAATGGTTTGGATTATGTGGAGGAGAACTTATTGAGTCTTTCTTTTAAGGTGGTCTTGGGGACCACTCTGAATTCCCTTGTACGTGTTTTGTGATTTGGTTACCCCTTTGGAAGTGTTTTTTTAATGTCGATCAGTTAGAGGACATTGAGAGAGCTTTGGGATGTTTCTACATAGGTCATGTTCAAGAGTTTCGATGACCTTGAAGAACCCCTTAGTGGGATCCTACAATTTCTTGTGCCTTTTGGACTTTGTGGATCTATAAATTGGTGTGGCCTAATATATTGTGTGTATAAATAGAGTAACTATTATGATGTCTCTTTGTGATATGACATTAAAGACCATGGGACCACCATATTTTTTTAGACCTACGGTGGATCATAGAGAGTCCAAGTTTTTGTTTATTAGCTAGGGAGAAAGTGGGGACTAATATAAGAATTATTCTTTGTTTTAAAAGCATTGATCAACATTACTAGATCAGTTTTTTGGATGGTGGGTTCAAGAGTTTTACCTCCCCATGTTGTCTTGTCCTTTTTCTATGATGTGTGATGTACATTCTACTAAATAATTTGGTTCATAGAGGACTCCCTAGGGATACATTAAACTATGAGTTGGACCTGAGTTTTGATATAGAAATCTCTTCAATTGGATATATGTGATTAGAAGGTCTTAGAGAGATAATGGATTATATGGGTGAGTGCATCACCCCTCATGTTTTGTTTTCACCCAATCTTGAATGCCATAAATATCTTGAAATGTCAAGGAAATTGTGAAGTGACTTTCTTTCCATAGATTAGGTTTTACTCTTAGTACCATTGAAGTTGTGCGGACTTTTTTTTATATACAGATCCAATGTATCTTTAGAGACCATTTCTAGTGTCCTATTAATTATATATGACTTCATGACTAATATGTTCTCTAGTTATATTGACCTGTATGTTTTATTTCCATTTTATAATTCTTTATTGGATCCCTAGAGCTCGATATACATTCTTGATCTTGTGGTAATCTATAGGTATTCACTTAGGTCCAGTATTCAAGCCTCTTTATTTCAGAATCTTGTACCTCATTTATATATTTGGAGGATGCATCTGATTTCATGTTTTGGGGTGTTCCACAAGTTACAAATCCTCTACCATGGCCCATTTCATAGGAATATTTAACTCAAGTGTCACGGTAGAACCTATGGTTGGTTGTTTTCTAGGATTTTGTTCAGACCCTTTTCTCAAGAAGTTTATCATTTTATTCCAACTTCTACTAGTTTTATACTATATTTGGAATATCATATGTGAATTCAAATGTTATGAAAAATATTATAGACTCTCTATGACAACCTATAAATTTCATACACATTATTTACTTATTTATTGAATAATGATATTTTTAATACAATCCTTGAAGATCCTGATGCCTAGTCTCTTTGGGAAATAGTTACATATCATACAAAAATGTATCTTAAATTAAATTACATAAACTAAAAATCAATAAAATTATATTAAATTTCATTGATCTTCAAAAAATGAATTGGATAACATAGGGACATACATAAGAAAAGGGTGGGATATAAATCGAAGTAAGGGAATAATCAAATAATAACATGATTAATGTAATATATGTGGGAAATTAGGTGTTTCTAGGTAACATAAGAGGTTTGTAAATAATAAACAAGAACATTGAAGTAGTAGTCACCATCTCTTTACAATCATAGAAATTACATAACATTTTTATAATACTTAAACAATATAAAAAAATATTCCCAAAGAGAGTAGTTTTTATAGTTCCTTTGGAAGCATGGAAACATAAATACTAGTACATATGTGAGCTACATCATCTCTAACTAAGTTCTTCTGGAATAAAACCCTTATTAGACATATCAAAAATAGTACATATCATCATAACTTGGAGGAAATAAATCATTAAAGGGGTGAGCTCAAATGATCAGTAAGGGTAAATAAGAGAGGCATATAAGAATTAACATTAGTATAATGGTATGATAATTTGATCATGAAAATAGAAGATCATGCTTTATGTATTTAAGATCAAAAAATAGATCATGGAATAAATATCAGATTTTCATTGGACCAGAATCATATGAAATAAAGAGAGTAATATATTAAAGAATAAAATAGGTGTAAGAAAATTGAATTGTTAAAACACATAAGCATATAATTATTTCCATAGTAGCCAAGGACCAATTCTAAGACCATCTTAGTAGAAAATATCATTTACTAATCTGATTAAACTATTATTCTAGAACTATTTTTCTAAACTAAGTAAACCCTTGTTCTAGTAATGTCTATCACATGAGATATAAATCTCTACCCAATGCATTGTACGGAGATATAGGTTCCACTAGTCACATAGTGAAATCATAAATACATGTTCCATAAAATCATGAATAAACATATCATAACCCATTTGATGAAATGAGCATCATAAACATGAAAACATGTCATAACTTTTGGAAAGAGTCATGTTCTATAATTATTTCATCATAAATATAACCCATGAAAAGAAGTGGGTTTCAAAAGAATAAAACATGTAAAAGAGAAACATGTTTCATAAATATATTACCCATGAATAATTAATTGGTTTCTTAAACACCATAAAATTAAGAATAACTCATTCGTAGAAATTTTATGAATAGATCATTAGATAATTTCCTAGAAGGTATGAGTAACATCAATAAATGTCATCTTATCTGGAAAATATTTCTAAAATAACCTCCAAAATAGTTTCTTGAGGAAAATATCCTTTCTTATTTCAAAAAAGGCTTTTAGTAAGAATTTTTTTTAAAACCATTTTTGTAGATAATCACTTGAAAACTAATAAAGAAGACATGAAATCATTTTGAAAAGAAATATTTTTTCATGAAAACATTTATAATAAGCTTCAAAACCTATTAAAAACTTTTTCCAAGAAAATACATTGAAAATTTGAAAGGAATAACTAATATTTTATGAAAAACATTTGTTTAAAAATACTTTGAAAAACTATAAATAAATTTTAAAAATGTTTTGAAAATCAATTTTCATGAAAATTTATAGAAGAATCATGAATGAAATTCAAAAACCATTTCATTGAAAACACTTTAAAACATCTAAATAAGAGTTGAAAACATTTTGAAGACCATTTTCATTGAAAATATATTTTAAAAACAGTTTCTTAGTGATGATCATTTAAAAAATTTAAAGCCAGTTACGAAGAAATGACGGTACTAATTCCATACATATTGTATGAGGTCAATAGAACATTACTTTTGCATGGTAAAAAGTATAGAAATGTTCCTGGTTTGTAAAGAGACAACAAGATTCTCTTGAATAGATTGGTAAGAGAAAAAAGGTATAAAAAATTATTTTATATATTATAGGGGATTGATATAATATTTTTGGAATCTCTTTTCAGAAAACATAGTTTTCCAACCGAAGAGAGGGTAAAGTCGAGGTTTCATAAAAAACACTTTCTTAATTAACATAGGTACCAAAGAGTATAAAATGGTAAAATTAGAGGATTATTTCATGAAATAACATAGTATAAGTATAGTAATGAATATTCTTAGGATATGGATCATAATATTTCATAAATGTAATCGTAAACAAACACAATCTCAAAAAATAATGAGACTATCTCAATAAACTCTTATAACATGGTATATTGGCATAATGATCTCTATTAATGGAAATGAAGTTAAACAAATCATATAATATCACAAAAATATTTATATTAATGATATGGAATGAAAAATGGTAGTATATCAACCTCAAAAATGTGTTTAGGTGCATGAGAAAACATGAGTCTCCTAAAAGGAAAATTGTGACAAAAACATTTTTACCAATTTGGTAACATTTGAAACATAAACCCCATAAAATAAGGATCATAAAATGGAAAAGTGAGTACCTATAAATTTATGTAGAAGTTACATAGAATAAAATCACGGTTAGTGATTACGCCACACAAAATTAAATAGTGTCAAACATAGCTTGTATCTTACAGAAAGAAAAAATGAGATGAAATCCCCTTACCATGTGTCTAGACTCTCTCATTCTCATACTAGTATAATTTATAACATATATATGTTTATTATACATCTCTTATAGAATCATATTATTATATCTATTAAATATCGTTTCATTATAATCTTATATTACCCACTTGTTAATGATCCTATGTCAAGGTTTCACATTATGTTATATTCTCTTTATTCATCCCATGTGTCTTAATTTGCTATATCATTTATTATTATACATATAAGATGATTCAAAAATGAAAAAAATGGTATAAATACCTTGTATATATAGTATAATTATATTATTATAATCTATATCCTAATGATGTATGTAATGGAATACACCATTCAGGGAGACGGTAATCCATACGTACGCATGAACATTATTTTCCATTACTATTATCATATTGAAAGAATGTATGTAAATCACATATGTATACACATGTATGTATATATATATATATAATTATTAAATTATCATGAATATATCATATATATAATACAATTTCATTAAACCCATTTTTAACACATTCTTTGTGGTGTGTGAACAAATCACATCACTTTGAGGGGCAGTAGTCCGCACTCCCTCAAATGAGATTATCGTAATAACACCAAATAGATGGTAAAAATATGTGTGTTGTAAAAAGAATACATAATATTAAAGAAATAAAAAATATAATACGATTCATATATAAATATAGATTCAATCATAATGGCCACCATGACTGGTGGTAAAGGATAAATAAAAAGTCACCTTGTTGGGGGGCAGTAGTTCATCGTACATAGAAACAGTATGTTCAAAATACATTAGATAGTGGTGTGTATAATTGTATGTCAGAAACATTTCATAAAGGCATCTTAGTATATATAGGATAATGTTTTTATCACACAAGAAGGTAATAAATAGATTAGAGGTGGTGGAGAAGGAAAGTAAAGTAAATTAGCTTGAGAGAAGATGTTACCTCTTAATCGGCTAACTTCTTTAGGTTTGTGCTAAAATAATTGCTTGAGAGGATTTCTTCCTAAAGAAAGGGTTCAAGGAAAAAGGGAGGATTTTTTAGAGTCCACCTGGGAAGATCTTGGATGAGCGTAAAAGGTCTTTGATGTGTGAGGAATTGGTAGTGTGCATTTCTTTTTATAGTGTAGGGGGAGTGGCACTTTTTTAAATAAAAAACAATATTCAATAATTGGTGGCCTATAATAACTAAAGTTCCACCAAAATTGAAAACTAATGGAGTAAATAAGAAGAATGGTTGATAAAAACCACATCCACACAAAAATATTTTCGTTTTATTTATTTTTTACTTAACTTATGTGATTAACTGGGAAGAATATAGGATGTCTATAAATTCTAAATCATTTTATAAGAATCAATTAAATAAAATTAAAAATAATGTCGATATAAACATTATTTGTTTAATAATAATTTTAAGATATCAATATTATATTGGAATTGAAATATATTAGTTTTATAGGTGTGTGACATGATATATTATTCTATAAAAATAAATAAAAACGACAATTCAATCAATTAACATCACTTTTAATATTTATAGTATCATTTATTTTTGTTAGTTATTAAGTAAATAATAATTTTATTGATGTTTCTTAAGTGTTTTATGTACATAAAAAATATTAACGTTTTAATAAATTTATTATGATAAAAATAACCCATATATATATCAAAAGGATATATATTTAATCTAAAATATGATGTTTTGTACATATATCAAAGTTCTATAAATGTTGGAGGTAATGAAAGTTCTCTTTAGGACTTTTTGCTTACTCACAATTTTGTATAGGGAACAACCATTTAATAATATTTGAATAACCCATATATTTTTAACTATGGGGGAAAATTGTAAAATTTTGGTAACCTATGACTTTTGGAAAAGTTTAGAAGTTATTTTGTTCCTTAATATTAATGCTTTGTCCCTTATTAAGCTTAATTGTTCCTTAATCACCGTAATTAATTTTAATCACATTCAGTAATTATTTTTGTCAAAGAATTATGTTTATCTTATTGGATCCAAAATATCATACTAATTATATCATTGTATGTCATATTTTCAAAATTCTAATCACATAAGTGAAATAATTAAGATTAATTATAATTCGAGAGATGAGGTGAAATAATGGGTTTTTATAGAAGAAAAATGTTCAAAAGTTTGTTAAGATTTAATATTCAATTTAAAAGTGAAATTGATTATAATTTATTAAATTTTATTAGTAGATTTAATAATCATCTAATTTTACCTTAAAAGAATTTATAATCTCATTTATCATTAATAATTAATTAAAGAAAAGAAATCAATAACGAAAAATTAGTATTTTTCAATATTCATCTTAAAATGAAGCCTTTCAAAAAATCCCAAAAATTCATCCTAGGATAGTTTCAATGATATGAATTCAAAAATTAAGTTTATTTTATCAAATTTAATTACTAAATGTATGTGTATTACTTTTATTATTAAAATTGATTCATTCAAAAAATAATTTTTTCACAAAAAATAACATTACCAAAAATATTATCTTTCAATATCAATATGTTTTATTTATATAAAAATTATATAAATATTTTGTATTAATAATATTAATGACTAGGTTATAATTATGTTATTTAAATAATTAGAATAGAATAATTATTTGTTTCGTAGAAACTCAGTATTGTGTGTGTCATACGCCAAGTAGACATTGCTTGTAGTGCAAGACTAGTTGGCATTGCATGTATCCCAAGCCAAGAAGGTATTGAGTGTAAAATAAATTTTTGAATTAGTGTTTTAATATATATATATATATATATATATATATCTATTTATAGTGTCATGTTAAATAAAAAACATTGAAAGGTCAAATTAATTTGAAAAAAAATAATTCTAAAAATCTCAAGGTGTTACAAAAGAAATATATAAGATGATAACACAAAAAAATCATGGGAATATAAAACAAAATAAAACATGAAAAAATAATCATATGTCAAGAATAAAAACCTAAAAATTAGAATATAGTGCTCTTATGATAACCTCCTAGGAAAAATTCATGATATCTCATCAGATAAAATCATTAACCAATGCATATAAGGGATATACTGTTTTCAGACCACCCATCACAGTTATATTACATACACTCATTGGATTTCAAAATATATCATTAAAAATAAGAATATATTTCTTAAATTTGGACCCTATGAATAAAAATTGTGTGTTGAATACATATAGTTCCTTTATAAATAAATTATATGTATATCTATGTGAATACCCTTGAGTGAAAATAGAGATGTTTATTCTTTACACAGATGTTAAGAATTAGAAATCATAGGATAATATTGGAATCATAATGGGGGTACATAAAGATTCATGAAATATTAAAATGAGAGTGAAAGGGGCCTCTCTTAACTTGTACACCATAATTTTAGTAATAAGTATGTGTAGAACTATATCCCATCATGAAAATTAGAAATCAAATGTTGTAATATAAAGAACATGCTTGAATAAATATGAGAGTGAGAGGATAAATTACCATGAGGGGTACTTATCAATTCTTGGGGGGATTCTTAAGAGATTTTGAACACATTTGGAGTGATCTATATAGGTAATATATGTTAACATGAATGACCCAAAGGTTTTTTGAGAACTGTAATGGGATTTTGGTTGTCTTTTTTATAGAAAAATAAATGATAATAAATTATAAATTGTTAAACATAGTATTTGGACACTATATGATAAATTAATTAAAAATAAAAAACCATATTATGGGTTTCTTACAAAATTTATAAAAAATTGGACTGTATTTCATTATTTTATTATTATATGAACTGAAACCCTTGAAATAATACTTTGGTATTTTTTAAGTGACACATTTTTATAAATAATTTGTTTTAAAAGATTAAAATATAATATAATATTAGAGGATTCATCAAAGGTTTATAAAATTTATAAAATAACATCAAACAGAAATATGTTATAGCTTAAACATGATTTTTTCAATGGATACTCTTTACAGTATAAATTTCATCACTTTTGGGATTTTATGATGTCATAATACCTAATATAATTATTTTTTACCCAAAAATTAGGATGTCTAAAAAACTTATGAAAAAGTCACCATTGGATAATTTCAATGTGATGTTTTAGGAAATAATATTTTTATCAAAATAATTCTATTGATTTTATATTTTATATTTTTAAATAAAAAAATTTTATATTGAATTTTTTTTTAATAATAATATCATTTTCCCAAAACTTATAATAATTATATATGATTACATAAAAATGTGTTATCATTTATATTTAATAAAAATTATTTGATCATTCTATTTTATAAAAATATAATTTATTTAAAAAATTAATGAATTCATCAAGAAGAGTTTTTTAATTAAAACTATATATATTTCCAAAAAATATATATTTTTCTATCAAATAAAAATTAAATATTTTTTTAATATTTAAAATGTAACCATTATAGAGTAATAAAAGATAAATATAATAATTATTTTATTAAAAAATAATAAATATAAAAATTCATACTCTTAAGGATACACAACCCTTTATTGCATCATCAAATATCGTAAGGGTATTGTGGAAGATGGGGATATTTTCTTAGGGTTGTTCGGTGAACATTATTTGGGATGTCATCTTAAGGAGCATGATCTTCTATAACTAATTTTTTCACTAATTACTTATTTTTATATCTCATCTTGGCATTTTTAGGGGAAAATCTCATTGATATTATCTCTCTTGTATGATTTAATAAATGGACTGATATTGTATGATATTAATTTTCAAGTACATTACATCTTTTTTCCAAATTGGATTTATAATAACCCCATATATATATACACTAATCATACAATCACTGTATAGTTTCTACAATATTAATGGTTATACATATTTGACAAATATTTAAATATGATATGATATTCCTTATAACACTCTAAAAAACAATTTAGTGCATTAATTTTCCGTAATTAAATTTATGAATAAGCAATTGAATTATTTAAAAAGGGAATTTAATTTGTAAATGTGTGTGTTGTTACTTTATTTGACCCTTCTGAAATATCACTATCATAATTTGACTCTTGCACTAAAATAGATTTGGATACTAATGTTCAATTACCTGTTCCATTTCCCAAGTCTCTTTCAAAAACATGTGTTTCTTCCACAACACTTTCACTCGGTGAGTTGACTTGTTCTATAATACATTTTTTTGAAATATGATCTTCATCGACTTCTCATTTTTTGAAATATCGATTTACAAAGTTACCACCTCTAGATTAAATACAAGTAAGGGTTCTGGTATGTACTTTTTCAATAGGGGTACATGGAACATGTCATATAGTTGAGATAGTTTATGTGGGAGTGTTAGTCAACAAGCCAAGACACCAATGAAATCATCAATATCAAAGTGGTTGATTTATCATTGGATAATATTTCCCTTATTCCTAAAACTCTTGAATTTTATCCACTGAAATATACTAAGGAACACTTTATCTCTAACCAAAAATTCTAGGTATCGTTGATGATTTTCGGTATATATTTTCTATAAATTTTCAGGATTTCATATGATACAAAATGGTCTGGACCTTATATGTCATATCTTGGATAATATCAAGTCCCATTAGCATTATATTTCGAACTTCATCACAACATGTTAGAGTCTGACACCACATCCCATATATTTCCTTATATGGTTCTATTTTCATTAAATAAAAAAAATGTTGATATATGAGAACTCCACTAGGAGATAGTGTTAATACAAACAATTATGGAAATCCATTGAATACTATTTTAGCATATACTCTATTGTTTGAATGGTTTTATTAGACTAAACGTCAATTTGAGGGTGATAAGAATTCCAAAAATCCCAATTCATTATCCAACGCCTATGGAGGGCTTCTCAAAATGTCAAGGAATACCTCAAATCTTTATCTAATATAATTGAGATTGTAACACCATAAATTCTTACAACTTCAAACATGTGTATCTTGGTGAGTTGGTCATGAGGGAAATATGAAATGTCTAAAATGAAATGTTGTTTCTTGGTAAGGTGAGCGACATCCACACATATATTGTTATTGCATTTATGGGTCCTTGGGAATCAGTGATGTAATCTATGGTATTATTTTCCCATTTATATCTAGTTATGGATATTTGTTACAACAAACCCTCTGTCTTATTCCATTATATCATGAATTGTTAGAACACCAAAGATCATCATAAAAAATATGTCACCTCCATATTTATGGTACCCTACTAGTTTTTTATACAAGTATCTTTACATCTTTGTTATTCCTAGATCTACAGAGAAGGATGAGTTAAGTCAATTATCTAGATGTTTCCTCTTCAGTTTCGGTTTTTATGGTACACATATCTGGTATGCAAACCTTCCAACCCCATCCCTAATATATTTTTCTCCAAAATATTCACTATCATTTTGGTAACGCCTAATCATCATTTAGAGCCTCTTTGATCCTCTCATGAATTGATGATTATGTAGTCATTTGAGAAAGTAAATATGAATATCTGTTTATTATTACCATTCTTAACCACTTTATGTCCACAAAGATTGGATCCCCTTCCATTCTCATCATAGATGAGGTTATATGGTATTTCTACTCAGAGCATCTATATTTTTTTTCCTTCCTGGGATGGTAGTGGATTGAATAGTCGTAATCATTTATTATCTATCCTCTTTCATTACATCATATTTAGTTCCATTTCTATGAATATATACTAGGGGATTTTATAAATTGTATATATTTTACACTTATACCTGTATAGATCATGCCAACAAGCCTTCAACAAAAAGATTGATGCGTCCAATTATAGATCACGTGGAGAGTAGTATACTCAATGATATTCAATTAGTAGTATCCAATCTGATAAATTTTTTATATTACATGATTGCACAACCCAATCGTGTGTCAGATCCATCAGTATAGATAAAAAATTATTCCCCAGCAGTGGGTCACATGGGAACATGTTCAGTCATTATCCACTTATTTAACTATTTAAATATTTATTTGAATTCAGAATTCTATAAAACCACCACCCCATTTTGAGTTATCTTGGTTGGTAGGAATGAAAATCATGAGAATTTTCTGAAAAATAGATGATATTACCCAGGCAATCTTCAAAAATACGGATTTATATCAAATAATTTATTTTGGGATGTCCTTCAATTACAGTTTTTATGAATATAGATATATCCCATTTATTTTAATAAATTTCTCCATGAATGTTACATTAACCATCCAAAATAATCTTTTCCTATGTGTTTCATAGATATTTTATTTCTTTTCAAGGTCTTTAGAACAATTTTAAATGATCCTCATACCCCCCTTGGATTTGGAGTTTAAATGAATATCATCTACAAATACTACCAATTGTTTTTGAGTTAATCCATGAATACTATATTAACTATGTTCCTGAATATTATTAGATCATTAGGGAGTATAAATGTCATCACTGTGAAGCAATAGTGCCCAAACCTTGTATGATTTTATTTCATGGAGATAAAGTCCTTATTCACCTTTACATGAACATATCTAGTCCGAAGATCCACTATATAGAAGTACTAGGCTCCATGTTGGGGTTATAGAAATTTCTCAATCTATATAAGCTAGTAGCTTTTCATTATCATGTTTTTTTACCTTTGTGATAACCAGCAAAGGATAATATTGACCCATCCATCTTCTTAGTGAAGAGGATTGATGCACCCTAGAATGAAGCAAATGAGTTTATAAACCCTTTAACTAGATTCTCCTATAGATTATTTTTTATATACTCATGTTCAAAAAATGCATTCTATATGGATTTTATTATATTTTAAATGTTGTAGGTAAAATCTCAATCATGAACCAAACCACTCATCTATGAATAAAAAATGATAAATATTAGAAAAAATATCTTTTAATTCTGTTAAAATGTAAATGTAATCAAATATTATCTTTTCCTTAATATGAGTCATTTAATCTAAATATAATTTTATTTAAGGAAGAAATCTACGCTTTAGATGATTATACCAAAAGGGATTCATCCCCCTCATTGTAATTTTGTTGGATTAGAGGGTGATATCAGATATAGAGGGTAATACCCTCTCTCAAAATAAATATTTTCTTTATATAGTTAAAGCCACTGTATTCCTATAATTACATCAAATTCCCATAAAGGGATTATCATAACAATTTTCAATAAACTAATCCAAAAATAGTTGAAATTTGAGGAGTTATATACTTGGGAATCAATAATTTCCCCATTCTCTATTTTGAATTATATCTTTACATTCATGTTTTTTGGTTCCTTTTTAATAATTAAAATAAAATTATGTGAATTGTAGTAATGTTTAAAAATAGAATTAAATAGTATGTTCACTATCCTGGACTGAATAACTAGTGTAAAAATCATATCTTCATTTTTATGATCCACCTCAATAGTTCAGATTGTATAGGCTCTGCCATAGTATCTATGCCTTAGTGGTTATTGTCATCGGTAGCCATCATCAATTATTTCATTCTTGAATTGATTTATATAGTTACCTTCTTTATTTATATTGGAATATTAGAAAATAGTCTATGATTTAATTTGACATTCCATTCTTCCATCAAATTTTAGGGATTCTCTTATCAACAATTTATAGATTTTTACCACTTATCCGCACCTAAAACATTTCCTTATCTTATTCAAAAAATTTATAGGATATTGTTTCCCACACTATTGAAAAATATGATGTTGTATTGTATTAACCCAACGAGACATTTCTATCATAACACAAGAACTAAAGACCATTATTCTCTTCTTATATCTTGACCTATGAGATTCTTGATATTTTTTAATATCTATATCGACTTTGTTGGAACATAATACAATATCATTATAGCTATCGAAATCTTGAACTGCCAATTCATTTAGTACACTCTAATTTGGCCCAAAAAATAAGTGGTCAGTTTAATATTTGGAGAAATGAAAAATATAAAGGCGTATCATCCAATCGTTGTGAGGTTTTAGTTATATGTATTGATGGATTCATCTTCTATTTTTTTACATAAAAGAAATCCCTCAAATAAAATTTCATAGATTGAAAGGAAAATATTCATTGAACAAAATTTTCTCAGACTTTTACCACTCCGTATCAATAATCTCTTCCTCAGACATCATATTTTTCAAAAAAAATTCCACCATTGATCATATTTTCCTTCCATATAGTAAACATAATGTATGAACTTCTCAATCTCAGATAATTGAATGAAATTCATTTTAAATATATTTGATCAATCATTCCTTGATTAAAGGATTGAATGATTAAACGAATGTCAGATTATATTATTGGATAAATGAATAAATTTAAACTTTTTCTTTATTAGGGGATGTGTGTTTAAATTCTAATTTTTATTTCTCTTCAAATACGATTTAATTGACAAATTATTACCATTCAATTCATTAATCCTATTCCAATTGTGTTTGGTATCAAATTTGGGTAGTCAACACGTTTATCATCACACCGTTTTTGGACATGGTTCCACCTATTTGAATTCATTGACTAAAATAAAATTTCAATTTGTGATGAAAATTGATAAACTCTTTAAAAAAATAAATGGGAATCCAAGAAAATAAAATTATTAAACCATAAATGACTTGTATTCCATAACCTATGAATTTCTAGTTTTCAATCTGAAGTATCCATGATATATATCATTTTATAAAGTCTTATAATAATTTTACCCTCTAAATAATGTTTCATAATTAGCTTTTGAATTTATAAAAAAATTTAAAAATGGATTATCGTACTAGGTGCGCAGCAAGAACCATTTTTTGTGCACTATTTGATGATAAATTCAATCGCAATGAGACATTTCTAGGTTATTAACCCAAATAAAAATTGTGACAAATCCACATCAACTTATAGTCTCCCAACATGGATGAATATCCTTGTATACCACTTAATATATACAATTCTAAAATTTATGGATGTTTTTGTTTGTTTAGACTTATCCCTAAGGCCTTTTCTATAGTTTTATAATCAAAATTCCCCAAAAAACAAAACCTATCTTTGATAAAATCTATGTCAACCCATATATTTTATAGAGTTTATTCCATGATTTATTTGAAAATTAAAAACATTATACATCCCCTTTGATCATGAGGTATAATGTATTTGGTTAATTTGGTACCTATAATAACATATAGAAATATAAATAAAAATATGTAAACAAAAAATCTACAACATTCCCTTATATTTAATTGTTCTTCCAAAACTATATGGGATAACCTGGGGCTGTACATAAAAAGGTCGGATCTAGAATGACTAGTAAGGAAATAAAAAATAATAATAACAAGATTACAATAATCCGTGTTGGAATATATTAATATAAAATTAATATAATAAGGTTTAGAATCATAAACTTGAAAATTTAAGCATGATATTATATAATAACAAAATTACTACATGGGAATCCAGAAACAGAATAAGTCATGATATCATAAATATAAGTAAGGTCTAACCACCTATAAATCATTACATAGTGTGCTTAGAATAACCTTTCATGCTCTATACATGGAATCTCTTGAGATAAATCACTTCCCTTTTCATTATTTGTCTATATAATTTCAGTCCCACCAATTATATTCATATCATGTACATGAATGTGTGTTCTACATAGATCCTACAACACAAGAACATATTTAATAACTTTTTACCACATTATTAAGGACTACGAAGTTCATACATGGAATTTACAAATCAATTAAGGATAGTTACAATGATTTTAATACCCATGAGTGGAAATGTGGATGGGTATCTACTTCAAAAATATTTTTTATAGAAAAAAACATGATCATATTGGCTTTAAAATAAGGGTTTAAAAATATTCATGGATCTGTTCAATGAGATTGAATGGTTTTTATAATATCTTGTAAATGAAAAGTGTAGTAATGGGTATGTGTAAAAATATATCCTAAATTTAAAAATTGGAAATCAAACATCATAATATAAATATTCTGTTTAAATAATGTGGAGAAAGAGAGGAACCCTTACCTTGATATGAGGCTTCTGAAAGACTGGGAGGGCTTTTGGGTGGGGTTTTATATATAAATAGAAAAAAATTGATTAATTTTAAAACATGGGTTCTGGAATATATATGATAAATTAGTCCACAAAAAACCATGCATTAGTTTTCTAAAATTCATTATATTAAAGTGGATTGGATTTATTTATTTTAAAAAGAAACGATTCTATATCCTTAAAATAATACTATTTGTGTTGTGTAAGTTTGTTATGATTATGAAGTATTTATTTTAAAAACATTAAATATAATATAAGTTATGGGTTATTCATTAATTGTTTGTAAAATCAATAAAATGAAATCAAATATGCATTATTTTAAATAGGAAACATAATCTTGGCCATAGTTACTCTTTAAAGTAATCATTACATCACTTTTTGGGTTTTTTGATGTAAAAATACATACCATATAATTATAAAAAATTCAATTTTTTTCCCAAAAATTAAACTATCATAGAATATTTTAAGAAACTAACTATTAGATAATTTTTGCAAGATAATTTTAAAAAAAATATTTATTTTATCAAAAAAGATCACAAAATATTGTAATTTACAAATTTAAATGAAAAATACTATTTTATTGAGAAATACTAGTTATTTGATAATAATAGTTTTAGGACCCTCTTTGTAATTACATTTGATATTGTAAAATTATATCAAAATTTATATTTAATAAAATATTATTATGGAATATTATTTTTTTTAAATATATTTTCTTTACAAATTTATTGAATTCAACAAAAAGAGTTTCTTCAATAAGAAAATATATTTCCCAAAAATATATTGTTTATTTCATCTTATTAAGATCTAATTTTTACAAAAAATTATCATTTAATAATTATAAATTAATAAAAGATAAATATAATAAATATTTTCATTGAAATATAAAAATATAAAAATACATATTGTAAGTGTCTAAATACAAATACCTTTGTTACACCAACAGGAAACCTAAGGGTAAGGTGTGGGATTGTCACATTTTTTATGGGGTGGATCATAAAAAAAGGTTAGGGTTATGATCTTGATAAGATCTAAATTATCTTTTAAATGGGTTCTATCATGTGTTAACTATTTATTTTGTCTTGGTCTATGCTAGGGGAAATGACCGAGGATTTCTACTCCATCAAAATCTCTAATAAATGGGATTTTTAAGGTATGATCTAATTATTTTAGTCCATTGCTTCCATTATCTATGTAAATTTGATTTATTATAACCCTATATATATACATCATATGATAACTCTATAATGATTATACTATCAATGGTCAAAATGCTTAATAGTCATTTAAATATAATTATATATAACTTATATTGGTCCAAAAACCAAAGTAGTGCATGTTTTTTCAATAATTAAATTTCTTTATAATTTATACACTCTTTTAAAATAGTAATTTTATTTATAAATGGTTGGTTCCTGAAAATCAAAATTGGGGGTGGTCTACTAAGATTTACTTTTCACCCCCTTTATGAGCTCCTTGATTTTGATAAATAATTGATGTCTTCTTTTAGGTTGGAGCATAGATTTCACGGTGGATGGGTATGCGGCCAACTATTTATTGATTTTGTGGATCCACTCTTGTTGAATAATAGGATTAGAATATTGGATCTTGAATATCATGGATACATGGTATATGGTTAGGCTTGTTGTTGGAAGTATAGAAAGATAAATTTATTTTAATTTTGGTTATTATCTTTATGTGCTAGGTCCAATGGGTGACCGACTATTTTATGTTATTCAATATTTAGATTCTATATAGATGAATACCACATTCCACTTAGAACATCATGTTATTGTTTTAGTTTATTATTTTTCATACTTTCACTTTTATCCATATGTATTTATTTAGTTATTCTCCAAATGTTGTTGCACTATGAAAAAAGGGTATAGTCTACCAAAATTATCTATTATGACCTTATTACTAGTCATAAGTCTTTACAATTCAAGGAGGCATGTTTCAATCCCTTTTGAATTCCATATAGGGTGATGTTTTATGTCTATATGGGATGGTTCATTACGGGATACATGGTCATCATCACTTAAAAACACATTCATGATGTTTCTTTTATAAATAAGGGGGAAATGGAATGTAAGAATATACACCATATTCATAAGTATATGAGAATAATAGTGATAGGTTTTAATAAAAAAAGCACACTCTCCCAAAATAACCTTATCATAAACAATATTGATAAGAAATGAGATTGTAACATAAAGCCTTTACCACAATGGATGCATTCAAAAAAAAATTCATTGATTGAAAGAGTTCAATATGGAACAATAAATACCATGAAATTCATGGTATTATGTCTCAAAAATAATTCATAATTTAATATGTAATACATATAATGAAATAATGATGCATGACAAGAAAAATGTCTCTAGAAAATGATATTGAGAAAATGAAAACCCTAGTAATATTCTATCTTTTGAAGGTATAATTATTCTGTAAGACCCATGAAAGAAAAAAAATCAAACGACACATTAAATATGATCAACATAAATAGATTTATGATACTAAATGTTTAAATATCAATATATTCACATAATAAAATAAATTAGGTTCATAACATATATGTATGTCCTGAGGAAATAAATCCTAAGATGAATAACCGTTATAAAGACCGTGTTTTTCAATTGAGAATTATTCAATTGGGAGATTGTGTTTAACAAATGTAAATCCATTAAATATATATTGAATTTATAAATAATTAAAAAATATTACATTTTAAAAATAATCATCATATAATATATTCAATTAATAAATGTTATAACAAATTGAAATATAAAGGAGTTAAGAAACCTTTTTGACACTTTGTAACAATCATGTCATGTCCCATTGGGTGAATAATTTTTAGTGATAATTAAATTCTACTAAATTATGAACAATTCGTTATATAATATTTATAATTTTAGTACCTATACCATCTAAAATAAATTAGATTCATAACATTAAAAAATTCTTAAATGAAGGGAAAATAAGATCAAACCCCTTACCTCATATCTATACATTACATGTATGTCATTTAACTCTTATATAATAAACATATATATATTAATTTAATTCAAAAAATAATTTTTAATTTTAATCCACTATCATAAATCCATTTAATTCATTTATTTTAATCATATATTTAATTTACTTAATCAGTTAAGTCCACATCATATTTTTTATGTTTTTTTATTCTTAAAGTAAAAAAAAATTAATTCAGTATATATAACATGGTTAGTGGGGTCACTATTTATCAATCTCTTTCATAATAATCATGAAAAAATTATAATTTTATAATAAATTGGACTTCTTATTGAAACTATGGATTATTTTCATGAAAAATGAACTATGTTACAATCATGGTGATGATAGGTTTTGCATATACATGAGTAACATTTCCATTTCTAACAAACAAGATAGAAATATGGTTAGTAATATTTTATCTTTAAATAAATATTATTATATAGTAAAAAACATATTAACTATTTCTATAAACATATATATAACATTTGTTTAATTTGGTCCTGTAAAAAGAATAACATCACTTTGTGGATGTGGTAATCAATACATACACATGAATGATGTTTTCATTATTAATTTGATGGAATTGTAATAAATAAGATGATACATTTTCTTTAATGAATTATATTTATTTTACTAATATCATATAAATACATTAAATCCATAATTTTTACTATCTGGAGAGACAGTGATGCAAAAAACACTACATCAGTTCACGAGGTAGTAGTCTATCGTACAAATGAATGATGGTTTCATTTACCATTTGATTGTACATGAGATACATTTAACTTATTCTTTTAGCCCCCTGAAAATTATAAAAGAATAAAATTTATTAGAAAACATATTTGACACACAACACCAAGAAAAAAAAGGGAATTTAATATCCCAATACATTACATTAAATTTATTAGTTGAAATCTATTCTAGGTATTTTAATTAACACAAACACTAAGATAGCTTTCCTGGAATGAAGGAATTTCCTTGTTCAATATCTTGTGTTACATGCAAGACCCTGTTTTATTAAGTAACTATAAATTGTTAAAAAAATCATTATTCAATATAATAAGATATTAACAATCCATTAAAGTAGATATTATGATTATTATTAACAAAATTATGAGAATATATGGTTTACATAAATATAAAAAGAATTTGTTGGTCAGAAATTAGTTATAAATTAATATAAGAACAGACTGAATATAAATGTAATGTCTTTATATAATTTTTTTCCCTCAAATGTGTTTTATCCAAATAAATTAAATTAATTACAATTCGGGATTTATATGAATTATATATATAAATATATTATTTTCAGTCAATTTTTTTTATATACAAAAAATTTATTTTATAGGTATAATATGAGAAAAACACCATTGTTTTTGAATAAAACCTATATTTTTATAAAGGCCCTTTTACCACCTTCTAATGGAGAACGTATTTTAAATCCAATTATTTGAACTGTTTTATATGTCAAAATAAATGACATTTTTTGAAAGAGAAACATAAAAATTATATAATGGTGAATTTTTTGTATTTTATCAAATATTTTATTTTTTATCAATAGTGAAAAATATTGAATTTTATTTAAAAACATCCATTCCATATAAATTATTTATAGGTATAAATTACATTTTTATCAGTTTTCAATATTAATTAGATCAATTTGACATCTTTTGATTAATTTTTTTCATTATAATGAATTTCGATTTGATATTGGATATAATAACTAATCAATTATTGAATGTTTTACATTAAAAACCCTCTTGGTTATCTGATCCACATGATTAAGTTTAGATTAATTTCTCAAAATTATATGATTTTAATTTGGAGTAATGGATTATAAATTTTGAATCAAATTATTTTATAATATATAATATTTTAAAAATAATTTTTCACCAAATTATTAGTGAAATTACTTAAAATTAATTATATCGATTAAAAGAAAAATTAGCTTCATAAAGGAATAAACCATAAAATTAATAGCCAAAATAACATAAAAACTTTTCCCAAAAAATTTTGTGTTAATATTTGAACCCTAAATTATCTTTTATTTAATTTATATCAATATTCCAGCCCCTTTCCAAGGAAATATTGTGGGTGGAATTCCCTTTTAAATTATTTTCATGAATGTCACTCCTCCTCTAATATAAAAAGGAACTCACCCATCCCACTAATTCACATTTTTAATTGCCTTTATTTCACCCATAATATTCTCAAATAAGCTCTGAAAACCCATAAACTCATCCAATAGTACAACTTTTCTTCATAAATCCATCCAAGGGATCCCTTTGGTGCAAACCAAGATGAGTTACCCCATAAAGATGTAACATACAACCTCAAGATATTAAATTTATTTTCTTTTCCAACACCTTAAATTATACTTATTATATGTTTACATAATAACACCGGTATCATAAATATACTTATACTTTATTATTTTAAGGGTTATTTCCTACACCTACACACAACTCCATCAAATGGGTAACTAACATACTGGTCATGTATGACCAACTACCGCCTAACGAAATGATTCCCCTAATTATTCATTTACCACCTCTCAGTGTAAAGAATTATGATGGACATGGTGTTTATAAAGAATATATATGATATTTAGGATATCTTCATGCTTCAATAATTGTTATATAAAATATATTTTCATTCTCACCATTTTTTTAAATATGATATCACCGTTTGTGTAATTAAAGACTACCACTTCCACAAAGAAATGTTATTCATTCCTGTTATACATGGAATGAATAAAGGTTGGTTTTAATATAACTATCTGAAATATATGAAATAAATATGTTTCTATAATTATAATATATAAATACATATATATTATTTACTTTTCATTCTTTTAATTATGTAAGATAAATGAAAAGAGCATTCATGCATGTGTACAACCTACCGTCTCCGTGAATAGTGCATTTCATTTCCTATCTCCATATTTTAAGGATAGTAATGTATACATATATACTAAATATATATGATATCTAAATCAAGAATTAAATTATTAAGATGAATAAACATTATCTAATTAATAGGAACAAAATAACAAGTCAAAACATACTCGAAAAACAAGGCAATTAACACCCGAAATAGTGAAACTAAAAGAAATGATAACAAAAAAACTAATAATGATACATTTTAAAAAGATAATATATGATATCATAAATATTAATATTGTTTTTTAATAAGTTATTGAGATGAATTAAATTATTATAATTTAATATTAATGATATCCACCCAAAAAGAAACCCAAGGTAAGAGATTTTCATCTCATATTTTATATCTATTAGATAAATATCATATTCACCACTTATTTTGTGTGGCGTATATATTACCAATTTTGATATTTAATATAATGTATTATTTTATCTTTGTGGTATTTTTAGTTTCAATTTTAATTTTATCTTCTAAGGGGATTTTAACTAAATGTTACAAAGTGGAAGAAAATTCATAACCCATTTTTTGTTGGTTATATTACTTCCTCATTATCATTAATAATAAAAGATTATGTCTATAATAACAGTTTAAAAACAATATCATTTTTTTCAAATTTTTCTATTTAGATTTTATTATTACACACATAGTATATTTATTGGTTTATGCTGACATCATTGTTATAGTATTTTCAAGACTCTACATCACAATCTCATTTTATTTTGGATTATTTGAAATAGAATTTCCATTAGAGGAAATTATTTTGTAATTTTTAAATAAATAAATTTATTTTGTTATCCATTAATTTTTCATGTCCTTTGCAAGTAATTTTTCTATTTTCCCACTCATTTATAATCAAAATTTCATATAAAATATTTTTATGAAAACCTGACTTTATATCTCTCAGTAATCTAAGAACCTGGTTTCTTCTAAGAACCATCTTTTTTGAAAATTATTTTGAAAATGTTTTTTCCTTTAAGAAAATGATTAATTAATGAATTTTTTAATATTTTTATTTTAATTTTTTTTAAATGAATATTTTTTCTTCTTTCGGAATGAGGAACAATTCTAACATTTCCACCTTGCAAAAGTAATAGTATTTTACCTTGTACATTATATAAGGATTTATCCACCATCCATTTTTCGAAGATTACTTTATATGTTTAAAAATATACTTTTTATAGAAATTTTTTTAAATTATTTTCAAGGGAAATGATTTTCTACATTCATTAAAAAATAAAAATGGAAATTTTCCTCAAGGATGTGCTTTAAAATCTCTTTTTATAGTACTCTAATTCATCAATTACAACAAACCTTTATTTTAATTCACATAAGATATATTTTATTAACACTATAATTGTTCTACCTCTAGGTTTTTAGTCAATTCCTTTGACCCAGGATGGTATATAAACTCACTACACTGATTTCATTGTTATTACCCTTGAAATATTTTATTTTTTATGATCATTCAATATTGAATTTATCATAAATATCCTTATCATTTATCATGGATAAGATTATTTCCTAAACAGTATACGATTTTTATATATGGTGTTAACATTGAAGATCAGTTAACATCTAGGGACATATTGATAAATATTTATCCTTTTCCAAATATGGATAATTTATAAAGTGTCAGTTAAAAAATTAAATCATTTCCTTGATATATGAGTAATGTTTTGAATAGGTACAACATGGGTGGGACCTGATTATAGATAGCTCCTCAATCAATCTGTAGTCTCATGAGACGAATTCATTGGATATCATAAGCTTATGTGATTTTCAAGTAGTATATTTTATACTCTCTCGTGATAGGTCTTGATGGTAAAGGTAACATGTTCCTAAGATACACAACATCCAATAATTAAACATTTATATCTTTAAAATTCAATTATTACTTATCCAATATATTTTTCATTGATATATCTGTGGATGATTTTCATTATCTGTTCAATGATTAAATAGAACATGCCTCATTTTTTTCTTTTCTATATTTTTATTCTATATCTTGTAATTTTAATGGATTGTGTTTTTAGTTATTTACCTTTTGATACTATTTACACACTTTTTTATCAGTGTATTGATTACATGGAATGTGTGTTCATTTATTTACCTTTCTATAATGATTATTCTCATTTACTCATTTTTGTTTCCTCTAGGATTAAACCTTACTGGGAATTTGAGCTCATCTTTATTTTATCTCCTTTTCCCAGGAATATAAGACTTATACTAAGATAGATATCCATGGATATTCTAGATGAAATAAAATAATTTTCCAAGAAATAAAAAGTTATGTTTTAATTAGTGTATTTATTTTAATTCAAGAATCATGTATGTATTTGTTTTTACATAGACTAATAAAATGTTCAGTCAATCAGGAATTGATTCTTTGTAATCATTCCAATGTAATTATAGTAGACATCCACTACAGGAAAGTAGGATCGAGTAAATATATTTAGTATAAGAGGATGTTTAGTAGCAACCTTGGAATCTATATTTTGGAAGACATAGATTAGATAAAACTTACCTAAGGTAAAATTAGAGGATAACTATATAAGAAAAGAAATGAATTTTGGATAATTAAAAATTATGTGGTCCTTCTAAACAATACATATATGTTTGGATAGTACAAGGAGACTATTTTCCAAGGGAACAAGACAAAAATTTACTCTTGGGTAGTTTGTTAGTGAATTAAAGTGATATATATCATGAACATAGAAATATGTATATATACATTATTTTTTATTTAATAATGAATATATTTTCATCCTATAGTGGTTATTTTACAAATGATTTTTGTTGTTATAAAATAAAACACAAGTAGTATAATGGGTAATATTCATATTCAATTAAAGAATTTATTTTGATAAACTATTGTATTTTTGAAATAAATAATATTTTTATAAAATATTTTTATTAAATAATATTTATTAAATCTATATTATAATACTATTTCTATGAATTCAAATATAATTTTTATAATAGTTACAATACTATTATTTTTTATAACAAAACCTAGACTTTCTCTATAAATATTGATTTCTATTTTTAAAGAGAAAATTCATAGATTTAGAAAATTATTTTGGTAAGATTAATATTATTTTTGGAATCAATATTTTGAAATTTTCAAGAGGTAAAAGTTTCATTATTTACTTACATAGATGTATTTTCGGGTAAAAAATTAAATACCATATAAATATAATGTTTGTATTGTTACATAATAATGACCCAAAATTGATGTAATTAATACTATAAAGTTTATCAAAGACCAAATATATATTTTAACTCTACCGTAATTTGACTAAATATTTATTTAATTATTTTTATAAATCCTTTTTGAATCATCTAAAATGAATAATATATTTTATGGTTTTGAAATAAATTCATTAAGCGTATGGATGCTTCTTTGGTGGCTGTGGATCTGCCTCCACCCTGGAGGCTGAGATGATGGAAATGATTCACACTGTCAACTTAGTTAAGCTAAAAGGTTGGAATAATATTTGGATTGAAAGTGATTCCACCATCATTATCCATGCTATTTGGAATGGTGTGGTTCACCTTTCTTGGTCTCTTACAGCGCGTTGGAATAATTGTCTTAGCTCGCTCCAGGATCTCAGATACATTTCCAGACATACCAATCGGGAAGCAAACATGGTGGTTGATGGTCTCTTGAATAAGGGTATCAACCAAGACATTGCATGGATTGATGATTTACCAGTTGAGCTCTTTCCTTACTATGAAAAAAATTATAATAAAATTTCCACTTTCAGACTCTTGTAATTGTTTCCTTCCTTTTTAAATAATTATTTTATCTTGGTCATTGGCCAAGGCATTTCCTTTAAAAAAACCAGTCAGCCCTGGGCCATTGAAAAAAATTAAAACCTCTAAAATTTTATTTAAATCATGGGAGAATCATGGAAAAGTTTGTGTTTTTATTTTATTTTATTATATAGAGTCCAACCCCTATGTTTAAAAATAATAAAAAAGTCCCCACTCTTTTCTTATATAAACCCACCCAAAATCCAATTTATTATTACTAAAAATACCTAGAGAAAATCCATAAATATCCCTCATATCTCTATATTCTTACCATGGTTCCCCCAATCTCTCAAAAATACTATCCGAAGCATTTGGGGTCACAAACTCATGTAAAGGATCATCTCATTCTCCTCTTTATTAAGGTTTCCTTATTATCATGTGACTTATATTTATAATTCCTAATGTTTGGATTTGTGATTAAATTTCCCTGTTAATTTCATTTTTTTGTCCAAAAGTTGATATATACATTTCACACTCATCAAACCATTTTATTCTTTTTAATGTGATGTCATTTTTCTGTCGAAATGTCACCACAATTTTTCATACCCAATTATATAGTGAATACGATGCCAATTTCTTATAAATATATTTCTTCGTTATATACATTCAATTATTTTACATGTTAATAAAATTTATTTATTCCATACTCCTTGAATATAGTATAAACTATTTTGATGAATTAATCCATGATTTAAGATCTATTTGGTACACTTAAGAATAAGAATGATTTGAAAGTGACGGGTGTGGCTAGAATTATATAGTGCTCCAATGCATTGGGTAATGTTTAGTCTCACGAGTCATCATGTTGGTAAAAGGAGTGAACTAGATTACTTTATGGTACTTTTCTATCATGATTTCTTGGAAGGTATACCTGACTCGTGTTTATGATGAAGTATTTTAAGATGTGGCCACATTTCCCATTTTTTCTTGATATATCATGTCTTTAATTTCATGGTTATGATTCACGCCCATTTATTATCCATTGATAATTCTATTTTCTAACGTGTATTTGTTCATCATTTTATGCCAGTTTTATTTCATTTATTGGTATTTATAGCTAATACCTTTCACATGTTGGTGCCCAGATTATCCCATGTAGTTTTATTTGCGAGCATGTTATGGAAGTTTTCATTGATGATATTGTTTTCCTATTTTGAATTATTATCTAATGTAACTAGTTCAGAAAATAAACTATAAATATCAATCATATGCAATGTATTATGTATAATAATATGTAATAAATGATGTATTAATTTTTAAAAAAGTGAATTATTGTTATGTGATCCATTAAATTTTTATTTTAGTGCTTCAGGAATCAAAGTTAATTTTTGGATATCTCTTTCATGAAGTAAGGGATGAATTAGAATTTAAACTAATCATAACCAGAGGAAAAAATTCTGTCTATAGAAAGTTATCAAGTAAGTATGTTTCCTTATATAATTTTGAGATAAAATAATTTATCAAAATTAGAAAAAATATCTTAATATGATTTTTTTCCTGATACCTCATTTTTTGTGAACAAATGGTAGATTTAATCTTTATAGATTCATGTCTTTGATGAAATCAATATTCCATAAATTATTTACATGTCTATTATTGATGATCTGAATCACCACAATAATTAGTTTTCTTTTTTTCTCCATGTACATATCTCCATATCCAACTGATGTTCTTATAATTAGATACCTAGTAATATATTATTCCATGTGACCTTTGTACTTCCCATTCTCCCTTTTCAACATAAATTTTTCCAACTTTTCTCATGTTGTGGAATTTAAAATGACAAAACTTTTGAAATATATTACCTTTAACTACCTATATAGATTTAAAATTTCATGCTCATACATTAATTAATACGGGGAGAATATAGTTCCCTGAAAATTATGAAAATTATTTTTTATTTGATACCTAGTATAACATGCAACTCGAAACATGTAAGGGAATATAATATCGCAAGATATTAT
This sequence comes from Viscum album, assembly GCA_963277665.1. Classification (NCBI taxonomy): domain Eukaryota; kingdom Viridiplantae; phylum Streptophyta; class Magnoliopsida; order Santalales; family Viscaceae; genus Viscum; species Viscum album. The sequence continues at coordinate 130,218,289 of OY728138.1, read as the reverse complement.
ATAATATTTACTATTTTAAATATATTATATAAATTTCAATGTATTCAAACACAAAGTTAGAATTCATTTCATGTGAGATTGACTATGTTTAATATCATGTGTTACACATAAGTTCGAGTTCTATAGAACAATAATACCTTATTAAAAATATTATCATTTAATATAATATGATATAACATATCTTTTAATTAGTTGTTATGAATATTATTCACTAAATTAATAATATATATTGTTTACATTGGTATAATTTTTTTTTTAATCATGAATAATTAATTATAAATTAATATAATAACCAATTAAATATAAAGGGAATCTTTTTATAAAACAATTTTTTTGCTTCCACAAAGCTATTTTATCTGGATAAATAAATAAATTATAATAGAGAGTTATATTAATTTAATATATATATATTATATTCAATAAAATATTTTTTATATTCATGAAGTTGATTTTATATGCAAAAGATGAGAAAAAAACCCAATTTTACGAATAAAAATCTATACTTTTATAAAGGCACTTTTACATCCTTTTATAGCAAACGTATTTTAAATAAAATATTTGGAAGTTATATAAATTTTATATTTTATAATAAAATTAATTTTTGAATTTGAATAATAGAAATTAGGAATGGTTTACATTTTGTTATTTTTCTTAAATATTTTTTTTTGATAAATAGTCAAAAATACTAAATTTTAATTCCAAACTTCATTTTCATCTAATTTAGTTTTTATACATAAATTAAATTATTGAGTGGTTTTAAATATTATATAGATACAATTTAAATATATTAATCAAATTTATGTCAATATAATCAATTTATCTTTGAAATTGGATAAAATAATTTAGCACGATTTTGAATGTTTTTACATAAAAAACAAATTTATCATCCCTTTTGTAGGATTTAATTTAATTTAATTTCTTCCACTTATGTGATTTTTATGGGAAAAACATGATTAAATATATTTTATCAAAATAATTTATATTTTATAATAATTTTAGCTTATTTTTGACACAAATTATTAGTGAATGTAATTAAAATTGGTGAAGTCAATTAAGAAGAAAATAAGAATTAAAGGGACTAAACATTAAACCTAAGAACTGACATGAATTATAGACATGTCCAAAATTAATTGTATTTTATTATTTCGACTTTCTGCTCCATTATATATAATTTGGATCATTTTTTACCCACGTTAACTAGAAAAAACATGCATTGAATTCTCTCTTCAAAAATTTACATGAATGTCACTCCTTATCCATTATAAAAATGCACTCATCCCTCCCACTTATGAAATCATAATAATCCATTTTTAAACCGAAATATAATAATATAAGCTCTCAAAACCCGTAAAAACAACATATAACCTCACATTTTGAATAAATTTATCCATGTAATCCCTTTGGGTTAATCTGAAAGGTGTTATAGATAGAAGTAGTAATAGCCTTCCTCAAGATCATTTTAATTTATTTTCTTTCTCCAACCCTTCAATACATTTTATTAAATTATTATAAAATTAAACCATTATCCTCAATATACTGATAATTTTTTAATTTTTATACCTAAAACTACAAAAAAATTCATTAAAGTGGTAATGAACTTGTCATTTATGTTTGGAGAACTACCGCCTCACAAAATGATTCATTTGTTTTTTCCGTTACCAGCTATCATGGTTGAGAATTTTGATGGGAACCATATGTAAATATAATATATATCATATTTAACTTTTATTAATTATTTTCTAATTTTTATATATCACATATCTTTATACTTTCCTTTTTGTTTAAATACGAAACCATCGACTGTGGAATTGTGGACTAATGCCTCCCCAAAGCAATGTGATTCATTCATGCTCCACATGGAATGCATAAATGATGTTTTAAAAAAACCTATGTGTAATATATTAAATACATATGAAACATTAATTATAATATATATATTCAAATATATTATTTCATTTTCATTCTTATAAATATGGAAAAAAATGAAAGTAATTTTTATGTGTACCTACGACCTACCATCTCTATGAGTGTTGCATTTCATATCCTATTTCAAAATATTTAGGATAATTTAAAAAAAATATTCAATATATATAATATTTAAAACATTTTTTTCAATTTTTAGATGATTAAAACATTATCTAATTAATAAGAAAAAAATAACAGGTGAATACAAACTCAAAACTAGGTAATTAACCCCCAAAATAGTTAAAATAATGAAAGATTACAAACAAACGGGTAATATTCTATTATAAGAAGATAATATATGATATGATAAATATTAATATTCTTCTAAATTATGATTTTAAAATTTTAAAACAACTATATATTAATTTAATTGATTATCACCTAGACATAAATATCAGTTAAAGAATTTTTATCTCACTTTTTACATCTATGAGATAAATGTCATATTCACCACTTACTTCTCTTGTGTGGTGTATCTACTATGAATTTTTGTATATTAAATCATGAATTATTTTATATTTACTTTATTTTTAGTTTCAATTTTAATTATTTCTTCTATGTGGATTTCAATTAAATGTTTCCTAGTGGAATGGAATTCCATAACCCAATTTCTTTTTTTGGGTTATATTAATTTCTTGTTGTTGTTACTATTATAATATTATGTTTTTAATCATTTTTTACTATATATTTTACATTTAAAATTTTTCTATGGGTACTTATGTTTTACACACATATTATATTTATTGATTAATTCTCACTTCAATGTTATGTCCTTTTAAGGTGTTTACGTCACAATCTCATTTTATTTAGTATTATTTTCACTTAAATTTTCATTAGAGGAATTTATTGGATCACTGTTTAATAAACATAATTTTATTTCACTTATGGGGTTTCATGAAATTTATACAGTAATTGTACCATTTTTTCACCCTTCAGTACTCCAAATGTTTTAGAAATTGTTTTTTAGAATACCCGACTTCATTTCTCATTATAGTCGGAGAACTTGTTTTCTTAAAAAAACTATGTTTTATAAAAGGGTTGTTAATAAAATTTTTAACCATTAAAAATGATTTATTAAAGATATATTTACCCTTTCTTATTTTCATAATGTTTTATAGAATTTATATTAATTAATGATAAAAACCCTATATTTTACTCCACTTTTGCTATGGTGTATTGATTCCATATTCATTATTCCACAATATGATTTATCATTCCTTTGAATAAGGATAGTATTGAAATTCAATACCTTGAATTTTTTGGTTCCCCTTTAAATATTTGATTTCCAATGATCATTGAACATGAAATTTCATCAAAATATCCATTTATTTTATCATGTATTTTATTATTTCCTAAAGTATATACCATTTTTAAAAATTCTATTCATGTTGGAATTTATTTGATATGTATGAAAATATTGAGCAATTTGTATCTTTTACTCAATACAGATATTTGATAAGGAATTTTTTACGAATTAATTATATTATTCAATACGTGAGGAATGTTTTGGATAGGTACAAAATGGGTGGGCCCCATTATAGATATCCGCACAATGAATTGGTAGTCACATGGGACAAATCGTTTATATTCTCTTAGATAATGGAGTTTTCACCTTTTTTTTTATAAATCCTTTTGTGAAAAGTCTTGATGGTAAAGGTTCTATATACCTAAGAAACATGGAATTCAATAATTTAGCATTTCCATCAATTATATTCAGTTAATATTTAACATTATGATTTTATTTCAATATATATATATTGATACATTCTGTTCTAATTTAATTTATTAAATATATTTCCATTTAGTTATTTGACGTTAAATATTTATTATGCATTATCTAGTTATTTAAATGGAATTTATTTTCTATTATTTACCTTACTATATTGTTTATACACTTCATTACCAGTTTTTTTTACATGGAATATGTGTTTAGTTAGTTTACATTATATAATTATCATTCTCACTGATTCATTTTTTCCCACTTTCCTTCAACCTTATTGATAATTTTATCTCACCCTTATCTCATTTGCTTTCTGCAAGAATCCAAGAAGTATACAAAGAAACATTTTAAAACATATTCTAGATGAAATAATGTTATTATTTAAAGAAAAAAAATTATTTTTAATTAGTGTCTTTATTTGTAAAAAAAATAATCATATATGTTTTTGGTTTTCCAAGACTATAAAACACTTTGGTAATTCATTAATCGATTCACTATAAGAATGCAAATATAATAGAAATAGACATCAGCTTCAAGCTACTGGGGTTGAGTCACTAAAAGTACTTTTAAATAATAACATATACATATATTGCGTATAATTATGTTGTTATTTATTTATGGTAAAAGTATATTTTCTAGTGCTATAACAGTAGATAAAAGGAAAACACTCGGTTTTGAACAATACCTCAACATCAGACAGCCTCTTTAGGATTGTACCTAAAGACTTTATAAGATGATTTTAAGATCAAAATAAGGACTCTAAAACTAGGGATGTGTGTTATTAATATATTTGGATGGATATTTTATATAATTAAATTTTCAAAGAATTTTATCAAGGGAGGAGAGGAGGTTCACTTTTATAATAAGGGATCACCAATTTTTGAATTAGATAAATTTTTAATTTAATATAAATTAATTTTCCATTGAAAATGGATCAAAATTTATATAATTAAAAGATAAAATTAATATCAGTCTAAATCCTTTAATAAAATAGATTTTTTTATTAGTTCATAATTTCTTTTAACACTTATCTCTTTGTTTTAACCCATAGTTAACCCTTTTGACTATTATCATGATATCAATGATTTCTACTCTTATGGGTTATGTTAGTTACAATAAAGGAAATGTTTCTAATACATGGAACATAGTTGATATTATAGAAAATTTACCATTCACTAAGATAAATATACACCTTTTCATTTTAAAATTTTTAATTAAATATAAATTATTTTAAAATATCATTAATGACACTTTTTAAAAAATTCTCATAATATAACATAGAAAATAGATTTAAAATAATTAAATTTTAATATAAACCATAAAAAAATATATAATATATTTTATTTACATTAAAATTATCATGAAAGTATAAATAATCCAAAAAAACACATTTAGTGTTTCTAAAGTCATAGTATTTCTTTTTTTACGTGTTTCACAAGTACTCTATTTAGCTTGTGTATCCATATATGGTAATTATTTCATCACATAAAATTAAAAATATTAACATGAAAAAATAATTTATATTTTATTTGAATATGTATAATCTAATATAGTTGTATTAATCCTCTCAAAATGTATTATAAGTATTAAATGTATAAAAGTGAAATTTTTTAATTTACATTTACATAAAATAATATATAAGTCATTTTCAAATAATAAAATCCTTAAAGATATATAAATTATATTATTGGATGATAATGATAGAAAAAACTCATTAAATACATTAATGACATGTTCTTGGGTAAATTTTTTAGTCATTATCATATTATTTTTAGCCTTAATTATATGATCTACACTTACTAGGGAGAAAAATATTTACTATAATTACTATTCAAAATGAACAAAGATGAAAGATAATATATAAAAAATTTAGACCTCTTGATTACAATTAATGAATCAATTATTCATTGTTTTATTTATTAAATGGATTAAATATATTTTAATATAAATGTTTAAAATATATTAGTAATTTTTTTTAATAAACTGATTTTTTATATGGAATAATTCACCTATAAAAAAAGAAATAATAAATATTCAAATGAAATAAATTATATTATATATAATTTAATTTTAATTATATTAATTTGGGATTAAATTACAATCATAAATAATATTTTAATTAATAGGAATGCAACCTTTATATTAATTGGTATTTTTACTATTAGTTGGTAAATTAATTTTTTTAGAAAAATTAAAAAATATCACCCTAAGATAATATTGAGATGATTATTTAAAAAGGATATGCTTTTTATAAAAAAATATTTCTAAAAGTTCGAGAAATTAATTTTAATATTCTCTCACAAAAACAAATAAAAACCCCTTTTGATGAAAATCTATTTTTGAAACATAAAATGACTTTAATAAGAGAATTGGGAGCCTATTTCATAATCATTGATTAACACATTTTTATTTATTAAGCTCTCTCTATATATTTAATAATTTTTATAATCCTATTTATACCATATGATTTATTTTTTAGATAATAATGAAACTATTTAAATAATAATATTTCATAGCTCATTTATACTTGTTGTTCCATTTTTTGTACGCTATCAAACAAAGTGATAATTTTGTAATCCCATGGTGTTAAATTCCGTCCCCCACACACATTTATTAAATTTTTTCTTCACAATTTGATCTTAATCATGGTAATTCATGTTTTAAAATTTTAAAATACCACTATAGAAATCCCACATCATAAAAAGGGTTAATAAAAATTCACCTTAAAAAGACGGAATGGGAGGTATAAATGTCTTATGTAATAACACAAAACATTATTTCCATATAGAAGTACATTTTTGGGAATTAAAAATATAGACATGGAGGAAAAACATGATTAATAAATAGTAATAGAAAGTTATAGATAACATTGATAACATGAATGTGAATGATCATGAGAAAGTCAATTGACACAGAACCATAAATCAATTTGGTGTGAAAAGTACCATAGAATCATCAAAAATTAATGTAATAGTATACCATTTTTAATGTAAGATCATTTTCACTGAGTTGAGTAATTACATTACCATCTATGTTATTATCATAAGGAATTATCTTACATAAAATGAATATTTTCATCCTGTAATAAATTTCCCCCACAATTTCATCGTACTCTAAAAATAATGGGTATAAAATCTGAATTTTCCATACCTTAAGCACTAAAGAAACTTGTATCTGATCACATAATCCAAAAAGGATTACAATATATTCTTCTTTTCATTAGATATTCACCAAAACTGAAATTGTTAGTATAATGTATGATAATATCTAAAATTCATAAACATTAATATAAAGAAACAATATCTTTAAATCCAAAATCTCCCCTATAACATGAAAATTTCAACTTAGATCCTTCTATAAATTAATAATCCAACATACAAACTTACCTAAACAACCTCAACCTGAATTAAAGTCTCAACATCAAAGTAAATTTCGTACTTATAAGTATGAATCCCAAAAATAATTTAATGGAATTATTTTAAAAAAATGCATCATGATAAAAATATTTTCTATATATACCACTATCCAATAAAACTTCTCTGAAAATAATCAAAATAAATATAAATTTTCATCACATAAGGCCTAAAAGGTGGTGTTTATTCCTTTATAATTATTATCAATAAAAAAAATGTAATACTATGATGGTGTCTATAACCCTTAAGATAACCTCAACATGAAATCATCCTAATATCCATTTTCTTTTAAACAATTCTCTGATACCAATTGCAATAGTCCAAAAACATCACCTTTGTATCTATTTCTAAAAACAACATCTTTAAATTTTTGGATTTGATATCAATAAACCTGAACCAATATTCTTCATCCCGAACATATTAAATCAAACTAATATATTGGATAACTTATATAATAATGAATCAATTTAGGTTTATAAGTTTATAGAATAATGATAAAATATTTTCAATTAAAAACCTAGGGGATATCCCAATAAATTTACCACTTATGAATGCTTTCATGTAAAAAATGGTTGTACATTATTTTTCCTAGCCTGGAAAAAAATTAATCATTAGAAGGGTGATATCAAATTATCTATAAGAGTAAAAATAATCATTTATAATTAAATGTAGTAAGATTTAATATAATTTTCATAATGGTATGATGAAAAAAATAAAATATCATTATAATAACATAAGATAATTTAGACCTATTAAAACATGGTTCATTAAATATATGACATGGAATAAATATTTGACCAAATATATATTCATATGAATCAATAATCATGAGCTATTTGATGTTAATATTAATCAAAGTAACCATTAAAACTCATTAAAAACATAAAAATGTGTTGAGATCTTGTAACATCATTTTCATATCACTATTATCATCACTCTTATGATAAATTAATAATCAGTTAACTCCATATCTTTACCCAATTCATTTGAGAGCTATGGAATAACCACTCATCGTTGGTTTATAGTGTAACCACACATCATAATAAATAATTTAAATTAAACATAACATGAATAAAGTACATATATTGTTAATTTAATTATACTATTTTTTTTAAAAAAAAAATTATTCCTTTCCTAACCTGATTAACCCATGTGAAATAATAGGTTCAATTAAAATCAATTTGATACCACCATAATAAAAATAAATAATGAATACGTATATTATCATTACAATATATCCCCAGTGTAGCAAAAGTAACCTAATGGTTTATTATTATGGTTCAATATAAATACCATAAAAAAGTCATTAATAACATTTATTAGGAACATACCCTTTTCCTTATGAAAATAAATTTTAAAAAATATAAAATCAAAAAATATTAGAAAAATATTTTTCTTTGACAATATCCTTGGAAATTTATAATGGAATCATCTTTGAAAGTAATGTTCATGGTAACAGGAAAATTTTTAATTATCATATATGTTGAAAACATTCTTTAAATACTTTTCTAAAGAGAGTAAAAAAGTAACCTCTTATAAAATATTAAGAAATTTAATTTTAAAATATTTTTAAAATCTGATCAAATATCATTACAAATATCTTTATGGAATCATTTTAAAGAAAATATAATTAATAGAATCATTTTAAAAACATAGGGATATGGAAGTTGAATATTCTCGATAAAAAATAATATCCAATATCATCATATAATACAAATAATTATCTTAATGATTCATTTATAAATATAGGTTTAAATGGTTACTAATAATATAAACCACATTAATAATGATAGGGTACTACAATTTATGTTGATAATGAATATAAGTTCATATGATTTCATCCAAATAAACCTTAAACATAAAAAATATCTAAAAGGAATGTGATTGTAGGGTAAATCCTTTAAAACATTTGTGACTATAAAATAAACAGTAAATAACATAAAGAGTATGACATAAATATGTAAATCCCACTAATTTCATGAAATATTATGTAAAAATTTATTCTCAAGTCATTGAGCACACCATAGATAGAAATCATGGTGCAAAACCTTTAATATATACTAGGAAAATGAGATTGAGTCAATGAAAACCCTTGTAGAGATAACAAAATTTGAATAGATAATTAATCAATCAGCCGCATGAAATAATAACATTAAATAAATATTTAAAAATAATAAACATAATTAACTCTAGGATAAAACATATCAAAGTGGTAATAAATTCACCTGCTAAAAGGAGAATGTTTCATAACATAAACTTATGTCCCAATGAAAGATAATTTGAGGTGAATATCCTTTACAATGATCATATCAATGAATTGAAAAATGATTAATGGAAAGATTATGTGTGAAAATTTCAAGTCAAAAAAATAGTTTTAAATAATACATAAATCAAATAAAATTAATTTTTCAAATTGGTTTGTCATAATATAACCAATGCAATAGAATGTAACCCAATAAAGGAAAACTGATTTAATAAATGGTTTTTACCACATTGTAAATTTCAATTCAAATCCTCTTTTATGAAATTATCTGTAGTGAAATACAAAATAACATGGAAGATGAATTATTCATAATATAACATGTTTAAGTCTATTATATATACCAAATAAACTAAATTAGGCATATAAAATTGAAAAATAACCCAATGAAGTTAAATTAATATTAAATCCCTTAACTCATGTAAGGACCAACCAACAATGTCCATTATATCATTTATAATAAATTTATATAAATAGTTAAATTTATGATGTAATTTTTTTACTATTTTATCATTTTATCCATAATATATTTAATTCGTTTAATTTAATTTTATAATTAATTACATCACCAGTTAATCCCATGTCATGGGTTTTGAGGATGTTCTATTCAAAATTTAAAAATGGAATCGTTATGTTGACCATGATCCAAGTGGTCATTATTACATCATCTAAAAAATAATAATAAATAGATAATTATCATTTTGGTTTATAAATTATAAATTTAAACCAGCAATGAATGATGTTTTTGAAAAATGATCGATGTTACAATCATAGAGTTCGTAGGTCCTATGTATGTACGAATAACATTTCTATTTTTTGATAAATAAGACGAAAATAATGTAAGTATTATTTAATATTTCCAAAAAGTATATTATATCATAAATATATTATTTTATATTCTAAATAAACACATATATTTAATCCATGTGATTAATAAATGAAAAATAGATCACATAACTTCGTGGAGATTGCTATCCAGATGTCAGCATGAATTACATTATCATTTACCAATTGAAAGAATGATATGAAAAAGGATGATATATTATATTTCTAGAATGATAATTAGTTAAATAATTATATATATATATATATATATTAATTACATCATTATACTAAATTTAAAAGACAGTTAAGGAAAATTAATTATATCGATTCGTGAGGTGGTAGTCCTCCGTAATGACGAATGATGGTTTCATTTCCCTTTAAAGAGGATATGAGTTATATGTAGGTTATTACAAAGAATAAATCAAATATTAAAATAATTAATATAATTGTTTTATTATTTTATTATCTTAAAATAAGATTTTATCAATATTGAATTAGAAATAAAATTAAAATAATCAGTTAAGAACTAAACATCTCCTTCGAACAACCTAGTTAGGTCTCAACCAAAATCCATCATGGGTTGATTTTTTGATAAAATAATGACATATATGACTAGGGTAGAGATGTTATAAAAAATATTTGGTTATGGATATCTTGAACATTGGTTCTCACAAGTTTTGATCAAGATAAAGTAGTTTCTTACATGTTTTAATTAGGGGAGTAGAACTTTTGGAATTACAAAAAATATTAAATTAATTTAAATTAACTTTTTTTGGAAAAATTGATCCAAATTTATTTAATTTTATAATATGATGAGTATGACTTTAAATAATCTCATATAATTAAATTTGGACTATTTTATAAAAGAAATCATCTTTATCTGTTTGTTTTAATCCTAGTTAACCCTTTTGATAATTTCCGTGATATTAATCTTTTTTTCTATTTATGGTTCATTAAATAAAATATATATTGTAACACATGAATGGAAAATGTATTATATTTTTATCCACATAAAATTAAATTTTATGGATATGATACCTAGTGGCCCACTTTTGTCCTCATCAACCGTCAGTTGAAGCGTTTTCCCAGGCCATCTCCGAGTCTTGGGGACTTCATGAACATCCGGTAGTTGGGTTACTCGATCGACGACATATTATGGTTCGGTTTGGATCTGAGGAAGATTTGATTATTGCTTGGTCCAGAGCTCCCAGATGGTGCAGTGATTCTTCTTTCTTTCTCTTCCGTTGGGGTTTCGAATTCCATATGCAGTGTGATCCGTCGTTAGTTGCTACTTGGGTGAGTCTTCCTGGTCTTCCCCTTTCTTTTCAAAATCTGGCAATTCTTTGTGCAATTGGAAATATGATAGGGAAATTTCTTTGCTCTGATCAATGTACGAAGTCTATGTCTCACCCGTTTTTCCCACCCATATGTGTTGTGGTTGATGTTGCATGACCTCCTGGGCGATGTATCTGGATTACAGACAAGCACGATTTTAGATGGATGCAAGTGGTTGTCTTTGAGTCATGGATGAAGTTTTGTGTGAGGTGTAAACGGTTCGGACACCTGGAGGAGGTTTTTCGTAGGGGAGGACTGGATGGTTATCCCCAGAAGATGATTGGACACAGGGGGATGGGTGCGGGGTGCACGCTGCTGTGAGGTCGACTCAGTGGACTCTGAAGGACGACCCAGTGGAAGGGGAAGTGGCTGTGTTTTCCAAAGCTGAAGCTTCAGATGGGCAGGGGGATCGACTAGACTCTGTGTGTTCTGAAGGCCAGTGGTGTGAAGCACAATCTGATGGACTTACAGTGAAGGGGTTATTGTAGGCTCAGTGTAATGATGTGTCGGGCACTGCAAGTGGTCTGAAGACAGTGAAGGAGCCTTTGAACCCATCGGTTTTGCAAGTGTTTGATAGGCTAAAATGTGATCTTGGACTTGAGTCAAGGACTTTGGTTGAGACTGGAGCTGGTCATCCGATTAATTCTGAGGAGAATGCGGCCTCCCTGGAGGGTGCTCGGTAGATTTTGTGCAGGGGTTCTAATAGTGCTGGCTGAACTTTAAAGGGTGCTGCCATGGAGGATGATGTCATCAGTAACGCATGCACTATGGAGGAGGCGATAGAGAAGGAGTCAATTGATGATTTTAGGTCTGCACAACAGGTTGAAGCTAGGAATGGTGTGCAGATGGAGCTTACAACTGCACTGCAGCCCCGGTCTTGGAAGTAGCGAGATGATCTGGAGCTCACCAACCGCTTTGTTGGTTTGGTGATGGATGACATAGTGCTGGATTGTGATGGACCTGTGTCTGTGGGTGAAAAAAGCTTGGAGGAGCAAGGATTTGTGGGTCCTGGTGACATTCTTGGATCAATAAAGGGCAGGAGGTTGGTGTGACTGCTCCGGTTCCTGGTTCTACTGGTTTTTGTTTGCAGGTGTTGGAGAATGGTAAGGCCTCTATCACTGAGACTGATGTTTCAGTCAATGCTAATGTAATCATTTCACAGGAGGCTACTGCAGACGGTTCTCTTGTGGAACAGAGGACAAATGTTGGCTGTGAGTTTGTGGATAATCCGCAGTGTCTTGACATAATTGATTCTAATACTCAATCTCAGCAGGAAAAGGGTATGGAGGAAGGCTACCGTGCAGTACACATTTCTGGAAAATGGGGGGATTGTCTTGAGAGTGATGAAGAAATTGAAGGTGGAATGGTCCGGGCTTCCTACAGTGATGTTGTCCGGGGTGAGAAAAGTAAGGAGCCTGGGAATGAGGAAGTGATGATTGCCCCACCACGAAGAAGGCCGAGGAGGGACTATTCTTATATGCCAAAGCCAATGGCTACCAGTTCTTCCATTGGTGGGGAAGGCTGGGCTACGCGGTCTTCTAAGGAATTTCTCTCTTTGGAGAAGTTAAACCTTAGAAGGAAGTATGCCAAGATCCTGTGACATTATGACAGCTCGGAATGGGAATCGGCTACTGCAGAAGATGAAATATATCAGGGGGGTGGTGTTGGGTCAGACTGATTTGAATCAATTTTTATGACATCACACTGGTGTACTGGCTTACTGGTTTTCTTTTATTTAATAAATAGTCAAAGGCTCGCCTCTGATTGACTTTCCTGGTAAAAAGTGTTATGATTTTCTTCTGACATAACTTCTTGATTTACCCTTAGTGTGGTGAAAAATATTTACTATATTAACGATTCATAATAAATAATATAAAAGGAAAATATTTTTTAAATATGGATGATCTAATTAGAAATATGGAGTCCATTTATCAATCTTCAAGTCCTATAACTGGAAGAAATAAATTATAATATAAATTCATAAAATGAAATGAAAAATAGTTTATTTGAGAAATGCATTTTTAGACCCAAAAATGAACTTATATCAAAATTTTGTATAATCATGATCCAAAATTTTTTATTAGTTTATATATAATTAAATTAAACTAATGTAAAATAGATATCAAATTCAATGAATGATCAATCATTTTAATAAATATAAAGGATATCCTTACAAAAATCTATTTTTTTACTATAAATAAAAAATTAATCATTTCAGAAAAATAAACAAAATATCACCATACGATAGTTTTAATATGATGTTTTAAAAAATGATTTCTTTTTCAAAAAATAAATTTTCTTAATGTTGAAATAATTAATTATAATATTTTCTCACATAAATTAATAAAAAAACAATTAAGAATAAAACATAAATTTCAAGAAAAAATAACTATACTAAATAAATGAGTGATTATTTCTTAATAATTAATCGATAAATTTTAATTCATTATGAAATATATATATATATATATATAATATGTTTAATAATATCAATACACTAAAATATAATTGAAATGTGATAATAATAATATTTAAATAAAAATATTCCATGGTTCGTTTAATCATGTTGTTGTGTACTGTATATTATACTAAAGAATGTGTTTTTCTAAATCCTAGGTTGTTACATAATACAACAGAAATTATATTTTTTAATCTTACACCACTGAATATTAATTTTATTTTCTAAATAATATATATAATTTTTTTAATTAATATTTCTTAAAATATCTAATTTTTTCATGATGATGAGTTTATCTAATTTTTTTTAAAATATATTTATTTTATAGATTATTTATTTTTTTGGTTTATTACATATTGATTGTGTCCAATGAAATAAAAATAAAATATATTTTGAATTTTTTTTCTTCTTCTTTGATGATTGGATTTTAAATTAAAATTAAAATTAATTTTTTAAAGACCTAATAATTTAAAATTTTATATTGTTTTGGGATTACTAATTATGTGATTTTATTATATTTATGGATAATTTTAATGTTTAAAAGTTTATTTTTATAGAATTATAAAAAAACAAATTTTGATATCATATTGAAGTGGAGTTAATTTGAACTATATTTTTCAAAATCAAACTTATAATGTTTTATATTTGTTTCCCGTGGCAATTTGTTGAAAACAATATCTTCTAAATGAGTTGTAACTGGGTTTTAATTTTATAATGTTCATTGGATGCCTTTATATTCTCCAATTCAACTAGTGTCACTTAACTTGTATAGAGGTATATTGATAACTAGTTTTTTTATTTGTATTTATGGAATGTTTTATATTGTTTAAAATTAATATTAATAATTTTAAAAATTACTTTTTTCTTGGGATGTCAAAAATGAAATTGGAATATAGGAAATTTCAATGTCGCTAACAAATAATTTTAATATTTTTTAATAGAGATATATAATCTTAATATTATTAGTTAATTTTTTATGAAACACATTATAGATATTTTAGTTATTTTTATGTATATGTACATATATATTTTGGTTATGGGATATGTCTTTCTAAGAGTGATTTGTAGAAATGTAATGGCATGTGTATATTTTGAATTATATTATACGATGCCTTTTGAAACATTAGTTTTACATTGAAATCTCATATTCTAATTTTGACGAATATGGTTATGAAAAAGGTGTTATACTAAAAATGATTTTGATTTATTTTTCCTTGTGAAATAAAAAGGTTGTATTTTGAAAATGGGTTTTGATTAATTTTATCCTCATATTTTAACTTAATTAATTTAATTAGTATTATATTCATTAGGTAATAATTTATTTTTTAATGTAGTTTAAAATAATGAATTATTTAAATATTGATTAAGGATGAAAATTTGGTTTTAATTTCTAAAATTATAGATAATTCAATATAATATTACTTTACTCATTTTAAAATTGATATAAATTAATATTCTATGAGTGAAACTAAATTTTATTATGAGATATTTAATTTTTTATGTTTGTATATTATTTTATAAATATTTTCTTTCATGTAATTTTTATATTTTTACATATGAAATTTATGAATAATTATCTTGTAATTAACTTATTATTTAACGATTAAAATTTTCTTCAATAAAGATTTCTTATGGCATTAGTATATATGATATATTTCATGTTATTTAAAACAAATATCATTGTAAAATTACATTTTTATATTTTTTAATTTTTTAAATTATTAGTTCAATTTTTTTATTATATAGGATTATGTTTCAAAATATTTGACCCAATGTATAGCTCTAGTTTTACATTAATGTTAAATTAAATATGACATAAGGTATTCTGTATTAAATAATATTATATTTGGTGATATTTTTATTATTTTTATATAGTAAATTTATTTTTTATTTCTCATTGGTGAAAAGTGATTGCTTCAAATTTTGTTTTAATTTATTTAGACGCAACTAACTTCAACTTGATGGGGTTGTAATTATGTATTTTTATTTCAATTTTTTTTTAAGTTGTAAAGTATATGCTTTAAAATGGTATTTTATTAATATTTGATTTAATGGATGTTTTTATGCCCTCATGTAATGGTTGTTCACTTAAAAATATCATTTTTATGATGATTTATCTTTAATTTATTAATATACTATTTTATGTTTTGGTTTATAATTATTTATTTGTTAATATAGTTTTGTAGTGGTTCAAATTAATTAGGAATCATTTCAATTTTATAAGAATAAATTCTCATTTTTTGTATTTATTTTATTTTTTTGTAATTCTCTTATGTTAAATAAATTTAAATCCATTTGTTTAATTTCAATTTTTTGTGTTTATTTGTAGATTTATTATTTCCATGTGTTTGGATGGTGTAAAATTTTATGATAAATAATTTAAGGGATTGTTGTAAATTTCATAAAGTATATTGATTCTATTAGGGTGCATGTCGAATTCAAACCATGATTTAAAATTATATAGCATATATAATTCACCAAAATAGTATTATTTCATGATTGTTTTGCAATATGTAAAAGTGAATTAAGAACATTTTTTATTCAGTTTTTAATTCCATTCCATATATATTCAATGCAAGAAGTAGAAAATTTAAATTTTTATGTTTTGAATGGAAAATAAAATCAATGAAATAGTTATATATATTTGTATTTGATGGTTTTAGTTAAAATATACTATTGTAATTGTAGAAAACATGTATCATATGTTAATTTATTTCTGATGCATGATAAAATAATTGTCATTCAAGATATGGTAACATTATTTCCCAAACCATGAAACCCTAAAAAGTAAGTCAGGATCCAAATTCATGGTTATGTTCATACACTCATAGTTCATGTAGCCCAACTATACATATCATAAAAATTTATCAATAATAAAAATTCAATATCAAAATTTTTGTAAATTTGATCCCAATATACAATTTTCTTTTGTATGATTTATTATTATAACTAATAAAAAACTACTCTAAAAACCAATGATTCTTATATTATAGGTATTAAAATAATTCAATATAGTCATAGAAAATAATAAATACTGTTTGAACATTTAATAATTGAGTTAAAATACTTATAGTAAATATCAGGTGTATTATGGAAATGTATAACTTTAATTTTATCCATTGAATTAATTTTAAAATAATCTTATAAATTTTTAACATTGATATAATATAATAAAACTTTTAAATTCTTTTTCTGATGAATACTTGGAATTCTCTAATTCTTACAATATTTTTTTTGTATTAAATTATTTTTTTTTATGTTTTTTCCCTATTTTTTTGAAAAACTCTTATTAATATATTTTATTAATGATTTTAAATTCTTGATCTCTATATGAAACTATTATGGTGTGGATTTACTAAAACCTCAAGTGTTGTAAATTTTTCTCAAATGGAAAAAAGATTTAATATTAAGAAAAATATGTTTCCATTAATAATATCTTCTGTAATTTTTTTAATAAAATTGGTTATTAACAAAAATATTTTCACCTTTTCAAAGTTTAGTTTTTTGGATGATTTATCATAATGAATAATTTATAAATCAATGTAAAATTTATGATTCAATTAATCAAAATGGGAATTATAAATGTAAAAATTGACTTATTGTGAATAAAATTTATGTTGGTTATGTTATTAATTTGGTATATATTATCATAAGATGATGTAAAATAAAGTGCATTTAATTTAATATATTAAAAAAATATTCAAATAATATTAGTAATTCATTTTATAAAAATATATTTTATCAAAAACTAAAAAATCATGTAGAATTATTTTATTTTTAATTTATATACATGGGAGAATTATGACATTTCATTTTTATTTATTATATACTTATTTTAGTACTCAATTATTTTTTGGATAAAAGTGTTATTTTTTTAAATACTAAATAATTTTTAATTTTTAGCCTATGATGCATGGAAAAGATAACCTGTATCATAAAATTATATCAATATTTCTGTAATGTAAGAAATGAATTATTTTTTTCACGATTTAGAGACCAAGAATAATGACCATGAATTCTTTAAAAGACACTTAAAACATCATTTCCCACTTCCACACTTCTATAGTCATTATGTAATTATTTAATAATAATATAGTAGATCATACCATATGAATTTTAATTTTTTATTTAATATTTAAATTTATATAATTTATATTATTATGAGTTTCATTAAAACATTGATATTATTGTTATAGTCAATATTTAAAGTACTGTTATTTAAATTGTATGAAATTTTATAGATTATCAGATTTATAAGGAAATATTATTATGTGGTTTTCCTTCTAATATATATTATCATATTATAGTTATTCCATGGATGGAGTCTTTGTAATTTACATAATAATAATAATACCTTATTCAGATCTATATCAAATTCATAACAACCCTAGTATTTCTATTTGATCTATTGGGACTTGTGACTGTAACTACTTGTTTTGTAGTATATTTTTGGAATTATTTAAATGCTTGTTTATGATAAAAATTCTTCACAACATATTTTTGGAGCTAGTTTCCTAAGAAGAAGATAATTTTTACATTCTTTAACCAGAATATAAATAAATATATTATATTATGATGAATATTATTTGATAATAGTAATGTAATAATATCCTAATATTTTTTATCAATAAAAAGTTTATAATATTTCCCCTCTATAATGAAAAAATAGAGACGTGATGAAAAAATTAGTGTTAAAATATAATATAGTCTATCTATCACATTCCAACCATACATTAGTGATGATTGACAATTAGGTGTTATTAGATCCTAAGTAATTGATATTTCTTCTCATTAAATTTTCACTCTATGATCACTAAGAAATGGATACATTAAGACTATAACTGGAAAAAGTATCTCCACATGTTTTTTATTCATTGGATATTTTTATCTATTAATGTGTTTATTTCTCAATGGACTTTAGGTTATTATTAATTTATATCATTAATTACATACATTAATTCAAGGATGAAAATAATTTTAAAATATACACCTAGTGAGGTACCATATGTTGGATGTTTCATAAGGGTTATGAGATTAATTAAATAGTAAAGAAGGTATTTTTCTCTTTTATATTAATAAAAATATATATTTATGGATCATTGATTGAAAAGAAACTATGTAATTAAATTAATTCCTCTGATGGTTCCCTAAAGAGTTCATTTCCAAAATTAAAACAAAAATAAATCAAACATATTGGATGATGATGTATATATAAATCCTTCATAATGAAATTTCTATTATTAAATAGGTTATATTACATAGTATTGTTTGGTACAATGTAATATTTTTTATTATATTAAATTCATTATCTTTGGTTTACATAATGTGTTGATAGATTCAAATCATTAAATATAAAAAAACATTAACATAGTTCATTATGAAAGATTCTTAGTGGGTGACACAATATATGTATTCATAATATCAATAATTATATTTGAATTTAATATTTCTAATAAATGTTATTTTTAGGTCGTGGAATAATAATAATTCATGGAAATTTGATTATATAAATCCAATCATTATAATATTTTCTTTAGAATTTATGATTTTTGTTTTTTATGTTTTTTATTCCCATTGTAATAAATAAATTTTAATTAATTCACTAATTCAGTGAATAAAATAATAAATAATTATTTAATCAATTTAGTGAATATGTAAATAAATTTTTACATATATGAATATTGAAAATATGATAAATTTGATAATTTGAAAAATAATATTTATTTGAATAAATATATTATTATTCAATGTTCGATAAACGTAGTTTGAGGATTAATGGGTTGAGGTAATGGGGTTATGGAAATAATATCTTGTATTTAGCATCATTTAGATAAATATTAACTCAATAATTTAATACTTTATATTTAAATAAATTCATGTAATGAGATATAATAGTATAAATATTATTATTATTTCACATGTGTGTTACACAGAATAATCAATTTTATAAAGTTAAGTTCCTTAGTTAAAAGTTTTTTAACACTAAGTTTAAAATCCACATCATATTATTCTAAATAAGAACACTTTTGGTGTCCAATATAAATCACTCTGTAATTATCTCATTCAATGTAGAGAAAATCCATCCATACTACCTCATAATAAAAATGTTAAAACAACACTAATCCTTATTTTGAACAATGGTTAAAAATTTGAAGATCTAGTTTCTTTTGAACTAGCTCTAAAAACCAAAAAAACAATATACATAGATTCATGGAGAATGTGTGTATACTCATAAAAAACACCCTTATGTATTCTCTACTACAACAACAACTACACAATATAAGAAAAATTGTTGACTGAAGGGATTATCACGTATGTTGTTTTATTTATTTTAAGTAAATTATAAATTAAATTTTGAAGATCCTCTATGATATTTTGGAATTATTTTCCTGTGTACATTAGATTTATTAACTAAAGCACGTGAAAATACTAAAATAGGCACCCTACCACCTATTTCAATGTGACCTGAAATTTCAACAAATCATATCATAAAAATAAAATGATACATCCATAATTCTCACATACGATAAATAACCAAGAAAAGAAAAAGTTTCTTAAAATTAATTTTATGTAAAAAAAATATAAACTATATCTTTATATTAATGGTGACATGTCCCATTATTTTGATTGAATACCTACCATGTACCTGAATATACATAAAATATACAAAAACAAATCTTTCATGTCCATCGATGTGTCAATATAGGGTGAGAGAAAAAAATAGTATAGACCACCAATGGGATATCAATAAACATATAATAAATGGATGTATATATAAACATGTTGAATCATTTACCAATATATATAATAAAATGGTTTTATTGGTATAATGTAAACCCAAAATGGAAAAGAAAAATAAAAAACCATAGATAGATGTATTTATAATCTTTACTAGTTAAATACATATATAAGGTGGCTACATACCTATGAAATCTACTTAGGTATAACCTGGAATATAAGATGAACCCTAGAGTGAACTCAAGATTCAACCCTTATCCTATCATAATGATTTTCAGGTGAAACACTCATCCCTTCTAGTGAAAATGGAGATCATATATAATATTGTTAGAACAACTCACAAAACCTAACAATTTTAGGATATAAAAAAGTTTTATAATAGATCCTATTAAATAAACCCATTTGATTTAGTTAGATACCAAAATGACCAGAGGAATTGAATAAAAAATTTATAATAGAAAATTATTTACAGTTTATTTTTCCTATTTTAAGAATCTATACAATAACTATAAAATATAGTTATATAGAAAACATCCATATCTGTTAAAGAAAATACTTTCTAGAGATGGTAAATGTGTATAAAATCTAAAGAAATACTTCCAAAAACATCACTTATATTACCTTGAGAAATCATATGACAACATGAGTTTCCCAACACAAAACTATAAACTTAAACAGTTAACCCAACTATAAATTTAACCTAGTATATAGGTCAAAAATTTATATTTCAAACATTTAAATAATGATTTTATTATCGAAAATATTAAATTATATATATGAAATATGATAAATATTATGTTAAACAAAGGGAAACCTTATATATAAAATACTGAATCCTAAGGTTAAACTAGCTAGAAACCCAACTAGATATTGTATAGGGAGACCAATATACTCTTAGGGATATCTTAAATATTAATAATTATTTACTAATTTAAACATTTAAATGAAAAACATAAGACATTTTTTTTAAAGATAACCTTATTAATACCATATATATAGGAAAAATAATTATTTATTATTAAATACCTAACAATAATATGTTTAAAAAATTCCGATCATAACTACCATTTCATTTAAATGTTTTCAAAATTGTTTTTAAGAAATAATGGTTCGGAAAAGGTAATTTAACAAAAAAATAATGGGTTTAATTTTTGAGATTTTTAATTGAATAATTTAAATGAATAAATTAATAAATAAATAATTAAATATATTGATGAAATTAAATTCAAAATAATTTACATTAAGTAGGGCTTATATAAAAATCTACCCACAATAATCTTTATAAAAAAATTCTTATCATATAAGAAACATCATGTAAAAACTAATTTTGTATTTTTGAAATTTTTAGTCACTTCATACCATGTAATAAACCCAACAACCATATCTCCACTAAAATATTATTATTAACTAGAGTAACATGTGGTTTAATATCATATAAATTATCAAGGTATTAATGTGAAGACATGGTTCCCACTTTGAAAAAAATTAATCTTCAAGGCCAAACATTTTATCTAGAATTTAATAATTTAAGAAGTTTTAGTTCATAATGATATTCCCAGCTTAAATTCCATTTATATAAGGTTGGAAACAATTATCACTATGTAGATATTGATTTCATCACAATGTTATTAATAAAGGTGCATTTGTTATACATTAAATATTTTTGTTATGCACATAACATAGGCACACATTCCCATTTTATATCTCAATGAAAACTCTAATTAGAATAAAAAAATTTATGAGATAAATGATCCTAGAAATTTTAAAATAATTACCCCAAAACATTTTCAAGAAATTTATCAACATTATAACTTATAAAACCCTTAAAAATTTTATTATAACGAAATACCATGACAAATATTTCCATTAATGTTGAAAAAAATATATCTTATTTTTTATTAAAATTTGTAAAAGAATCATATTCTCATGTTAGATTTATAATCCAAGAATTAGTTGATTATTTGAGATTAAACTACATTATTTTAGCAATGAATTATAAATTATACATAATAATTGAATAGATCCCAAAAATAATTAAGGACATGTGATATAGGGAAAATTATTTAATAAATTATCCACCCACATCATGGATATCTAATCCTCAAAGGAAAACTATGTGAATTACACATTAAACCCATATATAAAAACAATATAAATCTCTAACTAACACAAACCTTATCCATCAATTTCATCTCTAAATCAATAAATAATTAATTGAATTAATACATCAATTACTTTATAGAAAATTAGTTCTGAACAAATTATGACCAAATTATTAAAGATTTATTTATCAAAGATAGATGGAAGGCCTAGTATATGAGGTGAATAGAAAATTATTTGGTTAAATAACATCTTAAAATAACTATACAAAGTATAATGAATCAATTAATATGGTATAATTATAAAATGGATAAAAAATAAGACCAAATATTAATTCCACATTAGAAAAACCCTTAGATTCATCTGGATGAATAGAAAAATATGGAAGGGATGGTATGAACAAGAGGATCAAAAAGGAAGATCCCAAGTGAAATAAAGATTATTAAACTCAAATTAGGTGATAATGACAAGTAATAAAGATCTAGGGTGAAACAAAAAAACACCCATTCAACAAAAACGCATCAAGATCCTACTGGGTAACTTGTATGGGGCCATTGGGTAACTAGAGGATCCTCCATTCCTCCCTGGCTTATTTTTAGCTCACTGGGTACCTGTTAGAGTCCACTAGGAAACATGGGTGACCTATAGCTCAAATATGTCTTTGGTTACACCCCTATAAATCGCCCAAATTTCCAAACCCCAATTTTTATATAAAAACACGTTTTAATGGATAAAAAAATTAAACCCATGTTCATATCCTAGAATGAGAAATAATTTCCCAATATGAACCAAAGTTAAAATTGTATCACATGTTTCCCATTCTACATTAATGTTTAAGAACATAACGAAAATTCAATCAATCAATCAAATACATACATTTCTTTTATAATTAAAATATTATCCTTTTTATGTATAATTTTAATTTGATTTAAAAATTAATTAAACAAATGGTACATACAAGAGTAACAAACCATTATCTTTAAATTATTATTACATGACCCAAGGTTTGGATACCATGAAAATATTTCAGCTTTTATTTTTATTTAATAGATTGATATTAACCTTATTGCCTTGATTTATAATTTTTATTTGATTTAAATTTATTTTTTAATTAAACTATTAAAATTAGGTTTAAGATTATTTGGAGATAAATGGTAAGGAAGGGTGAGTAAATGAGAAACGGTAATAGTATAGATGTTTCACTATTTTCCCCATGAAATCTTATTGTTGTTTTATAACATTTGAATATATTAACTCACACATGGTATCTTTTTAATAGGTACATAATAGAAACTTGAATGTTTTTTAAATTTCAGGAAAATATCATTATTTATATATAAAAATGTAACCATATTAAACTATTCAATCAATAATTTTGGGTCATAAATTTTATATATCTTCTATGGAAGTGATATTATTTAGTATTCCCTTATCCAATACAACACATTCCTTAATCTTTACTTAAATCATCAATAGAATATTATATTATTTTTTTACATTAGGGATGATAATGAAATGTTCTCCTTCCTCATTCTATGGTCTCTATATATTTTTTAGATTTAATGTATATCTAAAATTTCCCTAATTCTATGTTTGGGAAATATTTCACTTGATTTTTTATTTCATAATTAAATTAGGTGGTTATCATGTTTAATGTTATTGAAGTGGGAAACAAATTCCACCCACCTTATTCAAATTTCAATAATAGTGATGAATTAAATCATTAAGTCCTTATATTCATGTATGTTCAAATATTTTTAGTGGTTATACACACTTTTACTCTAGCTTTTTAATCTGATATTCACATGTTAATCAGTATATGATACCTAATTTTCTATCATATTATTTTAGTGTTTGGGTAAGTAGTTGTATGTTGTAATGGTATGTTATAGTTTTTTTTAAACATAAAAATATTATTTATTTGAAAATATTTTTCTTCATTATATTTTCATTATTAATTATAGACTTATTTATTTAATTTCATCTACTTCATGATATATTTGGTTACTTTCATATCATGGATTATATTTTCATTTCCTTATTTTTTATTTCTAGTTTATATGATAAAATTAATTCCTTTAGAAATATTTTTATTATACATGATCCATACATCTACTTCTACCTTATAATAAGGATCATTATCTTTGTGATATTATTTTATCTGTCTTATATTGGTTCATCTAATTATAGAGAATACTTATTCTAAAATTATATTCACATACCTATAATATATATATATATATATGGTATACTTACATAATTATAAAATATCATTTAGGTTTTATTATATATTATTTCAAATTTTCATAAAGTTATTGATATTGATATAGTATATTAACATGTCCACACTAGTTGTACAAGGGAATGTACACCCTAGATATACATGGATATGTGGATAATGTGAAGGCTAAAGGGTACCTATATAAGGATATTGTATTGGAAATAAGGTATCATGGACCTTTATTATATAATTTTTTTTATAATTTTAATATGGTTTTTTCATGAGAAATTTGATTAGTTATACAATGATATTCACCAGTTCACTAATTCCACCAATATGGATTTTGCATGTCTCTCAAATAAGGTATAATTAAGTTCAGATATGGGTTGTCTATTTCCCAAAATCCATCATTTAAGATATCATTTTTATTAATTTTTGATACATTTTTCGTGATTTTATAATACTATATATATATATAATTTCCAACGTCATATTTCTATGTACTTACTTGGTCATTCGAAAGATAGGTAGGGGTTGAGTGACAACAAATTACTATGAAAAACGTTTTCATTCCATAAATGCATCACATTATGATTCATATGGATATTTTGATTTATGAGTATGATAAAGGGAAATTAATAGTGTTTGATAGCTCATATGTCATAGAAATGGAAAATTATGAGGACTTCCTTAGGAAGTGGTTTTTGGCATGGGAAGTATATTTATAGATATTTTTGTTCCCTTTTAGGATATAATGTATATATCAATAATATTCTTGTTTTATGGAAATTGGATTACATATATATATAAATATCTATTTATATTAGATTATTATTTTATTGATTATATATATATATACATATATATAGATTAATGAATGATGTATTACCATTAATATATGATTTTTATTCCCTTGTGTATAGGTTCATGACCATGGTGGAGAAATATTTACTATTTAAAAGTTATATGATGGAATTGGTATTATATGTTTCCTGACTATATCCACAAATGACCGAGTAATCAAAAAAATTGGGGAACCACTTCACAAATAACCACAATTTATTCCTAAAAATTTATCATATCCTTAGGTAATGAGAAATTACATAATGGTCTTGGGTAAATTGTACCTAAACCCTTAGGATTTGGACCAGGATGTTACAAAAGCGCATGATAACACATATATAATGGTCCGTTATGGGAATATATATAATATAAAAATATAATTAATCTAGAATAAAATACAAAATATGCATGTCCAACATAATTATAGTGTAATATTAAGCTACTTTTGATTTTTCAAGTTTTCTTTTGGCTTCTTCTTTACATAGACATATTCCTTTAAATCATAATCACTTTGAATATACATTCATTTAAGAAATATTTAGGATTTTATAGATTTTTGTATGTTTTTAGGTGTTTCATTATTTAATTATATACTATTTATTTTAAATTTATATTAACTAATACATCAATAATAAATAAAATATGTTTTCATATTTATTTGTTATTAATGATTGTTTCCTGAAAATATTCATCTGAAAATTTTGATTTAGAATCAATTTTATAATATTATTGTTAGTTAGAGTTTTCATGAATACTTTAAATGTATGGTCATTGAAATATATTTAAATATGGTTTATATTATTTAAAAATATATAAGAAAGGTCAAATGAGATATTGTTATGGGTATTAGCCTATTATTCATTATGTAAATCGTTTTCTTATAATCTATTCATTCATAAAAGGATGAATTTATATTATCCATTACATGTATGTAAAATAGTCCATTCTATTGACTACCTTTATCCATTAAGTAATTATTTTATGAGAATGATAAACTATATTGGAATTTTATTTATGCGTTGGTCATAGAGGGAATTATCTTCAACATAATGTAGTGGTATAAGGTACACATTAAGAGGAATCTATTGTTTTTATAACATTTGGGATTTTAAATTTCAAATACCCAACCATTTTTGGACATGTATCTTAATAAAAAAAGTATTAGATTAATCATATTCATCATTTATTTAAAATAATTAAAATCCATTAGCAACATACTGTTTGAATACATAATATTATTATGGAAGGATTGGCCCAATAAATGTGCAGTGTTAGAGTTGAAGTAAAGATGCTAGTAACCTTGATAGTATTTGAAGACATAATATATAATTAGTTGTATATTGACCCTCTAAATATCATAAAATATCAGTATTTTTAAAATTTAAATTGCAATATGATAATGGTTATATGGGTTTCAACCAAATTCACATATATACCTTGTTTCAAACTGTAATTAACTCATGATGTTGGTTTAAATAGCCACTATTTCAAATTTATTTTTATCTAATGCATAATAATTTTTTTATGATGTTTATAATTTATATATTTTATAATGTATCACATAAATATGTTCTTTGTGAGATGTTATCAATTGAAATTATAGTGTTTTGTGTCTTACTTCAAGGTTAAATCATGGGTAAGGGATCTTCTGTCAAATGGAGGATTTCTATAGAAGTGATGAGAAGGGGTGTATATTTCTTGGTTAGTTATGGTGGACGAAATCCTCTACATAATATCTAAATAATACCACTATTTATAGGTTATGAATTTGGATGAATATCACCAAAAACCCATATGTACTTCTAAAAAATTATTAATCCACATACATATCTAATACAACAATTTTAAAAAATTATACTATTGGATTCCCTAGATTACTGATGACTATAAAACTATTCAAAACCATGTATTTTATTTTTATACATATGTAAAGTTTATGTGGAAATTTATCTATATTTATGTAATATTTTCAAGGTTCATAGTTAGTTATTCATTTTTCAGTTTATGTATGTTATCTATAGAGTTTGCTTTAGGGTTTAGACGAGAATTATAAAAATATGTACTATATATTTGATTATAGCGGGGGTATATATATAGCTATATTTTCTACACTAGTATTATAAATTTTTTTTCCTTATATGAAATGTAAACCTCTCACTAATTCATTTATGCCAAATAAATGTATCTTATTTTCTTCAGACTATAAGTATCATTACAACTTATCAGAATTGATACTCACTTTATAATGATTATATAATATAGTATTAATCTTTAATCTAGTGTTGTTATATAAAAAACATAAATGAATTTTTTTTACTCTTTGTAGAAATATATTGGAAATCATATTGGGTTTGAATATTTTATTCCACTTTTTATACCATAATTATTGTTAAAAAATATGGGTCTCATTTTCAATATGACTAGTATTAACTACGCTTATTTAAATATTGGAACCACATAATAGTCAAGCTCATCCTAATTAATAGTATAATAAACTTATCACTTTAGTCATGGATAATATGATTCCAAAGATTATTAATGTTGAGAAACATATGGATTTACCTACTTCATAGATCAATTTCATAATTTTATTTCAGAAAAAAATTGAGGTGACTCCTAACCGCTAAATTTATGTTTCAATAATTAAAATATCTCTTTATTTTGTAATTAAAATATCTCAAAAATTATGGTAAAATATTTTTTCCCACTGAAACGAGATAAATTATGAATCATTCATGTTCATTATGAAGTGATTTGGGAGAATAATGCATCATGATTTGGTCAGTATCTCTTACTCTATTAGTAGGATGTTTGTATATTTTCAAAAAGATGACAAAATATGAATCAACCATCATCCATTTATATTATATCAATATTGAAAAATAACTGTAAGCTAGATATGTATCTTTAAAGGGATCAACAAATGGTAAATAATCAACTATGAAAGATCTGATCACAAAGATTGTACATATGCCATATTTTTAATTTTATTATTCTATTATATGGATTTTATATATGTTTTTCTATACATGTTATTTACTTTTTTAAAAATTATGTAGAATTTATTTTGTTTTTATGTAATTATTTTGAGTGTATTATCAGTAGTTTTAAACGATTAACTCATGGGAGAAATACATAAACTAATTTCTTGTAAAAAACAAAGATTCCAATTTTAAATGTTCTGAAATTGAAGATTTTTTATCTTATAAATAAAGATAGTATTCCAGGAAAAATATTTTTCATTATTATATAATATTTTACTATTTTAGTCATATATAATTAACTAAAAAATCATGAATCCTTTTTAGTTTTATAAATTCTCAAAGTGAACTCACATATGAATGTTTTTTATTATTCTTAAATGAATAAATCACATGATAAATTTTATTGGAAACCAATACCAAACAACTCAAAACAATTTTTTAAGTCATATTCATTTTATTATTTAGAAATAGAATAGATACAATGGATTTCATAATTTGAATATGTTGTGTGTAAATAAAATTTTAATAAAGAGTTTGTTAGATCTAATTTAAAGGACCGAATATTGAAGATTTTTTCTAGTTATTCTATGTGATGCACAATTATTGATCATAAACAACAACACACTAGGTTGAAGATAAATTATTTTTATCCTTTGATAAATAAATTGGAAAATAATTTCCCAACACTCATACTAATATTGTATGATTTGTTTTAATGGTTATTAATTGATTAGATTAAAATTATATGTTAATAAATGTATTCGATTATACTACCCATAATATAAACAACTCGTTGGGAAATAAAAATAAATATTTAGTTATATTTGTCTAAAAAAATTTTAATTTGATTGATAAATTTATATACACACAATTCTAAGTCTAAATAAATTGTAATATAGTATATCATTATATCCTAGAAGTTATATTGGTGATATTGATTGGAATAAAAAAAATTTTGGAACATATGTATAAACATTATATATAATGAAAAATTATATATAATGAAAAATTATATTTTATGTCATGTTAAATATGTACTCAATTTCAAGTAAATTCATTTTGTGTTTCAAAAATATATTTTCTTCAAAATTTATTCTTATAACATTTTCTCTATAATCATTAAAATTAGTTTCATTCAATTATAGATATTTTAATTTATAAAATTGATAACATTTTTTAATCACCTTATCACAATTAATTACTAGCTAATTTTTAAAATTCTTCAGGAAATATAACTTTTTTAACGAATAGTATAAAATACCAATTTTCTAAAAATATTATTTTAAAGTAAAAGTATAATTATGATTTTAATTTTACCATAATTTAGAATAATTATCATTTAATTAGAAATAATATAATTATTTTGATATGAATCATCATTATTCTTAATTTTGGTATAAGTTTATTTTTTGGCTTAAAATATATATTTGTTCTAAAAATTGGTTTCTTGAACAAGAGATGATTTTAACTTAATATATTAATTAAATAAATATTTATTAATTATTATTTAAAAAATTAAATATTATATATTTTAAAAAGTATTAAAAAGTATTTTTATTTTTTTTAACATTCCAGGAATCTATGTAAATTCATTATTATGCCTAAACATACATTTTTCTAAATAAGGTTTTCATAGTGTATTTCATGATAATATAAAATGAAAAAAATCCACTTATATAAATTTAATGTTTTAAAATTTATTTTATATTTTTTATCATCATAATTTATATAATTTTATAGGTACAAATTAATTTTTTTTCGTAATGAATAGTAAAATAGTTATATTTTACGTCCATATTTATGGTTAAAACAAGTTTACCTAGCTTAAAACAATGATATAAGAGTAATATTCCCACCTAAGTTGTATAAATACAATTTTATGGTCTTACTTATACTCTATATCATTTTATAATTTAATACGTAAAATATTGAATAATTTTTCTTGAGTATGTCACTAAAATATTTTGAAATTTTGAAACATTGAAAGTGTTTTCCCCATCATTTATAAATGGAAACCCTAAATCCTCCTTTATTGATACTTCAATATTGTCATGTATCTGAAAGTAACTAAAACCTTCCCATAATATTCCTACTCTAATTTTATATATCATATTCTAATCATAATACCTTCTTTTCAAGGCTTAAGGTGTAATCCAAATGTGGTTTCTCAAGGAATAGGAATAAATCTTAATTAAGTAATTTAAATTTTATTTCATATTAATCCTCATAACAATATATAATATCGATTATTAAATATATAATTAAATTTATATAATATAACTAAATGTTATTATAAGGATATGTCAACCATTTTCCACCTCTATTACAACAATTGACAAATGAAAAGTATCAACTGTGCGTATATGTGGACGACTGCATCCACATTGAAATAAGAATCATTTGGTATAAACATAATTCAAGGTTGGTTATTATGAAGGATTTAATATTTATATATAATATTAATTTCATTATTATTCTTATATAATTATAATATATTATCATCCTACTTACCTTTCTATCTTTTGTCGATGATAACATAAGTCATGCGTGCATGTAGACCACCACCACCATGAAATGATGTGATTCAATTTTTAATTTCTATTTTACATGGATGGAAGAAATGATAGGTTTAATGAATATATATTATGTGTATGATATAAAAATTATTATTTAAATTTGTATTATTTTTTAATATTCTTATGTTTTATCCGTCAAAAATAGAATGATAAATCTTCTATTTGTATAGATTACGACCTCCATGAACGATGTAATTCATTTTTGGTCAAAAATTTATATGAATAATTATAAAATTATATATAATTATTACATATGATAATTATCAAATTATTAAAATTATTAATATTATAAAACCAAGAAAAACATAAAAGGATTGGAACTGTTGAATTGAAACATGTATGAAAAATGAAATATTTATTACCCATAATAGTGTTTTAATAAAAACAATATTAATAAACAATTGACTATATGTTATAATTAAATAATATATATTATAATATTCATTAATATGGTTTCTAAAAAAATTTATCATAAATAATTTTATTCTATATAGGAGTTTTTAACAAATATGCAGTAGGATTACACTTCAGTTAGGGAATTTATATTTCAAAATAATATTAATCGGTATACTATAAATTCTAATTTCCATTAAGGTAAAATATTTTTTTATTGTATAAAAACATATTTCCATTTCTAACCATTTTTAATTTAGTTTTCATGTAATATTTTCATTTTCCTATTATTGGAATATATATTTATTGAGAAAATATTAAATGAAAAAAATGTATTTCCCCTTTTTTCAAGAATAATTATATTCCATATCCATATTCCTTATTTTTTTCAGGATTATATTTACAATTATACAATTATTAATTAAATTAATTTTTACACACTTTTAAATTTAAAAAATATAATTAAAATTAATTCTCTTGTACTTTTCTAAACAAGGTACTTTTGGAATTTTACTAAAAATGATGAATGAATATTTATTTTAACATATGTATAAACAATTAAATTCTTCACCATTGTGACCATTAATTTAATTTAATCTTATTCTACAAGTTTATATGGTTATTTTTAACTAAAATTTTATCCGTAATATTTTGGATCTTCTTTTATTTTAAAACACTAATTTCATTCTGAAAAGGTTATTTTCTTCATAAAATACTCTTCAGATCCTTCTATGGAATTTTTCATATATGATAACATCATTTTATTCTACATACTGTTAGTTAGGGATATGATCCCCCGATTCCATCATCATTTTCCTTAATATTTAATATGATGAATAAGTTTTATGGATTATCCTATTAAACATGTTACTTGTCTATGGGTTAACTAATATAAAATGAAATATTCCTTAGAAACATTTCTTTTAGAAGGTTTATATTAATAAAATAATGTTTTTATAAACTTATGTCACATTTCTGGTGTAAATTTATGTGATGATTGTTTCCATTATATCCTTCTAGTGAATTGGGTTAATAAATATTGATATCTCATGAGATGATGTTGATATGAGTGGATAATTTTTTCAATATATTTTTTAAATTTTTATGTGTGATGATTATTTCACCAAGATTTTCTCCAAATATTATGGATGTAAAAGTAATAAACTAGAATTATTTCAATGGAATTTTCATTTTGATGTGTCATATTTTATATATCACATATACCGCAAGATGATACCAACACCATTTTATTATAATAGTGAGAAGATTACATTTAAGGAATAATAAAAAACATAAGAATTAAAATTATTAAAATATGAAAAAATCAGTAATAAGATAATTATTAGAAAATTTGGATCTGCATTGTCCCTCAGAATAATTGCACTCATGAAAAATGCTATAGTAATAAAGAAATACTTTTGTAATACAATATTATTTTTTTAATATTAAAAAACAATAATTTTCATGAAAATATAAGTGATTAAATAATGAATCAAATTTTAGGTAATTATAGGATGTAGAGAACCCATGTGACCATTAAAAATATGATCATTGGAATAGTAATTTGACCATTGAATTAGTAACATGGACATTGGAATCATAATCTGACCATTAGAAATGTTAAAAAGACAATCGGAATAGTAACCTCACTTATCTATGTGCCGATATTATTTATGTTTTTTTCAAATAAAAATATGAAATATTTATAACATGGTATAAGTAAATAAATGTTTTACAAATGGTATATTAAGTATTTTGATTTTTGTAAAACATGAATGATATAATTATTCTTTTATAATTAATATAATGATTTAAAATAAATTTTATTTTAATAAAATTGGTTTAAAATTTAATATTTAGTTGAATTTAATGATAATATAATTTTTTGTAACCATAAATAATTTTTAAAGGCTCATAAAATTAATCATTAAATTTAAATAGATATTTATAGAATATATGTGTATTTTATTTAAAATAAGAAAAAACAAATATTTAAAAAAACAATAAATATATCTAATTTTTGAAATAAAAACATTAAAAAATGATTAGGTATGTTTTTTTTATTTGTCATAAATATTTGAACTTTTGGTGAATCATAAAATATTATAAAATATGGTATTCGAAAGTATAAGAGAAATACAAGAATTGTTTAGTCATGGAATATGTATGACTGAATAGGTTTTATCTCAAATTAATAATTTACTATATTTCGGAATAATAAATACAATGTATAGTTTTGAGTAAAAATTATATTCTAATGACTATAATATTCAAAAATACCCCTCTCATCCCCTTATAAACTCCATATGTTATCCTCACAGCTAATAAGAATTAGATCATGTAAAATTTATATCCATTTCCAATCCCAATCCTCTTCCCCATGTCTTAATAAAAATAGTTTCATCCAAATACCATTCCAAGGTTCAATTAATGATTAATAACAGAAACTACGTTTAAAAAGTAATTATCTTAATTTCCCTCTTAAATCCATTTCTTCTTCATTCATTTCCTCACTTCCCTCATCCAGCATGAAGTAATTACAAAAGTATCATTAATATAATGAAATTTGATTTTGTTAATGGAATATCCATCTTCCACCCTCCCTTTATTATATTCTATAAGAATAAAATTACAATTTTTTTGGTTCACCACCTCCTTGAAAAATACATTTCATTTCTCTCCACCACCTTCAAGAATAGTAATAAAAATATTAAATTTTAACATTAAAGGATTAAAAATATAATAAAACTTATTAAAATGTATTTAATTATTTAATAAAAATTAAATTAAGGTAAATTTTCTCTCTAAGAAACCTGTTTTTGGAGTTAGGACATTTCTCCCTCTAATTCAAATTATGACTCTATTAATAGATTTATAATTATTATAAATTATGTATATATACGTCACTCACATATATACCACTATTATTCACCCTTCATTTATGAGGTAATATATGTATTGAGTTTATTTTTTATATGCCTTATGGGATATCATCCACCATGTGTTGTTCTCTAAGTGGTTAGCCTTAACTTATACTTATGTCATGTTTTATTTCTCTTCCATAATCCAATATTTTCCTAATATTATGATAACATGTAATTTATGTTATGATCCCTGTAAAGACCCATAAAATTCAAGGGAAATTTTTTCTTAATTTTCTTTGGGATTTTACAAGAACGCAGTTTCAGACGGCACTTGATTCTGAGGCCTGGTGTGCCTGGAATTTCTATCCGAAGTTTAGCTCGGGTACATTCAGTGAACGAACGAGAGGGAATTCCTATCTTTTGAACCGGTGCACAGAATCAAATTCTGAGGGCACCGCTGGAACCACAGCGCCGGTAATTGCTTAGGAATGCCTTTTCTGGAGTTGTGTTTGCTCGTTATGAGTTGTTTAAATTTATTGTTTATGTGTTAGTGAAATAAAATTTTCGTTAAGAATTTTATTTCACTTCTCCATGAGTTAGAACCTAAGTGTAGGAGTTAGGGTGGGACACACTATTTGTTAGGTTCTCTTGAGTGGATTAAAGGTGAGGTGGTGCCCACACGAGCCACCACCTTTTCAATTCCCTTAACTCCCTAAATCCTCTTAGCCCCCCACTTAAGTTGTGTAACCCTTTTGACTTTACCACTCCTCTCATTAAGTATGCCAACACCCAATTCAATTAATTAATTTATGTTTCGAATTTTTGAATTGTGGCTTGAGTTAATAAAATAAGGGTGATCCTTATTTTATTTTTGTTGGATGTTGTTTGTGGACAATTGAGGAGAGAGATCTTCATCTTCATCACGAAGAACACCAAGACTTCGACGAAGAACACCAAGACTTCAACGAAGAACACAGTCACCGTAAGAAGAGAGCGGTGTGCCGTCTCTTCTCATCTTCCAAGCCGGTGTGTTTCCGAAGATCGACGACGCACCCTCTTTCAATATTCTTCCCGTGTCAAAGAAAAGGAGATGCCACTTCCTCCTTGGACGTTCTCCGTCAACTTAAGAAGCTTCACCTCGCGACGTCTTTTTCCGCGGAAAACCCCCGTTCTAGCTACGCTCAAGGTAGGGGTTATTTAATTATTTCGTTCGTGAATTATACTTTGTCGTCCTTCGTGAAATTACGACCAGTTTCTATCAATTAACGAGAGGGGGCCGGACCGCACAAACACGACCAACCCTCCTCCAATTTGAATATTGTTTCTACTTTGGTTGGGACGGAATGGCGTGGTGCCGTCGCACCACGTGAGATCGTACGACAAGTAATGTGCGACGCCGTCGTACTGCGCCGTGAAGTTGAAGAAGGATGTGACATCGTCGCGCCGCGTCGAAGAAAAATGAAGACACCGCGGCCGGAGCGGGGCCGCGGCGGAGGGGCGCGGTGCCGTCGCACCGTGGCCGGTTCCAGGCCGCGGCGGAGCAGGGTGACCAGCGGCCAGTTCCGGGCCGCTGGTGTCAGCGAAGCAGGAAGGACCGCCCGTCGCTGGTCCTTGTTGGCAGAACCGGTTGGTCGGTGCGGGCCAAACGGACAAAGGGAAACCCTGGGGAATTAATTCCCCCACCCGGCCTGCACAAAACATCCCCCATTTAATGGGGAGCCGCGGTTACACCAGGGGGGCAGGCACCCCCCCCCCCTTGCCAAATGGCACGGCCGGTTGGCCGAGCGCGCTGGGCGCGCGGTGACCAGGCTGGGTCGGGCCGTGCCAGCTGGACCCGGTGCGGGTCGACCAGGTTCGGGTCGACCCCCGAGGTATCGGGCCGGGTCGGACCGGGCCCGAACCCCTTAATACCAAACCTTTTTTGGTCGGACGCCCATAACTTGTGCTACAGGTCTCCGATAGACGCACTGTCAATTGCAATGTGATCCTTGGATCGAGATGGTCGTTTCAGTATATTGCACTCAAGGTTTCAGAATACTTTGAGTTCGGCCGGGTTGGTTCGTACACAAAACCAACCGGGCCCTCGGAGCGGAAACGCTCATATCTTATGCTCCGGACGTCCGAATGATGTGCCGTCGAATTTTTTGGATTTCCTCTTAGTGAGAAGGATCTTTTGGCTTACTCTGCCCGAGGTTTGGACGCAGGTGAGTACGGTCGGGTTGTTTTTGACTTAAAAACCAACCGGGCCCCTGAAACGAAAAAGCCAATAACACTCAGACCGGGCGTCCGATTGACGCCACGTCTGCGATGATGAGTTCCTATTGACGATACGGAACTTTTGGATACATCAAATCTGGACTATGTGTTAGTTGATGCATCAGCCTCTCGGCTCGTGGAGCGGACCCTCCCGAACAAGCTTGCTGTGTGCGGGAACCCTAGAGCTGGCTGCGACTACTACTACTACGATGACTGTACAGAGATCCTCAGTGGATTCGACGATGACGACTACAGCACTCAACGATCCTCTGTGGATCAGTGCTACCGATCCTGTGTGGGTCTGATCGTGTGTGGGTCAGCGCTCAGCTATTCTGTGTGATCCAGTGCCTACAAATCTTGTGTGGGTCCGATCCTGTGTGGGTCTTTGTGGGGGTTAGTTACCTAACGATCCTTTGTGGGTCAGATCCTATGTGGGTCATTGCGGGGGTTAGTACCTATCTATGCTTTGTGGGGCAGACGACTTTGTTGATTAAGTGGAAATATCTGATCATCTCTATCGTCATACGAAGAAGTATACCTATGTGAGATGAATCTTTTTTACTTTCATTTGTGGATTGTTTTGTGCTATCCTATGTGGATTTACGTTTTGCTTTCCTGTGTGGACTGGGTTGTACTTGATCTCGAATGTTAGAGCCGATCGAGAATTGATGACTTAGGTATATGTATGGCCATATACCTAAGTAGTGTCGGATGTTACTTCGTGATTGTATCTTTCTTTTGTGGTTATCCTTTGTGGATTCTGGGAGACCTTCGGGGGTCTTTGGGTCCCTACTGAGTAGCTTATACTCACCCCTGCATAGTCTATGCCCGCACTACTTTGTGTTGGTTGCACATGATGGACAGCGCTGATCGTGGTTGAGGCTTGTGGAGCAGGACGGTACCTGGATGTGGACCACTGGACGGGACGTACTCAGAGCGTTCGGCTGGACCCGAGGAGCATAGGGGGATATCTGTACTCACCCTTCAAGTGGGATTTCCCAGTGGACAACTCGTCATTGCGGTTTTACTTTTCAGTTGTTGTTTTCCCTCTCCAGTTGTACTTTACTTTCAGTTTCGGTTTGTATACTGGCCCACTTACTCTCCGCACTTACTATTGTACTCTATTTTTACTTAGTGTTTACTTCTACTACTTTCTTGCTCTGTGGTTTTTGTTTACTTTACAAAGGCAATGCCTTCCCTTTTTACCGGGATTTATGCCTTGGTGCTAGTCGCCAGCCCCTGGCCTATAGAAGGCGGGCTTGGGGTAGTCACGGCACGGGCCCCGAGGACGGGTCGTGACAGATTGGTATCAGAGGAGTTCGTTTCTACCACAGATCTTGGGACTCCGATCTTTTTCTATTGGAAGCAATAATGTTTAGCGTATTGGGTGTGGTTATCAGTCCAGGGAGTCCAGTGTTGGTGCGGAGGCCAACGTATCCGTACACCAGGACACTGACTTCTGATTTCTGACATAATGCACAAAAACATTGATTTCTTGTGTGTTTCATGTTTTCTTTGTGATTACATTGTATCAGCTCACCAGGTATACTATTCTGACCATGGCACACCTGTTTTCTTTTCAGGATGGCCCCACAACGGTAGCCAGCTAGGGTTCTGAGAGTTGAACATGACGACAGCCCACCGAGTGACGAGGCCTCGGTGCAGGGCTATTTTTCAGCAGTGGCACCGGTGGTAGCTCTACCCACAAAGCCACCGATGCTTCCAACCCTAGCCGCTGATGATACACGTCGCCTCAATGCACTGCATGAGTTCCAGCTCCAGCGACCACCCTGGTTCTACGGGGAGACAGACCCCCAGGCAGATGAGGACTATCTGGATGCAGTGGTGAGAGTTTTTAGGTTAGTGAGGACACCAGTAGACCTCATGGTGATCCTCGTAGTGAGCCTACTGCACGCAGAAGCAGGCAGATGGTGGAGCTTGATGCTCTAGGTGCATGATGAGGCATCACTTATCTGGATGGACTTTGAGAGCCTCTTCCGCTCGGAGTTCATCCCAGCCACACTCCATGTGGTGCACATTCATGAGCTTCTTCAGCTGCGGCAGGGCAGCATGACGGTTGCCCAGTACTCGGTGAGATTTATTGATCTCTTGCGCTACTCAACAGACATGGTACAGGACCCAGTATTTCGGGCCCGGACCTTTGAACAGGGATTGAGACACGATATCAGGGAATCGCTGATCTCCCTCATCATTCCGACTCAGACAGGAGTACTGGAGCGAGCCCTTTTGATCGAGAGCTTTCTTGCCGAGCCTTCATCAACGCCGAGACCCACTGCAGGGCTGTAGGTAGCAGGGTCTTCTGCAGCAGGAAGTCGACGGATGAATCATGGGTCCAGGCAGACCAGACCCTCAGGCAAACGACCTCAGGACACTAGCTCAGCAGTGCGGGGCACACAGCGCGGATCCAGTCTTTCGAGAGGCAGGCAGTGCAACTCATGCGGCGGGCAGGGCCACATGGCTCGTGACTGCCCGACCCGCCGTGCCGAGGAGCAGTAGACGGTTGAGGGAACACCGAGGCAGAGGCAGAGGGTCGACCGTGGCGGTCCGCAGGGATCAGGCGGACGAGGCAGAGGAGCTGGCTGAGCAGCAGGTGGTGGGCGACGCCTTGAGGCTTTACCACCACCACCACCAGGAGGTCCACCCCGACCACAAGGAGTTGGCGGGCAGAGACAGGCACAGCTCCAGGCAACAGATTCCTACGACCATGGTGCGCCCGAGATGATTCGTGGTACTATATGTGTCTATTCCACCCTTGATGTAGTTCTTATAGACATAGGAGCGAGTCACTCTTTCATAGCCGCTGCCCTTGTTCAGAGCTCGGAGATTCCAACAGATCCGTTGGCTCGATCATTACGGCTAGAGACTCCTACGGGATCAGACGTGACGATTACGCACTGGTTCCTGTAGTGTGAGCTTACTCTAGGAGGTGAGAGCTTTGGCTGGGATCTTCTTGTATCGGCATCAAGGCCTTACGACGTCATCTTGGGCATGGATTGGTTATCTACATTCCATTCACAGATGGACTATATTAGGCACAAGGTGCGATGTGTACACACCAACGGGGGCAGGTTCACCTTCACTAGCGAGAAGGGAGCCTTTGAAGTACAGGATGGACTCTCATAGAGGAGAGGAAAGCCCATCACTCATCAGTTGGTTAGCGTCATCCTAGGAGAATTTTACGTGCAGAGTCCTAGTTTTCCTGCAGTGGTGGATCAGTATCCGCACATTTTCCCCGACGATGTTCCAGGGCTACCTCTTTGTAGAGAGGAATACTTTTATATTGACTTATACCCCAGGAAAGCCCCGATATCGACTCCAGCATATCGGATGGCCCCCACTGAGCTTCGAGAGCTACGGGTACAGTTGCAGGACTTGCAGGGCAAGGGGTTCATCCGACCCAGTGTTTCACCCTGGGCTTCCCCGATTTTGTTCGCCAAGAAGGCGGACGGAAGCTTGCGACTTTGTGTTGACTATCGTCACCTGAACTAGGTGACAGTGAGGAACAAGTATCTTCTACCAAGGATTCATGACCTCTTCAATCAGCTCAAGGGAGCACGGTGGTTCTCAAAGATAGACCACAGGTCAGGCGATCATCAGCTCAGAGTTCGAGACGAGGACGTGCAGAAGACGGCCTTCAGGTGTCGGTATGGCCACTATGAGTTCATGGTTATGCCATTCGGTATATCCAATGCTCCAGCAGTGTTCATGGCCCTCATGAACAGGATCTTTCAGCCATACCTCGATCGATTTGTCATAGTCTTCATCGACGACATTTTGAAATACTCGACGACTAAGGAGGAGCACACCTACCACTTACGGGTTGTACTAGTCACACTCCAAGAGCACTAGATTTATGGTAAGCTCTCGAAGTGCTAGTTTTGGATATGTGAGGTCCACTTCTTGGGACATGTCATCTCTGAGGAGGGAGTTGCAGTGGATCCTGTGAAGATCGAGGCAGTGCTAGCTTGGGAACCACCCAGGAGTGTGATAGAGGTGCGGAGTTTCTTAGGACTAGCTGGATACTACCAGAGATTCGTTCCAGACTTCTCCAGAGTTGCAGAACCACTCTCATCTTTGACGAAGAAGGGGAAACCCTTCGTGTGGTCCGACAGATTTCAGCAGAGCATCCAGGAGCTAAGACAGAGATTGACCAGCACACCTATCTTGAGGTTTCTTGAGGAGGGAGTGGGGTACGTAGTCTACTGCGATGCATCATGGACCAGACTCGGATGTGTCCTGATGCAAGATCGGTCCGTGATCACCTATGGATCACGTTAGTTGAGGCCGCATGAGTAGAACTATAATACCCACAACCTGGAGTTAGTAGCAGTAGTCTTCGCTCTGATGACATGGCAACACTACCTGATAGGTGAGCGCTTTACAGTCTTTTTTGACCATCAGAGTATCAGATACATCTTCTCTCAGAAGGAACTGAATCTGAGATAGCAGCGATGGCTCGAGTTCCTCCAGGACTATGACTTTGATATAGTCTATACTCTTAAGAAGGGGAACGTGGTAGCTGATGCTCTCAGCAGGAGGACGGGTATTCAGCTACTTGAGGAGGTCACAAAGTAGCTAGCCTCTTTGCCGATATCCTTCGTGGATAGAGATGGGGAATCCTTCCTCCAGTCTCTCACAGTCACTCCTCCACTACTGCAGCGGGTAAGAGAGGCACAGCGTGGGGACGGTGACTGTGAGACGCGGTGTGCACATATATCCTTAGGACATGCACCTTATGTTTTCTCCTTTCGAGAAGAGCATGACATCCTTTTAAGAGGTTGTACCTTGGTACCAGTTGATTTACGGGAGGAGGTGCTGAGAGAGTTTCACACTTCTCCTTTGGTGGTACATCCTGGAGTGGCGAAGATGTACAAGGATATCCGACGATAGCACTGGTGGCCGGGCATGAAGAAGGCTATGGCGGAGTTTGTTTCTAAGTGTATCACCTTCCAGTAGGTGAAGGAAAAGCACCAGGTACCAGCAGGCTTGGTACAACCCTTGGAGGTCCCGGAGTGGAAGTGGGACAGGATATCTATGGACTTCGTGACTGGACTTCCACGCACTTCCATAGGTCACGACTCCATTTGGGTGATTGTCGACCGACTCACCATGTCGGCACACTTCTTACACATTAGAGAGCAGGGCTCAGTGGAGAGCTTGGGATGACATTACGTTCCCGAGATTGTGCGGCTTCATGGTGGGCCATCATCTATCGTCTCTGATCGAGATTCTCGCTTTACTTCCTGGATTTGGAAGGGGTTTCAGGAGGCGTTTGGGACACAGCTATGTCTGAGCACAACATTTCACCCTCAGACGGATGGTCAGATGGAGAGGACCATTCAGGCTCTTGAGGACATGATCCGCGCATGTGTCCTCGACTTGGGTCGTAGCTGGGAGGACCATCTACCCTTGGTGGAGTTTGCGTACAACAACAGCTACCACTCCACTATCGGGATGGCACCATACAAGGCGTTGTATGGCCGACCTTGTAGATCTCTTTTGTGCTGGACAGACCATGGGGAGTCAGCACTTGTGGGATCAGAGATGGTCCAGGCCACAACAGAGAAGGTCCAGGTCATCCAGGAGCGGATGAGGACAGCTCAGAGCCAGTAGAATTCATATGCTGACAGGAGGCGGAGGCCACTAGAGTTCGTTGATGGTGACCACGTCTTCTTGCGTGTCTCACCACGACGTGGAATATGAAGATTTGGTCAAGGCGGCAAGTTGTCTCCACGCTTCATCGAACCCTTCCAAGTCCTCAGCAGGGTTGGCGAGGTGGCTTATCGCCTGGCTCTACCACCTAAGTTGCACCGGGTGCACGACGTCTTCCACGTATCTCAGCTGAGGAGATACGTGCCCGACCCGACACATATCATCGACTATGGGGACCTTGACATTGATGATGGGGAGACATTTGTGGAGGTCCCAGTGGAGATCGAGGATCGACAGGAGCGGGTCCTATGTGGATGGTTGATTCCTCTAGTGCGAATCAGATGGCAGCATTGGAACCTCCGGGAGAGCACTTGGGAGTGGGAGGCTCAGATTCGTGCTCAGTACCCGCATTTGTTTCCCTAGTTTTCGATGTATCTTTACAGGGATGTAAAGCCCTGAGGTGGGAGTAATGTAAAGACCCGTAAAATTCAAGGGAAATTTTTTCTTAATTTTCTTTTGGATTTTACAAGAACGCATTTTCAGAAAGCACTTGATTTCGAGGCCTGGTGTGCCCGGAATTTCTATCCGAAGTTTAGTTCGGTTACGTTCAGTGAACGAATGAGCGGGAATTCCTATCTTTT
Source organism: Viscum album (assembly GCA_963277665.1). Lineage (NCBI taxonomy): Eukaryota > Viridiplantae > Streptophyta > Magnoliopsida > Santalales > Viscaceae > Viscum > Viscum album. The sequence continues at coordinate 130,175,024 of OY728138.1, read as the reverse complement.
GAACCGGTGCTCGGAATCGAATTCTGAGGGCACCGATGGAACCGCAGCGCCGGTAATTGCTTAGGAACGCCTTTTCTGGAGTTGCGTTTGCTCATTATGAGTTGTTTAAATTTTTGGTTTAAGTGTTAGTAAAATAAAATTTTCATTAAGAATTTTATTTCACTTCTCCATGAGTTAGAACATAAGTGTAGGAGTTAGGGTGGGACCCACTGTTTGTTAGGTTCTCTTGAGTGGATTAAAGGTGAGCTGGGGCCCACACGAGCCCCCACCTTTTCAATTCCTTTAACTCCCTAACTCCTCTTAACCCCCCACTTAAGTTGTGTAACCCTTTTGACTATACCTCTCCTCTCATTAAGTATGCCAACACCCAATTCAATTAATTAATTTAAGTTTTGAATTTTTGATTTGTGGCTTGAGTTAATAAAATAAGGGTGAGCCTTATTTTATTTTGGTTGGATGTTGTGTGTGGACAATTGAGGAGAGATCTCCTCATCTTCAACACGAATAACACCAATACTTCGACGAAGAACACCAAGACTTCAACGAAGAACGCCGTCACCGTAAGAAGAGAGCGGTGTGCCGTCTCTTCTCCTCTTCGCAGCTGGTGTGATTCCGAAGATCGAAGATGCACACTCTTCTGATCTTCTTCCCATGTCAAAGAAAAGGAGATGCCACTTCCTCCTTGGACGTTCTCTGTGAACTTACGAGGCTTCATCTCACGACATCTTTTTCCGCAGCGAACCCCTGTTCTAGCTATGCTTAAGGTAGGTGTTATTTAATTATTTCGTACATGAATTCTGCTTTGTCTTCCTTCGTGAATTTACGACTAGTTGATATCAATTAATGAGAGGGGGTCAGACCGCACAAACACGGCCGACCCTCCTACAATTTGATTGTTGTTTCTAATTTGGTTGGGACGGAATGGCATGGTGTCGTCGCACCACCTGAAATCGTACGGCATGTAATGCGTGGCGCCGTCGCGCTGCTCCGTGAAGTTGAACAAGGACGCGACGCCGTCGTGCCGTGTCGAAAAAAAACCGAAGACACCGCAGCCGGAGCGGGGTCGTTGTGGAGAGGCGCGGTGTCGTCGCACCACGCCTGATGAATGAGGCTGCGGCCTGTATCGGGCCGCGGCGGAGCAGGGTGACCGGCGGCCGGTTCCAGGCCGCCGGTGTCGGTGAAGGAGGAAGGACCAGCCATCGCCGGTCCTTGTTGGCAGAACCGGCCGGCCGGTGCGGGCCGGCCGGAAAATAGGGAAAACCGGGGGAATTAATTCCCCCAGCCAGCTAGCACAAAACGGCCCCCATTTAATGGGGGGTTGCGGTTACACCAGGAGGCAGGCGCCCCCCACCCCACCCCCCCCCCCCCCCCCCCACTGCCAAACGGCTCAGACGGTTGGTCGAGCGCCTGGCCAGCGCGCTGTGCCCAGGCCGAGCCGGCCGCCCGGCCGGTCCGCCTGGCCGGGCCGCGCCCAAGCTGGCTGGACCCGGACCTGGTTCGGGTCGACCCGCTTCGGGTCGACCCCGGGGGTATCGGCCGGGGTCGGACCGGGCCCGAACCCCTTAATTCCAAACCTTTTCCGGTCGGACGCCCATAACATGTGCTATGAGTCTCCGATCAATGCACCATCAGTTGCGATGCGATCCTTGGATCGAGACGGTCGTTTCAGTATATCACACTCAAGGTTTCGAAATACTTTGAGTTCATCCGGGTTGGTTCGTACACGAAACCAACTGGGCCCTCGGAGCGGAAACACTCATATCTTAAGCTCCGGACGTCCGAATGACGTGTCATCGACTTTTTTGGATTTCCTATTAGTGAGAAGGATCTTTTGGCTTACTCCGCTCAAGGTTTGGACGCAGGTGGAGTACGATCGGGTTGGTTTTTCCTTAAAAACCAACCAGGCCCCTAGAACGAAAAATCCAATAACTCTCAGACCGGGCATCCGATTGACGCGCCATCTGCGACGTTGAGTTCCTATTGATGATACGGAACATTTGGATACATCAACTCTGGACTATGTGTCAGTTGGTGTATCATCCTCTCGGCTCATGGAGCGGACCCTCCCGAACAAGCTTGCTGTGTGCGGGAACCCTAGAGCTGGATGCGACTACTACTACTATGACGACTGTACAGAGATCCTCAGTGGATTCGACGACGATGACGACTACAGCACTCAACGATCATGTGTGTATCAGTGCTACCGATCCTGTGTGGGTCCGATCCTGTGTGGGTCAGCGCTCAGTGGTTCTGTGTGATCCAGCGCCTACCGATCCTGTGTGGGTCTGATCCTGTGGGGGTCTTTGTGGGGGTTAGTTACCTAACGATCCTTTGTGGGTCAAATCCTATGTGGGTCATTGCGGGGGTTAGTACTTATCGATCCTTTGTGGGTCCGACGGCTTAGATAATTCAGTGGCAATATCTGATCATCTCTATCATCATAAGAAGAAGTATACCTATGTGAGCTAAATCCTATTTACTTTCCTTTGCGGATTGTGTTGTGATATCCTATGTGGATTTACGTTTTTCTTTCCTATGTGGATTGGGTTGTATTTGAGCTCGGATGTTGGAGCCGAGCGAGAATTGATTACTTAGGTATATGTATGGGCATATAACTAAGTAGTGTCCGATGTTACTTCGTGATTGTATATTTTTTTGTGGTTATCCTTTTTGGATTCTGGGAGACCTTTGGGGGTCTCGGGGTCCCTACTGAGTAGCTTATACTCACCCATGCACAGGCTATGCCCGCACTACTTTGTGTTGGTTGTAGATGACAGACATCGCTGATCGTGGTTGAGGGTTGTGGAGCAGGACGGTACCTGGAGGTGGACCACTGGACGGGACATACTCGGAGCGGTCGGCTGGACCCGAGGAGTAGAGGAGGCTATCTGTACTCACCCTTCAGGTGGGATTTCCCAGTGGACAACTCGTCGTCGCGGCGTTACTTTTCAGTTGCTGTTTTCCCTTTCTAGTTGTACTTTACTTTTATATTGGGTTTGTATATTGGCCCACGTACTCTCCACACATATTGTTGTACTCTATTTTTACTTAGTGTTTACTTCTACTGTTTGCTTGCACTGTGGTGTTTGTTGAATTTACAATGTAAATGTCTTCCCTTTTTACCGGGATTTACGCCTTGGTGCTAGTCGCCAGCCCCTGGCCTATGGAAGGCGGTCTTGGGGTAGTCACGACACGGGCCCCAAGGACGGGTCGTGACAATCCCATGTTATTATTTATGATACATACCATTTAATATACCATGTTATGTCATTTTTCTCACATGTTACGTCTCATTTCCATGTTTATTACCCTTTTGGGATTTAAAGCTCACCCCTTTCTTTTATGTATTCCCTAGGTTATCCGATAAATTTTAGTAGTTTAAAGGGATATATGAGCTCATTATGGGGATTAAAATAAATAATTTGTTTTTTAAGTTCATATTTTTTTCCAATTCCACTATTTATATAAATACACTAGGCATTTCAATCCTTTGGTAGTATATATTTTATATTTATATTAAAAATAAAGAAATAACATGTTTAAAAGTATATGGAAATATACTCTATATAAAGAGAAGATCTAGTTATTTTTTAGTATTTGGATGAGAAAACATTGGTTACAATCCAAGGAACAATTATACGTATAGAAAAATATCATAGAATTCATCGGATTACTGGGTGAGTGGTTTCCAAAAAATTACATCGTTATCAAAATAATACAAGTAGATGTGGAATTGGTAGAATTCTAGCTTAGGTTAACAACCCTTAAAGTGGTCCATTGGGAATTAAATTGATCAACCCTTGGAACACAACAAATATTCCTTATAGCACACCTTGTTTGACTCGCCCAGTGGAAATTAGATGTAAATTAATGAAAAAATTATGAACCTTGGTGAATTACATTAAAATGTATTTATGTTGAATAAACATATAATAAAAATACCATTAGAAACCTTTATTTAAAATCTTTATACTCATAAGATATGATTTATATTTCATTTATATGTTATTATTTCTAGTGTCGTATTGACCCTTTTATATGTTTACATGTAAAAGTGTTATCATCTATTTTTTACTTATTTTAGTTAATAAAGTAAAATATGAGAAAATGTTCCATTAAGAAATATGATAATAAATGTGATGATTACCCTAATGATATTCCTAAACATATAAAATAAGGATATAACAACTCCATGGAAATACTGGCTCAACTAACTCGTGTTAAAATCAATAACTTGAATCATATAGAATGACCAAATTCTCCTAATAAAATAAAATATATGATCAGTTAATTTATATGAAAAAGGTGTCCTAACATTAGTGTATATTATAATCCCCTCATTGTTGAAAGATGGATAATTCGGAAGATATTATCTATTCAATGATACTCTAAATAATAGAAGGTCATACTGCATTTCTATCATTTTGAAGGGGAAAATGATCAGTGGTGGACACTGATCAAGAACACAAATTCCAAATACAAACATTATTGCTTGGAATGAGAATGATTCGATTTAGTTTTTCTTAATATATATTTTCCATGAACTATGCATCTTATAATGAATAGAATGTTTCTCAAACTATATAAAAAGAAATATGGGTCTGTTGGTAAGTATGATGAAAACATCTGTAGGAATTCATGTTACCACTATAACTTTTTTATGAATAATTAATGTTATATGGAAGTCTCATTTAGTGGGTTAAATAATAATCTAGAAAAATATATAGTGATTTGGGGAATTTATATCTAAGACTGTATTTTTTTGTGTCCTCTATGCTGAAAAAGGGATTTCAGACTCTCAATTGTGTTATGAGATTAAAGATAAAAATCATATAATGGAGTTTTATAAAAAAAAGTTTATAAATACCGTGGTGTAAGGAATCCCCAAAATCCCACATATCAAAATTGTGGGAGAATGCATAATGGAAAAATTCTGAATCAAACTGATATATTCATTATATTAAGAGAAAAGGGACATCATGCTCATAAATTAATTCCAAATAATGATGAAGAAACCCCCAAATGATATAGATTAAAATAAGTTTTGGATCGAAACTTATCAATTGGTATAGTGTTTAAATTATAAGGAGTATAAGAATTATTCAGTCCAATTCCCTAAGGGAGGCATTTTCAGAAAAAAAAAATCACCAATTAAAACTAACATGGCCAAGAGAGAAAGTAATAGAATATGTAATCACTACTAAAAAGGTGGATTCAGACAATGATGTGGTAATAGGTACATTAGTTATTCAATAAAAAATAGAGAAATCTATTTTTTATTTTGTTATTAGGAAATATTTAATATCTTTAATGTTTAGTAGATCTATTAAACCACAAACTCAAAGTATTGAAGATGATCTATCTATGAGAATATAAAATAGAGTAATAATTGAATCCCAAGTACACGAATCCTCCCTGGTAAATTATTTTTAGCTGAAACAACTATAAAATATTTTATTCTATACTTTTGTGGAGTTTTATGCTATATTGGGCATAGATTTGGTGTCCTTATATAAAGCGATCATTAAATTTTGGTGGATCTATATCACTATTCACAAATCAAGTCCTCATGTTATTTTATACATGTGTAAAGAGGTTTATAAAATAATTTGTAATTATCATCTAAATTGGGGATATTACTACCTTATAGACAATAATAAATACCTCAAATGATAAATATAAATGAGGGAATAATTCTCTTAGACATGCCTATAATGGGTGATTATATGGATGTATTCCCTCAATGGATGTTAGGTCTTCCTCCTAACTGAGTGGTCAAGTTCTTCATCAAAATTTTTCTAATATATCTTAAGATATCAAGGAATTGTCAGATAATGTCCCCTGTTGAGTTAGAAAAACTTAATAATGTGTAATAAGAGAAATTGGGTCTACAAATGAGTAATTACCATGGGGTATTTTCGTTCTCTTTATCAATAATTGTGATTGGTCAATGCACCTTTGCATCAATTATCATAAAATCAAAAAATATCTTGATAATGAAAACATATCCCCTTCCATTAATAGATGAATAGTTTTACCAATTATGCGGGTCCCCATATTTCTCAATGGTGGACCTTAAATCGAGTTATTGCCGATTTTAGGTGAATAAGAAGTATATTCACCAGAATGAATTTTGAACAAGGTATGAACACTAGTAGTTAAATGTTATTTAATTGACTACCTAATGATTTATAAATAATTATAAATATAATTAATAGAATATTTACATATTACCTTATTAAATTCACATTATCCTCTAATGATTAGATTCTGATATACTCCCAAACCATGGTACAATCGGACGTGCAGTTGAATACTATTCTACTAATCTTCGAAAATAAGATTTTATGTGAAAATTAAAATAAATGTGATATATGGATGGTTTAAATGTAAATATTTGAGAGTGTTATGACCCAAATAATAGATCTTTGTTGTACCTTTAAATGTGAATTCAATGAGGTGAGTGGCCCAGAAAACTCTAAAATGGATATCCATAGTTTCGTTGCACTAGTTCTGTGTTACCTATTATTTCTGAGAAACATATAATTATTTAAAATCCTAAAACCCAATATGGATCATAAGGTTATAAATTCTATCTAGAATAATTAATTTTAATAAAGATATATGTAAATGAAATACTATCTTATCACTATAATAGTCCCCAAACAACCCTCAAATGGTTAAATTATAAAGGTAAATAGAGATTACTCAAATAACCATTTGGGATATGTACTAATAAATAATTATAATGAGATACTATATAACCTAATGAAGTTGAAATTACATGAGAAAAATATAAAATAAAATATGTGGAGTAATCTTTAGTGATATCCACATTAAAAATCTGGTAGAATTATCTCTACGGAGAGAAGTGTCTAATATATATTGATTTTAAGATCCTCAGAAATATATTAACATAGAAGTATTATTACATGATTGAATGGATATGGTTAGATATGATCATGGATTATAAATTCTCAATCCACTAACATCTTAGGAATGTAAATAATGCTTTAGATACAATAGGTACAAAGGATCTTGTGACAATATCTGTAGAGATCCAGTTTTTTCCCTGTAAGACTTTGCAATATTCCAACATATATTTCTAGAGCTAGGTGTGAAGACGACATGCGATTCCATGGCCCGGTGTGTCCATTATAATTTATATAAAAATATTAAGTGTTTTTATGCTATGAACGTGGAACGGTTTTTTTCTCCTAAACGGTAGCTCGGATCGGAAATCTGAGGGCATGGTTGCGTCTGGAGCATGTCATTTACCCTAGGTGAGGTGTAAATGTTGTGGGCACGGTCCTAATGTAAGAGATGTCGTCGAGGGGAAAAATCATCATTTTGAAATAATGGCTTAGTGATTTTCATCACTGGCATTCTTTTCGAATAATTTGTGAACGAAGCCTTGGAATGGAAATCCAAGACTTCCATTGAGATCGAAAGAGGTTATTTTTCCTAGGCCCTACATTAAATGAGAGTGCATGGTGAATTCAGATTATGCATTGAGTGGGATCCCTATAAATAGAGAGTAGGTGTTTAGGGTTAAGGGATAACTCCAATTCACTATCTATATCTAACACCCAAGCTCTCTCTCCCTCTCTCTTTATCTCTCCCAACCGTTCTTCATCGTTCTTCACCGAATCGAGGAGCAACCCCCATCGGAACCATGCTGGATCGAAGCGGGGGCATTGTGGACGCATCGCTAGCGGAAAACGGATGGATCGAGGTAGTATTCTTGTAAAAATTTCACACCTTAGTTGATTTCTTAAAATTTTTTCATCAAATTTCGTCGTTTGAGTTCTATAACTTTAGAATTTGGGGTGTTCGCCGAACGAACACAGCCAACGCCCAAGCCCCGTTTTAATTGTCATTCTAGGGCGTTCTTCGTCCCAATTATCGGACATGCCAAATCTTGTCGGATAGCGATCGTGGGCAGCCGCTGCAAAGGTCCCACCACGAGGATTTTGAATCTTCCTTTACATTTGGAATCGGGCCACCGGAGTGGTGGCGGTAGTCGTCGGAAGCCCCGGCTCCGGAAAGGGCGGTGGCAGGAGGTCGGGCGTCAGGTAGTGGATGCGGCTTGGGGGTTTGGACGAGGCAGCGACATCGGGTGTGGTCGATGCAGACACGGTAGTTCCGGATGGAGCTGAGCCGAGGCGGCGACGGTGGGTGGGCGGAGCTATCGTGGTGGTTCGACCCGCAGGACGGTGAAGATGCGGCACAAATGAAGCATCCACAGCGGAGCACGGCGCGGGGTGAACAGGCGGAGCTGGCAACAGAGCGGGGGAGCCCGGGCAGTAGCAGAATCGGGCGGCATGGGCCGATCCAAGGTGTGGAAGTGCATGAAAAGAGGTTCCAGCCCTGGACTCTTCACGGTCGAAGGGAAACCTGAGTCACTGACCACCTCGGGTGTGTGGAGGAGACAAGGACCCGTGTTCGGCGGGTCCTGCTGGTGCGACACGGAGACGGGCCTTTGGTCGGCCTTCTTTGGAGAACCAGACCTGAGGTGGGTCCGGTGTGGCTAGAGTGGGTTGCGGAATGCAGGATGCGGTGAGTCGGTCCAGACCCACAGCTAGGCTGCGTTCCAGCGGTTCGGATCAGGCTGACCGGGGTGAACCGGCCCGGTTGGGCCCCTTTCGATCAAGGGGTTGTATCTTCTAAACGGTGCATCTGTTTGATGCACCGTCTACGGATGCAGGTTCGTGTTGGCAAGGCATACTATTTGAAGTGGGTTTCAGGGTGTTTGGGTTCTGCACCCAAAGATGGGTGACCTGAAATGCTTAAATTTAATAATATTAAATTATTATTAATGTTGCGACGGATGTGGCTTGTGAGATGGATGTTCGTTTGATGCGCCATCAGAGGCATTGTGGCCCTGGAGTTGAGACGGTCCTTCCATGTTGGTTTGGCCACTTTTCCGTTCGGTTTCATTTTTCTGTGGCTCGAAACACTTAATGAGAATAACTAATTAATTATTTAATTAATTAGTTATTCTTGTGTCTGACCTAACTCGTGTTTGGAATGTCCGATTGACGCTCCGTTAGTGGCAGTGTGACCCCAGTCCTCGTGCAGACTTTTTGAGATGCTTTCTAAAGCGTTCAGGATAGATACAAGAGCTGGGCCCCACAGGGCATGGTTCACACATTTTACAGTGAAACGCAACATTTCACCCGACATCCGTTTGGGGTGTTTGAGAACTCATTTCTGAGTGTTCTTCTAAGGGGATTGCAATGACGCAATCCGTCTTCCTAAAATTGGGACTGATGCATGGGCCCCATGAGGTTATTTTCGGTCGTATGTTGTGTTTTTATGACGTATTCTTCATAAGTCTATTCAGGGAAGATCAATATCCCACACCGTGTGGTTATCTTTAAGGAACTCAATCATATGATCTAAGGAACGTGTTTCGGGGTCGAGGTGTGGGCCCCATAGGGCCCCATTTTCATCATGCGAGGAGTTTCAGATCCTGCGTCCGGAGCATATTTTAGGCACTATCTATGGCGTTGTGACCCTGGCATCGAGACAAAGTTGACCTGGGTGGTTTTAGGCATTGAAGCCGAAGTTGTGGCATGGGCCCCATGGGCCGTATTTTAAGCAGTGTGCAGCGTACTGTGTCTTTTTCATCAGATGTTTGTTTGGGGCTTATGAGTAGTCATTTTGATGTTTTTTTCTGAGAGCATCATGATGGTGAAGTTCACCCAACCTTTTTCTGGACTATGGTGCGGGCCCCACATGGTGTCATATGAGCTTAAATTGGTGTTGAATAACTTTTTCACCGGGACCCCATTTCCAGCGAGTAAGTATTCTATCTCACGTGTCTTTTTGTGAGGGTTACAATGGTGTAATCTATTTGGTCATGTCGAGCCTCATTTGAGATCTCATTAAATGTGGAAACATGAAAGGGCATTGTTAGGATGTTCCTTTGACGCACACCAAACCTATGAATGGTAGCGGTGTTAGTGACACCTCGGGGTGGCACGGGTAGTATGCAGTTATTAGACCAATTCTAGGATTTACTCTCCAGCTGGCCTGAGTAGTGGGTTACCCGATGACCTCTTAGGGTATACCCTCCAGCTGGGCTGGGCAGTGGGTTACCCGTTGACCTTAGGGTTTACCCTCCAGTGAGGCTGGGAAGTGGGTTACCTTTTGACTTTAGGTTTTACCCTCAGTGGGGCGGGGCAGTGGGATACCCGACAACCTCTTATAGTTTACCTCAAGTGGGGCTTGGTAGTGGGTTACCCGACGACCTCTTGTGATTTACCCTTCAGCGGGGCTGGGCAGTGGGTTAACTGATGACTACTTTCAGACTCAGCCCTTTCTATCAGTCTAGTCAATTAATTTTCCCCATGATTACTAGAGTAGGACCCTTGGTTGTATGGTTCAGCGATGAGGCAGATTGGCATGTGGGACTATTTTTCATCCGTGAGGGATATCCTTTGAACTGTTGGTGACTTTTATTAGGTTGAGCTTGGAGATAAAGATCCCCTTACACACTCGTTCGGGTTTTTTTGAGCATATATATACACCCTACTTTTGTTCCCACTCTTTTGGTTCAGTTACTCTACTTATAGGAGGGGTGAAGACATGCAGGGTTTTCCATGTGCTTTCCATGTCTTTATCCTCCTGGTTGGATGATCCTATTTCCATTCTCTTGTCGAGATGATCTTTACTCTCTCTTTTGTACGCTTACATTGTTCTGGTTCTGTCTACTGCTCACCGTTTTAGTATCTACTATGTTTTCTCTTAGAACTTTCAGGGATTCCTACTGAGTATCATTATACTCACCCCTTCTTGGGCTTTGCCTACACTTGGTGTTCCCTTGAAGACGACAGAGATGTCTATTGAGACTACGAAGGAGCGTAGAGGACACAGGAACTGGGGCTGCGTTCAGTGGTCGTAGGAGGATTTCCCGGTGTGATACTCACAAGCTGTTTACTTTCATTTACCTATTGTTGGGTTGTGGAACCTTTCCAGTTGGGCGTGTGTGTTTCCCTTTACTGTTCAGTTTACTTGTTAGTACTTTTCAGCACATTACTCGTACTGGTTAGTGGTTGATGAATGTATGTTGGTTTCCCTTTTGTAGCAGTTTTGTATCTTTATTTCTTTTCTCTGCACTTTTGTATTGAGTTAGCTCCGTGTGTCTGTGTATAGTTTATTATTCAAAGGCCTACCCTAGTTTGTTGTACCTTCAGTGCTAGTCACCATCCCCTCGTCTATTGAGGCTGTCTTGGGGTAGTTGTGGCTCGAACCCCGGTATGGTCCGGGTCGTGAAAAAAGTGGTATCAGAGGGGGTTCATTACATGGAGCAATGTTCAAACGTCCCTAAAAGGGAATTGGATGAGTTTTGGGGAAATAATGTCAACGTTTCTCAAGAGAGGATCTCATGCTCAGGAGCCCAGTGATGGTGTAGTGGCCGACGTATCCATACACCATGAGCCTGATAACCCGCTTGTGAACTCGGCACCGTGAGACATTTGTTGCAGAGAATTTGGTTCGTGCATCATATAGGATGGAGTCAGGACTATTCTTCTTGAGTCATATTCACATCGTTGTTGATATATATATTCTCATTAACCGTGGTACTCCTTGGTTGGATTCAGGATGTCTACACGATGATATCAAGCCAGGATACTAGTTCTGGTTTGTGACGACGACTTCGTGAGCGACGAGGCCTCAGTTCAAGATCCATTATATGATTACCCTTTCTCCAAGAGGACATGGAGAAGCACCTCCTCCTATGGATTAACAGATATTACCCGCAATGAAGGCCGATGACGAGCATAGACCGGGCACACTACGTGAGTTCCAGTGTTAGAGACCGCTGAGGTACCATAGTGAGCCATACCCTCAGACAGTGAAGGGTTTTCTAGAGTCGGTGGTTCATCTCTTCAGGCTTTTTCAGACACTGATAGGTTGATGGTGGCTTTGACAGCCAGTCTTTTTCCACCAAGCAATTTGGCATTAGTAGAGCCAGGGATTACTCAGACACACAATGATTCGGTACTTTTGTGGGATAACTTCTAGTAGCAGTATCGCGAGGAGTGCTACCCCACCTAATTACACATTAGACTGTTTCAAGAGTTGAAGGAGTTTCAGCGGGGTGTGATGGATGTAGCTGAGTGTGTGACTAGTTTTGTAGACCTTACTCGGTACTCTTTGGACGTGGTCCATGGTGGTGACTTCCAAGCACAGAATTTTGAGCGAGGTCTCTAGGGAAAATATTCGTGCTAGCGTAGTGCCTTGTGCATCCTCACCCATCTTAGGGTGCTCGAGTAGGCACTGGTGATATAGAACTTTTTGTCATAGGGACATCAAATGGCAAGGCCTTGGCACCGGAAGTCTCCCCTTGATGAGACTCAGGCACATGGTTGGGAATATCATAGAGCACCGAGATATCAAAGGGAGTACTAGTGCTATGTTTGTGATGTGCGAGGTCACATGGCATGTGACTAATCGACAAAATGTGCTAATCATCCTAGATAGTTGGTAGATGTGCCACCACGACAGAGGCAGTGTCGTGATCAGAGAACTCCCAGGTAAGGACAGGGTCGTTCCCAGGGTGGCGGTGTTGGCCAAAGAGTAGGAAGAAATGTGGTTGGCGGACGACATTTCGAGGTCCTTCCACCACCACTGGGTGGCCCTTGTATGGCTCAGGTAGCTAATGGGCGGGACCGCGGGCGTCTGTGTGTAATGTATGTCTACAATCCTGCAACACATGAGATGATAAGAGGTAATATCTATGTATTTTTTCTAATTTTCTTAGTAGAACATGTTAGACTCTGCGTGAGGTACTCTTTTCGTCTAAGTCCTCATTCGAGGGTTACCGAGGGTGACGCAGGGAGTCAGTGTGACCCTGTGTTGGTGTCATCCAACGTAGCATTGAATGCATGAGAAAGAGGGTTTATTACCCCACTAAGACATGTTTTTGTGATGCGATCAAAACCATGAAGGAGAGTCAGTACCACCCAAAGAGGATAGTATTGAGGTGGAATGGATGATTCCCTCTGACATGTGCATTCACGGCAGGGTGGTGCGGTGGAGTGTTAGAGCAGGTTCTGGATTTTCCAGTGGGGATTTTCTATATGACCTCCCTTTGGTTGAGGTGCCACTAGTGGGTTTGGAAGAGTGCCAGTTTTGGGATTACTCTCCTTCCAATAGGGGAAAAGACACATGGGGTATGCCACATGATTTATGTGTCTAGCCTCTGGCGGTTGGATGAGTCTGCTCGCCTTCCCTGTTCGTTGGTAACTTGCATTCTCAACATCAATCATTATATTGTTATCAAGTACAGGTCAAGGTGATAGACACCCCAAAAACAGATCTACGTGTTTCACTATGTGTTGTTGGTAGTGGTAGTCTGTGCACTAAGAATTAGGAGATGCTATCTTCTGGGAGAGCGCTTTGCAATTTTCTCAGACCACCGGTGTCTTAGGTGCACCCTCACCCAGAGATACTTGAACCTGAGGCGATGGTACTGATTGAAATTTATGCATGAATATGATGTCGAGGTAGTTTATGTTCCGGTAAAATGGCTGGTTGAAGTTGGTTCCCTTAGTAGGAAGAACCCAACTCATCGGGCGTGGGACGTTTCATAGTAGTTAGCTTCTCTATGGCTGACCTTGGTGGTGAAGGAGGGTACGGATTTCTTCCAGTCAATGGTGTTGACTCCATCAATCCTTGAGTGTGTGAGAGAGTCGCAGTTGGTGGATGTCTACAATGAGGTACTGCATGATCAGATATCCATGGGTGACACACCCGATGGGTATTCTGAAGGATGGAATCACGAGATCCTGTTCTAGGAACAAACCGTGATTTCGGTCATGACGTGGGAAATAGAGGTTCAGCTAGGGAAGTCCCTCGAGTTTCTTTGGGCCGTTCAAGAATCGTACAGGTGATTGAGAGGTTTCATACCGTCTTGCTCTATCCTCCCAATAGTAGTATTGGGTGCACGACGTCTCCCACATGTCACAGCTGATGAGGTGCATGCATGTTCCTACACATTTCATCAAAATTATCAGATATTCTATGTATGAACCATCCCTTTGGTCCGCGTGTTGTGCCAACATGGTGTTGTGCATGTTTTCTTGGGAGTGGGAGAGCTAGGTGTGAGCTCTGTATCCTGAGTTGTTTTTTCTATTTTTTCTTTTTGGGGATGAAATTATTGAAGGAGGGAATGATGTAGAGAACTGGTTTATTCCCTATAAAACTTTAGAATATTTCTACATATATGTCCAGAGCTAGATGCGAAGACGGTGTGCGATTCTGAGCCACGGTGTGCCCGGATTAAATTTTATAAAAATATTAATTGTTTTTATACTATTCACTTGGTGGGGTTGTTTTTTCTCCTAAACGGTACCTCGGATAAAAAATCTGATGGCACAGTAACATTTGAAGTGTGCCTTTTACCCTAGGTAGGGTGTAAAGGTTGCCTGCGCGAGCCTGCTTTGAGAGATGTCACCCAGGTGAAAAATCATCATTTTGAAATAATGAAGTAGTGATTTTCATCACTGGAATTATTTTCAAATAACTTTCAAACAAATTCATGGAATGTAAATCCAAGACTTCCGTTGAGATTGAAAAGGGGCTTTTTTCCTAGGCGCGACATAAAATGAGAGGGCGCGGTGAATTAAGATTCTGCGCTGAGTGGGATCCCTATACATAAAGAGTAGCTGTTTTGGGTTAAGGGAGAACTCCAATTCACTCTCTCTCTCTAACACCCAATATCTCTCTCCCTCTCTATATATCTATCTGAACCGTTCTTTGTTGTTCTTCATCGAATCGAGGAGAGACGCCCGTCGGAACCTTGGCGGAAAGAAGCAGGGGTGTTATGGACGTGTCGCTAGTAGCAAACGGTCGGATCGAGGTAAGATTCTTGTTCAAATTTCACACCTTCATTTATTTATTAATTTTTTTCAACAAATTTTTTCATTTGAATTCTATAATTTTAGAATTTGGGAATTGGCCGAACGAACACAGCCATTTCCCGAGCCTCATTTTAATTGTAGTTCGTGGGTGTTCATTGTCCAAATTTTTGGATGCACCAAATCTTGTTGGATCGAAGATTGGGGGAAGGCGCTACAAAGGCCTCACCCCATAGATTTCAAAACCTCCTTTGGATTGGGAATCGGTCCACCGGAGCAGTGGTGGTGGCCGTCAGTCGGGCGTCAGGCAGTGGGTGGTCGGCGGTCGGGCGGTCAGGTGATCGGAATCCCTAGCTCCGGTAAGGGCAGTGGTCGGCAGTCGTGCGTCAGGAAGCGGGTGCGGGAGGGGGGTTCAGATGAGGTGGCGACGTCGGTTGTGGCCTGCGTGGACGACATTTATCTGGGAGGAGATGAACCGAGGTAGTGATGGCATCGGGTAGAGCTGTCGTGGCGCTGTACCCCACAGGACGGCGGAGAGGTGACACAGATGCGGCGACCGCAGCGGAGCGCGGTGCGGGGTGACCAGGCAGAGCTGGAAGTAGAGCGGGGGAGCCAGGGCGGCAACAGCATTGGGTGGTGCATACCGTGGCGGGGCACAACGGTGCACTTTATGAGGCGCTTTCCTTGGGCCCGTCGCGGTCGAAGGGGAACCCGAGGCGCAGACCGCCTTCGGAGTGCTGAGGAGACCAGGACCCGCATTTGGTGGATCCTGCTAGTGCGATACGGAGACCGGCCTTTGGCCGGTCGGGTTTGGAGAACCGAACCCGAGGCGGGTTCAGTGTGTGTGGATTAGGCTGCGGGGAGTCATGTCGGACCCGCGGCTAGGCCGCGGGCCGGTGGTTCGGACCGCGCTGGCCGGGGTGAACAGGCCCGGTTGGGCCCCTTGCGATCAAGGGGCCGTATCTTCTAAACTGGGTGTCCATTTGACGTGCCTTCTGTGGCCGAGAGTTAGTGTTAGTGATGTCAATTGTTTGAGGTGGGTTTCATGGTTTTTGGTTTCTGCTCCCAAAGACTAGAGACCTGAAATGCTTAAATTTAATAATATTAAATTATTATTAAAGTTATAATGGGCGTGGCTCGCGAGCCGAATGTCCGTTTGATGTGCCGTTAGAGGAGTTGTTGCCCTGGAGTTGAGACGGTCCATCCAAGTTGATTCTTCCACTTTGTGGTTCAGTTTTGTTGCTCGGTGGCATGAAATACTTAATGTGAATAACTAACTATTTATTTATTTAATTAGTTCTTCTTGTGTTGGACCTAACTCTTGTTTGGGATGTCTAATTGACGTGACGTTTGCAGCAGTGTGACCCCAGTCCGCGTACGGACTTTCTGAGACTATTTCTAAAGTGTTCGGGTTGGAGACACCATGCGGGTCTCACAGGGACCTCTTGGCACGTTTTACAGTGAAACAACACTTTTCACCCTACATCCTTTTGGGGTGTTTGAGCACTCGTTTCTAAGTATTCTTCTGAGGGGATTGCAACGATGCAATCCATCTGCCTAAATTGGGGCCCGATGCATGGGCCCCATGAGGTGGTTTTCGGTCGTATGCTACGTTTTAATGACTTATGCTTCATAAGTCCGTTCAGGGAAAATGAATAGCCAACGCTGCCTGGTTATCCAAAAGGAACACAATGGTACGATATGTGGGATGTGTTGTGGGGTCGAGGTGCGGGCCCCACAGGGCCCCGTTTGCATAACGCGGCGAGTTGAAACTCTTACATTCGGCGTCTGGTTTAGGCGCCATAAGTGGCATTATGACCATAGCATTGAGGAAAATTTGAACTGGGTGGTTTCAAGTGTTGAAGCTGGAGTTGATTCATGGGCCCCACGGGCCGTCTTTTAAGCTGTGTGTAGTGTACTGTGTCTTTTTCATCAGATGTCTATTTGGGGTGTATGAGTAGTCATTTTGTTGTGTTTTTTCGAGATCATCACAATGGCTCAGTTTTCCCGACCTTTTTCCAGACTGAGGTGTGGGCCCCATGGGGTGTTGTATGAGCTTAAAGCGGTGTTGAATAATGTTTTCACCGGGAGCCTGTTTCTAGCGAGTAAGTAGTCTATCTCATGTGTTTTTTCATGATGGTCACAATGGTGTAATCTATTTGGGCATGTAGAGCCTCTTTAGATATCTCATTAAATGTGGAAACATGAAAGGGATTTGGTCAGAGGTTCCTTTGACGCACTCTGAACCTACACAGGGTAGCGGGGTTAGTGACACCCAGTGGTGGCACAGGCAATGCAGAGTTATCTGACCAGTTCCGAGATTTACCCTCCAACTGGGCTAGGTAGTGGGTTACCCGATAACCTATTAGGGATTACCATCCAGCTAGGATGGGTAATGGGTTACCCGTTGACTTTTGGGTTAAACCTCTAGCGAGGATGGGCAGTGGTTTACCCGTTGACTTTAGGGTTCACCCTGCAGCGAGGCTGGGTAGTGGGTTACCCGACGACCTCTTTTGGTTTATGCTCCAACAGGGCTGGGTAGTGGGTTACCCGACAACCTCTTGTGGTTTACACTCTAGCGGGACTGGGCAGTGGGTTACCCGATGATTACGTTCAGACTCAAACATTTCTATACAGCTAGTCAGTGGATTTTCTCCGTGATTTCCAGAGCGGGACCCTTGGTTGTATGGTTTAGCGATGATGCATCTTGGTGTGCGGGACTGTTGTGAATCAGTGATGGATATCCTTCGAACTGTTGGTGAATTTTCTTATGCTGAGCTTAAAGATAGATATCCCCTTACACACTCATTCGAGTATAATGTTGATCATATTTATACACCCTACTTTTGTTCCCACTCCTTGGGTTCAGTTACTCTCCTTCTAGGAGGGGCAAAGATTCCCGAGGTATGCCACTTGCTTTCCGTGTCTAGCTCCACTCAGTTTGACAAGCCTATTTCCTTTCTCTTGTCGGGATGAGTTGCACTCTCTCTTTTATACTCTTACATTGTTCCTTTTCTATCTACTGCTCACCATTTTAGTATCTCCTTTGTTTCACCCTCTATCTTTCAGGGAATCCTACTGAGTATTGTTATACTCCCCTCTGCTTGGTCTTTTCCCGCACATGGTTTGCCCCTGCATACGATGGACAGGTCGATCGAGACTATAGAGGAGCATAGGACACGGGATATAGGGCTTAGTTCAGTGGTAGTAGGAGTATTTTTTGTTGTGAGAGTCACCAACTGTTTACATTCGTTTACCCGTTGCCGGGTTGTGGCATCTTTCCAGTTGGGCGTGTGTTTTACCCTTTACGGTTCAATTTACTTGATAGTACTTTTCAGCACTTTACTTATACTTGTTAGAGGTCGAGTCATTAATGTTTGTTTC
The DNA here is from genome assembly GCA_963277665.1 of Viscum album. Taxonomy (NCBI): domain Eukaryota; kingdom Viridiplantae; phylum Streptophyta; class Magnoliopsida; order Santalales; family Viscaceae; genus Viscum; species Viscum album. Next base: position 130,156,770 of record OY728138.1, on the reverse strand, counting down.
CATTTTGTAGTAGTGTTGTATCTTGTTTTCTTTTCTCAGAACTTTTTCATTGAGTTAGATTCGTGTGTGTGTACAATTTCTTAGGCAAAGGCCTCCACAAGTTTGTTGTGCCTTCGACACTATCGCCAGCCCCTGGTATATGGAGGCGGGCTTGGGGTAGTTGCAGCTCGAACCCCGGTACGGGTCAAGTCATGACAATATCAATAATGATAATTGAAAATGATATAATATTTCTATATATTAAATGGGTGGACATGTGATTCATAATAGAAGTAAAAATATTCTTCTATTCTCAAATGGTTACTCAACCAGCCCTTCTAAAGAATATAGATAATGATCAAAGTGAAGGAATATAAATATTGAAAATCAAGATCCTATAACAAAATGGAATTAGTCAATGTTAAAAATTGATTAAAAATGAGTTGTAATATATGGGTCAATACTATGTGTACCATTAAAACTTGAGATAATGAAGTATATGATAAATAAATCACATATCTAAACCTTATCCATACACTCATTGAGCATAAATATATGTTGAAATATAGGTAAATATTATTGCTAATATAAGAAGAAGAATATCATGAGATATTAATCAAAGTGCCTCGTATGTCAACATGTGAGGGATAAAAGGAAAAATCTTGAAGATATTATTTAACCATTACCAATATATACATAGAAATGGGAGAAAATTTCCTAGTAAATTTTATTATTATTCTAAAGACATTTGGGAGAAATAATTCTATATAGGTTATAGTATATGGTCTTACAATTAATTATCATTTCATTGAAATTTGGTTGGACTTCTCACTCAATAAACTTGCAATGATATAAATTAGATATGATCTTAGGATACATGGAACACAAATATCAATTATATCTGATTAACACCCAAGATTTACATCAATGTTTTAGAATGGTCTCCAAATTCACTAAACATTGAGTTTATCATTAGTAATAATTATCACCCCCAAAATGATGTCCAACATTAGCGAAATATCTTCACACTAAAAGATATTTGAAAGCATTTACGGTGGACATAAAAGGAGGATGATATCAAAATCATTTTCTGGTTGAGTTCTCATTCAATAATAGTTTACTATAATGACTCTAAATAACTATATATGAAGCCCATAATGGAAATAAATCATGAAAAACAACTTGTTAGGATGAAGTTTGTGAATGAAAGATGTTGGGACTAAATATTATTATTGAAACGGTATAAAAGGTAAAGACCATTTAGTATCACATCAATGCTTCTCAAAGACAAATTATAAGTTATGATGAAAATTATTGATGAGACCAAGAGTTTTAATTTTTAGATAATGTGTTACTCTATATATCTCCCGGGAGGAGTGTCAGGAAATTTGTTAATAAGGGAAAGTATCCTCCCAGTTACATCATACCCTTCCTGATTTTTGATCGCATCATAGATGTGGTCTATAGATTAGACCTCCCAATAACCCCCTCTCATGTACATGGATTATTACGCATATCCATATGGAATAATTATAAACCATATCCCTTATATATAGTAAATTCAAAGGTGGTACCGGTGAAAAATATCTCTTTCATGAGTAGAATACAATGACGATCCTATACTGTAGAAATAATTTTCGATAAAAAGTAAATCATCTAGTCAAAGTACTCTAAAAAACATTAGTTTGAGGATGTTACATGCGAACTAAGGATTACATGAAGAATATGTACAATCTATTATTTTAACCACTGTATATGAAATAAAATATTGAGGAAATTTTTTCTTGAGTGGGTATAATGAAATGAACCAAAATTTGTTAATGGAATTTCCCTTTAATGTGTCATATTTAGAAAATCACATATAAAACCTTGTAAAACCATCAAAATTTTATTATATTAATTGGAACAATATATTTTTATAATAAAAATTTCCATAAGAATTTAATGTATTAAAATAAGGATAAAATATAAAATAAGATAACAATAACATGGAGAAATGAATATGCTTGACCCCTTACAATAATTGCACTAATACAAAACACTATAGAAATGCAGAAGAATATTTTTAATTTAAAATAAATTTTAAAAATAAAAATATATTTACCGTTAAGATAAAAATATTTTTATGAAGAATAAATTAAAAATTTCGTAATTATTAGATGTTGGTAAGCCATAGAACAGTTGCAAATATGACTAAGGGAATAATAATCTGATCATTAGAATAGGTACATAACCATTAGAATTGTAATCTCTACATTAGGAATAGTATAAAGACTATCGGAATGGTTAACTGACACAAAGAATGGAAAATACTATTTAGGAATCAAATGAAAAGAAAATATGAAATATTCATGTCATTATACATGTAAATAAATTTTTTAATAATGAAAAATTAAGTATTTTATTTTTGAAATACGTAAATGTTTTAATAACACAACATAATAAATATAACAGTTTAAAAGAAATATTAATATCAAAAATAGTGATTATAAATTAATGTTATGTTATATTACAATGACAATATGACATTAAGTGGCCCTGATGATTTTTTCAAATTGTCGAAAAATTCATCATAATATAAAAAATATATTTTTTGAATAGATGATGATTTAATTAAAATATTAATTTTATCATATTGAAAATAAAATTTCATCAAAATTTATTTCCTTTTTTTATTATAAACATAAAAAAAATTAGGGCTAATTTTGTGTATTTTTATAAAAAAGTTAAATTTTTTGTGAATAAAGAAATATTGTAAAATGTGATATTTGAAATTATAAAAAAACACATTATTTTTTAGTCATGGATGATGTAATCACCTATTAGTTCAAACTATCATGAACCATTAACTATATATAGTAACAAAAATCAATACTATTGATTTTATTGATCCAACATAAAAAACTAATGATTATAATATTCAAAAAACACCTCTCTCCTCCCCTTATAAATATCACCCCTCACATCCATATCTCCTCCCACCTATACGTCTTGGATTATTCCAAATATCTTCCCATTTACCTTACTAATCCTCTAACCCCATTTCCATGTTTTTATGGTGTTATAAAAAATCATTTTAGGGTTCCATTAAATACAATTTCTAGGAGATGACACTTCATAGGTAATAATCTCAATTTAACTCTTTTAAATCCATTCCAACTTATATATTATCCCCACATACGTCATCCAATAAGAAAAAATGAATATTTTATCATAAATATACTTTACTTTTATTATGTTAATTGAATATAAATATCCAAACCTCCCTTATATAGATTCATAAATGAAAACATTAATTATTATATGGTTGGTTCACTACCTCATTGAAGAACACACTTCATTTTTCTCTACCACATTCAAGGATAGTTAAAAAATATTATTTGGTTAAATAATATGAAAATAAGTTTAATAAATCTTATTTCATGTTATAAAATATTTTTATTATCATTTAATTAAATTAAATGATTTTATTTCAGGATGAATGTAAGATTAACTAAAATGATCAAACTAAATAATATTAATGTTTTTACTAAGAGAATCATCCCAATATTAGAATAAAAAATTATATATGGGACCATTTAATTTTTTTTGAAGTATAAGAAAACAATTTCATTTCACCATAAGTGGTTTTACTATTTAAAAAGAAATTCAAAAATTATACACAAGTGGTCAAACCTAGAAACATTAAAAAGAACATTATTTGAGCAACAAAATCAAACACTATATATCATCATAATATTTATAAATGGACATAATAAAATTATAACAAATAAAATTTGTAGAAACAAAACCATAGATTTTTTAGAGACATGGTCTACTACCACTACATTAGAATGATTATGAGGAATCAAATCCTGAAGGACTGAAGTTTTTATTATTCATGGTAAACCATATACATTCATGAGTATTGTACTAAAAATGAATGCACTAATTAAAAAAATATTTTTTTTTCTTTTAAGGGAAACTTAATTTCATCTAGTATATCCTTATAAATATTTTATACGACTCTTCTTGGATTCCTAGTGAAAGGAATCAAAATAAGGGTGAGCTACAATACTTAATAATGGTAAATTATAGTATAATAAATAATGAATGAATGGTAATAATAATTATGTAATGGTAAAAAACATAACACACAATCTATTTAATCAATAAAATCATAGGGAAATGAATAATCAATATAGATTGGTAATAAATAGAGACATATGCCAATAAAATAACTAGATAATGAAAACTTTGTTTGGAAAGGTAAAAAATTGAAACACATACCATTTACTAAATAAGAAAAATATAAAATGTATCCATAGATATATAGACAAAAAATCTCTTGGAAAGAAATAACTACATAAAAATGAGTGAAATGTTTAATTATTGGATTTCATTTATCTAAAACATGAAATACTACATTAAAGACCTTACAAGTTATTATTTAATTATAAGGGTTGAAACCCATATATTCTACTTTGAAAAAAAAATCAACATTTTGTTAGAAACTTATTTTTTCTTATGATACTACCAATGCATTATGGGGATTTGGTTAACCTATCAGCAACCCATTGGGCTTTTATTAAATGGTCAAAAAAACCTTGTATCTCATGTCCGAAGAGTTCAATAAGTCGAATAAAAAATAAACCTTATCAAATATCTATATTTAATAAAGGATATGAATTTAAAAATATTTCCCAAAATAATAAAATAAATTTCAATGTAAACACTATACGAAAATGGGAATATTTTTCAATAAATAATTATATACATGAAAAATGATAAGGATATTCAGGGGAAATTAAATGTAAAATTATCGTAAGTAATTGAATATTTCATGTGGAGTAAAAGGAATCAAGGAAGTGAATTTTAATACTACTCTAGGAAAAATCAATGATAAACCACCCAATATAATAATATTGATAGTATTAATACAATATATCCCATGTGAAGTAAAAATAAGTGGTTGTTGTCATTGATGAATAGAAATACCTTATATAAGAAATATTAATAACATTTTTTTATATTGGAAATCATTATGAAAATAATATTAATTAAAAATAACATTTATAATAATATTTTTCTTAAAATTAAAACTTTAACCATTCAATGGAATATAAGAAGAAATGAAAGCAGTTAAAGTAATAAATATCATATGAGGTAAAAATAATATTCTTTTTTATTGGTAACAAGGCTAAAAAATTAATGGTTCAGAAAGAGAAAAATAACATTCCTTTAAAAACATTGGTAAAAGATAAAAAGGATTAAAATTTATTTACTAAATAATTTTCAAAATGGTTAAAAAATTTAAATACATATTAATAAAACATTATTTTTCAATGAAAAAAACGTCTCCAAACAAAGATATAAATGAAGTTGAGTCTTCTTAAAAACATTTTCTAAAACATTTTGATTACCAATAAGTTGGGAATTGGTGATAAAAATTGAAAAAGGTTATGAATAATCGTAGTATATTAAATTTAAAGGGTCTATTGAATGGTCATATAAGTTCTTTGAATGACAATTTGTTTGAAATATAATTAACATTATTCATAAGTAAAATAATATATATACATTCCAAAGTGTCTCATACCACTTTAAAACATTTTTAATCAGAAAACTCATGAAAAAATAACATTAAATTCAATATTTAAATTCCATGATGATAAAAGTATTTATGATTTAATATATCAAAATAAGTATTATATAAACCACACTAAATAAATAAGTGGTGAATGTGAAATTTATCACACGTGTTTAAAAATAGAGATGACAATCCCTTACCCTCTATTTTCTTTTTTGGGTGAACATCCTTTAAAAATATATATAGTGTTTTAAATCATGTACATAACTAATAATATAACCATAATCCTATTTATAATATCTTATATTATATTCTTATATTATTTTTTTACCCTTTTATAATCAATCTTTCATTATTTTCACAATTTCGGGTGTTAATTTCATAATTTTTCGAGTGTGTTATAATTTATTACTTGTAATTATTCCTACGTCAAACTTGATTTAATTATTTCAAAGATTTAAAATTTGATTTAATTTTCATATATAATCTGTGTATATGTATTTATTATAATCCATAAAAAAATTTATTAGAAATGAAATGCACAGTTCATTGAGATCATAGGTCGTACATACGCATAAACGCTACTCTTATTTATTTTCCATTTTGATAGAATGAAAAGTAAATGATATATAAATATATATATATATATTATAATTTTAGTATATTATTTATTTCATATATTTATCATAGATTTATTAAAACTATCTTCTATACATTCCATGTATAGTGTGAATGAATCACATCGCTTGGAGGGGGCGATAGTCCACACTTCCACAAACAATCTTACCGTATTCCCCCAAAATGGGGTGCATAGATGTATATTTTATGAAATAACTAAATAATTTTTTATTTTTACTAAATAACAAATATATTATATAGAAATATAGTTTCCATTATAATTCACAACCATGATTGGTGGTTATGGAAGAATGAACAACAACATTTCATGAGGCGGTAGTTTTCCACACACATAAATGGTACATTCGATACCCATTACATGGAAGAATGTATAAGTATTGGTTTAACCCATAACATAACCAAATATAAGTATATTAGGGATACATTTGTATTTATATATTCATGGAAAAAGAATAATTGAAATATTGGAGAAATAAATAAAACTAATGATCCTCAGGAATGATATTACATCTTAATCAGGTAACTCCTTTTGTTTTGATCTAAAGGGCCTCCTGGGATGGATTTATGAAAAATTTGATGCTTATAAGATTTGTTTTGGTAGTTTTAGGATATATTTTAGTAGATTTTGATTTATTCAATTTGAATTTATAGATGTGATGAAGTGTGAGTCTTGAGTTCCTTTTTATAGTGGAGTGACACTCTTGTAAATTTTGGAAAAGGGAATTATGACCATGTTTTTCCCATTGAATATGGACACCCTAATAGGAATATTTAGATAAAATTGATTATATGGTCTAAATATTTCCATAAAATGTATTTCTTACAAGGATCTTGCCTTTTTTGACCTTATGTTTCATGTTTTTCCCTTGTTAAGCTAATGTTTCTCTTAAATGTTGTAATTAATAATAATAACTTTCTCTAATAATTTTTATCAAAAAAAGATGAATTTATTAGACATTATAAATTATTATGATTCGAAATATTTAATCCATTTTTAATAATTCCAATCATAGAAGCCTAAATATATAATATAAAATTAATCTCATAGAAGGGATGGAAAATAGTTTTTTAAAGTTAAAATGTTCATATGATTGAGATATTTTTATTAAAAATGTCAATGTCAAATCGATTCCAATGTAAAATATTAGATTAAATAATAAAACTTTTATCAATATAAACTTTAAACCCACTATGAAATATAATTTATTATAATAAATAAATTGTAAAAATAATATGTTTTTAATTTAAACTCAATATTTTATATTATTCAACAAACAAATAAATATTTAGAGGAAAACCAAAAAAATATGGTAAGTTAATTTCAAGGTTAAAAAAAAAATTATTTTGACATATAAAATCAATAAATTTTCCAAAAAATGGATTTAATATACGTTTTACATTAAAAAGAGGTAATAGTGCCATTATAAAAATATTTATTTTTCTGTGAAGTATAGGGTTTGTTATCTTATTCTTTTGAAAACTATTGGATGAATATCAAAAAAAATTTTTTTGAATATAATATATATATATATATATATAATTAATATCACAGACTACTTAATTTAATTTATTATGATAAAAACAATTAATAGAATAAAAATAATTTTCAATAAAAAAATATTCCATTTATAATCAATAGGATTGTATGTTAATTTTTAATTATTTTATAACCAATTAACTAATTTAATATTTTTTTTAAAATCATATATTTTTGTATGTAATATTTTCATATTCATAACAACTAAATTAACTATTAGTTTATATCATATTATATTTAAGATAAATATTTCAAAAAGAAATTATTGTTTTGTAAAACATAGTCTTGTATGTCGCGCAAGCCATTGATGAAACAAATTGTTGTGTGTAGCTATGCTGATTATATATCACATTAATTTCAAACTATATCATTGATTAATTTATCTAAAATATTAAATATTTTGTAAACTATTTGGATATTCTAATCCATTTCATGATTTGTGTTTTTTTCATACATTCTATTGCATAAAATGTTCTTACATTAAAAATTTAGTGCAAAACATTCTGTTGAACATAATTAAATTACATCCTCACAATTTAATCTCAATCCCGATAATAGATTTTTTGAAATTTATTATGCTCAAATCCCACATCATGAGAAGGTTTTATAAAACATTCTCTATAAAACATATAATGGGAAGTAAATATGTCATAAGGAATGACATTTACCTAGCTCTCTATATAAAAGATCATTACTGGAACATAGTGATACACACAAGGTGTAAAAGCGTAAATATATAAAGGGATTTATAGATGATGTAAATAAAAAATTGAATTATAAATGGAAAATTGAGGTCCTTAAATAAAAAGACCTATCCTGATTTATAAAACCATAATATCATCAAAAATTGAGGTATGAGGACAAAATATTGGTTTTGACTAGTTTCCTAATGTAGAGAAACTAATTTACTACCTAACAAGATAAGTAGATATACTTACCAAACATATTTCTACTTCATAAAAAATTCCTCATTTTTTTTCTTTGAACATATTCTTCTTCATCCATTAGATCATTAAATGGATATCCAAAAATTTACTTTTATGTATATAGCACTAAAAGAAACTTTTAATTGATTATAAGGACCATAAAAGAGTGGAAGCTCCCTATATTTTCCTCTAACTATTCTCCAAACCTAATATGGTTAAGAACATAATCTATAAACCAAAAATGTTACACTCTTAGTTTTTCATTAATATTTATTCATCAAATTGTCTAACTAAAAACAATAAAATTACTACTAGGACATTCTATAGGTAAGTGGTCATTAATAAACCCTTATCATCCTTATGTCACCGGTTCAACTCCCACGGACATTATGAATTTGATGGGTTTTTACCCAGAACACAGGTTTCCCTTGTCCAGAAACAATATTGATATAATTTAAAAAATTAATACGATGGGAATCCTTTAAATAATTTTAATAACTAGGTAACCTCTTATCTATGGTTTTCAATACAACCCCATTACATGAATACTTATTCTTTTGTATTTCAACATAGTTCATTAAATGGTCTAATGTTTAACCTATGTTATTCATTATCATTTTATGTCTAAATCCCGTATAATAGTTTGTAATGTAATTTTGAATTATCCTAATAATATCTTAATGAGCGTCAAACCAGGTGCCCAGAAAGGCATATTGTCATGTATCAGGTTATGCTGAGTTAGTATCGACACACCATGTTAGGGATTTTACTCCTAGGAACTTTTATTCTACAACCATTTCCACCTGTAGTATCCATAAAAGGATGTATTTCTATGAATACTACAGAATCTCTATCTAACTAAAACATTAGGATAATCTTCTATACATATCTTTAAATTTTACCTTAGAGATATGTTTTCTAATATATGATTTTCTAAATCATCTTTTCGAGGTATCTAATAAACTTCTTCTCATAACAACTATAGAAAAGTGGCCCTTTGAGATCATGAAGGTGGTATCTACTATGATTAAATTGTAATTATTATAATTAATCACATCCTGAATGATAGAAGAGTTTATTAGTATCGGTAAACTAGTCACATACATGAAACTTGTATTGAAAATAAATACAATAATTAAAACATATTTTTTTTCATAAATGAAACCCTTTCAAAGACCATAGGCGTAAGTATTACATGTCTCATAGGACTTAGAGTAATTCATTTCCAATAGGCTTCAAACATTACATGCAACCCAGAATAATAAATTGAAACTACTCCTCCCCAGCATCTTCATCGTGAAATCAGCTCTCCACCTTCGCATGGTTGTTCAGCTAGTCTTTCTCGTGCATGCACAAGATTTTCCTAATGGCATGTGTCATACCCTCTCATTCTTCCAATCTGTTTAGCTTCTTCTATGGTGAAATCTCATTGCTCCCCCTCCTTCTAAAGTTTGTTCATTGTAGGATGTCTAGTTTTCATACGCACTTAAGGTGGCCTGAAGGCCTTGAGGTGGCCCGAAGGCCTTACTGACCCGATGGCCGGGGTGGCCCGAAGGCCTTAAAGGACTCGGGGACCAAATCGGTGGCCCAAAGGGCCAAACGGGGGAATATTCCCAGCTGCTACAGTACCATACAGTTCCTGCTACAGTTCCACTACAGTACCTGCTACAGTGCTAATAATTATCCCCCCACCTGGATTTGATCCTGGGTCTCTTGGATTCACTTAAAGAGTCCTCACCAACTGGGTTTTGGCTCATGTGATTTTTTTCTTTAATGGATAACATAATTCTATCTTGTTTATAACTTAATTTCATTCATTGTACACATATTAAATTATTGGGTAAAGGAAACCAAATAAGAGTGAGCTCAAATGCTCAATAAAGTTAATTAATAGATGAAGCAATAAGGAATCAATGAAAATAATAATTAAATCATGGTAGATAACTAAACACACATAAAATGTAATAAAAAAACCAAGGAGGAAAAATATAAAAATTGTGTTATGGTAATTACTAGAAACACTTTCCATTCAAATAATTATATAAGGAAAAATTAATAGGGTATGATAATAAATTGAAACAACTTCTATTTAGCCAAGGAGATAAGGAGTCAGGCTAGCCTGCTCCCATTAAAATTAATTAAAAAGTAAAAAGTACAAAGAGCGCTCAAAGAGACGATCTACAAAGGCGAGTATAGCACTCACCAAGAAAATCAGCCTGAACAAGGCTACTACAAAACGTAGGTGATATGAAAGACCAAATAAAACTCACCTATGCAATTTCCCTTTTGGAGAGTGCATCCGAAACATGATTAGCCTCACGGTAGACATGAAGAACATCAAGGGAAAGAATCTCCGCAAGTCAAAGGAAATCAACCCAAGCCGGTAACATCTTCCAAGGCACGTTCCTTGATCGATCTCTAAGAATCTGAACTGCAACAGATGAATCTGACTCAAGCCATAATTCATGCCAACCATATTGGATAGTATATATAATTGTCTTTATCATAGCCCAAAGTTCCTCCTCAGTTGAAAATCCATTTCCAATGAAGTGGAAAAACATTCTTGGACTAAACCTCTGTGATTACGGAAGACTCCACCGCATCCGAAGGGTCCAGGCACAAAAGAAGCTGCTCTATCAACATTAAACTTAAACTAGCGGGAAATAGGTGTAATCCATCGAATGGATTTCATCACCAACAGTTTCTTTGCCCTGCCAATAACACCAATAGATCTCAACAACACAAGATCAGAAAATTCATTTTTCATAGTTTCAGTGTAAATCCTGGAGGCAGTATGAACTTCACGATGAATGGCCATTACACCATCATGAACAGAGGGTGTGCTATTGTTGAACATAAAGGCATTTCTTGCCTTCCATAAAAAAGAAATCAAGCAGGCCATGGATGCCAATAAGAGTCCATAAACCTGCTCGCTGCACTTGGTCTGGCAGATGGAATGTAGCAGCTCCCCAACCGAAGCAGAATCCAGGAGACAGTTGAAGATTCCCTGGATGTAGTCCAATAACATTCAAGAAAATTTTCAAGAGACAACGATATGAGAGGCTGTTTCATCCGCCTCCACATAGAAGGCACAAACTGATGACAGTTGAAAACCAGTATGCTGCAACATAGCCTGCATCGGAAGTTTTCCTTTCCAAATTCTCTAAATCCGCACTTAAGATGTTGTAGGAATGAAGGTTCTTCTAAAACGTGTTACCCATGCTGGAGGTTCCAAAGTGGCACCACAAATAGATCGGTAATAAACCTTCGTGTTGAAGATAACATTCAAGTTTTTAATCCACACCAGCGCGTCACAGTCACTATAGCAGTACATGGAGATTTCAGTGTCAATTTGGGTAGGAACTGCTTCACAGTTTGATTAATTATTGAATTCTGTAATGGTCATCCACTGTAGGAGAGGAGGAATGACCACAACATCACAGATAGGTCGAGAAATCTAGGAGGTAGTCCATAATTTGAGCATGCAATTCTTACGGACAATCAATTTCGATATGACCATCAACTCAGTGTAAGCCTGCTTTAAAGAAGGACAAACAGATGAGCAAAGATAATTGGAGTATCCAATATAGAGTTTCTCAACAAATCGGTCTTGAAAAAAATCTATGGATTCATATATATTTGAGATTAAGTTCCGGGTAAACATTCTAATCAAAGTTTCATTGATTAGCCTTATGTCTTTGACACCCATTCCACTCATTTGGATTGGTTTCACACACTCATTCCATGCAACTGTGACCAACTTCCTCTCATGAATTGATCCAATCCAAATGAAGTTTCCTAATTTTCCATTAAGATCCTTAAGAAGGGCATGAGGCCATCGATACAAAGAAAATGAATAGAAAAACATCGAAGTAATCACAGAATTTACCATGAAAATCCTCCCTACCTATGAGATTTTTCCCCTTTTCGCTTTCCAATTGGTTTGTAATTTTCATAGCAATGTTTTCCAGATAGCATATTTTAACCCTGCCTTAAAAGAGAGGCACTCCAAGATAAATGAAATGAATAATACCCCTTTTGACACCAAGTTTCAAGACAAATCTATTTTTCTTTGAGGCATAGAGTCCTCCACCAAACATGATCGAGGAATTCCACCAATTAATAACCTATCCAGCAACCTCTTAATAGTGTGAAAAAATGTTTTTTATGGAGGAGATGGTTCCTTTATCAGATTTCCCAAAAAGAAAAATGTCTTCAGCATATAATAGGTGTGAGGGAGCATAAAGCCGTCCTACTTTCATCCTTTGATACCATCCAAAGTTTGCAAGGTCTGTAAGGCGCCAGCTTAAGTAGTCCACTGCAAAATCAAAGAGCATCCCAGATAAGAGGTCACCTTGCCTGACTCCCCGTGAACATTGGAAAAAGACCGTGGGAGATCCATTAATGAGAATTGAGAGTCTAGCACTAGAACGAATGTATCCAATAAGATCAACAACTCTTTGTGAAAACCCATGCATTTTTTGGATGGTAAAAAGGAAGTTCCATCGGATAGTGTCGAAATATTTGGATATATCAATCTTCAAATCCATATTACCATCCTTCGCTCATCTTTTCATAGCATTGAAACCCTCAGAAGCAGTGAAGAAACAACTCTGAATACTCTGACCTAGCACAAAACCATATTGGTATTTTGAAATGAGGTCCTTTGCAAGACAGTCCAACCGATGCGTCATGATCTTACTAATCATATTTGGTACAGTATTACCAATAGCAACAGGTCTGAATACTTTGATATTAATGGAATTCTCTTTCATAGGAATCAACACAACAAAGTTCGATTTCATACCAAAAGGAATGTAAGATGACCTGAATAATTCACTTATTGCATTTCATACATCAGTGTGAAAAATGAACTAGTAAAACATGAAAAATTTATTCGTGAAGCCATCCGGACCTGCCACACTGTCAATGTTTAATGAGAATAAGGAATCATGTATCTCTTTTTCTGTGGGAGTGTCAACAATATTTTTGTTTTGATCATCCTGAATAGAGGGGTCAAAGCAATGAATGGTCCTATCAGAGTAGTCCTCATCATGATCTGAATATAGATTCTCAAAGTAACTTATAGTAGCATTTGCAATATCATTTTCAGCTGAGAAGATGTCCTCAATACTCAAGGATTCAAGAGTTCTCCGGACCCTTTTCTCCCTATTCATACAATTAAACAGTCATGAATTCCTATCCCCATCTTTCAACCATCTAATATTAAACTGATTTCGTGCCAAATTTTCCTTCAAATCTAACTGTTTATCTAGATTTGATGCAGCATGAATTTCATCAGGTGCTGGAAAATCCAGATTTATATTATGTTCCTGACATTTTGATAAAGCAATTTCAGCCTATTTGATGTTATTGTCAATTTATTCAAATGATTCCTTACTCCATTTTTTCAACCTCTCCTTGACCAATTATAATTTTCAACAAAGGGTATGAGAAGGGCTGCCCATGAAATCAGTTTCCAAGCCTCTAGAACAACTTCTCTACAACCTGGAATAACAAGACAAGCATTATTGAACTTAAATGGGAGATGCACTGCCCTCAAAGATCAGAAGCAAAGCTCAATAATAATAAGATTATGATCAGAATGTAGTCTCGGAAGAGTTCTCCCAGAAACATCAATTGCAGCATTCCTATCATCAACTTGAACAAAACACCTGTCCAATTTGCTTGCTTGTCTCCCATGAATGGTGAAACGAATCCATGTGAACTTGGCTCTATAAATGGGTACCTCAAAGAGGCCACACTTATCAATACAAGAAGAAAAGTCATCAGCTGCAACACGACAAAAGGCATCACCTATTTTTTCATCAGGCTTCAAAACAGTATTAAAATCACCAAGTAAGACCCAGCTGTTTGATATACTCTCTGAAATATCAATTAACTTTTTCCACAAGGCATGTCTTCTAGTGTATATTTTGAAAGCAAACACAAAAGTCACAGAAACTGTGGTACCACCAGAACAACATTTGAGGGTAATCGATTGTAGATCAGTTCTTATCAAATCAATGGAGACATTGTCATGCTTGAGCAACCACAAGGTTTCAGAGCTGTCATCAATTTGATTGTTTGCAATAAAGGAATAGCCCAAAGTCACCCATTTGAAAGACTTACAATTTTCAAACTTCATTCTTGGCTCACCAACACCAATTAGTAAAGGTCTGTTGGTCATAATAAAATGTCTAACGGATCTAACCGTGGGAGAATTTCAAATCCCTTGACAATTCCAACACAGAATATTAATTTATTTGATCTGAGCCTGGTGCTAGGCCCATCATTTCGCTTCACCATATCTATATCAAGGGAGACAACATCATTGTCAGTAGAATTTCCAAACATGTTTCCATCCAATGTAGGATCATTCTCCTCTCCAGTGGGCTCATCACTGGTGAGCAAGGAGAACCTATTTCCATATTCAATTGGGGCAGCAAGAAGACTGGAAGGAAGAACCCTTTTTGCCACATTTCCTGCATGTAAAAACCCAAACTTCTTAGTTGGTTTCTCACCATCATTGTAAACATTGGAGAGACCTGCATCACTCATCTCAAGAATCTGCTTCCCAGAGTCCAACATAGTGTCTACAGGATCTGTACCCATATCCTGCACTTTATTATCATCATTTTTTATGGCCAGAACATGATTAGGTTCTAGAAGTAGCTCAATCACCAGGGAAGTAGGATTTGTACCCAATTCCACAGGACCTGTATCCAAATCCTGCACTTTATTATCATCATTATTTTTGGCCAGAACCTGAATAGGTTCCAGAAGTGTCTCATTCAGCAAGGTAGCAGGATCTGTATCCAATTCCTACACTGTATCATCATCAAACATTTTGATCGGGACCTGGATAGGGTCTAAAATCGGCGCACTCGTTGAAACAGTAGGCTCATTATGCCCCGCTAAATTGATCTCCCGAGTTGCATAAACATTCCCTTCATGTATTGAGTTCCCAACATTTCCCCAAACCTCAATGTCAGGAATATTGTGAATTTTCTTAGTTCTGGAAGGCTCATAGTTATTAGATGGGGCTTTCTTCTTGCCCTTACATCACCTACAATTCTCTTCATCATGACCTCAGATCTTACAGAGATTACATAATTTATTCCTCTTTCAATCCAAGACAACATGTCCAAAAAAATGACAATTCAAGCAGAATTTGGGATTTCTTTTATATAGAATTACAAGGGTGAGCCTGTAATCCTTTGTAGTTAGCACCACCTCCTCCACTAGTGTAGAATACATATCCACTTCCACAAGGATTCTATCACAATGACCAAAAGTGGGATTTTCAGTCTGTCTGTCCAACCTAATTGGATTCCCAATCAATGAGGCAATGTCCCAAAGGATTTTAGGATGCCAATACATCCAACTCATATTGAAAATCCATATCCATGTTTGTGAAAATGTGTTTTTAAAAGAATTGGGATAAAAATTCCTATCCCATACATGAATCCATAGGAAGCCATGTTTAATGGATACAGAACCAATACCCCAAGCACATCATTTACATTCATCTGAGGTAAAGAAAATGTGATAGAACCCATGACCCATCGCCATCATCTTTCATTGATCAAAATCAAAGGATGTTTGTCTAAATAATTTTATCTCATGAGACTATCAGGGTGTCATGGGGATATAATTAACCGTTTCACACCCCATAGAGATTTCTTTAATTTGTCCACAACTAGTTTCTTTCATGTCCCAAGCATTCCTCATGTCGAATACATAATATTCCATATCAAATATCCATATTGTATAAAGGATGCATATTTATTAATATTTTCCCAAATAATCAAATTATATTCAAAGTAAACATAGTATGGAAAATTGTATATGGTTCCAGCAATAATCATATCCATGAATACCGAAATGGATATTTATGGGAAATTAAATGTCAAATTATAGTAGGAAATTTAAAATTTCAAGGGGACAAAAACGAATCAGGAAGTGAATTTCATTACAAGACTTTTACAAACAAATCATAGACCATAAAAAAGAAGAATAAGGATAATATAGATGCAATATATCCCAAATGGAGTTAAAATAGAGGGTTATTTTTATTTATTAATAGAAATACCGTAAAAATAAATAAAAATAACATTTTTATTTTTTAAAACATTTTGAATATAATTTTCAATGAAAATTACATTTCTAAACAATTTTGTTTACAAAAATTACCCTTTTAAATATGAAAATGAAGATTTAATGAAATGATGGCATGTAAATCTGTATATTCCAGATGCGGTAATATGAACATTCCCTTTTCATTGTAAAAAGGTCATAATAATTCATGGTTTGTATAGAGATAAGTATATTACATGGAAAAAATTGGTAAAAGAAAAAGGATAAAAATTAATAAAAAAATATTTTTGAAATGTTTAACAAAATATGAAAAAAATTTAATAAAAAATAATTTTTAGAAGAAACCCAGTTCTTCGACTAAAGAGTGAAATGATTTAGGGTTTTCCTAAAAACATTTTCTTACATATTTAGAGAACAAATGAGATGAAAATTGTTACTAATTCTTGAAAGAGGTTTTGAATTTTTGAATGAGATTAAAATTAATGTTTTTATTCAAAAATGGTATAATAAATTTCTCTAATAGAAATAAATTTGAAATATCCTTAAAATTATTCATGAGGAAAATAATCTTTAAATATTATTATGTCCCATAACACTTTGAAACATTTTATATCATAATCCTAAAAAAGTAATAACCTTAAATTAATGTTGAAAATACCTTTAATATACAATTATTAAAGATATAATAATTAAAAATTGGTAGTATATTTACCATACAAAAAAAATAAGTGCTGAATATGAAATTTATCTCACATATTTAAGTAATGAGAAGAAAATATCGTACCTTGTGTTTTTTGGGTGAATGTCCATTAAAATCCAATATAATGATATTAAAATTGTTAATAACTAATAAATTAACCACAATAACATTTATAATATTATATATTACCTTCTTATAATATCTTTTTACCCATTATTTTAGAATATTTTATTATTTTCACTATTTCATGTGTTAAATGCCTAGTTTGTCAATTATGTTTTAACTTGTTACTTATTGTCCTTATTATGTCAATAATTATGTCCTAATATCTATAATTTAACCAATTTTTTAGCTATTATTTATAATAAATATATATATAATTATCCAAAATATTTGGAGAAAAGAAATGAATTTCACCATTAATGTAGATAGCAGGTCGTACGTATTCATGAACACTAATTTAATTTCATTATTGTATTAAAATAATAAAATTTAAATGATATTTATATGTATATTTATATAATAATTCATGTTTTATATTTATTTTTTATATGTAACATATTTTTATTAAAACCATCTTTTATACATTTCATGTATAGTGTGAAATAATCACATCGCTTTGAGGTGGAAGTCCACACTTCCACAAATGATGTTATTATATTCATACCAAATTGATCCCATAAAGGTATGTGTTATAAGTGAATTAAATAAATATAAAGACAATATAAATTTCATATATAACATATATATTATGTATTTTGATCATAATTCCTAACCATGAAAGGTTGTAAGGGAAAAACAAAGAACATTGTTTCGTGAGGCTATAGTTCCCTGTACACATAAATAGTAACTTCATTACCCATTTTTTTAATTTTTTGTAAGAATAGGTATAACCCTTAAAATAAAAATATGTCCATATAATTTTTTATATAATAATTGAATAATAATAATTAGGAGGTTGGATAATGAAATAAAACTACTGAGATTAAGGAAGGATGTTACATCTTAATAGAGGGACTTCTTTTGGTTTGAACCAAGGGGATTACATGGATAAATTTTTTTCCACAAAGAGGTTTATAGTTTGGGGGGAGGAATGATTTGGATATATTGTGGAAGATATTCGATGATCCAAAGTGTCTTGGTATGTGTGGGGAAGTCAAAACCTTGAGTTATTTTAGTGTAGTGGAGGAGGATTGGCACTCTAGTAAATTTGGTAAATTGTATTTCCACCCAATTGTTTCCTATTGAAAGTGGTTCCCTTAATATAAAAAAATTTGATAAAATTGTGTATATGGTAAAAATATGGACATACAATGTATTTTGGAAAATTTTCTTGGTCCTTTTGTCTCTTAATTCTAATGTTTAGTACCATGTTAATCTAATTTTTCTCCTAATCATTGTGATTAGTTTTAATCAATTTCAGTAATATTTTTGAAAAAAAATATATGAAAAACTTATCATTAATTATAAATTATTTTTATTCCAAATATTTAATCCATTTTTCTAAATTATTATCATATAATTTAAAAAAAAAATTAAATAATATTAATCTCGTTGACGGGACGACAATGTGGGGTTTTAAAGTAAAAAATGATTAAATGTTTGAGATGTTTTAATATCCAAATTTTCTATCAAATTGATAATAATAACATAAATTTGAATAAATAATAAATAAATTTATAATAAAAATTTAAAACCACTATAAAATATTATTTTTCCTTGTAATTTAATTATTAGACAAATCAGTTTTGAATTTATATTCTCTATTTTACACTATGCATCAAAAATATGAATCTTCATAGAAAAATACAAAAAACATTCACCCTAATATAATTATTATATTTTTATTTGAAAGATAAATCATATTTTTACATGTCAAATTTAAAAAATTTCTAAAATTTTATTTAAAATAGGGTTGTCACTAAAAGGTTGTAAATGTACCTTATAAAAATATTAATTTTTATGTTAAATAAAGGCTTTGGTTCTTTTCTTATGACTATGAAATATATTGCACGAATATAAAAAATAAATTTTTGAGTATAATATATATATTAAATGAATATCTCTCACTAATTAATTTAATTTTTTTGGATAAAATACCTTGGTGAGTATAAAAATAAGTTTCTATAAAAATACTCACTTTATATTCTATTGGTTATTATATTCATTTCTAATTAATTTTTAATAATTAAATATTTTTTAAAACATATATTTACATATTTTAGTTTATCATATTCATAAATGTTAATTTAACATCTACTTTATATCATATTATATTAAATAACAATATTTTAATAATATATTTTTGTTTGGGAAAAACTCAGTTTTACGTGTAACCCTTCTAATTGAATAAACTCGTTGGTGTGTGTGAAATACACTAAATTAATATCTAGTTCATTAAAATATACATAATTGATTAATTTACTTAAAATGTTAAATATGTTGTAATTTCTTGGGATGTTAATTTCCCTTACTCACTTAGTGTTGTGTGTCAAAAACCCTATTGTGTACAATGTTATCACTTTTTAATTTCATGGAGTTACAAAATATATATAGAAATGATTCTAAATTTACTAATTAAAAAAACTAATTTTATTATTTAGTACATTAATAAAAATTAGGAAATTATTATAGAATATAAGGTTAGAGATCTCTCTAAACAACCCTTTATCTTGGGTTGTAACTATTCTCTCACAAACTCACTTTATCTCTACCTTTAATATTAAAGAGTGATTTTAATTATATATATAAATTTCTCAAGTATATATCATTGTTTTTATTATTTACTTTAATGGGGTAACACATACCTTCTGTCATTTTTAAAATATAATATGATTATGGCTTATTATTGGTTCCCTTTTTAGGTAATTATATTCAATTAAATGTTATGATGAGTACACCAAAATAGTACTCTAATGCATTGGGTAATGTTTTTCTCTCATGATATATTTAATATGGGATTTGGGATTGAATATAATCTATTATTGGACTATTTCCACCACATGAGATTTTCTTCACAGTAATCCTTTACTTATGATTATGGCATGTTATATATTATCGTCACTTTCATGTGTTTCCATGATATACGATACCTGGTTCTTTAGGTTATTCTACAATTTTATTATTTAAGAGCCTCTTCTTTTAATATGTCATCTTATTCCATTCTACACACATGGTATTCCTTATTAACATGTTTCTTCCCTTACGGGGATTTATAGCTGAAAAAGTTTATTTATGTATTCCCCATGCTATCCGATGTAGTTTTGGGAATTTAACATGACTCAGGAAAACATTATGGAGATTAAAATAAGGAAGTTTTATTTTAGTTTCACATTTATGTATTATGTGCCTAGACTTAAAAATATACTTGGAATTTTGATCCTTTGGTTGTATTTAAGGGATATTTATATTAAAAATTATATAATAATATATTTCAATGTTTTGGGTCCCTACACCACAAACATATGATAGATTTGTTGAATGTTTTATTTGGGACTATGATTTCTTCTATCTAGTCTCACAAGCATAAACATGGAAATGATTTTGAATGGGTTTATTCAAGATATAATAATTTCATAGGCTTATAATTTCATATTTCTATTTTATAACTCTTTAATTATGATATGTGGTTTAACACCCTTACTGATCCTTCATCTAGATTATACATGACATGTTATTTTAAGATATATTTTTCTTTGAGTATAAATATTTCACATTTAGAACATTTACAAGAATATGTTATCATACCCTTATGATCATATTATGATCTTATGATTGATTTATACCAAGTTCACCCTTATAGAGTATCAATAATCACCATTTATTATTTTTTTATTCTCTTTGTTTTGATGGATGCTTTTAAAAATGATATGTCTATATGGGTATTAATATGAAAATGTATTTTGGGGATGTTTATGATAATTCATGAAATAATATGATTATGTATCTACTATCCAAATTCACTAAACTATAATGTTTATTGGGAATGTATTGATGGAAAATAGATATAATATTCAACAATAATGATTCAATATTTATGTATGTTATTATTAGGACCCCTTATTTGGTATTAGAGAAGAATATAGTTAATATTTAAAGTCTGTGTCAAGAAAAATGTTGTGAAACTGATGTGGATAAGTTTATTTATAGGATTAAATCATGAGGAATTGATAAAATAGATATTGTGTAGTTTTTTTATAAAATACATCCTTATATAGATAAAAACAAGTGAATGAATCAATGGAACAAAACCACTAATTTTTATCAGAAAAATGTGTAATATTGGGTACTAAATTGATCATCACTGTGGAATAATTAGTGATCATAATACTACAAACCAAGCTACATACAATCAAGGGATGATATTTTGTTAATTAATATTCTCTATATAAAAAATTTATATGGGTTTGTATAGATAAAGACCGTGGGTGTCCCATGATAATCCTATGTCTACATTGTTTTATAAGAATGTGTCATAATTTCGTATAACTAATTAATGATTTTCATGAATATATGATTCTTCACTATGATTATTGTATCATGATTATTACATGATTTTTTTTTATTTTAGACAATGGATATAACAAGAAGGAATAATTTTAACCATGAATATAAAGGACCATGAATATAAAATACTCAAGAGAAAAGATTTATATTGGTAGTTGGGATGAAATATCATATGACTACACTCACACAACTCTATCAATCTATGATCGGTAACACAGACCATATTGATGTTCTAAATTCATCATGGAGGGTGAAAATTTTCATTAAGTCTTTTATGTGACAACATCCACCCTCAACCTATGGGTATTCTGATTCATTGGTTTCTAAGATATTGATCAATGTTATGTGAATAATATTTTACATATTTCATTACTCTAACCCTATAAGAATCTCATCATTGAATCTCTTAGAAGGTGAATCTAATCAATGGTTGATTTATATCAAGAACACTAATAAATTATAAAAAGATAAACTACATCTAATTCGCTGATATTAATAGGGTATTTATCAATAATTAATTTCCATATATAAAACTTACTTATATAGAAAGAGACTTTATAGAGTTGAAACAAAAGGATGGTGAATAAATTAGTACATTTGAAGAAAAATTTACTTAAATTTAAAGGTATTCTTCTAGAATTATAATTGACCCAATTAGAAAATATTATCATTAATTTAGTAGCCTAAAACAATGTCATTGAAATTTTTTACCTATAATATAATGATGTAACTATGAATAAAACATTCAATGTGCTTTAATGGTATAAATTGATGGTGAAAACTCCATTTATTCTTATTATTTTAGTGACAAGAAGAAAAATTAGAGCATCGTGGAAACTCAAATAGAATATCCCTAGGTGTAAATAAATTCCAACCACATATACATAAATAATGCGGGGGAAATAACTCTAAATATTTTCTAAAAGGAATTAAAAATTGGTAAATTATGGAAGGGTTAGCCATTGACTTAGTGATAATTTATGGGGAATGAGAAGTTTAGTAAATGAAATATAAAAGAAAATTTATTCAACCAATATAGTTTAATGTTTTTGATACAGGTAGATTGGGAATAATCAAAATAAATTCCCAATTTTAAGAGTTAATGGTTATTGTGGGCCTCAAAAACCTCTTAAGTAAAAGGATAAGGGAAATGTATTTCCGGTCACAACTGAACAAGGTATGGAGAATGAAGTGGTGAAAGGTAGACGTACCATCCACTCTATAATTTCAAATATTATTCCTTATTCTTTATATACCTACCCATTTATATTTGGAGGAATTTATAGGGGTATCACATCACCATGAAAACTATTATATGATAAGTTATCAAAAAAATACTAACGTCACAGTGATCAAATCTAATGTTTATTGTCCCTCTCTGATAGAAATTTACGGGAATGTTATTCCATAATATAAAATTATTCACTCTATATTTTAATTCGATATTATTCTAGTAATTAATTTACTATTTCTATATATATCATATATAAATTACTATGAAATTAAATTCTTAATCAACCAATGATTATATATAGGTTTGGGGATGAACAAAATTATCAAATGAAGAAAGAAGTTACTGCCCAGTGGTCCTGACCAATCATTGTAATAAAGAACAATACTTTTCACGGGTTATTTAGAAAATATCAATTTATTGTGAGGGATTTATAATGAATATCTAATAGGCTAAATTAGTTTACATATAAGGGATCCAAAGATCCTCTGGATAGACGGATGTGAGGAAAATTTCAAGGAGTTTGAAATTAGTATAGTCAATACACTTGTGGTTACATTAAAATATATCCGGGATGGGTTTTTTTAAATTTTTTGATGTATTTAATAAGTTAATAGGATGAATCCACATGTATAATGATATGTAATTCTCATTTAAAATTGATGAAGAATATTTTCAAACTACTTATTTTTATTTGACATAAGTAATTAGTTCATTGAAAATATAAAGTATTTGAATTTATGGCGAAAGTTGTGATATATATACATATATAGTGAACATAAAATTGTGAATTAAATATTAAAAAATAAACAGTTTAGTAAGTTCTATAGATGATGGTTGTAATTGATCCATGATTATGTTGTCTCAATACATTATCACATTGGGAAATAAATTAAGGTGGTTGTTTCACTAAGACAGAAAGACCATTATAGTTTTTTCATGCTGAATATTTAAATAGATCAAATATTTAGGATTTTTTAGATGATATATCTTAAAATAATGAGGAATGGGAAAGATCTTATCTTTCTCATATGAATGTTCAACAATCCATCCATGTGAGTTTTAAAGAGGCATAAAAGGGAGATACGGAATTATAAAAGAATGTGTGAAATACCACCTTAGTTTATCCATGACTGTGATTTAATGATATTGTTTAAGGATAGATTATATATCCTATTAATAAAATATCTGAAGATGGATTTGTTTCATAATGACCATAGTTTATGAATCTCTATTAATAAAATAAGTATTAAAATTTATAGAGATCTAAAATAGTGTTTCTGGTGGGTTAATATGAAACGGGATATTATAGAGTACATATCATGATGTCGGGTACTTTAGGAAGTTAAGGTAGAGTGATATAAATATGTGGTTATGTTAGATACATTACCCAAACCATAATTTTAATGGGAAAACATTACCATATATTTCATTATAAAACTTCTAAAAACATCTAATGTGAACAATGTTACATGGTTTGTGGTCGATCATCTAAAAAAGTCACTACATTTTGAAATAACATAATATTTATATCACAATATTATTTCCTAATATATATTAAGGAATTATTAGGGATACATGGATTATCATATTTAATTGAATCAGATTTGTATCTGAGGTTTACCATGGGGTTCTACATAGCCCTTCACCTGTAATTGGATACATAAATAAACATCAACATTGCATATCATCCTAATAATTATGGCCAATATTATAGGACCATGTAAACCGTAGAAAATATAATGATATCCTAATATATGTATTTATAATGTGTTTAGGATAAACAACATCCTTAGGAGTAATTTTTTACAACAATAACAATCTCTCTAGAATTCAGATGGCTGCTTATGAATCTCTCTCAAGAATGAAGTGCATAACTCTGAAAAGATGGGTTAAATTAAAAAAATATTGGGACATGTATTGGATGAGTAAATGATATTAAAGTTCAAATAAATTCAATAACACATCATATAAACTCATAGTTGGTAGAGACATTATAATGAAAATTGATAAAATGATCTACAATTCGAAGTTTATGGGAAGGAATCCCAATGAGTTTCTCCAACGAAGAACATTATGAAATTTCCTAATAAGGAAGAGTTTTGCCTTAGATATATTATCTCTTTAAAGATTCCTGATTAGATCTGAATGGATTCTTATATATTGGAACTTAAATAGAACCACTATCATGTTCAATATCTATTATTTGCATGTTTCCAAAAAATTTGTATAAAAAATCCTTCCCAAATGATAAATAAGGAGGTCAGACTAATGGAGCATGAAATTTATTATAAAAAACACCAATAGTTATCTTTTATTATCAAGATAATGTTCAATGAAGCAAGACTACTCACATGTTTATAATACATTATTAGAATCCAAAATTCATGGATGCTGCATGGAAACCTATGGATGAGATGAAGTAGATATATCATCATTTTTTTTAAACAAATTGTTTTCATATTTATGGAAACTATATTTTTTTGGGAGGTGGTAGAATGTAACATACTACGAATTGATGATATAGTTATCTTAAAATAAATTAAATTTAATTCATAGTTTTCTGTAAATGAAAGCCCAAGTCAAAATGAACCATAATATTTAATACTGTTATAACCAATATTTAAATTTATCTATATGAATAATAAAAACTACATTATTAAAATGTTGATAAAAATGTTATATAATGAAAATATATTTAATATTCCATAATGAATATGTACTCATCTTTTACTGAAACAATTTTATGCTTCAAAAAAAGTTTCTTTAATAAAATGTTTTTTAACATTTGGTGCATAAAAATTATAAATAGTTTTGTTTAATTCTAAAAAAATATTTTATAATCATTTTTCCTATTTTTCAAATAATCATATAAATATAAACTGAATGTAAAATTTTAAACAATTTGTGAATATATTAATTTTTCAGTAAAAAGTGAAAGATTACAATTTTCAAAAAATTATTAATATTATTCCAGAAAAAGTCTTATTATGTATATAATTTAATATAAAATTAAAATAAAAAATTTCTAACTACAACTAATATAATTATTTACACAAGGGTCATCATTATAATTAATTTTGGGCATAAAAACATAATTTTTCTAAAAAATATTTTTATACATGAAAGGTGTTTTTATCTTAATAAATTACATTAATATTTATTTATAAATTTTTTTATTGAAATTTATATATTATATATCCATTCAGTTTTATTAACATAAATTTTATCATTTTTACAATCACATTAATTTATATAAATTCAGTTTTATACTAATCTATTTATTTTTCTAAAATGTTCATTCGTTCCATTTTGAGTACTTATTTATTATTATATTATACTAATAATATATATTTAATATGGTAGAATGAATTATATATGATTAATAGTAAAGAATAAAAATATATAACGGGATTATCTTAATTTCATATCATAATGAAATGTAAAACTAGTAAAATTTTGTTACAACAGTTATGGTTGAAATGGGTTTACCCATAGGTTAAACTAACAAATAATTACAATATTTTGATATAAAATTGTATAATTGATAATTTCAGGTCATAATTTCACACTATATCATATTATATTTTATTATGATTTATTTTTAATCAATTATCTTAAATATGATATTATTACTTTTTAAAAATTTCAAGTGTGTAATATCCTTCAGTTATAAAAGGACACGCCATCTGCTCTCTCCATGTATAAGGAGAGTCTTACCTTAAAATATACCAAAAAACTTCTCGAAAATCCACCCAAATTTCAATGATGTCCTGGTTTGATCATAATACCATCCTTCCAAGGCTTAAGTTGTATGATAAATGATGTTTCCAAATGAAGAGGTATAACTCTTAACCGAGAACATTCAATTTAATTTATTCTTCTTCCTACACTAAAAATATTTTTTAAATTCTCAAATAACTAATTTATTATCATTAAAATGTGTAAATATTATTATGATGATGGATCATCCATTTTCCACATCCTTTCAATAAAAGGTGAAATGAAAAGTATCCATTATGTGTATGTGTGGACTACCTCTTCCTTGAAGTGATATGATTAATTTTTCATCACCATAACACAGGGTTAATTATTATTTTTTATTTAATATTTTTTATTATATTTATGATATAATTATTATTTTTAATTATATTATATTATGCACCTTCTTACTTTTTTATCCATAATAAATGATTCCATAGCTCTTTCATCATGTGGACAACCTCTACAAAGTGACGTCGGTCATCTATAATTTTAGTGTTTTATGGGTGGTAATATGGATAAATGTAATAAATTTATATTATTTTTAAGAATTATTAATTATTATTTAAATTATTTTTTTTGAATTATTTCAATTCATTCATCAAAAAGAGAAACATAACTCCTGTGTATGTACTAGTAAACATCTCCATGAAGTGATGTAAAAAAAATTTCATCACCATTTTATATAAATATTTTAAAAAATAATAATGATTGAATATACTAATTATAACAAGATTGTCACTCTAGATATTAAAAAACCATTATCATAGTACCGGTACTAAAACTATAAAATCAAACGATTCTTTAAAAATGAAATTGTTACCACCTTGAAATATTATTTCAATAAAGAATTACTTATAAACTGAAGATAATATATTTTGAGTAAATCATATGTGGTATAATATATATGAATAATGTAATGGAATTGATTTAAAATAAATATATATTTATTTTTTTGGAGGTCTGAATACATACGATGCAAGAAAAGTCTTGAAGTAAGGGATTTAAGTTTCAATCTCATTTTAATCGAGATAATTTATTCTTGAATTAATAATAAGGAAATTTATATGATATTTATATAATAGAACACTTTTAAATTATTTTACATTATTTATTAATATAATTTGATATTAATAGCACCCGTTTTCTCTCCTTTTATAAATTATTGATAAAAATTAATTTAAAAAAGTATTTTATCACTGGTCAAGAATATTTTCTACGATAAAAATGTTCTATAAATTTTTTTCAAGTGTTTTTTTTCATGATCCCTTTATTTTTTAAATTAATTTATTTACATTGTTTTATTGCTATGAAACCGGTAAAAAATAATCTTCTTTTTGTCTTTAAAATGTGGAACATTTTAATTTTAATAGAATAAGGGGAAATAATTTTTCTTAACAAAAATGGCACGAATAAATTTCCATTTTTAAAGAAAACCCAATTATTTTAAGATTCCCATATCAATTTTACCAGGTAATATTGAAAAGAAATTTTTTTCATTATCATTACTTATATTTTAGGATTTTAAATAAATAAATTTAAAATTAAAATAGATTTTTCATCATGAAATATTCCATAGATCTTTTTGAGAAAATTTTCATTGATGATAACATAATTTAATATTATTTATGATTCATTCGAGATATAATCCATTGAGACAAATAAATATGTTAATATAGATGGTTTATTA
Organism: Viscum album; assembly: GCA_963277665.1. Lineage (NCBI taxonomy): Eukaryota > Viridiplantae > Streptophyta > Magnoliopsida > Santalales > Viscaceae > Viscum > Viscum album. The sequence goes on along the minus strand of OY728138.1, from coordinate 130,128,131 downwards.
TAAATAATTCCTATGAATGATTCCATAAAATAAGTTACTTGTCCATAGGTTAACTAAGTTATACTGAAATAATTTTTCACCACATTTTTTTCTAATGGTAATATGATGATAAAACAATCAATGTTTTTATTATAATTTGGAATAAATGTGGTTTAAATTTATATGATGAGTAATTCTGTTATATCCCACCAATATATTGAGAAAATTTATATAGATTTCTCATTAAAAATTTAATTTAAGAGATCCCATGATTATGAATAGATATATTCAAATTTTGATGGATGGGAGTGATTTCATGAATATCTACTCACAATATTATGTATTGAAATGATTGAAAATATATTTTCCACATTTTGAAGAATCATAATCATTTATTCTATTTATTATAACATGAATACTTGTAATCGTGATTGAAAATATCTCTACTGTTAATATTAAGATTTCACATATTTATGATGACACATGCCTATGTTATGACTCTTGATTGATGATTAATTCTTTAAATCCAAATTGATCATGCTTCTGGATATTAAATTATTAGAGAATTTATGGTCTAATCTCTTCAAGGATTGAATATCTTATATTTGGATTAGTCACAAGAATATGATATCATATACTTATGATCATATTATTCTTTTTTAATAGATATATCTCAAGTTTACCCTTACTAAGCATTAAAGGTCACCCCTTCTTATGTTTTTCATCCGTAGATTCTCAAGAAAGTCATTAAGTATGATATGTTTAGAACGGTTCTATTATGATGATATTTTTTTAGGGATGTCTAATGGAGTTCAAAAAAAGAGGATTATTATGTATCTACTTGACAAAGACAACAACCATTTATAGACCTCATGAATATATTATTATGAAATAATTTGAATAATCATCTTAAATGATGTAATACATATATATGTTATTCTTGGGAAACTATAGTGGGGTTATAACACCCTTAAAAATTAAAACATGGTTATTCCTTGGTCCGGATGAAGGTGGGTTTGTTTTTTTAGACCACCTAAAATGTATACAAGATCTGTTGTGACTTTGGTGAGTAAAAATTAGTCTTATATTGTGACTACATAGATTAAAATTTAATTGTAAATGGTTGGGACACATCAGGTGTGACACATATCTAAATATTTGAGATGAATTAGGATTTGAAGTAGGATCTATTTGATCTAAATATCAACAAAAATAATAGTGTTCATTTTATTATTATTTTTACTGTAAAATTACATTAACATTGATAATTTTTTCAGATTATTTAGAAAGATTAGCTTAACCCCCTCCCCTCTATGAACCATTCAACCATCCTTATAATGGGTTCTCATAAATATCATATAATTACTTCATAAAAAATTTATTCAGTTCTCAATCATGATAGAAATTGGAAAAAAATTTATTATTTCATATCATATAGCTCTAACAGAGCTCTAGTAATTGAAAATTAATTTTGAAAATATAAAGGATGTATGATTTATCTAACTTATCACTTCTCCGTATAATGAAAAAAATATATTTCTAATAAAAATGATGATAATATAAACTTATATATAGACTATTTGACAATGAATCAAGTGATAATTCAGAATCAAATTATATTTCCAAAAACAATTTTTTAATTCGAACAGTGGAATGAATTTTTCAAATATTTATATCTAGTTTTCTTATCAGTAGCTTTAGAAAATAATAGAGAATATAAAAATGAAGGAATTTAGAAGCATCTGATTCCACATTGATTATCTTGTTATGCTTTTTTAGGGTATAATAACTCTTTGTGTTAATGTCATTAATATAAAAAATAATCTATTTTTAAATACTTTTTTCATTTTCATTGGGGATAACTTCATCATATAATCATGATCATTTGATGTTCACAATATAAATTTATAAATTCTATTATAAATATTTTTATATAATCAATTATATACTAAACACCCCAAATTCACCTTTTGGATGCGTGATGCTAAATTCTTTGTGTATATAGTGTCTCGTGTAGACATTTTTATTCATCCTAAAATGGTAAATATATGAATTTCTTCAAAATTGTCCAAAATTTATGTAAACTAATTAGTATTATATGAAATTTAATTTCTTTTCACTTATTTATTAAGGAGTTATATTGTATTAAATGACATTACTAATAAAAAATGGATTTATAGTTTTTTGACATATTATTGTTTGAATCATTCCAAGAGCTGAAGGAAAGGATGAAGACTTATCTAATTATATTCTTAAAACATGAACATAAAATATTTTAGGTTTTTTATAATTCCACATCTGGGTGTCTTGGATATTGATTCAAATAGGATCATCATGTATTGTATTATGATTCTTTTAACCTCTAATTATATGAAATGAACTATCAATCTCTTTACCTATAGATGGAAATGGTAGTTAATTCCTTGAAATGTTATAGGAGATGTCTTTATGGTGATCGATTTTTGATATACATTAATAAAAAATTATTATGATTTTTTATTAGTGAGATCATCTTATATGTAATTATTGATTTGTTAAATACCACTAATATTTTTATTCCCTTATGTTCTATGAATTATAAAGAATTATTTTATACATTTATCTTATACTTATTTGAATTAATCAATCAATTTTTAATGGAAAAAATTTGTGAATTTTGACCATGGTAACATCATTCTTTAATAATGACAAAATAATGGTCAGATAATTGATCGGAAGTATGAAAATTTATATTCTTTATTCTTTATCCATAAAAGTATTATGGTTATATTAGTATTATGGGAAGATTCATAAGATAATATCATTAATTTAAATATTTTATTCACGCTAGGTTATTAAATATAAATTTTTATATTTATAATACAATTTTATGTTGATATATAAAAATAGAGACAATAATATTTGTTCAAGATGACTCAATTTAAACCAAATAAATATTGAATATTACTGACCCACTAGAGTATTATTGATAATCTCAATTGAAATTTTTGTAATGTTATGCGACCATTTTGGATTTTTTTTATCATCACACTATGGTGTCTTAAAGGTTGAGATAATAATTATTTAATATTAAACCATTTCCCAAAAATAACTGTCTTTTTACCTATCATGAATTATTTTCTATAACAACGTACGTAAATTATAAATTTAATATATAATAAAGCTTCATGCATTACTAGTTATAATATTCGTAGATGGGGACATGAGGTTCACCACCATTCCCATGAAATGGTGGTAACATTCCCTTTGAATTATGGTACATTACAAATATCAAATAGATTTTTTGATTGATTAGCTCAAATAAATATTGTAGGATATATATTGGGATTATATTCTTGACATTAGTGTCTCTTGATGGGATATTTTATGATTTATAGAGTTTTAATTTAATAAAAACTACTATTTGTCGAATTTTATATATTATTTCACGCCTCAATATATGGGGAATATTTATTGTCTCGTGTATTAGAATCATATTTTTTAAATTACCCTTAATTGTAACTACAATATGTTAGTAGTTTAATAAGATGATAAAGTTAATCTAGAGATAATTTATTACATCCTATATCTACATGATGTATTATGTAGATAGATGGAGCTGAGTCCTATAATTCTATGTTCTTGGCCATGATTTTATACGATTTTCTACTTGATTAGGTCAAAAATGATGTTAAACTAGGAGATGATAACTATTCTTTTTATAAGAATTCTATACACCTTATTATATATTCTTGATGACCTCATCTACATTTCTCAATGAATAACATATATTTATAATCATCAATTTTTTATGTGTGTTTATGATATATAATTAAAAGATCAAAAATCTCATTAGGAGTTACAATATTAATTTTTCTTATATGATAAGGTTTTATAATGAGTTTGAACCCCATATTTATGTTTTTGATTGAAATACATAAATATTCTATAATTACCATGTATGTAAGAGTGTAACACCACAAAATTATAACATGTCATTACCTTTAAATACACCAATGTGTTTGGTATCTCGATCCACATGCAATGTCGCTTTAAAAAAACAAAGATATTTTTAGAATATTAATACAAAACTATTGAATTAGTTGGTATGATTATGAGTAAGAACATTATGAAATATCATTTTAATAAAAATAATTTGTTTTTTTAATACTATTGGAATTCAAGTAAACAACTAAGAAAATCATTTTATGCTCAAAAATATAATTATTTGAAATTGATGATTTTTTTCAAGAAAAAAATTATGATTATATAATTATCAAATAAATCTATAATATGAATAATATATTAAAAATAAATAAATTTTTAATTTGTAGGAATATAAAATATATAAATGTTAGCATTTTACAATATTTTTTTCTAAAATGATTAATTATGAAATAAATTTTGTGATTTTATTAAAATATGGAATTATAAATTTTTGGAAATATAATTTTAAAATATATTCATAATTTTATAATTAATAAATAAAATATAATGTTATGTTTTTTTCTAAAAAATGTTTTTTTATGTGAATATTGAAAAATAATTTTTTTACAGAAAACATGGTTTTTTTGAATTTATTAGAATATACGTATAGAGATGAAATTAATTAAATATTTTTATTGGAAGAATATGAATATTACAAATGAATATAAAATTTTATTAATTTATTTCTAAAATACAAAATCATATTTTTTATTTTTGAACATAAGTAATATTTTATTAAAAATTTCATTCAATACATTGTATATTTATATTTTAAAATTAACTTTTATCACTTTTATAAATTAAATAAATTTAAATTTATTAGAAATTTAAAATTATTGGGTACATGCTAACTAATATGTACACCTTTTTTATATATTTAATATTATGTTACATTATGAAAAAACTAGTTACTATGGATTAATATAAAATTGTGAATATAATAATTCAAGGTATAAAAGGATGATGAAAATGATGAAACCAATCCTATAATTGGGAATATGAGGTTTTTATAGACTTTTTTATTTCCACAATCCATTTTTTCTAAATATTGAATCCTCTGGACATGTTTAACATCTAATCACAATATATTAGGTTGAAATGTCTTCAAAAAACATAATTCTCACTAATTACAAATGGGAAATCTCCCCACTAATTCATAGAACTGATAAAAATTATGCTTCCTTAAGAAAGAATCACCTATTTTCCTTCCTCAAGAATAATAAATATTTAAGTAAAAATATATTTCCTTATTCCATCATTTTCTAAGGAATCTTCCACGGAAATATCAAAGTGGTCAACATGAGTAATCATGTTTACATAAAATATTTATTTTACATTTGTCAATTGAAACTGTAATTATAATATGTAGAGACCCCAAGCTTGACGTAAATAGATATTACATTACTTTTTCGGAATACATAATACATAACAAAAAAAACACACAAGGACCGTAATAGTTTAATGTCTTTGGAAACATGGAACGTAATCTTCTAATCGTGGTGAAAGATCTTCAACATCTCCCATAATGATCGTCCACTTTTTGTTTCCTTACCTAAAACCTTTATTTCAATCTTGGGGGAAAATAAAACATAAAAAGGGTGAGCTCAAATGCTCATTAAGGGTAAGCATGGATAAAATAAAACATACCATATACATTTGAACATAAAAACATGGACATAATGTTTAAACATCAAAATATTGAGCAACGACTTAAAACATAAAATTACATAAAGCATAGATCATAATGGAACATAAATCATGATAACATAGCATCAGAATAAAACATGTAATTGTGGCATCTATTAAGCACATGTAATGATTTCCATAGTAGCCAAGGCATTGCTGCCTAGAGCATCTTAGTGGACAAAGTACCTTTCTGATTCGAGTTCACTCATCATTCCAGTCCTATAATACTAAACCGGATTAACATACCATTCCAGCCATGTCTATATAATGAGATATATATCTTTACCCAATTCATTGGAGGTAGATATAGGTCCCACCCATCTCATAATGAAATCATTTTACTTGTTCCACAAAATAAGCATACAACATTCATAATAACCCAATAAATAAAATGGGTTTCGTAAACATCATCCCATCATCACATAATCCATATAAAAGAAATGGATATCATTTCATAATAATAAAAAGTGAAACTATGTAAATCATAGAAACATTATACTTGAAACATACACATATTAAAAAAAGTCATCTTTGATGAAAAATGGTTTTGATAAAACACTTCAAATGAATTCTTGAGGGAAATAACCTTTCTTCTTGAAAATCATTTTATTTTCACAAAATGTCATGAAATTTTTAAAAGAAAATGATTTTTTTGAAAATATTCATGAAATATTTTGAAGGAAGCTTCATGAAAATGAGGCTTTATAAAACCGTAAAAATCCGTTTGTGCCGTATAAGTTAAAAAACATTCTTCTCGTACTTTTTCCAGAAAAGTCATAAAAGTACCTCGTAACGTAAAACAAAAGAAATATTCCATACATAACATGTAGTAAAAGTAAAAAATGGGTAAAAATGACATTAAACATACATGAAAACATTTTTATAAAACATGTACATGGATAATAATAATAACCCCAGTAAATATTTACGAATAAACAATCTCGGATAAGAATGAGATTGGAATATTTATCCCTTACCTTAGGTTCGATATGCTTCGTACATATCTGAACCTCTTGTATAATGATTTAAATAATGTTATTGACTTATTACAGAATCATATTCATTGTTATTATATCATATATGGTTTATTTGTGACTTTATATTACCCGTTCTTTTGTAAATTCCATGTTAAAGAGCGTTTTGGGTAAAATCGTTTCTTTTGTTGCCCGTGTTTTGACTTGTAATGATTCATATGATTACTTAGATCACGATTACTTAATTCCAGAATATAAAACATGATTTATATATAATATATATTCAGAATATACATATTTATAATAGATCGATAAATGGAAGGAAATACACCGTTCAGGGAGATGGTATGCCGTACATACGCATGAACGTTGTTTCTTTTTCCTCATTGAATTGAATGGAATTAATTAGATGGAATACATATATATATACATAAATCCAGTATCATTATTATGTCATATATTTCATGATTAATTATTATATATACTTTATAATCATTTATGAGTGGTTAATCATTGAGAATGAATCTCATCACGTTGTGGAGACGGTATTCCGTATGTACGCACGAGCGATGATATCATTCCCATAATCATGGAATTTTATTGGAGTGTATATATACTATTACAGAATCAATAATAATTTACATTAATAATATATATTTATTTATCTTTCACCATTATACCCATACAAGTAAGGTGGTGGTGGAAAATAGATTACACCACGGCATGGAGACGGTATTCCGTACGTATGAACGCGTGGTGATTTCGTTTTCCGTAGGATGGATAGATGGTGAAATAGGGTTGTTTCATAATTATAATAAAATATCAGTATATGAGTGATACTGATGTTATTACTTCATAATGAAACAACTAAATAAGAAGATGTGGAAGAAGAAATAAAGTTGAAAGAATCGGTAACGGACATTACCTCTTCTTTGAAACGCCTCTTTGAGACCTCCTTTTAGGGAACTAAAATTGGTCTTCGAAGAATACCAGGACCTATAGGATGTTTCTAGATAAGTGGAGAAGAGAATTTGGTAGGGTTTGGCCGAGTTGGAAGGCTCAATGTAGTGTGAGGAAGAGAGGGAGGAGGTTCCCTTTTATAAGGGAGGAGGAGGAACCTTTGGAAAAACTAAAAATATTATTGTATTATAAATCCATATTCAGTTTTAAACAGATCCAAATTGATTTATTTCGAAGATAAGGTGGGGATGGGTAGAAATCCTCTAATAAAATATAATTTTGAAAGTTTATTTTACTATTTTAACCTTATCATTCAGATTAAACTTTAAGTTAGATAATTTTAGTTTTACCGTGTATTTTTGTGTTCTGACACTATAAGGTTAATAAACTTAATATAACAAGCCAAACTAACCGCACGTTGTTTATTATTAATATATAGAGACTTATCTAAGTATTTTGGCCGAACCTATGATTTTTAAGAATAAAATAACAATTTATAATAAATTATTTGTTTTAAAAACTATTTTATGTCAATTTTGACACTATTTAGTAATTGATTTTTGGTGAAACTCATAACAGAATGATTAGTAAGAACAAAGTTAATAAAATCAATACTAACATGTCATATTAACCTATAAAATTAGTGTAATTCGTAAAAAGTCTCAAATTACATTTATTTGGGTATTTGTAACATCAATTATGTCAATATTTCATTAATAAGATAATTATTGCATCATCTTTGTGTCATAAATAAATTAAATTATTTAATGTTTAAAAATTAAAAATAAAATAAAATTATTTAGGAAATCTTATTATATTTCTAATTAATATTTATAGTCGAATTTATCTTATATATAACCAAATATTAAAAATTATTTACTTATTAAACATTGATTTTATCTATTTTAACCCTTTTTTAAAGAAATTAATAATAAATGTCCTAATCTTATCCAAGTGGGCCTAAATGGTCATATTTTATTCCTAAGGTTGTTTTTGGTTGAATTACACTTATCGAATAGAATTATGACATGTGTTATGGTAATAATAAAATCATGCTTACCCTTAATTACCCTATTTAATTTTAACTATGGTAAATAAAAGAAAAAGTTACTATTCACCAAAAAATATTTTCATCTCATTGAACCAAATTTTACTTACTGACATCAACCGTGTCTCTCGGATTTTTGAAATTTTACTCACAGAAGCGGTAAAATTATGTTTTATGTAAATTTGCAAATTCTCCTAGGAGGTGGGTAAAAGACGGTAAAAAGATCAATAAAATTTTTATATATATAAAATTATTATAAAATGACTCTAATGAATTACATTGAACTTATATAGGTATTATGTGTCAATTTTGACCTAAAATAAATTTAAATAGAATAAATAATTATTTAAATAAAAAGTCGATTTTTAAATAGTAACCCAGTGTTTTCACTATTCATCAAAAATTGAAAGTTTCCAAAAAAAATACCAAAATTTCACCCTAGGATTATTTCGATATTCCAAATCCAAAAACAAAGTCCATTTTGAGAAATAAAATTTAAAAACTTTCAAAGAGTGGTTATTACTATTCATAACGGCTAGTTTTAATAACATTTTAATAGCATATCGGTGTTTAGTGAAACTCGGTATTGCGTATGACGCAAGCTATCAAGGAAGGTTGTGATTTCATGTAAGTCAAGCCAAGCTAGTGTTGTGTGTAGTGAAAGATTCATTTGATGATTTATATAAAATAAAAACAAAATATTTCTTATAAGTCTCAGGTGTTACATTCTACCCCCCTTAAAATGAATTTCTCCCTCGAAATTCGTCGGGGTTATAAATGGTTTACCACTAAAAAGATTCTTTAATAGAAACCCACATCGTAAAAAAGAATACAATAAACCAATATTCAAAAACTAAAGTATGAAACATAATAGTTACCAAAATTAACTAATCATTGGGTTTCCACATAGGAGAACATAGGTGAAAATATGGATATGGAAGACAAACCTAACCATCATGTTCTGATTGAGAGTGGTAAAGAACATGGCTATAAAAAATCCAACAATCACAAAGATATAGATTTGTGATGATCTAAGGTAGCATCGGATTAATCGGATATAAGGGCACTAGGAAAACATTTGTGGTTTTCAAGATCATTTCCCTAAAGTTGATGAAATTGGAATTAGAAGAAATATTTTCGTGATTTTGGTACAGTCTCACTGTTGGTTGTTCTTTGGACAATTTCCACTTCATCTCTTAAAGAAATGAAGTTGAATTTTTAATTCATTATGTGTTAGCAGATCATTTGTATAATGATGGGTCATTCCATCTGTCTCAAAAAAAAAGTTAGAAAAGTTATCAAAAAATACATAAGTCCATCTATAGCGAGATTAAACATATATGGTTCCTAAAATGGACTTATACTTCATATATCATACTGATTAATATAATAAAACTAGTTTCTACTAAACAGGGACTTCTAATAGGCCAGTGGTAGGCGATAAAGGCCAGTCGCACTTTGGGTGTGGGTTCGATTCTCACAGCCTTGTCCGACGTGATGGGCTGTCGCCCGTCCTGCAGGTTGTCCTTTTTCTAAAACTACATTACTATAACATCCCATAAATAATATCGAAAAAACTTATATCCTTAAACAATAATAAGTTATGTCCAAGATAATCCATTCCAATCTTTAGGCTTATCCCAAATACTACTGTCTAATCTCATATTATAGTGAAAATGATTACCCAAGAGTTCATACAACTAGCATGTTAATACCATCGTTGATCCCCATATATCATGAGATATGTCTTGTTGGTCACATTCCAAATATTCGAAGGCCTTAATCTTGTATTCTCTTGAAAAAATGAATACCCATTGAATCTTAGTGAAAACATGAGTGCTGTCAAAAGTTAACTCTTTTCACATACCAAAACCTCGAAAAATGATATAACTATTTCCTTATATCAGTCATGAGCTCATGAATAATATCAAACATTTCATTTTCTCATTTTCCATTCATTATGCGCATATCATATTTTTTCCAAAAATATCTCAATCACTTTCCGTGGTTACCGGTACCATAAAATTATTGAAAACCACAATAGACCAATACATAAATATTCCAATATTCCACGATAAAATATACAACATTATTTTGGAATCCCATTACATAAACACTTAATCATTCCACCACATTGTTGTCATATTCAACGTCGCCAATAGTGATCGCATGTGACTTCCCTTTTTCCTTTTACTTAAGTGGTTGCTCATGTCGATCATCACTAACCCTTGGATTAGGGCATTTATTATCATAATTCCCCATTTCCATGTACTTGAAGCATTGAAGTGTTGGTGGTGCGTTTTCTGCAGTATTTTCATTATTCACATCATTAGAAACCCTTTTTCCATTACATCGACACTCAGCTGCTCGATGACCTTCTTTTACACACTTAAAACATTTTCTAGTCCGTCTAAGAAAATCTCCACCATGCTTCTTTCCACAGTTTGAGCATAAAGAAACATTAATATTCTTTTCACCATTATTCTGAGATTTCTCCTTGAACTCCATCTTTCGATTCTTGTCAAAACTATGAGATGGATAAGTAACACCAACTTCTATTTCAACCATGATTCCACAATGCACAATTTCATCATAGCTACTGAAGTTTGTTATAGCTAATGCCCTTCGAATATCTGGTTTTAAGCCACTGAAGAATCGATCAACTTTACATTCATGATGGATGATAAAGCCAGATGCATACCTTGCAAGCCTTGTAAAATTTTCTTCGTATACACCAACAGATTCATCATCCTTTTGCTTTAGTTCAAGAAACTCTTTCTCCATCTTTGTTCGAAGAATACGAGGGAAGTACTTATTGAAAAATAAGTTCTTGAACTCGTCCCATTCCATGGACTCAATTTCATCTCTTGGCCTCGTATTCTTGATAAGATTCCACCATTGACCAGTTTCACCTTCCAAATGATATAATGCTAACATGAATTTATCATGTTCAGAACATTGAAGAACTGAAAATATATTTTTTACTGGTACTGATCCATTGTTCAGAAATAAGTGGATCAGAAGGCCCACTGAAGGAAGGTGGACGTTTCCATATGAAGGACTCAATAGAATATTGTTCCTTTCTCTGCTCATTTGGAAGTACAGATTGATTCTTAGCTTGTGTAGGTATAGAAATAAGATTTTTCACTCCATCTCCCATAACATTTGTTTTTTCAGGAGGACAATCATTGCATTGTCCATTACATTGATCAACACGATTCCTTCGGGTTCCAGCCATTGTCTAAAACCCAAAAAGAATAGTGTGAGAGGCAAAAATCATGCTAGGGAAAACAACATAGTAACGGGGAGTACCATAAATATCTAAAATCTTAGGTTAAATTTTAAGATTGTTACCGTTGTTCTAGGACTATATCCTATACGTATACTTATCCTTAGGAACATCCCTAGACATACCTTAGAAATATCTCTAGGGATCTCACTAATGTTTTTGTATCCTAGTTTTCAAAGGTTGACTAAACCTTTCCTCTGATACCAACTGTAGAGTCCCGAAACATGATGTACATAGAAATTACATTACTTCTGCGGAATACATAATACATAACAAAAACAGACACACAAGGACCGTAATAGTTTAGTGTCTTTGGAAACTTGGAACGTAATCTTCTAATCGTGGTGAAAGATCTTAAACATCTCCCATAAATATCTTACACTTTTTGTTTCCTTACCTAAAACCTTTCTTTTAATCCTAGGGGAAAATAAAACATAAAAAGGGTGATCTCAAATGCTCAGTAAGGGTAAGAATGGATAAAATAAAACATACCATATACATTTGAACTTAAAAACATGAACATAATGTTTAAACATCAAAATCTTGAGCAACGACTTAAAACATGTAAGTACATAAGGCATAGATCATAATTGAACCTAAATCATGATAACATAGCATGGGAATAAAACATGTAATTGTGGCATCTATTAAGAACATGTAATTATTTCCATAGTAGCCAAGGAATTGCTGCCAAGACCATCTTAGTGGACAAAGTCCCTTTCTGAATCGAGTTCACTCCTCATTCCAGTCCTGTAATAATGAACCGGATTAACTTACCATTCCATCCTGTCTATCTCATGAGATATAAATCATTACCCAATGCATTGGAGGGTGATATAGGTCCCACCCATTACATAATGAAATCATTCTTACTTGTGCCACAAAATAAGTATACATCATTCATAATAACACAATAAATAAAATGGGTTTCATAAACATCATCCCATCATCACATAATCCATATAAAAGAAATGGATAACATTTCATAATAAAAAAATTGAAACCATGTAAATCATAGAGACATGATACTTGAAACATACACATATAAAATAATGTCATCTTAGATGAAAAATGGTTTTGATAAAACACTTGAAATGAATTCTTGAGGAAAATAACCTCTCCTCTTCAAAATCATTTTCTTTTCACAAAATGTCATGAAATATTTAAAAGAAAAGGATTTTGTTGAAAAGAGCCATGAAATATTTTGTAGAAAGCTTCATTAAAATAAGGCTTTATAAAATTGTAAAAATCTGTTCATGCCGTATAAGTTTAAAAAAACACTCTTCACGTACTTTTGCCGGAAAAGTCAAAAAAGTACCTATTAACATAAAAAAAAGAAATATTCCTTTCATAACATTTAGTAAAAGTCAAAAATGGGTAAAAATGACTTTAAAAATACATGAAAACGTTTTTATAAAACATGTACATGGATAATAACAATAACCCCAGTAAATATTTACGAATAACCAATCTCGGATAAGAATGAGATTGGAATATTTTTCCCTTACCTTAGGTCTGATATGCTTCTTACATTTCCGAACCTCCTGTATAACGATTTAAATAAGGTCATTGACTTATTACAGAATCATATTCATTGTTATGATATCATATATGGTTCACTTGTTACTTTATATTACCCTTTCTTTTGTAAATTCCATGTTAAAGAGCATTTTGGGTAAAATCGTTTCATTTGTCGCCAGTGTTTTGACTTGTAATTATTCATATGATTACTTAGATCATGATTACTTAATTACAGAATATAAAACATGATTTATATATAATATATATTCAGAATATACAAATATATAATAGATCGATAACTGGAAATAAATACATCGTTCATGGAGACGGTAGGCCGTACGTACGCATGAACGTTGTTTTCATTTCCTCATTGAATTGAATGGAATTAATTAGAATACATACATATATATATACATAAATCCAGTATCATTATTATGTCATATATTTCATGATTACTTATTATATATACTTTATAATCATTTATGAATGGTTAATCATTGAGAATGAATCTTATCACATCGTGGAGACGGTATTCCGTACGTATGCATGAACTCTGATATTGTTCCCATGATCGTGGAATTTTATTAGAGTGTATGTAAACTATTAAAGAATCAATAATACATTACAATAATCATATATAGTTATTTATTTTCCCCATTATACCCATCCAAGTAAGGTGGTGGTGGAAAATAGATTACACCACGGGGTGGAGATGATATTCTGTACGTACGCACGCGTGGTGATTTCATTTTCCGTAGGATAGATAGATGGTGAAATAGGGTTGTTTCATACTTATAATAACATATCAGTATATTAGTGATGCTGATGTTATTACTTAATAATGAAACAACTAAAGAAGAAGAAGTGGAAGAAGAAATAAAGTTGACAGAATCGATAACAGACATTACCTCTTCTTTGAAACGCCTCTTTGAGACCTCCTTTTAAGGCACTAAAATTGGTCTTTGAATAAGGCCAAGACCTCTATGATGTTTCTAGGAAAGTTTAGAAGAGAATTTGGTAGGTTTTGGCCGATATTTATGGCTCAAAGTGTTGTGAGGAAGAGAGGGAGGAGGTTCTTTTTTATAAGGGAGGAGAGGGGCACCTTTGGAAAAACTAAAAATATTATTTTATTATAAAGCCATATTCGGTTTTAGATAGCTCCAAATTGATTTATTTCGAAGATAAGGTGGGGATGAGCCTAAATCCTCTCATCCAATAGAATTTGGGCAAGTTTAGTTTACTATTTTAACCTTATCATTTAGATTTTACTTTAAGTTAGATAATTTTACTTTTGCCGTGTACTTTTGTGTTCTTACAATATAAGTATAATAATATTACAAGCCAAACGAACCCCAAGTTGTATATTATTAATATATATAACCTTATCTAAGTCTTTTGGATGAACCTTCGATTTTTAGGAATAAAATAACAATTAATAATATAATATATGTTTTAAAAACTATTTTATGTCAATTTTCACACTATTTAGTAATGGATATTTTTGAAACTCATAACAGAATTATTAGTTCGAAAAAATTTAATTAAATCAATACTAACATGTCATATTAACCTATAAAATTAGTGTAATGCATAAAAAGTCTCAAATTACATTTATTTGGGTATTTTTAACATCAATTATGACAATATTTTATTAATAAGATAATTACTGCATCATATTTGTGTCATAAATAAATTTAATTATTTAATATCTAAAAATTACAAATAAAATACTATTATGTAGGAAATAGTTTTATCTTTCTGATGAATTTTTATAGTATAATTTATCTTATATATAACCCAATATAAAAAATTATTTACTTATTAAACATTGATTTTAACTATTTTAACCCTTCTTTAAATAAATTAATAATAAATGTCCAAATCTAATTCAAGTGGTCCGAAATGGTCATATTTTATTCCTAAGGTTGTTTTTGGTCTAATTACATTTATCCAATAGAATTAAGACTTGTTTTAGGGTAATAATAATATCATTTTTACCCTTAATTACCCTATTTACTTTTAACCGTGGCAAATAAAAGTAAGAAGATACTATTTACCAAAAATTATTTTCATCTAATTGAACCAAATTTTACTTACTGACATCAACCGTGTCTCTTGGATTTTTGAAATTCCACTCACAGAATCGGTAAAATTATGTTTTATCTAAATTTGCAAATTCTCCTAGGAGGTGGGTAAAAGACGGTCAAAAGTTCAATAAAATTTTTATATATCTAAAATTATTATAAAATTACTCTAATGAATTACATTTAAATTATATAAGAATTATGTGTCAATTTTGACCTAAAATAAATTTAAATAGAATAAATAATTATTTAAATAAAAAGTCGATTTTTAAATAGTAACCCAGTGTTTTCACTATTCATCAAAAATTGAAAGTTTCCAGAAAAATACCAAAATTTCACCCTAGGATAATTTAGATATTCCGAATCCAAAAACAAAGTCCATTTTGAAAATTAAAATTTTAAAAATTTCAAAAAGTGGTTATTACTTTTCATAACGGCTAGTTTTAATAACATTTTAATAGCATATCGTTGTTTAGTAAAACTCGGTATTGCGTACGACGCAAGCTATCAAAGAAGGTCGTTATTGAGTGTAAAGAAAGGCAAGATAGTGTTGTGTGTAGTGGAAGATTATTTTGATGATTTATATAAAATAAAAACAAAATATTTCTTATAAAAGTCTCGGGTGTTACATTCTACCCCCTTAAAATGAATTTCGCCCTCGAAATTCATTGAGGTTATAAATGGTTTACTACTCGAAAGTTTCTTTAATAGAAACCCACATCGTAAAAAGGAATACAAAAACCAAATCTTTAAAAACTAAAGTATAAAAAATAACATTTACTCAAATTAACTAATCATTGGGTTTCCACATAGGAGAACATAGGTGAAAATATTGATATGGAAGACAAACCTAACCATCATGTTCTGATGGAGAGTGGTAGAGAACATGGCTATGAAAAATCCAACAATCACAAAGCCATAGATTTGTGATGATATAAGGTACCATCCGATACATTGGATATAAGGGCACTAGGACAACATTTTTTGGTTTCATGATCCTTTCCCTAAAGTTGATGAAATTGGAATTAGAAGAAATATTTTCATGATTTTGGTACAATCTCACTGTTGGTCATTCGTTGGAAAATTTACACTTCATCTCTTAAATAAATGAAGTTGAATTTGTCATTCGTGATGTGTTAGCAGATCATTTGTAGAATGATGGGTCATTCCATCTGTCTCAAACAAAAGTTTAGAAAAGTTGTCCAAAAATACATAAGTCCATCTATAGTGAGATTAATCATATATGGTTCCTAAAATGGACTTATACAACATATATCATACTGCTTAATATAATAAAACTAGTTTATACTAAATAGGGACTTCTTATAGGACAGTGGTAGGCGATAAAGGCCAGCCGCACTTCGGTTGTGGGTTCGATTCCCTCAGCCTTGTCCGACGCGATGGGCTGTCTCCCATCCTGCAGGTTGTCCTTTTTCTAAAACTACATTACTATAACATCCCATAAATAATATCAAAAAAACTTCTATCCTTAAACAATAATAACTTATTTCCAACATAATCCATTCCAATCTTTATGCTTATCCAAAATATTGTTGTCCAATCTCATATTATAGTGAAAACGATTACCCAAGAGTTCATACAACTAGCATGTTAATACCATCGTTGATCCCCATATATCATGAGATATGTCTTGTTGGTCACATTCCAAACATTCGAAGGCCTTAATCATGTATTCTCTTAAAAAAATGAATACCCATTGAATATTAGTAAAAACATGAGTGCTGTCAAAAGTTAACTCTTTGCACATACCAAAACCTCGAACAATGATATAACTATTTCCTTATATCAGTAATGAGATCATGAATACTGTCAAACATTTCATTTTCTCGTTTTCCCTTCATTATGCGCATATCATCTTTTTTCCAAAAATATCTCAATCACTTTCCATGGTTACCGGTACAATAAAATTATTGAAAACCACAATAGACCAATACATATATATTCCAATATTCCAAGATACTATATACAACATTATTTTGGAATCCCGTTACATAAACACTTAATCATTCCACCACATCATTGTCATATTCAACATCGCCAATAGTTATCCCATGTGACTTCTCTTTGTCCTTTTCCTTAAATGGTTTCTCATGTCGATCATCACTAACCCTTGGATTAGGGAATTTATTAGCATAATGCCCCATTTCCTTGCACTTGAAGCATTGAAGTGTTGGTGGTGCGTTCTCTGCAGTCTTTTCTTTATTCACATCATTAGAAACCCTTTTTTCCATTACATCGACACTCAGCTGCTCGATGACCTTCTATTCCACACTTAAAAACATTTTCTAGTCCCTTTAAGACAATCTCCACCATGCTTCTTTCCACACTCTGAGCATATGGAAACATTCATCTTCTTTTCCCCATTATTATGAGATTTCTCCTTGAACTCCATCTTTTATTTCTTGTCAAAACTATGAGATGGATAAGTAACACCAACTCCCATTTCTACCTGGATAGCACAACTCACAATTTTTTCATAGCTAATGAATTCCATTATTTCTAATTCCCTTCGATGATTTGGTTTTAAGCCACTGAAGAATCGATTAACTTTACTTTCAGGATGGATGATAAAGCCAGATGCATACATTGCAAGCCTTGTAAAATTCGCTTCATATACACCAACAGATTCATCATCCTTTTTCTTTAGTTCAATTAACTCTTTCTCCATCATTGTTTGAATAATACAAGGGAAATACTTATTGAAAAATAATTTCTTGAAGTCGTCCCATTCCATGGACTCAATTTCATCTCTTGGCCTCGTATTCTTGGTAAGATTCCACCATTGATCAGCTTCACCTTCCAAACGATATACTGCTAAGATTACTTTATCATGTTCAGAACATTGAAGAACTGAAAATATATTTTCAGTGGTACTAATCTTTTGTTCAGCAACAAGTGGATCAGAAGACCCACTTAAAGAAGGTGGACGTTTCCTCATGAATGACTCAATAGAATATTGTTCCCTTCTCTGCTCATTTGGAAGTCTAGAATTATTCATATCTTGAGTAAGTATAGCAATAATATTTTTCACTCCATCTCCCATAACATTTGATTGTTCAGGAGGACAATCATTGCATTGTCCATTACATTGATCAACACGGTCCTTTGGGTTCCAGCCATCATCTAAAACCCAAAATGAATATTGTGAGAGGAAAAAATCATGCTAGGGAAAACAACATAATAAAGGGGGAGTACCATCAATATCTAACATCTTAGGTTAAATTCTAAGATTGTTACCATAGTTCTAGGACTATATCCTATACGTATACTTATCCTTAGGGACATCCCTAGACATACCATAGAAATATCTCTAGGGATCCCACAAACGTTTTCTCATCCTAGTTTCCAAAGGTTGACTAAACCTTTCCTCTGATACCAACTGTAGAGACCCGAAGCTTGACATACATAGATATTACATTACTTTTGCGGAATACAAAATACATAACAAAAATAGACACACAAGGACCGTAATAGTTTAGTGTCTTTGGAAACTTTGAACGTAATCTTCTAATCGTGGTGAAAGATCTTCAACATCTCCTATAAAGTTCTTCCATGTTTTGTTTCCTTACCTAAAACCTTTCGTTTAATCCTGGGGGAAAATAATACAAAAAAAAGGTCATCTCAAATTCTCAGTAAGGGTAAGCATGGATAAAATAAAACATACCATATACATTTGACCTTAAAAACATGAACATAATGTTTAAACATCAAAATCTTGAGCAACGACTTAAAACATGGAAGTACATAAGGCATATATCATAATGGAACATAAATCATGATAACATAGCATGGGAATAAATCATGTAATTGTGTTATCCATTAAGAACATGTAATGATTTCTATAGTAGCCAAGGCATTACTGCCAAGACCATCTTAGTGGACAAATTCCCTTTATGAATCTAGTTCACTCCTCGTTCCAGTCCTGTAATACTGAACCGGATTAACATATCGTTCCAGCCATGTCTATCTCATGAGATATAAATCTTTAACCAATACATTGGAGGGATATATAGGTCCCACCCATCTCATAATGAAATCATTATACTTATGCCACAAAATAAGCATACATCATTCATAATAACCCAATAAATAAAATGGGTTTCATAAACATCATCCCATCATCACATAATCCATATAAAAGAAATGGATATAATTTCATAATAATAAAATGTGAAACCATGTAAATCATAGAGACATGATACTTGAAACATACACATATGAAATAATGTCATCTTAGATGAAAAATGGTTTTGATAAAACACTTGAAGTAAATTCTTGAGGAAAGTAACCTTTCTTATTCAAAATCATTTTCTTTTCACAAAATGTCATGCAATTTTAAAAGAGAAGGATTTTGATGAAAATAGTCATGAAATACTTTGGAGGAAGATTCATGAAAATAAGGCTTTATAAAACCGTAAAAATATATTCATTCCGTATAAGTTAAAAAACATTCTCCTCGTACTTTTACCGAAAATGTCAAAAAATTACCTCGTAACGTAAAACAAAAGAAAGATTCCTCACATACCATGTAATAAAAGTCAAAAATGGGTAAAAAGGACTTTAAAAATACATTAAAACATTTTTATAAAACATTTACATGGATAATAACAATAACCCCATTAAATATTTACGAATAAACAATCTCACATAAGAATGAGATTGGAATATTAATCCCTTACCTTAGGTCTGATATGCTTCGTACGTATCTGAACCTCTTGTATAATGATTTAAATGATGTCATTGACTTATTAAAGAATCATATTCAATGTTATGATATCATATATGGTTCACTTGTGATTTTATATTACCCATTCTTTTGTAAATTCAATGTTAAAGAGCATTTTGGGTAAAATCATCTCATTTGTTGCCCGTGTTTTGACTTGTAATTATTCATATGATTACTTAGATCACTATTACTTAATTCCAGAATATAAAACATGATTTATATATAATATATATTCATAATATACATATATAAAATAGATCGAAAAATGGAAATAAATACACCGTTCATGGAGACGGTAGGTCGTACGTACGCATGAACGTTGTTTTCGTTTCCTCATTGAATTGAATGGAATTAATTAGATGAAATACATATATATACATAAATAGAGTATCATTTTTTTGTCATATATTTCATGATAACTTATTATATATACTTTATAATCATTTATGAATGGTTAATCATTGAGAATGAATCTCATCGCATCGTGGAGACGTTATTCCGTACGTACGAACGAGCGATGATATCGTTCCCATGATCATGGAATTTTATTGGAGTGTATGTATACTATTACAGAATCAATAATACTTTACAATAATCATATATAGTTATTTATTTTCACCACTATACCCATCCAAGTATGGTGGTGGTGGAAAATAGATTACACCACGGGGTGGAGACGGTATTCTGTACGTACGCACGCGCGGTGATTTTGTTTTCCGTAGGATGGATAGATGGTGAAATAGGGTTGTTTCATAAATATAATAAAATATCAGTATATGAGTGATACTGATGTTATTACTTCGTAATGAAACAACTAAAGAAGAATATGTTTAAGAAGAAGTAATGTTTCAAGAATCGGTAACGGACATTACCTCTTCTTTGAAACGCCTCTTTGACACCTCATTTTAGGGCACTAAAATTGGTCTTTGAAGCAGACCAAGACCTCTAGGATGTTTATAGGGAAGTGGAGAAGAGAATTTGGCAGGGTTTTTCCGAGCTTGAAGGCGCAAAGTGGTGTGAGGAAGAGAGGGAGGAGGGTCTATTTTATAAGGGAGGAGAGGGGCACCTTTGGAAAAACTAAAAATACTATTTTATTATAAACCCATATTAGGTTTTAAATAGCTCCAAATTGATTTATTTATAAGCTAAGGTAGGGATGGGTCGAAATCCTCTCATCCAATAGAATTTGGACAAGTTTAGTTTACTATTTTAAACTTATCATTTAGATTTAACTTTAAGTTAGATAATTTTACTTTTTCCATGTGTTTTTGTGTTCTTACACTATATGGTTAATAAACGTAATATAACAATCCAAAAAAACCCCACGTTATTTATTATTAATATATATAACATTATCTAATTATTTTGGCCTAACCTTAGATTTTTAGGAATAAATAACAATTACTAATATAATATTTGTTTTAAAAACTATTTTATTTCAATCTTGACACTATTTAGTAATTGATTTTTGTGAAAATTATAAAAGAATTATTAGTTCGAAAAAAGTTAATTAAATCAATACTAACATGTCATATTAACCATGAAAATTACTGTAATTCATAAAAAGTCTCAAATTACATTTATTTGGGTATTTATAACATCAATTATGTCAATATTTCATTAATAAGATAATTATTGCATCATCATTGTGTCATAAATAAATTAAATTATTTAATGTCTATAAATTAAAAATAAAATACCATTATGTAGGAAATCTTTTTACCTTTCTAATTAATATTTATAGTCGAATTTATCTTATATATAACCCTTTGTTAAAAATTATTTACTTATTAAACATTGATTTTATCTATTTTAACCCTTCTTTAAATAAATTTATAATAAATGTCCTAATCTAATCCAAGTGGGCCTAAATGGTCATATATTATTAATAAGTTTTTTTTGGTCGAATTAAACTTATCCAATAGAATTAGGACATGTGTTAGGGTAATAATAATATCATTTTTACCCTTAATTACCCTATTTACATTTAATCGTGGTAAATAAAAGTAAAATGTACCTATTCATCAATAATTATTTTCATCTCATTGAAGCACATTTTACTTACTGACATCAACTGCGTCTCTCAAATTTTTGAAATTCCACTCACAGAAGCGGTAAAATTAAGTTTTATGTAAATTTTCAAATTCTCCTAGTAGGTGGGTAAAAGACAGTCAAAAGTTTAATAAGATTTTTATATATCTAAAATTATTATAAAATGACACTAATGAATTAAATTGAACTTATATAGGTATTATGTGTCAATTTTGACCTAAAATAAAGTTAAATAGAATAAATAATTATTTAAATAAAAAGTCAATTTTTAAATAGTAACCTATTGTTTTCACTATTCATCAAAAATTGAAAGTTTCCAAAATAGTACCAAAATTTCACCCTAGGCTAATTTCGATATTCCGAATCCAAAAAGGAAGTACATTTTAAAAAATTAAATTTCAAAAATTTCAAAAAGTGGTTATTACTATTCATAATGGCTAGTTTTAATAACATTTTAATATCATATCGTTGTTTAGTGAAACTCGGTATTGCGTATGATGCAAGCTATCAAGGAAGGTCGCGATTGCGTGTAAAGCAAACCAAGATAGTGTTGTGTGTACTGAAAGATTCCTTTGATGATTTATATAAAATAAAAACAAAGTATTTCTTATAAAAGTCTCGGGTGTTACATAATAAATCTATTTAATAAATAATTATTGGATATATTGTGGAACTTATTAGGCTCTGGGAATAATCATTAATTACCTTTTACCATTTATATTAACAAAAATGACAGTATAATTCTTGTGTTGTGCAGAAAACCACCTTCATGACACAACATGTTTCATTTTCCTTTACCTCCTTACAAGGATGGTATAAAAGGAGAACTAAAATAATAGATATTATATTTATATCATTTTATTATTTTCTGACAACAAACTATATTAACCCTATATCACGTTCTACAAAAATGGAATCATCATTAATACGTACGTGTGAACTGACACCTATATGAAACCAATGGTTTCTTATTTTTTACTTCATCGATGCCTTAAATGGATAGTCATGAGAATTGGATTAAATTATATATATATATATATATATATATGATATTTATGGTATCATTACGGTTCTAGTATAAGGACCTTTCCTAAACATTACGTAACCTAGTAAATTCGTTTATAAGTCACTTCTTTACAATAACAAAGATCATTTCAGTTTAGAATATTCTAAATTTAGGAAAGAATTAAAACATGTCACCCAAAAAGAATAAAAATTTTAAAATACTAAAATAATATCCATTTTTCATAATATAAATTTTTTTAATAAAAAACATGAAATCATTTATGGAAAAGTATTCACAATATTCATCCGCACTTCTCAGTTTCTCTTACCAATTCTTAAAAACACTGTGAACAAAAATTAAAACTTATCATGAGAACAAAAAATTCTATAAGGGATATATAAATATCGATATAAACCATTAGAATATTATTTCATATAAACATATTAAATAATTTTCACAAAGGCATACTTCTCACCTGATAAGTATCCTATAGTTACATTGTGAAAACATGAGATTTCCATAAAATATAGAAATCATAAATAATATAATAAAACAAAACTTGTGTAGTTAATTACAAATTTTTTTAACCATTGTAGCTACCATGTGATTTGTAACCCTCACAGCTTCCTAACAATGTATCCCTCATGATTACCTTATGGTGTAACGATCCTAGTTACACTTGGATTAACCATATAGTTAACCTCAAACATAAATATTCCCTAATTAATTGGAGGAAGATATTGGTCCCACACTTCATTATAAATAATTCTCAAGAACCTTAACATAATCATTATACAAATAATACTTACATCATATAAAACATTTCTTTTAAAAGAGAAAGGAAGTTAGAAGAGGATTATTACCAAAATTTCTTTACAAATATCATATAATTTAAGTGAGAGTTAATATAATGTATGGAATATGTGTATACACTGTAAATACTTGTAATAAAACCTACTATAAACAAAAATAATAACACAAATAATCTTAGTACTATATAATTAACGATGTAGAAGGTTAACCCAATGAATAGAAATGGGGTTAAGAATTCCATTACCTCAGGTTCATCTTACATCAAACGTGTTTACAGATAATGTATAATGGTTTAAAAAGAATTATTAATATATTAAAAATCTATATTCATATTTATAATTATTTATATGATATTCCCATAACATGTTTCGACCCATTTTTTAATAAAAAAATTATTTTCATTATTTTGTTTGCATTTATTTAATGGTTCCCATGGTTGGTTTGTTAGATATTTTCTTATCAAAAGGGATAAAAACAATATAAATAAAATTTTATGTTATTAAAGTCATCCAGATTATTAAATGGTATTATATATGATTTTTATTAAATTATATGATGATGAATTGTTAGATAAAACATTAGTGAAAAACTTTAGTTTATTATGGTGGATTTTGATCAATATAAACTAATTTTGATTAATTAAATAATATTCTATATAAATATATGTTCGGTAACATAATATAACATATAATATGTAAAAAAAATATTATTAAAATATATTAATGGTTTATGACTATACATGAAGGAGGTAATGTAAATTTAAAACACAACTCCCATGATATTGGTAAATCAACACATCACGGATGCTGTTTTTAGTTTTAGAGTAAGGGGATATGAGAATAAGTATGATGGCGAATTTTTACATAAACATATTAAAATTATAGTATATATAAGATAATATATTTTCATAATTTTTCATAATAGGATGTGAAGAAATTATAAGATATGAATTATAATTGAAATGAAATTAAATGAAAATGAAATAATATTTTTACCTCTTGAATTCTACTCCTTTAGAACCTCTGTATGACTCTTGATTTGGGATTTTTTGGGAGAGTAGAAGGTATTTGGTGTTGTTAAGAGGCTTGGGAATGGATTTTATAAGAAAATAAGAAACCTAAAATGTTTTGAGATGTGAGGGGAAGAGGTGGTGAGGGGTGGTATTTACAGTGGAGGAGAGGGGTGTTTTCTCATTATTATATTCATTAGTTTATTAATTTGGATCATTAATAAAAATAGTTTATAAATTATCATAAAATATATTAAAATAATTATAGTATGTTTTAGATTATGGTGCTTACATCACTTATAAATCAAGAAATATCGTGTTTATCTTACAGTGCATATATATCATAAATTACTATATTTAAGTATTTACCAAAATTTAAACTATTTTATAAAATCCCAAAAATTACCCTAACCAATTATTGATGTGTATAATGAAAAAATTAAATACATTTTTTGAGAACAATATTCAAAATATGAGAAATCTAATTTTTAATTAAAATCATATTTATTCAAATATTCCATTTTTAAAATTATAATAAAATTTTATATCATCTTGAAAATTTAATTAATGTGTAATGTCCTGGACCTCTTTGGTCCATTCCATTGTCAAAATATGGTGTTTGAGTTGTTCTGGGAGCTCTAGGTGATACATATCCACCAATATTCCTAATATCATGTTCTATGAATAGTGATTCCAATTTTATGAATAGTGTCATGGTGTCACTGAAATTGTGTCATAGAAATGGTGTCACAAAAATAGTTTCATGGAAATAGTGTCACATACACTGTGTCACCGAAATGGTGTAACCATCGTGGTGTCACAAAAACAGTGTCACTTAAACGTTGTCACATAAACAGTGTCACGTTGACTATGTTACAGTGACGGTGTCACATATACAGTGTCACAGAAACGGTGTCATAGAAATGGTGTCACAGAAACGGTGGCACTGAAACGGTGTCACCATCACAGTGTCAGAGAAACAATTTCATACAAATGGTGTCATAAAAATAGTGTCACATTCATGGTTTCATGGTCACAGTGTCACAGAAACCGTGTCACAGACACCGTGTCACAGTCACGGTGTCATAGAAACAATTCCACATAAATGGTGTCACATCCACGGTGTCACCAAAACGGTGTAACGGTCACAGTGTCATAGTCATGGTGTCACTGAAACAGTGTCATAGCTCACGAATAGTGTTTCTAGAATTGTTTCATATATCCTTTTCCAAATTTCTATATTTTTTAGTTTCTCAGATTTAATGTTTTCTTTTACATTAAATGCATTAAAATCGTTGTTTTAAGAGATTTAAGGCCGGTTCAAATCCCAAAACATCTAATTAGTTTTCCTAAGGATCGGGAATATTTTACATGGTAAACCACATGTTTTAATGTGATCCGTCTTTAATGAAAAATCCAGCATATCATTATCCACTGCTCCGTTAAATCTTCTAAAGGAACGTGATATCTTTCTCCCATGTTCTTCCTCCTTATTCTATGGTGTGAGACACTCAATACATTATTCCGTCCCATAGGAGCTGTGCGATCAAACTTATTTCCTTGGATTAGTTCCCCTTGGATTTTTTTCTTGATGCAAGTGCACCCTTTGTTTTTTGTGCAACCAAGAAGTATCGATCAATATTTGATATAAGGTATGATCTACCATCGTTCTTTTGGAATCATATCCTTATCTTTATCTTTTCCCTTTTATGTAATACTATCTCCATGTTTCTAATAAACTTTTCTTGGGTGTTGGCCGATATGGTGGTGTTTCTACATCCTCGGGTGGATGCATTCCCCGAAGGGAGGTGATCATGATCTCATTTGTTAGTCTGTTCAAAGAGCATAAAAAACCTTTTGAGGTTGGGGATTTGTTTCTTCTCTTTTATTTTACGTGAAATTGTAGAGTTAGCATGTTTTATCCCACTAAATCATAATGGAATTGACATAATAAATATTTTAACTAGATAAACAAATTGATATTGATCATATGTTATTGCCTATTGTTTTTCTAGATAATGTGATATCTGTACTATTTTTTTTAACTTTTCATTCATGATGGAAATTGGTAATGATTGTAATGCCAAAATTAATTGATAATTGTTTAGCTAAATATAAAGAGTGGTGTAAATGAATCCTGTTTTTTCATTAATTTTATGTTAATCAAATTGATTTAGTAAGCATGTTTAATCAATTTTCCATATCTATGATAGATTTCTGTTTAGGTTACCCATAGTTGGAACCTAGAAATAAATTATAATTTAATTCCAGATATATTAAAGAACTGTTCTTTATACAAATATAATGCCTCATATGGTTATAAGTTACCATGTTTCTTGTAAAGGACAAGAGCCTTATGCTTGAATCTGTGAGAGCACATTATATATGATGGAAGAATTCCATGTTTGAGGGCCAAGAACCCATTGGATATAATTTTGTTTTCCTACTACATGTGTTGTGATGTGAGTCTCGATGAATATTTTGATTTGTGGGTAAAGGGAGACCCATTGGTTGTGGAAACAGTTGATGCCAAAAGTGGCAAGATGCATCAGTTTATGCATGTGGGTGTTAGGGATAACACCAGAGATGACGGAACAAGTTGGATTTGAATGACTTGATGATTTCTATTTCTTATCGGTTTTTTATCTTGATTAATTTCTCCAATTCTAAAGGCAACTGGGTTGCTTACCCTCCTTCCAAAAATGGTGAAGACGCATGGGTTATTCCCTGTGTTTTCTGTGTTCATCATCCCAAGAGAGGATGGGTCAACGATCTTGCAACATGTGGAAAATAATCGATGAGTAGTTCACCTATTCACCATATTTATCCCCTTGTGTTTAGTAACTTATAATATTTATATATAATACCTTGGAATATTGGAATGTAATTATCTTAATAAATGATTGAATAAATGATGTTAACCCATGGGCTTGGAGCTTGATGGGATGCAATGTTGAGGTCACAATTTAATGTAACAATGGACTTTGGGTGTGGTTCTAATGAAATATAAGGTGGAAATTGTTAATTCTTAATTAATTTTCAAATAATTAACTAACATAAAGAGTAATTGATAAAAAATTGAATTATGTAATGTAATAATTACCTTTAAATGGTTGTGTGCTTATAGGATACCAAGTCTTAGAAGTAGAAGTCATGATTCTGAGAGACTTTAGCTATAGTTGAGTCTAAGACTAGTACATTCCCATAGTGTGGTTCTGAGATATAGTATATTCTAAAATTTTATGTTTCAATATGCTACTCCACCCCATCAGTTATGAAAACTAACACCCTAGGGATTCTGATCCCTTGGGGGTGTTTTCCCCAACATTATGGTGGGAGGATGAAGGGCTGAATACCCCCTTTCGCTCCCCTCTCTACTCTTGGTAGTTACTTATGCTGGTAGAAATACCGGATAGTTTTTCCCATATATGTGTGTAGAGGTTTGTAATGTCCTAAGCTTATTCACACACATATATTCTAGATATAGTATCCTATGGACTAATATAGTTGTAATGTGTATAGGCTGTGATGGATTGAGGATCCTTACTCGGTGTGTGGGATGTAATGGCATGAGGTATAATGCCCGACATAAGATACATGTTATGTGTACTATGGTGGCTCCTGGAAACTACTTGGTTACTTTTCTTATGTGTAAGTGTAGGTTTTGTTGAACAAGGTGCATGTTGTGGTGCATTTCCTATGTGTATTCGGGTAATCCTTTTTGGAGAGAGATTATGAGGATGAGAGATGTTGGGGAAATGCGGAAAACCCGTTGGAAAGTGGTAGAAGGGTACACTTTAAATTCTTTATTATGTTATATAATATTGTATGTGATACTTGGTGAGAGTATCCATGGTGAGGCTGGGAACTTATTATACCTATTTAGGTGATGAGTTAGTTTCACTTTTTGTTCACTATCCATTAGCATTCGTTCTTTACTTTTTCATGAGATTATCTAGGGAGGATCCTACTAGGTATACTATTATACGCACCCAATGTATTTACATCCTTTATTTCATGTCAATTGGTGTAGGTTGGAGATCTGGATGTTTTCAACTAGACTAGGGTTACAGGAGCTATTTGGGATTCGTGGTCACTATTGTTTTCACTTTCTCTTGGGTACTAAAAGTTTTTCCCATTCAGTTGAAGTAGTTTTTCATGACATAAAAATGTTTAATAAGAATTTCCTTTATATTTAAGCATGAGTTAGAGTTATTTGGTGTTTTTCATATATCTCTCGTTCGTATGTGTTCTCTTAGAGGGTAATGCCACCCATTTGTCTTTTTACTATACCCTTGGTGCAAGTCTCCAACCTGGGTCCTATAGGAGGCGAGACTTGGGGGTTACTATATCTCTTCTCACATTGCTGGCCTATGAGTGGTACACATTGGGGGGAGGTGGTCATGAAAGAGTGGTATCAAAGGACTAGTAGAGGGATATGATGACGTTTGGTGTTAGGAACAGGTGAGGATGCATGGGTTTGGTAGGAAAACTATGTCAAACATGTTTAGAAAGTGATGTAAAAACTGGAGGCCGGCTGAGACATAGGCATTTAGTCCCCCCTGTGATCTGATGCATAGAACCTTATGTTTACAATGGCTTCTAAATGAGGTGATACTAGTTCCAGGGTAGAGAACTATGATAGGATCATGCATCATTATTTGGTGTTCCTGTGTTTTAATGGGTAGACCATAGGATAGGTTAACCTAAAATGAATAAAAGAAAAAAATTTAGTTAATTACTGTTGAGACTTCCATATTCCAGGATGAGGAGCTATAACTTTTTTTTATTTTGAAGGTATGGCTTCAGGTCGGCGTCCTCATCAGGTTTGTGCAAAAGATGTCCAAAATTTTGTTCCAGCATATCACAACAGGGTAGAGGATGACAATGATAAAATGTGGAGGAGGACACTCTGGGAGTATCAGCGCTAGAGTATGCATAAGTAAAATGTCTCCATTTCAGATACAAACATAGTGGACTGGTTGGAAGAGGTTGAGATAGGATTTAGTTCGATTCATGCTCTGAATGAGAACTCGGTGTATTTGGTCTTGACAATGCAGCATGGAGCAGCAAGGAAGTAGTGGTTCTTGTTCCTTGGGGATCGTGAGGAGTCGTTGATCTCATGGGAGGAGTTCCGACAGAAGTTTAGAGTCAAATTTCAATCTTTGACCATGATGGATTCTAGTCATTAGGAGCTTATTACCCTATGATGGGGGAGCTCTAGTGTGCGAGATATTGGAATTCTTTTCAGAATCATTTTACGATATGATTCGAACTTGTAGCCAAATAAGGAGGCTAGGGAAAGGAAATTCGAGGAGGATTTGCATCCAGAGATCCAGCACCAAGTCACCCTTTTTATGCCGAAGACATATCTTGAGGTGATGGAGATGGTAGAAGTTTTCATGAATAAATTGGCTAGAACTGGATCGTCATGTGCGGGGAGTTGTCATGACTCCTCACGAAGTAGAGTTGTGGTTCGGGGTTCCCAGTCTCTAGGGTAGAAGAGTTTCCATTCGGCCAGGGGTAGCTCCTAGCCCTCCACATCTCATTTCTCTGGAGGCAGTTCCTCTCAAGACTATGCCATGGGATCAAGCGCTTGTTTTTCTTGTGGTGTTTGATGTCATAAACAGCGAGAGTGACTGACCTTTCAGAGAAGTCAACGTGCACTAGGTGTTCCTCCCTAGGTTCCCCCATTGAGACAGTTCCAACCAAGGATGAAACAGTAGATTGCACCTGCTTTGGATCAGAAAAGGGTAGATGGGGTAGGCATAAGACAGCCACATGATGCTCCCCATCCTCTGAGAGTAGAGTGTGGTTGTGGTGGTGGTTGTAATTAGGGTCAGAGAGGCTGTGGTCAGCTCCATGCTTTAGCGTTGCCACCTCTAGGCGAGAAAGACATCGTTTGAGGAACCATTTTCTTGTTCTCTACCTTGGTGTATGCCTTTTTTGATTTAAAATTGACACACTCCTTCATATCACCTTCCATTTCGCATTCTATGGGGCATGAGGTAGAGAGGGTTCTAGTGCCCTTGGCATCAACTATGCCAGTTGGAGGTCGAGCTGACTTATTTGAAGTATTTAGAGATTGTGATCTAGTGCTGGGGCAACACCGCTCTTGGGGATATTTCCTCTGTTTACAAGTACCACCATATGATGTCATCCTTAGCATGGATTTCCTGAATACAATGCCAGATATCGTTGATTTATTCTAGATACAGGTTGTTCTCCTTGATGGGGATGGAGATCCAGTGGTGTTTGTGGGTGAGAAAGACCCTAAGATGGGTCAGAGGCGTGTTCCATCTTTATCATTTTTTTTTGCTAAGTTGATACTAATTTCTTCAGAGGTTCAGTAGTTGGCATTTCCTAGGGTCGTAGAAGAGTACCCTAATATTTTTCTAGAAGAGGTTGTAGCATTACAACTTGACGAGAGATCAAGATTGGGATCAAGCTAAAGCCATGACCGTCTCATATCTCTATGTCTCCATATTGGATATCCCATTATGAGTTATGGGAGCAACATATATAGCTTTATAGTCTATTATAGAGCAGTTTTGTTCGATCGAGTGTGTCACTGTGTGGTGCACCAGTTTTGTTCGTGAAGAAGGCTGATAGTAGTTCGCGGATGTGTATCGATTATCATTGCTTAAAAAATGCAGCAGTGAAGAAACACTACCCTCTTCCATATATTGATGATTTATTCGATCAAATGAATAGTGAATGTTAGTTCTCAAAAATTGACTTGCGGTCATGATATCATTAGATGCATGTGAAATATGAGGATATACCAAAGACCACATTCCCTTGTTGTCATGGGCATTATGAGTTCATTCTAATTTCGTTCGGTGTGACTAATTCTCTAGCTGTGTTCATGGGATTGATGAATGTCATATTCTGTGAGTACCAGGATATGTTCATGGTGGTTTTCATCGATGAAATCCTTGTGTAATCTACATCCGAGGAGGAGAATTCAGAGCATCCACATGCCGTTATGGGAGTTCTTCGTTAACATAAGTTGTTTGGGAAGATGTCGAGGAGTGAGTTTTGGGCTCGAGGGGTCCGTTTTATGGGGAATGTTGTGTCTTGGTAGGGATTCGTTGTGGATCCATCATAGATAGAAGCATTTGTGTCTTGGGAAGCCCCCAAGATAGTGGTAGAGTTGAGAAGTTTCCTTGGGCTTGCGGGCCACTACAATAGTTTAGTAGCTGACTTCGCTCGGGTTGTGAATCCTCTAATAACATTGACCAGGAAGGATCATGTGTTTATGTGGAGTGATCAGTGACATGATACATTTATGTACCTAATGAGAAGTTGGTATGTTCTCAAGTTCTGTGTGTTCCATCACAGGGAGTGAAATTTGAGGTTTTATATGATGCTTCGCATCTAGGGTTAGGATATGTTTTTATGTAGTAGAGATCAGTCGTTTATTATGGGTCTCGGTAGGTGAATCCCCATGAACATAACTATGCCACCCACGATCTTGAGTTGCTAATAGTGGTGTTTTCTTTGAAATTATGGATAAATTACATCATTGGAGAGTGCTTTGTGGTTTTTACGGATCATAAGAGCCTGAGGTAAGTTTTCTCTTATCATGACATAAACTTGTGGAAAAGTCGGTGGATGGAGTACTTACAGGAATACGACTGTGAAGTATCGTATACCCCTGGAAATGGTAATGTTATAGGTAATGCGCTAAATAAGAAGTCACGTAGTGATTCGGTGTGTGAATCTAGTGATTCCTAGAGAGAATGAAAGAAATGTCAGCATTACATCTCGTTATGGGATATGTTGGGGGGTAGAGGTTTACTTTTTCGATTGATGGTGCAATAATCTCTAGTGAAACAGGTGGAAGATTCCTAGTTGGGGATCTAGAGGTGGAGGTCTGGAGAGATCGAGTCGTTTGTGGAGAGGCACCTAATAGTTGGTCTGAGGATGAAAAACACCGATTATTGTATCATAGAAGGATATTTCTTCCATAGGAGATTCATGATATGGTTCTTTTATAGTTCTATATTTTTCCTTGAGAAGTGCATTAAGGGAGGAAAAAGATGTACCAAGCCATGAAGATTCAGTTTTTGTTGCCTGGGATGAAGCGTGCAGTTGTAAAGTACGTGTCTTGATGTTTGGTATGTTAAAAGGTCAAAGCAGAGCACCGTGTCTCCAGTGGTTTTATCCAGTAATTAGATATTCCTCAATGGATGAGGGAGGACATCTCAATGGACTTTGTTTCTTGTTTAACTTGAGATCGGGGAGGACATGACTCTGTGTGAGTGTTTATTGATTTTTAACAAAATAAACCCACTTCATAGTGATCAAGGAGTCAAGATCAGTGGATGTTTTGTCGAGACGGTATTTGTAGGAGGTGGTGATAATTAATAGTGTCCCAAGGATGATCATTTCAAATCGAGAGCCTCATTTTACCTCTACGGTGTGTAGAGGTTTCCAGCATGCTTTTGGCTCTCATCTATGCCTTAGAACTACTTTTCATTCATATATAGATAGTTAGACAAAGAAGACTTGTCAGACTCTTGATGAAGTGTTACGCTTTTGTGTCCTATATTTTGGAGGTTCTTGGATAAGGCACTTACCCTTGGTGGAGTTCTGTTACAACTATAGTTTTCACTCCACCATTGGTATGGCACCATTTTAAGCCTCATATGGACGACCTTCCCGTTCTCTGTTGTGCTAGAGTGGGGTCGGAGAGTCAGCGATTCTCAGAATGCAACTAGTAAAGAGTACGGCCAAGATGGTTTATGTGATTTTTTAGAGGATTAATGTAGAAAAATATCATTAAAATCATATTCCAATCAAAGGAGGAGACCCTTAGAGTTTGATGTTGGGATAATGTGTTTCTGAAGGTGACTCCCCATTATGGGCATCAAAGGTTTGGTTGTGGGAGTAATATTTCTCCCTATTTTATTGGGCCATTCAAGGTGTTGTATCGTGTTGGAGCTGTGGCGTATTGAGTAGCATGTCCCTCACAGATGATCAAGATTTATGATGTTTTTAATGTGTCACAGCTTCGTCATTATCTTTATGTTGACTCTCACGTTATCGATTGGGGGGAGATCAATGTTGATGATGATTCAACCTTCAAGGAGAGACCTGTAAGGATCCAAGTCCACAAAGAGAATGTGTTTTGTGGGCATTATATCCCATTGGTTCATGTCTTGTGGCGACATGATGGCATTGAGAGGAGCACCTGGGAATGTGAGTCGTAGAAATGTGCTCAGTACCCAGAGTTGTTTGAGGTTTAACTCATTTCATGTAACGATGTTCTCTTTGTGGTTATAGACCATTCATTTTTATAATATGGATTTCTTTTATTTCTTCTTATGTCGTTCTATACTTTGTTATGTCTCTCGATGAGTGGTTGTTCAGACCCCTTTTCTGTTTCCTTTTGGGTTTGTTTTGGATTATCAAGGATGAGGATGTTTTGAAAGATATCTGATGTAATGGACCAGACCACTCTGGTCCATTCATTTGCTGAAATCTAGTATTTTAGGTGTTTTGGGAGGTCAAGTTGATTCATACCCCAACACTTTTCAAAATTTCTACAGCCTTGAATAGTGTTTCTAGTTTTATGAACAGTGACATAGAAACGGTGTCGCAGAAATGGTGTCACCGAAAAGGTGTAACAGAGATGTTGTCAATGAAATAGTTTCACTAAAACTGTGTCACCATCATAGTGTCACCAAAACAGTGTCACCATCACGGTGTCATAGTAATGGTTCCAGAAAAATGGTGTCACAGAAAGGGGTCACATTCATGGTGTCATAGTCACGGTGTCAGAGAAATGCTGTCATAAAAACGGTGCCACAGAAACAGTTTCACAGATACTGTGTCACTAAAATGGTGCCACCATCTCAGTGTCACAAAAACGACACCTCATTCACAGTGTCACAGTCACGGTGTCATAGAAACTGTGTCACAAAAATGGTGTCAAAGAAACGGTGTCACATAAACGATGTCAACGAAACAGTTTCAAATAAATGGTGTCATAGACATTGTGTCACTAAAACGGTGTCACCATCCTAGTGTCATAGTCATGGTGTTACAGAAATGGTGTCACAACTCATGAACAATTTTTCCAGAACTATTTCACATTTCATTTTCAATATTTCTAAATTTTTTCAGTTTCACCGATTTTACATTTTCTTTGACATATACGCAATAAAATCATTTTTAAGGGATTTAAGGAAAATTAAATTATCATAACTCCTATATTAATTTTCATAAGGCTGAAGATACTTTTCCTTCGTCAAACCGCATGGTTTAATGAGATATGAATTTTATAGAAAATTCAGCATATCTAACAATGCTCCTTTGTTAAGTCTTCTAAAGGGGAGAGATACTTTTCTCCCTCAAACCTTCTTTCCTTCCCATAGGATTTGTGAGATCCAAATTTCCTCCATGGATTGGATCCCCTTGAATATCTTCTTGTTGCAAGTGCACCCTCTATTTTTCGTGCAACCAAGCAGTATCGATCAATCTTCGATATAGGGTATGATCTACCATCGTTCTTTTGGGTTCATATACTTATGTTTCTCATTTATATTTTATGTAATGATATTTATATGCTCTTAATGGATGTTTTTAGGGTTTTGGCCAGTGTGGTGGTGTCTCTTCATCCTTGGATGGATGTATTCCTCGAAGATAGGTGATCGTGATCGGTTTTGTTAGTCAATTCAAAGGGCATAGAATACGTTTTGAGGTATGGGATTTGTTTCTTCTCTTTTATTTTAAGTGAAATAGTAGAGTTAGAATATTTTATCCCAATGGATCATAATGGAATTTACATCATTAATATTTGACCCAGATAAATAAATTGATATCGATAGTATATTATTGCCTCTTTTTTCAGATAGTGTTATATCTATGCTTGGTTACTTTTACTTTTCTGTTCATGATGGAAATTTATAGAGAATGTAAATACGGAATTAATTGATAATTGTTTGGATAAAGATAAAGAGGAATGGAAATGAATCCTGTTGTTTTTTTTGTAATTTAATGTTAATCAAATTGATGTAGTAAGCAGGTTTAATCATGTTTTGATATCTATGATAGCTTTCTATTTAGGTTACCCATAGTTGGAACGTAAAAATAATAAATTGATTATTTCTATATGGATTAATGAAATGGGTTTTTTTGAAAAAAAAAGATAAATCCTCGTATTCTTCTAAGTTACTATCTTGCTTTTAAAGTCTAGGAGCCTTATCTTTAGAGCTGTTAGAGCTCATTATGTATGATGGAATAATTCCTTATTTAAGGGCCAATATCCCAATTGATATAATGATGTTTTCCTACTTCCTGTGTTGTGATATGAGTCTACATTACCGTTGTTATATGTGGGGGTAGGGAGGCCCATTGGTTGTGGTAGTATTGACGTCTAAAGTGGCGAGATGCATCAGTGTTTGCATGTGGGTGTTGGAGAGGACACAAAATATGATTTAATAGGTTTGATGTGAATGTATGGATGCTTTATATTTCTTGTTGGTTGTTTATCTTCCTTACATTCTCCACTTCTCAAGGCAGCTGGTTTTCGTACCCTACTTCTAAAAGTGGTGAAGACACATGGGGTGTGTCCCATGATTTCTGTTTTTAGCTTCCAAGGGGAGGATGGGTCTACGCTCTTTCTATAGGTGGAAAATACTCGACATGTCGTTCACCTACTCACCATGTTGATCCTATTTTGTTTAGTTTCTTATAATGTTTTTCTATAAATCCTATAAATATGATAATGTAATTATATTAATAAATGATAAAATAAATGATGTTAACCTATGGGGTTAGAGCTTTCTAGGACACAATGATGTGGTCTAAATTTAATGGAACAATGGAATTTGGATGTGGTTATAGAGAAATATAATGTGGAAATCGTTAGTGGATAACTAAGGTTTGATGAATTAATTAACGTAAAGTGTAACTGATAAAAAATAGAATGAAGTAATGTAATAATTCTCTTTAAATGGTTGTGTGGTTATAGAATAACAAGTCTTAGAATTGGAAGCCAGGATTCTGAGAGACGTTAACTGCAGTTGAGTCTAAGATTAGGTCATTCCCATAGTGTGGTTGTGAGATAGTGTATTTTTTGTACGTTTGTGTTTCTATAAGATACATCACACCATCATTTTGGGTAACTAAAAACCTAGGGATTCTGATCCCTGAGGGTGTTTTCTCCTACATTTTGGTGGGAGGATAGATGGATGACTACACCCTTAGGCCCAGCTCTCTTCTCTTAGTAGTTACTTGTGCTGGTAGGAACATCAGATAGTTTTCCCCATATATTTGTGTAGACGGCTGTAATGTCTTGTGTTTATTCACACACATATATTATGGATACAGTTTCCTATGGACTATTATAGGGTAAATGTGTATTGGCTATGATTTCATGAGGATGCTTACTCGGTGTGTGGGCTATAATGGATTGAGTTATAATGCCTGACGTATGATACATGTTATGAAAGATGTAGTGGATCCCAGAAATGAACATGTTACTTTTCTTATGTGGATGTGGTGGTTTTTTTGCACAAG
This sequence comes from Viscum album, assembly GCA_963277665.1. Lineage (NCBI taxonomy): Eukaryota > Viridiplantae > Streptophyta > Magnoliopsida > Santalales > Viscaceae > Viscum > Viscum album. The sequence continues at coordinate 130,090,466 of OY728138.1, read as the reverse complement.
GTCTATGTTTTGGTGCTTCACCCAGGTGTCTGCGAGAAGCCTTTTCTGAGAGAGATTCTTAGGATGTGCGAGGTTGGTGAAAAGTGTAAAACTAGTGGGGTTGTGGTAACAGTGTTCCCTTGATGTTATTTATTATATTATATACTATTTTATGCGATACTTGGTGAGAGTAGCCATGGTGAGGCTGGGAATACAGTATACCTGTTTAGGAGATGAGTTAGTGTCACTTGTTGTTCAATGTTCTTTAGCATTATTTCATTACTTTTGAATTAGAGGCTCTAGGGAGAGTCTTACTGAATATACTATTATACTCAGCCTATGTATATATAAACTATTTCTCCGGTCACTTCAAGAAGGTTGGAGATTATCTAGGTATCTACTAGATTGGGGTTGCAAGATCTATTTGTGCTTCGTGGTCACTTTTGTTTTCACTTTCTTTTGGGTTCTTGTAGTTTTCCCCTTTCGGTTGTAGTAGTTTCACATAAAATTACATATGGGTACATGGGATTTGTTTTATATTGCAGTCTGAGTTGGATTTGGTTAGTGTCTATTTTATCTCACTCTTTCCCATGTCTTCTCTTAGATGGTAATCTCTTTCATTTGTGTTTTTACTATACCCTCGATGCTGGTCTCCAACCCAAGGCCTACTAGAGGCGGGACTCGGGGGTCACTATATCCCTTCTCACATTGTTGGCCCAAGAAGGGTAAACCTTGGGGGGATGAGGTCATGGCATAAAGTCTCATAAAATAATCTTATAATCATAATAAAAAAGATAATTTAAGAATCTATTTTATTAAAATAAATATTCTTTTAAATAATTAAATTTATTATAATATTGTACTTAAATTTTTATAACTTATAGAAATACCAAAACTTAATTTATCATTTCCAAAAAATCTATTAATTTATTCCATTTATAAATGTATACTAATTACACTTAATAGATACATAAATTTTATTTATACTCTCATAGGTGATGTTACTAATCTATTGACCAAATTACTATTCATAATGGTCAAGTTACTACACCATCATTATAATTTTTTCAATTTCTATAAATACATCTTAATCCATTATACATTTATAATAAAATTTACTATTTAATTATAGAATAAAAAATAAATTATTTTATAATTACATTGATTGTTACATTATCCCCACCTTATGGAAATTGAATCATCAAAAGTTTTATTTAATTATTCAATAGTTAGGGTACCTTTAGCTCATAGAATTTTCATATTACCATTTGGATTCTTTAACCATGTAGTTTCTCTCTAAAACCTTGTACTAGTGGATTTTCTTATTCTGTATTAATTCCTCTATAGGATCAATAATTTGAAGAGGATTCTATTCATAAGAATAGTTCTCCTCCAATTGAACTTCTTCTAGGCTGAAAACATGAGATGAAACTAGAACATAATTTCTCAAAATCTAATCGTGAAAGACATAGTACACAAGAGACAAACTCAGAGGAAAATCTACTCTATAGGAAACCATTGAAACTTTATCTAGGATTTCATATGGTCCATTTATCAATGGGATTATCTTTCCTTTCTTAAAAAAATACATAACACTTTTCCATGGTGAGATTCAATGAAAAACATGATCACCTACCATGAAAGACAAGTCTATCTTTAGATTATATACATAAATTTTCTTCTATATCTATGATTTCCTCATGTGTTTTTTAATAATATTCATTTTCTCAGCCAACCCCTCTAAAAATTCTATTCCCATCAATATATTTTCCCAAAAATCTTCCCAAAATATGAAGTTCGAAAACACTTTACAAATCATGACTCAAAATGTGTCATATGTATACTATAATTAAAATTAATTTTATAAGAAAGCTCAACTAAAGAAATATATTGATCCCACCATCTTTGGAATTCCATTAAACATGCTAAAAGCATATCTTACAATTTTTGAATTTCACTCTCGGTCTTTCCATCAGATTTTGGAAAAAAAGAAATGATAAAATTTAATTTTGTGTCCAACGACATATGAAGGCCTTTACAAAAGATATATGTAAACCTAGGATCATTACCAATTACAATGGAAAGAGTAAATCTAATTATTATAATAATCTCTTCAGGGTAAAGTTGAGAAATCTGATGCAAATATATAGTTTATAGAACAGAAAGGATATGTGTATATTCATCAGTCAATCAAAAATAAAACAAATCACATTTTTACCTTGAGAAGACTTCAGTAGTCCCACCGCGAAGTCCATGGTTATATTTTCCCATTCTACTATGGAATTGTAAAAGGCTGAAGCATTACCTTTGGCTGTTATCTCTCTTCTTTAACCTGTTGACATACCAAACAATTAACTGTAAAATATGTAATAACTCTTTTCATTCCATCCAACCAGTAATATTCTTGATGGTATCAATACATCATAGTACTATCATGATGAACATAAAATAGAGAACTATAAGTTTCACACAAAAATTATTTAATTATAAAAGAATCTCAAGGCACACATAATCTCTTTTCAAATCATAAAACACAGTCTTTTTAAATTTTAAATTCTAGAAACCAACCCTTTTTTCACCAATTCTAACTTTTTCTGTAACACACCAGCTTCCTTTTCCATTTCATTATTTCTATTTGACAGAGGTAACTACTCTGAAACATGAAACTAAATATAAAATTTTTCTACAAAAACAACTTTAAATACATAATTCATCCAATCATTATTCAATGGGTCGTATTCCAAATGTGACATGGTTAATGATGAATGGTGTTTTTAGCTCAATGAATCCACCACGTTGTTTTCATTTCCATGATAGAAATTGATCATGAAATAAAAATTCTTTATCAGTTTAATACATCTCCTCTACCTAAATGTTTAATTCTTTAGGAGTGATAATATAATTCAAAATTTTTTGTTCAGAATATATTTCACATTTGTCTCTTTGTTAATGATTCCACCAAATTTCAAAGTTAAAAACACAATTGAAAATTGAAAATATATTGTGGGATAATTTAACTCACGATGTTTCAGTTTTCTGGAATCATAAGAAATTACCTAATCATTATTCATCATAACATAACTCAGTCTATTCAATTAATCTTCACTGTAGATAAAAAATCACTATTTCTAAAGGGAAGGGCCAAAACTAAAGAATTCACCGATAACATCATTAGTTCGTGTAAACACACATCACATTCTTCTGTCCATATAAATTTAACCCATTTTAATGATAGCTTTGTTACTGGGCTAGTTGAACATGAAATGTAAAAAAACCATTGGTAATAACCTTCCTATCCAGTAAAAAATCGTATCTATGTAATAATTTTGCATATTTTCCATTCATCAGGCATTTTTGTTTTGGATGTTTTAACTATTATCCATCCTTATATAAAGTGTTCCAAAGAAATGAAGTCTATTTCAACCAATAATTACATTTTCTAAATTTTTTGTAATACATAATTTCTTTGAGAGTTTTCAAGAAAATCATTAAATTTTTTTCATGATCGTCATAACTTTTTAAAAAAAACAATATATCATCAATAAAACAAAAAAACATAACACAATACTGACATAATATTTCTTTAATAATATCCATGAATAGATAAAGAGAATTTTTCAAACCAAATGGAATTACAGAAAACTCATAATGCCCATATCTAGTATGAAACGTAGTTTTTGTTAAGGAATTCACCATGGTTCTAATCACAAAAAAAGATCCAGTATCCATCAAAACTAGCACCTGACCCGATCCTTGAAAAGGACTGATGGGAATTCTTTATCCCTACGATCTGGAAATATTTCACGGGTATCAAGAATAATTGTTCGGGAATAATTTACCCAAGATTATAAGAATTAAGCAACCAAAAATAATAAATTAAAAGAATCTGATAATTTAGTCCAAATGTTCCTTTATTATAATTTAGAACTGAAATGCATGGTTTTAAAAAAAAAATCCCAAGAGTTATGCAACTCAATCGTAGAAGAAACTATAACTCTAGAACCACCACATGGCGAGGGGCCATCATCCCCAAGCCTTCTCAACAACACCATATCAAGGATGGAAGCTAACAAACCGAACTGCCATCTTCGAAGACCATTCCCTTACCTGTGTCAAACATAACCAAGTCTATATAATCCCAATGGTTTTAGTAGGTTTTGAGCATAATCCCAATTGGATTCCACCCAAAAATATTCAATGTGATAAACATTATAGGATAAATATATTTCATGTTTTTTTAAACAAGAAATTGTATCAATTGTTTTTAATGGGGTTTAAATTTAAATGAAATAGTTTTCTAGGGGAATCTATAAATAATGAACACCTTTAAATAAAACATGCATGATACTTAATTTTTTATCCAAATACATTAAATTCCATTTTTATGTAATAAATATAACATGAGAAGTAGTCCCAGGAACACCCCTAGGCCCTAGCAAATTGTGGGCCCTATGAACCTCATATCTTAATGTAAAAGAAACCATAATCCATAACCTTATCATGCACAAGTCACTAGGAGGGGAAGACACAATGGACTAGTGGTCTCAAACAACATCAACGATTAGTTAGTGTTGTCATCGTCAACTTACTAAGTGAAACAAGGATGATAACACTTTGGATCACTACCATACTCATCTTTTTCCACACACCTAGATACTTGAGTTTCCCTCTTTGTGCCCAAACAATATCCAAATTCTATCAAATACCATTTACACATAAAAATACCAGTTTTGGTAATACACACTCCAAATAGTATATAAACATGTTTTAACCCTTTCTGTAACTAAAAAAACCATTTAAATTTTTCATAATACTATTCCAATAAGTTTAACAAATATTTTCATAAGAAATACATTTAAAAACCTTCATTGAAAGCCAATTTCAACCAATGACACACAAAAAAATAATTGTATGCCCCAAAACCACTTAATTAAACCATTCACTGAACAAAAAAATAACCCCAAAATAATACAACATTGAATACACATTAAAGACACTCATTTTTTCAAAAAAAGGATACTTTAAAATCAACTGCATACTCTATTCTACAAAAATGGTTTTCACACAAAGAAAAATAGAAAATCAAAAATCAAAAATTTAATTCAAGTAAATCTATCTCTTCAAATAATGATTACACATGGAGTCACCAAACATATATGTCAAAAAACCTCAAATCCTTGCGTGAAACTTCAACAACACCACCACCACACCACAAAGGAGTTAAAAAGAATCTAAATCCACAATATTATACCGATAAACCAAAAATCAAACCCAAAGAATGAATCCCTAGTTTTTGGACATTTGGAACATCTAGGAGGTGGGAAAATCCTAAGGAAAAGGAACAAAACAAAATTGTAAATCACTTACATGATGATCATTGATGTTTTTTCACCAATATCCCCTAAAAAAATGGGTTCCAAGAGAGGTTGAGGGTGCATGGGAGACATCCATAGATTTTAGATTTGAATGGGGGAGGAAATGAGTGGAGTGGGTTTAATTATAGAAGGGAAAAGTTTTAATTACCATATAATTTTAATGAGTTGGACATATATTCATGGTTTTCCTACACAGTTTGGTAAACCGTGCACACAAACTGTGTTTCCATCTCTATCCACTCAAAACAAGTACAAATTCATCCAAATTCATGGTGGGATAGGGGGAAACTGAGGAGGAAATTTAGGAAAATAATTGAAGGGAAAATTACATTAAATGAAATATATGGGTTTGACAATTCTCCCCATAATGAAAACATTTGGCCCTATAAAGTCATCTTGAATATTGATCGGAAAACAAGAATGGGTACTATTGATCATCCCACAACATCCAATCCCGTATCATCTGTAGATCATCCACATGTTTCCAAAAGATTTGAATGAGTATAATAGACTTCCCCCAATGCATGTTCTCTTGGGAATCCAATATTCACTTCATTTTTTCCAACACTTATTAATCAGGATCTATCTCCAAGACTTCCCAATTGAACATGTGAGAGAGATCTAGATTGTACTTCTTTAATTGGGATACATGGAATATGTCAGGAGTAGTTGTCAATTGAGAGGGAATAACTAACCTATATTCCACCTTTCTAATGCACTCGGTGATCTCAAAATGTTAGACATACCTCGGTGTTAGATTTCTTTGCTTTCCCAAATTTTGATGACCTAATTGAGGGGCCACCTTCTAGAATACCCAATCACCAACAAAAAACTATTGATCACGATGCCTCTAGTCAGAATAGGATTTTTGGAACATGTATATGGTCATCATCACTTCTAGATCTACTTGACCTTCTAAGAAGTCTCTTCCACCAGGCTCTGCCCCAACAACGAGGTCTTACCAACCTCATCCCAACATAGGGGGGACCTAAAAGGACAACCATAGAGTGCCGCAAAATGATCCAATAGAATCAAGGATTTCTTATTTTTACTATAATAAAACTCAACCAATCCCAAATGGGTTTTCCATGAACAATCGAATTCAATGACACATACACAGAGCATGTCTTATAGAATATTATTTTCCCGCTCTTTCTAACCATCCATCAGAGGATGGTATGTCCTGATCATCTTAATCTGTGACACCAAATCATTCTAAAGGCCTTCCTAAAACAGATTGGTGAAGCGGGGGTCTCTAACTAACCCAACTTTGGATGAAACATCATTAAGACTTATTACATCCTTAATATAAAATCATCCCAACTCATCCACTTTGTTTGTATCTCTAATCAGAATAAAGTGGGTTGATATGGTCAGACAATCAATCAATACCCAAATGGAAGTCTTACCTTGAGGTGTATGAGTTAATCCAATGAGGAAGTCCATAATGACCTTGTCCCACATTCATATATAAATTGGTAATGACTGTAGAAAACTAGAGGGCCTTTGATGCTCTTCTTTTACCTGTTAACATGTATAGAATCTCGATAGGAAATCAGTTATATCATCCCTCATACCTGTCCAATAGAACTACTGGCAGACATCATATTATATTTTGGTCACTCTAGGATGAATGGGAATTGGGACTAGTGGCTATACTGTATCACCACCTTCCTCATAGAAAATTGTACCATTGAAAAACCCATGAAGAATAATATTTCCTCAAGATACAATGACCAATCAGAAGTCATCTCCCCACCATGATGTAACTTCATTGACTGCTGACATATCCTTTCACCGGGATGCTCCTACTGAATAAACTCTAAAGGAGTAGGAGTCAACTGGACGCTTTCCAAGAACACACCTCCGCTATAATCCTTGGTCTCCACGTGCATCTAAGAAAATAGCCCCATCATAGTCCACTCATCATTGGACTTACTCAAATCCTACAATGTTATTCTTCTGATCATGGAATTATCCACCACATTACCCTTACTTGGGGTATAAATGTTATCGAAGTCAAACCCCTATAGATAATTGATCCAATATTGCTACCTCAGATTAATATCCTTCTGTATGAAAATGTAGTCTGTAATATTATGATCAGATTAAACCAAAAACTTCTCCCCAAAGTGGTAGTGAAACCATGTATTCAAATCATGCACCATCGTTGGTAACTTCAAGACATGGGTCATGTAATTCCTTTCATTTGGTTGGAGTTGGTGAGAACCATACACCACCACCTAATAACTATGTATAGACACATACCCAAGAGCCATACCTAAAGAATCACAATACACCACATATCCCTTTCCAAATTCCATCAATATCAACATGGGGGAAGTATTCAACCACCTCTTAAACTCCTCCAAGGATTCCTCACATTCAAGGACCCATTCAAAAAACACCCCATTTCATGGTGAGTGCATTCATGGGAAAATAATGAAAATAGTAATCCTGAAAAAACCACCTATAATAAGTCTCCACGCTAAGAAAACTCTTAATCTCGAACATATTACTCAACTTCTCCCAGGACATAACTGCATTTATCTTCTCGGGGTCCACTGACACCCCATGATCTGAGACCACATAGCCTAGAAACTTCACTCCCCTAATTTAGAAAATTAACTTGATAAACATTTAGTAGTGGCGATGTTCCCAGAGAGTGACCAATATGATATGTAAATGAAGATCATGCTCTTCCTCAGATCCATAGTAAACAAGGAAGTCATCTATGAATACTAAGATTAAGGATTCTAGATACTAGTGGAACACCCTATTCATGAGTTCCATAAATACCTCGAGATCAAATTTTAATCCAAAGGGAATAAACAAGTACTCAAAGTTGACATACCTTCTTCATAATTCTATCTTCAGGATATCCGCCTCTCTCACCCTGACTTGGTGGTAAACTGAACGTATGTCTTTATTATAAAACAAATTTTCCCCTTCAACTGATCAACTATGTCATCTATACAAGGAAAATGATAGTTAGTGTTGATGGTTAAATTATTCAAATTTTGGTAATCGATTCACAACCAAATGGATATCTTGGACTTATTCACAAAAAGAAGAGGAGTGCCTCAAAGAGAGACGCTCTGGAATATGAATCCTTTTGGATTCCAAATATTCCAACTGTATAATTAATTCCATCAACTTGTTAAGGGCCATACGATATGAGGGAGTAGATGTCAACTATTTTTACAGTGAAAAATCAATCAAGAATTCTATGTCTTTCCATGGAAGAAGCGTGAAAATTCATCTGAAAATTCCCTCTGCGAACTCATCTACCACATAAGGCAATCCAACCTCAGGATCACAAGAATTGTCCTCTAGCACAAGTGATGATAACAAGAATAAAAGATTTTTTAATTCTAGGAGAACATGTCTTGAACAACCCAACGAAAAATACCATTCCCCCAGGAAAACCTGAGAACTCACATCATGTGACATTAAACTCCCTCAACTCCTATAATAATAAATATATGATTAAAAGTGAACTAGCCGATATATGTCAAGGATTAGGACAAAAAGATCCATAACCAAAACTAGAAGTTCCCACAATATTTCAACCCCAGACATTGTAAGAAGACATGGGAGGAACCAAGGACCTTGATCATTCATCTTAACCAAGGAAATCGCCAACTCCATCGCAAAAGTTTGCATCTTTGTTTGAAAATTAAGAAGGTTCACAATATGTGAAGAGATAAATGGAACAAAAGCACCAATATTAAAAATAATGCTAGCTATAGAAGATACAATCAAAGTGGTAACTCAAACTGTCTAAGGCCATACATATAACCGTGTCGGTGCCTAATCTAGCATGAGAGGATTCCATGAATCTTCCTGATAATGACCACTCACATGTGGCTCTGCCCTGAACTTCCTCTTCATAGAAGATGATCTGTTCCTACTACCATGGCCACCAAATCGATATCCCCCATCCTCAATGGATCTAACTAAACTGAATCTTCCCTATAACCCACAAATCATGCCGTAATCTATAGTTGACATGAAAATTTTCAAAATCCCTGCATGTTTCCCACATATCCACACTGATAACAAGGCTTTGGAAGAGATGTACATGATTTTTGAGTGATCTCTAGCCTCCCGCACTGTTGGAACACAATTAACCTCACATCAAAATAAATAGATGATAACTATGTAAAATGATGTCCAAAACTACCACCTCCATTCATTCCATGCTCATCTCACTGCCTTTTTTTCCAAGATGAGCTACCACTGCCCAAAGAAGAAACCACTCTAGAAAACACAATGTTTTTTTATGATCAATCTTGATTGTACAAGCTCGGTAGACCACCCCAGAATAAGTTCCCAGCTTAGAGAAGATGTCCAAAGAGTAAATTTATGTCTCCGACCTCTTCTTAGACATCAGAACATTCAATGACTCATTAGAAACAGTCTCAGTTCCTTAAACACTGGCTCAACAAAATAGTTAGCATATTCCATCACTGACAGATCTTCTTAAAAAAGATTCATAAACTCCCAGGATCTGGCATAGGTCTGAAAATGAGTGACATATTGATAGTTGATGATGGCCATGAGAACAATCCATCTCATCCGCTCCTGATTTCGATCATGAAGTACTAATTCACACCACTAGGAATTGAGAACCTCTAGCCTAAATGAAGCACATTTTACCCTAACCTTCTCAAGTGTCTCCAGGAACTCGAACATACACTCTATCTTCTCGACCAATTCCTTTTCTAATTAAGGCTATGAGATACCTCGGAATGAATGGTGTTTATTCTTCAGGTACTCATGGGAATTATCCTTCCTATGAACACACTCATCTTCTCTAGATGGAGAATGAGCAAAAGACAGTCCTTTCCATGGAAGTTGTAAAGCTTCGTCCATTGCTTCTACTAGCCTCTGATCAATCGGTGAGGGGGAACTCTCTATGGATTCCTCCCATGGGTGTGTGGGAGGTCTTTGTGAAGAAAAGTTGCTAAAAATCAACAATCACAATGGTAAAAGAGTATTACAATAGTTATGAAAATTTTAAGTAATAAAATTAAATATAAATAAATCAAAATAATCATAATAATATAATAAACAATTACAAAAAATCACACCCAATGTCTATGTGTAGTCTACAGCCCGCACTTCCCACATAGAAGAGAAGTTACACAAACAATACTAACATCCCATAGAAACTCAGATTCATTTTGAGATGTACTTTCCAGGCAACCTAATCCCAACTACAACTATGATCCCTGAAAGTCCGATCTCATGTCTAATCAGACTCATCCCAAATAATATGACCTAAATATCATAACCTTGCTCTGTTACCATTTTGTCACGAACTATATCTGGTTTCCATAAAAAACGGCATCCAACCCACGTCATGACAATTCCAGAAAGGCGTTCCATATCCTATGGGCTGGCACATGTGGTAACGTATAATGAATAAGTTTTTTTGTAATTATTTACCTAAGAAAAAATTCATTAAACAAACATAAACAATAAATAAATTTTATCTAAAAATTTAGTACAAAAAAGCATTTTATAAAATTACTAACTGAAATACATGGTTTTAGATGAAACCCAAGAGGTAAAAAACATAAAAATAGATATAACTACAACTCTATAACCACCACATAGTGAGGGTCCATCATTCCCAAGCCTTCTCCAAAACACTATATCAAGGATGGAAGCTAACAACCCAAACCACCATCTCCAAATACCATTCAATTACCTGTGTCAAACATAACAAATTTTACTTACATAAAAATTTCTATGCAGGGTGTGATCCTAATATCAATAAGATTCCACCCAAAAATATTATATTTGGTAAACATTATAAGATAAAATTCATGAAATTTTTTATAAAAAAGTAATGGTAGCAACAATTTCTAAAAGGGTTAAAATTTTAAATGAAATAGTTTTCAAGGTAAATATTTTAAGAATGAACAATTTTAAATAAAACAGTCATGCTAGTAAATTTTCTATCCAAACACACCACATTACAATGGTAAGTAAAAAACATTCCATGAGCGCTACTCACGGAAAGACCCGAAGCACTAGCTAGTTGCATGCCCTACACACCTCGTATCGTGGTGTAAAAGAAACCATAATTTCTATCCTTCTCAAGAATGAGACACTATAAAGGAAATACCCAATGTCCTAGTGGTCCCCAACACTAAATGTTTATTTAGTGTTATCATCATCAACTTGCTATGTGAATCTGGGACAATACCTCTCTGGATCACCAGCAATCTAGTTCTTGTCCACCCACAAATATACCTAAGTTTCCCTCATTGTGCTCAAACAATTTCAACAAGAAATAAAATACCATTTACACATAAATATACCAATTCTATTCATACACACTCTAAAAAATTTATAAATCTATTTTCACCATTTTTGTAACTCAACAAACCATTTAAAATTGTAAAAAAACAATTTCAAGAATTTTAACACATATTTTCAATTGAAATCCATTTTAAAACCCTATTATAATGCCAATGCACACCAATGTCACACCAAACCATAATTTTAATCCTCATAAACAATCAATAAATCCATCCCCTAAACCAAAAAACAACCCCCAAATAAAAATACATGGAATACATATTAAAAACACTCATTTTTACTCCGAAATGCTACGTTAATATCAATCGAATAATCTATACTAAAAAAGATGTTTTTCACACCATGCACAATGGAAGAGGAACATGCAAAAATTTTAAATCAAGAATCGATAAATCCTAAATGAATTATTACATGTGGAATCAACTACCATATATGTAGAAACAATAAAATTCTTGTGTGAAACATGAACCTCACCACCACCACACCACATGTGACTGAGATTGAACCTAAAGCCACAGGATTGGACCAAGAAACCGAAAATCAAAACATAGGTACAAATACAATGTTTATGGAAATTTTTATCTTTGAGGAGGGATGAAATCATAAGGAAAAGTAGGAAAACAAATGTTCAAATCACTTACTTGAGGATCCTTCATGTTTTTCCACAAAAACCCCATAATAAACGAGTTCCAAGAGAGGTTGACGGAGTTCCAGAGACTTCCATGGTTGCTAGGGTATAATGGGGGAAGAAATTGGTGGATTAGGTTTAATTTAGGATGGTAAAATTTTAATATCTATATATTTTGAATGAGATAGATAGTTGTGCATGGTTTTCCTACACAGTTTGATAAACCATGCACAAAAATCATGCGCCCAGCTCTTTCCACTCAAAACAAGTCAAACTTATTCAAAATTAAATGGTACTAGGGGAAAACTATGGGGGCTGTTTTTTCAAGAATAGAATGGAAAAAGTACCTTAAAATAAAGATATGGATGTGAGAGTGATTTTTACCACACTTTTCACAATGTGGAAACTATAATTTTTTAGCATCATATTTTATTTATTGATTCTTAATCATTTTATTCCATCTAGAGATATTATTTTAATTTCTATCAATGTAAACATGATCATTATTAAACATAATTTCTACCCTCTCATCACATAAGAAAATTATATAAAATATTTTTAAATTTATAAGAGGATAATGATATTAAATATATTACCTTCAATTCTAAGTAAAAAAAATTTATTTTTCTATCAAGATCTTCTATAATATTTGGAGTGTACCTTGCCAATCGCATGGTGTTTGATTTATAAACGAACACTGAATCCTCATCCTTTTTTTCAATTCCAGGAATTTCATTCCATACTAATTCTAACCATCATAGGAAAATATTTTTCTTGAAAAATATTTTTCAAATTTTTCCCATTCCGAGGGATCAATCTCGTCACTGTCCTTGATATCCTTGCTCATTTTCCACTATTGGACAACTTCACCTTAGAAAATATAAAAGGAATGACTAACTATTTGATTATCTCAACACCCCATAACATAAAATATATTTTCAAGGATATTAATCCATCATACATTCTCTACTGGTTTAGAAGATACGCTGAATATATGATGACATTACCTTATAAAAATTTCCACTATCATAATGTTTCTTTCAAGTAGCTTTGGTTATCCACTTTCATTTATTCCACCACATTTTATACACTACATAAACTGATCAATTGCTATAAAAAACAATTCAGTTCCAATTCCTACTATAAAAGGTTGTGTAAATGGAAATATATCATCCTATTAATGGATTTATACTTATGCTTCTCTGTTTCTTCTATGGATAAAAATTATGAACAGACATATCATAGATAAACCAACATGATAATATTAAATTTATATATCACTTCAAAATAAATATAACGTTAAAATAATGTATGGTATTATATGAACATCATTTTATCCCATAAATTTATCTAAACTATTCTCTAATACCAACTATAAAGACTCAGCCTTAAACATTACATGATCTAGTAAATTACATTATAATTTACTTCTTTACATTCCCAGTGATCTTTTTAGTTTTGGGTTTTTGAATGTTATATCATATTTAATACATTTTAGACAACAAGAATACAAAATGGGTTTTACTAAATTAATTAATTTTTTCATAATAAAAATGTTTTTAATAAAAAAACATGAAATCTATTCATGAATACTCTTCACAAAATTCATCGTGGATTCTATTTTTCTCTTAATTATCCTTAAAACATGTGAAAAAATTTTAAAGCATTGGATCAGAAGAGAAGATTACACTAAGGGATGTAATAATAAAGATATATGTTGATAGAAAATGGATACTTATAAACATATGAAATAATTTACACAAAGGTATACTTCTCACCTGATAAGTATCATATGGTTAATTTGTGAAAACATGATAATCCCATAAAATATAAAAAACATAAATAATAACATAAAGGTGTCATGGGGAATTACATACATAATAATATAAACTAAATGGATAAAAAATGATTTTTAACCCTCATGAATACATCAAACTATAACAGTCAAAGTTACCATACAATGTAACTTTGACGACTACCTTTGGGTGTAACCATCCCTGTTACAATTAGAGTAACCATATGGTCAAAGTCCAACTTAAAAATAACCAATAATTTGCAGGGAGATATATGTACTAAACGTATTCATAAATAATTACCAATAAATATAACATAATCGTAAAACAAGAATACTTACATCTTATAAATCATTCGGTTTAGAAAAATAAAGTGAATTAAAATATTATTTTTAAATAATAATCCCTTGAAAATATGAGATAATTAATGTGAGAATTATTAGAATAGAAGTAATATGTGTATAAACTATAAATACACATTACATAATAAACCTTAATTACACAAATAATATTAGTACCATATAATTAGTGAAGTATACGGTTAACCCATTGAATGGAAATTAGGTTAAGAATTCTCTTACCTTGGGTTTTCCTTACTTAAAGAGTGTTCTAACATATTTTATAGTGCTATAAATAATTTCATTAATATATTAAAAAACAATAATAATATTTAAAATTACTTATATTATATTCTCATCAAATCATCCAACCCATTTATTAATAATATTTTTTTCTTTTAATTTTTTTCGGTGTATTTGTTTCATGGTTTCTATGGTTTTTTCATTATTAGTTTTCTTATTGGAGGGGAGAAAAACACCAGAATTGATATTAAATTTTGTTAAATAAATTAAGAATATTAAATGATCATACATGTCATTATGGTTATAATGTATGAGTATGAATCATTAGATAAAACAATAGTGATGAGCCTTAATTTATTTTGGTGAATTTTGATCATTATGATCCACTTTTGTTTTATTAATTAATTTTTTAAAAAACACCTTATAGAACATAATATAACATATAATCTGTATAATAAAATATTATTTAAGAATATTAATTGTTTTATGACCATCATTGAATGTGGAAATGGAAAATAAAAATACATCATCCATGATGTTAGTAAATCGACACATCACAGATGGAGTTATTATTTCATAAAGAAAACGGAGTGGAGAAGAAGTATGATGATAAAATTTATCCATAAAATTGATAAAATAATTGTATATATACGATAATATATTTTTCATGCCTCTTCGATAATGGGTGGTGAAGAGAGTATATGAAAAGAAAAATAGATAAAATAAAAATAAAAGAAAATGAAAGAGGATTTTTACCTCTTGAATTATCCTCCTTGAGAACCCCCTTAAGGCTGTTGATTTTAGATTTTGGGGGAAAGAAGAAGGTATTATACTTGGTTAATAGGCTTGTTAAGGGATGTGGGATTAAATTAATCAATATATTATTCTTTGAGGTGTGAGGAGAAGAGGTAGTGATGGGTGGTATTTATAGTGGAAGAGATGGGTATTTTCTTATTATTTTATTCATTAGTTTATTAATTTCGATCAAGACTATTAATTTTTTGATAATTATCCTAATATATTTTAAACTAATGAATGGAATATTGATATTATGGTTCTTACGTCATTCATGACTCATGAAATATTTTATTTATCTTATATTGTATAAATACTATAAATTACAATATTTTACTATTCACCAAAAAATCAAGCAGATTAAAATAATCCAGAAAATTTACCCCATCCATTTCTCAATGTTCATAATTAAAAATGTATTTGATTTTTGAATTATTTGTTTCTGAATAGGAGAAATATAATATTTAATTATAATCTTAATTTATTCAAAAAATATGAATTTTGAAATTATAAAAAAATTATAACTATTTAAAAAAATAATTAAAGTCTCGTAAATTTTATTACAATAATAAAACAAAAAAATAAAAATTTATGAGTCTATTTTATGAAAATAATTTTTTTTAATTAATTAAATTTATAAAAAAATGTAATTAAATAATTATGACTTACAGAAATACCAACACTTAATATATAAATTTTAAAACATTTATTTACTTATTACCTGTTATAAATATGTTATTATTATTCATATATGATAAAAAAATTATTTATACTCTTATAGGTGTTGTTACTATTCAATTAGACAAATTATTATTCATAAAGGTGTAGTTACTATTCCATCTATATAAATTACATGATTTCTATAAATATAACATACATTATTATAAATTTATAATTAATTTAACTATTAAACTCTATAATGAAAAGAAATTATTTTCTATGTACCTAGTTTGTTACATCTATTGTGTGAAATTTTAGGAGATATGAATGATATGATAAAAAAACAGTTATTATTGGTGCAATCATTTAAAATGAGGAAACTAAGAGGAAAATTTTATATATGTTCTATGTAATGAAATTATAAGAAATATTTCCTCTTTATAATAAATTGAAATTATCATATATAACACTAATAGAAATAAAATATTCTCATTATTCTAATTTTATAATGATATTACAACTAAACCTGCTTTTGATCGTCGATTAATCAAGGTAGGTTCATGTTTAGGTCAATTTAACCACATACATGAACAATAGTATGTGTTTATATATTGAATGAATATAAGACATTATTTACTAATAGAATATTAAAAATTATTCAATTTTTTTTTGTTTTGGTTAGGTTATATCGACATTTTACTCAATAGTTAATAAAACTCCTTTATTTCATTAAGAATCTCTAAAACATGATCAGTACCGATTTCATATCCATGGTTTGTAATAAAAACTACCACAAAATGAAATTATAACCATTATAAATATCAAGAAACATATAATACCACACCTATAAATATATTTTAATTATTATATTTGTAAAAATATTGAATATCAATACTATGTTTATGAAACTATTTCGAAGTGGTAAATATTAAATACACTTGATGTTTAAAATAGTTAAAAACTAACTAAAATTTATAAGTATAAAATGATTATAAATTAGGATTATAGATGTTTATATTTATTAATAATTTTCTTATGTATTTATTTAATGAAAATAATTTAATTAATCCATATATTTGGTGAATGTGCACAATGAATCAAGACAGAGGTAAGGTATTTTGTCTCAAATTCTACTCTTTGAGACATGTTGGGTATAAGGCACTTAATTTCATTCATGTGGTGTATATACTTCTTATTTGAGATATCATTTCTTAAATTATCTTTTAATCATATTATTTTCTATTCAATAACAATACCTTTCATTCATGGGGTTTTTATAAAAATATTACTCAAGCTGAGAAATTTTTCACTGCCTCAATTCTGATTCTTTGAGACTAGATAAATGTTATGAACCATGTTTAACAAGTTTATTGATCTATTGATTTATTATATCCTTTAATGGTATATACATTATTTAATTGTAGTTAATTTGATACATTAAGTTAAACAATTTTCATTTCATCAAATTTCTTTTGACTCTGTTGTTTCCCCAGTCATAAGTATTTTTGGTAATTCCATTTTCATTTGTTAAGTTATTATCATTAACTTGAACTTATTTTAAATATTATTGGCAAATTATTCCCATTTACTAGGTTATGTGGTATTCTACCATTATTTACATCTTGAACACATAAACCATATTTCAATTTTTTCATTCTTCTTGGAGTATATTTCCCATAAAAGGATTGTATCTTCACACAAGGACTTACTAATATTTTATTGATTTATAACATTAAAAACTCCATTACTGTGAGTTTAGTATTATCAATATTCATGTTTTATTTTATTTTCATGGATATGTAATTATGTCTATTTAATTTGATTATTATATTATTTAGATTCTTTATTCCTTCTATATTGTGTATACCAGGCTCTTGTCATTGCCAGCTTCAGTTATATGTTTCCCTTATCAAGCCTTTCCCATGTTTATGTTTCAATTTCCCCAGCTTATGGAGAAAACTATTACAAATTAATTTTATAATTATCTCGCTTGTATGGATAATTTATGGGAGATTTTAAAGCATATTATAGATTATTAAACTTCTTATATAATGAGAAAATAACATTAGTTTAGACCGAAAATGTATTTAATAGTTTATATTTTTCCCTCATTCTCTATATCAATAAAAGTAAAATTTCTTAGGAATGTATATAAGAAAATATTTAATTATTTTTTGTAATTATGGAAGATTTGTATCCAATATTTTAGAGCTAGTATTAATGTACATATAAAATGTATGCATTTATAGAACTAAATCTGGGAGAACAAGTATGGGTTGTCACAAGGTGGTTGTGATTAGAGAATAATTTTTTATACAATTATCACTAAAATATCACTACTACTTTTTATGTATAAGAATCTATATATAAGGGTTTTTTTAATGACCAAAATCTATAAATTTAATATTTATTTTTTTAATTCCATTTATTTTTTCTGTTAAATTTTTAGACTAGTAGATAATAAATTTTAGTGATAAAATTTATGGATAAGAAGAATACTGAAAATGGTACTGGTGTAAAAGTTTTAAAGTAACCATTTAGTGGGGTAAAAATTAAATGTTTATATCTGATGATTATTTCAACTTGTTATTACTTGGTAATGAGTTCTTGATTGACCTATCTTACTTCCACTATATAATCATGAATGATTAATTTTAACAATATAGTATAATATTTATTTTACCTCAAAATTTTAAAACGTTTATCCAATTTTTTCAACCATGTTTTTCAATTTATCATATTATTATATAAATTTATTGTCCCAATCCTCCCACAGCATCTATTAATATTTAACTTATGTTTCATGATTTCTTGAAGGTGGTCACTCCGATAATCTTGTTCCATGCTTTTTTATAATTCCCTAGGATATTGTATTTGGTGTGTCTATAGTAATATATACTTTATTATATCAAAATTTCATATATTGTTCTTGTTACAATGAAAAAACTATAATTTACCAAATTTTGGGTTTTATAATTCAATTTTTTATATGGGTTTTCTCTCAACAAGATGTTGTGGCATATCATGTCTGAAAATCAATAGGTAAGGAATCCTTTCCTCTCTTTTAAAATTTTCCCCTATGGAAGTTGTTTTAATTTTTTTTTTCATAGTATTATTAGTATAAAAAGTATTATGATGCATGCCATACCATTTTCTAAAATATGTTCTTGGTTGTAATTATTTAATCAATAGTCACCCCATCTTTTTATCTCAAATTATCATAGTGATGTGTTTAGGAATGGCCCTTTGTAGAGTTATATTATTCCTATAATTAATTTTCCATAAATGTTTTTAGTTTTCTTTAATTTTCTCTAACCAATATATAATGTGTATTTGATGGTTTTTATTTATACTAGTTTTATATTATTGATTACATAACATGGATTATATTTTTTCTGGATTAAAATATATATCTTATTAGTATTTGAACATAAATCCATTCCCTCATAAAATATATATTAAATACATGTTACTATATCATTTTATAAATATTGGGAGATTAAGGTTATTATTTTATCTTGATTACATCCTTTCATCATATTATTGATAATGGTTTTTAGTAAATTATACGGTCACCCCAATAATATGTACAATTATTTTATAGCATAATAATGATGGAATAACATATATATTTTATGGTATATTATTTATATATATATAAAGTCCATGATTAAAAGAATGTGGTTAATATTATATATAGATACTATACATGGTTATGTGTACATTTTATATACATGGATATGTGGAATAATAAGATGTTTATTGGGTGCACAAAGTAATTTTTTGGTTTGGAATTAGGGTGACCTAAGTCTCGCATATAAAATTTGGTTTCCTCATCTCAATATGGATGTATCTATTTCACTTGATCAGTGATATTCATAAATTCAATGTTTCATATGTTCCACCCACATAAATTTAAAGCATGGATCAAAGAAATCATTGTTGGGTTCCTTGGTGTCTCATCCAGAACCTATAAATGAATACATGATAGATTTTTATTTCTTTAATTTCAGAAAAAAAATTATTATTTTTTAGTAAAATGTAATAATAGTCTACCCAATTTATTATTTCACTATATCTATAAAATTTTATGACAAATGGATAGTGGTGGAGCCATGAATACCGGTTTGGTAAGATATACCCTCACTGTAAAAGTCTCCCTCTCGGTTGTATTTAAATATTGATAAATTTGGATTAGGTATGGGGTTAATATGTAAATGTTAATAATACCAAGAGACCAAATCATATGAGGAAATTCAGTTATATATTTCATTGGATTGTGGAAGATGATAAGAATTATTTTTTCACCTCACTATTTACTAGGTATATTATATTTTTGTTTTTTCAATTGATGTTTTTTATATGTTATTTTATTATGGAGTCATTTATTTTGTTTTCATATGAATTATAATTAATCATGTTCAGTAGAAACAAGCTGAATCACATGATACACGGGACAAGGTTCAAGGTGACCTCTGTTATTATTATGATTATCTATAGGAGAAGCATGATCAAACTAATCCAATTGGAAAAGAATAATTAAAATCAAATTCTAGTAAGGGGAAATGCCAATAGTGGATGTTTATTAAGACATTTCCCCAAATAAAAAAATGATTAAAAAACATAGGGATGCCTATAATCTTGAATGAATAATAGTAACAAGATCACTCGTTGACTCTATGAAGGAAAACCTCGAGCCTTCAAAACAACTGATATTTGATGAACCTGTTTCACCCCTACTTTAGAGGAGGAGGATTATGATCCAAATAATGACCATGTTTATAGATATTCCTATAATATTTACAAGACATATGATCTGAGCGAAGAAATTCATGCATGGATGGATAAACAAGATGAAATTATATTCTAGAAATACAATAATGATGAACTTTCATCCGAGATGTACCTTCAAATCGGGAAACTTATATCCATCAGAATGGTTGACGAATACAATGAGAATCTTGATTTAAAATTTACAGACATTCATTGGGAATAGAATGTTCATTGTATTTTTAAACCCCGTTCTACACAAGAGGTTCATGCTTTAATATTTTTGGATGACTACACAACTAGGTTTGGGTGTGCTGTTTAAAAGATGGAAGCACGGAAGCTTAATGGCATATAAGTTTTTGAGTACATTAAAACATACATTGTATTATATAAGATGGAACCTTCCACTGATCATTTTATTATTCTACAATATTCTTGGGACAACGACGTGAAATATGATCACTTTTACACCTCTATCAATACTGGATTTCTTACATGACATCTTTTTTAACCAAACATGTATTGGTTTTCATTTAAAAATGTTGGTTTCAAGGATTTATGGTCTATTTCAGTTTGAAAATCATCCATTAATTTTACAATCACAAACCAAATGGATGCCTCCATTGGTGGCATCCTCATTGAACAATACATACCATTCGTGAGATCATGGATTGGTTGATAGTAGGTTGTTTTAGTCATTATTTTTGACATGATATTTTTCTTCTTTTTCAAGGTGTTTTTGGATTATACTCTACTAAATCTATGCTGGTGTTTTCTATTTACACCCCGTGTTTTTAATTCAAATATTTTTTTAAATATTCCTTTTTATGGAATTAATTGGGTGACCAATTCATGTCACCACTTTTATAAAAAAGTTATTCATATTATTATCCAGGTCTAATATACATTCGATTAAGTAACTATTATATTTGTTTTTGGGTTAGTTTTTATTTTGTAAAAATATTATATATGATTAGGTCTTTTTTTTCTAACTAGACAAGCTAATAACATATTTAAACACCAAAGAAGTAAAATAACTTCCTAATTCACCATAAATCATCCCTTAATGTTTAATCAAAAATATATAAATTATGAATGGTGAGAAATACCAAGGGGTTATTTAAAGAAAATTATATGATTTATTCCATGTATGTAGATGGGAGCTTCATCAAGAAATTTATAGGTCATTATTATTCCCTCTTTTTTTTTCTAATTTATTTATATTTTTCTTCAAATATGTTTTCCCTTTATTTCTCAATCAATTTATTTATTTATATAATTATGGTTTATAATTTTTTTTATTATACCATGTAAATGTAAATATTTTAGAATGAATTTTATTTTATAATTTTGTTTAGATAGGTCCACTATGTGTTCATCAATACTGGATCATTGTATCTCACCCATCCATTAACACAAATATGTTAATTCTAAATAAATATTTTTGGTGATTATTAAATGAATATTTACTTTTAAGTAAGAATTAAAATTTATAAATTAACAAAGATAAATAATATAGAACACATATCATTATTATTGTAATCTTATTAATTAATTATATAAAATTTCATAATAATGATTAATACACACCAATAAAATTATAAATATAAATATTGGATAATAAAAATAAACAAACAAAATATTTTCAATTTTTTAATTTCTATGAACATGGTCGTGTATAAATATCACACAATTGAAGAACATAGTGAAAAAATAAAAACATTTATATATGTTTGAAATTTTGTAGAAGCGGTAGATTATTTTTAATTTAAACTATGAGAATGATCATTAAAGAAAATAAAATGTATTTTTTAGATCATTTATGGGAAATGACAATTGGAATTATAACCGTTCCTTTAGAATAGTAACAGGACAATTAAATTAGTAACATAAACATTGAAATAATAAATTTACTAGTAAATAAAATTTTCAATATCGAAAATATTAAAAATAAATAAATATTTAGATTCCATAAAACGAACTTTGGAATTTGGAATCTAGAATAAATTATAAGTGTATATTTTTTTATAAAATGTATTTTAACTATTTCAAAATAATATAAAATTTTATTTTAATATTTGAATATTAAAATATCCATTGTTTTGTTTTTTTTAATAAAGTTATTTTAATTTAAGGAATTAGCATATCAAAATTATCCTAAAATGGTTTTGTGGTAAATTTCTAAATTCCTGAATTTTTGGAGAGTTGAAAATTAATTGTTTTTCAAATTATGTTAGTGTTATTACATGATAATATTGTAAAAATGACCTAATAAATTATAAAATAGATTTTTAAACACAAAATGATTTTTATGCTATACAATTTATTTATAAAAAATTTAATTTTAAAACATAACAAGTAATATATAAATCTTAAAAGGATAAAATATCCAATTAAAAAAATTATTCTTTTTTTTTCTTCCTTTGATTTCCATAAACAAATAAATTTGTATTTTAGTGCATAATTTTTTTGGAAGTATATATTTTTTATTAAATACAATACATATTCATATAGAAAACCTATATTGCAAGAAATAATCCTTGAATAGAAATTTATTCATTATTTTAACCAAATATACATCTCTACGTAATATATAAATACCGCTTCCCACCCAAATTAAAAAATACATTTCAAATAAATCCCATTTCAAGAAGTTTGAAATATAATATACTAATAATTCTTGGATCATAGAGATGTTATGGTAAAAACCCACCCAAATCCTTCAACTCATAAAGGGTTTTTTTGCAAAAGATAAACCTCAAGGATGAGGTAACCATTCCCATTACACTATTCTACTATTTCTATACTATATTCTATTAAAATCCTCTGAAATTTAGTATTTTATATAAAAACATTAAATAAATTATATCATATTCTTCGATAGTTAAGATAATCTATTTATAATATATAAATTATCTATCAACCTTGTATTGATGTGTCTCGTACATGGTGGCTTTACCAAACAATGAGAACCTTTTCAATTCATTGTTTATCACCACTATTATACAGGGTTAATATTTATTATATAACTATATATTTTTGTTATTATTATGGTAATATATAGTTATATTAAAACATTGAAAATATATATGTATTATCTATCTCTCCCTCTTAGATAATTAATCATTAATGATCAGTTTCCACCAACAAGGATGTTTACAATTATATAATGTTTCGCGCGGAATCCGGGGATGACCTCCTGGACGGGAGATTCAAATGTTCCGATCGGTTTCTAACGGGTTTGTTCGTAGAACCGGAAACATCCAATGATTCCACATCCGTTTGGACCTACTTTCCAAAGGCAGGCGCTCATTAGCTTGTGGGCTAATGAGGCTTAGGAATTTGAATTGGTCGAGAGGATGGGAGGTCGGACTCATCACACCTTTTTGAGGGGAATTATTGTCTACTCCGGGACTCTCTTTATAGATTTAAGTTAAGTTCGTGAATCCTTATTACATTACCAAGTATAAAATGAGCTTTCCTTTAGTTTTAACAATCAATGATTAAATATGCAAGAAATTTAGAGAATCTTTTATATGTATTCGAGGTTCTTCATCAATATAGAATCATCTATATTTGTTTAGAGATTCTTAGTCAATGGTATCCTTCAAAACATTTATATAAAAGTCTCTTGGTCATTTTGATGACCAGGCTGGTTTTAAAGCCACTCAGCGGGGCACTTGAAGTTTATCGTCATTCAGAAGGACAGAGATTATTTCAATGTTGGGATCGAACCCATGAATGGGCTACCTACGTATCCTTTGTTTTGAAAAAGGAATCAGAACCCACGTAGTTCGAGGAATGGGATATGATGTTTTATGATTGATGGCTCAAAGATGAATGTCATAATTACTTTTACACTCTAAGCTCACGTGAGTCATGCTCGGTGTGAGAAACAAGAGGTATTGGTAAAATTTAGACAATTGTGCCGTAAAAAGATTCAATCATAAGAATTTGTTTTGGGGCTTATGTATAGATGACTGACCAGATAGGCGAAGGTTTAGGATTTACTTTTAGGGAGAAAATCCAAGAACAGGGTCCACAAAGTTATATGTGCTTCATGGAGATTTGAATACTCTAATCTTGGGGCTTACTCCTAAGGAGGATGCCCAAGTTAGGAGGGGACTTATGATTGGGTTTTATTCCTGAAAAGGAAACCCAAATCAAAGATAATTTGTGACTGGTTAAGAGAAATTTTAAGAGACTTGGGGCTTACTCTTAAGAAGGATGCCCAAGATTTATGACTAGGACTTATTCCTGAGAAGGAAGCCTAGGTTAGGGGACTTGGGGCTTACTCCTGAAAAGGAAGCCCAAGGTTATGACTGAGTCTTATTCCTGAAAAGGAGACCCAGGTTAGGGATTAAGGTTTGGGGCTTACTCCTGAGGAGGATGCCCAAGATTAAAGGACTTGATTGGGGCTTATTCTTAAGAAAGATGCCCAAGATTTATGACTAGGACTTATTCCTGAGAAGGAAGCCTAGGTTAGGGGACTTGGGGCTTACTCCTGAAAAGGAAGCCCAAGGTTATGACTGAGTCTTATTCCTGAAAAGGAGACCCAGGTTAGGATTCTCTCATTTTAAAGGATGAGGTTGAAATGAATGAACTCTCAATCTTTGGTGACATAAAGATGTTTAAATCACTGGGTGTTGAGAGGTATTTCACAGAATTCCTTTCAGATAAGGATGTCAAATCAAGAAATCATGCCATAAATGGCTTTTGAAGAGTATCTTGAAGACTGAATCTTGAATAGGAAGGGTGAAATGGCTTAAGAGGGGTAAAGATGGGCAAGATGGGCACCCAAAAAGCTAGGGGCGCGCAAGTCTTGAAAGGCACGCAAGTCCTGCGGCGGCGCGCAAGTATTGGTCGCGCAAGTATACTTGCGCGACATGAGGGGTACTTGCGCGATTTTCAACCAGTATTGAAATACTTGAGCGACTCTTTATTAAACCCTTCACCATCCTCTTGAGGTTCTTCCAGAAGAGAGACGCGCAAGTTATATTGAAGGAATTAAGTAGGCGCGCAAGTGTTTGATAGGTTTCAACACTTAGGCCTTCCTTTTTCTCTTTAGATCTTCCGTTCTAGGTAAGAAATTACCTTAGAAGTGTTCCGGAAGCTTTGAGAAGAGACTTGGGCGTCGGGAGCTTCAATCCGAGTTTCTGAAAAAATATCCTCTCGAATGGGGGGCCCACAGGGTCTATTTATAGGCAAAAGAAGACCCCGGGCGGTTACTGGGCGGTTACCAGATATGTCGTGCAAGTCCCTTGCACGACCATGAGGGGTCGCGCAAGTGTTGAGGCGGCGCGCAAGTGTACATGCGCGACCAAGAGGTAACTTGCACGACCTATGGGCAATGTTCTCCTTTTCCATCCCTTTGTCGATTTTTGATGTTTCTTCAAAGGATTAATCACTTTGAGCTCAGATATTCCCTTTTCCGAACTTTAGATTCCGTGACGAAAGGAGCGTCAACAAAAGTCCCCCCTCGGAGTTGGATCCGGAAAGAAATGAGGATTTGACTCTGAGGAAGTCGAATCCCTCCAAAGGAAAAGGGAGGCGCGCAAGTCTTCAGTGCGCAGAGGGAGGCGCGCAAGTCTGCGTTGCGCAGGCCTTAAACCCTCTGGTATGGCGCGCAGATAGGCCCCCTGGCCTATAAATACACGGCTTCCGGCCGTAGATGGAATCTGAAGTTCCGGATTTCTCGAGCTCTCGCCGCGCAAGTCTTCCTCGCCGCGCAAGTCTCTTGTTTTCGTTGTTTCTTCGCTGCCGCGCTACTCTCAAGGTAATAGGGCTTGCGTGGTAATACTTGCGCGACCAAAACTTGCGCGGCACATGTACCACTTGCGCGACATCTCCATACTTGCGTGTCTTAATGCCTTAGCCATTTTTTTCAAATTCTTTCACAAATTTTATGAAAAAATAAAACCCATTTAAGAGTTTAATTTATTCAACTCCTGTGCAGATTCAATGGCTCTTAGACCTGGATTACTTGATGAACTGGCTAGCAAGCGGATAGATGATATGATGAATATCATTGGCCCTGATTACTATACTGTCAAAAACAGCACTCTTCCAGATTTGGCTAAGTATCTGAAGAAATATCATCACGACTTTCCTCACTGCACTTATCTACCTTTGTATGGTCATGGTCATCTGCAAGAAGTCATTATTCCAGAAGTAAAGAATTATCTTCCATTTTCTTGGATTCAGAATTATACCAATTTTGCTTCAGCAAATATCTCAGGCGGAGGAGTATTTCAAACTGCTGGAACAGTAGAGAAGGCTTATGTGATGCATCATAGCCCTTGCACACCAGATCTGAAAAAACATACACCTGAGCTTCAACCACATTGTCATCCTTCAATCTTCCGAGATGCTCAGATGGATCAGTCCAAAGGCTGGAAGAAAAGTTGGGATTTCCGCCCTGGGGGAGGTGTGAAGCCAACTTGGATGTGGGCATACTGGGTGCGACAGACTTGCGCAGAGTTTATTGAGGATCTGAAGAGAGCTGCAATATATGAAGCTGTTTGGGTTGGGCAGACATATATTTACAGACATGATATCTTCGTGCCAGAGATACTCAGTCACTAGAGTCCAGCGACTAATTCTTTCCACTTGACTCATGGAGAAGTAGGTATCAGTTTGTGGGATGTCCACAAGATTTCAGGAGCTCCAATCTTGGGTGATATGTATGATGAATTCATTCCTCCCAAGGTGACTTGGAATGATCCAGAGAAGACTCCTGCTTTGGCTCGAGAATTATTCAAAATCTTTCACAAGCTCAAGAGTTCAGAGACCTCATTAACTCATTTCAGAAAAGATATCCATCCGGAAGAATGGATGAATGTGTTTCTTACTGAGAAGAAAGGGATGGAGCCAAAGGAAAAAGGATCCAAGAAAAAGAAATCCAAGGATACCCGGCCCAGACGTCCTACCACTTGTCCAAAACCTGAGAAGAGAGGAGCTCCTGGCACATTCTGGCCAACTCTAGAAGCAGGAGAGTTTGAAAAATGGGGCTATGAAGTGAATCACAGAATTCCAAAGAAAACTCGTCTGGCGGGTTTCTTGGCATTGTGGCTCAGTATTTACCTCTTGTCGGTCAGGGATTCGAAGGGAGGCATTAGGCCAGGGACCTTCGTTATTGCGGCCAAGTTAGCTGAGGGAAAAATGGTTGGGTTAGCCACCCCCATTTTAGCAAAGATCCACAGGAGTTTACTTCACGTCTTCCAGGGTAAATCTCCTTTAAGAATAGTGGGACCATTCCAGGTTTTGTGGGGATGGATCGCCACTCACTTCAGGACTTACAATGTACAGAATGGATTACAAATTCCTGGAAGCTCTTTCAGACCATCAGTGCAAGCATTCTCTGGAATTGCTCCATTAGATGTCAATGGTTATGACATAAAAGTAAGACTAAGCATGTATAAGGAATTCAACTTCTTTCCTTATGGAAGTCCGCCATCTGGGCGGTTTGTTGATGATGGGAAAGCCCCTTTGGATTTGAGGGCATACATGCTAGCTTGCAGGGATGGCGTGTTAGTAGCCAGGATTGATTGAGAAATCATATGCGAGGCCTATGCTCCATATAGATTTGCACGCCAATTCAAATGTTTGCAACAGATTTTTGTATCCCCTCCAGTACATGTCAGGTTAGAGCAACATCCGATGGTTGCTCGACAACTATGGTTGCTGACATCAAGAGAGAAGACTGGGGCAGTATTTGATCTACCAGTTGAAAAAGCGGCACATTATCTGACTACATTTTATGCCGAACACTGGATAGCATCATACCCCAAAGGGATACTGAATCATCCAGTATATCAAGTGGGAAAGAGGAAGAGGACTGTAGAGAAAGAAACTCTTCCTCATGAAGGTGATGCTTCTCCTCCTGAAATAGGTTCAACAGACTCCTCCTCTAGAACTGATTCCTCAGATCATCATGATGGGGATGATGAGGCACAACCGGCAGCAAAGCGGTTTCGTGCCCGATATAATCCTCCGGACAGAGTTAAAAGACCCACTCCATCAGCTCCTGGTGAGTTATTTGATTGTAATAACTTCAATCACTGCTACTTTATAAAGTAATAAGTCTCACTTTCTTATTCTCTATCTGTAGTTGCAGGAGTTGGGAAGAAATTAAAATCAAAAATTGTAGGACCTTCCTCACAGCCTTTATATCTAAGACCAGAGGTTGTTCAGCTATGGCAGAGCTTATACTGTGATACTGAAACCGCCTGGCTGGATTTGTGTGAGGGCCTACAACTTCCTGGGATAGGATATCTTCTAGCCTCCAAAGACCTTCAATACGGAGATAACCCCAATGAAGTGCGGGCTTACATCAGAGAGCTGGAAATGCTCATATATGCCACTGATAATTCGGTTCCTATCACCAGGCGGGTGAAGGAAATGATTGATCGTGGCACCACTAAGGGGGCTGGTGGTTCTGGAGATAAGGAGTGGCAAGAGTACGTGGCTCCTGAAGATGTAAGTTTTCTTTCCTTATTTTCTTTGCAACTTGATTTCAGTTGAAGCTTTGTTACTTAAGGAAGTTATTTTCTTCATCTTGCAGCTTGCAAAGAAAGGGACCGGGGTTCCTTCGCCACAATATAGCCCTGGTGGTACCGCTATTGGGGCTGCTGCTGATTCTCCTCGCGAACCAGGCGAGATATCTCCAGGCCAGCAGGCCATGAATGAGGCACTGGACATAGCCTTTCATTCGCCAATCCAAGTGCCAATAAAGGAGACAGCTGAAACTCCAAAAAAGCAAAAGAAGCCAAGGCAACGAAGGAGGAAATCCTTAGCTAAATGTTTCATTAGCAGTGGTAAGTCCTTCGAACAATCAGGATTTTATACCCATAATCATATGGTTACTGATATTTCTGAGGATTGCAGGGGCTTCTTCAATTTCCCCCTTGAGGGAAGGGACTGATCCTTCTTCAAAGGCCGTGGAGGGTGCTGTAGAACAACCACAGACTCAAGCTGACTTGGTAGCTCCTGGAGAAGAGCTGCCATCCATTCCCAGTATCCCTCCCACTACTGAAGATGCTGTCCAGGGTCAGGGGTTGCAGGACATAAGTCAGCAAGAAGACATAGAAAATGCTCCCACTGGTGAGACTAACCAAGATTCTGAAGTATCATTGGATGAAATGATGAATCAAGGAATGACTTTTGAAGAATTTTATGATCATGCTAGATTGTCATGTGATTTAGAAGACCTTGGGCGTGAGTGTTACCCTTCTCCCAAATTTTTCTTTTAAAAGAAAATATTTCTAACCATGATGTAAAATAATATGCTGTTTCTTCCGTAGAAGCTGCTGAACTGCCAATGCCTGAAGAGGGTGTGGACACTGATGTCAACCCTATCATTGCAGAAACATTAGCTCAAGTAGAGCTAAATCCAATAAACTCTCCTGAGACCCATCTTGAAAATCCTGTTGAAACCGGGAAAGATGGGGAGAAGTCTTCTCATGTTGCTGAACCACCATTGGGTAAGGGATAACAATATTTGTGATTGTACTTTATTTGCAAGACAATCCATTCTTTTGTTATCCTTTAAGATTCAACTAAAATCTTTCAAATGATCATGTAGGGCCATCAACTGTAATGGCTAGATCCGGAGATGAGGCTTCAGCCTCTGCCCCAACGGGAAATGAAAGCGAAGAAGCCCATGTCAGAGGGGAAAGAGCAGAACGAGGCACTTCCTTAAGCATGTTAATTCCAGATTACATACCCCCTTCTGACGAAGATGTTGAATCAGATCCAGAGATGCTCAAAGCGTTCAGCATTTCACGACGTAAGGCGTGGAACAATATATGGAACATCATATCGGGGGTGCCCTTAGAAGAGCTACCATCAAAAATTTCCCGATTGTCATCCCAATTTGTTATAATGGGACTTGGTGGTTTTGGGTATGAAAAGATCCATGCTACAGTGAAACAGATTATCTTCAGGAGGGAGCAAATGCAGACAAGTCGCGAAGATTTGACCAGAGTGAAATTGTCATTCAACATAGGCGAATTTGAGGCTGCGATATCCCAGGCTGAAGCTGATTATGTTGTCAAGATGAAGGATCTGAAGCAAAAAATCAAAGAAAAGGCCGTCCAGCAGGTGCAACTCCAGCAACAGTTAGATGCTGTTACTGGGGAACTTGATCAGCTTAATGAATCATTGGATGAAACTCATATAAATGGCATGAAAGCCATTGCAGATGCTAAGAAGGCACTTCAGCAAGCTGAAAAGAGTGAAGCTGGTCAAGTGCACGAGCTTCAAGCAACTGTTGATAAGGCTCAGGATGCTATACATCAAATGAAGACTTTTGTTGACAATCTCCTGTAATTTCTTGAAAAAGAGAAGAGATTCCAATCTGTGGATGTCCTTCTAACTCTTGTGTATCAATGAAAAACACTTTTGTCTTCAATCATTTGTGCTTGAATTCTTCCATTACCTGCTTCAAATTTACTTAAGCCAATGGGCTTAGTAAGCATAGTTTTATTTTTACTAGGATTATTACAAATAACCCTACAAAATTTGAATCTTTTAACTGCTCAATATTACCTAAATCATACAAAAAAATGTATATTTAGTGAGCTGGAACTTGACTTTTATTCAGAGTTCCTTTGTCTTTTGTGTGGGCAGTTTAAAGTCATGCAAGCCGGACATAAAGGGGCTAATGTTTAAGGTCGAAATAGCTTTGACCGAAAATGGATTAAAATGGATTCAATTCCTTGACAATTTTATCTGAAAACATATTTACCATACTCAAGTATGAGGGAAAAAATGTAAACTATGGCTTAAGAATATTTGAATCTGAGGAATGATATGAAAAAGAGCTAAATAGCATTAGAAGAAGTAGTTTCCAAGAATGAAGTTACTATTATTTAACAAAACCCGTTAGGGGGTTGAAATATGCAGGGCCACCTATGGGCATTGGCTGCATAGTCAAATAAAATAGCATCTTTTGGCTGACAAGTCTGTTATGTGGACTGTTTATGCAAGGCCACCTATGGGCACGTGCTGCATAGTCAGGCAAAAGAACTCTCAGAAATTTGCTTTCCTAGTGCTAAAATCCAGTGAAAGTTTATGGAGATTCAAATTTTCTAAAGCATAGAGTTTGTTGTATGGAAAGAGGTACTTGAATATGGAAAGGATATTTCCGAACAAGAATATCGAAGAACTGGATGAATATCACTCCTACGAAGGTCTGACCCAAACGTAGGGAAGAAGAATAAACCATAGACTTGAATACTTTCAGATCATGAAAAAGGATATGGGACAAATACGTTAAGGATGGCTATTTTTGCGAATCCCTACATACTGTCGTTTAAGACAAATAAGGACAAAAGAGGCATTCTTCCCAAGAATGAAGTTACTATTATTTAACAAACCCGTTAGGGGGTTGAAAACATGCAGGGCCACCTATGGGCATTGGCTGCATGGTCAAATAAATAGCATCTCTTGGCTGACAAGTCGGTTATGTGGACTGTTTATGCAAGGCCACATATGGGCACGTGCTGCATAGTCAGGCAAAAGAATTCTCAGAAGTTTGACATTTTTGTGACTATAAGTCATGAAAAGGGTTATGAAGATCTGAAAATATTTAAGGTTAGGATTATAATACATAAAGATGGGTATTTTCCAATGTATATAGAGATACATAGGTCAATGAAAACCATAATCATGTTGTGGCTGGGTCCTGAATTGAAACTTGGACTTCACTACGTATCTCATAAGAATGAGAATCAAGCCATACGTAGTTCTTGAAATGCAGTTTAACGTCGTGCAGGACGAAAGTATGAGTGATCTTAGTTTAGGGTCATAGAATTCGGACCATAATAATGAATACACAGTGTGTGTTTTCATGAAGACTTTTCAGCCAAGGGACTGAAAGTGAAATTTGGGGTTAGGCCCAAAAGACTTGGGACTGGATTCGAGGGACACTTGAATGTTCCTACGTATCCCATAAGGATGGGAATCAAGTCCACGTAGTTCTAGATCTACCCTTTGTACAAATTTGGTTCGTACATGTGAAGGGTGAAAAGGGGACTTTAGTGCAATGATGGTTTAACCTAAGATAAAAAGTTCAGGCATTACCATGTATGCACGTAGTCTTTTTAAAAAAAATGAAAAACTATGATTGAAAAATCAATGTCAATAATAGTTCTCTCTCAAATGAGGAAATCAAAGAATATTGTAGTTTATTGTCGTACCGGACAAAAGTGTTGTATAGTTTAACGTCGTATAACAAGGACGAAAGTGAATCAATGTAAAGATATTGATTCCAGGGGTGGTTTCACAAATCATCATCATATGAGATGGTGGGGAACCAATGTGAAGAGATTGTTTTTGGGCTTGAACCTTTGGGAGGTTGCCTACATACCCAGCCTGGAGGGCAAGGATCAAAGTCCGTGTAGTTCAATTAAAGAATGAATTAATGATCAAATTGTTCTTGTGGACAATGATCTAAAAAAATGTTGTTGGGACTTACACATGGTTAGTGGCCCAAAGGGAGTGTTATGGTTGATGTTCGCTCTAAGCTCACGTGAGTCATACTCGGTGTGCGAAACAAGAGGTAATAACAACCTTAACGATGTACAGTTTAATGTCATGTAGGACATAAAATAAAAAAGAACTTTCTGTACAGTTTAGCGTCATGTAGTTAAGACGATGGGGACAATACAGTTTAACGTCATGTTGGACGAAAGGGGGATTGTGCAGTTTTAATGTCATGCTGGACTTTTGATGATTACATAGTTTAACGTCTTTCCGGACGTGAGGGACTTTTATACAGTTTAGCGTCATGTAGTTAGGACGTCACAGTTTAACGTCTTGCTGGACATATTTGCAAATAGTTTATGGTCATATACATGGACCAGGGATGATGCAGTTTAAAGTCATACGGGACCAGTGCTGTACAGTTTAATGTCATGTTGCTAGGACAAAATATAGTTTAATGTCATCTCGGACATATACAGTTTAGTGTCATGTAGGACATATTAATAACCAATGTGACATTTTAACGTCATGTTGGACGATAGGGGAACTGACACAGTTTAACATCATGTTGGACGATGAAAGTGCCACACAGTTTAATGTCATGTTGCTAGGACACAATATAGTTTAATGTCATCTCGGACAAAATATAGGAACTTCTATACAGTTTATTGTCATGTAGGAAAAAATCAGGGACTATGCAGTTTAAAGTCTTGCAGTTAGGACTATTGGTGCTGCACAGTTTAGTGTCATGTTGCAGGGACATAAGTGAGAATAGTTTAAGGTCATATGCATGGACCGTACAGTTTATCGTCATGCTGGACGTATTATAGTTTAATGTCATCTCGGACATATATGTGACACAGTTTAATGTCATGTTGGACGAAGTTGTAGTTTAAGGTCATACTGGACCATGGTGTAGTTTAAGGTCATACCGGACCTTTTCTGTATGAACCAATTGTAAGTCTTGGTTCTGGGAACAATATTTTGTGTTTATACAAAATACTTCTTCAGAAATCTGGCATTAGTTGGAGTCGTGATGTGTTCTCCATCCATTGAAATCAGAGAATACGCTCCATTGGAGTAGACCTTATGTACTGAATAAGGTCCTTCCCATTTTGGTTCAAGCTTGGGAGGCTTCTTTCCTGGTATCATTGGTGTTCTGAGAACCAATACCAATTCTCCCTGAATGAATGAACGAAGACGAACTTTTTTGTTAAAAGCTCGTGCTATTCGATTCTGATAGATTTCCAAGTGGTGCAAAGTGCACAATATTTTCTCATCTAACTGTTCCAATTCATTCAACCGCTTTTGGGATTGCTCATCTATTGATAACTGCTCACAAATGGCTATTCTGAGTGAGGGCAATTGAACTTCAATTGGCAAGACTGCTTCTGTTCCATATACCAATGAATATGGAGTAGACCGCGTTGCATTGCGAGTGGTAGTCTGATAAGCCCATAAAGCATGATAGAGTTTATCAGGCCATGACCTCTTATCTTTATCCACCATCTTTTGCAGTATATTTGAAAGAGTCTTGTTGAAGGCCTCTATCTGGCCATTAGCCGCTGCATGATATCGAGATGAATGGTTGGACTTAATGTTGTATTCTTGATACAATCTCTTTACCTCAGAAGAACAGAAGTTGGTGCCGTTGTCTGTCAATATGGTATGAGGGACACCAAATCTAGTAATGATGTTAGACTTGATGAAGCTAACAATGCATTTAGAACTGACTTCTTTGACAGGTACTGCCTCTGCCCATTTGGAAAAGAAATCAGTAGCAGTAAGAATGTACTTAAACTGCTTGGCCGTAGCTAAAGGGTAAGGTCCCACCACATCCATTCCCCATGTGGAAAATGGCCATGAGTATTTAGCTGTATGAAGCAACTCTGGAGGTTGATGAATGAAATTGGCATATACTTGGCATGAATGACACTTCTTTGTGAAATTAACACAATCTTGTATCATTGAAGGCCAGAAGTATCCAAGCCTTCGAATTTGATCAGACAATCTATGTCCAGACTGGTGGGCACCACAGACTCCTGCATGCACTTCTTTTATGACAGCCATTGTCTCTTCACCATCAATACATCTGAAGAGAACTCCATCAAAACCACGTTTGTAGAGAATTTTCTCGAGGTGGTTTGGACCATCATAAAGAGTAAAATTGACCACACGTCGCCGAATTTGTTCTCTCTTGGCTCTATCAGGTGGAAGTGTTCCATTTTGAAGGTATTCCCTGATAGGTGACATCCATCCTGTAGTATGACCATATGGTTCAGGAATGGGACTAATTTCATTAATTTCCTCTGTTCTGACTTGAACATAAGGTGAAATTGCACGACGGTGGGCAATACTGATGGCTGTCTCGTCCCGATTTGGATCTGCTAAAGCTGTGGCTATATTAGCCAGTGCATCAGCTTGAGCATTTTGTGATCTTGGGACATAAGAAAATGTCGGTTCTGAAGGGAATTCCGACATTAACTCTCTGACGTAATCATACAAAGGGATTAATTCTTCTTTTCCGATGGCATAATCCCCATTGACTTGTTTGATTACCAGGTCTGAATCACCTTTCACCTTTAAGTGATTCACTTGTGCTTGAAGCGCTAACTCCAAGCCTGCAATGAGAGCTTGGTATTCAGCTTCATTATTGGTACCACCTTCCCACAACAAAAAGGAATAAGGTAACACTGCCTTATCTGGAGAAATGAGCACAATTCCTAAACCAACTTTGTTGAATTTAGGATTTTCCATTTTCTTCCCTGTTGGACTACTAGAAGCACCATCAAAATACATTTCCCATGTTTGAGGATTCTCTTGAATAGAAAAAACTTCCTCATCAGGGAGTTCGATATCTGAATACGTGTCTTCCACTGAAGGGTGTTCAGCCAAGAAATCAGCCAGAGCTTGGCCCTTAATTGCCTTTTTGAGACACATACTGAATGTCGAACTGCTGTAGAATAACCGCCCACCTTGCCAGACGTCCTGTAAGCATTGGACGACTAAGGATGAATTTGAGTGTATTATTATGAGATACCAATTGGACCTCGTGATGTTGCAGGTAGTGTCTCAGTTTCTGAACTGCAAAGATTAATGCTAGGCAGCACTTTTCAATACTCGAATACCGGGTTTCTGCTTCAAGCATTGTTCTACTGAGATAGTAGAGACTATTTTCATTCCCAGCATCATTCTTTTGAGCGAGAAAGGCACCCAATGATCGCTCTAAAGCTGTCACATAGAGGATAAGAGGTCTACCCTCAACAGGTGGCATGAGTACTTGTGGACTTAAGAGGTATTTCTTGAGAACATCAAATGCTTCTTGACATTCTTTAGTCCACTGGTAAGTGACTCCTTTCTTCAATAATTTGGTAAAAGGTAAACTTTTGCCTGCCAAATTGGTGATGAAACGCCGAATATAGGCTAAGTGTCCTTGAAGTCCTCTTAATTTTTTCAAATTCTGAGGAGGTGACATACCAAGGATTGATTTGGTCTTCTCAGGATCGACTTCAATACCACGATGGCGTACAACAAAGCCGAGGAATTTTCCTGAGGTTACTCCAAAAGCACATTTTAAGGGGTTCATCTTCAAATTATGTTGTCGAAGCTTGTGGAATATGATTTCCAAATCTGCCAAGTGATCAAAACGTTGTTTGGATTTAACCACCAAATCATCTACATAGCATTCAACAAATTTCCATAGAAAAGGTTTGAAGATACGATGCATGGCGCGTTGATATGTTGCACCTGCATTCTTTAAACCAAAGGGCATCACCCGGTAACAAAACACACCTTGAGGAGCTCTGAAGGCTGTATATTCCTCATCTTCTGGGGCCATTCGGATCTGATTATATCCAGAATATCCATCCATGAAAGAAAGTACTTCATAGCCAGTCGTCGCATCAATTAAGAGTTCTGTAATCGGAACTGGAAAATCATCTTTGGGACAATACCGATTAAGATCTCTGAAATCGATGCAAACCCTAATTTGTCCGTTCTTTTTCTTTACTGGGACAATATTAGCCAACCACATGGGATATTGAACTTCTCTGACGAAGTTATCTTTGATAAGCTTATCCACTTCAGCCTCGATTTTGGAAGCATAGGTTGGGTGTGTTCTTCTCGCGGCTTGCTTGAATCCTCGATGTTCTTTTGGCAAACCCAAATGATGGGTGGCAACATCAGGATCAAGGCCAGGCATCTCTGTATAATTCCAAGCAAAAATATCTTTATTTTGCTTTAGAAAAGAAATATACATCTCTTGTTCTTCAAGGGTCATGGCCGCACTAATTAAAGTGGGGCATGGATCTTTCTCTGTACCCAGATTTACTTCTCTGAGTTCATCCACAGTGGTAGAGATACCCTCTTCAAATGCTGGAGGAGCATCTCTAAGATCTTCCTCTTCCTCTTCATCATGTGTTATATCTTCCGTTTCTACTTGCAAAGTAGATGAAAAAACGAAATTCTCATGATCATAAGAGATGTCAAAATTTTCACATTTTGAAGAAGAAGCTTCCATTTCCGACCCTATTGATGAAAAAGGGTCTTCTTTGGGAAATAAAGAGGAGATGATGGATTGAGAATCGACATCAACATTCACCTCTGGTGTTGCTATAACTTCTTCTGGCCTGATTAGCGAAGTATAGACTTGTTGGATTTCAGCAGACGAAATGAAAACGTCACCACTTATGCTTTCATCACTGCTTGGTAAGTTACCAATTTCTCCCATGTTGTCTGGCTCGATTGCCGTAATTGACATTATGGATCTTTCCATAAGAGTATTTTGATTTGGTCCTATTTTGTCAATTTGACTGATAGGTAACACATAATCTGTACTCACATGTGAAAATGGATTTATTGGAATTTTTTCCAAACCATATGGAGCATTAACTTTGGTAATTTCCTTCATTGTAGGTTTTTCTCTTCCCTTCATGTGATAAAATTCCGCCTAAATGTATTGAGACTCACATGTCTTGAACGGGGCCTTATCACCATACAATGTTCCAACTTGACCATCGAAACAGTATTTGAGACATTGATGGTATGATGACGGAATAGCTGCATGCTGATGTAGCCAGGGTCTTCCAAGCAAGATATTGAAAGCTGAGTCTTGATCAACAATCATGAAATCTGAATTGGAAACAAGATCTCCAAACTGAGTTCTGAGTGTAACTTCTCCCAGTGGTTCTTGTTCATTTTAATCATATCCTTGCAAAATCATGGTAGAAGGAGATAAATCAGATTCCGTGAGGCCCAATCGACGAAGTGTGCGAATGGGCATGAGGTTGACTCCTGAACCATTGTCAATAAAAGCTCTTCGAACATCTATACCATTGACTTTGCCAGATAGGTACAAAGGTTTTATGTGCCCATGCACAACATCATCTTCATCTTTATCAGTAAAAGATATCACTGCATGGCATTCTGCAGGATTATTCTCTATGTGATAAATTTCAGCTGCAGCAATTTCAGCTTCAAACTCCTGAGGACTTGACAAAGCTTCGATGAGTGCTTCCCGAAGATCTTTTGATAGATTCAAAGCATCCAAAATTGATAATTTGGCTGGTACTTGGGCCAAGTGTTTCAATATATCATACTTTTGATCTAGAGGCCTGCGTTTCCCAATAGGAATATGCGGTTTAGCAGGTACTTTGGAAGCAGATGCTTTGGAAGCTGATGCCTCTTGTATTGAAGTTGGCAACATCTTTGGTTTTGGAAAATTAGACTGATTAGATCCATTTACTTGCTGAGATAAAGAAGATGGAACATTTAATCGGTCTTCCAAAATAACTGTGCCGAAGCTGAGTTGGCCATTGGCAGAAGAACTTGCTTGTTCATTTTGAGCTCGCTGAAGGGTTCTACCACGAGTTTCTGCTGCATATACAGTGCTAGTAGGGGTAGAATTAGAGTAGTGGCTTCGAAAAGATCCACGTCTTCCCTTATATCCTGAACCTCTAGAACTTCCTCGGGTTCCTTTATTTGATACAGGGAATTCAGGCTCATCAAGACTGTAATATGAATCTGTTAATTGAATCATATTAACAGAACCAAAGATCAATTCTTCGTCTGATAAAGACTCTGCCTGGTTGGCCTGTTTAGGCTGTGCCGTTTGGTGGGACGGTGCCCGTGGCTTTGAAGTAGATGGCATGAAATCTGCCAGAGTCAAAGACAATTTAGGCTTTGATACATACTCATCTTCTTCTGATTCCTCTTTCTTCTTTGAATTGCTCTGCCCTTTTGAGGATTTGTCCTTTGATGGAGGCTTTACTGCAGCTTTTGTAGGAGACACAATTGGCTTCTTCAATTGTGTTCGCAAAATGGAATGGGTCCGATTGATTGTCTTTCTGACCATCCAATCATCATATTTTTTCGCAGTTTTGCTTTTGACTTCCTGCCACTCGCCTCTTTCCTCTGGATCTGTAGCGGTAATACACGCTACATGAGCTGAAGAACCCTTCAATTTGACTTGTCCCAAGTCGACCATCTTTTGTAGGAGGTCTTTAAAGACAAAACACTCCTGGATGGGATGTCCCAACATTTGATGAAAGGGACAATAATTGGGACGGTCTTCATCTCGTTCCTTGTTTGGTCTCTTCGGCACTGGTAATTGAACCAAATTATTTTCCAGAGCTGAAATGAAGTAACCAGGAACTTGCTCACTTCGGAAAGAGTATGTTTTACTCTTCATATCCTCAAATTGTTTTCGTCGTTGATCTTTTTGATCATTTGGATGAAACAGCCTTTGTTGTTGGCGTTCAGGAGGTGGAGCCCTTCGAGAAGATGATGGTTTTGAAGTAGAAATAGGTACAGGTGCCTGTTTAAGCATAACTGTATCATTTTCTGCTTTACCCATTCTTCTTCCTGGAGCTGATGGAATTACACGAGATTTAACCTTAGCCTGAAAAAGGGAATCATCAATCTGTTGAGCGATTGAAGTAAGGTCTCGAAACCCTCCTGTGTATTTCACAGGGATCAATGGCGTGCGTAATTCGTCACGCAAATTTGCCACACAGATTGGCAACAATTCCTCCTGAGGGAGTGATAAACTCAAGGAATACGTTAATCCCTTCCAACGAGCAATGAAATCAGAGACTCTTTCATTCTCCCTTTGCTTGCAGTTTGTAAGATCGAAAACTGTCGTTTTTGGCAAAGTTGAGCTGAACTGAAGAAGGAATTTTTGACGAAAATCCTCCCATCCGATGACTGACTGGGATTTCAAGCTTGTATACCAGACAAAAGCTGGTCCTTGCAAGGTTCGCACGAAGCATCTGAGTTTCACTGCTTCTTGTTGCTCTGGAGTTCCCATCATAGGATCACAACAAGACACGTAATGCGTCAAATGTTGTTCAGGGTCACCTGATCCATTAAAAGTAGGGAAAACAGGGTTTCCAAAACTGGATGGAGGAGAAATTGATTCTACCCATTCAGGGTAAACTTTCTTTTCAGGTTGAACTTGCGCCCGTTTCCCTTCCATAGTTTCTAACCGAGCTGTTAATGACTCAATAGTAGTTATTAACTTTTGAGAAACGTCAGGTTGAACTTGGTTTTGGGTAGGTGCAATGAATGGAGCTTGGACAGCCGTGGAGGTTGGTGCTGCAACTAATGGTAGTGCTGCCAACCGTTGTTGCGTTTGACCCGTAGGATTAGACCTCTGTGGGTGTACTGATAAAGGAGGATATTCCTGATCCATCTCAGTAGTTACAACAAATTCCTTCGCCTGTCGGACTTCAGCATTCTTAAGAAGAAGACTATTCTGAAGTAGTTCTGCATTCAACCTTCTTAATTCTTTCATTTCTTCCTCCTGTTGTGCAAATCTTTGCTCTAATGAGAGCGATTGACCTCCTTCAGAGGAAGGGTGAGAAGTAACCTGATTCTTTCCTTTCCCCTTATTGGATCCTTTTCGGAGAGGGGGAAGTGGGTTACTTGAAGGAATACCCAGATTTTGGGTAAGCCTTTGATTACGTGTGCGCACACCTTCTTCATTTAGGTCCGTGTGCGCAACTTCTTGAGCAGGAACCTCTTCATCTGATCCCTCTGATTGAGCCTCATCTGGTGAATCAGCAGCAACGGCATTGATGACATTAATGGATGCATATTGCATGGAATCCTTTCTATCAACATTTCTGTGATATTGTCTTCTTCCATGTCCATGATGAAACATGGAATTCCGTTGACTTGACCCCTCAGGATTTTCTTTGTGAACCGTCACTTGGAGAGAATCTCCTGATAGCTTGGCTCTTCGTTCCTCTTGAGGCTTCTTCCCTAATCGAGAGAATACTGACTTTCTCTGAGGGAGGGATTGAGGATTTGAAAAAGTCCCCAGTCCGGTGGACTGGGGATGTTCCTGCTGCTTCCGCTCAACTCCTCGAATCCCATTTGTTGACTCTGAGGGTTGGGTTAGAGAAGTCCCCAGTCTGGCAAGCTAGGGTGTCTCTTGACATGCTATGTCTGAGATATTCTTGAAATCCCTCTTGATCTTGCGAACCTTAGTTCGGAAATTAGCTGGATGCATTAACCTGTATCCACTTTTATCACCTGGTTCAACAGACCGTTGGATGATTTCCGAAACATCTGTCATTTGATGACGTGTTTGCTCCAAATGAGAGGCTTGCGCAATATTCTCGCCTGCTTGATGTAGGAGCAATTCAACAACCTGTTCTTTATATACTTGATTTTGAGAGGAACTAGTTAAAGCTTGATCTCGAGCAAGATTTTGATTATGAACAAAGCCCATTGACTGTGGCCGGCCATGGGCAATAACATTGCATGAGACCATTTTCGGCGGGCTTTGCTGACCGGAAAGCACTGTGAAATGTAGTGCTCCGTGAATACCCCATCCTCTGATATGAACATTAGATGGAGCATTGGAAATTAACTGACGCAATCTTCTTAGTGCGCCAAGGCATGAACGTTGAAGGGTTCTTTGTTGCTTTTCAGCCTTCGGATACCGAGAGACTGATAGAGATGCCAAATCAATCTGGCGTTGTAACCCTTCTATTATCTTAAGATGATTTTCATATTCATCGTAAGATAATACCTTCTTCTTTAATTGACAAAGAGTTTTCCATATGTTAAGACGAATATCATGGATTCCATCATCCGTCAACATCTTTGGAATGTCATACTGTG
This sequence comes from Viscum album, assembly GCA_963277665.1. Classification (NCBI taxonomy): domain Eukaryota; kingdom Viridiplantae; phylum Streptophyta; class Magnoliopsida; order Santalales; family Viscaceae; genus Viscum; species Viscum album. The sequence continues at coordinate 130,047,934 of OY728138.1, read as the reverse complement.
AATCAGCCAAAGGCCAAAACATGATTGGTACTTCACCTTTTGCCAGTTTTTTCCTCATGTTCAGCATTTCCTCTTTATCATTAAATGAAGATTCTTCTACCTGTTTGGACCAGAGTTGGTGTTTCCTTGTTGCTTCATCGGATTCAACAAGATTGGTAGAGGAATCACTATTCATGCTGGAAGATGAATGACCCAGGGAAGGTTCGGAGAATAACCTGAACCCCAAGCTATCTTCTGATGGAGAAAGAGTTTCACCTGCCGATAGTAAAACTTCAGACATGACTGGTTTTACGTTTGCAAGTGCCTCGAGATAGGAGGGCTTTCTCGTCGCTACATTGCCTTCTGAAGAATTTTCGAGACAATGTGAATCACTACTACGGAGAGGACTTTCGCAGCGAAGTTCATCACCATGAGGAGGACCTTCATGATGGGTTACAGCAAAAGATGAGATCTCTTGCTCCTTGGTCTTCTGACCACACAGAGGGTTCCTGTGGTTCTCATCTGAAGAAGAAACTTCAAGATTGGCCGAATTTTCATGAAGCAAGTCTTCATGAGGAAGTGTCTGTTGAAGACCTTCAGGATTAATGTTCCTGTTATTGGGAACTGAGGGAGTAGAATCTTGAATTCCGACAGATAAATGTCTGAGGGCTTCAAGAACTCCAGCATCGAGCAAGGCCTTGTTGCAGATTGGCCTTTGATCTCCTGACTGTGCTGGGCGGATCTTTTTCTTAGATGCCTTCTTACTCGCTTTAGAAATCACTTGATGACGAAAGTGATTGCTCTGAGCAGGTGTATGTGCCTAATCAGGAAAGATGGTCAGGTTAGGCTGACGATCATCGCTCAAATCAGGTGTATGTGCCTGACTTGGTTGTCCATATGATATGGGGGAGTAGGCCCCACAACCCTCTTGGACTGGAACAGATGTGTGTGTCTGTTCCGGAGTGAATTGTTGATGTGTCACTCCACTGCTAGGGATAGATTTATGTGTCTGTCCCTGAGATGATGCTGAAGCTGTTATGATATCCTGGCAAGCATCCAGAATATGAGCAGGAATTTGCTTCTGCTCTTTCACCATTGACAAAATATGTTTGGTGACTTCAGCCGCCGGAACGGGGATATACGTCCATTCCGGGCTTGGAGTAGGTGTATGTGCCTGCTCCTGTCCTCCTTTTCCTGTCAGTGAATCCTGACAGTACTCAAGTGTGGAGGCAGAGAGTTTAGTCTGCCTCCTGTTTGTCGTCGGGGCTTTCCGACTGACTTCTCCGTGCGCTACCAAACGAGACTGTCGGTAGGCTTGATTAGTATTAGTAGGTGTATGTTCCTGCTGGTTACACTTCGTCAAATGCGGTTGACGAGATCCATCATATGTAGTCAGACGAGCATGCTGACTAACTGCTGATGTATAAGCAGGTGTATGTTCCTGCCTATAGTACTCCGCCGGAATTGCCTGGCGGGATCGGCTTGATGCTGCCAGACGAGTCTGCTGGACAGCGGAAAAACGGGCAGGTGTGTGTGCCTGCTCGTTGTTTGCCACCAAGTTAGGTTGGTGGACTTCTCCGGAGATGGCAGGGATGACAACCTGCCTATTGTTAACCGGATTCCGTCTCTAGTGATTCATCTTGCCTGCTCGGGTTCGAGGAACCTGAGCCGAATGCCTGGAGACGGTACCCTCATCATGTTGAGGGCGCACTACCGCACGAGTCTGGCGGCGATTGTTGATGGGAGCCCTTGAGAAGGACTCATGTCTTTTTGAATTAAGGTCCTGCGGGACCTGCTCATTCACTTCCTCGGAGTAAGGGAGTGAATGGAAACTGCCTTCCGGGGATAACGACCCGAAACGGTTAGAGACGGTAGTCAGCACCGCCTGCTTCTTGATTGCTGGTCGCCGTTGTCCGGACGACCAGGTAGAATTGTTAACTTGGAGGGCTTGACGAGCGGCCTCCAGAGTTGGGATAGTACCGTTGCGACGGTACTCCTTAACCAGTGCATTAGAAACACAGCGTTGAAGATGCTGAGTTGGTGATGTCATCCTCAGAGCGGATGACGTTCCAGCAGGAGTAGCAGCATTGGTTTTCACAGCAGTAGACCTCACAGTAGAGGTGTTCCCAGCAGCAGTATTCACAGGGGTGAATTTAAGGAAAGCCATTTTTGTAGAAGATCTTGAAAAAAGAGTGCCTGTTCCATGTAACAGACATAATCAAGATGAATCTGGCCACTGCATCTTTTGGATGAGCACATGTCAATGATTGCCTTGTTGGCCCAAAGGGCCTAACAGATAAGAAGAACATCACTTTAACTTGGTTAAGGATTCACGTCGGGTTCACCATTTTTGTTTCGCGCGGAATCCGGGGATGACCTCCTGGAAGGGAGATTCAAACGTTCCGATCGGTTTCTAACGGGTTTGTTCGTAGAACCGGAAACATCCAATTATTCCACATCCGTTTGGACCTACTTTCCAAAGGCAGGCGCTCATTAGCTTGTGGGCTAATGAGGCTTAGGAATTTGCATTGGTCGAGAGGATGGGAGGTCGGACTCATCACACCTTTTTGAGGGGAATTATTGTCTACTCCGGGACTCTCTTTATAGATTTAAGTTAAGTTCGTGAATCCTTATTACATTACCAAGTATAAAATGAGCTTTCCTTTAGTTTTAACAATCAATGATTAAATATTCAAGAAATTTAGAGAATCTTTTATATGTATTCGAGGTTCTTCATCAATATAGAATCATCTATATTTGTTTAGAGATTCTTAGTCAATGGTATCCTTCAAAACATTTATATAAAAGTCTCTTGGTCATTTTGATGACCAGGCTGGTTTTAAAGCCACTCAGCGGGGCACTTGAAGTTTATCGTCATTCAGAAGGATAGAGATTATTTCAATGTTGGGATCGAACCCATGAATGGGCTACCTACGTATCCTTTGTTTTGAAAAAGGAATCAGAACCCACGTATTTCGAGGAATGGGATATGATGTTTTATGATTGATGGCTCAAAGATGAATGTCATAATTACTTTTACACTCTAAGCTCACGTGAGTCATGCTCGGTGTGAGAAACAAGAGGTATTGGTAAAATTTAGACAATTGTGCCGTAAAAAGATGCAATCATAAGAATTTGTTTTGGGGCTTATGTATAGATGACTGCCCAGATAGGCGAAGGTTTAGGATTTACTTTTAGGGAGAAAATCCAAGAACAGGGTCCACAAAGTTATATGTGCTTCATGGAGATTTGAATACTCTAATCTTGGGGCTTACTCTTAAGGATGATGCCCAAGTTAGGAGGGGACTTATGATTGGGTTTTATTCCTGAAAAGGAAACCCAAATCAAAGATAATTTGTGACTGGTTAAGAGAAATTTTAAGAGACTTGGGGCTTACTCTTAAGAAGGATGCCCAAGATTTATGACTAGGACTTATTCCTGAGAAGGAAGCCTAGGTTAGGGGACTTGGGGCTTACTCCTGAAAAGGAAGCCCAAGGTTATGACTGAGTCTTATTCCTGAAAAGGAGACCCAGGTTAGGGATTAAGGTTTGGGGCTTACTCCTAAGGAGGATGCCCAAGATTAAAGGACTTGATTGGGGCTTATTTTTAAGAAAGATGCCCAAGATTTATGACTAGGACTTATTCCTGAGAAGGAAGCCTAGGTTAGGGGACTTGGGGCTTACTCCTAAAAAGGAAGCCCAAGGTTATGACTGAGTCTTATTCCTGAAAAGGAGACCCAGGTTAGGATTCTCTCATTTTAAAGGATGAGGTTGAAATGAATGAACTCTCAATCTTTGGTGACATAAAGATGTTTAAATCACTGGGTGTTGAGAGGTATTTCACAGAATTCCTTTCAGATAAGGATGTCAAATCAAGAAATCATGCCATAAATGGCTTTTGAAGAGTATCTTGAAGACTGAATCTTGAATAGGAAGGGTGAAATGGCTTAAGAGGGGTAAAGATGGGCAAGATGGGCACCCAAAAAGCTAGGGGCGCGCAAGTCTTGAAAGGCGCGCAAGTCCTGCGGCGGCGCGCAAGTATTGGTCGCGCAAGTATACTTGCGCGACATGAGGGGTACTTGCGCGATTTTCAACCAGTATTGAAATACTTGAGCGACTCTTTATTAAACCCTTCACCATCCTCTTTAGGTTCTTCCAGAAGAGAGACGCGCATGTTATATTGAAGGAATTAAGTAGGCGCGCAAGTGTTTGATAAGTTTCAACACTTAGGCCTTCCTTTTTCTCTTTAGATCTTCCGTTCTAGGTAAGAAATTACCTTAGAAGTGTTCCGGAAGCTTTGAGAAGAGACTTGGGCGTCGGGAGCTTCAATCCGAGTTTCTGGAAAAAGATCCTCTCGAATGGGGGGCCCACAGGGTCTATTTATAGGCAAAAGAAGACCCCGGGCGGTTACTGGGCGGTTACCAGATATGTCGCGCAAGTCCCTTGCACGACCATGAGGGGTCGCGCAAGTGTTGAGGCGGCGCGCAAGTGTACTTGCGCAACCAAGAGTTATCTTGCGCGACCTATGGGCAATGTTCTCCTTTTCCATCCCTTTGTCGATTTTTGATGTTTCTTCAAAGGATTAATCACTTTGAGCTCAGATATTCCCTTTTCCGAACTTTAGATTCCGTGACGAAAGGAGCGTCAACATATAATTATCAGAAAATTCATAGATGGATATCATGAATTATATATATAATATATGAATGTAATTTGATGAATACTTATCATTATATAGTTACTTTTACAAAAGTATAGAATTCAATTAACAGAAACAATGAAAATGAACAAAAAAATAATATTTTTAACTACGATCTTATCAAATAATTTTATCTTAAATTAATTATTAATAAAAAATTCCCATTATTCTAATTGATAATGAATTAAAATAATAAATTTAATATATTTGAATTTTAAAGTTTTAATAAATAAAAATTTTCTCAATATTAGGTGATAATGTGATGAAATAAAATAGAACCTTTATTAAGGGACTTTTCTCTCAATAATACTCATTAGTATTCACTCTATTTTTTTAACCCTTTTTTAAAAGTATCATATTAATTTTATATTCTAATTTTTAAATTAATATTCGAATTATAAAATTCATGGATTAAATATACAATAATTATAATTTCAATCAATAATTCTTATTCTATTCCCCATAGATTTTATAAGGGGAGTCTCAAACCACATCCTGATCACTTAGGGTTATTCCCTAGTTTTATATTATTTCAAAATATTCATATAAATCATTAATGAATACCATATAATAAAATTATATTTACTTTTCCTCCCTATATTCTAATGATATACATATTCTACTTCTATTAGATGGATTCTTACACACCTTCAGAACTGTTTTATGAATTCAATATTTCTAAACATCATAATGATTTTTTTCATCTTATTTCTTCTTCTATAGATGAACTATAATCTTTTATTCCAAAATTAAATGTCAAAAATTATTTTTTCACTTCATATTTTTCAATCATAAAATTTTATCATTCATGTTTATGTTTTGAAATCATTTGGAAATCCTTCCTTTTTCATTGGTTTATTTCTTCATTATTCCGGACGTATATTTCCATTATATATGGAATAAATTATGGTGATAATGTTATAATGTGAAAGGTTGGATTGGAATTATATATACCTCATATTCACTAGGTAAGGTATTATATCACATGATATCATTATACATAAAAATTATGTAATTAAATTTTTCTATAATTTTATGCACTAAAATAATGTAATTAGCATTTTCTATAGTGATATAATTTCTGGGAAATTATCCAAAAAAATAATTTTTCATTTTAATGCATTTTCCACATTCCATATACCTGTAAGATTACATATTTTTATTTTCAATTACAATTTATCATTTTCATATGATGATGAGTGTTATTCGCATCCATATACTTGGTTTTATTTATATATGGATCTGAGCATAAATAATACATAATCTTGAGTTTAGTTATGAATTTTACTTTATATCGCGCTGAGGATATTTTTAGGTTTATTGTGTTAAATAATTTAGACATAACTCACACATAACAAAACCATAAAATACAAAGTGGATACATTTGAATAGTATCTATTTTTTCTACCATATAAATTTTTTAAAATAAGAAATGATTTTTTTTCATGGAAAATATCCATGACTAGAAACATGACCTTTTCCTTTACCTTACCCATCCTTAATCTGTTTGAAAATATTTTCCAAACTTCTAATGATAAAAAAAGCTCAGTAAGGGATATAAAAATATGGGAAATTGTTAGTTCATTAAAAACATGAAATATATTATAATGGTTACCTTTATCATTAGAGTTCTTAGCTAATTTGAAATAAAATATTTTTACATGAAAAAATATTCTCATATATATACATGAAAACCCAAAAAAAATCAATTAAAACTATTTTAGTTGACTTAAATAATATTATACATAAAACCCAATCAAGATCCTTTTAATTAGAATAACTGTAAGGGCTTATTTCAACTTTATCATTACCAAATGAATTATAGATATATAATGGGGATAACCTTTTATATAATCTATATCGGGCTCACTCAAGAGCTATGATGGGACTCAACCCTTCGTACAAGATATATCCAGATCACTCATTTCTCTTGAGCTATATTTTGGGTCAACCCTTTGTGTAAGCTATATAGGGATCACTTGAGAGATACAATGGAGATCAGTCCTTCATATAAGTTTTATCAAGCTCACCTACTTCATATAATGTTCCTGAAACATATCGAGAGTAAAAAAAATTCATCATAAAGCCCATTTGAAAAATGTTTTTTAAACCTATATGAAAAACACTTTCAGATAAAGATACCATTTTATTTTAGGAAAATATTTTCAAAACCAAAGCACCCATTTATTTTGACATCCATTTTCAATACCAAAATAACATAATGATAATGTTTTTTTTCATTTACATGAACATGATATATTGGAAATGAATCCAAAAAAATTAATGGGCATGACAGTGGAAAATCCATAGTTGTTGTGTATAATAAGAATAGAAAATTAATTATTCATTTTTCAAAACATTATAAATAAAATATGTAAAAAATATTAATTTTTTGAAAAAAAATAATTAAATAAAAAATAGACATATATTTTACTTTTAATCATTTTATATTCATATAAATAAATATGTAAAATAATATCAAGATTATTGAAAGTAAATGATTATATCATTAAACATTCAAAAAATATTATTCCACTTTGAAAATTTAAATTATAATATTCATGAACATATAAAATTTAATTATAAATTAAATATCATGAGAATAGATAACATATAAATATAAAATATTAAAGGGTCTTTATATACACTTTATAATGGAATAATGGTGCATATCATCAAGAAATGCCTCATTGAAAGGAAATTCAGACAAAATACCATACCTTATGTCTGACTTGTAATTTATGTCTTTATCATCCTGAATAATAATAATATATCTTTAATTTAATTTCATTAGAACCTTTTTAATGTCTAACATTAATTTTGTTTCACCTATAACAATTTAGTAGATAACAACTTAAACTATTAATCATATGTTGGGTTATTTGACCATATTCTGTTTACATGTCAAAAACAACATTGGAACGTCAACTATGGTCAAAGGGGTAATTATATAAACTCATAAAAATAATAATCATGAAATAATTATAATATATATAAATTAATTATATTTTTAAATCCAATCATTAAATATGGTTATGAAAAATGAACCAACATTACATGAATAGAGAAATTAGGTTGTTCTTACGCATGAGTAATGTTTACATTTTTCAATGATCACTATATAAAAAAAGTTAACTAACATTTATCATTAAAAATTTATGATTGTATAATAAATAATATTTTATTTAATCATATATACTTATATATATAATTATTTTGATGTAAAAGGAGTCACATCGTGACAACAAGGTAGTAATTCACACGTCATCGAACTTCGTTTTCATTTTTTAATGTGTCAAAGGATAATAAATAAAATAAAATACTATATTTATAGAAGGATAATTATATATTTAATATCATATATATGTAATTTATGCCAAACAAATTTATTCATAACTATATTAAATTCCATGTAAACTGTGAATGTATGACATCGCTTTGAGGAGGCGGTAGTCCACACGTCCACAGACGATGTTATCGTATATATAGAAAATGGAAAGAATGAAGGTATATGTATAAAAAAATCCATGTATTAATACATAATAAATATAAAATATATATCATCTAAAAATATTCTTCTCATCTTAATTCCCAACCATTAAAGATGGTAATTGAAAAAAAAAATGACATCATCATGTGATGTGGTTGTTCGTCATACACGAACTGTAATATCATTACCCATTTGATTGAAGTGTATGTAAGTTTAATTAAAACAATTTAAATAAAAAACTCAATATATTGAGAGTACTGATGTTTTTATATATTCATGTAATAATAATCAATTAAGTTAATGTAGAAAAAACAGTGTAAAAATGCTTGTTGATGAATGTTTCCTCTTCTCTGGGTAACTCCCAGTGGTTTTCACCAAAGGTCTTATTGGATGGATTTATACCCTAGATGAGGCATTAGTGATATTTTAGTTATGTTGGGATATTATTTGGGAATATTTTGTAATATCTAAATGTTATTGTGAGGTGTTATGAAATGGGAAGTCTGTGTGCCTTTTTATAGTAGAGGAGGAGGGGTATTCTTGTAAATATAAAAAGGTAAACACGATTGAGATGTCTTCATTACATCATGTGAATCCAATAATGCTTCCAATTTGATAAAAGTGGTATTATGATCCAAAAATTTCTACAAAATGTTGTTTTAACATGTATCTTGGTCATCTGGAGTCTTAAGACTAAAGTTTGGCCACTATATAAAAAAATGTTTTATTAATCACTCTAATTAATTTTAATAACATTCACTAATATTTTTTTACAAAAAGTAATTTGGCATCAATAGAAATTATAATATATGATGAATCTAAATGTGGAATCCATTTTTTACATTTTCAAAACACATAATCTGTTGAAATTAATTTAAAATTAATCCCACACACAGGACGAAAAAAAGGGTTTTAAAAGTAAAAATGTTCAATAGTTTGATAAGATTTTATAACTAACATAAATATGAAATGGTTTCTAATGACATAAAATAGTTTTAATAATACATAATTTATCTAATTATAATTCAAAACTAAATAAAATTTTAATTAATATATATATATATTGGATTAAAATGAATTTTTGAACTAAAATTCAGTATTATTCACTATTCGTAAAAATATAATTTTTTTTGAAAAAATACAGAAAAATTATATAAAAAATATTGATATACATATTTTAAAATAAAAATTTACTTTTTCATATAAAAATTATATAAGTTTCAAGTTATATTTAAAATTTTTTCCCCATTAAATGTTCGAAAAACATTTTTTATAGGAAAATACAATTTTTATGCATAAAACTAGATTTATTCTTATATTTTTCATATTAAATATTATATATGAATTTGAGTACATTTCATATGAATATTTTAAAATATTTCAGTGATTACTATTCATTACCTCTGATACAATAGTTGTGAGATTAATCTAATATTAAATAATAATATTAATAGTAAATTATTGATTGATATAAATCAACCTTGTATGAAAAGTAACATTTCGAAGAAACTAATTATTGTGTATTGGGTATACTATTGGAAATATCATAACATTTAAATTAAAATTACCTTCTCATTCAAAAATATACGAAAAATACATATTCTATCATTACATTGGATGTAACACCCTTTATATTCAATTGGTCTTTATCATTATTTATATTTAATTGGTAACATGGAGATTCATCTTATAAACATGTGTAAAGTATAATTTTATATTTTAGTTAATCTCTTCCATAAATTAAATTCTAATGGCTATGTGATATCTATCATAATCATATTAATATTATATTTTTTTAATATATGGTTCGGGATTTTGTGTGGCATAAGGCCTCAAAGGCAGTCAATATTTACTTCTGTGAAAGATACATTTGGTATTGTGTGTGATGAAAGATAAGATATGTATATAGTGTTACATAATCCAATAAGTAAATTCAATTAATTTTAAATAATTTATTTCAAACAATCATTGTATGTTACATCCAGCCACACTTAAATAGAATTTCTTCCTTGATATTTGTCTGGGATATCAAAGGATTAATACTTGAAAGTTCATTTCTTGAAAACCTGCATCATAAAAATGACTACTAAAACTTAATTTAATGAATGAAATTTTGAACCATACTAGTTAACAAAATTATCTCATAAAAAGTTTTATACATATCATAACATTCATTAGGGGGTGAATAATGGACATGTAAAAAACACATAAATAATTATACAGAGTAATAAAGGTCATTAATTATTGTTTATTGAATTATCAATAGAATATTAAGGGCCAATAAACCATAAATCTATGGTGATTTATAAGACCATTGATTCAACAGAACAGTAGGTATTAGGATATATCATCTTTAATTTTCATTTCCTATAATTGATGAATTCATTTACTCTCTATGTACATATGGAAATATAATAACATGAAGAGAATGAATTCAAACATTAATTAACATCCACAATTAACTAATATATTTCTATAAAAAGAGTATACATGATGAAACGTTACTAAAAACCACTAGAATCAATGTCTATGGGATCAAATATTCTTTAAAATGATAACATGGTATTCCTGCTAACTAAATATATTATCCAAAACCAACCAGGTTAGCATATAGTAAGACAATTCAAAAATGTGTGTGATGAGATAATGACTTAATCTCTAATATAAAATTGTAATAACCAAAGATAAAAATAAATCACCCCATAGATATATAATTATAATGGTCACCAATAACATTAAACATACATTTACACAATTATAGGTATTATTCCTCAAATAAAAATTTAACATATACCTCAATAAACTAAAAAAAATCAATATATGTCTCTCATGGTACTTACAATATATAAAACATCAAAAGAGGGGTGCCTATGAAATTAATATTATAATCAAACTCTAAAAAATATAGACCTCCTTGAATAATCCATCACTTTACTAGATGGCACAATATCATCTATATAAGTAAAAAATTATTTCTCCATCCCATTTTGCATCTAATATTGACAGTTTCCACCTCGAGTATGTTTATTCAGACACATTTTAGAATACTATTCCAACTCATTACATCAAAATCATCTTACTAATGATTGGATATCTATTATCTCATTTCCATATTGTTAAGAACTCTTTTCCTTATATTCATGAACCTTGTGACCAAATTACCACACCTGTAAAGCATTATAGAATAGGAAACACATTCTCCAAAATGTATTTTACCACCCATGGAGAAAAAATTATTCTTACATATAGAATTTTTAATTGGTATCTTCTATATTTCTTACAACCTTAAATGTTTCATCATCTTGTAATCATGTGGATTGTAATTGTTATAAAATACCATTTCAATTTTTTATCACAACAAACCACATTTTTATCCATTTTAAATTCTCGATAGTCAAAATATATTTATCGACTTGGTTTCAATCCTGATAAAATTCAGTCAATTTTATGTTCTATGTCATGGATAAAGTTAGGAACATTCCTAGATAGTATTGTGATGTTTTATTCATATTTAACTATAGAATTTTCATTCCTTTGTCCCAAATATAGGAATTATTTCTCATTCCTAATGAAAATAAACTCAGGGAAATATTTTTCAAAGTAAAGATCATTGAATTTTTCCAATTCCATAGAATAAATATCACATTTCTCACAATTATTCTTAACCAAATACCATCATCAATCAGATTCTCCTTCAATATTATAGATGGAAAGAGTTGCCTTTTGATGTACTAAATATACCATGTCTAAAATTATTTTATCAATAGAATTGATCCATCCTTCATAAACCACTAGGTCATGTGTTCCATTAAATTCTGTGGGTTTAGCCTCATGAAATTTTCTACTACTATTATGTTATTTTTGGTATGCAGGGTTCCACTTTGGAAAGGATACCAACAATATTTATATTTAGTTTCAACTGATCCATCACTACAAAATACTACCCAATTCCAATTCCAACCTACTTAGGATGGTGATTTGGAATCCTTCGTACACCACTAGCCAATGTGTTCCATTATTGAAGGGAATGGATTGAATAGTTAAACATTCAAAGCATCTCCCATGCCACATTAAATATTTAAATCATAATACCCAAGAATGTAAAACATTTAGTTTGAAATTAAATAATAGGAAAATAGATTATATATGAATGTGGTATGTAAATGGGGCCTTATATACATTTAATAAATGAATAAAGGTACATATCATCAAGAAATGTCTCAATGAAATGAGATTGAGACAAAATCCATTTCCATGAGTTTGAATTGTCACGTGTGTCTTTATATTCAAGAATATTAGACTTTTGATATATAATTACTTGATTCTTCACATTTTTAAAGTTTATCATTACTTTTATTTCACTTATTAAAATGTTTTATACAACTACTTAAACAATTATGTTTACATTGAGTGTTTTGAAAATATTCGGTATATGTCACAAAAATTACTTTGGTAGGTGAGCAATGGTAAAAAGTGTCATTATATAAACATATATATAATAATAATAATTCATTAGTTATCATATTTATACATAAATTATATTTCATAATAAATAATTTCATATCATTATGAAAAATGAACCAATGATACAATCATAGAGACGGTAGGCCATATATACAAATGAGTAACACTCCCATTTTCATGTATCATTATGAAAATAAGTTTAGAAAATTTTTTATTTAGATATTGATCATTATATCATAAATACCTTATTATTTAATCATATATACCTATATATATATATAATTCATGTGGTGTAAAAGGAATCACAGCACATCAAGTGGGTGGTAGTCCACATGTCCACGAATGATGAAATCTCTTTTTCGGTGTATGAAAGAGTAATAAATAAAATGATATATTGAATTTATAGAAATTTAATTATGTCATGAATATCATATGGATGTTTTTATGTCACATATTCTTAATTAAACTCATTTTTAATACATTTAATGTGTGAATGTATCACATCACTTTGAGGAGGCGGTAGTCCACATGTCCACAAATAATGTCATCATATTTAAGAGAAATTTAAATCATAATGGTATGTGTACAAAAAAATTCCATAACTATGAATTCATCATAAATATAGTATATATATAACAATATGAAAAAAACCATCAGGTCTGATTTAGAATTTTATGTCACCTCATGCGCATATCTTCATTTGAAATTGGTTTCCGACTAGAAGCGATGGTCTGAGTCTATTAGTAGGGAGACTATACCTTCAATATCATGCCATAGGATAAATAATAAACAAAAATAAATATACTAAATAATCATAGTAACATTAAAAAAGGTAAAGATGAAATACATGTAATAAAAATTGGAGTACCCCCCGTTTCTAGTATGTAACCATTTATTTATTCTTTTAATGGTTTTAAAGTTAATGGTGATGAATGGGAGAGTCAGGATAACATTGAATAATGTTTTGAAGCAAAGGGGAAGTCACACCGATGGAACACAGTTTGTCTAAACCATGTGGTAAAACCATGCATAGTTGGTACTGGAGGCAATAGCTTCTTCACGGGCGGCACAATGTTTTTTTAACCGTGCAGCCAAACCATGCGCGGAGGGTCTGTTGAGGCAGTGGCTAATGCACAATTTGCCCACGGTTTGTCTTACCAAGTGATCAAACCGTGCTACCACTTAAATGAGATCCTATAAAAGTTGATCTCATGTTTTTTGCCTCTAAGTGACTCATTTAAGATCCTAAGCTACCATAACTTGAGATTTTTCTTCTACTAAGGTCAAAGAGGGTTCTACCATCGTTTCGAAGGAAATCGGAAGGCTTCTCTACGCAAATTGAAGCCGGATTCTTGAGGTATGTGATAGTTCTTCTTCATTCGTGATCGGTTTCTTAGATCTACTTAGATATACTTCTCATATTCCCTCTATTTCTTAAATCTACACCCGTTATGGGTATATATTTTTGTTTTGATTCCAAATATTATGATATTTGTTCTTGATATTTCTAGGAGATGGGATGTAAGGTTGTTTTTTGGAGAATCGACCTGGGTTTCTTGAGCATTCTTCAAATGTTGTGGTTTTCATCAAAATCTATGAGGTAGGTGGATTCACTCTTGACTCCTCTTATTTTAATTGACTGGATTAGCTTAAAATTTCTTTATTTTAAGGTATTTGATTGTTAAAATCATGGAATTAATCTTCTTTAGTGATGATTTATGGTTTTGATGAAATTGAGAAATCTTGGTGAATTGTTGTGCAAAGTTATTTTGCTTCTTGAATTTTAAATGTTGATTTTAAATTATAGATTTTTTGAAATCGTAAATGGTTTGATGAAAAATGGGTTTTTAATAAAAATGGAATTTTATGGTAATGGTTTGATATTGAAATGACTTTGATGGAATTGGTTTTCAAAAAAAGGAAGTTTTATTGAAATGGTTTGAATTGGTCAAACACACAAGGTAGTTGACATGATGGTTGTGTGTGTTGAAGGGTATGTGGGACGGATGTGGGTTTTGGGTCTCTCCCATCAGATTTGGGATAGATAAGGGTTAGGGATCTCCCCCTTCAAACATTCATATTGCATTTGGGACAGATAAGGGATAGGGGTCTCCCCCATCAGCGTTGGTAAGGATAAGGGTTAGGGCCCTCTCCCATCAAGCATTCATGTGAATTTGGGTTGGATAAGGGTAAGAAGTATCCCCCATCATGGTTGGATGGATAAGGTTTATGTCTTCTACCCTCTTCCATGTATCATGCATGGTTGGTTGCATCGGTTTATGGAATGGTTGGGTATGCCAAAAAGGAATGTATGTGAAATGTTTCTAAAGCTTGTTTGGATATTTTTATGGAAAATAACTTGCTGAAAGAATTGGTTTAAATTTCCCTGGGAATGCCTTTGGTTATGAATGGTTTTGAGAACTTGTTTATATTTTGTTATAAATTACTTTTGAGAAAATTTTTTATATAAATTTTTTTATATAAATGTTTCTAACTCTTCTATCCATGTGGAATGAGTAGAGAAGTTGTTGGGGAAAACCTACTGAGTTTTATACTCACTTCTGCTTTGGCACGTTGGTTCTTTTGTAGATGTTGTATCTTAGGACACATGTAAAGGTAAAACATCTTATTACTAGTGACATGTGGTGATTATTGGGTGATATTGTGGAGAATGGAGCTTCTGGAGCACGGAGTTGTAGTGTCTTTTGAGAGTCTTGAGTTGTTCATCAAATGTGTATGTTGATGCTTAGTTTGGTCTACCTCTATTGTGTACATTGATGTAGTTTGATATAAATGAAGTGTTTATTGGTCTTTAATTTGTTCATGCATAATATTGTGAATATCTGGTTATGGTTAGTTTATGGGGTTATTTCTTAAAGGGTAAATCGTCCCCCACTTGTACATGAAACCCTTCAGCATTTATTTCCATCCTTTTCCGCCTTGGGGATGTCACTTAAGGCCTAGTAATGACACGTGGTACTCTCAAGATAATGATAATTGGTGGGTCATTACAAATGGTATTATCTTGTTTGGTCCTTGACTAACATGTAGTAATCGATGTTATTGGTCTTAGAGTTGAAATTCCTTCTTATCTATTCCTTGGGTCAAAATCTTAGACATGAGTAGTATTTTAGGAACTTTAAATTTATAGCATAAAAGGACGTAGCTATCCCATTTATGCTGATTGTCAAGTTACCATGTTTTTGGGTACATATGTGTTTTGGATACACTTCTAGAATGTTTGGAAATCTCATTGTCATCGGTTTAGCCAATGAGATGAGCATGACATGCATTATATAGGAATGACTACCCACTAGGATTGCATATCTCATTATGGGGAATGATTTGTGATTTTTTGCGTGGTGTGATTTTTTGAAAAATGTAGACATTATTATCAAATGAACAATTTTGAAAAGACGACATTTGGGGTATTTTGGAAATGGTTTGATTTTCAAAAAGCATGCAGAATGTTTTCAAAAATGGTTGAACATGGAAAAAGTTTGGTTTTGGAAAAACAATGTTCTGGTAGATAATGTGATATAATTTGAAATTATAAACCCTCAGTTGCTAGAGAGTAAGATTGACGGAGGCCGTTGTTGGATTAGAAAATGGATCCTGGTAGTCGTCGTTGGAACCAACCTGAAGAAGCTGCGGAGAATGTGGTTGCACCTGAACCACGTGTGAACCAAGATCTGGTTCAAAGTATTGTCCATGATTTTCAAGATGTGGATACGGGGAAGTAGAGGAATGAACCAAGGCATGTGGATCATACCATCCAGTTCATAAAGAAGAATCCTCCAAACATTCAGGGTGATGCTGAACTCAAGAAGGCGGAGGTGTGAATAAGTAAGATAAATCATATCATTGATTTCATCGGCACACCATCAAATATCAAGTTCATGTTGGTGATGTATATACTCAAGGATCTTTCACATCAATGGTGGGATTTAACAGTGCATGCTAAATTGGATGAATCCCTTATATGAGAGTATTTGGAAGAATTATTTAACAAACAATTCTACCCTCACAGGTTCATGATCCAGAAAACAACAGACTTATTTATCTTGAAGTAGGAGATCCTCTCTCGCACAGTGTATGCGGATATGTTCATGAACTTAGTACATTTTGCACTGGAAGTTGCGGGAAGTGTGTCGTTGAAGGCACACATCATCCAATCAAGGCTAAGGCATGAGATTCGATCAAAGATTGTTGTTCTATGTATTATGGATTATACAGAGATGGTGAAAATATCGACTGTTTTAGAAGTTCATATCTCAGGATCGATGGGTGGAGGTATAATGATACCTACAAGAAACGGTGGGAACACAACCTCTGGGAATAAGAGGAAAAGGGACACCTACTTCCATGGTGCAAGTAAAAATTAGTATCAGACAGCGGGATCAGTGAACCTTTCTCCATGAACCCAGAGCAAATCAGGTTATTTTAAATTTGGTTCACTTAACCACAAAAGGTGAGATCTTATGGTGCAACCTAGATCATGTCACAATTTCAAGCAGATGTGGAATCGACAATGCTATTTTAGGAATGCTCAAAGGTCGGGTGCACGTCACACTTCTCAAGCATTGCAAGCATCATATGCTTCGATAGGACAAGGACAGCAGAATTAGTCTCATCAGCATAACAGAGCTAGCCATGGTGATTCTCGAAATACCATGACTCGTCAACCAAGGCAATCTCAGCAAAGCAACAAGGAGAACAGTGCAGCGACGAAGCAATTGTATGGACGTAAGCAGATGATTATCGATGATCAGGCATGACCATCTACAGTTCTAGGTACGATTCTTTTTAATTATACCCTGGTGCAAGTTTTGTTTGATATTGGGGCATCGCTTTCCTTCATTGCTTCTCGTGCTGCTGACTTTATATGCTTAAAACTGGAAATGATGCCTTCTATTTTGAAACTAAAAACTCTTCTTGGTGGAAGAGAACTCCAAGCCTTTGTGTGT
The DNA here is from genome assembly GCA_963277665.1 of Viscum album. Lineage (NCBI taxonomy): Eukaryota > Viridiplantae > Streptophyta > Magnoliopsida > Santalales > Viscaceae > Viscum > Viscum album. The sequence goes on along the minus strand of OY728138.1, from coordinate 130,030,336 downwards.
ATAGCATGTGATATAACTGTTGATGGAGTTGAGTTAAAATGGGACTTCTCGATGTTGGACATAGATGTCTATGATGTAATCCTGGGTATGGATTGGTTGACAATGTTTAAGGCTCACACCGACTGTTATAAAAGAAAAAATAGTTTCACGACTGACGACGGCATCGACCATCTCTTTTGAGGAGAGAAGATGGTAAAGAAAGGTGAAAAGAGCTTTTTGGCACCAATGGTGGGAATGATATCTTACCAATTGTTAGTGTGGACATTGGCTTAATTGAAAGAGATTGAGGAAAATAATTTTCCAGAAGTTGTGAATAAATTTCTAGATGTCTTTCCCAAGAACTTCTTAGGGTTACCACCTCTAAAGGAAGTGGAGTTTATGATTATATTCTTCCATGTAATAGTCTTATTTCCCTTTCGTCTTATAGGATGACACAAATAGAGTTATGGTAATTGAAAGTGTGGTTAGAGGAGCTAGAAAGAAAGGGTTTCATTTGACCAAGTACTTCTCCATGGGCATCACCAGTGTTGTTTGTGATGAAGGAACATGTAACTCTTCGGCTGTGTGTTGATTATCGTAAGCTTAACCAAGTTATGATAATGAATAGATATCCACTTCCACACATTGATGATTTGTTTGATCAATTAAGTGGTGCTTTGTGTTTCTCCATGATTTACTTGCAGTCAGGAAATCACCAATTTCAAATATGGGAGGAGGATATTCCAAAGACAGCTTTCAGAAGTAGATAGGGACACGACGAATCTGTAGTCATGCCTTTCGGTCTAACGAATTCACCAACGGTCTTCATGTCTTTGATAAATCGGATATTTCAATGATATATGGATTCTTTTATTGTGGTGTTTGTCGTCGATATCTTGGTGTATTCAAAGACAAGGGTTGAGCATGAGTTGCACTTGGAAACAGTGTTACAAATCATGAGAGATCATCCTTTTTATGCCAAATTTTCAAAGTGTGATTTTTGGATATAGGAAGTACGTTTTCTTGGCCATGTCATTTCTGAGAAATGAATTTTAGTTGATCCTGAAAAGATAGAAGCCGATATATCTTGGAAACCACTGAAGAATGTGTTCGAGATACGATGTTTTTTTTCTAGATGGTTACTACTGACGCTTTGGGCATGATTTCTCACGACTAGATTCACCAATGACATCTCTGACAAAGTTTAATGCTCCATTCCAATGGATAGAATAATGTTATAAGACTTTCCAGGAACTGAAAGTTTGGCTTAAATCAGTATCTATCTTGATCTTATCAGAATCGGGACAGTGGTATGTGGTGTAGTGTGATGCGTCAGGATCTAGGTTGGGTTGTGTTTTCATGAAAAGAGATCATGTGGTTGCTTATGGTTCAAGGTCGTTGAGGGTTTATGAGAAGAATTACCCAACACATGATTTAGAGTTGGATGCAGTCGTCCATGCTTTGAAAACATGGAGACATTATCTCTTTGTTGAAAAATTTATTATGTTTACATATCACAAAAGATTGAATCACATTTTCTCACAGTGATATTTGAATATGAGTCAAAGGTGTTGGAAGGGGTGTCTCCAGATGTTTGACTTGACTTGATGTACACCCCAGTAAAAGAGAATTTGGCGGTGAATGCATTGAGTTGAAAGTCGTATGCTCATTTGGGGAAAGAAACTTTAGACGAATGGCAGTGGATGCCGGTATTAGCCGACATGCATGTGGAATATGAATACTGAGGTGATGTTTCTATTTTATTTTCAGCTACACTTGTTATTGATTTAGTAAATATGATCAATGAATCATAAACATCTGATGCAGAATGTCTGGTTGTATGTTCAAAACTCAATGGTGGGGAGAGCATTGATGGCTGGAAACATGATGGGGGTTCAGTTTTGTGTTTCAGAGATCGGATGATTGTACCTATGGTTTGTTAAGAACAACTCTCTAATTCTTACCACCATTCAAGATGGGAGGTACACCCTGGTACACAAAACATGTATAAGGTGTTGAAGGCACGGTTTTGGTGGAGCGGCATGAAAAGGAAGGTGGCCAAGTTAACCTCGTGGTGCTTAACTTATCAACAAGTTAAAGCAGAGCATCAGAGACCACATGTTATGTTACAATATTTACCTATCCCAATGTGTAAATGGGATCAGATGACAATGGATTTTTTTACAGGTCTTCCAAGAACAGTCTACAAATACGATGCCATTTGGTTGATAGTGGATCATCTAACCAAGTCAGCCCATTTCACCCCTATTCGTGAAAACTATATGGTGGATGATCTTTCAAAAACCTATATAAAAGAATTGGTAAAGAGGCAGGGTGTAATAGTGTCTATAGTATTAGATAGAGATCTGAGGTTCACATCTAGTTTCTAGAAATGATTACAGCAAGACCTTGGAACTCAGTTGATTATGAGCAGGGTGTGTCATCCCCAGACAGATGGGAAATCCAAGAAGATGATACAAACATTGGGAGACATGTTTTGGGATTGTGTAATGGATTTTGGTGGCTCATGGAAGGATAGTATACCCTTAGTGGAGTTCTCATACAATAAAAGCTATCAATACTCGATATGCATGGCTCCGTTTGAAGCATTGTATGGGGGTCCTTGTCATTCTCCACTATGCTGGGTGGAAACAGGTGAAACTTCACTAGTCGGGCCAAGCCTTGTCCAAGGAACAATAGAAAAGAACCAGTTGATTAGAAACAGGACGAAGACGGATCAGAGTCATCAGAAATCTTATGCATATCACCATTGAAGACCGTTTTCATTAGTTTTGGGTGATCATGTCTTCGTGAGGATATCTGCAAGTCTTGGATATCGTCATTTTGGGAAGTAGGGAAAGTTATCTCTTAGTTACGTTGGCCATTTTGAGACACTGAAATTGGTTGGAGAGGTGGCATATCAGTTAGCATTACCACCATGGTTCAGTTTGGTTCATAATGTGTTCCATGTATCTCATTTGAAAAAGTATCAGCCTGATCCTGACCATGTGATAAGATTGGATCATATTAAACTAGAGTCGAATTCTTTGTTGATACATTTACTGGTACGGATTGTGGATAGGCAAGATAAAGTCTTGGGGAAAAGCATTAGTCTAGTGTCGGTTTTATGGCAGCGTGGTTAGATTCATGAAGATACTTGGGAACGTGAAAAGGAAATGAAAGAGCAGTGGCCAGAACTCTTTCAGTAGGATGAAGGTTTTCTACTTTCCAAGGATGGAAAGACCAATGGTGGTGAGAATGTAGTACCCTCGTTTTCTGGTATGTAACCCTTTCTTGATGATTTTAATGGTTTTTTTCATGACCCTTCCTCAGGGGCACATGTCGTGACTACCCCAAGCCCGCCTCCCATAGGACAGGGGCTGACGATTAGCACCAAAGGCGTAAATCCTGATAAAAGGGAAGGCATTGCATTTATATAAGAAAAAAACACCCTAGAGAACACAAGCTGAAGTAAGCACTAAGTAAACTGAGTACAAAAGTAAGTGCTGGAATGTGAATGGGCCAGTATACAAACCCAACTGAATGTACAGTACAACTGGGAAAATAAAGTACAACAGCTAAAAAGTAGAGCAGCAACCACCAAGAAATCCTCCGAAACTCCCACTTGAAGGGTGAGTATAGATATTTTGTAACACCACAATATTTCATAGTGTGTTATTTCTTCAAAATAATTCAATAACTTGCACTACACGCAACACCAAGTTCAAGCGCACCATGACTTACCAAACTAGCCGTTCAAAAGTGGTTATAAATAGTATTAACTGAATTTTGAACAACATATAATCCTTATAATTTTATAATCCATATTATGAGTTTCTTAGACATAATGTAAAAACAAATTAATTTTTTTAGATAAAATAAGTATTTTTCAAAAATGCACTTTTACCAACTTTTAATGGTGAACCCTTTTTAAATCCAATATTTTAAAACTCTTATATATTCAATTTTACTAAATAAACTTATTCATTAGAATATAGAAATAAAAAAATTTACAATTTAACACCCCAATCTTCCTCGGTACGCTTCTCTTTGAATAAATCAATAGTGTGTGTTGTATGCAACTTTGAGTTCTAACACACACCACAACCAATCAAACTAGCCCTTATGAATAGTAATAACTACTTTTTGAAATCATATAAATTTTATCTTTCAAAATGGAATTCATTTTTGGATTCTTAATATTGAAATTATCCTAGGATGAAACTTTGGTAATTTTCGGATTACTTTTATATTTTGATGAATAGTGCAAATTACTAAATTTTTAATAAAAACAAAATTTTTAATCGAAATAATTAATAGTGATAAATTATTAAATAGAGTGGTTTTAAATTATATTTAGAATATATTTTTACCATTTACTAAAATTTTGTTCATTGGACATAATTTCACATTTAAACCAGACATAAACAAGTGTCAATATTTGGTAGTTATTATCTCTTAAAAACACGCTTTTTGTTTTGACAGTGGGAAATAAGTTTAAATTAATTTCTACCACTTCTTTGTTTTAAATTTGAGAAAATGGAATCCATATTAGGAATCAGGATGACCAAATTGTGTAAATAGGAGACTTTTATTTTTAGACATTTTGAATAATTATTTAGGTAAATATTTTATTTACCATGGTTAAAGAGTAAATCTGGTAAATAAGGATAACAAAATAATATTATAATAATAATAAATTACCCTAAAACGTCTCTTAATCCTATTGGTTGATACATTTCTGATCATGGGAATCATTGGGTTGATTTTGGGACCCCATGGAACCACTTGTAAGTGATAATGGCACTTTATATTAATTAAGTTAAAGTAAATACAAAAATGACATAAGCTTATATCTTTTAGAAAAAACAATTTTTACATAGGGTTATATATATTATATTTTCGAATATAAATATTCATTAGAAATATAGAAATATTTCTAACATAATGGTATTTTATTTATAATTTTTAGAAATTAAATAATTTAATTTATTTATGACACAATGATGATGAATTAATTACCTTATTAGTGAAATATTAAAATAATTGATATTATAAATACCCAAAAAAATATAGTTTGAGACTTTTAATGAATTAAAAGAATTTTATAGGTTAATATTACAGGTTAGGATTGATTTAATTAACTTTTTTCGAATTAATCATGATGTTATGAGTTTCAGAAAAATCAAATACCGAATAGTGTCAAAATTGACATAAAAGTGTTTTTAAAACAAATATTATATTATTAATTGATATTAAATTCCTAAAAATCTAAGGCTCATCCAAAGGACGTGTATAATGATAGGTGTATCATTAATGGACCACTTGAGGGTCTCTTGGAGGTATATACTTTGATTATTACCTATATAATATAAAAATAAAAGTGACATGGTAAGTGTCAAACTAATTAACCAAGAGTTAAAACTAAAAGATAAGGTTAATATAATTACACAAACCTATCTAAAATATATTGGTTGAAAGTATTTAGACTCATCCCAACCTTAGGCTTTTAATACTCTACATTGGAGCCATTAGAAAATGTATACAAATTTATTATAAAATAATACCTTAAATTTTTTCTAAAGAGCCACTCCTCCCCCTTATAAAAGGACACCACTTCTAACAATTCCTCACACCTCTCAAGCCTTTTGGATCGTCCACCATCTGAAAAATTAAGTTCCATACATCATTATCCTCAACTTAGAAGCCTTACCTTAGGAATAAGGCACTTCAAAACCCTTTTTTGTTCAAACCAAAGTGAGTTACCCAAATTAAAGGTAACGATTTCTCTTAGCTTCTTTTTTTTATTTTACTTCTTCAACCCCTAAACTCTTCTTATTATTTTATTTTGTAAAAAAACCAATATCCATAATATACTACGATATTTTTATTATTAAAAGTATTCGAACTACACTTACACGCACCTCTATAAAATGGGTGAAGAACATAATGCTTCTGTGGATGGCAACCAAACGCCTCACGAAGTGAGGATTGTTCAATTATCTCCTATCACCTCTCATGGTAGCCATTATATATACTATTGTTCGTTTCATTTTGTATATATATACGATAATTTCATTTGAGGAAGTGCGGACTGCCGCCCCTCAAAGTGATATGACTCGTTCATACCATACATGGAATGTATAAAGGATGGTGTTAATGAACTCCAGTAACAAATATAAGATATTATATTATACTAGAATAAAAATATACCTATGTACCATTTGTTTTTGATTCATTTTAAAATGAAAAATGAAATAGAAGTAGCGTTCTTGCGTACGTACGGATTACCGTCTCCCCGAACGCGATGAGATTAATTTCCCCATCATATCCATTAATGAATAATTATCATTTGATGATTAAAATTAATGTTTAATGATATGATATCATTCTAGATATGAATAAGTTACAACCTATCCCTAACAAACACAGCTTACGTAACAAAGCATATAAAGGAAAACGAATCAGTTAACACCCGAAACGACGATAATACTAAAATATTATTAACAAAGAAATATTAAAAGATCATATATGATATCATATTTATGAATATTATTCTTGTATAATTTAATAACAATAATTTAACTATTATACAGGATGTTAACATACATATTATCAAGGAAAAGTACAAGGTAAGGGGTTTTAATCTCACTCCTTATTCCCGTGAGATTCATGCCATATTGCCACTATTACCTTTTTTGTGGTGTATATACTTCCTATAATTGTATTATTTATGTAATAAAATTTAATTTATGTGTATTTAAATTTTCATTGTATGATACCTCTTTCATGGGGTGTATGTTTCGTAAGTTACCAAATTGGTAAGGGTTAATTTCACAATCTCTTTATTATCCAATGTTGTTATTACGTAAGTATCTACCGGGACATATTTATTATCCATGTCCATGTTTTATGAAAGAGTTTTCAAAGAAAATTTTTAGAGACTTTTTACAAAAACATAATTTCAAATGTTTTAAATATGTATACTTCTAAATATTTCTCTTTAATGTCTATGTATTCAAAATAGTTTTTAAGGATTTATTTATATGGACATCAATGTTTTTAAAATGTTAATTCCTCTCAAAAGTTTCAAAGTGGTATGGGACACTATGATTCAAAAATATCTTTAAATGACTTATTTTCTAAATTTTGTGACTTTTGAATGTTTCCATGAAAAGGGGTATTTCTCTCAAATAGTTTTACAAATCATTTTTATCTATGTCAAAATTCATTAATGGATTTTAAACTTTTTTTTGAAGCTGATTTATCATGATACAAATCTTCCAAATTGTGTTGAAGGTTTTGTGATATGTTTGACTATAGATGTGTAATTTTTATACCATTCATTGTTTATGGAGAAAATATTGACATTTCGAATGCTAGTTTTAATACGAATGTTTATGTTATATTTAAACATGTTCATATGAAGAATGAATTGGACTTAATATGTGACAGGTGGAGCCCGCTATAGCTCCTTGATGCATTGGTAGGTCTCATGAGACAAACTAGTGTTTGGCACGAGGTGTTGACAAAATATTATTTGTAATCTTGGAACGAGGCCTTGGCTACGTGGTTATGATAGTCTGACATTATTCATTCCATCATTATGAAAGTGGTTAGTGATATTTCATGCGATTATTCAACTAGTAGAATATCCATGTGAATAAGTAAATGGAATTATTTTTTCCATATTATATTGATGTTCAAATTTAAAAGGCTTTTGTTTTAGTTATACATTGCCTTAAATGTTTATGATTATTTATTAATGATTCTGCTGTATTTTCATCCTTACTGAGCATCTGAGCTCACCCTTTCTATGTTTTATTTTTTCCCAGGATTCCAAGAAGTGTATTTTGATTGATATACAGGGTTAATCCAAGGGAATAATAGAATTAATAAAGGATGATTTATGTTTATTTTTATGATATAAAGTGTAATGTAACATTCATGTATGTATTCTATTTTCCAAGACTGCTAAACTGATAGGTCCTTTATGACTTGATTCCTTGTTATCATGCCGATGTTATGTAATAATGCACCGCCTCTGGATAACTGGGGTCAGGGCATTACAGTTGGTATCCGAGGATGTTTAGCAATAACCTTGGAAGCTATATTTAGATAAAATCTGATTAGAGCATATATCCCTAAGATAGAATTTGAGGATTAGTAGATCAGAACTTCCTATAATTTTAATATTATAGAGATTTTGTGAGTTTTTTGATAAATACATCCATGTCTGAATACGAGCAGGTAGAGGTGGTTCTAGAACAGATGTACCTATGGGTAAAACCTGAAAACGCCGCTTTGATCTATACTCGAATGGGAACTTGTGCACGATAACGGGCCTTGCTGCACTCTTGGTTACGACACTCCCGGGGGATATGCAAAGAATAATTCTCATTTTCTTTATGAACCATTATGAAGGGTTTATGAGTATATACTTCCCCAAAGAAGACATTTTTATGATTATGGATTATATCCATAAAATGTTTAATTTATGTTAATTGTTTTACAATTTTGGGATCAGGTATTTCTATTCACAAAATAATCTAGTGTATGCCATTGTTTATAAATGGCACCCAGTAGAAGGAATGAGAACACCAGAAATATGAATGATCTAAAGATTAAGAAATTTCATATATTTCATGGTACGAAGCCATAATTTATATGGGAAATTGTCTCCCATGTATTATCATCATATGAAGAAATAGTATCGTGTGTTGATAAGAGATGTAAAGAGTTCTCTGAGTCCAATGAAGTTGAAGGGAAGCAAGAGAAGAAAAGGATGGAAGAGAGAAATATGGATAAAGGGAAGAGGGAAAAGATAAATTTTCCCATATGTGATAACTGTGGGAAGAAACACCATGGAACTTTCCTGAAGGGAATGGGAGTCTGATATAAGTGTGAGAAAAAGGACACCTTGTACGTGACTGCAAGGGTAAGAAAAATGTTACAAATGTACAATGCTTCATCTTCAAGGAGTTGCGAAACTACACAAACCAATGTCCAAATCATCAGAGTATGCCCCAAATGATGCTATTGGATAATAATCAAGTTATGATACTACCACAGATGAGTAGGAATGATTATAGTTCTTACGTTGTTATTAAAGAATTGTGTCATTTGAGTATTGTATCAACGATGTACTGGTTTTAATAATTATAGAATATATAAGGATTCTACTACAGTACTATTTCATTAAGGACATGAGATTATGTGGAACCATGAAAAGTGACTCAATAGGAGGTTAAATTTTTTGGAAAAAATATGGTTGAGAGAAAGATAACACATAATATGGTTCTGATACCGAGGTAGTGATTTTGGAATAATACATGATTGATTTGGATAAATTATATTCGATATTCGTGACTACACTAAAACTGAATAATGATTTGTATACTCCATCATTGTTGGAGTTTACAACATTTTTGGATTGAAGTAGTATATCCATTATTCTTTAAGTAATAAGGGATCATGAATGTAATCAATAAGGTTTTATGGTAATGCAGGACGTTGCAGTGTTTTAAAAGAATACATTATGAAGGTGTTCACATGTTATTATGTGGAAAAAAGGATCTTCATTGTGTTTACCTTCCTTATAAATTTTGGACTGATTTATTTTCGATAGTTCTAGTATGTATTTTTTTTGTATATCCATAAAAGGACAACCTGGTGGTCGGGCAGCAACCCGTCGCGTCCGGCAAGGCTGCGAGACTTGAACCCTCAAGCGAAGGGTGATAAGGGTGTATCACCTACCACTGGCCCACTGATTTCATGGATTAAATAATGTAGTTTTTTTAAAAGAACTTGTAGATTAATTATAAATTCATTTTTTTGCAACCCTATATGAATAGGATAAATAGAATGTATTTTTTACATTCTATTATCTTTTAGAGTGAAAGATGAGTTTGTGGTATAAATTAGTTAAAGGATGGAACTCTACTTGTCAAGAATGTATTTTTCTTCTTCTCTTATTCTATGAAGAAATTAATTATTATACTTTATTTAAGGTATCCTAAAACCAAAAATGTGTTATCCTAGTACCCCATGTTCTGTTGAACCGATAGTATTTCAAATCATCATAGATTGATGAATTTAAGGACCTTAATTTTACACTTGTTTGTGATTGATGACCTCAATCACTACCTATAAATATTTACATTTTTTCACCAAATATGTCTCTAATTTCCACCAAGGTTCTTTTAATAGGGATCATAATTTGGTGGTGACCCTTTCATTTCACTTTTCCTCTAAATAAGACCAAATTTTATTAACCCAATTTCCGATGTGGGTTTTCCCACAAAGATATTTTCTATTTTCAGCCTTTTATTTTCAAAGAACAATTTCAAATTGCGAGGATGCAATTTATTAGAGGGAGAATGTAACACCCCAATATTTCATAGTGTGTTATTTATTAAAAATAATTAAATAACTTTCACTACACGCAACACCGAGTTCAAGCGCACCATGACTTACCAAACTAGTCGTTCAAAAGAGGTTATGAATAGTATTAATTGAATTTTAAAATTCATATAATCCTTAAAATTTTAGAATCCCTAGTATGATTTTCTTATACATAATGTAAGAACAAATTAATTTATTCATATAAAATAATTATATTTCAAAAATTCACTTTTACCGACTATTAATGGTGAACCCTTTTTAAATCCAATATTTTAAAACTTTTACAAATTCAATTTGACTAAATAAATTTATTCTTTAGAATGGGTAAATCAAAAAATTACAATGTAACACCCCATCCTTCCACGTTACGCTTCTCTTTGAATAATACAGTAGCGTGTGTTGTACGCAACTTCGAGTTCTAACACACACCACAACCAATCAAACTAGCCCTTATGAATATTAATAACTACTTTTAAAATTTTTATAAATTATATCTTTCAAAATGGACTTCATTTTTGGATTCAGAATATCAAAATTATCCTAGGATGAAATTTTGGTACTTTTTGGACAACTTTTATATTTTGATGAATAGTGAAAATTACTAAATTTTTATTAAAAACAACTTTTTTATTCAAAATAATTAATAGTCATAAATTATGAATTTGAGTGGTTTTAAAGTATATTTAGAATATATTTTTATGATTTAATAAAGTTTTGGTCATTGGACATAATTTCAAATTTAAACCGGACATAAACAAGTGTCAATCTTTTGATAGTTATTATCTCTTAAAAACACGCTTTTTGTTTTGACAGCGGAAATTAATGTTAAATTAATTTCTGCCACTTATGTGTTTCGAATTTGGTAAAATAGACTCCATATTTGGAATCAGTATGTCCAAATTGTGTAAATATGAAACTTTTATTTTTATACATTTTGAATAATTACTTCGGTAAATATTTTATTCACCATGGTTAAAGGGTAAATCCAGTAAATAAGGGTAAACAAATAATATTATAATAATAATAAATTACCCTAAAACATGTCTTAACCATATTGGATGATACATGTCCGACCATGGGCATCTTGGGGTCGATTTTGGGACCCCATGGATCCACTAATAAGTGATAATGACACTTTATATTAATTAAGTAAAAGTAAATACAAATATGACGTAAGCCAATATCTTTTAGAAAAACAATTTTTACATAGAGTTATGTATGTTATATGTTCGAAAATAAATATTCATTAGAAATATAAAAATATTTCTAACATAATGGTATTTTATTTATAATTTTTATACATTAAATAATTTAATTTATTTATGACACAATGATCATGCGTTAATTACCTTATTAGTGAAATATTTAAATTATTGATATTATAAATATCCAAATAAATATAATTTGATACTTTTAAGGAATTCCACGAATTATATAGTTTAATATGACATGTTAGGATCGATTTAATTAAATATTTTAGAAGTAATCATACTGTGATGATTTTCACAAAAATCAAATACCAAATAGTGTCAAAATTGACATAAAAGAGTTTTTAAAACTAATATTATATTATTAATAGATATTAAATTTCTAAAAATCTAAGGCTCGGCCAAAGGACTTGTAACATTAGAGGTGTATCATTAATGGACCAGTTGGGGGTCTCTTGGAGGTATATAGTATGTTTATTAACTATATAATATAAAAATATAAAGTGACATGGTAGGTGTCAAACTAATTAACCAAGAGTTAAAACTAAAAGATACGGTTAATATAATGACCCAAACCTATCTAAAATCTATTGTTTGAATGAATTTATACCCATCCACACCTTAGGATTTGAATAATCTAATTTTTATCCATTATAAACCGAATATGAATTTATTATAAAATAATACTTTAAGTCTTTCCTAAAGAGCCCCTCCTCCCCCTTATAAAAGGACACCACTTCTAACCAATTCCTCACACCTCTCAAGCCTTTTGGCTCGTCCAAACTCTTCTCAGTTAAGCTCCCTACATCCATCTACTGCTCTTAGAAGCCTTACCATAGTCATAATGCACTTCAAGAGTTCTTTTTGGTTCAATCCAAATGGAGTTTCCCAAATTAAAGGTAACGATTTCTCTAAGCTTATTTTATTTTATTTTACTTCTCCAACCCCTAATATCTTCTTATTATTTTATTTTGTAACAAATCCAGTATCCAAATATACTAGTATATTTTTATTATAAGTATTCAGACTACCCTTACACACACTTCCATCTAATGGGTGAAGAACATAATGTTTCTATGGATAGCAACCAAATTCCTCACGAAGTGATGATTGTTCAATTATCTCCTATCACCTATCATGGTGGCCATTATGATGGAACTATAATTAAATATGATATTTATGATATTTATTTTATATATAATCTCCTGAAATTCCATTTTATATCATACCATTATTCGTTTCATGTTATATATATATACGATAATTTCATTTGAGGAAGTGCGGACTACCGCCCCTTCAATGTGATATGACTCGTTCATACCATACATGGAATATATAAAGGATGGTGTTAATGAACTCAAGTAACACATATAAGATATTATATTATAATTTAATAATAATATACCTATGTATCATTTGGTTTTGATTCCTTTTAAAATGAAAAATGAAATGGAAGTATCGTTCGTGCGTATGTACAGATTACCGTCTCCACCAACGCGAAGAGATTCATTTCCCCATCATATCCATTAAAGACTAATAATTGTTTGATGATTAAAAGTAATTTTTAAGGACTTGATATCATTCTGGATATGAATAAGATACAACTTATCCATAACAAACATGTCTTACGTAACAAATCATTTAAAGGAAAATGAATCAGTCAACACCCAAAATGACGATAATACTAAAATATTATAAACAAAAAAATATTAAAAGATCATATAGGATATCATATTTATGAATATGATTCTTGTATAATTTAATAAAAATTATTTAACTATTATACAGGAGGTTAACATACACACTATCAAAGAAAAGTACAAGGTAAGGGGTTTTCATCTGAATCCTTATTCCCGTGAGATACAGGCCATATTGCAACTATTACCTTTTTTGTGGTGTTTGTACTGCCTATAATTGTATTCTTTGTGTAATACACTTTAATTTATGTTTATTTCTCTTTCATGGGGTGTATTTTTCGTAAGTTACCAAATTTGTAAGGGTTAATTTCACAATCTCCTTATTATCCAAGGATGTTTTTACATAAATAACTACTAGAACATATTTATTATCCATGTCCATGTTTTAAGAAAGATTTTTCAATGGAATTATTTTTATTGACTTTTTACTAAAATATCATTTCAATTGTTTTAAATATTTATTCTTCAAAATATTTCTATTTAATGTCCATGACTTCAAAATGGTTTTTAAATATTTATTTATATGGTCATGAATGTTTTTAAAATGTTAATTCCTTTTAATAGTTTCAATGTTGTATGGGACAAATTGATTAAAAATGTCTTTAAATGACTTCTTTTCTAAATTTTGTGAATTTCAAATATTTTCATGAAAAATGGGTATTTCTCTCAAATAGTTTTACAAATCATTTTCATCTATTTCAAAATTCTTTAATGGATTTTAAACTTGCTTTGAAGTTGATTTATCATGATACAAATCTTACATATTGTGTTGAAGGTTTTGTGATATGTTTTACTATGGATGTGTTATTTTAATACCATTCATAGTTTATGCAGGAAGTATTGACATTTCGTATGCTAGTTTTTATACGAATGTCTATGTTATGTTTAAACCTGTTCATATAAGGAATGCATTAGTCTTATTATGTGACGGGTGGATCCCGCTATAGCTCCTTGATGCATCTGTATGTCCCATGAGAAAAACTAGTGTCTTGGCATGAGGCCTTGAAAAAAATCTAATTTGTAGTCTTGTCCTGAGGCCTTGGCTATGTGGTTATGATAGTCTGGCATTATGAATTCCATCATTATGAAAGTGGTTAGTGATATTCAATATGATTATTCAACTAGCAGAATATCCTTGTGAATATGTAAATGGAAGTATTTTATTTTTTCCATATTATGTTGAAGTTCAAATTTAAAAGGCTTTTGTTTTAGTTATACATTACCTTAAATGTTTATGATTATTTATTAATGTTGCCGCTATATTTTTATCCATACTGAGTATCTGAGCTCACCACTTTCTATGTTATATTTTTTCCCAGGATTCCAAGAAGTGTATTGTGATTGATGTGTAGGGTTAAGCCCAAGGAACAATGGCATTCATAAAGGATTATTTATGTTGTTTTCTATGTTATAATGTGTAATGAAACATTCATGTATGTATATATTTTCCAGGACTGCTAAACTAATCTGTCCTTCAGGACTCAATTCCTTGTGATCATTCCAATGTTATGTAATAATACACCGACTCTGGGTAACTGGGGTCGGGGCGTTACATAGTATCGTCGGCTCCTCATGTCTGGTCTTCCACTCCGTGTATATTCCTCCTGATAGTCCACCTCTGGGTACCGTCCCACTCCACAAGCCTCAACCATGATCAGCGCTGTCCGTCGTCTGCAACCAACACAACGTAGTGCAGGCATAGCCCGTGCAGGGATGAGTATACGATACTCAGTAGGGACTCCGAGACTCCCAAAGGTCTCCCAGAATCCAGGAAGGATAAAAAAAATAGAAATATAAAATCACGAAATATCAACCAACTCTACTGAGGTATATGCCCATACATATACCTAAGTCATCAATTCCAGTTCTGCTCCAACTCATGAGCCCAAGTTCAACCCAGTCCACACAGGAAAGTACAACCCAATCCACTCAGGAAAGAAAAACCCAATAAGTCAATAATATCCAAGATAATGATTTAAATTCAAGACTCATCTCACACAGGTATACTACTCACGAAGAGGGGTGGAGATGATAGAAGTAGCCTCTGAATCATCTCCCCTGCCTAACCCACGTAGGATCCAAGTACAGAAGTCGTCGCTGCCGGACCCACATAGGATCCAAGTACAATAACCATCGCTGCCAAACCCACGTAGGATCCATGTACCATCGTCATCACTTCCAAACCCATGTAAGATCCATGTACAGTCGTCCTCGCTACCGAACCCATGTAGGATCCAAGTACAATCGTCATCGTCGTCGCAGTCACAACCAGTTCTAGGGTTCCTGCACACAGCATGCTCGATTCCTGGAGGGTCCTATCAACGAGCCAAGGGGGGTCGATACATAAAATATCACTATTTCTAGAGTTGATGTATCAAAATGTTCCATCTCATAAATAGGAACTCAACGTGACAGACAGTGCGTCAATCAGACGCTCGGTCTGAGAGTTATTGGTTTTTTCGTCCTAGGGGCCTGGTTGGGTTTTAAGTTTAAACCAACCTGTCTGTACTCCAGATGTGTCCAAACCTCAAGTCTAGTAATCCAAACGAACCATATCACTAAGAATAATTCAACGTGATCGACGACACATCATTCGGACGTACGGTCGTTAAGTCATAGGCGTTTCCACTAGAAGGGCCCGGCTGGTTTCGGGTTCGATCCAACCTGAATTTACCCAAAAATTTACCAAAATCTTAATTTTAATATAACAAAACGACCGTATCGATCCATGAATCCCAACATAACAGACAGTACGTCGATCGGAGGTCTGTAGCCCATGATATGGGCGTCTGAACGAATCTGTCTGAAAATAGGGCGTTCGGGCCCGGTCCAACCCGGCCTGATACCCCCAGGGTCGGCTTGAGCCGGGTGGACCCGACCCGGCTCCGGGTCTGGCCCACTTGGGACAGGTCCGGCCCGACTGAAGCGGCATGGCCCGGCGCTGGCAGCCCGGCCCGCTCGGCATGCATCCCGGCTCGGAAGTCGGTCGCAGTTCGGCTCGGCTCCCGGCCGCACGGAGTGCAAAGGGGGGGGGGGCGTTGCTCCCATGATTTCAAAAACATCCAGCCTTAATGGCCAGCATTTGTAACCGTGTGACCCTTCGGGTCTCGCCTCCAGTTGGTGTTGGTGGCCGGCTCAGCAGGCTGCCACTTTGGAAAACCGCTACGCCCTTAGGTCGCGGCCCCTTGGTGCTCCGGCGCGGCGCGATGGCGCCGTGCTCCTCCACCGCGGCCCACTCCGGCCGTGTTCCTCTTCATCCGTGCATGGTGGAACGACACTACTTCACCTCCATTTCAAGCCATAATGAAGATCAACAAAAATAGGGGAGGAGGATCCGTCGTGTTTTTGCGGTCTGATCCCCTCCCTTTATATCGATAACAAGCTGCCAATAAATAAACAACGAAGATCGTAAAATAATACTTGAACGAAGAATTAACCCCTACCTCAACCAAAGTTGTTGAACGATGAGCGTCGCGAAAAACAGAGTTGCAGGGTGAGGTTCCGTAAACGTCTATCGAGAGCATCTGAGGAGGAAGTGGTGTCTCCTTTCCTTTGTCGCAGAGAGAAGACTATATGGAGTGACGTCGCTGGCGAGTTTCCACGTCGGTGCCTCCTCCTTTGTCGTAGAAGAAGAAGAGCACATAAGAAACCGGGTCGCCGAGTCGATGATCCTTGACGAAGTGTTGTTGTTCTTCGTTGAGGATGAAGTTCTTCAAGAGAATAGAGCTCTCCCCATAAGTCTCAACACAACAATCCCAACCCCAAAGAAAATAAGATTTACTCTTATTTTATTATAACATGCCATGTATTAAAAAATTAAAATTCAAACTCTTAGATAAATTAATTGAATAGGTTTAATCGATTAATTTAATGTGAGTTGGAATGAAATAAAGAGGGAGAGAGGGTGAGTTACCATAAATTTATTATGGGAGTTCAAGGAGATAAGGGTTAAAGAAAGTGAAAAGATGGGTGCTCGTGTGGGCCACACCTCCCTCATAACCACACATGGGAAGTTGGGTGGTTTTGGGACCCACCAACTACTTCCCATGAGGGAGTTTAACTTCCAACGTTAAATGAATAAAATTGTACACAATTTTATTTAATTCTCACTTAAACCACAAAATTTAACTTCTTCTCCCAAACAAACGCATCAACGGTAAAAGTCATCTTAAAAAAATACTGGCACTGTGAGTTCATCGGTGCCCTCAGACTTCAACTCCGAGCACCGGTTCAAATGATAGAAAAACCTGCTCATTCGTTCACTGAACGTACCCAAGCTAAACTTCGTAAATTGATTCCGGGCACACCGGGCCTCAGAATCAGGTTCTGTCAAAAACTACATACTCGTAAAATCCCAAATAATTTAAGAAAAAAATTTCATTGAAATTTAAGGGTCTCTACATTACTCCCAACTTGGGGATTTACGTCCCCATAAAGCTACATCATAAACTAGTGAAACAAAATAGGGTAATGTGCACGCATCTGAGCCTCCCGCTCCCTTGTGCTCTCTTGGAGGTTCTTATGCTTCCATATGATGTACACTAGTGGAATCAACCATCCACATAGGACCCACTCTTGTCGATCCCTGGTCTCTACTGGGACCTCCCCAAAATTTTCCCTATCATCAATGTCCAGCTCCCTGTGATAAATGATATACGTCGGTTCATGCATGTATCTCCTCAGCTGAGATATGTGGAAGATGTCGTGCACCCGGTGCAACTGAGGTGGAAGATCCAGGCGATATTCCACCTCGCATATCCTGCTAAGAACCTGGAATGGTCCGATGAATCGTAGATATAACTTGCCTCCCCAGCCAAATCTCTATAATCCACATCGAGGTAAGACCCATAAGAAAACGTGGTCACCATCCTCAAACTCTAGTGGTCTACGCCTCCTGTCAGCATAGGACTTCTGTCGGCTCTGAGCAGTCCTCATCTGCTTCTGGATGATCTGTACCTTTTCCGTCATGGCCTAGACCATCTCTGGTCCTACAAGTGCTGACTCCACAGGGTCTTTCTAGCACAGAGGTGATATGTAAGTTCGGTCATATAGTGCCTCGTATGGTGCCATCCCGATGGTGGAGTGGTAGCTATTGTTGTACGCAAACTCCACCAAAGGAAGATGATCCTCCCAACTGTGACCAAAATTGAAGACACATGTGCGGAGCATGTCTTCGAGAGTCTGAATGGTCCTCTCCGTCTGACCATCCGTCTGTGGGTGAAATGTGGTGCTTAGGAATAATTGTGTCCCAAATGCCTCCTGCAACCCCTTCCAAAGCCGGGAGGTAAAGGGAGCATCTTGATGGGAGACGATAGTCAATGTCACACCACAAAGTCGTACAATCTACTAAACATAGTGGTGTCCCAAGCTCTCCATAAATCCCTACTCCCTGATAGGTCGAAAGTGGGCCGACATGGTGAGTCGGTTGACAATCACCCAAATGGATTCGTGACCTATGGAAGTACGTGGAAGCCCTATCATGAAATCCATAGATATCCCGTCCCACTTCTACTCTGGCACCACCAAGGGTTGTACCAAGCCTACTGGTACCTGATGCTCTGCCTTCACCTGCTGGCAGGTGAGACATCGTGAAATGAACTCTGCCACAAGCTTCTTCATACCCGACCACCAGTGATGTCGTCAGAGATCCTGATGCATCTTCACTACTCCTGGATGTACCGCTAATAGGGAAGTGTGAAACTCTCTCAGAACCTCCTCCTGTAATGCAACTGGTACCATGGTACGTCCTCTGAAAAGGACGACGTGCTCTCCTCCTACAGAGAATCTATCAGGTGCTTGTCCTAAGGATATCTGTGCACATCCTGTCTAACAGTCAACATCCCCATTCTGTGCCTCTCTGACCCGCTGAAGTAGTGGAGGAGTGACTGTGAGTGACTGTAGAAAGACCGCCCCATCTCTATACATGTGGGATATCCGTAAAGCGGCTAACTACTCTGTCGCCTCTCCAATTAGCTGAATTCCCATCCTCCTACTGAGAGAATTGGCTACTACGTTCCCCTTTATAGGAGTATAGACTATCTCAAAGTCATAGTCCTGGAGGAACTCGATCCATTGCCACTATCTCAGGTTCAGGTCCTTCTGCGAGAAGATCCACCTGAGACTCTGGTGGTCAAAATAGACTCTAAAGTGCTCACCCATCAGATAGTGTCGCCACATCATCTGGGCGAAGACCACTACTGCTAAATCCAGGTCATGGGTAGTGTAGTTCTTCTCGTGTTGCCTCAACTGTTGTGATCCATAGGCTATCACTGCCCTCTCCTGCATCAGGACACACCCAAGTCTGGTCTCTGATGCATCGCAATAAACTACATACCCTACGCCCTCCTCTGGTAGCCTTAAGATGGGTGCACTGTTCAATCTCTGTCTCAGATCCTGGAAGCTCTGGTGACATCTATCCGACCACACGAAGGGTTTCCCCTTCTTCGTCAAAGCTGAGATTGGTGCTATAACTCAAGAGAAGTCTGGAACAAATCTACTATAGTACCCAGCCAAACCTACCTCCGTCACGCTCCTGGGTGGCTCCCAAGCTAGCACTGCCTCGATCGTCGTAGGGTCCACCGCAACTCCTACCTTAGATATGATGTGTACCAATAAGTGGACTTCTCGAATCCAGAACTGACACTTCGAGAGCTTACCATAAAGCTGGTGCTCTCGGAATGTGTCTGGTACAACCCGCAAGTGGTAGGCATTCTCCTCAGTAGTTGGGTAAATAAATATGTCGTCGATGAAGACTACGACAAATAGATCAAGGTAAGGCTGTAAGATCCAATTCATGAGACTCATGAACACTACTGGAGCGTTTGTTATGCCGAAAGACATAACCAAGAACTCATAGTGGCCATACCGACACCTGAAGGCCATCTTATGCACATCCTCATCTCGAACTCGGAGCTGATGATATCCTAACATGAGGTCAATCTTCGAGAACCATCGTTATCCCTTGAGCTGATTGAAAAGGTCTTCAATCCTCGGAACGTTCACCAGGTTCAGGCGACGGTAATCGACACACAATCACATGCTCTCGTCTTCCTTCATGGTGAACAATATCGGGTAAGCCCAGGGTGAAACACTGGGTCAGATGAATCCCTTGCACTGCAAGTCCTCCAGCTGTACCTGTAGCTCTCGAAGCTCAGCGGGAGCCATCAGATATGCTGGAGAGGATATTGGGGTTGTCCTGGGGTACATGTCAATATGGAAGTCTACATATCTGTGAGGATGCAGTCCTGGAACATCGTTAGGAAAAAATGTCCGCATATTGATCCACCACAACAGGAAAACTCGAACTCCGCAAGTCAACTTCTCCTAGGATGCGACTATCCAACTGATGAGTGATCGGTTGTCCTCTCCTCTGCGTGAGTCCATCCTACACTGGAAAGGCTCCTTTCTCTCCAGTTAAGGTGAACCTACTCCCATCGGTGCGGATACACTGCACCTTGTGCCTAATACATTCGATCTGAGCATGGACCGTAGATAACCAATAGATGCCCAAGATGACGTCTTAAGGCCTTGACACCACTACAAGAAGATCCCGGACGAAGCTCTCGCCTCCTAGAGTAATCTCAAACTGCTGGCACCAGTGCGTAATCGTTGAGTATGCTCCCGTAGGAGTCACTAGCCGTAATGATCGAGCTGACAGCTCTGTCGGAATCTCCGAGCTCCGAACAAGGGTAGAAGCAATGAAATAATGACTCACTCATTTATCTATAAGAACTACAGTAAGGGTGGAGTAGACACAGATAATACCTTGAATAATCTTAGGTGGTCCATGGTCGTAGGCCTCCACTTCCTGAAGCTGAGCCTGCCTCTGTCCGCCAGCTCCCTATGGTCGGGGTGGACCTCCTGGTGGTTGTGGTTGTAGAGCCTCAAAGCGTCGCCCACCACCCGCTACTCGGCCAGCTCTTTTTCCTCGTCCGCCTGCTCCCTGCTGGCCACCACAGTCAAACCTATGCCTCTGCCTGGGTGGTCCCTAAACTGCCTGCTGCTCCTATGCATTGCAGGTCGGACAATCCCGAGCCATGTGGCCCTATCCGCCGCATGCATAACATTGTCTACCTCTTGTATGACTGGATCTACTGTGTGTGACCCGCACATCTGAACTAATGTCTTGAGTTCTTCCACCTGATGTCCTAGTCCTCTTGGACCTCTGTGACATATTTCTACTACCAACTGTAGAAGACTCCGCTACGTGCCGCCCTGTGGTAGGTCTTGCTGCTTGTGAAGACTCAGCATGAAAGCTCTCCACAAGAAGGGCTCGCTCCAGTACTCTCACCAGCGTCGAAATACTGCGGGAGATCATCGATGCCCTGATCTCATGACTCCATCCTTGCTCGAAGGTCCTGGCCTGGAATAATGGGCCTCGTACCTTGTCTATGTAGTAGCATGGGATATCTATAATTCTCACCGAGTACTGGGCTACTGACATGATGCCCTGCCGCAGCTGTAGTAACTCCTGGATGCGCACTGCATGGAGGGTGGCTGGAACGAACTCTGAATAGAAAAGGATCTAAAATTCCAACCAAAGGAGAGATGATTCGTTGTGCACCTAGAGAATCAGGCTGCACCATATACCTGCTGTCATGTGCATGAGACTCGCCGCAAGGATCACCATGATATCTGCTAGTGTCCCTACCAATCTAAACACTCAAATAACAGCCTCCAGCCAATCCTTGGATGCCTAAGGGTCCGTCTCCTCGCAGAACCTGGGCGGTCTCTGACGCTGAAACTCGTGCAGTGCACTCAAGAGATTTGCACTCTCAACATCTGGGGTTGGTGTCATCTGTGGCTCAGCGGGTAGAGGTACCACCGATGCATCTTCTGTAATGGGGTCTTGCGTCGAGGACTCGTCACTCAGTGGGCTGCCGTCTTGCACAAAGCTCAAAACCCTAGCTGGATGTTGTTGTGGGTCCATCCTGAAAAGAAACAGGTGCTCCATAGTTAATACAGTATACCTGGTGAGCTGACACAAAGTAATCACAAAGAAAACTTTGAAACACACATGCAATCAATGTTTTCATGCATTGTGTTGGAAATCAAAATTCAAGGTCCTGGTGTATGGATACGTCGGTCATTGCACCAACACTAGACTCCTTGGACTAATAACCACACTCAATACCCTAAAAACTATTACTTCACATAGAAGAAATTATCAGAGTCCTGAGTTCTGTAGTAGAACCGACTCCTCTGAAACCAATTTTTCTAGACTCATCATCGGGGATCATGTCCTGACTACCCCAAGCACGCCTCCCATAGGACAAGGGATGGCGATTAGAACCAAAGGCGTAAATCTCGATAAAAGAGAAGGCATTGCCTTTATATAAGAAAAAAAACACCACAGAGTACACAATCTAAAGTAAGCACTAAGTAAACTTAGTAAAAAAGTAAGTGCTGGAAAGTAAATGGGCTAGAATACAAACCCAACTAAATTTATAGTAAAAATGAGAAAATAAAGTACAATAGGTGAAAATTATAACATCAACCACCAATCCATACTCCAGAACTCCCACCTGAAGGGTGAGTACAGATAGTCTCGTCGGCTCCTCGTGTTCGGTCGTCCACTCCGTGTACGTTCTGCCTGATAGTCCACCTCCGGGTACCGTCCCGCTCCACATGCCTCATCCACAACCAGTGTTGTCTGCCGTCTGCAACCAACACAACGTAGTGTGGGCATAGCCCGTGCAGGGGTGAGTATACGATACTCAGTAGGGAACTCGAGACTCCCGAAGGTCTCCCTGAATCCACGAAGTATAAACCACAATGGAAAGATACAATAACGAAGTATCAACCAACTCTACTTAGGTATATGCCCATACATATACCTAAGTCATCAATTCCAGTTCTGGTCCAACTCACAAGCCCAAGTTCAACCCCGTCCACACAGGAAAGTACAACCCAATCCACAGAAGAAAGCACAACCCAATCCACACATGATAGCAAGTCAATTATATCAAAGATAATAATTGAAGGTCAAGACTTAGCTCATACAGGTATACTACTCATGAAGAGGAGTGGAGATGATAGAATTAGCCTCTGAATCATCTCCCCCGCCGAACCCACGAAGGATCCAACTACAGAAGTCATCGCTGTCAGACCCACGTAAGAACCAAGTATAGTAACCCTCACTTCCGAACCCACATAGGATCCAAGTATAGTCGTCATCACTACCAAACCCACAGAGGATCCAGGTACAGTCTTCCTCGCTTCCGAACCCACGTAGGATCCAAGTACAGTCGTCATCGTCATTGCAGTCGCAGCCAACTCTAGGGTTCCCACACATAGCACGCTCAATTCCGAGAGGGTCCGTCCACGACCCATGGGGGGTCGATACATCAACTATCACAAAGTCCAGAGTTGATGTTTCACAATGTTATGTCTCGTCAATAGGAAGTCAACGCGATAGACGGTGCGTCAATCGGACGCCCGGTCTGAGAGTTATTGGCTTTTTCGTCCCAGGGGCCCAGTTGGTTTTTAAGTTAAAACAAACCCGACCATATTCCAGCTGTGTCCAAACATTGAGTGGAGTATACCAAAATAACAGTCTCACTAAGAGAAATTTAACATGATCAACGGCATGACATTCAGACGTCCGGTCGTTATGTTATAGGCGTTTCCGCTCCAAGGGCCTTGTTGGTTTCGGGTTCGAACCAACCCAGCCGTACCAAAAATTTTACCGAAAGAGTGAGTGTAATATACCGAAATGAACATATCAATCCAAGGATCCAAACACAACTGACGGTCCATCGATCAGAGGTTTGTAGCCCATGATATGGGTGTTTGAACGAATCTGTCCGAAAATAAGGGGTTTGGGCCCGGCCCGATACCCCCTGGGTTGGCCTGAACCGGGTCGACCTGACCCGGGTCCTGGTCAAGACCACTTGGGGGTGGCTCGGCCTGGCTGGCGTGACCTGGCCAGGCTGGCGCGACCCGACCCGGCACTGGCGGCCCAGCCCGGTGCGGGTGGCCCGGCCCGGCGGGGGGGCCCGGCCCGTACGGCCTGCGGCCCATCTCGGAAGCCGGCCGTGGTTTGGTTTCGCTCTTGGCCATGCGGAGTACGAAGGGGGGGGGGGGGGGTCTGCCCCCCTGATTTCCGAAACGTTCGGCCTTAATGGCTGACCTTTGTAACCGCGTGACCCTTCATGTCCCGTCTCCAAGTGGCGCCGGCGGCCGGCTCAGCGGGCCGCCCCTTTGGAAACCGCTGCTACAATAGGCCGTGGCTTCTATCCGACAGGCGTGGTGCGACGATGCTGCGGCCCGCTCTGGCTGCAGTCTTCTTCATCCCCGCGCAGCACAACGACACCGCATCGCCTCCGTTTCAAGCCACAATGAAGATCAACAATTAAAAGGGAGGAGGATCGGCCGTGTATGTGCGGTCCGATCCCCTCCAGTTATATTGATAAAAGGAGTCCAATCATTAAAAAATGAAGATAATTAAATAATACTTGAATGAATAATTAACACCTACCTCAACACATGTTTTCGAACGATGAGTGTCGCGAAAAACGGCGTCGCGGGGTGAGGTTCTGTAAACATCGACAAAGAGCATCCGAGGAGGAAGTGGTGTCACCCTTCCTTTTTCACGGAGAGAAGATTATGTGGCGTGACATCATTGGAGAGTTTCCACGTCGGTGCCTCTTCCTTTGTCATGGAGGAATACAAGGATGGAAGATAACAGGTCTCCGAGTTGATGATCCTTGGTGAATCGTTGCCATTCTTCGTTGAGGATGAAGTTCTTCAAGAGAATAGTGCTCTCCCCAAAAGTCCCAACACAACAATCCCAACCCCAAATAAAATAATACCTACACTTTTTTATTATAACATGACATGTATTCATAACTTAAAATTCAAACTCTTAGTTAAATTAATTGAATAGGTTTAATCAATTAATTTAATGTGAGTTGGAATGAAATAAAGAGGGACAGAGGGTGAGTTACCATAAATTTATTATTGGATTTCAAGGGGTTAAGGGTTATGGAATATGAATAGATGGGTGCTCGTGTGGGCCCCACCTCCCTCATAACCACACATGAAAAGTTGGGTGGTTTCGGGCCCCACAAATAACTTCCCATGAGAGAGTTTAACTTCCAAGGTTAAAAGAATAAAATTTTACACATTTTTTTTTAATTCTCACTTAAACCACAAAATTTCACTTCTTCTCCTGAGAAAACGCATCAATGGTAAAATTCATCATAAAAAAATACAGGAACTGTGAGTTCATTGGTTCCCTTGGACATCAATTCTGAGCACCAGTTCAAAAGATAGAAAAACCCACTCATTTGTTCACTGAACGTACCTGAGCTAAACTTTGGAAATTGATTCTGGGCACACCAGGCCTCAGAATCAGGTGCCGTCAGAAACTACGTACTCATAAAATCCTAAGGAATTTGAGAAAAAAATTTACCTGAAATTTATGGTTCTTTACAGTTTTAATGTTAAGGGTGATGAATGGGATACTCGGGAGAACTTTGAATGTTGTTTTGAGGCAAAGGGGAAGTCGCACGGACGGCACACAGTCTGTCTAAACTGTGTGGTAAAACCATTTGTAGTTGGTATTGTAGGAAGTAGCTTCCTCATAGGCAGTGCAAATTTTGTCTAACCGTGTAGCCAAACTATGGGTGGAGGGTCTATCGAGGCAGTGGATAACGCACGGTTAGCGCATGGTTTGTCTAACCGTACGAGCAAATCATGTGGCCAATTAAATGAGATCATATAAAAGTGGATGTCACTCGTTTTTTCCTATAAGTGCCTTATTTAAGATCTATAGAAAACATAACTCATGATTTTTTATCTTGTAAGGTCAATGTGGGTTCTCCCATCATTCCGAAGTAGATCCAAAGGCTTCTCTTGGAGAATCAGAGCTGGATTCTTGAGATATGTGTTTGTTTTTCTTCGTTCGTGATCAGTTTCTTAGATCTACTTAAATATACTTCCCATCTTCTCTGGGTTTCTTATATCTATGCCCGTTATGGGTATATATAAGTGTGTGGATTTCAAATATGATGATATTTGGTCTTGATCTTTCTAGTATAAGAGATATACGGTGGGTTTTAGGAGAATCGACCCAGGTTTCTTGAGCGTTCTTCGATCGTTATGGTTTTCGTCAAGACATTTGATGTAGGTGGATTCACTAACGACTCCTCTTGTTAGAATTGATTGTGTTGGTTTTAAATTGGTTTGTTTTAAAGGATTTTATTTTTAAAATCATGGAATAAATCTTCTTTAGTGATGATTTATGGTTTTTATAAAATTGTGAAATCTTAGTGAATTGCTGTGTAAAGTGATTTGGATTATTGAATTTAAAATATTGATTTTAAATTATGGATTTGTTGAAATTGTAATTGGTTTTATGAAAAATGGTTTTTCAATAAAAAAAAGGCATTTTATTTAAATGGATTTATCTTGAAATGACTTTGATGGAATCAGTTTTCAATAAAAAGGCAGTTTTATTGAAATGGTTTGAATCGGTTGAACAATTGGTAGTTGACATGATGGTTATGTGTGTTGAAAGTTATGTGACACAGATGAGGGTTAGAGGTATCCCCCATTAGTTTTGGGTCGGATAAGGGTTAGGGATCTCCCCCTTCAAACATTCATATTGCATTCGGGACAGATAAGGGTTAGGGGTCTCCCCCAACTGTGTTGGGGTGGATAAGGGTTAAGGATTTCCCTCGTCAAGAATTCATATGCATTTGTGTTGTATAATGATATGAAGACTCCCCCATCATGGTTGGGATGGATAAGGGTTAGGTCTTCTTCCCTCTTCCAGGTAGCATGCATGGTTGGTTGCATGGGTTTGTGGAATGGTTGGTTATGCCAAAAAGTAATGTTTGTGAAATGGTTCTAAATCTTGTTTGGTTATTTTTCAGGAAAATAACTTACTGGAATAATTGGTTTAAATTGATCAAGAAATGCCTTTGGTAATAAATAATTTTGTAAACTTGTTTATATTTAGTTATAAACTGCTTTGGAGAAAATGTTTTATATAAATAGTTTTTATATAAATGTTGCGAACTCTTCTATACTAGTGACATGAGTAAGGAAGTCATTGGGGAAAATATACGGAGTTTTACACACACCCCTGCTTTTGCATGTTGATTCTTTTGCAGATGTCATAACCCAAGAGACAGGTAAAGGTAAATCATTTTATTGCTAGTGACTTGTGGTGATTCTTGGGAGATTTTCTGGATCTTGGAGCTTGTGGAGAAAGAAGATGTAGTGTCTTTTGAGATTCTTGAGTTTTTCATCCACTGTGTACTTTGATGGTTAGTTTGGCCATCCGCTATTGTGTACCTTGATGTAGTTTGATATAAATGAAGTGTTTATTGGTCTTTCATTTTTTTATGCATCATATAGTGAATTTCTGGTTATGGTTGGTTTATGGGTTTATTTCTTAAAGGGTATGTCATCCCCCACTGGTACTTGAAACCCTTTGGCATTTATTGCTACCCTTTGACGCCTTGGGGATATGGCTTAAGGCCTAGTAATGACTCGCAGTACTCTCAAGACAATGAGAATTGGAGGGTCATTACACAAATAAAATATCTCTTATAAGTGGAATGAATTCCAAAATGATATAAGAAAGATAAAGAAAATAAATAAATAAGGGATATTTAGAAGTCTGTCTTTGTCTTCCACTAGCTCTAGACTTCTTGACCCCTCAATATTCCATAGGGTCCTTACCCTTCACCAGATACCTCATACAATCTACAAGAACATTGAAATATCTGCATAGGGTGTGAGTGTAATACTTTATAGGAAACCGTCAATGCATATTTAACCTTATGTTCTCAATCATAATAGTGTATTTTATAAAAAAAATAAATGTGTAACAAGAATAATAACACTCAATCCAAAATCGAGTGACTCTGTGTAAACAAAGATTACAAAATAACCTGGTCGTACCTACTTTATCTCTATACTTGATGGATAATAAAGTTATCAAATTAAAACAAGGATTAAACATGAGTTTAATGAATCATAGTGCCAAATATGGTATGACTAGGGGTTTGTTGATGATTTTTTAGCACACAGCCACGTTGTTTTATATTGTGTGCTATTATGTTTGTTAAAAGTCTATTTTATTATAGAATAAAATATTATAGTTGATCGCATTAGTTTAACGATGCATTGGTGGTGCCCTACTGATTCTTGTACTCACACCCCACTCGGGAATTCTTATGTGCTTGGAAATAGTGAAGGTAGTAAAAATTATTTACCAGAACTAAGGTTAAAATTGGTTTTTCTGGGGGCTGGTGGGGTTAAACAAAAAGATAATGGTTAAAATGATCCAAAACTTCTCCAACACCCATCAGATGACCGTATTTATAATTATCATTATCTTGGATAGATAATGACCCATTTTTATCCTTTTTTAATATAAAAAATATGGTTACACATTTTTATTTCCAAAATAGTCAAGTGTGCCACTCACCACACCTAAAAAAAGATATCCCTTCTCCACTCCGCATCACATTTTATAAACCCATTTTTTCTATAAATAATTAAAGATCACTCCCATACCTAACATAAATTATCATAGAATCATTATTTTGTTTGTAAATTTATAATATCAATCCTTTTGGTGAAATCCAAGAGAAGTTGTTTGAAAATGATATAACTTCCCTAACAGAGCATTTTATTTAATTCCATAATTCACCTCCATAAATTATTATTAGACCATGATGATATATTAAAAAAATTATATTCCATACATTAAGTTGTTGTTATGTTAGTTACAAAACTGTGTACAGAAGTCTACTACCTCAAGAGATAATGTTATTTGTTTTTCATCACCACATCTCATTGATTGATTTAAGGATGGATTTAATTTTTATATATTTTATTTTTTATATTATTATTCATATTAAATCATGATAAAATATTTTTCTTCTTTTTATCCATTCTGTTAGAATACAATAATTTTATTCATGTGTATAGAGGACTACCGCCTCACAATGAGATTTGAGACATTCACACTTTACAGTGATTGTAATAGCTGTGGTTTTAATGATAATATGTGATTTATATGACATAAAACCGAATATATAATGATAATATACTATTTTACTTTTTTTTATTTCTATCGATAAAAAGGAAACAACCTTCATGTGTACAAACGACTCATCATCCCTATTAATGGTGAATTTAATTTTCTATCTCTATTTTTATGGCTCAATAAAAGTACATGTATTCTAAATATATATTCTGTTTTTGTCATGGTTAACATTATGGATATATCAGAACCAAAATCATAGTAATTTGACAACAAAATAAAAAAATGAAAACATTTATGAAAAAGAAAGAAATTATTGTCCAAAATATGACTTTAATGTGGAATTATAAAAACCAGCCAATACAAAGTCTTAATTGTATAATATATTGTATTATATATATATATAATTTATGGTTCGGTAAATTATTTATAATTATCTTATAATTATTATAAATGATTTCCAATGATGTATGAAGGAATTCAAGACTTAATGTAAGGCAATTCTTCTTCACTTTTATTTTCTATCAGACACTTGTCATTTTCACCACCTATTTATTTTATGTGGTGTATATAATGTCCATTAACTTATTTTATAATGATAATTCAAATATTTATTGGGATTTACATATCCATTTTTTGATATCTCTTTTAGGGGGATTACAACTTCAAATTTACCAATGTCATAAGAGATTTTTGTCTCGATTTTCTTTATATGATACAAATGTTATGTTTTAAAAAAAATATTAATTTATAATTTTTATATAGAGCCCAATTGAAATTTAATTTCATGAATTTATTTATTATCATGAAGATTACATTATTGCTATTGAATGTTTTTTTCAAAGAAAGGAATTGAAAAAATACTTTTTGAATATTTAGTCGTTTTCAAAGCGGAAGGGATATTTTCCTCATGAAATAATTTCAAATATTTTAAAACACTTATTTATATGTTTGAACATTATTTTTAAAATAAAATTTTTTTTAAAGTGTATTGTGTCTTAATAAAAAATTCTTCAAAGTAGAAATGATTTTTTCATCTATAAATATTCCAAGATATTTTTCAAGGCCATTTTCTATATAAGATAACATCTATTGATATTAAATATACATTATTGGGGATATAATCCATGTATACCATTATTATTCTTTCCCTTTATGGTTTTTGTTTTTGATGAAATTTTTTGTATGATGTATTTTTCTCTTCCATGGTTTATATCGTGAAAAAATTATTTTGAAACCAACATCATTTAACATATATTAAAATATTATGAAATGATTAAATGATTATGAATCCTCTTTAATTTCCATATATTATAGTATAATGAAATTATTATGAAACCATTTCTTTTCATGTGTTCAGATGTGATGAATGTTTTATGATATTATGGGACAAGTATGTTTGATTTTTATTATTTGATATGTTGGACCTATATCTACCCAAATTTAATTAGTTAAATCATTATATATATTATGATAAAAATTTGGAAAAAGTTGATGGGCTTGATCAACTATGGGAAATAGGTGAGTCTGGATCCGCCCTAGAAAAAGGTTAGAGTGGAACCCCTATGGGAAACAGGTGAGTCCAGTACCACTATAAGAAATAGTTGTACCCATATCCACTATAGGAATAAAGTTTACCCTAGTCCATAATGGGAAATATGTGATTAGTCATGGAACACTATATTGATGGTCATATTAGTTAACCTTGACATATGAAATGGTTATCAATATTTATGATGTTTCCCTAATTAAAGGAAATCAATTTATGGTTCATTATTGATTTATGATGATTTCTCACTATTATGGGTGATTTTTTCATAAATGATAATGCTTAATTACATGAATAGAGTTTGTGATCAATTATTGGTTAGGAATGAACATTGTAAGTTATTTTAAATTTCACATTCCCTTATTTTTATTTTATGCTTTCATATTATCATAGATTTATATCTCTTATGTTTAAATTTAATATTCTTATAAGTTTATAATTTTGTTTATTTCATTCTCTAGGTTATGAATAATGGGTTATATACACCTTATAGGAGTCGTATATAAAGAGATTATTGTGCTAGTTATTGAAATTATATCATTAAATAAGAATATATTTTTTCAACTTCCTAATGACACTAGATTATTATAATCCACAGGGATGTATTAATGAAATATATTGAATATTCATTTAAAATGACGTGACATTTATGTGTGAAAATACATGATTTTTATATTCCCATATCATAATCTATGATTATTTCTTTTATCACTTCAATTATTCTATCTCGGTTCTCTTCTTGTGATTATATTTTTTTCCAAATAAATCTATAAAATTTTACATGATATTCCATAAAATGGTGGTTTCTTATATATTTTCACCAAACTATCAAATATTTCTAAAAATAACATTTAATTGGGTGAAATATCCCATCATATTTTCATCATAATCCATTTTATTTTCATCAAAATATCTCCCCTTAATATTAAGATTAGATTTATTGACTTTTAAATTACCTTCATGAATTAGTCTAAATGTGTACCAGATCTACTTCGCTATTTATAGACCCATGACAAATGTATATACAATCACCAAAAGAATTATTATGATAAATTTTGAGTCCTTTCATCTAACTTCATATTTCAATTTCCTTATTGAGTCAAAAAATCCTTCATCAATGGGTTCAAACACAAATATTACATCACCTCTCACATCTAGACCATATAATTAGAGGATGCGGTGAATTGATGATCTCTTTCATTTTTACTCGTTATTCCATTTTAGACTTACCTATTGAATGTTTTTGGTTCTAGTTCTACTTTATTATTTCTTATATCCTCACCTTCATTTTCATTAATATAATGATTGAGAACAATGCATATTATATATACGGCTCAAAAAAATCATATCTCTCTATACGATGGTAATAGCCCCATACATGGACTCCCGAATATCTCTCACAGTAATCTACAACACAGATTCCACTATTCTATCCCCCACTTCAATATTCCATTAGAAGATAAATAGATTCATTAATAAATATATCAAGCAATGAATGGCCTCCAACTCAGGGTGTACTTATGTACCTTTCTATTTTCCTCCCCCACCATAAGAAAATGGATCACCTTGTCAGCACATATACTTCATAGAGAACATTAATAGTAATTCTGGTCTCAAGACATCATCCAAGTAATGACTAATATGGATGTTCTTCAACTTACTCAAACAATATGGTCCACACTATATATTATTCTTTAATGGAACACTGATTAAAATCTTTCTTTTTCCATGATTAAATTTTTTATTGGTTTCACATAATTTCTCAAAAAATGTATGAGTGTTCTTAGAATTATACATTAAAACCTCTTTAATTTTATAAAAATGTTTATAATAAAATAGAATAAATCCATGTGAATATTATGTTTCAATTCTTATTTGGACACTCAAAAATCATAAGAAGGTGTATACTCAATTTTTTAATCAACCGATGGATTATTTATTTCTTCCACATTAATAATCATTTTTCTCTCACTCGAATATTAATTTAAATCTCCCAATTAATTCTATGTTTCCATAATTATAATCCTCTACAAAAACAAATTCTTCAAACATATTAAAAGTATCCACATACGTAGTATTATGCTTCTATAACCAATGTACCTCTAGTTTTAGATAAGAGGACTATTCTCATTATTTTCATCGTATTTAAATATATCTCATGTTTTTTATAATTCATAAATATTTACATTTTAATATTATAATAAATATTTATTTTCATTTTTAAATATATATGATGTAATGATGTTTGATCATGACATCCAATAACATGTTCTCATGAATTTTTGAATTGTCTGTCTCAACACAAAGACTTATGATCATTCCCTAACTTATTCATAATAACTACATTCAACATCAAATTCATATAATCATAATTAAATATTATGAACTTGTTCAAAGCTATATGTTCCATAAAAGGCTTCTCTTCAGATTCCACCTTGACTATAATTATTTCAGACTAAAATTCATCACTTCCAGTTTGATACTTTGATCATCAAAAGCCAGTATCGTGGACATCATATGTTATTAGTATGGTCAATATCATAAAGAACTCCATAAACGACATCAAGAACATATATTAACCCCATATCTATGTTTAAATAAACTATGTCAATTTACAATAATTTTTATGGTCACGGAGTCAACCACACAGTCCCGATTTTATCCACTTAATCATAAGACATACTTAATCCATATCAATTCCCTCTCAAAAAACTCAAAAAATTCTCTTATATGATGGAGATAATTTCATTCTATTTTCACCAAAAAATTTCATTTGTTCTGTTGATGGATATCACGTCAATCATCAATTTTATATCTT
This sequence comes from Viscum album, assembly GCA_963277665.1. Taxonomy (NCBI): domain Eukaryota; kingdom Viridiplantae; phylum Streptophyta; class Magnoliopsida; order Santalales; family Viscaceae; genus Viscum; species Viscum album. The sequence continues at coordinate 129,996,675 of OY728138.1, read as the reverse complement.
GGAATATGTCACCTATATAAATCATTAAATAATTATTATCTCTACAAAAAATTAAGATATTTATTAGAACCAGCAAAATTTTTCTTATTGTTTGTTTAATTATAAAAAAATTCGTTGGAGTTATTTAATTATTGTTGACCACATGTTTTGAAACAATTATATGAATTTTAATAAGTAAACATGGTAAACATTAGAGTTAATGGTGATGATATTAATGGTCCCAAAAAAACAAAAAAAAAATATTCCATGATGTATGTTAAGATCTGTAATGATTTATGTGAGATCAAAAATTGGAGCTTATAGTTATAGTATAATTATTAGAAATAAGAATCTTCCAAGATTGTAATATAGAAGATGAATGATTTAGTGTTATTATGATAGGTGTTTTGAAGACCAGAGGTAAAATTAGGTGTTTAATGGTTAAATGTTTTTTAGAGATTTATTATGCATTCTGGATGAATTTCATGATATATTGGTTTTGGGTTGATCTGTAAGTCTAAATGATTATGTATATCTTGGATTTGAAAAGTTTCATTAGATGATCTTGAGGTTCAAATAGATATCATATAGTTCATCTAAGACTGTAAATTCTATTTTGTGGAACAAAAAATGAATACACATTGGGAAAAAAATTATTTCTGGAAAATTTATGGAAGCCACCATTGGCACATATGGTTAATCTTATGGTAAGTGAAATCATCATATGTTTAATTCCTATAATTCATATGAATTTTCAAACTACATAAGGTGGGATTAAGACTTTATAATGGTGATAATGGGACTTCATAATTATAATAGGAACTCTATAAGGTTAATTCCCCATGTTTTTATGCTTGATGGAAGAACTTAATATACCATATGAAAACATCATGAGGATTATTTTATAAATTTATATGCTTAAAATAAATCATTTTAGGGTTTTCCTCACAACCTAATAAGGTTTATATCTTTTGTAAAATTTTGTAATGTATAGGTAGTTAAAAAGAAGTAACATAATGTTCATCACCTCTATCGGATATAGTTAAAATATTTATATCAAAAAATCCCTTCTATTTTCTTCAAATTTTCGTTCAACATGTTTCAGGATATAAACATGATCAAAGAAAAGGTTTTTTATTCTAATAAATGAAAAATAAATATTTTACCCTATGTAGAAAATATTCCATGATGAAAATAAGATCATTTAGAGAATCAAGATGATATTAAAGGAGGATTATGATAATATAATATTAGTAACCTAATATATTTGTTTTTGGTTCTAATCATACATGTATACCAGCTGTAGAATCCACATGGATTAAAATCAATATTAACAATTTTAATATATGATTTATAATTAGGTATAAATATATAATGAAAGTTGCGAAACTTTTGGAAGAATGATGGTTGCATGATTTTTGGAGATCATTCTGATTATAAAGAATTAAATAAGAAAATATTCTCAGTTTTTCTATATTTAATATATGTAAAACATATTATATATATATAAAAGGATTGACCAATACTTATGGAGTCTTTAATGAATATATATCTTAAGATCAATATTAAAGAAGGTTATTCTATATTTAAAATATATAAATATATATCATGTGTTGCTCGGTGTGTCTATAATAGGATAAGTTGATAAAGGTATTATAATAATCAATAATTATTAATTCATATTGTTTTTTTTGAAGGATACAAATAATTTTATAATATATATAAGATAATGTCCCAAAGAGGGGTATAAGAAATAATCAGTTTACAGTAAGATTCTAAAAATAATATCCTACTCAATTGAGTATATATGACTCGAGTGATGGTTGTCCCATTTCTTCAAACGGTAATATAGATAGAGAAATTGGATAATTTCATTATGAAATTATCCTAAAACTAATGCCAAATTTTATTTCATTAAAAAATTTCAAAGAATATAAGAAATTTCCACATGGGAAGATACAACTGAGATTTTGGGGGGTCAAAAGTAATGATAGACTAGTGCATATGCCGCCAAAAGATTCACCCCTCGGTCGTAATAGTGCTCGTAATGGGGAACTAATTACCCTATTTTGTATTAATGAAGACATATACTCAACCCTTGATATAAGGTTTTTATATAATTTGGTGTATATAAGAAATATTGCAATGTATAGTGTGTTAAATAGTTTATATACCCAATTTCAATGATAGACAACTCTATTCATTCTATGTTGATAATGGAGGGATAAACATGTCTATAATCTATTCAGTTTATACATGGGGATGTTCATAAAGGAGAAGAGAAGGTATCACACCATGGCTAAGTACTGACCAAACTCAAAACATAAGAAGGAATTTTTCCTTATAATCGAGTCACCACAACCAAATTTTTATCCACTAAAATAACAAATAATTGATTTTTGTGAATTGAAATATCATAACATGGTATCAGTTCCAAAAAAGGGTATTGGTGTTCAACCACATATTATATATATATTTTATTTTATACACTCCTAAATTTTTTTATGAATCCAAAATTCATTAAAGGAAGTAATTTTAATAGTTGTAAAAACTATATGTTTTTTTCTATAGACTAGTGGTAAAGATATTATGGAATATGTATATCATTATTTTCACATAATGAGACATAGTAAAAAAATTATACTACATTGAAAACAATTATAAAAAATGTATATCTATTAAATTATATCATTAGAACAATTCTTTTTCTAATACTTATATTATTTAGATATTATTTGAAATGTTATATTGAATTTCATAGGTAGTAAAAAAGGTTTTCTGAGATATTCTTGAGAGAATAAGGAAAATATTATCTTTATGAGACGACTAAGAATAATAGATATTAAAACATCCTTATGAATAAATATAAGAGGATGAAAAATGGAAATAACAATATCAAGAATAAAAAAAATTAATAGAGGTGAAATAGTACTTTTTTATTTCAATATTTTATTCTCTCATTATTTTGATAGATCCTTGAAAAACTAGGAATTTAGAGTGACCCTGGATGAATTTTAGAAGTAGAGAATAAAATAAAAAAATTGAAATCTCCTCACATATCCAATAATGAAGATTATCATATAGTAAACAATAATGGAGTCAATACTTTGAGTAAATAGTGAATAAATAATAATTAATTCATAAAATATACTATAAATTTATTGATTATTTGTTCATAGAGAATAGGATTTTGGAGAGTGTTCAAGAGACTTAAACAATGACTTAATGAATATAGGTGCAAAGATAAAAAAATAATATAATTTTTATAAGAGAATATGTAACTAAATATTTAATGATAGAGGTATTATTATTAGTATACATATTAATTAAATAGTAACTAAAATAGAAATTGTGTTCTATATAGTTTATGATCAATATAGTTTTTTGGTTAATTTCTTTAATTTTCCAAAAAGGAAATTTTTATGAATTTTTTTAGCGCACTTATTTTAAATATATTTTTAAAATTTTTAAAAATTATATTTGAAAATATGAACATAATATTATAAAGAGTAAAATTCAAATTTACTTTGTTTTAAAGTTTTGTATTTTTCTGGAAAGTTTCATGTTTTAATGAATATAGAAAATATATTCTATTTTCATTGAAAACTTTTTTTCCATTAAATTTATTTTTTGAGATGAATTATATATTTTAAAGGTTTAAAAGTATTATTAGATCATGTTTTTATTTTTTACTAAAATTTGGGAAAATTTAATGAACCTCACATATAAATAGGACATAAAAAACTTGTGAAATTTAGAACGTTTTTACCTAAAAGAATTGTTTTCTCGTTTAGTCAATGAGATTAATTTTTAAATAATTTATGAATTTTTTGTGTTTTGAATTTTGAATAATGGATTCAATTTTAGATTAAGACGGTCCAAATTATTTAAATATTTCTCTTTTATTTTTTTATATTATGAATAGTAACATTAGTTTTTTTATTAACATGATTAAAAGTAAATCCTGTAATTAAGGTTAAAAATAATAATATAAATATTATAAAAGTACCCTAACACTTGTCCTAATTTAATTATATTTTTTTATGAAAGGAATAATTTCTTGAGATTATGACCTTTGAAACCCACATGGATTAGATTATAAAATTTATAATATTATATTCAAAAAAACATTTTTATTACATCAATTGAAGATGTGAAATATTTTTAATATGGGTTATATAGTGGATCTATTAAAATGTAAATTATATTTGAAAATATACAATTTTTATCATTATTATGATAATTTATTTTAATTTTTTATAAATATATAATTAAATTAAAAACTTATACAATGATGATGTAGTAATTATTTAATTCATGGATATATAGACGAAATTATATTAAAAATACTAAAATAAATATATTTTTAGATTATTAATGTCCTAGACGATGTTTTATATTAAGATGACATGTGATTTATGTTTTATGAGTGTTGGTTCGAATTTATCTTCCTGTTATGATATTCTAAAAAAACAAATCAGGTAGTGAATTGTGTCAAAATTGAAATTATTTATATTTTAAAAAAATTATTATTTTATTAAATGATATAAAATTTATCAAAATATGAATTTTTATGAAATAATTAGGAATAGTCATAAAATTCCATCAATGACTCATTTATAATTCTTTTTTTTATTTTATAGTAATTATATTAACCTATAAAATATAAATTATATGATATCAAGGTAACCGTTAAAAGAGTTAAAACAAAATGATAATGAATAAATATAATAATGAAAACCAATCCGATTTTTATTGGATGAATGTATTTATACAAAAAATCATACTATATTATAAAATAAATCACATTGGGCCTATTTGGTCTTGAAAATTAGATTATATTAATTTAATATTTTGAGGAATTCCAAGAGTGCCCTTCCCCTCTGTTATAAAAGGGAACCAATTTTTTCTCTTTTATATGAATATAAAAATCAATTTTTTTGGCTAAGATATACCCAAATCCCTACCTAGAATCCCTCCTCATATTATAGAGTCCTTATTTCAGGTAGAACACCCTTCTTAGTGGTGTTAATTTATTAATTAAATGAGGTCATCCGAAGGAGAGGTATCATTTTTAATTAAGTGTTTCTATTTTATTTATTATTTCACTTACTTCAAATATTATTCCATCCAGATTAAATTATAAATATAGTATCATAAATATAATTAGATATTATTATGTTAATAACATCACCTAAATCCAAAAAATTGAAAAATAAATTAGTCATTTGTGTGTACAGAGGACTACTGCCTCACGAACCGCTATAATTCTTTTTCCATCACCGACCCTCAGCACTGATTATAACGATAGAATTAATATATATGATATTCATGAAAAATTTCCCATTATTAGATAATATTTTTATCATTTATTTTCTTACCTTTCTATGCACTTAGAAATCATAAAGGTATTCATGCATACAAGTGAACTATCACATCCAAGAAGTCATGTGATACATTTTCCATCACCGCATCACACGGTTTATATATATAATTATATTTAAATTACTGATATTATATTAATGATATAATTATCATTAAATAAATTAAAAAAATTATAATATTGTTTCTATAATTATTATTGAAATATGGAAATGTTACCCATGCGTACATATGCCCTACCATCTCAATGATTCTAAGGTTGTTCAATTTTAATAACCAGAAATTTATTGTTTTATTTAAAATTATAATTTATGTATAATGGATACTATTATTTCATTAATACTATTCTATAGATGATGTAAATATAAGCACTTTTACAATTTATATCACACCAAATTCATTATAGACTAAAGTATCAAATATCTTGAAAACGTCTGACATAAACATAGATGATTGATTAATTGTTATAACATGATAATAACTAATATAAAAGAAAAAAAATAAAAGTTTCAATATTTCAAAATAAATTAAAAAATAAACATTAGTTTATTACTTATGAATGTAAAGTACAAACGTGATTAATCAAACTCAATGTAAGGGATTTCATCTCAATTTCCTCTCCTTGAGGAAATTATGATTCTATACACTATTATTATCTTATAAAGTGTATATATAGTCTCTAAAACCTTATATATAAATAATTTACCTATTCTCATGGTATTTATTTTTTTTAATTTAATTCATTAATTGGATTTATGAATCAATTGTTTCCCAAATGAGATGGGAATTTTTATGTAAAAATTATATTTTATGGTTTTCCTTCAATCTATTATTCTTCCATGTCCTTGTTTTTGAAATGATATTTAAAAACATGATGTGGTTCTTGGACATTACAACATGTGGGTGAGACCAAATATCACTGGGTTTTGGTGTTATAGCTTAAACAATGGTTGTAAAGACCCGATCCTAATTGCCCAGAGTTGGTTCCTTATTTAATTACATTGGAATATAAACAAGGAATATGAATCCCGAATGACCGATTAGTTTAGTAACATTGGAAACAAGATACATACCTAATTTTAACATTACAACTTTAAAATAGATACAACATAGAAACTCCTTTGACAATATACATACCTCCATAGTTAATTTAGCTTTTCATTTATAAAAAAATTATTCATGTATTGAGAAAATGAAACATAAGAAATGGGGGAGATCAAACACTCTATATGGGTATGAAATACAGCAGAAGATATACTAACATAAATATTATTCAATGTTCAATAACTAAAAACATATACCTTTAACAAAAACATGAACACATTATGGCAAGGATAAGAGTTGTATAAATAATTCCATAATCATGGGTATTTTACTAGTCCAATAACCACATGAACCACAAATACTATTTTCATAATGATGGATTTCATAATTCATGACATCATAACCAAACCATCAAGGTCTTATTCCAAGGCCATAAGTAATCATTTTTTCAAGGCCTTGTGCCAGGAATGTAGTTTGCCTAATGATACATGATGATTCACAGAGAGGCTATAACGAGCCCCACCCAACACTTAATATGTCCAATTAATTCTTCGTATAAATAAGGAAAACATAAATAACATATACATTCATATTTAAAATAATATAATAAATTCAAATTACTTTCTTTGAACATTATGCATAAACACTAACCATTCAGAGTAAATTGGTGAATGGTTTTAAGATTGCACATACACAACCAAAATAATCCTAAACCATTAAATTAAATATGTTATATTATACCATAATATTAATCCCAATAATACATAATAATAAACAAGTTTTTTAAAATAGATGAAAATAGTCTTATAAAATCATCATGTAATTCTTGAGATAAATACTCATTTACATTGAAAAGAAGGGTTCTTTTGGAAAAAACAATGTATAAAACCATAAGTGAAGTAAGTTATAATTTTAATAATAAAATTATTTATTTTATAAATTTAATTTTTTCAAAAAACAAATTATAGTGTTCCTTTGAAAATATGAAATAATTTTAGAATATCCCTATAATCAGGCTTATTTTTTTAAAAGAATTGTGAAGCTTCCTTTTAAAATCTGTAACTCCCAAAAAAAATAAATAAGGATTAATAGTTGGTAAACATATATATTGTACTCAAATATAATTTATGAGTAATAAATAATATTAAAAAATAATTTTATTGAGGTAAGTAGACAATAAAAGTAACCCGAATGAAAATGGAGGTTCGGGTGCAAAACCCTTAACTTAAGTCTGAATGTGTTCGACTTTTGAACTTAATGTCATTGAATATGAACATAGATTTATTAATAACTTATTTTATAACTTATTAGAAATTTATTTTGTTAATCATAATTCTGCTTATTTCATTAATGTCCTTATTGATAAGTTATAATATTGAATTCTGTCGTTCTAGAGTGTTCATTTTCTTGATTTTCATAATCAGATCACTTGTTTTTATGTAAGGGAGTTCATGTGGAATAGATGTAAACATACAGAATTAAATTTACACATTATTTATCAACATAAATTGGTTTTAAATTTCACTTATATCATTTGGTTATATATAAAGAGGATTAATCATTAGATGAAATATTAATGACATTCAATTAGATTATTTTAGAGGTATTTTTATTAATAGGAACTAGTTTTGACATATAAATTAATAATATGTACATATACTGAATTATGAATGTTAATAAGGTTTTAATACATATATTATAGCTTTTTTCACCCATAAAAATGGTTTCATGACCAGTAATGAATGATACATTGATGAACGAGACTTCATCATCCACAAAGGTAATAAATTGGAACCTCACGGATGATAATTTCATTTATAAAATAAAAAATAGAGAGTAAGAATATTGATGATTTTTCTTCCATTCACAAGATATAATTTCATTATATAGATTATAATAGAGTAATAATGGTCATTTGGATTTATGAGGTGATTGTTGGATAATAAAATAAGACAAATTGAAATGAAACTAAATGAAAATTAAAGGTGGTTTACCTCTTAAAATAACCTCCACGAGAACCTCCTTAAGAGAATGGGTTTTTGTCTTCTTGAAATAATAAGATCTTATTGGACAAGGGTAGTGACAATGGAAGTGTATTTGGGTAGAAAATTGAGGATATTCAAGGCTTATAGGAGTGAACATGAGAGGAGTGATAGGGGGTTTTATAGTGGAGGAGAGGAGTGGGTTTGGAATATTTTATTCATTATTTTATAAATTCCCTAAAGACAACCAATATTGTTGTTTAATGTAAACCCTAATAGTAATAAGTGCATGTGAGATCAAACCATGTGTCCTTGAATCACTCATGATGTAATAAATATTGTGTTTAACTTGTAATTCGTATATGTGGTATTTCACCGTATTTCAATATTCATAAAAAATTCAAGAATTTTAAAAAATATATAAAAAATTCACCCTAAACATTTTTTTGAGGTGTAGAATTCAAAAATGAACTCCATTTGACAAATATATATTTTTTAAATATTATTCATTTAATTTAAAAATAAAATCATAGTTATTTTGAAAAATAAAATTTTTAATGGTATAATTAGTTTTATATAACATTGAAAAAATAATTAAAAACTCATAATATTGTAACATTGTGAAAATAAAATATTCTTATTATTTACTATTGATAAGAGTAAAACTTCTATTCATAATACTATTGATAAGGTTATGTTACTATTCACCAAAAATCAAGATGGTTCTATCAGACTCCAAATGACTTACTAATCACAACTCTAGATGATTGTTTTTCAAAATTCAAAACACTGTATAGGAAAATATGTGTTTAATTGCTAGATTATAATTATTTTTTTAGGGAATCAGTGTTTCATGCATTCAATATTTATTTTTAAAACCTTGGGGTGGTATAATGGTTTCACCAAGATAGTGCTCTAATGCATTGGGTAATTATTTTTTTCTCCAGAAATTTATATTGGATGTCAGTTGAATGGTTATTCCAAAATAATAGTGTTCTATATGGGTTTTGTAAAGGTTTTATGTGATGGTGTACCAAGGTACCTATATGAATTTTCTATTCATTCTATATAGTTTTTATGAGAATTATATATTTTCAAAAGGTAAAGTAAATTAACCTTTCAAAGGAATGACAATTACATTTATGGATAAAATGTTGTGTTTTCAATAAAAGTGTTTTCCATGGGTTTTCATGTTTTTTTAAACTAATAGTTTCCTTTCATTTTATATTTCATACTGAGTTTGTTTTTTCAATCACAATTTTTAAAAAAAATCACAGGGTTTAAGGATTAGTAAGAGAAAGAAGGAAGTCATGTTGAAAATTATAAAGATTTATTATTAAAAATAAATCATGTATTATTTGAAAATTTATATTTTTTTTAAAGAAGTGGATATTGTTTTAGAAGTATCATCTTTTTTTGAAAGTGGGATTTTCTGTATTAATTATGATATAATACTCTAAAACTATAAACCTGAAAAGATCCTTAATGTGAAAGAATGTAATTTATTGCCCAAAACTAATGATTAAGTACTGTTTAAGGAAGGAACCGTATATTTGGTATCAAAGTTCAATTGATATAACATTATAGGTTAGAGTAATATTAATAACTTTCTAATGAAATGATTTATCTTAGGTAAAAGTTAAAATGTTATCGAATTCAAATATTACCATGTTTCTTCATCGAAACTATTTCTATTCAGAATGTTTTTCTATTGAGGACACATGGAATATGAAGTGGTAAGGAACCAAGAGGGAGATATCCTTCAAAATAAGGATCCATAGATGGTAAAAAATGAAATAGAATAGTTTTCCAGTGATATATCAATTGGATGAGCTGATAAACAGTGGTGGTATCCATGATAGATAGAAACCTGATATACCAAGAAGGAACATGTCTATTGTGGATAATTTTATGAGGAAACATCCCTCATATTTCAATAGATCATCTAACCTAGTGGTAGCTGAAGGATAGATCAATTCATTGAGAAAGATATTTGAGGCATGGTATGTTCAAAATATCAAAATATAACTCTTTTCATTTATCATTTTGAAGGTGAGGACGATAAATGGTCGACATTGGTTAAGAATATTCAGAATAAAGATGATATTGATTCCATAAAATGGTAAATATTCAAGGTTCTTTCTCTTTATAAATACCTATTTATGGTTGTTAGATTCCAAATGGAAAAACACTTTCTAGAATTGAAGAAAAAATATAAATATTTGGTAGTTTAATATGAAGAAAACATCAGAAGATAGTCTATGTATGAGTTGGATTTTTACTAGAAAACTGATACGAGGATTAATCAATTTTAATTAGCATTGAAACCATATCAACGAAGAGATTTTAGAACACACAAAAGATTTAAAAATAAATTTAATATTGAATGCATGATACATTGATTCTCTATAAAACAACACTTTTTTATAACTGAGCCAATAAAAAAAAATTTCCATTTATCAGATTTGAATTTTAAAAACCTGACCAATAGAGTTTTATTCTGGGTCATTTCTACAGTCTTATAGAAAAAACTTATTTTTTGGTGACTAGTAACCTACCCTTATGAATAATAACATTCCTTTATGAATATTAATAGAACCTAATGATTAGTAATGTCACCCTTATGAGTACTAATATGACTATTATGAACAGTAACCACAAACATAAAAGTATAACTAAAATTTAGGCACCTAATAAACTAAGAAGAATATATTATAAATTATTAATTAAGTATTCGTATTCTTATGAGTGAATAATATTTAATAAAAATTTTAAATTAATAAATTAATTAATTTTCATAAAACGGGTTACTAAATATATATTTTTGTTTCCTATGATTTTAGGACAATTTTTTTTGGACCATATTTATTTTTTGAAAGTATTACAAAAGTAGTTTTTAATATAAAATCTGTATTTTTAATGAAAATAATGAATTTTTAAAAATAAAATCTCACAAATTAAGATAATTATTTTGATAAAATTTTGTCTAGTTTGGATATTACTTGTTAGAAATTTTTTATGGTGAATATTTGGTATTTTTCTAAAATACATGATTTTTTATGAATAATAAAACACTATAAATTAGGATAAGTGATAAATACATGGTTTATTGAGTCATAGGTGAATTAATGAAGATGTATAAGCACTTGGAATAAAATAAAATGAAATTATTACTATTTTTAGTCACATTAATCAATATTATTTATAGTCTTGAGAGAACGTATTAAATTAATGAATAAATAATGAGAAATCCATCCTATAATCCACTATAAATACCACCCCTCCTTACCTCTTCTCATCACTCCTCTCAAGCCTTGTTCCTTGTGTAAATACTACCCAAATATCCTCCAAAGCTCATCCACCACACCCAAAATCCAATTTCTCACAAAAATACAAAATCGTCTCCCTTAAAGAGGCTCTCAAGGAAGATTAATTCAAGATGTAAATTCCTCTTTTCAATTGTATTACTTTCTTTTCAAGATACATTGTTTTCTTTTCTATACTCACCTATACACAACCAAATTTTATGAGAACTATTGTACAATAAATGTACTTTAATATTTTTATGATTCTATAATATATTATTATCATCTCTCCTTTACTCGTCTTTTATGGTAGTGGTATGAAACACCATTCGATATGTGCTAATTTTCAACGATCAAGGAAGATGGGTTTTCAATTTCTACTAAGATATTTAATTCTGGTAATGAAACTATTCTTATATTTGAAATATAATAAAATATATGTATTATGTCTCATATATGGTTCTATAATTTTTTTTACATTTTTTATTGATTTATAAAGAAAATTAAGCTCGTTGTGGTCAAAAACATCTAATTAACCCAAATATTTATCATTAAACAAATTATATAATGATTCACCTTCACTCCATCTAAAAAAATATAATTTACAAATATTTAACATTATGTATGTTCACTATCAACATATAAATTCAATTCCGGACAACCATCCTCATTTTACACGATTATTTGTTCATGTATATAATTATACCGATCCTGAACCAAATGGACCCGGACAATGAAAGTGAACCTCTTAACCCATAAAAAAGGCCACAAATGAACATAATATGGTTATAATAAATCAATTAATTAAAAGGGAGTTTCTGTAATTATTAATTAATGAAACAGAATTTTTTTATTCATCTCATTAATATCACGTGGAGAACACCTTCATACTTAATGAAATGGTTTCTTCATCTCAGTACCATTTTTCTGAGATATTTTTTATTCACTACTGCTACCCGTGTATGGGGTATGTATTCTGACCATTATTGTTTCATATCATTAATCCCTTTATATTATTTATATTCAATGTATCATTTTATTATTATTAGTTTTAGTTCATATGATTCAACTGATTACAATGTTTTAATTATATTCTACCTGAAACATCCTTTTTCATTCTGGTTGCTCTTATTCTCTACTAACCTCAAATAAAATCATATTTATTCATTTTTACTCCTAATAAAATACTCGTTAATGTTTTATAGATGTGTAAATATCATAATCCTTATTTTCTTTTATTATTAGTTACATGTTTTAAAATAATCTTTCCAAAAAAGTGTTCATAAATGCAAGCCCGATTCGAGGAACTTCTTGAATTCATACCTAATTTGATGTTCACGTTATAATATGTTTTAAGCTATATTTATATTTCCAAATTCAAAATAATAAATCATTTACAAGAATATTAGGTTATATACTTATTAATTAATGAACCTAAATCTGATTTTTTGGGTCATTATGATCAAGTGGAGAACACCTTCGGACTTAATATATAGGTTTCTTCATCTAACTTCCATTTTTGTGTGATAGTCTGTATTCACTACTACTAGTTGTATATGGTGCATGTATATTGTACATTAATGCTTCATATAATTAATCTATTTATTTTCAGGATATCAAATGTATCATTTGATGATTATTAATTTTCAGCAATACGATTCTATTGATTGAAAAGTTATATATATTTTATACCTAAACCTCCATTTTAATTCGTGCTACTATTATTCTATAATAACCTCAATGAAATTATTATTTATTTCTATTTAATCATCATAAATTCTGTTTTAATGTCCTATATATTTTTTCAAATCATAATACTTCTTTATTTTGTAGGTATTTACCTGATTTAATATAATCTTTCAAAAAATTTGTTTCAAAATGCAAGCCTGATTCATGGAATTTCTCGAATTTATACATATTTTAAAGTTCACACTATAAACTATTTTAATACATATTTATCTTTCTAAAATAAAAAATTTTAACATTAACAAGATAATTTTTATAATTTCTATTTTTATGAAATCAAACATGCCTTTGCACTATAAAATCCTTCAACATTTTTTTTAAAATGCACTAAGATAATTTATTCCTAAAGATTCATTAAAACATCTTTTTAAATGATTTCACCTAAATAAGTAATTATTTATGAAACAGATATAATTTCAATGGCTATACCTTTTATGTTTAGTTATATACATGTTTATAATATGATTTCATGACAAATACAAATTATTTTCCTATATAACTCTTCTTTCCAAAGTAAAAAAGGATTTTTATCATCTCTCTTTAACATTTATGAGATATAGGATTTATCACAAATTATTCCTTTCTTATGGTGTATATATTTCACTTTTTTATATAGTATAAAAAATTATGTTATTATCATGATATTATAGGTGATTGTGATTTTAATGTTTCAAGGTGGTATGGGACACTTTGAAATGTTTAATTATTATTTCCTAAAGGATTTCTCAATGGACTCACTTAAAAGTATCATCATCTATGTCAACATATTTTGTTGAATCTTGTACTTCAATGAGGTTTACCACCTATGATATAAACCACAGTGTATTATTTAATGGATTATGATATGTTTGACATTTTATGTACTATCTTGAATCCATTTTCCATATTACTATTAATTGTTAGTGATTATAATTAATGATTAGATAAATTGATTTACAGTTAAAATGTCTATTTAAATATGAATGTGTATGTTTTTTATATTGATCCCCATTCATATGAGGAATTAATTTAACATAGTAAATGTTGGATGGGACCAGCTATATCTCCTCTAAGCACCAGTAGTTCCCATGAGAGAAACTATGGTCTTTGCATGAGTAATTGATAGTATGATTATTTTTTATCATGTAATGTGTTCTTGAAGGTATAGTAATAATGTCTTGCATTATGCATTCCCTCATTATTATGATATAAATTGAATTTTCATGTGGGTATTTGACTAGTATAATTCCCATTATTGTGTTTATTATGGAATTATTTATTCATCTATTATCCATTCCATAGTATGTATATTTTTATTTTTAATGGAATGTGTTTTTTAGTTATTAACTATGCGTAATGTTTATTTTTATGATATCTTACACTATATTGTTTTCCCTTATAGAGCATCGGGGCTCATCCATTTTTTTATGTTTTTTCTCTTGGATGTGAATATGTGTTATGTGAATGAGTTACAGGGATTAACATAGTGTGTGGATGTTCGCAATACACCTTATATGTTACTTTTCCTTTCAAGTTGTAATGTTGAACCTATGTATGTATCTAGTTTTTCCAATCTACTAAACTATTTGGTCCTTTGGGATACAACATCCTAATAATCATGAAAATTTAATGAAATAATGCCCCAACTCCGAGATTCTAGGGTCGGGGTATTATAGTTGGTATAAGAGAACGTTTAGTAGAAAACATGGAAACCTGATTTAGAAAATATAGATTAGGGGAAACAATCTTATGATAGATTTGATGAAACACATACAATAACTTCCTAGAATTTTGGAAATTAATATATTATTTGAATTTTTCTAGATAATAAATCAGTTTCCATATAGAACCAGTGGTCGTGGTTCTGGTAGAGATGTTCCTAGGAGTAACAAGTCTAACATAGCGTTTTGGGATTAACCTAGGCTAACCTGGTACATGAAAGTGGGCCTTACTACTCAAATAGTTTGACACTCCTAGGGGATATTCTTAGGATAATTCACTTTTTCATTATAGGTTATTATGAAGTGTTTATGCCCCTAAGGTATCCAAAGTATACTGTTCTTGGATTTCCGATGCGTAAATTTATGTTTTGCACTATACCATGTTTTGGATTATATAGAATTCATAACTCAATGATCTAATTTATTACATATAATTGATTAGAAATTTCTCTGATCTGAAATAATGAGAACATCCCCAATTCATATGATGCAAAGAGTAAGAAGGATTATACCCCTTATGGTCTTAAGCCATTATTTCAAAGTAATGTAGTCTCCAAAGTGTCCTCATTATGTGAGGATATAATATCATGTTCTAAAAAGGTATATAAATAATTCTTTGAGTCCTATGGATTTGGAGGGAATAATGTGAAGAAGATGGTGGCAGAGGAAAGAATGGATAATGGGAAGAATAAAAATGGTAGTTTTACAACATGTGGTACTTTTGAAAGGAAACACCCAAGAGCCTATATAAAAGGAAAAGGATTCTATTATATGTGTAGAGAAAAAGGATGAAAAGTTCATGATTTCAAGGTTACGAAAATGGTTTTCAATGTACAGTGCTTCAATAATAAGGAAATGGGACATTATGCCAATCAATGTTCAAATCATCAAAGGAATATTCCCTGAATGATGTTATTGGAAAATGATCAAATCATGATAATTACACATAATATGTGGAATGATTAATATCCCTCATCGAGAATCACATTATTTCAATATTTTATTATAAATGTACTGGTTATAATAATTATGGAATATATGAAGATTGTAATGAAGTAATATTTCATTAGGAATTTGAGGTTGTATGATGAATTGGTCCCCAGATAAGTGACTCAGTAGAAATTCAGTATCTTGGAAATGTATATGGATGAGAGAAAGACTACCCTATATATATTTTCTATTGTTAATATAATTATGGTGAAATTATTGATTTGGATAAGTACTCACAACCAAAAAACTAATTATTGGAATGTCTACATGTTGTCTATGTTATCATTGATGGAGTTTAAAAAATGTGTGGATATACGGAATATATCCAAGAGAATGTGTATGGATGAGTTCATGTTTCCAATATATTTTTATGGTAATTTGAGTTATTAAGAAATTTCAAGATGATACATGATGAAGATATTCACATGTTTGGAAAGAAAATTTTTAGGGCTCCTTTATGATGATTAAAGGAAAATAAGGTAGTAGATGCATTAAGTCGGATGAATCCAGGAGTTCTAAACATATTGAGGATTGCCAGCGATCTCGTGTACATTGATCTAGAAAGGATGGATATGGGAATGATTCTAAATTGTTGGATCATGATCATTTGAAAAGTTATACCATTGATGAAATGGTTTAAGGTGATCATTTTATGAGGATTTAGAGTTTAATGTCACCAGATGATGAAACCTGTTCTAATTGATGATGTAGAGATAGCTTAGGGAACAAAACATGGATAAGATTGAATTTATAAAATACAAATGTATATTTATACTCTTATAGAGTGGAATTATTCCTCAACTCCAGGAATGAAGTCTTAAATTTTTTTTGTCATATTATCATTTTTTTCATAAGTATAGTTTATGGTTTTGTGGTAATGATCATTCATCTAAGAATGTTCTCTATCACATTCCATCAAAACATTATGGTTTGATTATTCTTATATAACTATTTTATCCAATTAGATTGTATAGTTTTGTAGTAACCGATTCATTTTTATTTCCCTCTAATTAAGATGATATTTTTATTATATTTCTGATGTGGTATTCATACAAGAGAATTTTCAAGTATCAACCATTAACATTCAAAATTCAATTTCCAAGTTTTGAAGATGAGATTTTTGTAAGGACTTGAGAATATAACACCCAAATGATTTAAAAAAATTAATATTGAATAACTGAAACACTAGGTATCTAAAAAACAACACATTGTTATAAACAATACAATAATTATAATTTTTCTACTTTTTTGATTTCAATTTCAAATAATCAGATATACACAGTTGTGTTCAGGGTGATTTGTGGAGTGTGATAGAACAAACATATTTTTTGGGGAATACTAACCTACCCATATGAATATTAACATTCCCTTATGAATTGTAATATAACCTTATAAATAGTAATGTTACCCTTATGAATAGAAATATACCCCTTATGAATAGTAACATTACCCTTGAAAGTATAAATTAAATTTTAAAACCTTATAAATGAAGTAAAATATTTTATAAATTATAAATTAAATATACTAATTTTTGTGAGTGATAAATATTTAATTAGAATTTTAAATTGACAAATTAATTCATTTTCAATAAATAGTTTTATAAATAAATATATCATTGTCCTATGATTTCAGGATAATTTTTTGAGACCACAGATATTTGTGGAAAGTATTATAAATGTAGTTTTAAATATAAAATCTATATTTTTTTAAGTAAATAATGATTTTATATAAAAATTAAATTTCAGATATTTTGAAGATTATTTTTGATAAAATTTAATCCATTTTTGAATTCTATACCTCAAAAAATATTGAGGGTGAAATTTTTGGATTTTTTTAAAATACAAGTATTTTTGATGATTAGTAAAATACGATAATTTATGATCAATACTAAATACATGGTTTATTGAGTCATAGCTGATGTAAGGCTGATGTAGGAACAATTGTTTTGAAATAATATGCACTTATTATTTTCTTCACATGAATCAAGAATATTTATAGTCCTGAAAAAAATATTAAACTACTGATTAAAATAATGAGAAACTTCTCCTCTCCTCCACTAAAAATACCCATCCTACATACCTCTTATATTCACTCCTCTAAAATCTTGTGACTTTTCTAAATTCATCCCAAATCCCCTCCAAGTAAACCCCCACGTAAATCAGTCGTTGTTCAAATAAAAACACCAAATTCTCTACTCTAAAGAGTCTCTCAAGGGAGATTAATTCAAGTGGCAAAGTCCTCTTTTCAATTATTTTACATTCTATTCATGATCCACTATTTTATTTTCTATACTCACCTTTCCTCATCCAATTGTAATGAAAACTCTAGTACCATAAATATAATATAATTTTTTATGACTATGTAATAGGTTTTCATGATCACTCTTTTACCAATCTTTTTTTCTCGTAGTAAAAAACTCCATCTGAGATGTTCTAATTTACCACATTCAAGGATGATGAGTTTTTAATTTTTATTATCGTCTTAAATTATGGTCATGAAACAATTATTATGGTTGAACTAGACTATAATATATATATTATGTCTCATATAGGGTTATGGAATCTTTTTTTCAATTGTTTTTTTACTTATAAGGAAAAATGAGTTTATTGTGTTCAAAAACTACTAATTAACCCAAATGGTTCTCATTAACGAAATTATATAATGATTCATCTCAAATACAAATTAAAAAATGGAATTTAAAACCATGTAAACATATGGATGGTCTTTGATAACATATAACTTCAATTTTAGAAAAAAATCCTCATTTTATACGATTCTTTGTTCATGTATATTTGTATACTGATCCTGAAACAAATGGACCCGAACTGTGAAATCGAACCTCATAACCCCTAAATGGCCAGGAATGAACTTATTAGAGTTATAATAAATCAATTAAATTAAAAGGATGTTCTTGAATTATTTATATATGGACCAAAATTTTATTATTCAGTTCATTAATATTGAGTTGATAACACCATCTGGCATAAGGTAAGGGTTTATTCATCTCACTTCTATTTTTGTGAGATATTCTATATTCAGTAATACTAATTTCGTATGATGTATGTAGACATCCCATTTAGGTTTAATTTCATAAATCTCTTTATTTTCAAGATATTCAATGTTTCATTTTATGATTATAAATTTTGGGTTATATGACACAATTGATTACATAGTTTTAAATATTTTCTACCAGAACCTCTATTTTCATTCGGGTTGTTGTTATTATCTACTCATCTCAATGAAATTTTTATTTCATCCTATATAATCCTCATAAATTATGTATGAATGTTAAATATATATATACCAATCAGAATCCTTCTTTATTTTATGGGGGCTTGCATATTTTAAATGAATCTTTCAAAAAAATATTAAATGCAAGCCCGATTCAAAGGACTTCTCGAATTCTTATCTATTTTGAAGTCCAATATATAATTTTTTTAAGCTATATTTATCTTTATAAAATAAAAAAATAACATGAAAAATATATTTTGGTTCAATTCTGGTTTTCTGAAAGAAAAATTGTCTTTTCTCTTTAAAATCCGTTAATATTTTCTTTAAAATTCAATATTATGTTTTATTTCTAATGCATCATTAATAAATATTTTTAAATTATTTAAATTAAATAAGAATTAATTTAAGAATAAAATATAATTTCAATGATGTTACCTTTTAGTTTATGGGATATAAATTTTTAAAATCTGACTTCATGACAAATACAAATTATTTTCCAAAATAACTCTTCTTTCCAAATTAATTTTTTTTCTCATCCCACTTTAACATTTATGAGATATATTCCTTTTTCACCAATTATTCCTTAAAGATGGTATATATACATCCCATTTTTATATCATGTCAAGATTATCCTTATACTCATGATATTCTACAAGATTATTATTTGAATGTTTCATGGTGGTATGGGATACTTTGGAATGTTAAATGATTATTTCCTCAGGGATTTTTAAATGGTCTCATTTAGTTGTATCTTTATATATGTGAACATCAATTGTTGAATCTTTTAATTCGTGGAGTTTTATCTCCTATGATATCATCCAACATGTATTATTTAATGTTTTATGATTATTTTGATAGTGGATGTACTATCTTGAAACCATTCACCACATTACTCTGAATGGTTAGTGTTTGTGTTTAATGATTGAGGAATGTTATTTAAATTTAATTTATTAGTTTCAATATGAATTTTTATGTTGTTTATGTTGATCCCAAGTTATATAAGGAATGAGTTGGACATAGTGAGTGTTGGGTTGGGCCTGCTATATCCCCTCGATCCATCAGTAGGCCTCATGAGATAAATTATGGTCTTGGCACGAAGTATTGACAATATGATTATTTATAGTCTGTCACAATGTCATGAATGTATGGTTATGATGTCCCAAATTATTTATTACCACATTATAAGATAGTAATTAAATGTTCAGGTGGTTATTTGACTAGTATAATAACCATGATTATGTTTTGTAATGGAATTATTATTCATCTCTTATTCCTTTGATAGTGTGTACATGTTTATTTTTAATGGAATGTGTTTTTAGTTATTCACCATGCCTAATGTTTATCATTATGATATCTTCTGTGGTATTTTTTACCATTACTAAGAATCTGAGATCACCCCTTTTCTTATGTTGTCTTTTTCCCCCAAATGTGAAGAATTTTATTATGAATTAATTTCAAGGATAAACGTAGATTTTTGGATGTTCCCAATAACATTTATATGTTGTTTTCCATTTTAAGTTATAATGTTGAACATATGAATGTATCTGGTTTTCCAAAACTACTAAAATATTTTCTATTTTGGGATACAAACTCCTTGTAATCATGCCAATGTAATTTAATAATGCACATACTCCAGGATTCTGGGGTTGGGGTGTTATAGTTTTGGTCACGCAAGAATTTGAATGTTATGAGAAAGTAGTCATTTGTGATAAAAATATTGAAATAGATTTTTACAACACATATTTTTTTCATAATGATGAAAGTAAAAAAGTGATATGGATGGAAGCAGATCGGGAAACATACAATAAAGAAATATGTAAGTACGAAAATGAAGTTCCAATCTTGTGGTAAGTGTTGTAAAAAGAACCTTGTGCAATGTATTGTGTATATTGGAATGTGTTAACGATGTGGAATACTTAGCCACATGGCCCATCAATGCAAGGAAACAAATCACGAGGAACAAAATAATGGGGTAACTTATAGAAATACAAGGAAAATATTTTGTATGTGTAATAATTTGGGTCATTATAAAAAAAATTCCAACGTTAGTTTCACTGGATGGAAATTTTCATGATTGAAAACAGAAATGTACAGAAATTTCATTATTACTACTGTAATTGATTTCTTTCCATAATATGAGGATTTTAGAGTATTGTTACTTGTGTATTTAAATTATAACAATACGCTCCTTGACTCTAGATATTCATGTTATTTTTTTTGAAAAAATTTATAAGTAAATTGGTAATATTGACTAATCAATTTAAGATAGAGATTTTGGTGAAAACTTCGAGTGGATTTGTAAAGGAAAGAAAGATTTTTTGGAATATTCCTATTATTATCAGTGGGATGTTCATTTCAGAAACTCATGTCGAACTGGTCCTAATAAATTTTTATATCATTCTCAGTTTTGTTGGGCTTTCATTTTATCATGATAAATTATATTGCACTACTAGAAAAGTTGTGTTATATGATTTATAACCGTTTATAACATACGATGATTCTAAGAAATTGATTACTAATAGCAACAAATGTAACCTAGCGCATATTTTTTAAAATAAAAAAAAAACTATTCAAATTACGGATGTTTCAGTAGTAAATGAATATGTGGATGTATTCCTGGATGAATATCATTGTTTTATTCCTCAACAATAGGTTGAGTTTAATATTTACAAAGTTCATGATGCTAATCCAACTTATAAATAACCTTATCATATGGATCATGTATAACTTTTAGAGTTGAAAAATAAGTTTCAAAGAGAGTTTTCATTTATTATATATCCTTGAATAACACCATTGTTAACAAAATGTATCATTTTCCCCATATTGATGATTTCGTTGATCAGATCTAGGGAGAATAGTATTTTCGGAAGGTTGAATTGAGGTTAGGGTACCATCATTTGAAATTAAAGGATGCATATATTATGAAGACTGTGTTTCAAACTAGATACGGGAATTATGAATTTTTAGTTATCACATTTTGGTTAACTAATAAGCATTTTTTATTTGTGTATCTTATGAATATAATATTTTACGAGTTCTTAAATATGTTTTTGGTTTTTTTTATTTATAAAATTTTGGTATATTTTAAAATTTACAAAGAATTTTAAAGACATCTAAGCTTTGTTTTCGAACCCGTAAAAGAAAATAAGTTGTATATGAAATTAAAAAAGTGTGAATTTTTATTTAATATTTTTTCCCTTAGTCACATTGTATCTAATGATGGAATAACTATTGATACTCCTAAAAAATTCCCTTGATAAATGTAAAAGACAAAAAAATATAACTTTTATATGTAGTTTTGTTTTTATTAATATGATCGTATTGGAGATTTGTTGAAAACAATGAATGGTTATCCAAACCACTAACTAATCTAATTAAAAAAGGAGTTATGCTCATCTTGAAAAAATACTGTGATGATTAATTTTATGAATTTAGAATACCATTTTGGATTTCCACAGTTCTATCTATACCTACTAGAAATGGTGAATTTATTATCTATACTAATGCTCCATTTAAAATATTTGGATCTGTCCTAAAACATAACTATAAGGTAATTTATTATGATTTATTTCAGAGGAATCCTCATGAGTAAAATTATCCTTCAAATGATATGGAATTAGCCGAAGTTTTTTATTAAAAATTTGGGGGCCCCAATTGTAAGAATTATAGTGTGAAATATATACAGTTCCAAATTTCTGAAATATATAGTTATTGAGAAAGAATTATATATGTGATATAGAAGATGGCTGGAACTAATAAATTATTGTGATTTCATGATTCATTACCATCTAAAAAAGAAAAAAAATTATTTGATGCATTGAGTGAGAAAACTAATGCCACATTGACCTTGTTACATTTGGTACATGGCCCTTCGATTCATGATTTGATAAATTTTTGCATGGAATTTCTTAGTGTAGGAAATTACTATATTATTTTAGGTACTAGTGTAATTGTCTCAATCAATCATAATTATTAAAGCACAAAACAAATACTATGAGTTTTAGAAAAATGTATAATTTGTTTAAAATGGTTCGTTTCATGAATTTTACATTGATAAAGATTGTGTTTTCAGATATTTGAAGAGATTATTTTTTCCTTATGATTCACAGTTGATGAAATTGTTGTTATGTGAGGCTGATAGTTATCCATATTCAGTTCATCACATCATCACTACAATATATAGAGATCTTCAATAGTATTTCTGTTTGTATGGAATGAAAAAGAGATATTTTTTAATTTACCATGAATTTTTTTATTTTTCATCAGGATAAAGTAGAACCATATATGCCAAAGGGTATCCTTAAGCCTTTTCCAGTGCTAGAGTGGAAATGAGAAAATATATCCATGGATTTTGTAGTAGGATTACTGAAGAAATCATGAGGTAACAATGTGATTTGGGTTATTACTGATTGACTGACTAAATATTCACTTTTTCTTCATAGTCAATGCATCATGTATCTAGATCACCCTTCTCATTTGGATCTAAAAGATATTTTTAGGTTGGATAGAGTTCCTCTCTCTATTGTAACTAATCATGATCCTAGGATCACATCAACCATTTGAAATGGATTTCTGAATTCATTGAGAATTAAAATAGTTTTCAAAACAGCCTTTCATCCTCAGTCTGACAAACATCAAGAACAAAAAATTTAGTCCTTTGAGAATATGAAATATGAATCTTTAATGGATTACCATGTAATTTGGGATCAACACCTTTTTGTTTGGTTTTTATTATAATAACAATTTCCATTTAATTTAACAGATGGAACCTGTTGATTCATTATATGGAAAGACGTGTTGGACACCAGTTTTTTGGGATGGTGTTCTAGAAAGGAAGATGATGGGACCAGAATTGGTAGAAGAAACAAAATAAAAAGTTGATTTGATTTAGTAACACATTATAAAAACTTATAGTAGTTTGAAAAGTTGTGTGAATAACTGAAAGATATTTATTTCTAGGTAGGTGGTCAGGTCTTTTTCAAAGCTTCTCCATGGAAAAGTGTGATATGTTTATCTAAGAAGGGTAATAAGAGTTCACGATTCACTATATCCTATTAAATCATTGATAATGTGGGGTATTTTTTATCACATGGATTTACCTCTAGGTTCAACCCAGGTACACAATTTTTCTCATGTTTCAATTTTAGAAATTTATAAGTCAGAAATATCTCATTTTTTGAGTCATCAAGTTGTTCTGTTGGAATAGAATCTTTCTTATGAGGAACATCTAGATTAGGTTCTTGACCACAGATATAAATTTTTTGGGGAAAAGGAGATTCATCATGTTTAGGTTTTATGTGAAATCCATATGTTTGAAGAAGAAACAGGGGAATCCTAAAATTCTATGAGGTAAAGATATTACTACTAATCTAATAAGTGAATATAAATTGTGAGGAAGCATTTTTAAAAAAAGGGAAAAAATTATCCACTTGGTTAATGATAGAATATTTATTTTTCAAAAATATTTATTATTCATATAGTAATTATCATATGCATAATGTTTAATATAATATACAATAAATCTATTTTTATGGTTACAATATTTAATTGTTTAAAAAGGTAGTTTTTCTTCCATTTTATTGCACAATAATTTAAAAAATAGTTGTTGACACTTTTAAATTTTTTTTTGAAAAAATAAAGTTATTTTTAAAAATTATAATATAAAAATTTACCTTTCTTGAAATTTTTTTTATTTTTATGATATGTTTCATGTTTTGATGAATACTAAAAAAATACTGAATTTTAATTGAAAACATTTTTTCATCAAATATACCTATAGAGTTGTATTAAATATTTGAATGTATTTAAAGTATAATAAGATTCTTCTAATAATTTAATCCAATTTAGGCCGTTTAAAACACTTTCAAATAGAAATTGGATATAAAAACATTGTGAATTTTTAATATTTTTATATAAATAACTTATTTTCTATTTCTGTTAATGAGATTACCTTTTAATCAATTTCTTCCATTTATGTGTTTTACTTTCTAAAAATTTGATCCAAATGTTTTTTAAAAAAATTAGATTTATGTAAATAGGCCCCTTCTATTTTTGGAAAATATGATTAGTAACTTTAGTAATTTTTAGTTAACATGGTTAAAGGTGAATCAGGTAATTAATGATAAAACTATATTATAAATATTATTAAATTACACTAACATTTATACTAATTTCATAGGTGGGTAATTTGTGAGAAAAATAAATTTTTGTCTGAAATTAGGACCTTTGGAAGCCACTTGGATGAGATTATGACACTCATAATATTATATTCAATATAAAATTCAATTTTGTCACACTTTTATTTTTAACAAGTGAATTATTTTTAATATGGAGTTTTATATGGGATCCCTTCTACTATATATTATATTATTATATATAAAATATTTATCTTTTTCCTAATAATTTATATTTATTTTTTTGGATATGAATAATTAAATTTATCGCTTATACAACAATGTTGTAGTAATTGGTCTAATTTAATAAAATATCAAATATTTATATTAAAAATACTAAATTAAATATAATTTTAGAAGAATAATTTCAAATATAAAAATTTTAGATTAATTTAACATGTTAGTGTTGTTAGATAATTATTGGTGTGAATATATATTATTATTGTGATATTTTTAAAAAATTCATGTAATTAATAGTGTCAAAATTAACATTACTAATATTTTAAAATAAAGAATATTTTATTAAATGATATAAAATTTCAAAAAATATCACTTTCATAAAACTAATTATTATATGTCATTAAATTTTATTAAGTACTAATTTATTAGTAATTTTTTATTTTATAGTAATTATATTAACCCCCAAAATGTAAATTACATGATATCATGATAAGTGTTAAAAGGGTCAAAACAAAACTATAGGGATTTAAAAAAAATCAAAAAATGAATAATTTCTATTGATGAAATTATTTCATCCTAGACTTATCTTATCTTCAAAATAAATCATTATTCATCCATTTTTAGTTGAAAATTAATTTATATTAATTAAATATATTTAAGAATTCTAAGACTTTCACTCTCCTCTAATATTAATAAAAACCCATTATTCTCTTTTCAACACAATTTTCAACCTATTTGGCTTGGACAATATCTTTCAAAATCCCTTATTATAATACCACTCCAAATTATAGTGTCCGTATTTTATGATTAAGACCCTCCTTGGATTTGTTATGTTGTTAATCAAAGGTGTTCATCTGAAAAAATGGTATCAATTTTAATTAAGTATTTTTATTTTATTTATGCATCCAATTACATAAAATATTGTTCCACACTTATAAAATAATAACCCCTGTATATTTAATATTTTGAGATGTTATAATTCTAATATCATCACCTAAATACATCTTTATTTCTATGAAATGGTAATTGAATTAATCAATCGTGTGTACACACGACTACCACCTCGTGAACTAATATAATTTGTTTTCCACCACCTTATCTAATGAGTGGTCATAATTATGAAATTAATTTCTTATATATGATATTCATGATATATTTATGATTATTAAAGATTAATATATCATTCATTTTCATACCTCTCCATGCACATAAAAATGATAATGTCATTTGTGCATACGTGTGAACAGTCACCTCCACGAAGCGATGTGATACATTTTTTGTCACCACATCAAATAGATTATATTTATAAGTATATTTAAATTTTTAATATGTTATTTATGATAATATTATCATTATTTAATGATATAATTATTATTATTTTCTTTCCATAGTTATCATTTAAAAATGGAAATAGTACTCATGCGTACACATAACCTAACATCTTCAGGATCATAACATTGTTCATTTTATATAAACATAAATAAATGGTTTTATTTAAAATTATATTTTATGTATAAAGGTTATTATTATTTTCTGAATATTATTCTATAGATTATGGACTTATATCCAGTTTGATTTTTCATATCATACCAAATTCTTTTTAGACTATGTAATGAATACCGTCAAAATGCCTTACATGAATTTAAATAATTGGGTAATTGTTATAACATTATAATAACATTTATATGGGGAATAATAAACTTTAAAAACTTTCTAAAATAATTAAAATATGTTTATTATTCATGAAATTAAAGGACATACATGAAAAATCAGACTCAAGGTAATGAGTCTCGTTTAAATTTTATTTCATTGTGGAAATTAAGATGTTATAAAAAATTATTCTTTTATAAGGTGTATATATAGACACTTTCAAATTATATCTCAATAATTTAACTATTCTCATGGTATTTAGACATTAATAAAAATATTTAATGGGTGTTATGATTCATGTGTTTCCAATGTGAGAAGGGGCATTTCATTGTAAAAACCCTCCTTTATGGTTTTCCTTCAAACTCTTTTTCTACCATATCTATGTTTTCAAAAATATATTTGAGATGGTATTTTCATGATGTGGTTATTGGAAATTATAAATGATGGTTGTGTCCAAATATTCTTGCATCTTCCTTTTATTTCTTAAACTATGGTTGCACCTATATAGAGCCCCAATGCATTGGGTAATGATTTTTTTATATCGAGAATTATATTGGATGTCAGCTGTATGGATATTCCAATATATAAGGACTCTATATGGGTTATATAAGGGGTATATGTGATTTTTTACCAAGGTTAAAACATGAATTATCTATTATTACAAATTTTTTTATGAGAATAATCTATTTTGAAAAGTAAATATAAATTATATTTTAAAATGAGTGTTAATTACCTTTATGTGTAAAATATAATGTTTTCAAGAAAAAAATTTATCCATAGATTTTCATGGTTTCATTTAAAAAATGTTTTATTTCATTTTATATCTATTACCGAGCTTTTTATGGTCATCCCAGGCTTTAAAATGTTTTTCATAGGGTATAAGGATGGGTAAGAGAATGTAGGAAGTCACGATGAAAGTTATGAAGATTTTTTATAAAAAAGATATCATGATTTATTTTAAAAGTTTTATATTATTAATGAATGGGATACTATTTTATAAGTATCCTATTTTTATGAAATTTTTATGTTATGTATGAATTGTGATTTTATTTTTCTGACACTATAAACCTAAAAAGGTCCACAATGTGAAAGAAACTAATTTTTTAACTAAAACACATGATTATGTACTGTCTAAGGGTGAGGCCTTATAGAATATAAAAGAAATAGTAAGTTAGGTGGAATGAAATAAGCATCATAAATAAATCTTACTACATCTCAATACAATAGATTAAGAACATATAAAATATGGGAGTGAAGCTATTCAAGGAAAAAATAAATGTCTTTACAAATAAAATAGTGTGATGAAAAGATCATAACTCTTGAAAAAAATATTAGATACTAAAATGTATAGGATCAGAAAGATATTTACTCCAATGTTTCCACAACAAGTCATGTGAAAATTATTCAAAAACTATAAAAAAAATTAAAAAGTAGATTCATAAAAAATATGAATGAGAAACGATGACTAATAAAGTTATGGAAAAGTGACAGTTAATTTAAAGAAAAGGACACGCTATATGTGTATTCCTAGAATATTGTGGGATTAATTTAATTTTAAGACATAATGAACTAATATATCAACAAAAATATGAACATAAGATGTATTATTTCTAAATAACATGTTTTTTATTTTTTAGTCTTGGTCATATTTTATAATATTTCATTAGAAATGAAAAAAAATCATAAGGAAATATTCCATTTATATGACATATAATGTATGTAATTACAAAATTATTTTTTCTATTGAGTTGGAAAACAAATTCACTATAATGGTTGAATTTCATATATATATGTTAAGGGTTTATCATGTACTTGTGATGATGTACACATGGTAAATGACATTAAAAAATATTCTGAGGACGAAAAATGAGGAATATATTTATCTATGTGAAAGGAAGGTGTGCACCTAAAGAAGTGTTAAATGATGAAAAAACTTAAAAGGTGGCCCCTGTGGAATTAAATTAATATATTATTGAGTAATTATTGTTTTTTAATTAATACAACTAAAAATCATAAGAATAACATATGTGGAAATGTTTCCTTAGGGAGACTGAATATGTTGAAGAATGAAAGTGTGGTACGTTGTCGGGAGAAACATGTATAATTTGTTCTAATCCTATAACTGATATATAAAAAATAATGAAAGATAAATTACTATAAAACCAACATTAATGGTGAATTATATAGAATAGTTGTTGAAAAACTACCACTGAAAATGCTTGGAAGAAGACATGACATAAAGGGTTGATCCAAAAAGAAAAAATACTCTCCTCTTTTTGAAGATGTAATACGTACCACTCACCCCATGAATTTAAAAATTTTAATTAATATTTAAAATTAGACAAAAACTGAGGGGATATACAATTCATTTGTTTATTGTGATAAAATAAAACATGTGATTGGGATGGGATAAAATTCATGCAATCTGTATATATAAATATTTTAAAATTATTATTATGTATCAGTCTTATAAAATGGTGTCTAGATTGAATTTGTAACACACAAAACTATCAAGAAACCAAATATAATTACAATGTTGAATATTTATGATTAATTATATGATTTAGTACAATGAGGGTGTCAATACCTCATCAGATATAATTATTAGAATCAATTAAATTCTTATGATCAATAAAAATGATATGATATAAGTCTATTAATATCCCGCAAGTAAAAATGTTAAAAATTTATTTATTGGAAGAAGGGTAAAAATTTATGGTTTTTATGTTTTCTCTATACTAATATGTGGTTTCAAGAGACTGGTTTTACATTGAACCAAAATATGTGGAAGACAATAGGTTATAATTAACAAGTGGTGTCCCCAAAATAAAGAGTATCCAAAATCTAGTGTTATAATGATGGAGGGGGGTTGGTGACATACAATAAAACATTTCCAAACCATATCTATAATAGCTGAAACCCTATAAATAAATATTTATCATAATAAATTCCTTATATCAATAATTTTTCATTAACATGTGGTGTCACTTGACTAAACAAGTGTTATGTCCCACAAAAGTGGTATGTTTTTATTTTATGAAAATGGTTGTTATGGGAGTTTTAATGAGTTCACATTGTTATATGATGCTGTGAAAATACAAGAGTTATATACATATGGGAGTAAGTGAGGGAAATGGAAGAATTTTTTAGTGTTGATATAGGCTCCCATTTCTTATAATATGGTCTTTCCATATAGCCACAGAGGATTTGTAAATGATTCAAATTATAATGGTAAAAATATTTCGCTCAAATTATTTGGAGTAATGTATTGAAAATTTGGTAAGAAATGTTTTGGAACATAAATATAGAAAAATTTGAAATTTCCTTGGTTCAACAACTGGATCATAGGATACAGTGAAAAACCTCAAAGTGTGTTCCTTTTAACAAGTAGTATCTAAAAAACAGTATCACTAAAGAATAATAAAAGTCAATATTATTTTTATTAAAAAGAATAACATATTAACATGTGGTAAATTTATAGAAGGGTTTAGAAGCTGAAACTTATTTTTATGTATAATCAGGTAGTGTTAGTACTGGAAGAATTCATAAAAGAATAAAAAAGATGCCCTTATGAAATTTTAAGGAGGATAGATTCATGAAATGATAGAAAAAACTATCCAAATATGTATTTTATATGATTAAATATATTAATATATATCTTAATTTTTGTTTATGTAGAACATTATATTTTTGGAGAAATGTTCATCTAAATAAAATGGGGTGAAAAGATAAAAGGTTTTGTATTTAAAGGTATGAGATGTAGAGGGATATAATAAAAAGCTTTATTTTGAATTTACGAATATAACCCAATAAATTTAAATTAAAAAATAAATGGTTGATATATCAAAGAGAATTTTTTTATGTTAGCATATTATGATATGTGGGATGGTTGAAATAGATTATTCACAATGGTGGACTTAAAATTGATGAATTATCTACCAATAGAATTTATAAAAATTAACTAAGATGTTTTTAATGAAAAATGTTGACATTAAGGACCCAATATATTTTTTTATTGACAATGGGGGAGATATTGTTGAGTTTCACCTTAAATCCATATATATATTTCTAAAAGACTTGGAGTTATGATAAGACATTAGACTTAAAGAAATATTTTCATCAAAATCCAAAGTTATAGGATGTTGAAAACAATTGTTTTTTTATTTTGTGTTAGTTTTATTAATTATAATAGTTGGAGGTATTGAATTATTATTGATAGTTCATGTTCAAATGATTGGATGAATAATAGTGAGTAAGTAATATAACAGGTTTATCTCATGGTGACCATATGATTTTCTCACCTATATAGAAGTTGTATTTAAAGATGAATGTAATGATCAACTATGTTTCTTTATAAAAACACCATTATTGTTTCATGATATAGAAGGAAGCTTAGAAGTATTGATATTATAATATTATATACTAAAAATGAATATTTTAGAGTCTATTTGATAGGGGTTTTAATACTAGACGTCATATCAGGTTTTAAAGTGATAAATATTTGAATATTAGTGAATTATAGAGTATAATTGTTTAATATAATAATGTATATGTTTCATGTTTTTTGATAAGATGAAATTATGATTTAAATCATATAATTTATCATGTTTATCAGATGTTCATAAGATTTAAATTGATTTCATAATGTTCATATAAGACTATAAGGTTAATTTTACAGAAAATCCATAAAATCATCTTGTGAATATAAAATAAATTTGGCAGAAAAGGCATTGAATAAACTAGGATCCTCTAATGTTCATTTAGTGGAAATTGAATTCATCATAAAGTTGAATATTGGACTTTGTTTGATTTATTTGAATTTTTTTGGTTAGATTAATACTACAAAAGGTTATTAATAAAATTTTAAGGTTGATGGTATATTTATAATGGTCATTCCCAAAGTTCATAAGGATGATAAGTATACACCGTAAGGTAGTTGGGAACTTCATAAGGATGATTACAAAGGTTCTAAATGATTATTGGAGAGCTTTATGAGATTGATGGAAACTTCATAACAATGATTTTTATATTTTTTTAATTATTTAATTAGGCTTTATATGTTTGTTCTATGAAATTTGTGTGTTTTTTATAATCTATGAAATGTGATATATAGGAGGAATCTCAACATATATCTTTTAAGGTTTATTATTTTATTTCATCATGTCAAGGGATCTATATCATACGATACATGTTATATTATATAATATATCAAAATTTTTGATTGGGGAGTTTATCAAGATTCAAGATACTGGTTTTTTTTGATAAAAAATAAGATATATTTTTTATGAACAATAATGAAATTAAGATATACAGTAATGTAAATTGTGGACAGAATCAAGATGATATTGAAATTGGATTGTACTATGATGTTATAGGAAAATTAAATTCAATATGTGTTCAATATTCAAACATTAAAAATAAATGTTGAATGTCCCTTGGACAATAGTTGGAATTTTAGATATTAATATATAATTTTTAAATCAAATATAATGTAAAAGGTAAGCATTGAAGTAGATGATAGGATGATGACTATGAAATTTGGGGAGATCACATAGACTGTGTAGAATTAGATAAAGACCCTTTATTTGTGTCACCATATCTAAAGTATGGAAAATATCTCATGTAGAGAAAATAGGATAGAACCATAATAAAATACACCTTAATTAGAAGAGATCTTGACACCGATTTTAAGGGATATATTTTAAAATCCCAAATATGTGATGTTATCACCGGTGCTACTCGTTATATCTATAATATGACAGAAGAGAAGGATGAGAGTAGAAGTATCAACAATTATTATTTGATATATATTTTTTAAGTAATATAACAATATAATAAAAAATATTAAATATCTAGTTACAAAGAGTGGATGAAAATTAATGTGAGAGACAAGAAGATTCAAGTGATCATATACATCACTCATTAGTAGAAAATTATTGAGAGAAGGAGAAATATCAATTTATAAATTGTTAATTAATGAATTAAAGTATGATAATTCTATTATAGAATTAACCTCATTTTTTATATGTATTTTTTCTCTTCTATTTAGGGTAATATATTGACTCACCCCTTATCATGAATTTTTTATATAACATTTTTTTATGAATAATTACTACTGATTAATTTGATTTCTACAATGATACTACCATAAGTTAAATATTATAAAATAAATACTTTCATTGATGATCGATGAGAGTCCAACATTTCCATAAACTATTGAGGTTCTTCATGGATTATTGTGTGATGTAGAAGATATGGGCGTATGCCTTAGGTGAGGATTTACAGGACTAAAAACATTGAAAATATCTTTTTGTTGGTATTGAGTGACCACAACCAAATCTATATCATCCAATCTAGTGTAGTAGATTATTTTGGGACATTTAAAACTAATTAATTTTTCATTCCTATACATGGATATATATGAGAGATCAATGTTAAAATATTTATGACATTAACTTATTTACTTTCTTATATATCTCTTTATTTAAAAAATGATGATGAATAAAAATCAATTTACTAGTTTAATATAGTAATTTTAATCATGGGAACATTATGTTGAGGATAATGATAAACAATATAAAAATAAAATCTATTTTTATTTTCCCTACACCATGATTCTTTACCACACATAAGTTTACTCTAGTTGTAAAAATTGGAATCAAAATCGAATTATGTTTCATTTTATTTCACTGATATAATTAAAAAGTTAGACACAATTCATTGATGGAAAATAATTTAGTGGTTGGAATGAATAGTTATTTTTAATTATATAGAAATGTGGGGAAGGGGTAATATATTATTTTAAACATGATTCTAACTTAATGAAGAACTGTTAATGAGTTTGGGATGCCACAAGACAAATAATATGCAACATAGTTATCTATAGAGAGTAATATCATAAAACCATTCGTTGTACAAATATTTGTGATATTCAGAGATTGTTGAATATAATATATGGAAATTTGGTGAAGGTAAAAAGAACATATATTGAATTTCTCTAAAAAAATATCTCAAATAAAGTCATAATTATAATATTATGATAGATCCAGATGAAAACTACAATATGTGTATAGGTAAGAGGATGAAAAATATGTATAATATTCTAGGTCTGATGCGTAATTCAATAGAAGTGAAAAATATAATTAAATTACTGTATTTGATTTTATTAAAATCTTGGAAGATGGGTATAATTTTTAAATATTGGATTCACCCTTGAAGGGTTGTAGAAGTGGAGACTCTAATTTTGTAATGGAAAATAACTATTGTTTCAAATATAAAGGATTTTCATATAGAAACTAAAAAAAGATCAAATAGAATAACAAATGGGTGGATTGTCATGAATTGTACTGTATAAACCACATAAACAGAACCCAAACTAGTCCTGAAATGGCTTAAAGGGTGTTCCTGATCCCCACATACAATTGACTAGAACCTAAGAATCAAGAACAATCAAGGGGGAATGACTTATTGATAATATTTAACAAAAATAGTGTGAATCAAATACAAATAGTTGGAATTAAAATAGAGTCTTCATGAAAAGTACCTCAAGGTAAATATACGAAAAATATAAATTAGTATATCATCCCATGTCATCCCAAATACATCAAATGCGTAATCATAATATATCCATGTAATGGGTCAGGCATGTACACCATCAGTTACTACAATCATAGAAATCTCTCTAATCAAGAATAACTACTATATTTAAGTTGTATTTCCCTTTTATTACGCATGGAAAAATAAAGTCTACAAATTCCAAATAGAAAAATAATGTTTTAATAAAGGATATCCTAGCATGATTCCACCAATCACTCTTTTATAAATAAATATAAATAATCCAAATATGATCAATTTTAGATAAAATATGGGAAAATGGTATTTTCTTAATTCAATATAAAACAATTTTTCAAATAATTTCAGTGGTTAGAATGTAACACGTACAAAAGATACATTGAAGCAAAACATGCATGAATAATATTTTCTATAAAAACATGCATGAATAAATAAATTTATAAACATCTGAATGTATAAATTATGTTATATAATATAACTATTGTTAATATTTCCATGTTTTGTTAGTTCAAGCCTTATGGATTCATATAATCTTAGTGAAATATGAGTCTCTGTGTGCACTCATCCCATGTTCTTTGGCCCCGGGTAATAGGATACCACTTTAATGAATGAATTTTTTTTTGTCAAAATTTTATCATAATATTCATCATCAACTAATTTCTAGGATGAGTTATTACATTTTTAGTATGTATATCCAAGGACACCCACCTACCTTTTCACCCTCCCCTATGCTTTAAGTAAAATAAATATATCATATAAGGGACAATGATTCATTTTAGTCATTATGAAATCATTTCAATCAGACATAATATCAATATTTAATAAATTAAATTTCATTCAATAAATCAGCACCAAATGGTTTTCATTAAAAGTCATTCCTTTAAAAATTATTCTTTTAATTTCAAAAACTTAAAGCATTACTTGAAATCATTTTATAAGAATCATCTTTGATTCGTGTAATCAAATAATTATTTCATTTAAATATTTTTTTAATCAATACATTATTTTAAATCTGTTTATAAAAGAGGCCAAACACACACACAAAAAATAACATTATCGAAAAAATAGTCATTTAACTCAAATAGATCTTTGAAAATCATTTAAAAATCCAATTCAAAATAAAAAGAATCAACAGTTTTTACTACAAGGAATTAACATACAAAACAACCTACCTGAAATCACTATATCATCATCATCCAATAATGAATACAGAATTAGCAAAAGGCGTATAACCACTTGGGTGAGGCAAAAAACACATAACACAACAATTCCTGAAGCTATTACAATTACTAATGACTATCCATGAAAAAAATTCCAATACCATGACAGATCTATAATAAATCAAAATATATCATTTCAAAAACCATAGATCATGAATTAACAGACCTGAAATATGTTTCCATTTGATAAATGACTCATCAATCTATATGATCAATGAGGAATTACATGAAACCATAAAATACCTTTAAGAATATAGATATAACTCCAAATAATCAATAGGAAACCAAAAATGGGAGCCACGATACACCCAAAAATTCAAGAGGAGTTCCTTTGGTCAAGAGACTAAATTTGAAAAGGATAAATAAGATAATGAATATGTATTTTGAGTATTAAAATAAAAATCCTAAATAATTAATATGTGTCGTATCGTTTGGTCACATGTTTTTTCAAATCTTATGCCAAAAATGCACCTATTTTGGGTCACAAGAAGAGTCGCATGGTTTGGATATATGGATATAAAAATTCTGTTCCAACAATTCAATATGTCGGTGTCTAACGTCAAATGTTTTTAAATAGAGTATAAAAGGATTTATGTAACTATGAACTAACTATACACACCCCTCTGAAATTCAAACAATTGGAATAATGATACCTAGGTAAATTCACACAGTTCTCCCTAACCATGTTCAAAAAATTACAATGACCAAAAACCTACAAAAAACACTAAAATAAACCAAAATAAATCCTAGAAAATATAAAAAATATATTATAAAAATTAAATGTGTGTACATGAATGTGGATGTCGTTAAGTTATAATTCTCCCCTCCATAAAGAATTTTTTCCCAAATAAATTCAATCAAGAAGAATCCATAGAAAATGGATGAGGCCATTTATCTCTCATCAATGTATCAAAATCCCATGTATCATTAGAATCAGAACCATGTTACCATACAATCCAATCCAATTGTATGGAATTACCATGGAGAACCATTTTCTAATAATCCACAATTGGAACTAGATGCTTAGTTATAGTCATATTGGGTTTCACATTAAGTTCCTCCTAATTAAAAATATGCTACAGTTCCTAAAGATACTTCATCGGATGTCGAATGTGGAACACACCATCGATTGATGTATCTATTGTTGGAAGTTCAAACATTAATCCCCCATCCAAAAAAACTCATGAAACTAAAATGGTCCCATATAATTCGGTGCCTAAATCCCCAATTTTCCATGATTTTAGTGACCTAACTGAGGCCTGGCTCTCAAGAAAACCCAGTCTATAACTGATAACACCAAATATGTCTATGAAAATTTACAAAATATTTACACCGACTCTCCCCAATTACAATACTTTATCAAATAAATTGGATCTTTTTCATCACCTTCTAGAATAAACATATTCCCATAGGGAGTGTTTATCTATTATCCAATCAATAAAGTGGATATATATAAGGTCGACCATAAAATTCCTCAAAGGTTTTCATTTTAAGGGATGTCTATTAAATTTTATTATATTTATACTCAACCAATCCAAAATGAAGATCCCAAGATCCTCTGAATTCAAGTACACAAGCATGAAACAAATCCCCAATAATATGTTTATCATGTTCTGTCTACCCATCTATCTGAGGATGGTATGCTATGATAAAATTTATATGAGAAATAATAACCTCTTCCAGGACTCTCCAAAAATTAGATGTGAACTAGTAATACCTATCAGGGATAAGGAAGGATGGACAACCAAGAAATCTAAAAACCTCTAGCACATGAATATTTACTAACTCCTTAGCATTTTTGGAATCATGAATGGAAATAAAGTGAGTTGATTTGGTCAATGGATCAATCAATACCCAAATAACTTAATTTAGTTGATAAGCACAAATAAAACTAATAAAAAATTCTGTTGAAATCATGTCCCCCTTCCAATGCATCATAGTAATGTGTTGATGCAAATCGTAATGATTTTGATACTTGAATTTAATGTATTGATATGAATAAAAATGTGAAACAAAATCATTGATGTCTTTTCTTGTACTTTACCACTAGAAATAATGCATCATATCACTAAACAATTTTTTCACTATAATTTAAACCCCCACTATTAATAATGATAATCTATCATCATATCCCTTATAATAGGTGAAACAATTACATAACAATTCCTTAATAAAGGGATTCACGTTGAATAAAGATACTAATCACATATGGTCTCCCCACTGTATAAAGAATCCCTAATACAAAAACATTCAATGTCAAGTTGTTATTATGAGAGAATCATCAAGATAAGACTTGATTTAAACATAATTATTTTCAAAAGAACATCTATCTCATCATTTTAGACTCCCAAATGAATGTGACTAATGAGAACCATCAAATTTTGATACACTAAAAAATTATTTCACAGAATGGGATGGTTGTTTACTAATTATACAATTAACATAAATGTTTCCATTTATTGGGTTATAGGAAATTTCATGGTCAAATTATTCTAGGTACTCTACTCAGCACCTCTGATATAGATTCCAATATTATTGTGAGAAGAGGTAACTCTTGATTTTATTATCAGTATAAATTGTAAATCTCTCATTAAATTTGTAATTGTAGAAAATATTAACAGAATCCAGAACATCATTGAGTAATATATCTTATGGGGGATAGTTATTCTCATTATACCAATGCTAACAACAGCAATAATAAAACACATTTTCACACTTCAGGAGAGCACATCCCAATGATATACCTGATACATCACAAAATATAACATACATATGTCTTATATTTGCATGATTCGACACTATCTCTAAAGGCAAATGGAACTTCAATTAATTTAACTAATTGTAAAATGTAAAATCTGAAAAACATCAATCCCATTCTAAAAAGAGATTTCAATAAAGAATCCAACATGGAAAAATATTTTACATATCAGTGGTAATTCCGTTACAAACCATAGAAGATATGAATATCAATCCCATTTCATGGTTCTTTCTAAGACATGAGAACATTCAACTTTTCAGGGTAAAGTAATATATCATTTTTTGAGACTACGTGACTGAAAAATATCCCTTTTAGAATCTATAAAAGAATATTTGATAGAATGAAATAAATTTCGTGATTTTACAGTAAGACAAGAACTTCCCTCAAATGATTTACATGATCCTCCTTTTTCTATAATAAATCAGGAGTTCTTCAATGAATAACACAGAAAATGTTTCAAGATAATAACGGTATATCGTTTTCATCACCCGAATTAAAATAGAATAAGTATTTTTCATAACAAATGAAATAACAAGATATTAAAAGTGTCCATATATTCTCTAGAAAGGAATATTTTGTATATCAGACTCCATAATCCTAAACTTCTAATAAACACACCAATGATCAATATCTTAAAACCTCATCAATACAATAGACTAATAAATAATGTATATTATAAAGAAACATGTATGTTTACTTGACCATAAGTCAATTGATCTTTAGGTAATCTATACATAAGTGAAGGGTATCATCTACTTTCTTTGGGAAAAGAACTAGTGTATCCTAAGGTGACACAGTGGGTAATATTAATCCTTTAGACCTCAAGTAATAAAACTATGTGATTAACCCCTAATGTCTAGCTTGTTACATGAGGTAATAGGGAATAAATATAGGCTATGTACCTGGAAATATGTCCATAAAAATACTCTACCACTCCCTCTACTGGAAAACTAAAAAATAATAATTGAAATATATTTAAAAAATCATTTTCAACTGGAGGAATATAAGTACATGACCATTACTGATCTAGTTAAAAAATGCATTTGTATCCCAATACTGGTCTTCAAAAAAGATTTCTAGCTTGAGTAAGCCTTGGGTCCCATTCTCCAACAAAAACATGAGACTGCCCACTGGGGTCAGTAAAAGAGACCCACCAAAAATAATACTGAGCTACGGGTTTGTGATACACCAACCAATATATCAAATGAATAAGATATAGAAGATTTATATCAATATATAAAATGTCCCATATGATATCAATTTATAAAATGATGAAATTTCAATGGGGAATTATAGAAACTACTCTCTCTCCATCCTTAGAAGAATCACAATATTAATCAAATAATGAATAAGATATATAGAAAGATTCAACAAATCTATAGTGTATATAGATATGAAAGAATGTGTGCAACCAATATCAAATATAGTAGTCACTAAAGAAAAACAAATAGTAATGGTACATCTCAATATCATTGGACCTGCATTAGTTCCAACTAGAGACACACCAACTGCATAATGAAAATTCATTCCTAATGAATGTGGATTTTATAGATCATCTATTTCTCCAAGAAAAACTATTTTGATTTTCGAATCTTTCATCACTAGAAACAAGTATTCAGGCCACTTCTAGACATTGTACTTGATTTAGAAGAAGACTAATACAAAGCTCCGCCACTATGATTTCCACCATGATACACATCCTAGTTATTATTACATTTTCAAATACCACTTGTTATACTATAGTGAGTATGTGTAACTCCCATCAACCATGAATTACTATCCAAATAAATTTCTATGTCAAAATCTCTGTCCAGAACATCAGTATAATAATTTACCATTAGTATAAATACATAATGTCATGACCCGTCCTTAGGGCCCATGCCGTGACTACCCCAAGCCCGCCTTCCATAGGCCAGGGGCTGGCGACTAGCACCGAAGGCGTAAAATCCTGATAACTGGGAAGGAATTGACTTTATGAAAGAAAACAAGAACCACAGAGTACAAGCGGAAACAAAACACTAAGTACAAAAGAAAAGCTGAAAAGTAAATGGGCCAGAATACAAACCCAAAAGAAAGTACAACTACAACTGAACAAAAGACAAACAACTGGAAGAGGGAAGCAGCTCCTGGGTCATCCTCCTCGGGTCCTACATGAAGGGTAGGTACAGATAGCACAGCTCCTGGTCATCCACCACGGATCCTACCTGAAGGGTAGGTACAGATAGCCTCCTCCACGCTCTCATCCGTCAACCTCCTCTGTGAGTCGTCTCGTCGCGTAGTCCACCTCCGGGTACAGACTCGTCGTGTAGTCCACCTCCGGGTACCGACTCGTCGTGTAGTCCACCTCCGGGTATCGTCCAGTCCTTGAACACTCGGCCTCCGTCAGCACTTCCCGTTGTCTGCAACCAACACAACGAGGTGCGGGCATAGCCCGTGCAGGGGTGAGTATAACGATACTCAGTAGGGACCCCGAGACCCTCAAGGTCTCACTAAACCAACAAGGATAACCACAAGAAGATATCAATAGATAACCTCTACTTAGATATATTCCCATACATATACCTATGTTATCAAGTAACCCATCTCAATCATGAGGAAACACAAGGATTGTGAAACCAACGGATAACCACTACCCAGGTATATGCCCATACATATACCTAAGTTATCAAGTAACTCTTCTCAATCACGAGGAAACACAAGGATTGTGAAATCAACGGATAACCACTACCCGGGTATATGCCCATACATATACCTAAGTTATCAAGTGACCCATCTCAATCATGAGGTAAACACAAGGTCAAAAGTCTCAGCTCAAACCAGGATTTTCATTCTCGAAACCGTAACTGCTGAAAAGATCCATCTCTAGAGTGTACAATGGTCCTGTCACGACTCCGAGGTACTGCTCACTAACCTAAGACTGCTGAGGTACTCCTCCTGTCGAGTACCGCGGGCCTGCCACCTCACACAGTAGTGCTTCCCGCCGGGGTCTGCCACCCACCACAGTAGTGCTCCCCCCTCATAGCCTACAGAGGTACTTCTCCTGTCGAGTACTGCGGGTCTACCACCTCACATAGTAGTGCTCCTCCACTATGGGTCTACCACCTCACAAAGTAGTGCTCCCCACTGGGCTACGTAAGTCACTCCGAATTGAATCAGACAAGCAGTCTTCAGGTCTTGGCCGGCTACACGGTCTCCATACTCCGTACGCTCGTCTCTAGGAGGGTCCGCTCCACGAGCTACAAGTCGATACTCCAAGTATCTCAATTTCCCACGAAGAATCATCACAAAGGACCACCTCTTCATAGGGGTCTCAATGCAACAGAAGGCGCGTCAATCGGACGCCCGATCTGTGAGTTATTAGCCTTTTCGTCCCAGGGGCCCGGTTGGTTTCGTAAGAGAACTAACCCGGCTGTATCTCAATTGTACCCCGAACTCTCATAGGGTAAGCTCATAAGGACCTTTTCTCAACGTGATCACCAACGCCACTGACAGTTCGTCAAACGGACGTCTGGTCTGAAAGATAACAGCTTTTCCGTTCTAGGGACCTGGTTGGATTTCAGGTGCGATCCAACCCGGACACTACCAACTGTA
Organism: Viscum album; assembly: GCA_963277665.1. Taxonomy (NCBI): domain Eukaryota; kingdom Viridiplantae; phylum Streptophyta; class Magnoliopsida; order Santalales; family Viscaceae; genus Viscum; species Viscum album. The sequence goes on along the minus strand of OY728138.1, from coordinate 129,954,172 downwards.
TCCAAAACTCGGGTGAAGAATGTCACAAGTTCTCTATCGTCAACAGGAATGCAACGAGATAGACGGCGTGCCAATCGGACTCCCGGTCTGTGAGTTATTGGCCTTTCCGTCTCACACCCACCCTGGGAAACTTCCCAGGAGGTCAGCCATCCTGATCACTACTCTAGGTCAAGCACGCTTAACTATGGAGTTTTAACCACGTAGGCTCCCGAAAAGGAAGGTTCACCTTGAGTATAGTATACCGAATCGACCGTCTCGATCCAAGGATCACTACGCAACTGACGGTTCGTCGATCGGATGTCTGTAGCCCATGTTATGGGCATTTGAACCAATCCTGTTCGAAGACGGGGGGTCTGGGCCCGGTCCGACCCGGCCCAGTACCCCCTGGGCCGGCCCGACCCGGAGGCTCAGCCCGGCCAGCGGCTCGTCCCGGCCAGCGGCGCGGCGGCGCGGTGGCGCGACGGCTCGGCGGCTCTGCGGCTCGACGGCACGGCGGCTCGGCCAGCGCGGCGCGCTAAAGGGAGGGGGCATTTCCCCACTTTAATTTATAAAATGGCGGCCCCTTTAAGGGGCCGCGCCATGTGTATTGTCGGGGGGGTTACACCCCCGGGCTCCCCCCTGTAAAGGCCGGCCCGCGCGGGGCCGGCCGGGTTCTCGCCGCGGGTCCCAGCGGTCCCACTCCTTCCGGTGTCGGCTGCCGGATTTCCAGTTGCCTCCTTCGAGTTCTCTGGCGGCCGGTTTTTACGGCCGCCACTTATAAGATGAACGTGAATCCGTTCGACGCGGCATGACGACGCCGCGTCCTTCCGCCGCGGTCCGACTTCGGCCGCGGCCTCGTTTGAAACCTACGGCGTGACACGATGGCGCCGCCTTCCTTTGTCGCAGCCCGCTCAGGCCGTGTTTTCTTTTGTTCCTGCGCAGTGCGACGACACCGCGCTGTCTTCGCTAAATCAACACCAATGATTAGAAGGGGGAGGAGAATCGGCCGTGTTCGTGTGGTCCGGTCTCCTCCCGTTATAACGATAACAGTCGGCCAATCGTAAAAACACAACGATGAACTTTTCACAATTTTTAATAAAATTTGGAACAAGATCCAATAGATTATTCTTTCATGTTCGAGGGAAAGAAACATGTAATTTGAAAAAAAAAACCCTACCTCGGATTCGAAGTTCATTCGTCGCTGATGCGGAAATCTGTGTCCCGGAATACATCCTCGCAGAACGTGCCTCTGTAATCGTCATTGACGAAGTCACAGATCTAAGCGGTGCCGGTTCGTTGACGTCGTAAAACGTTCGAAGATGAAGAGTCATTGATGTTCCTTGCAGACGACGCCCATTCATTCAACACGGAAGGAGGTCGTGGAAAGGAAGAAGAAGTGCCGTCTTTCTGCTTTGGAAAAAGGCGTTCTTCATTGGAGAACTCTAATTCTCCCAAGTGTTGGGTGTCGCGGTACTTTACCAGCGTTCCGTCGCTTGGTGAAGTCATCCCCCAAACCCTCTCCCAATATCCCAATATATAGGTGAGGGGGAGAGGTATGTAACCATCGTGGGTACATAATTTTTTTAAAAAAAGGGGTCGGGTGAAATAAATTTCCTTGATGCAATTAAAGAGGCTTGTTGGCACCACTTAAGAGGGGAGGGTGCCAAGGAGTTTCTCCCCATTTAATGGGGAGTTGAGGAATTAAGAGGCTCTCCCTCATTAATGAGGGAGAGTTGGGAGGTTTCCTCTCCTCCCATTAATTGGGGGGTTAAGCCCCATGTGGTCCCCACCACAATAAACCACCCATGGGAGGTTTAGTTTGGGTGGGCCCCACCACCATAACCTCTCAAGGGAGGTTAAGGTGTGGTGGCCCCACCTCCAACCTCCATGAAGAGGTTTCAACAACCTCACTCCCAATGGTGGCTGAAATAAAATAAAGTGCAACATGGTACGTTATTTTATTATTACACTTTTAAAGAAAACCCAAAAAAACAAACCTCTGCTCTCGATAAAACGCAACTACGGAAAAAGTCTCCTTAAGAAAATACCGGCATTGCGAGTTCATCAGTTCCCTCAGATATCAATTCTGAGCACCGGTTCAAAAGATAGAAAATCCCGCTCGTTCGTTCACTGAACGTACCCGAGCTAAACTTCGGAAATTGATTCTGGGCACACCGGGCCTCGGAATCAGGCGCCGTCAGGAACTGCGTTCTTGTAAAATTCCAAAGAAAATTTAGGAAAAAATTTTCCTTTGAAATTGCCAGGTCTTTACATTACTCCCACCTCAGGTCTTTATGTCCTTGTAAAGCTTTATCACAACTAAGGTCACTAAAGCGGTAGAAAGCACGCATCTGAGCCTTTCGCTCCCATGAGCTCACCTGGAGGTTCCTGTACTATCAAAAAAAGTGCACCCAAGGAATCGATCATCCCCGTATGACCACCCCTTTCGATCCTCGATCCCCACTGGAACCTCCGTGCTTGTCGCCCTATCACCATCATCCAACTCCTCGTGGTCGATGATATGCGAAGGGTCGAGCACGAATCTCCTCCGTTGAGATACGTGGAAGTCGTCGTGCACCAGGTGCAACTGAGGTGGATGGGTCAACCGGTAAACCACCACGCCTACCCAGATGGGGACCTAAGAAGGTCCGCTGATCCTTGGAGATAACTTGCCGCTTCGGCCACATCTCCATAAACCTCGTCGAGGTGAGGCCCGTATAAGGACATGATCGTCAACCTCGAACTCCCGAAGTCTCCAATTCTTGCTTGAATTGAAACTCAAAACAACTGCTTCCACGAGGTTGACCGACTCAAGAGTGATCGGTCACACCCTACTGTGCATGAGTTTATCCTGTGCTTCCTGGGGTTTCCTTTCCGCCGACCAAGGAAAACCCATCCCGACGTCGTGGTTAAACCACAACCTTTTTGCCTAATACCGTCAATTTGTGTATGAACTGTGATTGCCCAGTCCATACTCAAACCAACGTCGTAAGGCCTCGACGCTACCACCAAGATATTCCAACCAAAACTATCGCCTTGAGGGTCTGACCGCACCGTCGGCGTAAGTGTGATTATCGAGTCTCCTCCCAAGGTATTTCCAGATGTGAGGGTCAAGTCCATGGCTTACCGGAAACTCTAGGTCTGGGACAAGATTTGTGAAAGCGAGGAATGATTCATATCGACGTCTGTTACTACAGCAGCTAGTAGTGGACACAGACGTCCCTTGAATCATTTTTAGAGCCATTGGGTCACTCTCCTTGACCGCATGCAGCCACACTCTTCCTCCGCCCTCCATCTCCCTGAGCCTGGTGGGGATAACTAAGGCGGGTGGTTGTAGCATGTTATGATATACACCACCTCATCCTGCCCTCCTAGCTCTACGTCTGCCGCTTCGCAGACTCAACTCTATTTATAGCTTCCTCTTCTTGAAACATTTAACACGCCTGAGTCTCTAAGACTGGCACCGGTTTCCTATTTCTTACTACACTGTGCAGTCCTCATCTGCTCTTGGATGACCTGGACCTCCTTTAGTCCCACAAGAGCTGCTAAAATTTCTCCTTTTCTGATAAGAGAAATCTGGTCTCATCCCTTGGATGAACCACACCCATTGCCTAATACAGTCAATCCTGACATGAAGGATGCATTCATGCCATGGATGACGTCGTAAGTCCTCGACGTAACTACTAAGAGATCCAACTGTCACTCTCGCCTCCAAGGGTCGAGTCACACTGTCGGCATCAGTGTGAGGTCACTGGGTCTCCTCCAGTAGGAATCTCGAAAGTGAGGGTCAAGTCAACAGTCTTAACCAGGACCACTTAGTATCAACCAAACAAAAAGGACAGGAAAGCAAACATCACAAAGATAAGTGTCTTTTTATTATTGAAACTCATAATACAAAGACACATATACAACAGAAACATGGAACTAGAAGTAAAAGGGACGTATCTACTAGTTCCGCTCCTATCCACCTGCTCCAGGAGCTCTATTGCATTGTCCACTGCTCGGCTGTTGCTCAAGCACTCGTCGCTGCTTCTGCCTCGGGGGCTCCCCCAAAGCCTGCGGATCAACTGTACGAGGAGTCGGACAGTCACATTCCAGATGACCCTTTCCGCCGCACGAGTAACACAGTTTGCTTCTGGCACGCCTGGCTCTGACCCCACCCCGGGTGCCCCGCACCACCAGTCCTAAAACACGAGATCGGCCAACTGCTGGTCTGGTCCTCCTGGATCTCTGTACCATCTTTCTACTGCCCACAGATGACTCGTCTACTGATCGAAAAGCACGCGGCAAAGGCATCAGCTCCGGAACACACTCGGGGTGTAGATCTACTGGCACAAACTCCACCCTGAAGAAGGTCTCGAAGTCTTCCCATGTGAAGGCCATCCCATTGCAAAACTGGAACAAGTGGCTCCACCACCTGCCTGCTGCTGCCTGAAGAAGGCTGGCAACAAAGATCACCATGAAGTCTGTCGGCGTCCCCACTAGCCTGAAGACTCCCACCACAGCTTCCATCCAACCCTCAGCCGCCAGTGGGTCCATCTCTCCCCAGAAAATGGGTGGCCTCTGGTGTTGGAACTCGTGCAGCGCACTCAAGAAGCGTGCATCGCCTACTGCTAGGGCTGGTGGCATTGGTGGCCCAACGTATGGTAGTACCGCTGGTGCCTCAACTGCAAGAGGGCCCTGTACTGAAGCCTTGTCGCTCGGCAAGCTGTTAGTACGCACGTCCCTCTGGGCTCTAGCTGGTCATCCGTGAAAAGGCATCCTGAAAGAAACAATGTGACACGGTCAAAAAATTATACCTGGTGAGCTGACCTGGTTCGATCTGTTTTAAGGGAAAACCTTTTAAAACACACACACAATCAGTGTTTTCATGCACAAAGTTGGAAATCAGTTGTCAGGGTCCTGGTGTATGGATACGTCGGCCGCCCGCACCAACACTGGACTCCCTGAACTGAAAACCACACTCGGAACCCTTAACACTATTGCTTCACAGAAAAAAAGATCAGATTCTTCGGTAGAACTGACCACCTCTGATACCAATTTGTCACGACCAGTCCTCGGGGCCCGTGCCGTGACTACCCCAAGCCCGCCTTCCATAGGCCAGGGGATAGCGACCAGCACCAAAGGCGTAAAATCCTGATAACTGGGAAGGCATTGCCTTTATGAAAGAAAACAAGCACCACAGAGTACAAGCGGAAACAAAACACTAAGTACAAAAGAAAATCTGAAAAGTAAATGGGCCAGAATACAGACCCAAAAGAAAGTACAACTACAACTGAACAAAAGACAAAAAACTGGAAGAGGGTAGCATCTTTTGGGTCATCCTCCTAGGGTCCTACCTAAGGGTAGGTACAGATAGCGCATCTCCTGGTCGTCCACCACGCATCCTACCTGAAGGGTAGGTACAGATAGCCTCCTCCACGCTCTCGTCCGTGAACCTCCTCTGTGAGTCGTCCCGTCGCGTAGTCCACCTCCGGGTGCTGACTCGTCGTGTAGTCCACCTCCGGGTACTGACTTGTCATGTAGTCCACCTCCGGGTATCGTCCAGTCCTCGAACACTCGGCCTCCGTCAGCACTTCCCGTCGTCTGCAACCAATACAACGAGGTGCAGGCATAGCCCGTGTAGGGGTGAGTATAACGATACTCAGTAGGGACCCCGAGACCCTCAAGGTCTCACTAAACCAACAAGGATAACCACAAGAAGATCTCAACAGATAACCTCTTCTTAGATATATTCCCATACATATACCTAAGTTATCAAGTAACCCAACTCAATCATGAGGAAACACAAGGATTTTGAAATCAATGGATAACCACTACCCAGGTATATGCCCATACATATACCTAAGTTATCAGGTAACCCATCTCAATCATGAGGAAACACAAGGATTGTGAAATCAACGGATAACCACTACCCAGGTATATGCCCATACATATACCTAAGTTATCAAGTGACCCATCTCAATCATGAGGTAAACACAAGGTCAAAAGTCTCAGTTCAAACCAGGATTTTCATTATTGAAACTGTAACTGCTGAAGAGCTCCGTCTCTAGAGTGTACAGTGGTCGTGTCACGACTCCGAGGTACTGCTCACTAACCTAAGACTGCTGAGGTACTCCTCCTGTCGAGTACCGCAGGCCTACCACCTCACACAGTAGTGCTTCCCGCCGGGGTCTGCCACCCAACACAGTAGTGCTCCCCCCTCATAGCCTACAGAGGTACTCCTCCTGTCAAGTACCGCGGGTCTGCCACCTCACATAGTAGTGCTCCTCCGCTATGGGTCTGACACCTCACAAAATAGTTCTCCCCACTGGGCTACGTAAGTCACTCCGAATCGAATCGGACAAGCAGTCTTCAGGTCTCGGCCGGCTACACGGTCTCCATACTACGTACGCTCGTCTCTGTGAGGGTCCGCTCCATGAGCTACAAGTCGATACTCCAAGTATCTCAAAGTCCCACGAAGAAGTATCCCAAAGGACGACCTCCTCATATGGGTCTCAACGCAACAGACGGCGCGTCAATCGGACGTCCGGTCTGTGAGTTATTAGCCTTTTCGTCCCAGGGGCGCGGTTGGTTTCGTAAGAGAACCAACCCGGCTGTATCTCAACTGTACCCCGAACTCTTATAGGTTAAGCTCATAGGGACCGTTTCTCAACGTGATCACCAACGCCGCTGACGGTTCATCAAACGGACGTCTGGTCTGAAAGATAACAGCTTTTCTGTTCTAGGGGCCCGGTTGGATTTCAGGTGCGATCCAACCCAGACACTACCAACTGTATCAAAAACTCGGGCAAAGAATGCCAAAAGTTCTGTATCATCAACAGGAACGCAACGAGACAGACGACGCGTCAATCGGACACCTGGTCTGTGAGTTATTGGCCTTTCCGTCTCACACCCACCCTGGGAAACTTCCCAAGAGGTCACCCATCCTGATCACTACTCTAGGCCAAGCACGCTTAACTATGGAGTTTTAACCACGTAGGCTCCCGAAAAGGAAGATTCACCTTGAATATAGTATACCGAAACGACCGTCTCGATCTAAGGATTGCTAAGCAACTGACGGTTCATCGATCGGATGACTGCAGCCCAAGTTATGGGCATTTGAACCAATCCTGTCCGAAGACGGGGGGTCTGGGCCTGGTCCGACCCGGCCCAGTACCCCCTGGGCCGGCCCGAACCGGGTCGACCCGGCCCGAGTGGCGGCCCGACCCGGCGGCTCAGCCCGGCCAGCGGCTCTTCCCGGCCAGCGGCGCGGCGGCGCGGGGGCGCGATGGCTCGGCGGCTCGGCGGCGCGGCGGCTCGACGGCACGGCGGCTCGGCCAGCGCGACGCGCTAAAGGGAGGGGGCATTGCCCCCCTTTAATTTTTAAAACGGCGTCCCCTTTAAGGGGTCGCGCCATGTGTATTGCCGAGGGGGTTACACCCCCGGGCTCCCCCCCTGTAACGGCCGGCCAGCGCGGGGCCTGCCGGGTTCTCGCCGCGGGACCCAGCGGTCCCGCTCCTTCCGGCACCGGCGGCCAGATTTCCAGCCGCCTCCATCGAGTTCTACGGCGGCCAGTTTTTTCGGCCGCCACTTCCAAGATGAATGTGAATCCGTTCGACGCGGCGTGACGACGCCGCGTCCTTCCGCCGCGGTCCGACTCCGGCCGCGGCCTCGTTTGAGACCTACGGCGCGACACGATGGCGTCACGTTCCTTCGTCACAGCCGGCTCCGGCCGTGTTTTCTTTTGTTCCTGCGCGGTGCGACGACACCGCGCTGTCTTCGCTAAATCAACACCAAAGATTAGAAGAGGGAGGAGAATCGGCCGTGTTCGTGCGGTCCGGTCTCCTCCCGTTATAACGATAACAGTCGGCCAATCGTAAAAACACAACGATGAACTTTTCACAATTTTTAATAAAATTTGGAACAACATCCAACAGATTATTCTTTCATGTTCGAGGGAAAGAAACATGTAATTTGAAAAAAAACAAAACCCCTACCTCGGATTCGAAGTTCATTCGTCGCAGATGCGGAAATCGGTGTCGCGGAAGACATCCTCGCGAAACGTGCCTCTATAATCGTCATTAACGAAGTCACGGATCTAAGCGGTTCCGGTTCGTTGACGTCAGAAAACGTTCGAAGATCTAGAGTCATCGATGTTCCTTGCAGACAACTCCCATTCATTCAACACGGAAGGAGGTCGTGGAAAGGAAGAAGAAGTGTCATCTTTCTACTTTGGAAAAAGGCGTTCTTCATTAGAGAACTCTAATTCTCCCAAGTGTTGGGCGTCGCGGTACTTTACCAGCGTTCCGTCACTTGGTGAAGCCGTCCCCCAAACCCTCTCCCAAGATCCCTATATATAGGTGAGGGGGAGAGGTATGTAACCATCGTGGTTACATAATTTTTAAAAAAAGGGGGGTCGGGTGAAATAAATTGCGTTGACGCAATTAAAGAGGTCCGTTGGCACCACTTAAGAGGGGAGGGTGCCAAGGAGTTTCTCCCCATTTAATGGGGAGTTGAGGAATTAAGAGGCTCTCCCTCATTAATGGGGGAGAGTTGGGAGGTTTCCTCTCCTCCCATTAATTGGCAGGTTAAGCCCCGTGTGGTCCCCACCACAATAAACAACCCATGGGAGGTTTAGTTTGGGTGGGCCCCACCACCATAACCTCTCAAGGGAGGTTAAGGTGTGGTGGCCCCACCTCCAACCTCCATGAGGAGGTTTCAACCACCTCACTCCCAATGGCGGCTAAAATAAAATAAAGTGCAACATGGCACGTTATTTTATTATTACACTTTTAAAGAAAACCCAAAAAAACAAACCTCCGCTCTCGATAAAACGCAACTACGGAAAAAGTCTCCTTAAGAAAATACCGGCATTGCGAGTTCATCGGTGCCCTCAGATTTCAATTCCGAGCACCGGTTCAAAAGATAGAAAATCCCGCTTGTTCGTTCACTGAAAGTACCTGAGCTAAACTTCGGAAATTGATTCTGGGCACACCGGGCCTCGGAATCAGGAACCGTCAGAAACTGCGTTCTTGTAAAATTACAAAGAAAATTTAGTAAAAAAATTTCCCTTGAAATTTCCAGGTCTTTACACATAAGAACAAATATAAGATCGCAGAACCATGTAAAACCTTTGTTCCTTACTCTTCCCTCTGAAACTACCTTTGGTGAGAACTGAGCATGTTCTATAAAATGATTATCATATTTATTCACCATCATATTACCTTGATGAATGTTAAGAAACACCATGGAATTATCAGATACTCTTGAATATAGATAGAATTTCTCTACTAAAACATTTCAAAATTATTTTCATTCCAATTTCTTAATATTATTTACCATTGTTATAGAATTCCACCACTTATGTTGGGATCCTCATGTTTAAAGATGAATCATTTTTATTTAATGTAATAATTTGTATCCAAAAAATGAAAGAGTAACTGAATATTTCTAAAAAAACATTGTACCTAATGGATCATTCACTAGATTGATAGATGGTGAATTATATTGAAGAAAATATAGGGTATGATATCTATTATTGTCCCTATGAGGTTTCTTCACTATAGTCTGAATGGGAACATATTCATCTACTGGGATAAAAGGTTTATGCCCAATTATAACTACCTCAACAAGGTTCTATCCAACTTCAGGGTTTTCTTGATATAGTTTTTAAAATCTTCATATTGAAGCCTGATAAGACATATTATTAGGGGAATAGTGGTACATAACATCAAAAAACAACAAGAGGTCATCATTAAAGAGACCAACGAATATTGACTCTATCAATAAGAATTCATCTTTGGAACAGAAATATCATATCAAATATTGGAAAAAGTATAGAATCAGATCAAACAACTCCTCAAAAAACATTTTCCCAACAACCTATGAATACTCTAGGGTTATTACGATGAGAATTGTATAGTAACTATCTCATAACCTACCACATAGGTGTGGAAAACCACATATCTTATCTACGAAGATATCTCAAACTGCATACTCATATCCCAGAAGATATACAACCATCCTCTGATACCGATTTTTCATGAAACAAACTATAAAACCCACCGAAATAGTGCCAAAAATGGTCCTAACATAGACAAGGGGTTGTTGTTGACCATCATGGATCAAAAACTATTATATGGGATCAATAAAGATCATGGGGTAATGATTTCCCCATAATAGTAAAAAAATATCATAAAGTAAATACACAAAATCAGTATTCTAATACAGTCATCAAGAATAGTACCACAAGGTAAATGAATACAAAATCAATACATCACTATAATTCATCATAAATCCATCAAATACATCATCTCAATAACTTCATCTAACATTTGTGACACATATACTACCAGGTACTTCCAATACCTCAATCCCACTAAAAAGAACACCCAATATCTCAAAGTAGTTGTTTCTATTTTCTTGAACCTGGATTAGGATAGTCAATAAATTCTCAAATAAAAAATTAGTGTGTGAAAAACTATATCATTGTCAAATTCCATAATTCATTCCATAATAAATCTATATCAAATAAATCCAAAATTATTAATTTTTTTAAAAAGTGGTATAGTAATTTTTTCTGAATGAAATATAAAACATGTTTTTTCATATAATTTCAATTTCTAGTATGAAATAGTAAAAAAGTTATTTTTCACCATAATAGTAATCAATAAATAAATTTACAGGCATTATCATATATAAAACATTTTCAATAATAGCACTATGGTTAAGATTCCTTGAGTTAGTTAGTTTAGGGGACATGGTTCCACACAATAACAGTGAAATACGGCTCCATGTTTGCATAGATCCCAAGATATCATACCTAGGGGATATTAGAACACCCTAATGAATAACATACCTTCCCTTTATGAGTTTAATCATCTATTTCATCATTAATACTTTTATAGGATTATTTAATACATGCCTAGAGTGTATATCCATGTCCACCCACCTAACTACCCATGATCCCATGTGTATTATGTAAAATCAATTTATGATAAAATGAGATAACACCAATTTTAATAAATCTATAATAATTTTAATAAAAAATTTCAATTATACCTATATTCATTATTCAAAACATTCCAACTAAATTTCAAAAACCAACAAAAAATGGTTTTTATCAAAACTAATTACTTCAAAAAAATCATTCTATTTCAAATACATAAAACATTTCATGCCAAAATTTCACAAAGATCATCATATATTTTTTCATCAAATCACTCTATTATTTAAATTAAATTTTCCAAATATTGATTATTTATTTTAAAAAAGTTGGATCTAAGAATAAAATCATACACACACCACTCAATTTAGAAAACAATACTCCATAAACTCAAATTTATTTTTCAAGATATATTAGAAATACAATTGAAAATAATTAAACATAAATGGTTTTAATTGATAAGAATTTATTTTTGTAACAAACTAAATCCAATAAGAATATCACCAATACACCATAATGAATCAACTATTAGAGGAAGGTCTACAAAGAACCAAGGATAATCCTAGGTCTAAAATTCTTGAAAAACATTCTCTAATTAATTATCTCTATAAAAATGATAGAGATATATAGAAAACATAGATCTTAATGATTCTCGAAGATATCACAATAAAAAATGAAGATATAGGAAATAAGTCCCAATTCCATGATGAATCTATATGAAATTAAATTATATTACTTCCCCAATCATAGATACATAATAAACATCCTGGATCTATGGTCCGTTCTTGAAAACAATTTTCAGTATAAAAAATTAATTTTGAATTATATTAAAAGGCCTTATACATTAGATAATTAGGATGGAATATCCAAATTTCCTTTGAAAACCTAATTTGGGGGGGGGGAAGGGAACATGAAAATCTATTGGAGGAGTCCCCTTGGTCAAGAGCCTAAACCAAATGATGATAAATGAGTAAAATTATAAATCATTTGGGTATAAAAATAAAAAAAATTAATTTTTAATGCACATTTAATGGCTAGGTTACATTGTTTTCCATATCATGCACCTATTTCTATTCTACTACAAGAGTTGCATAATATTTACACATGTTTTGAAAAAACATGCTCTAACCATGCAACATGAAACTCTACATGATTACATGGTCTATAGGGTAGGTTTCACTATTTTCACAGACCATGAAAAAACCGTGATCCTGCCACGGAAACTCTAAAACATCACTCATTGTTTATTGGTTATATATTTATATATTTCCCCAAACATTCTCCATCCATGAATAGGCCCAAAAGCCTCTGAAAAACACCCAAAGAAACCCAAATCGACCAAAGAAAATTCGAAAAGATAGGTTCAATTCAATGTAATGTAAAAAAACATGAAATTAGGTGTCCATATGTTACATATATCAATGAGGTGTCATCCATGATCTACAATATACATTAATTAAACATATATTCACTGATAATATGAACTTAATGGTATATGAAGTGGACTTGAACATTTATTAAAATAGTATGGGTAAAATGTTTAAGAAATAAAGGAATATTCATAAAGAACATGAACAATAAATAGTATGATATATGACCATGGAGAATGTGATGAACAAAATAATACACCTTCCCAAGGGTTATCTTGATGAAATGATAAATTGTGAGATTGAACCAAGATCAAGGTTGAAATTGATATATTCACAAAAAATAATAAATGTGATATGTTCAAGGATCTTGAATCAAAGATCATGTATTTAAATGGAAAGGATAAGAATTATATTTCCCCAAAAACATAATCAATAAGTTATTTGTAACTAATTTAAAAGTAAAAAATAGTAAATAAAATTATGTTTAACGAAAAAATTAAGAGCTGTCAAATAAAAGTAAAAACAATGTTCTACTTTTATAGATCAATACAAAAAATTACAAGTCTATGTCTAGAAGTCCATGGACTCAATATTATAAGAAGTCATGTTGTGTTAACATGTAATTAAAAAGGAGACCATATGAGTTACAAATTCTATAGATTATATTTTAAATGTATAAACCATATTCATAAGTAATTTCATCCCAAGAATATGGAATATAAAGTAATCATAAGTTTATACTCCATTATTAGAAAATTTAATGAGATGAAACACACAAATATAAACTCTATTGAGTCAAAAAAATAGAATAACTAGTTTGGAGAAAAGTTATAGTAATCAAGAAAATCTACATCAAACACCTTTCATGATTCACTCACAATATCCCTTTTAGAATGAATGGTAGCTTATTGGAATATGAATACAAATGAGGAAGTTGTTCCCAGAACTGGAAATAAATATGTGTACCAAAAAAATGTTTAATCAATGGAAAATAAATCTTATGTAATCCTTAGAGAATTAATAGAAGAATAATATGAGAAATGATTAATTGGTTTCATCAATGCCACTACAGATCATAAAGAGAAGACATTAAGAGTTTTTTTAAAAAGGATGATGAAGAAAATTGAAGGATGAATGAATTTTGTTTTGTTAGAGTAAATAGGTATAACTTGGTTAAATATAAAAACCAAGCTTTAACCCAGTACATGAAATACAAATAACTCAAAATCCAACATTTATATTGATTTTTTTATAATTGGTATTGAAAAAATTCAAACCGAAATGACCTAGAATTGTATTAGAAGTAAACTATTTATCCGCATAGATTAACCATGATATTATAAGAAAATTAAGATTCTATAAAAATTGGAAATAATAATATGTCAATGAAAGGTATCAATAATTTCCTTCCTCTATGGAAGAATAATAAACACTATGATTGTGTCTCTACAAGAGTACATGATCAATATACTAATAAGACCACCTGTGTTGAGATCAAAATCCAAATGAGAATACATGAGTTATTTTTTTGTGGAATATGTTTTCCAATTTCTAATCCTAGTCATATGGTAGGAAATTGTAGCTAGAGATAAGAAAAATTGGCCTTGAGGAAATCCTCCATTCAGATGATATATAGGGATATGACATACACCTAAATAATTTTTCTTGATATGGAAAATAAAATAATTTTTATGGATTATGATTGTAGAGAATAATGAAGGGTGAACAAAGAATCTGTAATGATTCACTTCTGATAGTTAAATTTAAAAGAAAGTATTCTTTTTTTGAAGATGATTTAAAGGAAAGAAGTTGACTCAGTTATGAGACAAGAAGATGTTCACCTAAAAAAAGTTTCATTATAGACAAATAAATCTAAATTGATCCCTTTTTAATTTCAAGAATATATTAATGATTCATATTTAAGTGGTTTTATTAGTATTATTAAAATAATAAGAAAATTATAGGTGGATTTATTCCCTTATAGGGGAAAAATAAAAAAAAGGCATGTGAAAAAAGGTGAATCATTATAATAAATAAGAAAAACTATGTTTAATCACACCAAAATTATAAAAACTAAGATAATAATGTTAAATAATCTTAAATATAATATTTGGAAGGAGTTTTCAAAATGTTTTGTTGTAAAAAAATATAGGAAAGCCTTAAATTTTTATTCTCAACAAAATAATATATAATCCAGGGGTGATTCTTCTAATAGAACACATGTGACTAGACTGAAAGGAGAATCATGAAACCTCTAAATTCAATGATATTAATAGTATTTTTCTATCTAACCTCTATAAAATTATTCAAGACTAAATTCTTCTCAAGAATTATCCTCACATAGAGAAAATGAATTCCAATTTTTAATCAGGAAGTTTATGTTGTGATTTAGAACTACAATAGTGTCAAAATATCATTTGATAAAACGAAATGGGTCAATTCAAGTATTATGATCAAAAAGTAAAACCACTATATATATTTAGTATTATATATACTCTATGAATTAAAAAAACTACATTAATAGGATATAGAATAAAATTTCATGGTTTTATTATTTTTTTATATGATAACAAGTGGTATCAGGTGATTGATTTTGTAGGATGCCAAAATATACTAAAAAGATAATGTCATAACCAATATTTGGTGTCCTTAAAATATATTATATATCATATCTGGTTCTATAATTATGAATTAATAAAAGTTTAGTATTTTATATTCAACCAATATTTTGTTTATAATTATATGGGAAAAGTGAAACTCGATGAAAAATGAAATAAAACAACTAAAAAGTGGTATCATTGGTGTTTCATTGAAAAGATTTATCATTTTAGCTAAAAGTAGTATTTATCACACAGTAATTATTTTATTGATTATCATTGTAAAGACCCAGAAATTTCAAGGAAATTTCTTTCTTAATTTCTTTGGGATTTTATAAGAATGTAGTTTCTGACGACACCTGATCTTGAGGCCCGGTGTGCCCAGAATCAATTTCCGAAGTTTGGCTCGGGTACGTTCAGTGAATGAACGAGCGGGTTTTTCTAACTTTTGAACCGGTGCTTGGAATCGAAATCTGAGGGCACTGATGGAACTGCATCGCCGGTAATTGCTTAGGAACACCTTTTCTGAAGGTGCGGATGCTCGGGTGTTGATGTAAAAAAAAGTGGGGAATAAAAATATAATTTTTTTAATTTTGTTTCTTCACTAAGCAGTTTAAGTGAAATAAAGTTGTGTCTCAACTAAATTTCTCTTTTCTAAGTGTTAGATCCTAGGTGTGGGAGTTGTAGTGGGACCCACTAGTTGTTAACTTCCCATGAGAGGATTAAGGGTGAGGTGGGTCCCACAGAAGCCCCCACCTTTTCAAATTCCTTAACATTATAACCCCCTTTAATGTGAGACCACTCACCTCCCTCTCTCTCTTCTTTAATCATGCCAACTCACTTAATTAATTAAGTGAGTTGTGTGTTTGATTTTTAAAAATAGAAATTCTTGGCTTGATGTAATAAAATAAGATAAGTCTTATTTTATTTGAGAGGGTTGGTTGTTGTGTGAGGAGATTGGGGAGATAGAACTCTTTTCTCTGGGGAAGAACTTCATCCTCCCGCGAAGAGCTTCAATCTTTCCACGAAGAACGTCATCTCTTCAACGAAGAACGACTCAGTGACTCCGGTATCTCCATTCCCTTTCTCCCCCATGTCAAGGGAAGAGACACCGATGCAGGAGTTCTCCAACGACATGTAATCATCCTCTTCTCTCCGTGATAAAGAGAAGACGACATCTCCTCAGACGCTCTCCGTCGACGTCTACGGAACCACGCCCTGCAACGCCGCTTTCCGCGACGCTCTTTGAACATCAACTCGTTATCAAGGTAGGGGTTTTTATGTATGTTTGAATTCGTTTTATTGATTCTTCATATCCTAAATTCACGATGATGATGACCAAATGAACATGATCATCATCCTGCACATAAACTATGCTTTTTTCCTTTTTATTATTCAGGTGTTCTTCGTGCGTTCTTCAATGCCAAATATTTATTGACGCTGGAAACACGGAGTTTTGTTGAGCGCAATATATGGATGTGAAACCCTTGATGTAAGGATCACAAATATGCGATCGTTTAATTTTTCAGGCCTGGAACGAAGCCGCAATGGCTCGTGAAAGAAGGCGTCCAAATATTTATTGACGCTAGAAACATAGATATTTGTTGGGTGCAATATATGGATGCGAAGCCCTCGACGCAAGGATCAAAAATGTGTGATCGTTTAATTTTTCGGGCTTGGAATGAAGGCGTAATGGCTCGCGGAAGGAGGCGGCCAAATATTTATCGACACTGGAAACGCAATATTCTATTGAGCGCGACATATTGACGTGGAGCTCTTGACCCGAGGATCGCGAATATGTGATCATTTTAATTTTCGGGCTTTGAATGAAGATACAGTGACACACGGAAAGGGGAGACGTGGCGGCGCCGATGACCGGAGGTGGCGGCCAGAGCTGTCCGGCTGCCTGGAGGTGGTGGCGCCCCAGCACGCCGCCAGAAGAAAACCAACCGCCGCACAGTTGTAGCGGCGAGGAGCCGGACCCTCCGGCCGTGCGGGATCCGAGAGGCAGGGCGGCGCCAGCTGGCGCCGCCAGTTACAACAAGGGGCTGCGCCCCTTGTGTTCCGCTCAGCCAGCGTCGAGTCATGGCCGGCCTGCCGGGCCGGGCCACACCAGCCGAGTCGGGCCGCGCCATAGTGGGCCGGACCCAGACCCGGGTTGGGTCGACCCAGTTCGGGCTGACCCAGGGGGTGTCGGGCCGGGTCGGACCGGGCCCGAACCCCCTATTTTTCGGGCAATTTTTGTTCAAACGCCCATAACATCGGATACAAACCTATGATCGACACACCATTAGTTGCGATGCGATCCTCGGATCGAGACGGTCATTTTGGTATATTAAACTCAAGGTTTCGGAGAACTTTGGTTACGACCGGGTTGGTTCGAACCCGTAACCAACCTGGCCCTCAGAGCGCAAACGCTTATAACTTGAGCTCCAGATGTCCGATTGATGTGACTTCAACCTTGTTGGATTCCTATTGATGAGAAAGAACTTTTGACAGACTTTTCCTAAGACTTGGATGCAGTTGGATAGTGGCCGGATTGGATTGTACCCGAAATCTAACCGGGCCCCTAGAACGGAAAAGCTAATAACATTCAGACTGGACGTCCATTTGACGAACCGTCAGCAGCGTTGGGGATCTTGTTGAGAAACGGTACATATGAATATACCCTATGAGATTTTTGGGTATAGTTGAGATACGGACGGGTTGGTTCGCACACGAAACCAACCAGACCCCTTGGACGAAAAGGCTCATAACTCACATACCGGGCGCCCGATTAACACGCCATATGTTGTGTTGAGACCCCTATGACAAGGTGTTCCTTTGAGACACTTCTTCATGGGACTTTGTGGTACTTGGATTATCGACTAGTAGCTCATGGAGCGGACCCTCCTGGAGAAGAGCGTACGGAGTATGGAGACCTTGTAGCCGGCTGAGAACTGACGACTGCTTGACCGACTCGACTTGGAGTGAGTCAACTAGCCCAGTGGACGGAGCAATACTTTGCTTGGGTGAAGACCCATGGAGGATGGAGCACTACTGAGTTTGGGTGCAGACCCGTAGTACTCGTTTGGAGAGTACCTCTGCAGGCTAGTAGATAGGAATGCACTACTGTGTTTGGGTGGCAGACCCTGGCAGAAAGCACTACTGTGTTTGGGTGGCTCACCCGCGGTACTCGACAGGAGGAGTACCTCAGCAGTCTTAGGTTAGTGAGCAGTACCTCGAAGTCGTGACAAGATCATTATACTTGACAGAGACGGGGCTCTTCAGCAGTTAAGGTTTCGATAAATGAAAATCCTGGTTTGAGCTGAGTCTATGACCTTTTTGTTTACCTCATGATTCAGATGGGTCACATTATAACTTAGGTATATGTATAGGCATATACCTCTGTAGTGGTTATCCGTTGATTTCATAATCTTAGTGTGTCCTCGTGATTGAGATGGGTTATTTGATAACTTAGGTAAATGTATGGGCATATATCTAAGTAGAGTTTATCTGTTAAGATCTTTCTTTGTGGTTATCCTTTTTGTATTTAGTGAGACCTTGATGGTATAGGGGTCCCTACTGAGTATCTTTATACTCACCCCTGCACGGGCTATGCCCGCACCTCGTTGTGTTGGTTGCAGACAACGAGCAGTGCTGACAGACGCCGAGTGGTCTAGGATTGGACGGTACCTGGAGGTGGATCTCGGAAGAGTCAGTGTATGGAGGTGGACATCACGACGTAACGATACTCGGAGGAGGTTGACAGGCAGGAGAATTTTGGAGGCTATCTGTACCTACCCTTCAGGTAGGATCCGTGGTTGACGATCCAGGAGCTGCGCTATCTGTACCTACCCTTCAGGTAGGATCCGTGGTGGACGATCCAGGAGCTGCACTATCTGTACCTACCCTTCATGTAGGATCTGAGGTGGACGACCCAGGAGCTGCTTATATTCTTCTAGCAGTTTATCTTTTCTGTTGTATTTCCGTTCAGTTGTAGCTGTACTTTTCAATTGGGTTTGTATTCTGGCCCTTTTTACTTTTTAGCACTTTATTTTGTACTTAGTGTTTTACTTCCTCTTGTACTCTGTGGTGTTTTTTTACTTTTATAAAGGAAATGCCTTCCCAGTTATCGGGATTTACGCCTTTAGTGCTAGTCGTTATCCCCTGGCCTATGGAAGGTGGGCTTGGGGTAGTCACGACATGGGCCCCGAGGACGGGTCGTGAAAAATTGGTATCAGAGGAGTCGGTTTTGCAGCATGACTTATAACTCTGATATTTTATTTTCTGTGAAGTAATAGTGTTAAGGGTACTGAGTGTGGTATTCAGTTCAGGGAGTCTAGTGTTGGTGCAGCGGCCGACATATCTGAACACTAGGACCCTGACTACTGATTTCCAACTTTGTGCACGAAAACACTGATTGCGTGTGTGATTCCAAAAGTTTTAAAGTCATCTCAAACTAGGTCAGCTCACCAGGTATAAAATGTTGACCATGTCGCATCTGTTCAGGATGTCTCCACGCAGATAGTTAGTTGGAGTTCTGAGATTGTACTCGATGGCGGCCCACCGAGTGATGAGGCTCTGGTGTAGGGCCCTCCTTCTATATTGGCACCCTCGGGTGGTGTACTAGCAGCACCACCACCCATTGGGCAGCAGATGCAACTAGCCATACTAGCTAACTGTGCACGCTGGTAGAGCGCGTTGCATGAGTTCCAATAGTAGAGGCCTCCGAGGTTACGAGGTGAGGAAGATTCCCAGACAGCAGAGCACTGGCTGGAGGCGATTGCTAGAGTTTTCTGCGTATCTGAGACATCAGTAGAGTGGATGGGGGACTTGGCTACTAGTGTTTCCCAGTGAATGACCATGAAGATGGTCTGCTTAGTGATGAGGCTTCGGCACGTGGCTTGATTCCTGAGGTAGTGCCTTTGGGTAGTGTGTCAGATATACATCACTACCTGTTGGTCAGCAGTTACAACCGGCGGTACCGGTAGGTGACACATGTAGGCTTACTTCCTTACACGTGTTCTGACATCACATACCCTCAAGTTCCGAGGAAAACCTGACTCACAGGAGGCTAAGGACAGGGTTGAGGAGGTGGCTGAAATTTTTCTAGTGCTTATACAGCTTCCGTAGGACGACGTGTCGGTAGCTGAGAATTTATCATGGAGTACCGAGCATTCCGGGTACTCGATGAATACGCTTCAATCAGTGATATAGAGCTCAGACCTCTTAGGGTGGTGCGTTTAAGGATATCTGAGCTACCACCTTTTCTCTATGCATTCCTACTTATGCTAGGGTGATAGAAAGAACCTTTTTGGTTGAGAATTCTTTTGCTGAATGGATGCAGTCAGTGAAGGTTAGCAGTGGGAAAGCTGGAAACTGGTGCCAGTCTCAGAGACTTGGGAGTGCGAATGTTTCAAGAAGAAGTAAAAAAAGGACAGATGATTCTGTGAACCAGTAGACGTGGAGGTAGAACTAGGATAGCATCATGATGTGGTGTACATTTCAACATGTTACAATCACCCGCCTTTGTAGCCCCTTCCAGGCTCAGGGAGCTGGAGGGCAGGGGAAGAGAGTAGCTGCATGCGGTCAAGGAGTGTGACCCAATGGCTCTAAAAATGATTTAAGGGACAGTCTGTGTCCACTACTAGCTTCCATAGTAACAGACGTTGATATGAATCATTCCTTCCTTCCACGAATCTAGTCCCAGACCTAGAGTTTCCGGTAAGCCATAGATTTGACCCTCATGTCTGGAGATACCTTGGGAGGAGACTCGATAATCACACTTACGCCGACAGTGTGGTCTGACCCATGAGGCGAGAGTTTCGGTTGGAATCTCTTGGTGGTAGCGTTGAGGCCTTACGACGTTGGTCTCAGTATGGATTGGATTCACAGTTCATGCTAAGATTGACTGTATTAGGCAAAAAGGTTGTGGTTTATCTACAACGTTGGGATGCGGTTTTCCTTGGTCGACGAAAAGTAAAACCTAGACATCACAGGATAGAATCATGCATAGAAAGGTGTAGTCGATCACTCTTGAGTCGGCCAACTTCACTCACGTTGCAGCAGGAGTTTTCTGTTTCAGTTCTAATCAGGAAAGGGAGACCTCTAGAGTTTGAGGATGATGATCACGTCCTTATACGGGTCTCACCTCAATGAGGTTTACAGAGGTGTGGCCGAGATGACAAGTAATATCCGAGGTTCATCGGACCTTTTCAGGTCCTCATCAGTGTAGGAAAGGTGGCTTACCATTTGACCCATCCACCTCAGTTGCACCAGGTGCACGACGACTTCCACGTATCTCAACTAGGGAGATACATGCTTGACCCGACGCATATCATCAACCATGGGGAGCTGGACGGTGGTGATGGGGTGACTTTTGCGGGTTTCCAGTAGAGGTTGAGGATCGATAGGAGCGGGTCCTACGAGGATGGTCGATTCCTCTTGTGCGCTTTCACCGGTAGCACGGGAACCTCCAGGTGAGCACATGGGAGTGGAAGGCTCAGATGCGTGCTCAGTACCGCTTTTGTATCCCTAGTTTGTGTTAAATCATTACGGGGAGGTAAATCCCTTAGGTGGGAGTACTGTAAAGACCCATAAATTTCAAGGAAATTTTTTTCTTAATTTCGATGGGATTTTACAAGAACGCAGTTTCTGACGACACCTGAATCTGAGGCATGTGTGCTCGAAATCAATTTCCGAAGATTGGCTCGGGTACGTTTAGTGAACGAATGAGCAGGTTTTTATAACTTTTGAACCGGTGATCGGAATCGAAATCTGAGGGCACCGATGGAACCGCAGCGCCGGTAATTGCTTAGGAACACCTTTTCTGAAGGTGCGGTTGCTTGGGTGTTGATGTAAAAAAAAGTGGGGAATAAAAATATAATTGTTTTATATTTATTTCTTCACTATGTGGTTTAAGTGAAATAAAGTTGTGTCTCAACTTAATTTCTCTTTTCTAAGTGTTAGATCCTTGGTGTGGGAGTTGGAGTGGGACCCACCGGTTGTTAACTTCCCATGAGAGGATTAAGGGTGAGGTGGGGCCCACACGGGCCCCCACCTTTTCAAATTCCATAACTTCATAACCCCCATTTAATGTGAGACCACTCACCTCCCTCTCTCTCTTCTTTAATCATTCCAACTCACTTAATTAATTAAGTGAGTTATGTGTTTGATTTTTAAAAATAGATATGCTTGGATTGATGTAATAAAATAAGATAAGTCTTAGTTTATTTGAGATGGTTGGTTGTTGTGTGAGGAGACTGGGGAGATAGAACTCTTTTCTCTGGGGAAGAACTTCATCCTCCCGCGAAGAGCATCAATCCTTCCGTGAAGAACGTCATCTCTTCAACAAAGAATGACTTAGAAACTCCGGTATCTCGATTCCCTTTCTCCTCCGCATCAAGGGAAGATACACTGACACATGAGTTCTCCAACGACACGTAATCATCCTCTTCTCTCTGTGATAAAGAGAAGATGACGTCTCCTCAGACGCTCTCCGTCGACATCTACGGAACCACGCCCTGCGACGCCGCTTTCCATGTCGCTCTTCAAACATAAACTCGTTATCAAGGTAGGGGTTTTTATATATGTTAGAATTCGTTTTATTGATTATTCATATCCTAAATTCACGACGATGATGACCAAATGAACATGATCATCATCCTGCACGTAAACCATGCTCCTTTTTCATTTTATTCTTCACGTGATCTTCGTGCGTTCTTCAATTCCAAATATTTATTGACACTGGAAACATGGAGTTTTGTTGAGTGCAATATATGGATGTGAAGCCCTTGTCGCAAGGATCACAAATATGTGATCGTTTAATTTTTCGGGCTTGGAATGAAGCTGCAATGTCTCGCGAAAAAAGGCGTCCAAATATTTATTGACGCTAGAAACACAGAGATTTGTTGGGTGCAATATATGGATGCGAAGCCCTTGGCGCAAGGATCACATATATGCGATCGTTTAATTTTTCAGGCTTGGAACGAAGGCGCAATGACTCATGGAAGGAGGCGGACAAATATTTATCGACGTAGGAAACACAATATTCTGTTGAGCGTGATATATGGATGTGGAGCTCTCAACCCGAGGATCGTGAATATGCGATCATTTTAATTTTCAGGCTTTGAATGAAGATACAGCGACGCACGGAAGGGGGAGATGTGGCGGCGCCGATGACCGGAGGTAGCGGCCAGAGCCATCCGGCCACCTGGAGGCGGTGGCGCCCCAGCACGCTGCCTTAAGAAAACCCGCCGCCGCACAGCCGCAGCAGCGAGGAGCCGGACCCCACGGCCGCGAGGGATCCGAGAGGTAGGGTGGCGCCAGCTGGCGCCACCAGTTACAACAAGGGGTCGCACCCCTTGTGTTCCGCTCAGCCAGTGCCGAGTCGTGGCCGGCCTGCCAGGTCGGGCCGCGCCAGCCGGGCCGGGCCAGCCGGGCCGGGCCGCGCCAGCTGGGCTAGGCCGCACCCTAGTGGGCCGGACCCGGGTCGGGTCGACCCAGGGGGTCTCGGGCTGGGTCGGACCGGGCCCGAACCCCCTATTTTTTCGGGCAGTTTTTGTTCAAACTCCCATAACATGGGATACAGACCTACGATCGACACAACATTATTTGTGATGCGATCCTTGTATCGAGATGGTCGTTTCGGTATATTACACTCAAGGTTTCGGAGAACTTTGGGTACGACCAGGTTGGTTCGAACCCGAAACCAACCGAGCCCTCGGAGCAAAAATGCTTATAACTTGAGCTCCGGACGTCCGATTGACATGCCGTCGACCATGTTGGATTCCTCTTGATGAAACAAAACTTTTTACATACTTTTCATGAGATTTGGATGCAGTTGGATAGTGGCTGGGTTGGATTGTACCCAAAATTCAATCGGGCCCCTAGAACGGAAAAGCTAATAACTTTCAGACTGAACAACCATTTGGAAACCCGTCAGCGGCGTTAGTGATCTCATTGAGAAACAGTCCCTATGAATATACCCTATGATATTTCTAAGTAAATTTGAGATACGGCCGGGTTGGTTCGCACACGAAACCAACTGGACCCTAGGACGAAAAGGCTAATAACTAACAGACCGTATACCTGATTGACGCATCGTCTGTTGTGTTGAGAACCCTATGACAAGGAGGTCCTTTGAGATACTTCTTCGTGGGACTTTGTGATAAATGGAGTATCGACCCGTAGCTTGTGGATCAAACCCTCTTGGAGACGAGAATACGGAGTACGGAGACCGTGTAGCCGGCTGAGACCTGACGACTGCTTGACCGACTCGACTTGGAGTGAGTCAACTAGCCCAATGGACAGAGCACTACTTTGTTTGGGTACAGACCCATGGCAGACGGAGCACTACTGAGTTTGGGTGAAAACCCGCGGTACTCATCCGGAGAGTACCTGTACAGGGTATTAGGGGGAATGCACTACTGTGTTTGGGTGGCAGAACCCGGCGGGAAGCACTACTGTGTTTCGGTGGATGACCCGCGGTACTCGATAGGAGAAGTACATCAGCAGTCATAGGTTAGTGAGAAGTACCTTAGAGTCATGACAAGATCACTATACTCGACAGAGACAGGGCATTTCATCAGTTACGGTTTCGATAAATAAAAATCCGGGTTTGAGATGAGTCTATGACCTTTGTGTTTACCTCATGATTGAGATGGGTCACTTGATAACTTTGGTATATGTATGGGCATATACCTGGGTAGTGGTTATCCTTTGATTTCATAATCTTAGAGTTTCCTCATGATTGAGATGGGTTACATGATAACTTAGGTATATTTATGGGCATATACCTAAGTAGAGGTTATCTGTTGAGATATTTTTTTGTGGTTATCCTTGTGGGATTTAGTGAGACCTTGAGGGTCTCGGGGTCCCTAATGAGTATCGTTATACTCACCCCTGCACAGGCTATGCCCACACCTCGTTGTGTTGATTTCAGACGACGGGAAGTGCTGACAGAGGCCGAGTGTTCGAGGATTGGACGGTACCCGGAGGTGGATCTCCGACGAGTCATTATCCAGAGTTGTACTTCATGACGTGATGATACTCGGAGGAGGTTTACGGGCGAGAGAATTATGGTGGCTATCTGTACCAACCCTTCAGGTAGGATCTGTGGTGGACGATCGAGGATCTGCGCTATTTGTACCTACCCTTCAGGTAGGATCTGTGGTGGACGATCCAGGAGATGTGCAATCTGTACCTACCCTTCAGGTAGGATTTGAGGTCGACGACCCAGGAGCTGGTTCTATTCTTCCAGTTGTTTGTCTTTTCTATTATATTTATTTTCAGTTGTAGCTGTACTTTTCAGTTGGGTTTGTATTCTGGCCCTTTTTACTTTTCAGCACTTTCTTTTGTACTTTGTGTTTTACTTCCACCTGTACTCTGTGGTGTTTGTTTACTTTTATAAAGGCAATTCCTTCCTAGTTATTGGGATTTATGCCTTTGGTGATAGTCACCAGCCCCTGGCCTATAGAAGGCGGGCTTGGGGTAGTCACGACACGGGTCCCAAGGATGGGTCGTGACAATCATATAATGGTCATTTCATTAGTGAGACTAATTTTATAGGATGACATAAATTTGATAAAACATATATTGTATGTTTTTATGGGAGTAAGTGAGTGACATCTGGAACATTTAGATTGTTGACATAAATACTTGTTTTTTATACAAATATTTTTTTATTAAAAATTAAATATTTTTAAATTAATCCAATTCTGAGTGAAATACATTCTCACAAAGAATAGTTTAATATATTGTGTATCATAGCAGAGAAAATTGATTTTGAATGTGAAGATTTACAAATCATAAATTGTTTTGGTTCAACAAGTGGTCAGATCATGAACTAAAAATTCATGAAGGTTGTTTATTTGAAAACTAGTTTTAAATAAAATGTATGAACAGTGGAATAATAATCAAATTATATATCTATATTTTGTTAATAATGAACAAAAAATATGTATTTGGTAAATAGAACCAAGAGTATTATAGTTGAAGCTACTTTTGAATAACAGTCACATTCGGTGAGGAGTGGATATAGATCATGATAAAATCCTAGAGAACCCTGTATCAAAGCGTAGGATAATATTTCATGATATTAAAAAAATACCACTATCTTTATTTAGATATAATAATTTTTAAAATATTCGATGAGATCATAGTATTTCTTTAGGTATATCATAAAATATATGGAAAATGAAAGTTTTGATAAAGAATGAGAAGAGATAATTTGGTCCATCTTTTGAGTTAAATTATATGGGGGAGAATATAAAATTTGATTTGGAAGTAAGGATGAAAACCCTATTCAACATAAAATAACTAATAAATAGCCAGAGGCACTAAGTATTTTTGAAATGTTAACTTATTGTGTACAATGGGCTAGTGAAAAGATATTATTGGTAGTGCATAAATGTAATTAAATAACACCCTCATACAATTCATGAATATGGGTTGAGAATTAAAATAAAAAATATCAATACAAATAACTGATTATATATTTATCATAAGTGGGATAAAGTGTTGAGTTTAACAGTCAATACATATACATTTTCATAGTTATAGATATATGAGATGATGTTAGGTAAAATGAAATATTTTTAGTAAAATCCAATAGTGGTCAATACAGAAACAAATTTGTTTTTTATTGTAGACTGTTGTATTTTTTATAACAGTTGTTGAAGGGCTTAATGTTTTATTTAAATCCTATGTTGAAATTATTGGATGAAAAATAGTAACAATGATGAAAAATTTGGAGTTGATTGTGAATTTAAGAAAGGGTTAAACCTTTATGATTTTTGTTGGATCAAGAATGATATGATCCAAGGACATTCTTGTGAAATAGATAAATTGATGTTTGAAGCTACAGAAATATGATCAAAATTTATAATTTATCTATATAGTAGTCTAGAAGATGAAACTTTTGGATTATAGATGATTAGTAATTTGATTACTAAATCTATTCTAGGTGTTAATGTTTTAAATATTTTAATGTTATAAAATTATAGTGTATTATGGTTAAATATCAGGATTTAGGGTTTAAAAAATCTGTATAATTTTAAATAATGTGGTAAAAATTTAATTTTATATGCTTTATTTTTGTTTCTTTTATGGTTTAACTAAATTTTTTAAAGTTCATCTGAGTCCATAAGTTTTATTTGTGGAAAAGGTATGAAATTGACTTGAAAATTTAATGGTTATTTTGAGGAAAGGTGTGGAAGCCACCCTATGTCCATATGTTTTAGTTAATGGAAAAGAAAATATGTTTATGGTTGAATAATTGAAATAATAATTTTTATATGTATTCCAAATTTTAGCTAAAAACCTTTTACGGTTGATAATTTTACATTATAAGGTTTATGGGAACATTATAAAGGTGATTTTTATTGTCTTAAGGATTTATTAGTGGACTCCATAAGGTTAATAGGAACATTGTATGTTTCATTCCTCAGTTCTTGTGGCTAAAAGGGGGACTTTATAAGGTTTATATAATTCTTGAATGGTTGATTTATTGACGTCATAAGGATACAAAAGATACATCATAGGGTTATCTTTAGAACTTTCTAAGGATCGTATACCTATATAAATATATTATTTTGTAGTAAGTTAAAGGGTAGTTTTTAAAGTTTTACTCCCTCATTATCATCGCTATTAAAAATATATAATATAAGATGTCTACTCTGTTCTTCAATGTTTCAAACATTGTTATTGGGTATATTATCTTGATTCAAGATAATGGTTTTGTAGTTTTTCAGATATGATAAATTTTTAATTCACGATGATGAAAAAAGGACACATCATAAATTAAATCATGGGTAAAATCAAGCTAATAATAAAGGAGGATTAGGTTGTGAGAAATATTTCTAAATTAACATATAATTTTATTGTGTTATACATACATTTAAAATTTTTATATGAATCAACAAGGATTACAGTGACAATTATCAAAGTCTCTATATTGTTTATAAATTGGTCACAATATAGATATAATATGGTGGAATATGTGAATGATTAATATTATTTTAATGATAAAGATCATTTAGGTTGCGGTGAACTAAATAAGGGGAGTTTATTGTTGTTTTCATAAATAAATTATAGAAAATATCTCACACAGAGATAATAGGATATATAAAAATTATAAATACTTCAATGATAATTTATCTAAAAAGTGATATTAAATGAAGGATTTCAAAATTAAAAATATATAAATATAGTTCACATGATAATAGTATTTTAAACAATAATTGAAGAAGAAAAATAGATTATAAAACATGAACATTTTTATTTTTCAAATTTATTCATTAAATGTTGTTTTCAAAGAGGGAAAGTGAAATATTGAATATCTAATTCTAAATAGAGAAAGAATAATAATGTGATCCATAAGAGTTCCAAAGGTCATGTTCCGCTCTGTATAGTATAGATGTATTTAGAAAAGGGGAGTATCATTGTTTTAACTAGTAGTTGATTAAGATTAATAATATAATTCAATTCTATAATTATTGTCGTCTTGTGGAAGTATTTGTTCTATTGGGTTTTGAGGAAGACATAAAATGACCCATTATCTAATGTTATTGACCTAATCTAGTGTAAATTTAATGGAGTAACATATTTTGAGTTTAATTATGCATCTTACCAAGGTTAAGGTGGTAAAAATATATCATTCAATAATGGTCATGAAGAAACTCATATTCCTATAAACTATTGAGGTTCCTACTAGAGCATTACATAATAGAAAAAAGAAGGTAGTGAATCATTAGTGATGAGTAAATGAACCCAAAATTTTACAAGGAAGTGTTCATTAGTTATTAGTTGACATGAAAAAATATTTATTCACTAAACCAATTCACTATATAATTAATTAGTAATACATCGACATATATAAGTCTAGGTGAACTAAGTCAAAATATTTATTTCCATCCATTATTATCTTCCATTCATTTTTATTCATTAATGAATTGTTTTAATAGGGGAAAAATTATTTGAAATATTGATCTTGGAACATACTAAAATAGGAATTATATAATAATTATAATGATAAAAAGTCAAAAAAAACTTAAGGGTTTTAAATTTTCCTATAGCTAGATCTACCCCCTCCCTTAGGGTGTCACTAGTTGTAATAGTAATCTATTTTATAAATGTTTTATGGTTTTATAAAGGGTTAATATGTAATATATACCTAGTACCGTATGTCACAAAACATATTATTCTAAGAATAGTTAAATGTAATAATTTATTATATTATGTTATTAAAGTATTTGTGTATTTCAATAGATACAAAACTATGGGATTTTGTTTGTCTCATTTGGTATGAGGCTAAATTTGGATTATTTTTGAAAATTAGAACTATGAAATAATTTTGTTAAAATATTTTTGGTAGGTAACCATTAGTTCTGTAAAACATTTTATAGAATATATCATGTGAAGAAATAAGGAGAAAATTTCAATCACACAAATTTTGAGTAATATCATGAATTGATTATGATTTAATTTTTATTATTATAGTTAGAAACCATAGAGTAACCATTTATATATTTTTATCAATGAGTAAAATTTAAATCATGTAATATCTTTAAGGGGTAGAATATAATACCCCTTATTTTATAAAAATTTTCTCCCTTAATAGATATATGTAAAAATAATATTCATTTATTTCATTTTAATGTTTTAAACCATCCACACATATATATTTATTCCAAAACTATTTTCCAGGTAATGATTATTTCATGTTTAGATTTAAAATATGAATTCAGATATAAAAATTAAGGATAAATAAATTATATAAATCACATTACTATATTACTGATATATTATTTCTCCAATATAGAAAATTACATATGAATGATGAGTAAAATAACAAAAATTATAAATAGGACAATTGAAAAAAAATCAACAACACATGTATTATTTTAATATGTATTGATTCATGGTTGAATAGAAATATCACACCTATGAACAAAAATTTAAATATAAAAAATATAAATATAAATATAATTAGAATTTTATAGAATGTGTATATAACATTGAGAGAAAAATAATAGACTAATGAATGATATAAGTTGTATTTATTGGTTGTATAATGTTAATATAGTAATTAGAATAATAACATGACTATTGGAATTGTAAAATTGTCGATAAAATAATATAATGTCCATTAAAATAGTAACTTAACCATTTCAATAGAGATAGTAATTATAAAAAAAATAATAAAAATTAATAAAACCAGTAAAACTACAAAAAATTTAATTCTATAAATACAAAATCAAATTAGGTAACTTGATGGATTTATATGTATATGTCATGAACCATTTCGTGGTTCCATCCAACCTAAAAACAAAATTGATCCTAAACATGTCTTGAAGGGTATTATTGAACCCGACAGGTAGGCAACTAGTGTCTATGTATCAAAATTATTCATGGCAATGATTTCACCCATTTACATAATCATATACAACTAAAAATAGTAAACAAAAAATTGAATAATCATAACCAGACATCTTACAACAATTTTTAGATTCAAGGTTTAAAACTTTAAATGAAACCCAATGGTACTATAAAATATTGGGAACAAAAAAATATCCATCAACCCACCATGAAAAAAGAGGAATATCATCCTCAATCCACCACAACAAACCCAGAGCAGTATTGGAACACTGGCATCTAAATCCTCACTCATCACCATGATACATCATTCTTTTATATGGTTTGTACATAGAAAATTTCACATACTCCCAATGGTGTATATAGGGTTTAATCCTAATCTCAGTAGGATGTTACCAAAAATAAGGAATTGATTCCATAATATTAAAATTCAAATCATTGTGAATGTTTTAAAAAAGAACTTGGTAATTTTTTTAACAAAACACTTCAAGAAAAAAATCAAAGAAACATGCCTTGAAAATAGACATTAGAGTAAGGTCCAACATATTCCGATGTTATTCACAACATCACAATAGGGAAATGAGAAATACCTAAAGGAAATTTCCTTATTGGGACACTAGGAACCTCATATCTAGGTGAAACATGGTATAAAAACTATAACCCACGGTATTCTCATACATGAGCCACTAGAGAGGAATCCATTCAATGATCTTCGGTTAACCAATCATCATATTTTAGTTGTTGTTGTAATTGTAAACCCTACTAGATGAATCAATGAAAATCATCATCTATGTTAACAAGCTTTCTTTCCCAAATCTTCCTACCTATATATCAAGGATTCACTCCCTGATCAATTTCCATTCCACATATCACACAGAACACCACATTCACATACACACATACAAAATGTGAATACACATATGAAACCACCATTTCGCCAAATAAATACCTCTTTAAAATTTACCAACACACCAACTACACTTCTAAATATGTTTTCCACCACATTCATAATTAATTAAACCACTTCCACAATTTATAAAACATGTTTAAGAAAAAAACATGAGATCACAAAAGAAAAGCAGCACATTTCCTTCCAAAGCAAATATTTTATCACATACGTACCTAAAATACTTTTGAAAAAACATTTTTAACCACACAAATATTCTATATATCATGTATATATACATAACAAGAATATAAAGATCATATAATATTGCTAAAATATGGAATCACCTACCTCAAGCATGAAAACATCCAAAAATCTATGTGAAACCACAACCTCACCTCAATAAAAAAATATAAAGGCAATATTGAAGCATAAAAATCATTATTAAACCCTAATAATCATGATTCCACCTGAAATAGGTCACCCAACCCACTGGATAACAATAACCCAAAGAAGGGGGAAGAGAACCCCTAGAAAAGGGGAGCAGTAAAGGGATAAATTCACTTGAATAATCTTGGAGAAACCTCACCAAATACTCAATAAAATAATGATACAAGAGAGAAATAAGTTAAAGAGGAGAAACCTAGTGTGTAAAATCCATAATGGGGAGGATTATGGGTGTTTAGGTTTAAATATTGAATGTGGGAAAAAGTTAAAACCTCAATTTTAAATAACCTAGATTAGTTGCATAGTTTTCCTACATAGTTTTTCATACCATATAGAAATTGTGAATCCCTCAGTATCAAAGAGGTACATACTACACGGTTATCCCTAATGGTCTTAAAATCATGTTCAAATCTTTTGGATTGCTTCTCTCCCAAATGACCAAATGTCACAAGGTTTGCTAGGTAGGGGACCATGGTATTGAAAACCATACTCCAATCATGCACCTCTTAGTTCTAGCCCAATTTTTCCATTTTCACCAAAATATAAAGGGGATACTAATTGATAAATGTCAACCAAAAAATTAAAATAAAATAAACTCAATATAAAGACACATATTTGAAAATTATCCCAACCATGAAAAACAATCCATCCTCTGAATGACATCTCGAAGATTGATCTGAAAGAAAATTGGATAACCCTCCTCAACCCAACACTTTCCCTCCCAGGTCTCATTTAAGTCATTTATATGCTTTCAAATAACACAAAACAATGTAACAGAATTCCCAAAAATAACTTTATAATGGTAATATATAATCTATATAGGTCGTTCAAACATGGTAAAATTGATCTCAAATTATAACTATTCCCAACTCAGTGCATGTGACGGATCTGGTTTATACTTTTTCAACTGAAAAACATTTAACTTGTCTTGAATTGAGATAAAATATGAGGGAAAATATAACTTATATTCCACCTTTCCGATCCTCTTAGAGTTATCAAGAGGTGAAACATAACTCGGCATTAACTTTCCTTGCTTACCCAAATGAAGGTTACCCAAGAATGGTGATAAATTTAAGAACATGTAGTCACCCACAAAAAACTACAAAGATCCACTCCTCTAGATGGCCTAATAATTATAGTGACTCTGACAATTCATCAAATGATGTTTGATTAGAATGAACTTATTATATGATTCTTGAATAATGTGTAGTCCCAATAATGAGGCCTTGGCCACCTCATCCCTACAAAAAGTATACTGACATAAATGTCCATAAATAACATCTAGAGGTACCATTTGGATCAAGTATTGGAAGATATTGTTATATGAAAACTCAACCAATCCTAAATGGCTATACCACGAACATCCCAAATCCAACACCCAATTTTGAAGAATATGATACAAAATCTAATTCAACCACTTCGTCCGACCATCCGTTTGAGGATGGTATACAATACATAACATGACATATT
The DNA here is from genome assembly GCA_963277665.1 of Viscum album. Taxonomy (NCBI): domain Eukaryota; kingdom Viridiplantae; phylum Streptophyta; class Magnoliopsida; order Santalales; family Viscaceae; genus Viscum; species Viscum album. The sequence continues at coordinate 129,921,139 of OY728138.1, read as the reverse complement.
AACCAATCACCTTATAAAGGCCTTCCCAAAATCTCATGGGAAAAATGGTTCCCCATTAGATAAAAAAATAAACAATAGACTATAAATCCTCACAACCTCTTCAACATACAACAAGCCCATCCCATCCACCATGGTCAAATCCTTGATCAGAATTTAGTGGGATGATTTGGTCTTAAATTCAGTCACTACACATATTTCATTCCTCCCTCTATGTTTACAAGGAAAAATAATAATGAAATCTGTTACTATCTTGTCCCACATCCATGTATGAATGGGTAGTGGTTGTAACAAACTGCATGGCCTTTGGTGCTTTACTTTGACCTTATTACATGTATAAAACTATGATATAATGTTATTCATGCCGCACCTTATACCTGGACACCATAAATGCTGACTCACATCATAAAACATTTTTGTAGCACAAGGATAAAAGGACTACTAAGACTGGTTCCTATCCTTCATCACAACATTCTTCATAGACAACGACACCACAAAGTGACCCATAAAACACAATACTCCCTCATGATATAGTGACCAGTCATCTGATGTCTCCCTAAAATGAATAAATGGAATAAAATATTGTCATAATACATCACTAGGATTCTTCCATAGAAACAACTCTTTAAGAGATGGTTTCAACTAGACACATTCGAATAACACACCACCATTGTGCTCTAAGGCCTTTAGGTCAATTGAACAGAATATCCCCATAAAAATACACTCATAACTGGATTCATTCAATTCTTGTACTCAAACTTTTTTACTCAAATCATTCTCCACAATGTTATATTTTTTAGGATATAGACTATATCCAAATAGAACCATTGAAGGAACATAACCCAACAAAACTACCTTAGATTTAGATATTTCTTAGATAAAATATAGTCTATTATCTTATGATCAAAATAAACCAAAAATTGTTTCCCAAAAAGATAATGGCACTACATCTTCATGGAATACATCAATACTACAAACTCTAGGTCATGGGTTAGGTAATTCTTGACATCTGGTACGTGATGGTGAGAACCATAAGCCACCACATTACCATTCTACATCATCACATACCTGAGGCCCATACCAAAGGCATCATAATAGACTGCATAACCTCATCCCTATTTTAGAAAGATCTAATATCTGAGTTGGGGTGAATATCCTTTTAATCACCTCAAAGGATGCTTGACACTCTAGGCTCCACTAAAACTTTACCCCTTTCTAGTTGAGCCCTATCATGGGTAAATAATGCTGAGAGAAATATCAAATTAAAAACCTATAATACCCTACCAGGCCTAAAAATATCAGGATCTAAAAAGTATTCTTAGGCTATTACAATCAAATCAATGCACTAACATTCTCAAGGTCCACCGAAACCCCATGTTCAGATATCCCAAGGCTTAGAAACTTCACCTCTCTAATACAAAAGGTGCACTGCGAAAACATTATATAAAGGTGATGATCTTGATGAGTTCCCAATGAAATTATCATGTGCCTCTCATACCCCTCATTGATCCCTATATAGACCAGTATGTCATCAAAAAATACCACAATAAACGAATATAGGTAATAATGGAACACCCTGTTCTTATGTTTCAAAAGACCACTAGATCATTTTCCAATTGGAATGGATTGACAATGTAATCAAAATAGTCATACCTACTTCGAAACACTACTTTTGGGACATCCACCTCTCTAACTCCAACTTTGTGGTAACCATAATGCAATTAAATTTCATGTATCCACCATTCCCCCATTAAGATAGTCAAAAAGGATAAAAATATGAGAAAAAGGGATCTTGTTCATGATGGTTCTCTAACTAAACTACTTGTAATCAAAGTAAAACTAGATAAACCCGATTCAGTCTCAAATTTACCCAAGAGAAGAAGGTAGAATGGTACTTGTAGTCTAGCTTGGGTTGTCAATTCCTCAGATACCTAAGATGAAACCTATAGACACACATATTATATGGACTATATTTGGCTATGAAGATTCCAAATTAGGTTGATTTTAGATTGGTTTAAGATATCAATAACAGATTCATGTTAATTCAAATTAAGATAATGAGTTGATCTTAGGTTATCGCTTGGGGTGGAATTGGATGAATTACTTTTTTAATGATTTCAATTTCTTATATTTGAGATGAGTTAATTTAATAAGATCAAACAACATCATAACTTACTCATTTAATACCTATACCCTTTAATACAAATCACCTATACACTTGGAGGATCAAATTTTTGGTCAGTTCAACGTAAAGGTTCGTATTAGCATTTGATGTGTGTGGCGTTAAATTCAACAAGGATGATGGAGTTTAAAAATCATCAAATAAAAATCTTAATTAATGAATTAATTAGACATTAATGGGGTAATAAATAACATCCAATCCAATGCCTTTATACTCCCGTGGATTAATCCATTAGTGGTTTAGCCCTCCATTGATGCTATGGTTTCAATGGAAGTGGGAAGTAGACTCATGATGGAGGAATTGAAGAAGTAAAGAAAACAATAAAAAGAAAATGATCACTCCACCGTTGTGTGAATAATTTCACAAGTTTTGGTATGAATAAATTCACACCTTGAGAAAATGGTACAAATTTGAGATGTATAATAACATAATAATAAGAGAAGAAGAACTGTTATTAAGAAACAAGGATGAATTAAATCAACTTACATGTAGAAGACAAACTTGAGACAACAAAATCACAACAGAACATTAAAAAGAATGAAATATAAAAAGATGATAAACTCCTCCACCACTGCCTTAAATAGGAATTTTGGGAGCCTTGGGTCGATTCTAAAACTTTTTAAAGAATCCCACTTGATTATGGTAGGCCTGGGCTGGTGGAATTCCTGTGGAACTTGGACTTTTCTACTCTTGACCTGAGGTGGCACCCAGCTTGCAACCACCGAACAGATGCGTCACAATGACATTCTATATGGCCTAATTAGAGTGATCTATAGTTGCAGAAAATGGATAACCTAATGTTTCCTAACAGCCTGTAATATATGGGCCCATTTGGAGTTGTGAATCGGGAGTTATGTCTGATTTAGTGGGATAATATTTTGGGTCATAGATTCTGGACCAGATTTTGATATTCTACCTGGGCCGCCATAATTTCTATAATGGATGATGAATTACCATGGGATTCTAAAGAATTATTTTTCCCCTATATGCCTTCTAGATTCCCACTAAATTTGAGCATTATTGGGTTTTTATTGTGGGTCCCACATTCTCATCATTGGACTGGTGTCTAATCATCCTTCTCCAGAATTATTTCCATTCATCACCAAATATCTCCATCATCTATATGAATCCTCCATTGATATCTAAATGAAAAATGTTCATATTTAAGTCTAGATATAGTTCCCAAAATAACAATTTAAAATATGGATAATTTAATCCTTAAAATTATATGAATCATTGGGCCTAAATTGGTGTACATTAGGCATGAAGTTCACAAATGATAAGAATGGATGTTAAAAAGTAAAGTACACTAAATCAAGCCCATAAAATCAAAAATGAACATTTAATATCATTAAAATGTAATTAAAATATGTATTTTTATTGGATAATCAAGACCCATTGGACATTTTCAAAAAATAATGGGGTAACCCAAGGTGACATTTTTAATAGAAATAATCCTTTGGATACCAAATCATCCAATTATACCTTTATTTCCCTCAACTCGTTGGGGCCATATAGTAAAAGGGAAGAGATATCAGTTGTGTTCTTGATGACAAATAAATGCGGATTTTCATATACCTCTTAGAAGGAAAACCCAACAAATACTCTAGAATTACCACTGGAAAAATTCCCAATACAAGAGGTAATATGACCTCCTGATCACCACAACTTCTCTCCAACACGAGCAACAAAATCTAAAAAGAATGATTTCCTAGTTTTTGAAGTGGGGTTCCAACATGTCCTGACTGAGAACCTCATTCACCATAAATACTTGGGTACTTCCATTAGCTACCACAAAGCTCTGTAATCACCTATAATAATCAATTTTTTCTTAAAACCGAAACAACAAATCCAAAATGGGGATTAATTCAAATAGGTCCATCTATAAAACATTAAATTCCAATTCCAATTCAACCCTTGTCATGGTGAGTTCACTATAAGGGAACTTGAAACCCTACTCTCTCTTATTACCAAGAAGAATTAGAAAATCCATTTTATATAGCATAATGTAGGTTACAAACTTTAAAAAATAGAAAAGGCGGAAAGAAATAAAATAAATAGATTCACCAGTATCAAAAATAAAAATTGCTAAAGATGATGCAACAAGAATGATACCTTGAACGGTCATAGAACCTACAGCTGATTCCACAGTTTCTTAATCCACTACATAAAGTTGTATCATCTCTGACTGACCCTGAGAATGACCACTACCTTGTGACTTTGACCTAAAAAAACTCATTGAAGAATAATATCTAGACCTTCCACCAGGATCTTAAAATCGATAACCTATTATCCTAGATGGCATTGACTAGGATGATATTTCTCTAGAAGCTACAGACTCGACACCACTATGATTAGGACATGAGGTCATATAAAACAACTCAAAGTGTCCCTTTTTCCCCTACTCTTCATGATTTCTATTCTTTTCTAAAGATATATCACTGCAAATAGATGACACTATTATATGCATAATAGGTTTCTCACTACGGTCAATATCTACCACCATGGCGTGATCAACCTCTTCGAAATAGGTACTCATCTTAAATAAGACTACCTTAGATAAGATTTATAGCAGCAACCTACTCTCATACCTTTTATTCTTTGTTTTCTCAAAGGAAACGAGATACAATGCATACAATACTAATAGAATAAGTGGTTTAGAATATTCAATCATAGAATGGTATCCCTGGATCCACTTCATAAAATCCCGATATCTATTATATTCAAGGACCTCTGGAAAATAACACTCATTGAAAATGACCTTAAGGTACTTCTAACCCATCTTCTCAAGCTTTCCCTCTTGAACCACTGTGTCCCACCACATCTAGCTGGGAACTTTCACTATGAAAGAAGCACACATAACCCTAATAGGATAAAGAGTATCACAAAACTTGAACAACCTCTCTATCTTCTCAATCCACTCCTCAACTTCCTGGGGTTTGGTGAAACGTCAGAAAGAAGTAGGATTGTTATTATGGTACTTCAGATCCTTTTACTTACTAGGACCCTTTTTGAATACTCTTACTTGAGTAGGACTACATCCCACTCCTTATCCCAATCATTGGGTAGCTCAAACCACTTATTCCACTAATATCTCACCAATTTTTGTGGGAGAACACCCCTCAGTCTCTTGTCGTGGCTGCACATAAATTATGTGGGGAGTCATTTTTATACACAAGTAGTGACCATAAGGGAAACCATCAGTACAACCATGAAAACATATTCAAAAAATATTTAGAAATAAAAAAAAATCAATTACATCCATAAACTAAAACATTAACAAACCCATCATAATAACAAGGAAATCCAAGCAACTCCACCCCAACCTAGTTCCCATATATAGTCTGCATATTGTATGCATTATATAGAGGAGAAATAAAAATAAATCCCGACATCCCATGGAAACTCAAGATCTATCATGAGGTGTGCTGGATAGGCACCTTAATCAAAACTAAAACCTCATGTCCTGACAGTCCAAGTTCTTCTCTATCCTGAATCAACCCAAAATAACATGAACCTAAAGATCATGACCTTCTCTCATACCATTTTTCAAAAAAATATAGGGGTTCCATCTATCCCAACACCTGAACTGGTCTGAAACATGGTCTAATTGGAATTACTTATACCCAAATGATAGAAACTACTGTTTGGGTATCAACATAATTCTATGGTAATAATTTCAACCATTTACATAATTATAAACAACCAAAAAATATAAACATAACATAACTAAATAATCTTAAGCAAATGGTGTACAACAATTATATGTTTCCTGGTTTACAACTATAAACAAAAAAAATGTACAGAAATATACTGGAAGAAAAAATATATCCCAAAAACCTCCACGCAACAAGAGGAACATCATCCTCAAGATACCACCACCAAACCTTACAAGAAGTGGAACACTATCATCCGGATCTACAATCATAACCATGACACATATTTCCATTTACTATTTCATTCGTAGCAATGTCAAAATACACCCTTGTTTGTATTTGGGGTGTGATCCAAAACCTATTAAGATGCCACCCAAAATAATTATTCCATTCCATAACATTAAAAGGAAAATAACTAAGCATGTTTTAAGAAAAAAACGTGGAAACATTTTTAACATAACACTTTAAGGGGAAAAAATTCAAAGAGACATGCTTTATGAATTAACATAATATTAAGGCACAGAAAATTATCATAGTATGCACAACATTATAAGACAACCAATAGAAATACCTAAAGGTAAAATCACAATGTGATAGTATGAACCATTATATTGGTGTAAAAATGGTATAGAAACCATAACAAAAAGCATTATAATTCTTGATCCACTGGAGAGGAATCCATCCAAAGATATAAAGGTATCCAATTATCATAATTTAGATTGTTTCGTAATTATAAATCCTACTAGATGAATCAATATAACAACCCTTATCTTTATTACACACATAAAAATGATTTATTACATAATCCTGAACATAAGAAAACTCGGAGGATCGATAGGTCTAGTGTCTTGTGAAATTAGGAACATTACATAAAAACATAGAACACAAAACACAACAACATTATTCAATACATCTTTTACATGACCACAACATTCCTTCATACTTAGAATCGCATTTGATAACATGAGGACAATCATTAGAAAATGGTGAGCTATAAATCCTAGTAAGGGAGTAAAATAGGCATAACATGAATAATACAATACATGCTAGGAAATATGCATATCAATGGATCACAAGATAAAAATTAATATAAAGGTGTGATATTTTCTGATTATCACAACATGGAAATGTGGGAACAAAATTTAACGTCATATTAGCATTATACAAGGCTCATTGCACATGTAGAATGAGTAAACCCTAAATTCTCTTTAATTGGCATGACTATAACCTCATTTCACATGAATTATAATGAGTCAACACTCACTATAGATGACTTATAATGATACTATTCTTTACCCAATGCATTGGGGCACTATCATGGCACACCCTTCTAAATCATTTCATTCCATGCATAAGTGTTCCACAAAGTTCATACAACATGGATTCAAAAACAATCATAATTTATTCCATGATTAAGAGATGTGGAATAAATAAATTCAAATCCTGAATCAATCATTACATGTGCATAAAGTTGAATACCATTGATAGAGAAATGTGTATGGTATTCACTTACACGATTATTTTGGCATGGAAATGATTGTGTAACTTCGGCACTATAACATCGTCAAATAGAAATCATAAAATGGGTTGATAAGAGAGAAAAAGTTATATCATCATTTATATATGAAATTAATAGTAAGGGGTCATTGAAAATAATATCCCAACATATTCAATACAATTTAGATATATAATATAAAATAATTTCTTGAATTTAAATGAAAAGAGATAAATTCCTTATAGAATCTCAGCATGGTAACGGGTGTGCATGGGAGGCATTAATGATAGAAAAAATGGTATATAATCATTCAGAAGAAATTATGGAAGTATGGTAGGGGTGTGAAATAATACACCAACATTTGTAATTGAAAATAAAAGGGTATACAAACATAATTAAATTTAGACAAAAATGATAAAGGAATAAATCCCCACATGGAAGTGTGATACCGAAGGATTGGGAGAGGCTTGAGAGGGACTCCTTGGGTTCTTGGGGAAACTTGGGAGGATTAGAAAGTGAATATAGAAGGGATTTATCTAGATCCAAATGGTTTGAGTTAATAGTAATGAGATATTGAGTGGGTTTATATAGAAATAGAGAGTGAACTAATTATTATTTAGATTTTGGACTCCACACATTAAACTAATCAAAATCACAAACCATTCTATTGGTTTTGTCCATGGTGTTTTCCAATATGAGGTGGAAAACATTATTTTATTATCCCAATGTCTTAACTTATTAAAATAATAGTCTTTCTTATGTAGAGGTTAGTCACACACTCAATTAAATCATTTTAAAATGATAAAATGTTTTATATGTCTTGGATGGACCACTAAGGCTTTGTAAAATATATAAAAAAACTAAAATAAAATTATTTTAAATTTAAAAAATATATTTTCCTAAAATCCCATTTATATTATTTTATTACATCCCTTTTTGGTCATTATGTTTTCAAAAAACACATTATATATTTGAACAGTATTTAATTTTTACCCAAATATTCAACTATGTCAGAAAATTATGAAAAATTCACCATTGGATAATTTTGATGTCCTGATTCCAAAAATAATATTCATTTTATATAAATAATTTTATAATTATGTGAATTTTTACTTTTAAAACAAAAACCAACCTTTATCGAAAGTTTAGAAGTTTAGAAAAAAACAGCTTTCATTCCTCAACAAAAATTACAAGGGTATTCAATAAAATTATACGATAATTTATATATAATAAAAATAAATTTTTGAATAAATTTTTTTTAAAATATTATTTAATTAAAAAATCAATTAATTCATCAAAACATATTTCTTACTATAATATTAACTAAAAATACTATTTTTTATGTTTAAAAACAATTTATAAAGTAACTGTCATAAAATGAATGTATATTCTTTATTCTATACAAAAATAATGCACATAATCATAGTGCTAAGGTCTTATTACACAACCCCTTATAAGACATGCATAATACCAATGGGTATGGTGTGTGATGATGACAGACTCTTGGGGAGGCTCAAATAAATTCTCTTGTGTGGTAATCTCTATTAATATCCACTTCTCTCGTAGGCAGTTCCATTCAAGCTTAACATGTTTTTGCTCAATGTGGGATTGGTCAAGACTGAAGCCTAGTGACCTTTCCTCCTTTCCAATATCAAAAAAATGTTCTTCATATTGAGAAATTCTACTGGATGAGTCCATCACTCCCTTTATCAATATAAATTTTATTTTTTAAAGCCATGTATTTATACAAATCATGTGATCACGATTGAAAGGTTATATTAGCAATGGTAAAAATTCATAACAGTTTTTTAAAATCCAAAAATATATAACAAAATATGTGCATATGTTTTATATAACCATTTTATATAATGTGAAATTTAAAAATACTAAGAGGAATTTTCATTAATAATTTTTTTTTTCATTAAAATCATCCCCCCTTATGAAATTTCCCCCTCAAAATTTCTTTTTCCAACTCAAAAAAAAGAGGGTAACTTTTTTTCATCACTTCCTCTGATTCTCATGTTTCTTTTTCAAACATGTGGTTTCTCCACAACACCATGACGATGGGAATTTTCTTATTTACTATAAATTTTTCTATGTGGTCTAAGATTTTCACTGGCTTCTCTTCATAGGAGAGGTTATTCTCTAATTGTACCACCTCATGATTCAGTACATGCAATTGTTCAAGTATGTGCTTCCTCCATAGTGATACATGATATACATAATTTACTTGAAATCAGTTCGGTGGGAGTCCTAGTCGATAGTCCAATCCTCATATGAAATCAAGGATCTCATAGTGGATGATGTACCTTGAACTAATATTTCCCTTCTTACCAAATCTCATTACCCTCTTCCACAGTGATATGTGGAGGAATACCATGTCTCCAACATCAAAATCTAGGTCTCATTGACGATTATTAGCATTTTTTATCTACTCTGAGCAGCTTTAATTTGTTGTTGGATGGTCTTAACCTTATCCACCATTTCTCCAACATTTTGTGGACCAAGGATTTTTCACTCCCCAACTTCATCCAGACATGTCGGTGTTTTGCACCTCTTCCCATACAGGGCTTCAAAAGGAGCCATTTGGATGCTTGAGTAGAAATTTTTATTGTAAGAAAACTCAATGAGGGAAAGATATTGATCCCATACTATATTAAACTCTAGTATAATTCTTTCAATATTTCCTCAGGTGCTTGGATAGTCTTCTTAGATTGTCCATCAGTTTGAGGATGATAATTCGTACTGATGTTTAGCTCAGTATTCAGAGCAAGTTGAAGACTCTTCCAGAATGTAGAGGTGAATCTTGGATCTCAATCAGTTAAAATAGACTGTGATACTCCATGTAGCCTTACCACTTCTCTAATTTATATTCGTGATAGTTGGTCCAATGATAAGTCCTCTAGAATTTTAATGAAGTTTGTAGTCTTTGTAGGACAATCCATAAAAACCCAGATAGAATTGTATCCTTTTGATGTCTTTAGAAGTCCGGTGAAAAATTACGTGGTGATTTTCTCCCATTTCAAAATTGGTATAGGTAATGGTTGCATCATCCCCTTAGACTTTTACCTCTTAGAATTCACTTTTTGACACACTAGACACTTTGATTTATACTCAACGATCTCTTTCATCATGTTATCCCACCAATAATGCTCTTAAAGATCTTGATACAAATTTTTGTTTCTAGAGTGAATTGAGAAATTTGAACTATTTGAATCATCCAAAAGATAATTATTTAACTTCAGAATTGATTGAACACAAATTCTTGTCACAAATTCCTATAATTCCTACATTATTAACATTAAACTCCAAGGATTTAACATTTTCGATAGTCTCCATATTCTTCTGAATTCCCAAATCATCCTTCTGAGCATCCTTTACCATTTCCAAGAATTAATCTATGAAAGGATTGATGATATTCCCTTATTTATGATTCCCATAACCATATTCAATGAATCTACGATGATTTGATCCTTTTAAATTCTCCTCAATGACAGAATCACATGATCTTTTCTACTCAAAGTAGATGCCACCTTGTTCACTTTCCCAAATTGTTAATCGATTGAGCAGTCATAGTATTTGATAATATCAATCCTTCTTCATTGGGTCATTTTTAACTCCTTCTATGTGAATATATACTTTAGGATATTTTGATCCGTATATATTTCACACTCCCACCCCCAAAGTTAATTTCCCCAAATTTTCAATGATTTTCAAATAGATGATTACTTCATTAAACTCTAGATCATGTGTTGGACAGTGTTTCTCATTAACATTCAATTGACATGAATTATAGGAAATGACATTTTCATTTTCCATCAACACACTCCCCATGCACTTCTTCAAAGAATCACTAAATACCGCAAAAAGTACTCCACTTGTGGATATTATGAGCCCGAGCGCAATGATAAGACTCATTTTCAACTCCTTGAATATATCTTCACATTCATCACTCCAAGAAAAATTTACTCCCTTCCGAGTAATCTTGGCAAGAGGGTTTCAAAATTGTGAGATATTTCTCACAAATCTACGATAATATCCAGATCAATCCAGGAAGCTACAGATATTTTTCACCGATGTTGGCCTCGACCATCCCTTAATTGCATCTATCATGGAGGGATCCATAGATATCCCATTGCATGTGATGATATGAAAAAATAAGGAGACTTCCTTCAACCAGTTTTCACACTTGTTGTACTTTGCATAGAGATTCCTCTTTCGCAAGGTCTCTAGTGTAGTTCAGAGATGCTCCTCATGATTCTCTATGGTTTTGGTGTATATCAAAATATTTTCTATAAAAACAAAAACAAATTTTTCAAGGTAATATCTAAAGACTCTATTCATCAATTCCATGAATATTTTTACAGAATTGGTGAGTCCGAAAGAAATTACTATGAATTCATAGTGCTCATAACTTGTATGAAAAGTATTCATGGGAATATCCTCCTTCTTCACCCTTACATAGTAATATATCAATCAAAAATACACCTTGGAGAAGTATTGTTCTCCACATAGTTAATCCAAAAATTCATCAATTCAGGGAAGGGGGTACTTGTTATTTATCATGATTTTGTTGATCTAATGATAATCAATGAAAATGTGCATTGTCCCATCCTTTTTCTTGATTAAGAGGACTGGTGCACCTCATGGTGAAGCACCTAGGCGTATAAACCCTTTAATTAGATTCTCATATAGATGTTTCTTAATCTCCACAAAAACTATTCTATAAAGAGGCTAGGATATTAGAAACTCCCCAGGTATAAGAAAAATTGATAATTCAAAATATCTTCTAAGAGAAAGACCATGAAATTCATCAGGAAACACTTCATAGAATTCCTTCATAATAGGCATGTCTTCAAGGATGGTATCTTCCTTAGAATCATTAATCTAAGCAAGATACACTTTCTTATAGGGATGTAATATCCACACTTGAGATGATTATGCTAAAGTAGATACATCCACCTCCTTTCACTTGTACAAAATAGGGGTTCGATTCACTATATGGGGAGTGATTTCCCTCTAATGGAAATTTCAGTTGGATCTATATTGGGAAATCCATTCCATGTCAATCATTGCATCAATATCCACTAAAGGGAGTATGAAGAAGTTATATGGGAAGTTCAAACAACACATTACGACAGGTAAGGAGTTATATTCATTGTATACAATGATTTCCCTATTTCTGTTCTCATCAAAATCATTACATCCATGATTTTGGGTGGTGTTGGGACTATTCTACTAAAATTTTCAGATATAAAAGAATGCTTAGAACCAGAATAAAAAAGTGTGTTCACTATTCTTGAATGAATAAATAGCGTACCTATCACTAGATAATTGTTGAGGTTTTATTTAGTGGTAGTGATGGAAAAATACATCCCTTTCTTCCTTGGAATTTTTTGGTTGCCTCCAAAAACCCTTTTCTTAGGGAACTAGTTGAGAAGGTGCTCTCATTATTTTCATTTAACATAATGAACAATGAATTAAGGTTTGAATGAAGTGTTCCTCTCCTCTATCATAGTATCATGTTTTTCTTATTGGTAGTTAATATCTAGGTTCCCATATCTTCCACACTTAAAACATTTTTTCATCCCCTTCAAGAAATCTTTGGGGTTCTTCTTTTTGAACATTTGGAAAGTGGGGTGATGAAATTTTGTTGCACCATAGGATTTATCCATTAGACAACCAGAATTAAATTCCACCTTTCGATTCTTATCCCCATGATACCCCTGGGACTCTCTGATATCCATTTTTAATTTGAGGTTACATCAAACAATTTTATCATAGCTATAAAAGTCATAGATCTCTAGGTATTTCTATAGGTTAGTTTTTAGCCCACAAAAGAAGCGTCCAAATTTACTTTTAAAAGTAATGATAAATCCATAGGAATATCGTGCATGACTTGTGACGTTTCCCTCAGATGATCTGATGGATTCGTCGTCTTTTTTCTTGAGGTAATGGAAGTCCCTTTTCATCTTAAGTAGGATGGTGTGAGGAAAATATTTATCGAAAATCATTTTCTGGAAATCCTTCCATTCCAACGACTCGATCTCCTCTTTAGGCATCATAATTTTTTATCAATGTACATCATTGATAAGCTCTATCCTTTATACAATAAGCATCCAAAAGTACCTTCTATTTTTTATAACATTGAATAATGGTGAATATATTCTCTATCGAATTGATCAATTGTTCAGTGATTGAAGGATCAGGTGGTCCATTAAAAGTGGGAGGCCTTTGTCTTATGAAGATCTCGATTGCATCTTGTTCTTTCTTATGGGGGGGTGAATGTTCCTCTTAACCCATGTTTCTATTCAAAAGTTGAGTTAACTGAAAGAGTTTCATGACAATTTTTGTGATTCCCACTCTCATCGGATTGCACATCTCATTAGAACATTCATCACATTGATCATCACATCAGTTATCAGCCCTAGTCCCCCTATTACCAGCCATTGGCTGGAATAAAAGGAATGTTAGTGGTGACACATAAAGAGGAATCCAATAACAAAAAGGGATAACTAGTTAATTAAATTTATTTCCTTAACATATCCATGTTATCCATGATCTACTTCCCAACATACATTCCTAGGGGAATTTTATTAATTCTGTTAATAATGGTTCATACTAAACAAATTAATTTACCAAATTTTATACCCCGATAGTTTTGTAACCAAGAGTGATGGAAGGCCCGTTTTTGTGAACTATTTCTCGTTCGAGTTTAGATAAAAGTGGTTTTTTTTTAGGTTTTACCCCTAGATACATTTGTTCCAGAGCCGCATCCACTTGCTCATATCCATTCAAAGATATAGTTTCTTCATAAAACACTTACTCAATACTCACAAAAATTAATGGATGTTTTTATTAAACTTATTCTTATCCTTAATTATTTTAATAAGGATTTTATAATAATAATAAAAAATAACTAAACCTACCCTCTAACATAAACTACAACAACCCTAATATTTATTACACACATAAACATGATTTATTACCCAATATTACACCTAAGAAAACTCAGAGGCTCAAGAGGTCTTATGTCTTTGGATGTTTTCCCCATACACTCTGATGGATTCGTCATATTTTTTCTTGAGGGAAAGGAAGTCCCTTTCTATATTTAGTTGGAGGGTGCGAGGAAAATATTTATCGAAAAACATTTTCTGAAAATCCTTCCATTACGATACCTCGATCTATATCTTAGGCATTGTATTTGTGATCAATGTCCACCAATGATCGGCTTCACCCCCATATGATAAGAATCTAGAATAACCTAATCTTGTTCAGAACACTGAAGAATGGAGAATATCATTTCAATGGAGTTGATCCATTGTTCGTAGATTGAGGGATCAGCTGATCCATTAAAAGTAGGAGTCCTTTATCCCATAAGTCTCTTGATGTTGACTTTTTATTTCTTAGGGGGTATTGAACATTCCAATTTACCCATGTTTCTATTCAAAGTTTGAGTTTACTAATATGGTATCGTGACAAATTTCATGATTCCTGATCTCATTGGATTGGGAATATCATTAGAATAGTCATCAAATTGATCTTCGCATTGGTTGTTAGCCCAAGTCCTCCTATTACTGGACATTGTCTGGAATAAAATGAAACCTAGGGGTAACACACAAATGGTAATCCAAGGAAAAAATCTATGACTTATAAATTAATTTTATTTCCTTAACTTATGAATCTATAGGCTTCAATTTACGTTATCCATGATATACTTTATAACATATACTATTAGGGGAATTTTTTTAATTAACTTAAAAACAGTTCATACTAAACATGTAAATTTACGAAAGAATATCCATCAGGAGTGTCAAAACCAAGAGTGCATCAACGCCCGTTATCATGTACTAGGATACCCCGAGTTAAGTATGAAAATCCTTTTGAGAGTTTTCACTCCTAGGTACATCTATGCCAGAGCTCCCTATACCTAGTCATATCCAGACAGGGATGTATGTGCTTGATGAACCACTTACTCTATACTAACCAAAATTTAGGGTTGTTTTTATTATACTTAGTCTTATACCTGAGTATTTCAGTAGGGTTTTCTAATCTTAATCTAAAAAATAACTAAACCTATCCTCTCATACCGACTATAACGACCCTTCTTTTTGTTACACACTCAAACATTATTTATTACATAAAATCTTCACTTGATACAACATATAAGATAAAGAGATCTATAGTAATTGGGTATTAGGATCATTACATAATAACTTAAAACATGAAATACAACATCTTTATTGAAAACATCTTTTACATTACCACAACATTCGTTCGTACTTAGCATTATATGGGATAACCTGAGGACATGCATAAGAAAAGGGTGAGCTATAAATCATATTAAGGGATTAATCAAGTCATAACATGAAGAATATAGTACATGTTAGGAAATAGGAATATTAATGGAGCATAAGATAACCATGAACAAAAACGCATGATTTAGTGTGATTATCATAACATGGAATGGTGGAAACAACATTTAACATGATATTATCATGAGCCAAAGGCTATTGCACATGGAGTGTGAGTAAACCATCATTGGACTAGAATTAGCAGGACTAAACCCCCATTTTACACTAATTATCATGAGTCAATAATATTTTCACATGGCGGATCATGATACTATTCTTTACATAATGCATTGGAGTGCTATCAGGGCGCACCCTTCTGAATCGTTTCATTTCATGCATAAGTGTGCCACATAGATCATAAAACATCAAATCATTTAACATAATAATTTATTCTACGATTAAGAGATGTGGAATAAATAAATTTATGTATTCAATAAACAAGTACATGTGAATAAATGGGAATATCGTTGATATAGAAATGGTTATAGAATTCACTTACACGATTATTTTGGAATGGAAATTTTTTTGTAACTTCAACATCATAACATCGTAAAATAGGAATCGTATAATGGGTTGCTGAGAGATAAAGGGGTATATCATAATTGATACATGAAATGGAATGTAAGGGGGTCATTGAAAATAATATTCCAATATATTTAATGGAATTTAGATTCATAATATAAAATAATATCTCAAATGTAAATGAGGAGAGATAAATTCCTTACAAAGTCTCGGCATGTTAATAGGTATACATGGGAGGGATTAATGAGAGGGAAATAGGTCTCTCATCATTAAAACATAACGAGTTATGTATGGGGTAGGTAAAAATTTATACCCCAATATTTTTAATTTAATATAAATGGTTATAACAACATAATTAAATTTGGACAAAATTGAGAAAGGAAGAAATCCATTACTTGGATGTGTGATCCCAAAGGCTAAAGAGAGGCTTGAGAGGGGATCCTTCGGTGTTTGGGGTGCCTTGTAAGGATTATAGAGAGTTAATGGATGGGGTTGGTTGAGATCCAAATGGTTTGAGTTAATATGAATTTGTTATTTAGTGGGTTTATATAGGGAAGGAGATGAAATTCTTTATTATTTTTTTTTTGGACACCACTCATTAAACTAATCAAAAAAACAAACCATACCATGCTTTTTCCCATGTTTTTGCCAATGTGGGGACAAAAAAATTATTTTATAAGTAAAATTGATGAAGTTATAAAAATATTAAGATTTCTTATGTATAGGTGAGTCACTCTCTCAAGGAAATCATTTTAAAATGTTAAGATGTTTTATAAGTCTTAAAGGGTACACTAAGGCTTTGTAAAATGTTCCAATAAAACTAAAAACATACTATTTTATAGGTAAAAAATATATTGTCTCATAATCCCATTTATAGTGTTTTATTACATCACAATTGGGTTATTATGATGTCATAAAATACATTATATATTTAAATGCTGTTCAATTTTTACCCAAAAATTCGACTGTCTTAGAAAGTTATGAAAATTCACCGTTGGATAATTTTGACATCCTGATTCCAAAAATAAAATTCAATTTATCTAAATATTTTCTAAATATTATCTTTTTTACTTTTATATTTAAAATCATATATTTATTGAAAATTTAGGGTTTTTGACAAAAAAAACTTTCAAACCGTAATAAAAAAACAATTATATTCATAAAAATTATAAGATCATTTATATTTAATAAAAACATTATTTTTTAATAATATTTCATTAAAATATTATATATATCAAAAATCCATTAATTCAACCAAACAGATTTCTTTGTTGAATACAAACTAAAAGTACTATATGTTCTATAAAAACTATTTACAAAGTAATAATAATAAAACAAATTTATATTCTTTATTCTATACAAAAATAATACACATAAACATCATGAAATGTTATTTTTTCATATCCCCTTATAACACCCACATAAGACCTAAGGGTTAGGTGTGCGATGGTCACAGACTCTTTGGGATGGTCAAGTAACATCTCTCATGTGGTAATATCTATTAACTTCTACTTCTCTCATTCGCAGTTCCATTCAAGCTCAACGTGTTGAAGCTTGGTATGGTCTTGGTCAAGAGTGAATCCCAAGGACACTACCTCCTTTCTGAGATCTGACAAAAGGGCTTCGTATGGAGAAATTATAAAGTATGAAGCCATCACTTCGATTTTCTGAGTAAATAGGATTTATTAAAGCCCTATATTTATACTAATCATGTGATCACTATTCAAAAGATCTATTAGCAAAGGTAACAATTCTTAATGGTATTTTAAAATACAAAAACTTAAATACAAAGAACTGAATTTGTTTTATATTACTATTTTACATAATAATACATTTAATTAGATCATGAGAAACTTTATTTAATAAATTATTGGGTCGTTAAAATCACAGTCAAGCCACTTCTGATTCAACTAGAATAATAGACCTATTCCACCCACCTAGATACAAAGGATTCCCTTGGTTCTCAATTTAGGTTTCACATATCACATGGAACACCACATTCACATAAACAAAAATTCAATGTGAACCCATATATGAAACATCCATTTCTCATAAGAAAAACCTATTTCAAATTCACACACACACTAAATCATTATTAAAACTTGTTTCACACCACTTACACAATTTATTAAGAAACAATAAAAATGTATAAAAAAGATCTAGGAAACACAACATGAGATCAAATATGACACAAAATCCATTTACTTTTGAAATCCATCTTACAAACCATAATTACCTCAATAACTTTTGAAAACACATTTCTCACCACATAAATATTCCAAATAAATTATTAAATACTGAATGAATCATATCATAGTCACCTAAAATTATAAAACATGGAATAATCTACCTCAATCTTGGAAACATCTGAAAATCAGTACAAAACCACAACAACACCTCAAAATAACCCTATAAATGAAATATAAAACAATTAAAATCAATATTGAACCATAATAATCAATATTGAACCTGAAATAGGTCACCTAACCCACTTAAGAAAAAAACCCTAAAGAATTAGGAAGAGAAACCCTATAAAAGAGGAGAATTCAAGCATGAAAGGCACTCAGATGGAGATTCATAGAGAAGCCACCCCAATCCTGCCCCATAAATGAAAATACAAGGGAGAAAGTTGTGAGTTATGAGGTGGTTAGGGTGATGATTTCTGAATGGGGAGGAATATGGGTTTTTATGGTTAAAATAAAATGGGGGGAATGGTGAAACCCAAATTTCTATGGAACTAGAGAAGCCACATTGTTTTTCATGTATTATTTTACAAACCCTGAAGAAACCATGTGCCCATCACTATATGAGGGGGGAGGGAGATATTATTCATTTTTATTCTATATGTTCTCCAAACCATATGCTAACTGTTCAGTTCACCTGTGCCGAAAATGACAAAATGTTTTCACAGTTTCTCGGGAAAGTGTGAATAATTTTACAAATAGTGATCCTAACGTGCGCCTCCAAATTCGAAGCCCAAATTATGTAGTTTTTTTTCAAAAATATCAATGGGAAACTCAGAGATAAAATACCAACTAAAAATAAACAGAAAATTACATCATAACAAAGACACAATTGTTACATTATATATTATTAATAGTGTATATTGATTTTTTATGAAAACATTATGTTTTAGAAGATTTAAAAATGAAAATTGATAACAATATATTTAGAAGAAATAAATTCAAATTATAAATATTAAATTTAATTTTTGATGTATAAAAGAATAAAGTATTCCATTGAAAAAAAACAACTTTTTAATTTTTTCCTTTTTATTTGAATTATTTAATAAATTTTCTCTAGATTAGATGAAAAATTTAATATATATATATATATATAGTAAACTAAAATTCATTGGCCCATAGAATACCACTGTTTCAATTATTATCTTTAAATCATATTTAATTCAATATTTCCACCTAAAAACCCCCTCCCTCACAGTTATAAATTCACTCACTCTCCTATGTTGAAAATAAATTCCCAAATCCATCCTATAAAGAAATATTCTCCCAAATATTTCATCTTAAACCTAATAAGATTCTTAGGGGTATTTTAATCTCACCTGCCCCAACACCTTAAGGAATTAAGGGTCTTAGAAACCATGAAAATTCAAGGACTTCTCTTATTAATATATTCATATTCCCACATCAACTTCAATACTCCAAGAATAATAATTAATATTCACATCAACATTAAATAATTACTGTTATAAAAAATATATCTCAGATAAAAAAATATATAGTATGTAAATTATCTCTTCATCTAATTTGGATGTATCCCATTAATTGGTGGTTTACCTTCCAATGAGGACATTGTCGATCCATTATTTATCCCCACCATTATGGAAGTTTAGTATAGATTATATATCAATATTTATTTTTTATTTTTATGCTATATATATGTTATAAGGTATCTATATTGTATATTTATTATCCCATACTCTCTCTATGAAAAAGTCTCATTATTTTTTCATTTCCAACCTATGAGTGCATTTCAAAATATTTAATTATAACCACATATAATGATAGTTATGTTTTCCAATATATAAAAAATAAATAAATAATTTCATATATTTTTAGGATTTTCTTGTAATTTCACTCATGGATAAACAAAAATTAACTAAATACCTAAAGTCAAAATGAATAAATGTTTATTTAAAAGTAACAAAACATTAAAAAAATTCATTGAAATGTAAAAAAAATTAAAATTAAAATAAATGATATTTAATAACCCAAATAAATGTAATATACTTTTATACTAATGTTTAAATTAACAGAATTTGGATATATAGGTGGTTTAAATTTTGTAAACTATAACAAGACCTATGGTAAGAGTGTTATCTCTAAATCCTAAACTTTAGGATTCCTTAAATTTTGTAAACTTTTTTATGCTTTGTTCTTATTTTCTAATCTTAATCAGTTGTTCTTATTTCAAACTAAACAATTTTCATAATGGGACCTTGATTCCCTATACTAATCGTGGGTATTTGTCCTTTCTTTCTCTCTATTGTTCCCCTTGATTATTTTATATATTTTTTAACTCTTCTAACGATATTTTAATGGATTTTATATTTTTATATTCTAAAGATATACATGATTTTAATCATTTGGATGTATTTATATTTATATCTAATTATTTTTGAAAAAAAATCTTTTAAAACCATCTCATTGATCTTTCATATGTAGTTTATTCTTTTTCCTCTAACCAATGATATTTTTTAAAACCATTTAATTTATAAAGTTATATTGTACATTTTTATATTGGTAAAATATTATATTTTTTAATAAAATATGCTTAATAAAATATTGATGAAACCCATTATTTTCTATTGTGGTAGTCGACTTATTATTATTGATGCACTTTTTATTTTTTATATGAATTGTATAATTGTGATAATATAAAAATTTAATTGATGGGGATATATTTTTATAACCTTTTAATTCATATTAACATGTTTTATATATCATAAGATCACCATTAGTAGACATGTAATTGTTCACTTTTTTTACAATGTTATGCATAGACTTGATGCAGTTATCATTATATTTAATTTTATCATTTTATGGCACTGACCCTCAACTTACATTGTTTCATTTTGAGGAATATTCCACATTCAATATATCATTTGGAAAATATCCCATTCTTATTATGATAAAAATTTTATGAAATTATTATAATGATTCCGCTCAACCATGTACTCGTGTGGATTCATGTCTCATTTCCCTTATTTTTCCTCCCTTTAGAGGGTTTTAAATAAACTTTTTTTATGTATTTCCCTAAGTAATCACAAGTTTTATTTGTACTTAATAAATTTATTTGATGTATAGGATAATATTTTTTTTAAATTTTTTGGTGTACAATATTTTCTTATAATTCAATATTTACATATTTCTCAACATTTATAAATTTGAAATTTCGGAATTCAAAAATGTAAGAATATGTATATCATGTGTCTAATGTATTTTTTGTTGCACAAAATATTGAAGTACATGTTTGGGGGTGTCACACATATGACATAAGCCAATATTATTGATATTTTTAATGATGCCCCAGACTTTTATTAATAAAATTTAATTTTTAATGAATAAATGCCTTATCAATAATTGTTTTTATAGAAAAAGTATGAAATGATTTTATTTTTTTAAAAGAGATGGCATTAGTTTTTCAACTAGTCTTAAAAGACTATTAGATATCACATCCATTGAAAATATAGTCATTATATTGTGACCATTAAGATCAGTATATATTAAGGGTTATAATAAATTCTAATTAACAAATATTGAAGAATATATGTCCTCAATGATATGATCATACCATATAAATCCCATTTATCAAAGCTTCTGTGGGAGATTTCTTCACAGGGATTTTCCCCTGACTAATCCCAGTCTGAGATTTAACAATTGAAACTCAAGTGAAACCATTAATATAATAAGATCAATCTAATCAATATCACAACTACAACCATATTCACTAAACCTCTCAAACCACATACCACCATCGCACACCTTACCCTTAGAGAGTAATATGGTGTAATATGGGGTTATGTATCTTAAACACTATAGTATGAATTTCAATATTTCATTTTTAATAAAAATTATTATTATTCTCATCCCTCTTTCATTATTACATCATATATATATATGATTATTTAAGTAGTTTGATAAAAATTTATACTTTCATATGAAGAAATTGAATTGTATTTTTTGGAAATATATAGTTTCAATTAAAAAGTTTATAAATTCATGAATGATTTAAATACATATTTTTTAATTAGTTATTTTTTTAGTTAATATTTATATAAATATAAATTATAATATATTTTAATAAATCCAAATGTAATTTTAATAAGGGTAAAAAATAAGTTCGTGTCACAAAAATTAATATTTTCTAATAAATAATGGTTTTTATTTAAAATTCTAAATTTTCATATATAGAAAAACAAATTGCTAAAATATATTTTCTTTTAAAAAATTCATATCATACTTATCCAATGGTTTATTTTTCTTAATTTTATAAGAAAGTTGAATTTTTACTTAAAAATTAAAAACGGTATAAAAATATGATATTTAACATGAAATCATAACCACCCAAAATCTATGTATCAAATAAATAAAAATAATATATAAAAATAGTATTATCATTTAAAATACTGTGTTTTATATTAATTTATTGATTCTAGAATTATTTAATGAATCTTCCAAAACCTATATTGTATTCTAATGTTTTAAAATCTATTATTTATAAACATGACCCACTTCCACATCATTGTTGGAATTAGTTTAAAAATATATTTTCCTAACCAAATAAATAATTGAATACCATTCCTCTTTTGAATAAATCATTAATAAAATATGTGGGAAGATTTTTGTTTTTCATTATTTTTTAATTTAGTGTCTAAAAACCTAAATTTAGAAATTAATAAAAAATTCACCTACATTTTTCTCTAAATAGCCACCCAACCACGCATTCAATTTCACTAAAAAAAATTTACCTTGAATTTCTTCCCCATATACCACTATAAAACACTTATACTATTTTCCCATTCTATTCATTTTCTTCTCCTATGCATTTTGTAGCACCCTCTCAATGTATTGGATTCTCTCCCCTTCCTTTTTTATTTATATTCTTTCATTGTACTATGACATTTTATTTCCAATGTATCATGTTGTAATTATTTTTTAAACATCACATTATTATACTTTTAAATAGTATGTAATGATATTACACCTTTAAATCTCATTAAAATCATTCATCAGCCTTTATATATAAGAATTATGTTGCAGAAATTATCCCAGAATATTTCATTAAAATCATTTGTGTTGTGAAATAAAATCACTATTTCTACTTAGGCTATAACATCCTTCCCAAGGAGCCACTGAAATAATGCTTCAATCTGATCAATCAAATAGACTCAAAGAAATCTTTTAATATTCTAAATACTACTAACTAGTAGCGATTGTCTATTGATGGTATAGTGGGGAGACAATACCATCATGATTAGAGTATCACAGTGGTATATTAGATATAAATCAATGGAAAAAAATGAAGAAAAAGAATAAATAAAGGTCATAGAATAAAAGTTTAAAATAAATAACTATGTAGATATGTGTCTGCTTTCAAATATATATCCATGAATTCATATCCAGATGGTGTTAAATAATCTAAGGTAGAAAATATACAGTATGAGATAAAATAAAGTATAGTACAGTAATAATTAAAATAAATGTAAATACTCAAGGATATCTACATTAGAATCCTATTATCCAACCCAGTCGTGTGCTCATATCTCCTAAGTAAAATCACAATCCAAAAAACATAGTCCTACAACCATGAGCACTGTTCAAGTACCCCTAGTGTAATGGCGGCCTGAATAGGGTGTGAGATATACTCAGTAGGCCACAAAAAATTTTCCCAAAACATAATACACTTTGTGAGTATAAAATAATGTTGTGTTTTAATATAACTGAATAAGTATTGGATAAATAAATAAAATAAAAAATTAATGCTCAAGATCCTCAAGTACAACTTTTCGACCTTGCCTACTTTGGCCAAAGACATAATTTCTCCAAACATATAACCACACATATATATAAAAGTCTTATATATGTTTTGATTTCTATATTCATATATATTGATACTATTACTTACCTATAATCGATTCGTATATCATAAATCCATGGGTATTAGTATATATCTCACAATGTTTGAAGGGAATCCATTCCCTTGAATCACAAGTAGAATGGAATTCATGCCTGAGTATCGCAATTAAAATATAAGGGTTCATACTTCAACAAAAGGGACAAAAGCCCAACATCATGTCAATGGATCTGTTATGATATTTATGAAATCCAAATAAGGATGTAACACTAAACATATGTAACAGATAAACATGCATGGTAGATTATGTACACCCTACGAGACCGTCCAAGGTATTCCATAATGAGGAACCAAATTATTACCCAATGAGTCATGTAATGATGTTTGTTCAATGAGCACATCCTATGTGTTCGATAATGAGGAAGCACAGGTATTACTCACAACATCAAATTTTCATATTTTCCCATCCATGGGGTTCCATAAAATGTAAACTCAAGTATCTCCCAGAGCATGTGGAGCACCATCCTTCATATGAGCATGTCCATGGAATCCCATAATGAAGAAACCAACGTTTTTCTTATGGTGGAATACAATGACATTATCCTATAATGTCATCCTTGGTGTTCCATAAAATAGAAACTCTTATATCATACATGATTCATAAAACCTCAAACAGCCTATGGTACCATTCAAGGAATTCTATAAAAGTTAAACCCATGTATCTCTCATGTAACACAATGATTTTAATCATTGAAATTCAATTAATAAAGATGGTAACATTCATAAATATACCACATCACCAATCATGAATACCATCGAAGGGTCATGCCCATTTTTCATATAAATTAAATAATAATAAACAAAATTCATTAAAGAAATATAGATTCAATATATCAGTTTCATTTACTAGCACATGTCTTCATTTTCAATTCAAAAAAGGTCACATGAAAAGGTATTAAATTCACTTTACATTTAATTTAAATTGTAAATTTTAAAAATAACAAAAAATAAGACACCTTAGGATGTGGTTTTTCCACATTGTATTAATAAGGTAGAGATTAATATATTTTTTATATTTAAAGAATTCCATTTAATTACACCATTATCATTTTATAAGGTTCTGCACCTCAACATGTTATTTTATTTGGAAACCATTTCTTAATCTATCATGAATTTTAAGAAAACACCATAAGGGGTGGACTATGTTGATTTGGGTAACCTTTTTTTATGAAATTCAATGATAAGATTTATTTATCTCAATGGATTGAAACCCTAATCAAGAATTTCACATTTTTGATGGATTTAGATGGAAATTCGTGCATGTTGTATAATGGCTTAAATAATAAATCAATGAATCATTGATATAAGATTAATAGGCCACATACCTTATATTTAGTGTTCTCTACTAATCCGTTATCAATATTTTATTCGATCCATATCAGAAAAATGTATCATTTAACAAAATCTTTAACAAAATATAATATCATCTCGCACCATGATAGTTCCACTGATGGTGAAATAAATGATGGATGAATGAAAAAGGATTCAATCACATTTCAAGAGGCTTCCTTGTAATCAGAAGGTGTTTGAATTAGACACCAGATGAATGAGATCCATAAGACCCTATGAGATGGGATGAAGAACTATTGAGTGGGTGACCTCTAGGGAATAATTAAATGAGGGGTTTTTCCCCTATTTCCATTTTTTATGGTTTCCTACATATTACATGGTGTTTAATTGTTACATTTCCTATGATAGGATCACAATGTGTAATAAATATGCATCATGTATTCCTCGGGGAAAACCCCATAGAATGAAAATTTTTAATCTATTGGGCTACACCCCATGAAACCATCGTCTTCCATAGAAATGTTACACACAACACGTAAGACTATAATTTTCTATTTTCAGTAGCTTGTCCATATGATATTCCCCCTGTGTTTTCCCAAACCACTTGTACTTCCACGAAAATATAAACAATGTCTGCAAAAATTATTTATTGACGTTCAATCCCTCCAAGACACACAATTTTTTTCAAAATTCAAAATGTAATTTGTTTTAATGTTAATGTTTAAATTCCATTAGAAAACTCAACTCGACGCAAAATAGGTTATGTTACAACCTCCTTCCCATATTTCTTCATATCCCCAAAAGGAATTGGGAAACAATGAAAACCTCATTTGACCATCTCAAGTAATCAATTTTAGTACCCAAAGTTTTTTTGTGTTTCCTAATACCCAACTCATCATTACGCCTCACTTTAAGAGTAAAATACATAAGTATCTAAAGCAGAGTTGATACTAATATTATTGAGTATAAGCACAGATATGGAACTTATCTGAGAATTTCTAACTCGAGATATGATAAATTCTGAATCTCTTTCTTCATCAGACCTATGGAATTACCCACCATATGTTCTATAAAATATTTACTAATTCTGAGTAATTTTATCTATATTGATGAAATTTTCTTTAATAAAACTATTTTTTCTCTAATCATTCTCCTTCCATGATTCACAATTCATTCATACCATCAATTTACAATTGACCAAAATTATCCTGGTGAAATAAACTTTTCCATAAAAATTCTCAGCCAACATGAACTATCATCCAACGGCCCAATGGGATTTAATTTGATTACAATAATAAACCACCCTTTTAAGGAAAGAAGGGGAATACCTAAATAGACTTCATTAACATAAGACAAATTATGGATCAGTGGTCTAAGAGAGTAAAACCAAAATGAAAACATAAAGGTTCCCCTCCACAAAATTTTATCATGATGAATCTCTCTACCATTTCATGGATATTCAACTAGAAAGTGTCATGTGTCAAATCACATTACTAAACTGATAGATGAAATTATACCCTCTCAAACATCGAAATTTTTTAATCTCTCCAAAGGTGAACCACCTACTCTAAAACCTCCTCTGGGGCCAGTTCCATGTGATCGAGTCTGGCTGCATTGTCTCCCTCCCTCTAATTCATTCACTTCCAAAAACTAGAACCACCTTCAGGATCAAACCATACAAACAAACATCATCCACCATGCTGCAGAACCTCCACACCAAGAAACCTAATTCCTCCTCTACCATAAATCCATCAATCATATCACCATAAAATTCAAAAAACAAAATCCAATCAAATAGTCCAAAATGTGCAGACTCACCTACACAAATTGATCAACATCAAAAGAAAACATCACCTCAACCAAAATCGTCCACTTCATTGGAC
Source organism: Viscum album (assembly GCA_963277665.1). NCBI lineage: Eukaryota > Viridiplantae > Streptophyta > Magnoliopsida > Santalales > Viscaceae > Viscum > Viscum album. The sequence continues at coordinate 129,893,603 of OY728138.1, read as the reverse complement.
AAGATCTAGGTACACCTTTTGGGACACCATGTTAGAATAAATGCACTTCCTATAGATTTTTAGGAACAAATTAATCCGACCAACTAGGAAAGAGGTGTAGGAATCATGAAATCAGAGCATAAATAGACTAAGACAAGGCTTCTACGAAGAAGCAACCATCAGAACCAGCCCAAACAAATAAAGCCTCCTAAAACACCAACATCCAAACAACCAGAACATCCCAAATCCTATGAGAATCTCTTTATGTGTGCCAACTAGAACAGGAACACATGATTTGGAGGCTAGAGAAACTTTTGATTATGGCCTGGGTTTCAAAGGAGGGGAGAAAACATGACCCGAAAAAGCCTCCACCAAGCATAGAAACACCTAGAAAAGTGCATGAAGAAGGAATATTAACCAGATATGGAACGACATCACCCATATTACTAGGTGATCCCCTAATATTTGGTGATATTAAGGTGTCTCTAATGAAGGGTTTCAATAATAGAGACCATAAATTTCAACAATAAAAAATCTGCTGGTCCATAAACTTCATCAAGTGATGGAACAAAGGGCGTCATCTTCACACATCCAACCTCAAAACTAATTTTTCACGACCCATCCCAGTGGGGGTCATGTCATGACTACCCCAAGACTTCCAAAAATTGGACAGGGGATAGTGACTATCACCGGTTAGGGATATACCACAAATGGGAGGCATTACCTTAAATTGCATGTATGCACGCACACGTCTCCAAGCCACAAATGCCAAAAACTAAAAAACATTATGTAAACAATGCATTAAAACTAGTATATACCAAAACCACATTACAATATTGTATGTAATAGAATTTAAACATGGCCAAATACAAGACCACCAAAAGAGTATGTAACTAGAAGTCCAACCTATAAGAAAATAGGTGATGGGAATACTTTTTGAAAAGATGTAGAAACACCCCTCAGTCTATCTAGTCTCAAAAATAACTGCTTGGCCCTGGTCTTGCTAGGACACTATGTAAAGATCGATCATCTGAACAAGACATAAGAAATGCTGGAAAGCTTGTACATAGGTGAGTATAATAATAATCAGTCAGACTCTCCAAAAACTCAAATTAATACCACGAAGAAATACCATTAAGGAACATACAATCATCTCTAGACAGGTATATATCTACAACACATATAACAAGAACATTCGTATATACTAAATCCAAGACATATAGTTTAGAGGTAAGACACAACTTATTACCATTCATAGGATTCTTCTCGATGCATGATCATTCCTAGAGAAATCACTTCTTCAGCAATGATATCATCATAGACACTCTTGAAGAGGTCTACTTCATCCCCCCCAGAGAACACATTGGTGAAGGAAAACTATAACACACTGGGAGGGGATATTTTCTAAAGACACTGGTGAATACCACATACCCAATCTGGATCATCCCATAACATAGAGGGTCCTTCCAAGACACACATGGTAATTCTACTAACCCTACTGATGTATGCACCTAGATGAAGGACAAATACCCTAGTCTCAATGGTTACATCAATTCCACAAAACTCCACTAGGGGTGATATAGGATCTCCCTCCACTCCCATGAAGATATACCATACTCTATCTAGGACTTGGCACCTAGAGGTAATTAAAATCCAGTGATGTGGGTGTAATGTCATACAAAACCCTAGAGGAATTGACGAAGGGAAAACACTAAACCAATACTATTCCAAACTAAAAACTCAACACTTATATCAAAATGATCATCTCAACATCATCAAAAAACACCATAGATAAATCTCTAATTAGATTATTTTTTTAGATGTTATGGAAGTTTGAAATTTTAAAGGGGTATCACTAGAACTATGGACCACCCGCACAGTCATTCCACCAAATTCAGAGGTCGAATGCCATGGTCAACCACCACTCCAAAATTCATGGCCACATAGTATCTTGAGGTATTGTGGCTCACATTCGACTATCATGGTCTACCGTGGCTCGGTTCTAGCCTAGTAACACAGGGGTCTGACCCAGGTCAAACAAGATCTTGTTGGCCCAATTACTCCAACCCACTCCCACCTGAAACCATGCACCCTACTGTGGTTCTTCATCAGTTGTAGTTCTGCGGCCTCTAATCCATGTGTTCTTCATCGCCACATCCTCACATCCCCACTGCATCCCACATGGTGTTGCTGCCCACGTCTCCACTTCCTCCACCAGTTTCAATGCTCTGTGCCATAGTGCACCTCTCTCTGTGCCAATAGCCACTATTTGCCCCTGGTTATTCATTCCATGGACAGATGTGCCTCCTTAAATGATTGGAATTCTAAATGAACACAGTACTCGATTCATCGGTTCCCAATCTATACTAATATAAACTATATTGTCAATTTTCATCCAATTAAGGGGTTTTATTGTGTTTGGATCCAACTATAATGGTTGACCCATGAACATGGGGATCCAACGATGATCAATGTGAATAACGGAGGGCGAAATTCACAGGGAGAAACCCTAAGGAATGAACCTTGACCTTTGTTCATTTAGGCCTCAATCTGTTTCCATGAGAACAGTAAATGAAGTGGAATAAAGATCAATCTCCTAAAAATAATGCAAATAATATCCCATCCCATAACAAATATCAATCCACTAGAAAATCTATTTTATGATTGTTTTGCGGTCATCATAGAATTAATGAATTGGTAAAAAAACATAAAACAACATTCCCTACCCTAATTCAACTTGATCAATGATGAAGAACAAGGATTCCTTTTCATAATTGGAAAGGTTGTTCAATTTTGAGGTTTGTTGTTCGATCAATCCATCTTCAACTAAAAAATGTTTCTCAAATGGTTCATTCTCCACATATCCATAAAAATTCTATGGTTATGATTCTAACCCAAAATTTTATGAAAAATACTTAATAAAAATAAATCCACTATGTCTAAATAATTTAATTAATAAATTATTTAATTTATAGTTATATCCTCCATGAATGTTTCCACAAATGTCCCATGCTGACTAGAGATAAGTTCTTCATAGGGTAAAACTGAGAATCGGAGCTTGAAAGTTCCCTCAGATTTACAATCCTAGAACCCTTTAAATAGTTATTCTAATTTTTAAGGAAAACCAAGTTCATGTACTATTAAAAAGATTATCATTTTTAAACATTTATTTTGGGCCATAGGGCATCAAAATCACATGCCGTCTCAGCACCTGTTCTTGAAATAAATCCATATAATATCTAAAAATAATATATATAATATATGAGACGTTACATTCTCCCAACCATGCAAATTTACATACCCAAAATCCAAAATAAAGGATTCTCAAATAGATTAGGGTATTGTGCATGAATTTGAGCCTCTTTATCCAATGTTCTCTCCCAGAGATTATCGTGATTCCACTAGACATACATTAAAATAATCGCTCACCCAAAAATGATGCTTTCTTATTCACCCTCAATCTACATGGGGTACTCAACATAATTCACTTCGTCCTCGATGTCCAGCTCGCCCCATTTGATGACATTAAATGGTTAATGCACATGACTCCTTGGCTATGAAACATGGAATATGTCATGTACCCACTATAACTATTGAGGTAGATCCAAATTTTACACCACCTCACCAACTCTACATAGTATCTAGAAAGCGCTGATGAACCTCAGAGATATCTTGTCAACCCAAAAAAAATCTTCGTAATCCCCATCGTGGTGAATTGAAAATGAACACATGATATCCTTCCCCAAACTCCGAAGGCCTCCATCACCTTTTAGTATAAGACTCTTGATGACTTTGTGTAGTCTTCATCTACTCTTGGATGATCTGCACCATCTCTAGTTTAGTTTTCACAAACATTGGGCTAATAAGTGCTGACTCATGTGGGTCATTCCCACATAGAGTTGACCTATACGGTTTCCCATACAAGGCCTCTAATGGTGTCATTCCAATGGTGGAAAGTTAGTTTTTTATGTATAAAAAAACCACTAGTGGTGGGTGATACTCCCAACTACGGAGAAAGTATTACATGCAAGCCCAAAGTATGTCCTCTAGAACCTGAATGGTTATCTTATTCGAGTCATCCTTTTGTTGGTGGAATGTTGATCTCAAGTATAACTAGGTCTCAAATTCCACCTACAAAAAACTTACACAAATAGGATGTAATGTGAGGATAACTATCTGAAACTTATGTGTATGGGACTCCATGTAGTCAAACTATCTTCCACACGGTGAGTAATCCCAAGCTCTCTACTAAACTCTCCTCTCAGATGTATAGGAAGTGGCTTGACCTATTGATTTGTTCAATGATAAACTAAATGTATTCACATACCCTAAACATTCATGGTAAACCCATCACAAATTCCATTGATATCCTGTCCCAAATCCATTCTAGAACCTCAATGGGTCAATCCAAAACAAATGGAACCTGGTGCTCAACCTTCACTTACTGACATGTAATGCATCAAGAGATAAACACTCCAACTCCCTTATTCATTCATTCCCACCAAAACGGATGTTGAAAGTCCTTGAACATCTTTTCCACTTCAGAATGTACCGCTAATGGGGATGTATGAAACTCCATCAAAACCTCCTCTCGCAACACCACTGATGCTACTATACATCCTTTGAAAATAACTACATTCTCCCCACCATTAAAATATACATCATAAGAATTCCCTCTGGAAATTTTATCATATAAGGTCTCACAGTCAGTGTCCCTAGGATGTGCTTCACCAACACACTATAAAAGTGGACTAGTGATAACCATATACTGGAAGAAAATTTCTATGTCTCTATCCCCAAATGATATATATAATGAGGAGAACTTCTCTGATGTCTCGTCCAGTACCTTTGAACCAGATCTCATGATGAGTTCATCTGCCACCATGTTCCCCATGCCCAGAGTATAGACAATCTCAAAGTCATAGTCATGGAAGAACTCTATCCATCACCTCTGACTCAATTTTAGATCCTTTTGAGAGAATATATACCTGAGACACTTATGTTCATAGTAAAATATAAATCAATCGCCAATTATTTTGTGTCGTGACATCATCAATGTAAAGACTACCACTACTAACTCATGATCATAGGTCACATAGTTCTTCTCATGAGGACTCAACTGGTGTAAACCTAAGGAAATCACCACTTTATTTTTCATAAGGAAGCAACCAATCCTAGTTCCTATTGCATCTCAGAACACTACATACTCGGAACCCTTCTCTAGAAATCTCAATAAGGGAGCGCTCACTAATCTCTTCCTCGGGTGCTGAAAACTCTCTGGACACCTTTCTTTCATGCGAAAGGCCACCAATTTCATGTCAATGATGTCAATGATTCTACCACCCGGGAGAATCTGGGTACAAACCTTTGATAATACCCTTCCAGACCAAGTAAAAACCTCACCAAGATAACACTCTTGGGTCTATCCTAAGAAAGAACAACCTGAATCATCCATGGATCCACTACAAATCCATCCTCTAAAATGACCTGTCTAAAAAATAGACCTATTGAATCCAAAACTAACACTTATAGATATTCCATAAATAGGGTTCTCTTAGAGTGTGTCTAGAACCATTCTCAATTATCTCAGATGCTCCTCCTAAAAAATAGAGTACAGTAGGATGTCATCAATAATGGCCACCATGAATCAGTCTAAGTAAGGCTGGAAGATTTTTTTCATGAGTCCCATGATCACTATTGGGGAATTAGACATGAAAAATGGAATCAAAATGTACTCAAAGTGGTTTTAATGACATATGAAGGATATCTTTGGTATATCCTCATTTTTTACTCGTAGACGGTGGTTGCCAGATCTGATGTTAATCTTTGAGAACCATCGTGCCCCATTCAACAGATTGAAAAATTCATCAATCCTTGGAAGTAGATAATTATTTTTCATAGTCACCTAGTTAAAGAATCAGTAATCCACACATAACATAAATCTCATTTATTCCTTCTTGAAAAAAACTAGTCTTTCTTAGGGTGAGACACAAGGTCTTATCAAACCCATCATCTCCATGCCCTTCAATTGTACCCTCAACTCATGAATCTCTGTAGTAGAAATATGATATATAGGTTTAGATATAAGTGTCATCACGGTGGGGTGGTAAACATGTAATATTCTTAGGAAATATTTCCCCATACTCTTCCACCAATATAGAAAACTAAGGACTCATATCATCCACTACATGGAGGGTCAGGCTAGCCAGCTGATGACTGGTTTGTTGTACCCTCCTATGCATGAGTTAGTATTGAACTGCCTATGTCTTATTTTAAGCAAAAAAGAAAAATATGGTTCGATCATTATGGAAACACCACACACTATGCCTAAAATAGTCAATCTCACCATGAATTGTGGATAATAAGTCTATACCGAGAATGAATTCATAAGGCCTTGATTCCACTACCTATAGATTCCAAACTAAACTCTTACCTCCAAGAGTCATGTCATATTATCATCACTGGTGTGGGATCTTCAAAAAATCTCTCTTGAGAGTCTCTAAGCATAACGGTAGAATCAAAAGTTCAACCGAAATATCTGAGTCTCGAACAAGATTTCTGGAAAAATAGGAAGGACGGGAACTTGTGTCATTAAAAACTGCAGAAAATGTGGAAAAGACACAGATCATACCTTGAATCATCCATTAAGCCTCAGGGTCACAAACCTTTATTTCCACCAACTATCCACTAACTCCCTAAGCCTGGTGTAGACCACCTAAGAGTGGTGGTGGTAAATGGTCAAACCTCTGACCACCAAAAACTATCATATCAGCTCCTCTACCACATCCATTGCTCTATGGACCACACTTCTCATGTCTCTACCTCTGCCACTATTTTCCCTCAACCGTCTCCCAGTCATTTATATCTTGGGATGGGAAATATCACGCTATATGTCCCCAATTGATGCATGAGTAACCTGATTAGTTCCCTGACTGATAATAGCCACCCTGGGAGCCCTGCACCACTAACCCTGTGTCCTGGGATTGCCTCCTGAAGTGTTTGACCCACTTAGATCCCTTCGACTACCATTGGATACCTTCTCCCGAGGTCTCACCTACCTAGTTACCAATAATAGCTCCAACTAACTATGTCTGCTTCCCTAAAAAACTCCCCACTATTAGGGATCTCTCATGTAACCCATTATAGTTAGGAATGATAACGGATATCACTGATGACCAAATATCCCGATAAAATCCCTAATTGAAGGTCTGATCTCTAAAGAACTAGTCCAACACCATATCCATAGAGTAGTGTAAAATATTAGTAAACTTATTTGAATAATCTTCCACTGTCATACTACCCTTTTGAAGATATCGAAACTCATGTATACACACCAATCGTAATGTGGCCAGATAGAACTCTTATATGAAGAGATGCTCAAATTAATTCTAGGAGAGAGTTATCTCATCTTCTATTTGGGTCCTTAAGCTCCACCATCTCCCTAATGTTCCCTGATGAATACTTGTGGCAAGGATTGTCATTGGATATAAAGGCATCCACATAAGGTGCAAAACAATAGTGACTACCTATAGCCAATCCTCTTCCATTTGTGGGGTTTATCTCACCCTGAATCATGGGTAGTCACTACCTTTGAATGTTGTGAAATGCAATCATCCTAAGTGCAGCTTGAATTTATTCTACTTGTATTAGCTTTCTATTGATGGGTGGTGGTATATCTGGTAAAAAACCTGGAGGTGTTATCTCTGGTACATGCCCCTATACTGTTTCCTCATAAATAGGAAGATCATCTTCATGATCATGTGGTGGAATCATGTTTTGTCATCTAGATAGAGGCATCCTAAAATAAAACAAGATATACCATAGTCAATAGAGTAAACCTATAGTGATAACTCAATAAGTATTTAGAAAACACAGCCATTACTATATGATTCATGTAAAATTGTTTTTTCCTACAACTAGTGTTTTCATGTACCGAGTCGAAAAGTATGTGTTTAGAGTCCAGGTGTATGGATACGTCGGCCGACACACCAACAATAGATTCCCTGGCCTGAAAGCTAAACTCGAAACACTTAACATGGTTTCCACAAACCAACTCATAGACTCCAGGTCATAAAGTAGAAATAATCCACATTGATACTACTCTGTCACAACCCATACCAGAGGGGCCCATGTTGGGACTATCCCAATCCCACCTTCAATAGGCTAGGGGATGGTCACTAGCACCGAGTTCGAATATCCCACTAATGGGGGGCATTATCCTAATGTACCTATACACATGCACACTTATCCAGGCCATCAAAATTTTAATGTAAAACCACTGAGTAAATAACGCATGAAAACCACTATATCCCACAACAGAAGTACGATAGTGAATTTAATGGAGAGTAAATATGGATAAATACAATCCCACCCAAAAGAGTATACAAACACATGTCCTAATTAGAAGAAAAGTTGTACTGAGAATAATGTCTAAAAATCCACAATAACACACGTCTGTATGTCCGGTCTCAAAGAGAATTGTGTGGTCCTGGTCTGCATAAGAGCTTATAAAAAGGTGGATAATCTTCACAAGACACTACATGTGTGGGAAAATATCATGCAGGGATGAATATAACAATACATAGTAAGACACCCTGAAACCACAAATGAATATCACAAATAAATTCCACAAAGGAAAGTATAGTCAGGTCTCCACAACCAATTACTAGACACAAGATTCTTCATGAAGAAAACTCATTTTTATAGAACTCACTCATAGAGACATGATTTCATTAGAGATACTCACGAATAGGTATAGATCATTTGGGGCCTACCAAAATAGAATTCATTTGTAAAGGAAGACAATAATACACATAGATGGGATCCTTCTAAGAGACACCGGGCAATACCATATAGCTAAAAGGGATCAACCTAAAATGTAGAGAATCTTACCCATACACATTGGGGAATACCACTGACCCTATTGATGTGGCCCTCTAGATGGAGGACAAATGCCCAACTCCCAGTGGGTTTTTCGATTCCACAAAACTCCACGAGGGGTGACCGAGGATTTCAATCCAGTCTCATAAAGAGATCCCATAGTTTTTATATGATTCATCCTCTAGAGGAGATTACAATCTAGTGATTCGTATGTAATGTCGTACTGAACCCTCGAGGAAGGAAGGAAGTGAATTCTCTCAACCTATACTGGTATAAACTAATAAATAACCACTTGTCTCAAAAGGATCATCTCAATGATAGGGTCTAAATGTTATATATGGATTGTTAATTAGATTATCCATTTAGAAGTTTGGACCATTTAAAATTTTTACGAGGGGTGGGGGACTGGGCTTGTGGACCGACCACATGGTCGGTCCATCGAACACATTGGTCGACTGCCCGAACCGGCCACACATGGAAAGAATTCCATGGTCATTCCACCGGTTGTGGATACTGTGTCCAAACACCCCAGTTGATAGCACCTCTAGCAGTCATGGCCGCATGACAGTTGAAGCTACTGTGGAACAAGGTTGACTGTTGTGGTCGACCATGGCTTGGCTCTGGCCTGGTCTCCCCAGGGTCTAACCCGGGTCTGACCTGCTCTACTCGGACCACCTGGACAGGCATGTCCCACACGGCCCAGTCCATGCCCACCTGTCGCCCCACATCCCATAGCGGTTCCGTGGTCATGGTCGCCACGTTCCACGACCTTGCCACATCCCACGCAGCACCTTCTCCAGTCACTGGTGCCACCCCGGTGGTCCCTTCCAGGGACCACTAGGCCTTATCCTTTTCATGGAATTTGAAAAGTTAATAGACCCGAGTTCCTTAAGTATTAATCTACACTTATTTAGCCTTTATTTCAAATTTCCTCTAATCCGGGCATTGAATCATGTTAGGATCCATCCGGAATGGACATGTTGTGACCATAGGGATCCAATATCAATGAATGCAATGAATAACGTCAGAAAAGTACAATTTGAAACAATATGTAATGAACCTAGGTCTTTTTTCATGCCATCCTTAATCTGTGTTTGTTATAAAAATAAACAAATAGGAATAAAGATCAATATCTCGATAATCCTATAGATAATATCTCATCCCGCAATAACGATCGATATTTGGTCCAATGTTTTTGGTGATTATCCTGTGTCCATTATAGAATTAAAGGAGAGGGAAAAAACTCAAAACAACACTCCCTACCTTGATTCAGTTTGAATAGTGATGAATATGAAGCATTTATCTCGTTATAGGAATGGTTCATCGACTCTGATGTGTTTTGATCAATCAATCCATTTTTTTCCTCCAATAGTTTCTCCAGAGGTCCTTTCTCCACAAATCTAGAGTAATTCCAAGGATATGGTTCTAACCCTTAATTTCATGAAAAACACATAACAAAAATAAATTCTTTATATCTAAATAATTTCTGTAAGAAACTATTTTATTTACAGTTATATCCTCGGTGAATTTTCTTATAGACAACCCACGCAAACTAAAGTTAATTTGTTCCTAGGGTAAATACATCATTTAGAGCTCAATGGTGCCATCAGATTTTAGATCTAGACAACCTTTTAATAATTCTTCCACTTTTTTAGGAAAACACTTCTCATGTGAAATTAAAAGGATCAAATTTTTTGAGACATTTATTCATGGAATACCGGGCCTCATAATCGCACTGCATCTCAAAAAACTCATAAAATAAATCCACATAATATCTAAAAATAATACATAGAAAATACAAGATGTTAAATGAATCATCATCTTTTTTTGGTTGTCATGCCTTATCATCGACATGGGGTATACCCAAGCTAGCATACATGGATCGTCACCCTCAAAGCATGTCATTCAAGACCTTTGATAACTCGTTTAACCATATATTCATCAATTGGATTCTAATAAGATCATCCAAGATAATCCCTTCCCCAGATTTACAAGGCAGATATTGGTAAAAATTCAAAACATAAAAACATCAGAACAGAAAATGAGCCCAAATTCTGTATATTCATAATGTCTGTTGGTATCCATGAGTCCGTCTAAGGTGTCCCTACCTGGGAACTTAATTTTCTGTCAATTATAAACAAGATTCTATATCAATGAGATATAAAATCACAAATCCTATAAATCTTATCTATTGAAATAAAAGTGAATTTTAATTTAGCTTAGTGTATAACTGAATCTTTCTCAGTTCACCCATGTGATGTCAATATAAAGGAAACGATCCTCGCTAAGACAATGGTATACAAATAGGGTTATAAATGGTTATCAATAAGACTTTCAGAACACTTTTTGTATAATAATGATTTCTCATCCTTGTTTATAAATAGCCATACACTTCTAAAAAAATTAGATAAGTTTAACTACTGTTAGGAAACTTTTTTGATAGGGATCATTTGTAAATCCTGACTCATCATTATATCTTGACCCTAATTCCCACTCTACCGAAGAGTGTTGTGATTACTCATGAACAAACACAAAATAACTTACATAAAAATTTCATTTTTTCAAAGATTGTGTACTCATACAACCATATCATCATCGTGTTTTCTCTCAATAACCAACACAATTGAAAGATCACCGACCACATGGGAATTCAAAATCTATTTTAACCATTTACAACAAGTTATAAATGGTTTCATCCCCTCTACATGAAAAGACTTTCTAAAACTATATTAATGAAATTCTCCCCACCTTAATCCTTTCCTAGTTGTATTTTGTAGAAAAAAGGCAACTCATCCCACAACACATGCACCATCGACCACTAACTGTAGTTACTAGAAATGTCCAACACTCTTTTACCAATAATTAAGTAAAGATGAGAGACATACTAGCTTCTTTATAGTGTAATTTTTCCAATTCACATTAGATGTTGGTCTGACACTTCTCTTACGTTACATAAATACACACAATAAAATTTTTCATAAACACCAAAACCAACTAAAAACTAATGAACACACCTGATCGTTTCAAATGATCAAATTGGGAATTGGGAAAATACTAATTTCCTCTAATTCCCATGTCACTCAATTCCTGAGATGATCTAGGAATTTTTCACAATAGCTCATGGAATTAATAATTACCACTTCATACATTTTCTTTAAAAGTTTAACAACTCAATGGGTACCACGTGTATGAACACATACTACTCCGAGATTTCACAAAAAATATGATACATCTATGATCAAATCCATTGTATTATTATCCCTATGTATCCCATAATCTGAGGGCCTGTAAAAAATAATTGTTCCAGAATTATAAGATCCCATACAACTAAAAAATAGGATTATGAACTATTAAGTCGTCAAGTACTAAAGAAGAGGTATATGTTCATAGAACCCACTATGTGGAATACAATTCCCAATGTTTATCTAACCTAGTGAAAATATGAACTTCTTGATACTTACACCCATTAACAGATTAAATTTATTAAATATCCATACATCATAAAAAAGGTGTATTTTTAGAAACTAAGTGTCTTACATAAGAAAAATGACATCTAAACAGCACCACATGTCAAAAATCTCATCATAGAAATTATAAATGCTTTAAAGTTATAATGGAACTGCCTATCATGGGTTATCCCCTTACTAAAGCATAAAGCATTTATCATACCAATAGTTCATGCCTATAAAGTTTAGTAATACCTACCGACAATCATATATGTTAAATAACCCCACTAGAAACATTCATTTTCCCATTCTAAGGAAATCTCAAAGAAATTGTAAATACACTTACAATAAGGTTAAAGATAAAAAAACACCTTAATGCCTTCATTTATGAAATTTCATTACAACATATTTAATATATAAACATTTAAAGGATCAATATAAAACATCAAGTTTCGGTTATAGGTAAATATATTTTGAGCACTCTATATATGATATTCAAAATATGAACCCCATTTAAGCATCATTTATTGGTCTATAGGGTTCTCATAGTTTTGTCTGAAATAATTAAAATTAAAATATATAGAAGAAAAATCATTTAGGTTGTAATTGGAATTATAATTTGTTATCTCCACATATAAGTCAGACTCAAAAGTACAATAAAGTCCTTTTATTTATTAAATAGGGGACTAGTAATGTAATATTCTACCATAAATCTATAATGAATCCATAGAGGCGGTTAAAAAAATTTAAAATATCTATTCCCTCATATCAGAAGTATACCCCAATGGGGTTAGGAATTTTAACATACCAAAAAATTGGTGACCTACAAGGTTCCTAATCATATCTCACTTGGGTCCATATAATATAGTACATTATTTTGTTATGATAGCTTCAAAAACCCTCAATGGGATGTCTTGTATGAAATGTTACCCAACCAACCAACTTAGGAAAATTTGTGCATTTTAGAATTTTTCCATAACGGTCATCATGACCAGTTGATAGAGTTAAAATCCCTCATATAAGAATCCATTTCTAATAATGGTTATATTTTAGTATACACATATAAGGACTATGATTTATTTATATGAATTTTTATTCCCAAGTTATAAAAGTAATTCCCATTATAAATTAAAATTTTTATTCATATAACTGCAAATTTGTTTTGGATTTGATTCTTAAAATAAAATGTTCTTATATAATGGATTGATTATAAGGGTTACCCATCCCAATTTTTAAGACCTCCTTACACTTTATAAATTAAAAATTGGGTCCCATTTAATCAAAACCTTGAATTAATTGTCCCTTGAAACTTATGGTAAATGTCTCATAAAAGTAATGATTGGATATCTAATCTTCCAAAATCAATCTATGTGGGAAAAAACCATTTTGGTAGATGATAACACATTAATAACCATTTTGTAAATCAAAACATTAACAATGTATTATATCTCCAGAAATAAATACAACTAAACAAGTAAAATAATCAAAAAATCCTAAAAAATAAAAAATGAATCCAACTACATACGTAGGGAACCACCCAAGCATAGTTCAAAGATAAACATCCTAATTATAAGACTAAAATCATAGAAACGTGTTGTAAAAAATATACAAAACAAACCACCCATAATTTTATACAAAAAATATTTCTAATTTAATTCCTAAAAATGTATGAAACTAATAATGTTACTCATATATCTATAATAGTGTTTAATAGGCATCATAAAAAAATAAAGGAACACCAATAGATCTAAAAAATCCTAGCAATTCAATCTATTAGTAATGGTTTGTGAATATCTATATGCCTATGATGATTTATGTAATTGTACAATATTTCAATACTACTACATGGGTAAAATGTGGAAAATATCATAAATTTGTAACTATCAGAAGTACAACATTTACTCAAGGTGAAATCATAATAAACCAAAATAACGAACATCTTGGATAACAATATCATCCCTAACCACATGGAATTTTTCCCTTGCATTCATGGATCACTCCTAGAAATGGATAGTTTTCAAGAACCGGAACCGTAATAGTCTCTTATATTCCATCCAATAATATTAATTCATATGAAAAGAAACACCTTTAACACCACATTGTAACATTAATATATGGGATCCACTAAAATAGTACCATGAGATGGTTAGTCACATGGGTTCATTCACGCCTCCCCATAAACTAGAGACTGTCGGCAAGAAGTTTGGTATTATGTCGATATGATGGAGAGACTATACCCTCATTATCATATTTTAATTTTTGTATGCCATGTATAATTAAATCTCAAAATAGTGTAAATAGTATAAAAATGGATAGAGAAATGAAATAGAATATAAATAACTGAATAGAAATATAGTGAATGCCAAATATCTAACCATGATTGCATGTCTATATTATTATACATAATCTAAGGCGGTAAACATAAATTAGGAGATACAATATAGTAATATTCATGAATAGTGAAAATAAATTAAAATTAAAAATTATATCTCTAACAGATACTTGTGATCTAGTTTATTCTTCTGCTCGTATCTCTGTGGAATAGGGGTAATCCAAAGAACCTTTTCATGCAACCATGAGGTTTGTTCAGGTACCCCAGGGAAATGCAGGCCCAAACAGGGTGTGAGATATACTTAGTTGGCCACTATAAATAGCGTCTAAATAATAATCTTCTCAATGATTTTATGATATAATATTCTGAGGATATATCTGAATGAGCAGCAAATAAATAAATGAAATAAACATATCAGTCTAAACCTCCTTAAGAACCCCATGATGATTATACTTGGTTTAGACAAATCCAAAATAACTCTGAAGAAGTAACATTATGTATACATATATAAGTCTAATATATGTGGTTACGTCTATAACAAAATATATGGATAAAACTACTAACCTGGACCTACGGATTAACTCAGGAATCCATGGGAAATAATATTGATCTCACAAGATATCATGGGGAACATTTCCCTTGTATCGAAGTATAATGGAAATCATTCTTGAGTATCACAAGTACAATAAAATTGTTCATAATTTAAAAAAAACATATTTCTAGAATATAAACAAGGGATTCAGAAATTTATGTATGACATCAAAATTAAAAGTACAATAAAACATATGTAGCATATAAACATTTAGGATACATTTTTTACAACCTATAAGACCATACAAGGAATTTAGTAATGAGTAACACAAGTATTTCCCATAGAATAATGTAATGTTGTTTGTTCAATGATCTCAAATTTAGAGTTTGTAAATGAGGAAACTCAAGTAATTCTTCTGACATCCAATTAACCTATGAGCCCATATATATAATTCAATAAAAAATAAAGACTTAACTATTACTCAGATCATATGGAATTTCATCTATCCTATAATCCCATCCATGGTGTTTCATAATGAGGAAACAAAGGTATCCCTCACAGAAGAATATAATTCAAGTAACATGTGTTACCATCCTTCGTATTCTATAAAAATGAAACCCATGTATCACTCATGGAATATATAATCTCAAATATCCTATGAGCCTATCAAAAGTGTTCTGTAAAAATGAATCCCATGTATAGCCCAAGGCACACAATTCATTTAGTCATTTAAATTTAGGTAATAAAGAAAGAAATTTTCATTAATATGATTCTTCAAAAGTCATGTACAATTTAATAGGATCATTCGAATTTTCCATCTCAATTAAATGATAATAAATTCCATGCATTTTTTTCATTCCATTTTAAAATTTTCTATTTATTTTAGTATACTAATGATTTATTCATTATTATTAAATGGTCACATGATAAGGACTTACATTCACTTTAAATTTAAATGAAATTATAAATTTTAAACATAACCCAATCCAACACACCATAGGAGGTGGTTGGGATACAAGGGAATACTAAGGTGGATATTTCTATCCATACCATATTTCATGTATTCTATTTAATTACTCCATTCTCATTTTTATAAGACATTGAACCGAAACATGCAGTGTTGTTTAGAAATATTTTTTTAATAAATAAGGAATTTTAAGAAAACATTCTAAGTTAGTGGTCCACATTAGGATGAGGACCATCCAATGATTAAATCAATTGAAAACTTTTATTTAGTTCAAGGTATTTTGGAGAACATCAAAAATTTAAAATTTTTAGAGGATTCACACAAAAATACCAGCATAGGGCACAATAGTGTAAATTATAAATCAATGAAACATTAAGGGAATAGAAATAGATGATATATCTCATACTTAGGATAATATAATAATCCATTTTTGATCATTGATATTATCTGAATTGAGAAAAAATGGAAGGTTTAACAAAATCCTTGAAAATAGGGAAAATTAGTTCACACCATGATAGTTCCAAATCTGGTATGATAAAAAAAAGGAAGGGAGAAAAATGAGTAGAAAGTACCAAGATTATCCCATTTTATCATATGGTGTTTGAATCATAAATTGAATATAGGATATCTATAAAAACCTAGAATAGGTGTGGGGGCACTTCTGAGTAGGTTCCCTCTTGTGCATAAATAAATGAGGGGTCAAGACCTTATACCACCTTTTTAAAAATTGGTTTCCCACATATTACCTGATGTGTAATTGTTACAAATCATATAACAGTTTCATGACATGTAACAGACAAACATCATGAATTCCTTAGGGAAATCCCCCACTGATATTTCAGATTGTGAATACAATACACTATACCCGATGAAACCGTTACAGGCCATGTAAGCATTTTACGTGATGTGTAAAAAGCTCCATAGGTATTTTCAATATCCATTCCATATGTTCATCCTATTATATTTTCCAAAACCCCATGGACCTCCTCAAAAACATATACCATGTCCAAAGACACTATTTTTTTATTTCTAAAACCCTATGAACCTCATTCTAGTTCCCAAATTTCAAAATAGCCCACCCTTAAAGGGAATTTTTAAATTATTTTGTAAAATTCAACCCATTATAAAACATGGGACATTACAAAAGTGTATTCACCTATATGTATATATCATTTATTTATAAGGAAATCCCATGTATGTAGCCCACACTTTGTTATTCATGGAATTGAACGTGTTGAAAGTTTGTATTATGTCATATGATCTATGTGGCATACAATTTATCGTATATGATATGAATGTGATGTATGGGACCATAAATATGTAGCCCTAAAATTAATAAGGCAATGTTTTTTATCTTGTCATATACAATGTTTAGTACAAGAGTAGGCAGTCTAATTACACTATGTTATTATTTATTTCTTGTTAGCATTGACTTATGATTTTGATGTAATGATTTATGTTATTCTCATATTCCCATGATGCCTTGATGTTATCATATTATATAAATATTTGACAATAATGATTATAATTATCACCTTTTTATGTCACCATGTTATGTATATTGATACATGTTTTCTACTTTACTTCAATTTATGAATTTATTTTTATCATGTTGAGTAATGTAGTCGCTCTGTTTCTTATGTAAATACCTAGGTAATATCATGTAGTATTAAAAGATCAATATAATTTATGGTCATGCAATAAAATTTTTAAATAATGTTTTCATATCCATGTTTCATGTTATTGTGATATGTATCTAATTGATTAAATACACTAGGCCTCTTGATCTATTTGGATTCTATTATATTTATACTTATGTAAAAATTCAAAAAATAATGTGTATAAATTATATGGATTGAAATATTTGGTATAAAAAAGGTATGGTTATATTTTGTGATTTGAATTATAAAATATTAGGCAATTCATTAGCGATAAGACCAAAAAAAAAGTAAAACATGCCAAATATTTTGTAAATTATACATTGTGTTTTTTTTCAATCAAAACATCATTGTCTATATTCTATAATCGGATTTCACTCTTGTTTAATTGTATATAGGGGTACTAAACCTGAAAATGGTGCATTGGGTATTAACACTATCATCACATTGTGAATGAAAATGTGGTCTAGCTATACACAAGGTTTCACACTCCTTAGGGATATGCATTGATGGATTCACAATCTCTTTATGTAATATTATGAACGGAACAAAAAGTCTAATTGAATTTTAGTTTATGAAATACCCCATAGATAATTTATATTGTAACAAAGAAATTCATATGTTAAGGAATATATTTCACCTAAAATTTATCCCTTAATGATCATATTTTCCATTTTATGTATTTAAAATTTTTAAAATTCTCATTCCTAATTTTCCCTTTATTTTAGACAATAGATAGAAATTGGAAAAACCTATTAAATGAACACTGTGATTGGAAATGTGATGATTTTCTAAATGAGAGGTCCAACCCCATGTAATTAGGATTAGTTAAATTTATAATAATCTTCACACAATTAAATAAATTTTGGTATAGAAACTCGAATCAATGGTAAAAACCAACCCCCCCCCCCCCCAAGAGAAGGAATGTTTTAATTGGGACCAGTATGATACAAATGAAACAATATTTTAATGGATATTCTAATTCCACAATTACCAAAAAAATGTCAAATCCATTAAAAATTTATTCTACGTACTTTAGTACTATGCCAAATAGAAGGTTAAGCTTGTTGTATATTACATGGAGGGAGAAGCTAATCAATGGTGAACATTGATCAAGATTATGAATCCCAAATACTAAATAAATGAAATATAGTGGGTATAATTCAATAAAATATTTTCAGGTAAATATTTTCCGGACACTCTCAAACTTATAATGGATAGGGAGTTCCGTAGCCTTAGGAAAATGGTTTAATAATGCATCGGTTCATATAATTCAAACATAAAAAGACTTGAACAATATGACTTTGGATTTTTTTTATTAACCCTAAAAGTAAAATTTACCAATTATTTAGTAGGATAACGTTGACCCTAAAAATGATTTACTGATTCAATACATTGAGAGGTACAAATAAATTTTCTATTTTTCCATCAATGTCAAATTAGAGATCGATTAATCTCAAGGGTCTCATGGGTCTAGAGATAGGAATTGAAGAATAAAGTTTCATTATGGAGAAGCAATGGAGAAATATCATATGTTAATAAACTAAAATATCCCAATTTTCAAACATGTATGTATAAGAATCATTGAAATTTATATAATAGGATATTGAAATGATTTATAGGTTAAAAAATAAGAAACTAATCTAGAAAATATCAATGGGAGGGACCCACCAATGGGATGGAAGAAAGGAATGATCAAGTTAACCCTCAGCCTACTAACTAATTATTCAACTACAAGGAATAATAACACTATATTAACCAATTCACTAAGACAAGTGTTTCCAATGATAATTTTTTACAACAAAATCTATGGCCCAGTGAACAAGGTAGAGTTTTTGTCATCACAACTGATAAAGTGGATCTAGATAAAAAGTTATAATAGGTATACTTCTTATTCATTCTAGGATAGTGCATATACTATTTGATTGAGGTTATATTCATTATTTAATTACACACAATTTTAGTACAATAATTAAAATATCACCTCAAATTCTGAATGTTGTGTTATTTATGAAAATGAAAAATAGATAAATTATTTCATCCAAGGTATATAATATCTCTAATATCATCATTTATGGGTTGAACTTTCTGTAGAACCATATCACACTCTCTTTAATATAATTTTATTTAATTTAGGGTATGGATTGGATTTACTTGTATAATGCTATCATAAATTTATGAGAGAATGAAATCACCCTATTTATATCATATTTCCATTTGATTCTATATGTGTGTAATGAGAATGATGGATCTACTTTAGGATCATCATCTCAAGAATGGATGTTATTGATTTATGGGAAATTGTTTCTATATAAAATGATTGAGACTAAGGAAAACACCATCCTTGGTGACATGCCCGTTATATTGGAATATGTCGATGAGTTCTCTTAAACATTAATGGTCCTCTTTCTAGATGAGTGGTTGAGTTTTTGATGGAACTTATTCTATGATATTTTTCAATATCAAATACTTTGTACATAATGGCCATGGTTAAACATAAAGAGTTGAATAAGAAAATCTAAGAAAATATAGATAAAGGGTTTAAATGATGAAATTATTCACAATGTCATGTGGTTGTACTTTTTTTCAAGAATAAGGATGGATCGATGAACCTTTAAAATGATTATCATTAGATCAATAATATAATGATAATGAAAAAATAACCCATTTTATAGAGTGATGAAATATTCGATAAGTTATGTAGATTGGATTACTTCCCTATGGGGGATCATTTCCCAATATATAATCAAGTAATGTTTAAGTAGGTCCACCAAAGATAGAATTACGTCCATGGTATGTGCACTATGAGTGAAATGTTTTTCCATTTAATATCACTAATTCTCCAGTTGTCTTCACAGACACAATAAATAGTTTCGTTAGTGATTACCTGGAAAATTTTGTGGTAATATTTATAGATTATATTCTTATATACTCAAAAATAAATGATGATCCTGAGGGTATTTTTAATTATATATTGAATACATTGTCAATAAAATATCAATATACAATGTATATAAAATGTGAGTCTTTTATAGAGAATGCAACATTATTTGGAAATGTTGTCACTATTAAATAAATCATTATTGATCCTTCAAAGATATATGCAATTAAAGGATGGACCAAAACAACATTTTTTATGAATATTTGTGGTTTACTTGGATTATAAAGATATTTTCTTCAATTTTTGGGAAACATATATTGATTTTAAAGAGCATTAATCAAGCTAAAATGTAAGAGGGTGATTTTTTTCATTGCCAGTGAATGAAAAAGTGATTTAAATAGTCAAATAACAGAGTAATCACTACACCTTTTCTCACCTTTCCCGCAAGTGGGTAATGATTTTTTATAGTAATACGTCTAAATATGAGTTGGGTTGTATACTCAAGATTTATAAAAAAGTGATAACCTAAGACTATCACCACCATAAATATCCAGGATTATAACTACCCAATCCCGAATCTATAATCACATGTAGTGATATTTGCATTGAAAATTTATTGAAATTATATCTCTAAGGAGATGTTTAACATATATACAATATATAAAAGACTCATTTATATATTCACACTATAGTATCTCAGTATGAACTAAAAAATGTATTTATATTTGAAGATTTGTTATGTAATTTAAATACATTACCATCCTTTTAATCCTAAAAAAGTTAAATGTGATCTGATTAGAAAGGATCTTGCCACCTGATCTATAATGATGATTCAAAGTGATCTATTCATTTAAGACATGAAAATGATTAACATGAGAATTATAAAGCCACCAACATACTATGTTTCCCATATAAAATCTCAACCATCTATTATTGATAGAATCAAGTACTCTAAAAAATATTATAATTATTTATAGATAAATGTATAAAAAAATTAGATTTTAAATTTTCTATTGATGGAGTTATAATGTTTTGTGGCTAGATATGTGTCCCTTAAAAACCATAAATGTAGTAATAAATTTAGGATGATTTATATAGATCAACATTTTATATTTATCCGAGAAGGTATATTATGCATATTAATCTAAGGTAAAAAATATGTGGTGACATTTCATGAAGAGAGAGATTACTAAATTTTTATCTTGATGCCCAGCGTAATAACAAGTCAAGATTGAAAGGAGGAAGTAAAAGTGTATTATGAATCCTTTTATAATTCTAGTAAGGAAATAGAAAAACATAATCATACACTTCATCATAGGACTCCGTATTACATCTTTAAATAATGTTATTTGGGTGCTAGTTGATCACCTTACAGTGACAGTGTATATAGTTTCTATCAGAGGGTATTTATCCATTTAGTAACTCACGATGATATAAATAATATAATTGTTAATACAAAATATAGTTCCACTCTCTATTATATATAATCATGATCTGAGTTTAACCTCATGATTATGGAGAGTCCTTTAACAAGCATTTAATTCCAACCTAATTATTAGCACTATATATCTCTCTCAGACATATTCCTAGTAAAATGTAAACATTAAAACTATATATTATATTCCTAAATCATTTTCAAGGGATTTCCATGAATATTATGTTCAAAACTTACACCTAGTGGAGTTCTCATATAAAAATAATTTCCATTATAGCATTCAAATGGGACCTTATAATTAATTATATGGGAACGTGTTTCAAACTCAAACATACTAGGATGAGGATGGAGAGTGGATATTGATAGGCCTTGATCTTTTCCTTAGTATGATAGATAATATTAAAACAAGACATTATCATATAAAATAGACAAAAATAAATATAATAGATACACATAAAATTGTTGAGGTAATCTAGAGTTTGAGTTCGGGGATAAAGTGTTTCTTTATATATCACTATGGATGCAAGTCAGCTGAATTGCAAAAATTGGAATTATTTTTTCTATACACATTGTACCTTTTGATATTGTTGATTGAATTTGAGATGTGGCCATTGAATAAAATTCCCACCTCACGTATCTCCAATATATGTTTTGTTCCTTCTATCCCTCTTAAAGACATACATACTCTACCCCCCACATTTACTAAATCCAATGGTGGTACCTCTAGAGAATGATCTTTCATATAAGGTATTTTTTATAAAGAAATTATATAATATAGATAAAGTTCCATGAAATAATAAAACTCACATGAACAATGTACTATGGTGGAAAAAAATTTGGGGAGGAAAAAAGGAGACCATAAGAGGACATGAAAGAGAAGTGCCCTTATCTATTTTAGTGTACAAAATGAAATTTCATTGGTGAAATTTATAAAGTTATAATATTATAATAAACCAAAAATTTATAAATGAAATTCCCATTTTAATGAATAAATGACTTACTAATAAGTTTAGTTATAGAAAAAATAGTCCCTATATTTCGTTTTCATATAACATAATATTATAACTTTTCATTTAGTCTTAAAAGATTATTAAGATTAATAAATATCGCTAATATAATCAAACTATAGTTACCCTTACTTGTAGTGTATGGTGAGGTTTATGATAAATTCTAATTGAATCATATGGAAGAAGTGCCAACCTAGACCAATAGGATCACTCCCTATAAAGAATATTTATTAGAGCTCACATGGGAGATGGAATCACTGGGCCTTTCCCTTTACAAATCCTGAGATAAGATTAAATTATTAAAACTCGAGTGTAACTATTTATAGGAAAACATGAAGCCTATTGAGATCATTACATAAACAATGTTCTTTTAACCACCCAAATAATGTTCCACCATCGCACTCCTTGACCATATGGGGTACACTAGAATAATAAGGGATTATGTATCAAGACCATAATAGTTTTAATATTTATATTTTAATTTAAATAAAATAATGATTTTATTTATAACTTTTTTATAATTATTTTAAATATATATATATATATATATATAATTATATAATCAGTTTGATAAAAAATTGATATGAAGAAATAGAAATTTTATTTTTTATGTAGTATATAGTTTCAATTAAAACATTCCATCTGAAAATTGAATAATTTTTTTATATAAATTTCATTTACATGAAATGTTATAATTAAAACATATTTAGGTAAATATTAATGATAATATTACATATTTATATCTAATCCAGTAAAAAATATTTTGAATTAAAAGTTTAAATTATAATAATTAGAAAAATATTTTGATAAAATAAATATATCTTTTAAAATCATCACATTAAAATTATACACTGGGAATTTTTTCTATTTTTTTGATATAGTTAATTGTTTGGGAAATAATTAAATATGATAAAAATATGCCATTTCAAATATGACTTCATAATATCCTAAAAAAGGAATAATAAATTATATAAAATGCATCTACAACAAAAAATATGTTTCCATTTAAAATGATATGTTCTTGAAGTTATTTTATTATTTATAAAATCATTTAATGAATCTTTCAAAACATATAATATATATTAAGGTTTTAAAATCAATTCTATATAAACAAGAATAACATATACATCATGGAAGGTATTATATTAAATATTTTTGATCTTTTCATGTTAAAATATTTTATTTAACTCCTCTATAGAAATAAATAAGGGATGATTTGGGGTATTGATTAATTTATCACATAGAGTCCAAACCCAAAATTTAAAAATTCATAACAAAATCCATTATTTATTCAAAACATACCTACCCACCCTCCCATTCCACTTAACTAAAACAATTTGAGAATAAATTTCCACTCCCTATACCTCTCTAAATACGTTCCATGGTTTTTTTAATCTCTTAAGGAGCTCCTCCAAAGCTTTTAGTATCAACCTATGAAGGTAATAGATTCTCTCCTATTCTTTTTTGTTTTTTTTCACATTCATTATAATAATCCATTTTATTATAATTTTCATGGTTTAATGTGTTTTAAATATTAATTTACCATCCTTATTATTCTTAATTAATGATATAACACCTTAAAATCTCATTAAACCCTTTTAAGAACCTTTACATTCATCCGTTAAGCTTCTAAAAGTATCCCATAATTTTTATGCCAAAATTTTCTGTTGTGACTACCCATACGCATTTCCACTCAAGGGTATTCACATATATATAACTATACTTAATTTTATGGGTAATTCCTTGTATATAACTGTAATGACCCATACTTTTATTAATGAAAATTCCTTTTGATCTAATTAAATGTATTATTTTGTAAGATGGTTATATAATGTATCCACTTCCTTGGTTTATGGTTTTTTTATTTAAAAATATATTTAAATTTTTTTACCATTACTAATATAGCCATTAAGTAGTGATCACATGATTAGTATAAATATAGGGATTTAACAAATCCAATTTACTCAGGAAAAGTAAGTGATGGCCTCAACTAGTAGACTTTCCCTGTACAAAGCCAATTTTTTGGAGCTCGGAAAGGAGGTTGTGTCATTGGTATTTTCTCTTGACCAAGCCCAAGATGAGCTTCAACATTTTATGCTTGAACATAACTGCCTACGGTAGAAGTGGAAGTTCATAGATATTACCACCCGAGCAATGTTATCCAAGACACTCAAAGAGTATATCATCATCGCACACCTTACCCTTCGGTCATATTCTAGTGTTATAAGGGGTTATATAGAAAGACCATAGCAATATGATTATTTTCATTATTTTTGTATATAATAATAAATATAAATTCATTTTATTATTATTGTTACTTTGTAAATAGTTTTTAAAGGGAAAATATTATTTTTAGTTAATATTCAACTAAGAAATTTATTTCGATAAATTAAGGGATTTTTGAATTAAATTTTATTTTAATAAATTATTATTATTATTGAATTAATTTTTATTATGTATAAATAATTGTTCAATTTTTATGAATATAATTGTAATTTTTATTATGGTTTGAAAGCTGTTTTTGTCAAAACCTATGAAATTTCAATAAATGTCAGATTTTATTTCAAAAGTGAAAATTAACCTATTTAGAAAATTATTTGTATTAAATTAATATTATTTTTGGAATCAGGAAATTGAAATTATCCAAAGGTAAATTTTTCATAATTTTCTGAGACTGTCTAATTTTTGTGTAAAAATTAAATACCATTTAAATATATAATGTGTTCTATGACATCATAATAACCCAATAGTGATGTAATAAAATAATATAAACATTATTTTTGGCCAATATATCATTTAAAATTAAAATATTGTGATTTTAGGTTTTTTTTTATTTTTACAATCCATAGTGGACCCTCTAAGACTTATAAAACATTTTAGCTTTTTAAATTGATTTTATTGAGAGTGTGACTCACCTCCACATAAGCAACCATATTATTTTAAGATTTTCAGCCATTAGACTTATACAAATATTCACCTCCCATTTTGAAAAAATCATGGGCAAAAATTATGGGCTGGTTTGTGGTTTTTTTATTAGTTTAATGTGTTGTGTACGAAACCTGAATAATAAAGATTTCCCTCTCTTTTCCTATATAAACCATGCCAAGATATTACATCCTTTTCACTAAAAGCACCGATAATTCATCCAACCTCTGACCTCCTCTCTCTATAATCTTCCCAAGGTTCCACATTCTCCCAAAAAGCCTCTCTCATGCCTCTCCTAATCCTTTGGGATCACACTTCCATGGAAAGGATTTCTTCCTTACCCATTTTTGTCCAAATTTCATTATGTTGTTATTCCCTTTAATTTCCAATTAAAGATATTAGGGTATGATTTCTCACCTCCCCCATATTTTCCTATTAATTTTTGAATGATTAGAGACCCCTTTTCTCTCTTATTAATGCCTCTCATTGACCCCCATTACCATGCTGAAATTCTGTAAGGAATTTCCCTCTCCTCATTTACATTCATGAAATTATTTTATATTATGAATCTAAATTCAATTCCATGTCTTGGTATATTATTTAACACGGTTACATTACTTTCTATTTAATGTGTAAATTATGATATACCCCTTTAACTCTCATCATCCCATTTTACGAATTTCAATTTGACGTTGTTGTACTGTAGAAATTACACCAAACTTTCCATGCCGAAATCATTTTGTGGTGAATACCACACCAACTCCTCTATCAAGTATATTCCCAATTATGAAAATTTAATTTTTTATTTAGGTCTTACAATTATGTATTCCACATCTCTTATTCGTGTAATGAATTATGATGTAAATTAATCCATGTTGTATGATCTATGTGGTGTACTTATGCATGAATTGAAATAGATATGAAGGGTGCACCCAAATATCCCTCCAATGCATTGGGTAAAGTATTGTATCATGATATGTCATGTGAAATTGGTTTTTATTCATTATAATTCAAGTGGAACGAGGTTTTACACATGCTTCATTTAAAACGAGGGTTTACTCATGCTCCGTGTGCAATGAGCCTTGGCTCAAGATAATTCCATGTTAAGTGTTGTTGCCACATCTCCAGGTTATGATTATCTTACTTTATCATGCCTCTATGTTCATGTGTCTATTTTTCTCCATTGATATTCCTATTGTCTAACATGTATTATATTCTTCATTTTATTCCATGTTTATTCCCTTACTGTGCTTTATAGCTCACACCCTTCATATGTATATCCTTGGGTTATCCAATGCATTTTTTAGTACAAAGGAATGTTGTGGTACTATAAAGGAATCTTTCAATAAATATGTTTTATTTCATGTTATAAGTTGTTATTTAATGATTATAATCCCCAATCACACTACACCTCCTTATATTCTATTTTGTATCAAGTGAATATTTTATGTAATAAATCATGTTTAAGTGTGTAACAAAAAGCAGGTTTGTAATAATAACCCACACTTCTTAGTCAAGGAATTAAAGTTTATAAATGATGTTTGTATGTTGTGTAATCTCTGTGGATCATAAATGAATCTACATGATATGTATGTGATGGTTGATCTCATAATTATTTATCCCACTAATTTATCATGTAATGTTCTTTATCTCAAGAGATACCATGTAAGGTGGATTGGTTATTCTCTTAATAACACTATGTTATGATATCTTATTGGTTAGCATTGAGTTTTTCTTATGATGTCGTGTTTTATTTTGTTTCCACATTCTTATAATACGTTGATGATTACATATTAATTAATTATTTGATCTTCATGATTATAATTCTCTCTTTTTTCCATTTCCATGTTTTTTAACTTGAATCTCATGTACTTGTTTACACCATGTTATGATTGGATAACTACCTTACTAGGATTTATATCTCACCCATTTATTATCTACATCCCTCGGTTATCCCATGCATTATTATAAGATTAATTGAATTTAAGGTAATTTTATAAAGATTTTAAAAATGTCCTTTTATCCCTATTGCTAGTTATTTTGAAAAATATTTTATTAAGAAAATAAATTTTTCTCAATGTTATTTTAGCATTTCATTTTTTATATTTATATTATAATTCTTGAAAAAATGTGCATAACAGACATGGTATTTCATATTTTTTTTTACTTCATCTTAATGTTATTTTGTGTCTCATTAAACATATTTACTTATTTATAAATAAGTGATGTGTCTAATATTATTAATATATTTGGTTTATCGTATCTTTTTAATAATATGATATAACAAAAATTATCATATTTTATTAACTTAAATAAATAATGATTTATGTTCTAAATTTTAGTCAAAATATGAATGCTTAGATGATTTTATCTTATATAAAAGTGATTATAATGGAATTTCCCCACATTAAAGTAATTTATTGTGGTCTAAAGGATGTGTTTTATTTAGATTAAATGATTTGATGAGTTCATACAATTATATGAATAATGGGTCTTATCTTTCCAAATTTTAATGCTCTTTGTGATATGATGAATAATATGTTTTTACATTAAACTGACATACGGTTGCTTTTATTTCAAAAGATGAGATTGTTTGATTTGTTTATGTTATTATATTACTTGTTTTATTCAATATTTGGAAAATTCATTTGATCTTAGTTCTTAGGGAGTATCATATATATAAATATATTCCATTTTTTAGTCCAAGATTTCAAATTCTAATTAGGTACCCCGAATCATGCATATATTAGGTGTGTCAAGTGACTGGGTAGGATTACATTTCTACTAGCATAGTTTTTACATTAAAACAAACTATCAATTTAATCACATGATATTATATCCAATTATTGTAGATTATTATATCCCGGTTTTAGGTTGTGTGATACTTTCCACTCCCCTTTACCCTATTATAAAAGAGATAATTTCCTAAATGTTTTTTATGAAAATAGTTTTGGCAATGATACTTCTTTTATGATAATGATTTTAATATAAAATAAATTTTCTCATTAATATCATTTAAAATATGTCAATTTTATATTTCAATTGAGTGGATAAAATCTTTGGATATATCCTTTTCTGTTATATAGTTACTCACTACATGTACACAAATTGTATAAAAATGATATAACAATATTTTGTGTTAAAGGTATAGGAAACTCTTATATTAATATAGGTTTAACATATGTTCTCTAATGAAACTATATTTGATGGGGTATATAGATGTGGGTCATTTGTAACATGCATACATTTTGTTCTTTTTTTGTTTATTTTGAGTCATCATGTATGTAAAATATATATATAACCCTTTTCAAGATTTATTCTTTTTTCTTGTATGTATATATTTTTTCATATTATTCAAGGGTGAAATGGTGTGTATTGATGATATTTTTTTATTTTCTATACATATAGGTAATGAAATGTTTTATATGATATTTTAGAAAATATATATTTTTCTATATGAATTGTTAGGTTTAATTTGTTACCATATTTTTCTACATCCTTGAGTAAAATACATTTTTAATTTTTTATGTTTTTCATAGAGTGAAGTAATTCCCATATTTTTCATAGATACCCAAGGAAATTGGTGCTTTATTGAGAAATTGGGATTGTGTTTTAAGCAATGTGGTGTATGATTTTTATTATTGATGATGGGTATCTTGACATATCTATTAAATTACCACCTACATTACTTTATAGTTGGTTTCATAGAAGGAATTTTTTAAAAGAAATATTCTTATTCACTATGGGGATATATCATTCTTCAAAATGAGATATTAATATTGTAAATAATAAAGAATAATAAAAATGAATGATGATTGACATACATGGTGATAGTAATAATTATCAATTTAAAAAGATAAATGTTAATAAAAGAAGTAATTTTAATTTCTATTACAGGAAGTAAACATTCAATTTCATTATTCCAATATAATTTCAACTAGTAATTGTTTTTGTTTTTTGAAACACAAAGTGGTGTCTAAAAGTTATCCTAGTGGATATTAATGTTTCAAAGTAGATATTTAATATCAAATAAAATATTCGATGAAATTAGTATATGTATAGTGAATAGTTAAAAATATTAAAGAAACCATTCATTGGTAAAACAGATGTGGGAAAATATAGTAATTTCATTTACAAAAAATATGATTTTAATCCCATAATAATTATTATATCTTGTAATATGGTATTTATATAATTATCACATTTTTATTATATAGTGATATTTTTTCTTAAGAAAATATTTTCTGAGATATAATCATTTTTCATTTAATATCAATGTGATCATGACATTTTTTGTGTTTGATTAATGATTCAAATTAAGAAAATTATAATCAGAATAATGAGTAATAAAACTACACCATTCGATCTGATAAAAAATGTCAGGGTTTATCTGAGAATAAAACCACTGTAAAATTATTCCATGAAAATTTGTATAATTCCAAAAAGGATTTGGTGATGAATAGTTTTGAATATACTAGACATCATTATTAATAAAAATTTATACTGGTTTACCTAATCAAATCATGGTATAAAGGAAAATTATCATAGTTTTAGGGAGTGATTTAAAAAAATTTCTTAGTGTAGTTTCTTTCTCTCAAACATTTAAATTGTATTCTAGTGTTGTTTTGTATAGAAGAAAGCTGATCGGGAACCCCTTTGGAGGTGCATTCCATTTTCCTGATGGATGATCGTGTGGGGTTTAATTTATTAAGAAATCATTAATATAGTTTCACCATTTTCATCCATAATGTAAACTCCCAATGGTTCCCTCATCTATAACTTGGTATATACCTTCATTCCAAAGGCAGCTCTTCAATTGGTGTTTCATACCCAATGATGCCTTGGGACGCACATTTTTTGAGAGGATGGGAGGTTGGGATCATCACACCCTTATGGGGGGAGATTCTTCCTACTTAGGGACTCTCTTATATATTTAAGATATGTTCTATAATCTCTTCCCAATCCTAATACAAGGTAGGTTACCACAATAAAATGACTACAGGTAAAGTCTATTTTACATTAAAATGAGAAAGGGGGTCTCATTATTAAATCCATCAATATATATCTGATTTTGTTCATCTGTTTCGTAGTAATGAACAAATTTCTATTTTTTTAAGTTCTATTACCATATTATTCTTAATTTTTTACCATGAAGGGAGGTAGTTACTATTCTGATTAGTGGATTGATCCATTATGAGGTGTCATATGTATCCTGTTTATTATAGGAATCAAAATCAATATAGAAAATAAATCTTGTGTAGTTTAACGTCATGAAGAAAATAAACATGTGTTGGCACATAGACACTAGATATTTGAGATTGTGTCTTTAGTATTTGTCCTATATATCTAAGCTATATCACGAATCAGAGTAAACATAGTTCGATTAGGCCCTTGGGACTGGCCCCAAGGAAGATTCCCTTATATGAAGGTTTTTATATCAGGCCACACACTGAGGCTTACATAATGAGATTTTCCTAGATAGTGGAGATTTATGATCCACCCATGGGAATGATTGGGTCTTAATGGTTGAAATTTTAGAGACATTATAGCACATACACTGTGGTGGATTCCCATTTGAGTTTGAGCTTTGGAAATTGGAAGTCGTCATACATATCCTAGTTATGGAAGGAATCAGAGTCCTCATAGTTCAATTGATTTCATAGTCTGCTGAGGTATGAGGTAGGATAAGCAAACCATGTGAACTATTGGGTCCCAATGGTTGAAATTTCAGAGGCTTGGAGGGTCTTACACTAAGATGGATTCCCATTTGAGTTTGTGTTCAGGCCTTATGAAGGTGATATATGTGTCTTGGTTATGATAAGAATCATATTCATTATCATTAAATCACACCCTTATGAATGGACCCCAGGTAGATTCTATTATATGGGGGATATTTATATCGTTCCACTTATTAGGGATTACATACTGAGATTTACCTTGCTAGTTGGGATTCATGATGCCATTGATGTGTTTGTTTCATCTCGCTAATCTCATATTAGATATTATTGGTGGGGAAAACAAGGGATAGAATGTGATTTGACACATTCTATACAGATGTTAGGATTATGTCCTGGCACAACCCATGGTTTGTATAATATGGATATCGAGCCTTATGAAATCATCCTATGTATCTTGGTTATGGTAGAAATCAGAGTCATCGTAGTTCATTTTATTTCTATGTCAACTAGGAGATGAGGTGGTATGATCATTCCATGTTTATTATTTTGTCTCTATGGTTAAAATATTGGAGACACGGTGGGACTTAAATTATGTTCGAAACACTTTTCAGTTTGGGCGTGGGCCTTAGGATGTCCTCTTACGTATCCTGGTTATGGAAGGATTTATATTCCTTGTAGATAAATTAATTTATTAGTCCGCTGGGGGTGAGGTATGGTGATCATCCCATGTTAATGATTAGATATTGATGGTTGAAATGTCAGATACATAGAAATACTTACACTAAGGTGGATTCTAATTTTATTTTAAGCATGGGCCTTATTAAGGGTCTACATATCCTAGTTATGTTAGGAATTAGTTTCCTCATATTTCAATTGGTCAGGTCCTACAAACTGATGTTTCCCTTATAATTTAGCCTTAAACACAGCGGGTGTTTAAATTTTTCAAGCCCTATAATACCCTTAATCTAACACAAGCTTGAATGATATTATCATTACAACCCCCTTATCCCACATGATCTATGCTTGATTTGAAAAACAAGGGATGGAAAATGATCATTCTCATTGCCTATGTTTGAGGGACATATATACTAGGATATCCCTCTGGATGATTAATATAGAGATCAAGAATTGGAGAGGCGTCCTATGTATGATGGTTATAGAAGGAATCAGAGTCATATTAGTACCCTTGATTGGTCCTTAATCTTTAAGGTTTCCTATATATTTAGGGAATATAATGTTATACTACTGGATGGGGCTTACAAACTGATGTTACACTTATAATTAAGGCATAAACACAGAGTGTGGAAAATATTTTGAAGCCTAGGGATGCCAATTAGACATGGCCATCTTGTATAACTGGTATGATTGACGGCCTGCTTGAGGATGAATGGACATGTCTTGTTATATTTCAAACATGTCCAAATATAATATCATGATTCGGTTGACATGTCTGAGAGACATTTTATATTAAGGATGGAATTTTTTATGGTCATCACATGATCAAGGGAAACATTTCTGGAGGAAATTGATATAACTTGATGGATGATCTTGGAATTCATCATATGATCTTGAATGACATGCCTATAGGTCATCGCCTAATCTGGATTACATGACCTAGTGTCATCAAGAGACATAGTTGGATGATTCTGGAAGCCATCGCATGAACCTGGATGACATACCTAGAGGGTGTTGCATGATCCGGATGAAATGTCTTATTTTCATATTAAAATATGGATAATACACTTTTAGATAGTTGTGAGAGTCAATGGGACATGTTTAGACAGTGATTCATGGTCCAAGATGACATGTATGGCTCACATTACGATATTTGGATTGAATTGTTAGAGGGAATCATGAGAGTCAGTAGACATTCCTAGTTGCTATCATGAGACTTGGATAACATGTGATGGTGTCGTAATATTATTCAGTCAATATGTCTGAAGGACACTACAAGGTTTGTACAGTAATCCAGAGGGTTTATTGAGACTTTGGTGGCATTCCTAAAGGGTTCCATGCCACTTGATTTGACATTTCCTGAGGAATTAAAATGATTTAAATAGTATACCAAATAAGTTTTCCAAGATCTGGGCGACATGTCTTCTTGTTTTCTCTTATATGGGATGGTTCACTCAAAGCGAAAGAGGATCTTCATATATGTTTTTCACACAATTCAACAATTTTTAGTCTTTGTTTCAACCTCTTATTACAAATTCCTTATATTAATTTAGTTTTAATCTATTTTTAAGTCTAAAATTATTTTGTATATAT
Organism: Viscum album; assembly: GCA_963277665.1. Classification (NCBI taxonomy): domain Eukaryota; kingdom Viridiplantae; phylum Streptophyta; class Magnoliopsida; order Santalales; family Viscaceae; genus Viscum; species Viscum album. The sequence goes on along the minus strand of OY728138.1, from coordinate 129,859,615 downwards.
TTGTTATGTCATTTTTTTGTCCTTATAGAAGTCATTAATGTGATATACATACGGTCACATGAGGTGCTCTATGAATGACATGTGATTTCTCAAGTTTTCCCTCTAATCATATAATATGGGAAGCGTTTCAAATTGTAAGGTCAAACCCTCTAAGAAATATACTCTGATTCTTGGGCTTAGAAGAGTCATATCTCTATGGTTATTTCTAACATTTTTTATATTGGTGTGGGGGTTTATAGGCCACTCCACCCCAGTTGTTTGAAGCTTTATGCATTGTGTATTATGAGAATTTAGGCTAAAGTTGGTGGAGGTATTCGGTGTAACACGCTCTACAAATTCTCACCATAAATAATACTTGGTGCTTTGCATGATTTAGAGAAACCAAAAAATAATCCCAGCAACACCTCCTTTGTTGGATTATTTCAAATTAATGGAGACTTATTGAATCATACAGATAAGACATGGTACTCTCGTATTGTCTGACACACACATACAAGTTATTTTGTGAGATCAGGATATCCAATAGAAGGCCTTCTCATTATGTTAGGAGACCTTTCTAGAACCTTTCACAAGAAAAGGATGTATTTTTAGAGAGTCCTCATGAAATTGGAATAAATTTTCAAGAAGTCTTGCGAGACTATCCTAGGGACATCCAAGGCGTGTCCTATGAGTTTTATGATGATAATAGTCTCATATTTTTTCCTATTCTATTTTCATTGTTAATTTTTAGATGGTTGGAAGTATCATGAGGTTTCATGAGTTTTTTAAATAAAATAACTCTACTTATTAGTGACGTGTTACATGGAAAAAAGGTGTTTTGTGGAGACAAGTGGGAATTTCATGGAAAATTCCATCTATTAGTCCTTATAGAGCCAAATGGGGTCATCAGGTCACTAGGACATTTCTGATTCCCTTCATTTGGTGAGGACTATATTCATGTGAACTTTTGCGAGATGTGGCCTAAATTTCGCTTGGTGATTTCATTGTCTTATAGATCGCTAAGGGTGCATCATGTGATGTTTAAAACTGCAATAGTCTCTTGCATGCTTCAATTTTTGTTTCCTACATATGTTTTACAAAGGACTAGGGGTTTAGCGAGTTTTCATTAATGTTTTTAAGGGAAACCATTCTCCCCATCGGTGATGATTCACGTGACCTTTACAACAAAAAGAGACACTAGACTCTTGGATATTTTCCTCTTATATTCAAAGGGTTTTTAGAAGGTTCATGTTGAATTTTTCTTTTGACTATATACATGTCCTGGGGGAGATTATATGGATACCTCCGCACAACTAGTGATCTTCTAGGGTGCCTTTGAAATAGAAGAAGGGATTTTTTTAGGGACCTCGTGGGATATTTTTTTACTGGCTGTTAACTATGTATGATTATATTTATTAACATTTATTAGTCTTGTGATCATGTCACTTTTTGGGTTTTGTTTCCGATGCTTTCGTCGGGGCGCGCGCATCCACCCGTCCGCGGAGGAGGACGCCCTGCACTTGTTGCCCCGCGTTCCCGCTTTAGAAAGGCAGGCGGCATTCGCTCCTTATTCAGTGACGTCTGCTCCTTGATCGAAACAGGATGATGGGATGTCGGTTCTTCCTTCTTTGGATTCCTCCTCAGAACTCGTCACCTAGTCCGGGTCTCCCTCATAGATTTAATACGTTGTTCGCGAATCTCTTCCCAGTGCCATGTTTCCATGGATGCCGGTTAATTACACTGCTTCTGTCGGGACATTCCAAAGGGTCCGGTCATGGCAGAAACCTTTAGTCGGGGGAGTAGTCATGTTGAGGTATCAGTAACGTGTCTGGATGCTGGGGAACCTGGCATTTCTGTCTATTATCCCTGGTCACAGGGCTTCTCGAGGGCGTGGAAGCCTGAGGCATCCCACATCGAGCGCGGGGAATTATATGCCATAGACACATATATGAGGTTTTCCTCAGCTTCCTGTGTTTAACACGGTGTATGCCGCGAGTTTAACGTCCAGCAGAGACGGATCAACCCGATCAGAGCCTTAGCTAGAGTGGATCGGATTGAGGAATTTCCCTTGAAGGGGTGAGAAAGTGGCAAGGGACCATCGCAAGGACGATGGTGAGATTGGTCTTGAGCCTCAAAGAGACATCCTACGTATCCCCGTGGCAGGGAATCAAAGTCCACACAGTTTACAATGATGTTGGCGAGCCGACATGAAGGTGGACCTTGGTCCGATGGGAATCGTCAGCGAACCGACGTGAATGGGGAGGACCAGGAGGGTCCTAGTGGTGGTGGGCTTGAACCTCAGGGAGGATTCCTACGTACCATGCCTTGACATGGATCAAAGTCCTCGTAGTTTAAGTTGGGTGAAATTCGTCAGCGAACTGACGTAAATGATGGACCTTGGTCCGATGAGAAATGGGCTTGAACCTCAGGGAGGCTTCCTACGTACCATGCCTTGACATGGATCAAAGACCTCGTAGTCCGGGGGTGTCATCGGTGAACCGAAGTGAATGTAGACCCGGGGGTCCACTAGTGGTGGGCATGAACCTCGAGAAGGTTTCCTACGTACCATGCCTTGACATGGATCAAAGTCCTCATAGTTCGGAATGGTCGCAACGGATTTCCGTCGGACTGGAATGCAGTTTAACATCATGTTAGACAAGAATGAACCTTGACGTGAATAAATGACGGGCGATGGGTGTTGGCAAACTGACATAAATGAGGGACCTTGGTCCGATGGGATATGGGCTTGAACCTCGGGGAGGCTTCCTACATACCATGCCTTGACATGGATCAAAGTCCTCGTAGTTTGAATTGTGGAATATAGATTAACGTCATGCGAGACGGGGGTATACCGACGTGAATGAGGTTGGAACGACTGGATGGTGGTTTGAACTGCGTAGAGGCTTCCTACGTACCACGCCTTAACATGGATCAAAGTCCTCGTAGTTTGGGTTGGTCACAAAGGCTTGCCATCGGATTGGAATTGCAGTTTGACGTCGTGTTGGACCCAGGTAGAACTCGACGTGAGTTGGATGATGGGTGGGCTTGAACCTCGTGGAGGCTTCCTACGTACCACGCCTTGACATGGATCAAAGACCTCGTAGTTCAAATGGGTGTGAAGTTTAATTTCATGCGGGACTAGGGGCATACAGTTTAACGTCATGCTGGACAAGGGCGAAACTCGACGTGAAGGAGCAACTGAGTAATGTGGCTTGAACCTCATGGAGGTTTCCTACGTACCATGCCTTGATAGGGATCAAAGTCCTCATAGTTTGCTGGAGGTAGGGGGTCAGGGTCGGTTCTCACTCTAATCCCACGTGAGTCATGCTCGGTGTGAGAAATAAGAGGTTACAAGGACCTGATGATCACGTCGCGAAGGGTGCGTCCGTGAGAAGCGAAGAGGGGCTTACGCATTAGGCGGCCCATGGTGATGGGACTTACTCTAGGATGGAAGCCCGGAGTGCGACAAAGCGCGGTGAAAGAGGGACTCGGGACCAATGATGGGGGGTGCCTCGTTCCTTTGCATGCCCTCCACTGACCTTGGTAGTGGGGAAGTACGGAGATGCAGGGGTGCAGCCATCCATTGGGGAACTAGGGTCTCCATTCTCCTGAGAACATACGCCACTCCAATAAAGAGGATATCATCCCTTGTGGATGGGTGATTCCACCCCCGTGGAGACGAGTGGCATAAAAAATGTTCGAGCTGGGGGGACCCTTCGTGAGAGGCACGAGGTCGGGTCACAGTTTAACGTCATGTGTTGAGGACGTGGTGCTTAGCAGTTTTACGTCTTGCAGCTCGGACGAGGTGGGTTCACTTCGCACCCCTAGGACTTACATAACCAGTACCCTCTGGTTCTTGGGGGAGGGAAGGTACTAGTAAGGCCATAGTCAAGGGGGGTTGTGGAGTGAACCATCAAGGGGTCCACGTTAGCGTGGCTATGCGAATAAGAAATATCCTTTAGCGTGCCTATGCGAAGAAGCATTAGGCGAAGCAACGCTATTGTCCATGGGACTTTGAAATCACATCGTGCAAACCTGGAGGGTCGCACGGGAAGAGGAATGGCCAAGCAAAGGAGCGTGCTTCGCGAAGCAGAGTGCCTTGGCCTTAGCATGGGGCGTAGGTGTGAGTGGAGGGTGCTTCGCGAAGTGAAACAGTATTCACAGAGCACTACCTCGCGAAGAAGAGGTTCCTCGCGAAGCAGGGTGCTGCGAAGCAGTGTGCTTCGCGATGTGGAGCGTTCCTTCCTTAGCATAGGGATCAGTAGTACATCTTGGGTGATTCGCGAAGCATAAACGCTCTGCGGCTGCCCGGGTTCCCTTGGAAATCCCCTTCCTTCCCGAATGCCCTTGAGCTTCGCGAAGGGCATCCCTCTCGGAATAGGGGCACAAAACGAGACAAAGCAAACGAGGCTCACGAAGTAGAAGTACCTCGCGGAGCTCATGATTCCCAGGGCAAAGAGTGCTTCGTGATTCGGGAGAGGAGAAGATGAAAGGTCGGATTGTCCGTCTGTGGGACTCAGGGGGAGCCTAGTATTTATAGGGAATGGGCGTCGTGAAATAGAACTTGCATGCCGCCTCAGGTGCTTCGTGGCGCGCTTGCGAACGTCAACATCGTCCGCAAAGAGTTACCGCACCTGGAGCTTCGTGGAGGGCTCGCGAACGTCAAATGCATTCGTGAAGAGTTACTACCTTTGGAGCTTCGTGGTGGGCTCGCGAACATCACCTGTGTTCGCGGAGAGTTAACTTCTCTAGAGCTTCGTGAGACCACGATGCGCGGGGTGCTTCGCGGCGGTGCTTCGCGTCGGTGCTTCGCGAGGCAGCATGCCAGCCTTCTCTTTCGTCCCTTCCTTTCGTGCCATATTTTGGCGCCAACAAATGCCCCCCCTCAGACTTGGAGCCACGGAGGGTGAAGGGTCGATGTCTGAGGGAAAATAGCCAAAATTTTCGGTGGTTCCCGATGCAGCTACGCGAAGGGGGCCCGCGGTGCTGAATGAGGCCACGGATCCGGACGCGCCGCGATGCTCCGCGCGGGTGAGGCGTGCCGCGATGCTCTGGGGTCGTCGCCTATAAATAGGGGGGTCGACCTCTTTTGTCTTCACGCGACTTCCTTGTCTTTTTGTGCTCTCGACTTCACGAAGCTCTGCATACTCCGCGATAGCCCTCCGCGAATCGAGCTTCGCGGTGAACCGCGGGTCTCCGACTCCGCATTCGCGCCAAGCGAACTTCTTCTTGTTGGCCTCGACCGGACTTCACGGCTTGGTTTCGCGACCAACCTTCGCGATCCGTCTTTGCGATCCAGCTTCATGATCCAGCTTCGTGATCCAGTTGATAAAATTCTTTTCTGAGGGCCGGAATCGAAATGGCCCATCAAGAGGCTGTATTGGGGGTGCTTGCAGATGCTGCCCGTCGGGATGAGATGGCCAACTGTCCAGGCCTTGGGGAGATTGTCCGAAGCCATTCGGACCACGCTTCTTTGACAGATCCGCTATCGGAGGGTCAGAAGAATTATCTGCAGTGTAAGAAGCTGCCATTGTACGGCTTCGGGCTGAGGGATGACGTCTTCATCTCTGAGGCGAGTATGGACGATCCAGCATGATGGTTTAGGAGTACACCATGCCAGAACCAATGGTTCAGGTCGGCCGATGGTCACACACAGGAGGACTTCACAACTGTCACCGCTGACTGTCTCTATAACCATGTGAACGATATTGACGAGAGGCCACTGCAACCGGAGACGTCCCTTCCCATCTACCGTACCATGCTGAAGGCGGCTTTGCAGGACTCGAAGAAGGGATGGTCCGATGAGTGGGACCTGCGCCAAGGCGGCAAATTTACTAATGACTAGGCCTAGTTCTACTAGGTATACACCTCATGAGAGAAGTTTGGGGATTAGATGAGGAGAGTGGGGTTGTATGAGGCAGCATGGGCCTCCCAATTCCACATTTACCATCCAAAGAAACTGATTCCGGAATTGCTGAGCAGATGGTCGTCTAGGACCAATACCTTTCACCTGCATCACAGGGAGGTGGGCATCAGCCTATGGGACGTCCACCAGATTTATGGGGTTCCGATCTTGGGGGACATGTATGATGAGTTCCTCCCCATCATCAGCAAGTGGGAGGATACAGAGAAAATGTTGCGACTGGCATTAGCGCTGATGGCGCTCATCCCTGGAGAGGACAAGGAGGCAGTGAGGGATGTCCACTTTAGGAGATGGTTCAAATTCTTCCTGAATTTCCCAGATAATAGAAAGTTCCCTCCAAGGCCTCAAACTTGTCCGAGGGCGGCCCAACGGGGAAAGGGGAAATCGTATTGGCGGGTCTTGGAGGAAAGACAATGGAAGACTTGGGGTTTCAGTGTCAGCACTGAACAACAGCTGATAGTCAGGCTGGAGGCGTTCATCGTGGCTCTCATCTGTGGTTGGATCCTACCGGCGAGGGATACAAGCATGGGGGTGCGGACCAGATCATTTATTATGGCATCCATGTTGGCCATGGGGCAGCGGATCAATCTGGGGATTCCGATGCTCACCAAACTGTACAGAATGATGCGGCACATTATCGAGGGTAAGAAGCTGCCAAGGATATACGAGCCCTTCCACCTCCTGTATGGGTGGATCATAGTTTACATCAGGGGGATTTACGAGTATCCAAACCCCATTTTGCCGCCGGGATCGAACTTCCACCCCTCCATCCTGAATGCGGTCGGGATCTTCTCGTTCAAACTAGCCGTTCCAATGGTGCTGAATCGGGTGTGGAGGGCAGATGAGTTTAATTTCCACCCCTTCCCATTGTCGATGGGGATACTTACTGATGACGGGTGGGGAACGAAAGAACATCGGGTTTACCTCCTGGCCTTTTGAGGTGGAGTTTTGGTGGCACGAGTAGATCGTGAGCCACTCTGCGAACCGTACACCCCACATCGGTTTGCGAGACAGTTCCGGTGCCTCCAGCGGCTGACCCCGCAGGTCTACTGGGAGGTGAGTCACGAGGAGAACCCGTGTGTGATGAGGCAGTTGTGGCTCATGTTCACACTGGAATATGGCAAGATTCGAATTGCATTGCCTCCATCCACCACTGCTTTCAGATTGGTGAGGGAGTATGCCATTAGTTGGGAGGCTACTTACCCCGGGGAGATGTTGAAGCAACCAACTATTCGGGTCGGTGACGGTGGTCCTCCTATATCTCGAGGTCGGGGTCGGAGGGTAGCTAGGGCCGCTCGCGGTAGCGGGTCTGCCATGGCGGCGAGACCCTCACCGGCCGAGGGAATGGCAGCAGCGGTGGATCCGGTGATTCCAGAAGAGCGGGGTCATCAGGAGGGGCACCCACCGAGGGGATTTCGTAGGATATCCACTCAGGCTCCAGGGAAGCAGCTACGTCATATTGACCTGGCAGAGGATGCTGTCTTCCCAGAAGCCTGGGACATTTGGGATGTCAACCGACAATTCCTCAGCCCACCCGAGATATGGGCCCACCTGAATCGCCTCGGGATGGAATTACCGGGCATAGGCCCAGTCCGGGCTGGATTCATGGCGTCTACGGCGGAGGCAGAACAGTACCTGGACGAGCTGGAGGATTACGTCCACTCCAGCGGTGTCCCTCGCCCAATGACAGACCAGGTGAGGGTACTGTTGAATCAGACAGTCCCCCCACAGTTATTGGCTTCCTATCTGAGGGAGTTCTTCCTCCTGCCGGAAGAATTAGAGGACTCCTCCCGGGAGGATGAGGTTGGAGGAGGGAGTCCGTTGGAGGAGGGCGAGGTTAGAGGTCAAGGCTAAGATTCCGACGACTTCACGGGGGCTCTCGAGGTAGCATTCAAAACTTCTTTCCTTACGATCCGTTCTGGGGTCACTACAGACATCTCACCGATGTTTGAGTCATGCAGGAGGAACTCGTTCGCAGGCCTCGTTCTCGCCCCTCGGCAGGTGATGATGCGGGACCTTCGAAACCTGCGCCTATGGGTGCGCCCAGTTCGGTGTCTGGTGGGACCAAAACACTCGAGATGGCTCCTCCAGAATCTCCAGACCTTCCAAAAGTATACGAAGGTCCTCGTCTCGGGGCCCCATCAGTACTGGATCAAGAGCAGTGCCAGGAGGTCGATCTCCGTAAGTCTCCTCTACCGGTTTCCCTATCTTCATATGTAGACCATGCCTGCCAACTAACGTTTATGTCCCTCTCTGTCGTACAGTTCTCCGTGTCGTACAGTTCTCCGATTGGCGTGAGCTACTGCGGCAAGACTGGTCGGGATGTCTAGTGGCGTCCCTCCTAGGGGCATGCTGGTGATGGTTGCGATAGTCCCCCCATCTCCTCATGCTGCGACGCACATCATCATTGGCGGGACCACCAGTAGGGTCATACCCGAAGTCATTGATGTGGACTCTGAGGAAGAGGATCAACCGGTCTGTCCCAGTCTTGTCACGCCTGCTTCGGCGCCAAGTGTCATACTGGATTCAACACCAGATGTTGATCCTGCCAAGGATTTCTTGAGGGCAGCATAGTCCGCCGCCGGTCATGGAAGCTGATCACACGCTTCATCAAGGACACCCCCCAAGCACAATGGCTGGCTGAAATGGATAGACTCCGCTTGCGGTTGCACGAACTGTGCGCTCGGGGAGTAGATTCCCAACATCCTCACGCACTCATCCAAGATCTTATGGCTGAGACGATCCGAGAGCATGATCGTGGGCTCAGCGTGGGCTGGCAGCAGAGGAAAGCAACTAACAACAAGAAGCTCCAGGAGGCTGAAGGCGAGGTCCAACAGATGCAGACCCGGGCATATGAGCTTTCAGCCTCTCTTAATGCACAATCTGAGCTGGTCTCACGGTTGAAGGCCCATTTGGCAGAGGTAGAAGAGCATATGAGGCAGGCCTCTGGAAAGATGGCTGCCGGTCAAGCTGGCATAGAGGGGGTCAAAGCCAAGGCTGACGAACTGCGCCCCGCCGCTCCCGAGGAGGAGCGGGAGCTAATTCAGCGGTAGAAAGCCTTGGACACCACAAGCCAACAGGTGGCGGAGCTGCAACGCTCTTTTGATGGGGTCAACCCATCCATGGGGGGAGTCAACCCCTGGGTATTGTAACAAACCAATAACCTTTTATCGGTACTTTCGTGCTTCAATTTTTTTTCATCCTTTGTTTTGAATGTCGTAGCGCGCACGATTTCCACTGTTTGAATCGCCTTGTTACATCCCTACAATGTTTGCGGGACGTTCGGTGACAATTCCCCAAGCCCACGTGGGTCGAGCCCGATGTGAGAAACATGAGATAGTTTCCCTCTCATCCCACCTAACATAGGAGTGGGGACCATGCTCCGGGCATCCGGGATTCGGATTACCAGTCCAGATTTCTGAAATATGGGAGAGGCTTGATCGGAGAAGGAACTTTCCAGGACAGCAGAATTACCGTTTCTTCAGCGTGCTCTTATGCACAAATGGTGCAATGCCATGGGTGCTAAAATCGGTCCAAACAGACGAAAATGGGAAGTGTGAATCATGATACCCAAGATTTGGAGCACTACGGGGATGGTGTGACAATAAAGAACAATCGTTAACCATGGTGGAGAAGTGGTATCCTCACTATGTTAGCCTGAAATGGGGACAAAAAATGAGGGTCGACCATTGACCATGTTCGAAACACGGGACCATGTCATAAATGTTGTCTATCAATCCTTCGGGATGTTGGCCCAGGACAGTTGGCGGACCATAAGTCAAACATCCATACTGTTAGGGGGCCTTTCCAAACATGACCAGTCTTCTGGAACGTTGGCCCAGGACGGTAGGTGAGCCAATGCAGCATGAGACCAGGCCGTTAGGGGGTCCTGTGAGACATGAAAGGGGACGAGGGTCCGAATAAGGGTCATGCAAACTGTGGATTATGGAGTGATGGTTTGTCCGAACAGAGTCCAACACTTAGGTAGTTACACCACTGTGGTGGGAGTACACCATATGGGCACATTGGTTTGATCATGTATCATTCCTTCTTTCAGACAAGGCCTCTCTGGCGAGGGGATTTACCACTTCCCAATGTAATCTTGGGGCATTCTGAACTTTTTCAGGGTAGAGCCGCAGTTTAGCGTCATGCGCTGAGGACACATGGACTCCTGTAGTTTAACGTCATATGATAGGACATGGAATAAAAGGGAAGACCCCAGGGAGCGTGTGGTGCGGTAGATATGAAGCCGACATGAATGAGGACTTGGAGTCCAAATCACACCATGTACCCTCGGAGGAAACTCTTCAGGTCGAGGGACCAAGAGTGAGGATTAGGCTGGGCCCAAAGTAGAGTGGTTGGGCGATCCTACGTACCCCATGAGGATGGGAATCAAGCCATACGTAGTTCTGGAAGTGTAGTTTAACATCGTGCGGGACGATGAGAAGCCTGGTCGTGTTGGTACACATCCTGCCAAAACTACTACGCCCACGTGAGTCATGCTCGGTGTGGGAAACAAGCAGTAGTGGTCAGAATTTCCCGACACAGAAAGGGGCAGGTTAGGGAAAAGGGACACTCAGTGAATACTGACCCAGTGACACTAACACGATCATTTAGAGCACCTAGATGCGCGAAGAGAGAGAGCCGAGTATGATGGAATTCCTCTTGAACATGATGAAGTGGAAATGTGTGAATCATGGAGCTCGAGATTCAGATCACGATGACGGCGGCGTGATGATGGAGGATAACCGTTTACCGTGGAGGAATCCCAGTATCCATATCACGTTAGCCTAGAATGGGGACAAACAAATGAGGGTTAACCTTTGACCATGTTCGAAACACGGGACCATGTCACAAATGTTATCAGATATCCGTAGGGACGTTGGCCTGAAACGATTGGAGGGCCCTTAGGTCCAGCATTCATGGAGAGACCTTAAGCCTAGTATCCATGTCGTCTGAGGGTCCTTTTGGATGTGGAAAAGGATGAGGATCCAAATAGTGATCTTACGATGCATGGTCATGGGATGAGGGTGATTTCCCTATGGAAATCCCACACTTCAGGCTCTTTGTCTAAACACATCTAAATACGACAACGAGATGTATTAGATAGGGGGAGTAGATTCCTTTCCCATAGGGAGATCTTAGTTTAGGGTTGTAGAATTCGGACCATGGATGGGAGGAGTCATAAGAGGCACATGGTGGAGTTACTCAAACACCTGGCGTGAATGGGAATAGGGGGTGTGTGCGGTTCGATGAACAACCTGACGTGAACGAGGACGTAATCCCATACCACACCACACGACCTCCTTAGGAGACGTTTTTGGTCAAGGGACCAAAAGCAAAAGTTTGGCTAGGCCCGAGGGGAAGTGCCTGGGATCTCCGACGTATCTCATAAGGATGAGAATCAAGCCTCAGGTAGTTCTTGATGGACCTTAGACCATAAATGGGTAAAGGGAGCATGGGACACATGGAAACAAGACCCAACGTGAAGGAGTACCTAATCCCTACTTACCATGCGTTCTCTGGGGAAATGCTCGAGTCAAGGGACCGAACAAAAAGGTTAGGTTGGGCCCGCGGGGAAGTGCCCGGGCGCTCCTATGTATCTCATGAGGATGAGAATCAAGCCATAAGTAGTTCTGGAAGGTGACATGGTAAGGTACCAGTGCCAGGGGAAAAGGGGAGTGCGGCCGTGGCCCTTGCACTAAATGAAGCATAATTTGATAAATCTTGTTTGTTCTTTAAGGTGAGTGGTTTTTTTTGTGAAGCGACAGGCCTAGAGTAGTAGGTCGTGGTGTCGCCACAAGGATCCAGTTGTTATGGGCGTTGACAAATGGCATGGCACGTGACCAATACCCAACGTGATGTCCTCTACAATGAGGTCACCACAATGCAGTGCCATTTTTCGTCGTGCGACCAGGACGATAATGTCACATTTTAGGGTCGTATGATAGGACCAAGCGTGCATTTTAACGTCATGTAGCGCAGATGTATCAGAGACGATACTAGGCGGGGAACGTGCGTAGAGTTATAAAACACAATTGATGGAGACATGATCCAACATCACGTTGTACGCCACTCGGAGAGGGAGACCTTAGGCCGGTGGGGGGGGGGCTATATATAGAGGTAAGAGGTGAAACATGGGGGAGAGACCGGCTCCCTAAATGGGCTGTACCTGAAGACAGGGCGTCCGGGCAGTCCTACGTATCCCATGAGGATGGGAATCAATTTGAACGTATTCCCAGATGGATCTTATTTTATGGTCTTAGAGCTCGGACCATGGGAGCCCCGAAGGACGCTATATTGCAGCTTTGTCCCCCTGACATGCAAAGGTGCACTGAGGGATAGTGCCAAAAGTGTCGAGATTCCACCTGTACATGATGGGGTGGAAAATGATGTGAATCATGCAACCAACATTCGAGGACTGAAGGGGCTGGCGTGACGATACAGGATTACTGCTGACCATGTTCGCAACATATCATCCTGTCGCGTTAGCCTGAAATGGAGACAAAAAAATGAGCATCGACCACTGACTGTATTCGCAATGCGGGATTTTATCGGTTTTTTGACCAAAACCCTCGGGGTGTTGGCCCGTAACGGTAGGAGAGCCCTTGGGCGTTTTATCCAGGCCGTTCTTAGGGGTCCCTCCAGGTGTGAAAGGTGATGAAAGCCCTGATGCAGGGAAACACGAAGCTTGACAAGTGGAAGGAACTTGATCTAGTTGAATTTGACAATCTTGGTCCTATACCAGAGTACTCTTAACACATGGGTGAACCACTTCAAGGGGTCAAGAGACTCAACTTGAAGGTAACCAAGAGATTGCGAGTTCCCGAGGGAAGGGGGCATGGTTCCCAAAACCATGTATCATACCTACATATCCCCCTCCTGGAGAGGGATAGACCAAGTGGCCTAGGTGACTGGGAGATCAGGAGATCTCTAAGAGGTGGGGCTGGACCCGAATCCTAGACATTCAGGTGGTCCTACGTATCCAATGAGGATGGGAATCAAGCCATACGTAGTTCTGGAGGGTGCCTTTTAATGTCATGCGGGACAAGGAATAAGAGGGCTAACTCTCAGAACGGAGTTGTGCATGGTGCAGCTATTGCAAACCTGACGTGAATGAGGACATAATCCCGCACTACGCCACGCAGTCCCGTAGTCGGGGTCCTGAAGGCAGGACCAGAGAGGCGAATTTGCTGAACTCAAGCTGGACCTAAAGAAAAGGGGTCTGGGCATTCCTACGTATCCTATCAAGGTGAGAATCAAGCTGAACGTAGTTCCAGATGAGAATCTTAGATTATGGTCTTAGAGCTCAGACCGTGGATGGTGACAACTTCTTGAGTAAACACAGATTTCAAACCGATTCTTAAGCCCACGTGAGTTAAACTCGGTGTGGGAAACAAGAGGGTATCCTCATCGCAATACTGGGGCGAGTCAAATGGGAGTTGGTAGAGAGCCCCGAAGGACACCTTTGACGCGGCTTGCTCCCCCAACGCGCGGACGTGTACGGAGGAAAAGTACCAAATGTTCCGAGACTCTACTTGGACACGGTGAAGTGATGAAGTGTGTGAATTGTGCACCCGACATTTTAGGCCTAATAGGTTGGCGTGGTGATAGAGGAAAACTGTTAACCATGGTGGAAACGCAGCGTCTATATTGCATTATCGTGAGGTGGGAACAACAAATGAGCATCGACCGCTGACCATATTCGCAATGCGAGATTTTATCGATTTGTTGTCCAAAACCCTCAGGGTCATTGGCATGTAACTTTAGGAGAGCCCTTGGGCGTAGTATCCATACCGTTCTTGGGGGTCCCTCCGGCTGTGAAAGATGATGAAAGCCCTGATGCAGGGATACACAATTCCTGGAAAGCTGGTGTGGACGTGTCTAAGTAAAGCATGGAATTCTAGGTAATAAACCAGAGTACTCTTAGGCACATCGGTGAACTGCCGAAAAGGGATCGACGGAACAGCTCAGGAGGGAGAGGTACATGGTGTGTTCATTACGAGATTGACGTGAATGATAAAATAACCTCACGCCACACCATACACTTCTATAAAGGAGGACCTAGGCCATGGCTCAGAAAGGCCAAGGGGCCTGATGGTTAGGCATTGTTCAGGAAGGCCAGACCTGCTTGCAGTTTAACGTCTTGCAATGAAGACGAGGCTCAGGGACCCGAGGAGGACAGGGGGCATGTGGCTGGGCCACGTAAGAGAAGGCGTACTGCAGGGTACATGATCCCTACGTAAATGAGGACATAGTCCCACACCACGTCGTACACCCTGGGTAAGAGGTTGGGCAGAGGGGCCCGAGAAGGCCAAAGGGCCTAAGGTCAAGCATCAGTCAGGAAGGCCTGACGGGTCTACAGTTTAACGTCTTACAGGAGGACGGGGGTCGGGGACCTGAGAAGGACAAGGGGCCTGAGGCTGGGCCTCGTAAGAGAAGGCGTACGACAAGGTACATGATCCCTACGTAAATGAGGACATAGTCCCACACCACACCGTACACCCCTATGGGGAATCGGGGACGTGGGCCCGCTTACTAGCGCCACCTGGGGAGGAGATTGTTACTTCGGGATGGGGTAGAATGAATCACTGCACTCGATGTCTGGGACATCTCGGGGTGGACCCGAAGATCCAGGACACTATTGACCAAGTTCGAAACACAGTGTTCCCATGGTGACCCGATATGGGAGCAACAAATGAGCATCGACCGCTGACAAAATTCGCAATGCGGGACTTATATCGGCTTGTTGCTTGAAAACCGTCGGGGGCGTTGGCCTGTATCGGTAGGAGAGCCCTTGGGCGTGGTATCCAGGCCGTTATTAGGGGTCCCTCTAGGTGTGGGAAAGAAAAAAAATGATGGAATCCCAGTCAAGGAGTGGGTGAAGCATAGCTGTATCCATCCACGAAAGAGGCAAACATCTCCAGGGAGATGTGCAGCCGGGTCGAGACTTGCTCGATGTGAGTTGGGGCCGAAGTGTGCACCCTGCCATATGTCTTGACCCGAGGGGAAGATTTTGGCTTTTGGGCTAGGCCAACAGAAAAATGTCTGGGCGTTCCTACGAATCTCATGAGGATGAGAATCAAGCCATACGTAGTTCTTGAAGGCCATGCAGTTTAATGTCATGCGGTGAGGACGTGGGAGGATAGAAGAACGGGAGTGGGCACATGGTGCGACCCTTACAATCCTTGTGTTAGCGGGGATGTATGAGCGGGGAAAATAAATCCTACCCCTCGCTATACAAGGAGCCTCCGAGGAAACTATTCCCATGGGGGATAGTGGAAGAGAAAAGCTTGGGGATGGGCTCAAGAAGAGGCGTCCGAGCGTTCCTACGTATCCCCTGAAGATGGAAATCAAGCCACACGTAGTTCTTAAGATGCAGTTTAACATCATGTGGGACGAGGAGCATCTCATTTGGGGATATGTAAGGTATGGTGAGCAATCCGACGTGAATGAGGACGTAGTCCCACACCATACCGTACAATCCCGCAAGAGGGTAAGTCGGGGAAAACCAAGGGGCCTGAGGCCGGACCGCGGTCAGGGGGACCTGACCAGCTTGCGGTTTAACCTCTCGCGGTGAAGAAGGGGTCATGGTCCTGAGGAGGAAAAGGGGCCTGAGGATGAGCCTTGGTCAGGAAATCCCGAATGGCTTGTATTTTAACATCTTACAGTAAGGACGGGGGGCCGGGGCCTGAGGTGGCCAAGGGGCCGGAGGCTGAGCCTCAGTCAGGAAGGCCTGGTCGGCTTGGAGTTTAACGTCTTGCAGTAAGGACGGGGGGAGATCTTAGTTTAAAGTCATAGAGCTCGGACCATTTTGCAGTTTATCGTCTTGCAGGACGAATATGCAGTTTAAAGTCGTGCAGGACCTTACAGTTTAAGGTCGTGTTGGACCATAACGTGCAGTTTAAGGTCATGCGGGATCATTTCACAGTTTATCATCTTGCAGGATGAAGATGCAGTTTATGGTCCTGCGGGACCATCTTGCAGTTTAGGGTCGTGTAGGACCCTTTTTCCCTAGGCAAAGTATCTCTTAAGAAACTTGGCATTGGTGGGAGGGGTTATACACTCTCCATCCGTGGTCACCAAGGAGTATTCTCCATTGTGGTAAAACTTTTGGATGATATAAGGTCCTTCCCATTTGGTGTCTAATTTTGGCGGTTTCCTACCGGGAATTATTGGCACTCGAAGGGCCAGTAATAGGTCGCCTTGTAGGAAAGAACGGAGACGAACCTTCTTATTGAAGGCCCTCGCTATCTTATCCTGGTGCCTTTCCATATTGTGCAGGGCATGAAGCCGGTTCTCGTACAGTGCTTCTAATTCAGCTAGACGGATCTCAGCTACCTCATCTGATGTCTGGTGATCATAGACTGCAGTGTGTAACGACGGCAGCTGGATCTCAATGGGTTGGACGGCCTCAGGTCCATACACCAGGGAATATGGGGTCACCTGGGTAGAGTTGTGAGTCGTCGTCCGGTAAGCCCAGAGGGCGTTGGGGAGCTTGTCTGGAAAACTTTTCTTGTTCCGACCAACGATCTTCTGCAGAATGTTAGAGATGGTTTTGTTGAACGCCTCGATCTGTCCATTTTACTGCGCATATTAGCGGGAGGAATGGTTCAACCGGATGCCGTACTTGGCATACAATTTCATTAATTCAGCCACTCGGAAGTTGGTGCCATTATCGGTGAGGACGGCCTGAAGGACCCCAAACCGGTGGATAATATTGGAGCTCACAAAGTCAACGATGGAACGGGCCTTGTCCTCTTTGAGCGGAACTGCCTCTGCCAACTTGGATAAGAAATCTGTAGCAGTCAGGATGAACCTACACTGGCGGGCTGTTGCCGGTGGATACGGTCCCACTACATCGAGTCCCCATACTGCAAATGGCCAAGAGTACTTGGTGGGGTGGAGGGACTCCTGCGGCCGATGCAGGAAGTTGGCGTGATCTTGGCATGCATGGAACCTCTTGACATACCCAATACAATCATGGATCATAGAGGGCCAAAAGTACCCCAACCTCCGGATTTGATGGGACAGCTTCGGCCCAGCTTGATGGGCGCCACAGGAACCGGCATGAACCTCTTGCATAACTTGAGGTATCTCTACTCCTTGGATTCAACGGAGGAGGACACCATTGAAACTCTGCTTATAAAGGATCTGTTCAAGACTAGGGCCACTCTGGAGGGTAAATTGCACCGCGCAGCATCGGATTCACTCGTGCTCGGCCTGGTCTTCTGGGAGGCAACCATTTTGGAGGTACTCGACAAAAGGCACCCTCCATTCGGGAGTGGCTTCAACCACTGTGTCTAAAAAACCCAGGACCCCTGACGTGGAGGGTCCTGCAGTGAGATGACCTACCCGAAGGCCATCATTGTCCTCTTGGGTGACGGGGGCAATGACTCTCCAGTGTGCCACATGTATGATCAAATCATCTTGCTCAGGTTCTACGAGCGATGTGGCCAAGCCAGCCAAGGTGTCTGCTTGACCGTTCTGTGACCGTGGTACATGGTTAACCTCTGGTCGAGGAGAGAACTGGGCCATTAGGTGGAGGGTGTACTCTAGTAATGGTGCAAGCTTCGGCTTCCTGATGATGTAGTCTCCATTAACCTGTTTGATTACCAGCTCAGAATCTCCCTTCACATGTAAATGAGACACATGGATCTCGAGGGACAACTCGAGGCCAGTGATGAGAGCCTGGTATTATGCCTCGTTGTTCGTACAACCTTCTGACAATAGGAACGAGTATGGAAGGACATCTTGCGCCGGGGTAATGAAGAAAATACCCAGGCCTACTCTGTTGAGCTTGGGATCGTTGAGCCTCCTACCGGTGGGGCTCTGGGAGGCGCCGTCGAAATTCATTTGCCAACACGGGACGACATGATCAACTGAGAGGATCGCCTCATTAGGAAAATCCAGGTCCAGGGATTGATCTGCGGAGGTTGGATGGGTAGCTAAAAAGTCCGCCAACTCCTGTCCCTTAATGGCCTTCTGAGGTACGAACCTGATATCAAACTGCTGGAGAATCACCTCCCACCGTGCTAGTCGGCCAGTCAGCGTGGGGAGGTACAGGATGTACTTCAGTGGGTCTACCCAGGAGACCAATTGCACCTCATGGTGCTGTAGGTAATGTCTCAACTTCTTCACGGTGAAGACGAGCGCAAGGCAGCTCTTTTTTATAGGGGTGTATCTGACCTCCGTATCGAGAAGCATGCAGCTGAGATAGTAGATACTATTCTCAGTACCCTCGTTATTCTTCTAGGCGAGCAGTGCACTGAGGGATCTTTCCAGGGCGGTCACGTAAAGGACCAGTGGCTTTCTGGAGACGGGTGGCATCAGGACCGGAGGTTGGAGCAGATACTGCATGATTTCCTCGAAGGTGGTCTGACACTCCTCATCCCATTCGTATGTGGCTCCCTTCTTCATGAGCCGGGAAAAGGGCTTACACTTGCCGGCCAGATTCGCGATGAATCGGCGTATATAGGTTAAGTGGCCTTGAAAACCTCGAAGTTCCCGAATGTTTCTCGGGGTAGGAATTTTGCTGATGGACTTGATCTTCTCCGGGTCGATCTCGATACCTCGGTATCTGACAACAAAGACCAGAAACTTCCCAGAGGTGACCCCGAAGGCACACTTCAATGGGTTCATCTTCAGGTGACGGGAACGGAGGAAACTGAACACTTTCTCAAGGTCTTTGAGATGGTCCTGGTGCTGAAATAATTTGACTACGAGGTCATCTACGTAGCATTCCACCAATGTCCCGAGAATCGGCTTGAATATGCGATGCATGGCCCTCTGATAAGTGGAACCTTCATTTTTCAAACCGAATGGCATAACCTGGTAGAAAAAGGTACCTTGGGGAGCCCTGAAGGCAGTGAACTCCTCGTCTTCGGGGGCCATCCGGATCTGGTTGTACCCTGAATACCCATCCATGAAAGAGAGAGCTTGGAACCCAGTCGTGGCATCAATCAATAACTCTGTCACCGGGAGTGGGAAGTCACCCTTTGGGCAGTGGCGATTAAGATCGCAAAAGTCGATGAAAACTCTGTTCTGACCATTCTTCTTCCTGACCGACATAATGTTGGCAAGACACTTGGGGTACTGGACTTCCTTAATGAAGTTGGCTTTGATAAGCTTGTCAACTTCGACCTCAACCATATCACCATGAGAAGGGTGCATCTTCCTGGGAGGCTTCTTAAACCCACGATGTTTTGCCGGGAGGTCCAGACGGTGAACGGCTACCTGGGGATCTAGTCCTGGCATCTCGTTGTAACTCCAAGAAAACACATCACAGTGTTGTTTGAGGAAGTCAATGTACTGCTGCCGCTCCTCGGGGGACATGGCTACATTGATCAATGTGGGTTTCAGATCTTCCTCGCTACCAAGGTTCACTTGTACCAGTTCATCAACCTTGGTAGAGACGCCTTCCTCAAAGGTGGGGGGAGCATCCTCCAGGTCTTCCTCCCCAACCGTGGGGGAATTTCCCGCGATGGGAGATACTTCTGGGCTATCAAAACCTGGGGGGAAACTGGTGCCGGCTTGGGCAGCAGTGTTCATCATATCAGGAGACACACTCGCCATTGAGACCATAACAATGAAGGTAGTCGATCCTATCCCATCTGGCCTTCGGCCTAAGGGGCCACGTTTGATAATATCAAAGCAGTGGTGACGTGTCGGCCTGAGTCGGTTGATTCCAGCCCAGCGGAAGAGACACGTATGGCGTACCGCCGTTGTCATAAGCTTGACATCCTGGTACCGTATAGGGGTAGGAGGTTCCGGGATCACCTGAGCCTGGTTGATGTAGGTGTACAAGGTGATTTTCCGCAACGCTTGGACATGGGAACATTCCTTCCTTGTGTACCCGAAACAACAAAACATTGCCCCATGTCGGGGTTCGTGGCCTCCAATCGGTGGATTGGGAGGACGTAGGCATCATCCATGCTTTCCCAGGGATCAATTGTGACCGGGGTGGGTTCATCCTCACTCACTAGGATTTGCTTATCCTTACTTTTGTAATAACCCGCATCCAGATAGCGGTCCTCACAAGAAGCGAAAGGAGACACATCTCCTTGGAGTATGCCTACTCAACCGTCGAGCAAGTATTTGAGGCACTAGTGATACGACGAAGGGACCGCTTCATGTAGATGGAGCCATGGCCTACCCATCAACGCGTTGTAGGCGGTGTCCTGAAAGACAACCATGAACTCGGTGCTGGCAATTAAGCCACCGAACTGAGTCTTCAGGAGGATCTTTCCAACTAGGGTATGCTCGGTCCTGTCGTACCCCTGGATTCTGAGGTCAGAGGGAGTTAAATCACCTTTAGGCAGACCCAGCTTTTTCAACGTCTGAGTCGGAATTAAATTGATTCTGGAGCCCGTGTCAACGAGGTAGCGGTGGACTTCCACGCCATTGAAGTGGCCAGTGAGTACAGTGGGGGAATGTGCCCCTGTATAGGAGGGTACTCATCTTCACCGGAGAACGAGATAACTGCCTAACATTCGGCGTTTTCAATCGTCTTGACATGGAAGGCATCCGCAACTGCTACCTCTGTCTTAAACTGGAGGGGGCTCCTTAGGGACTCGGCAAGTGACTCGCGCATTTCAGATGACAGGGGAAGGGCCTCAAGGATAGAAAGACTTGTCGTAATGTCAGCCAGGTGCTTCAGGACATCATACTTTCATGCCAAACGTGATCCTCTGCTTACAGGAGGTCGTTCTGCATTTGGAGGCATAACGAGTCCTACTGGTTGAACCGGAGATCGGCTAGTACTGGGTACATCCTGCTGTCTTCTAGTTGAAGCCTGTAGAGTAGTCGCTGGACTAGGATTGGACAGTGGAGGTTGGACTGTAGCCGGGAAAGACTGACTGTGATACGAACGAGGCAGCTCTCCCTGATCTAGTAGCACAAACGGCGGTGGAGGTAGAGCCGAGGGCGTTAGATGGGGTTGCACGTGCTATGCTCTACGCTAAACCTGCTGTCTAGTCTCAGTAGCATGCATGGCTTGGCTGAAAGTACCTGCTGACGTACCTCTATGACTGGCACGGTTGAGATTCCTCTAACGTTGATGTCGGCTAGAAACGTTGGGGAGGTCCGCCTGGCGTTCCCCCACGCTGGGAGTCATATAGGGCTTTACCAGCTCCACGGTGTTAACCGAAGCATACCCCTGACTGTCACTCGAGGAGTCATCCACCACCGAGAAAATTCTGGGAGGAATCCCCATTTCATGGGGCATAAAGTCACTGAGAGTGTGGGATGACGATGGTAACGGCAGTGCACGTTTCTTCTTCTTGTGTCACCGCTGCTTGCCCTTTTGGGAAGAGGTCGACTGTGAAGACGATGCAGAGGTACCGTCTACCTCTTCTGAAGGTTCCGGCTGCTTCAGGTGCACCCGGATGATACCATGGGCACAGACGAAATTTTCTTGAGCCATCCAGTTGTCTTATTTCCGAGATCCGCGGTTGGGAACCTGCTGCCACTCACCTTTGCTGTCGCTGCCTATTTCTGACCCTGAAAAGACACTTGCTACTTGCGCTGGTGCTGGGCCCAACTTGACTATGTTGTTGTTGACCTGGTCTTGGAGCCATTATTTAAACACATATCATTTCTTGAGGGTGTTCCCCTGGATTCGATTATTGGGACATTAGTTGGGGTGATCGGTGAGATTCGCCTCTGCCGGCCTTCTGCACTCGGGCAGGCAGACAATCCCTTGCTCTAGAGCACTTCAGAAGTTTCCAGGGACCTGATTTTCGTTGAACGAATAATTCTAGTGCTTTTTTTCTGGATAGGGGGCCCTGGGGGCCTGGCCCTGACGAGGGGCCAGAGGGGCCTGCCGAGGAGGCGGTGCCTGATTGTCTCGCCTGGGTGGCGGTGGCGCATTGCGCGGGGGAACTTGTCGGTTCTGAGGTGGTCGCTACTGGGCAGGAGCATGTGCTTGAGGTGGGGGACCTCTACGGGGTTGCAAGGATGGTGTCGTCGGCAGTAATTCCAACTGCCTAGGGGCTTCTATTTGGGCTATCGTGGCGGGTTCAGCCCTGGCGGTCCTCCTGACTGGGATCATTGGGGGCAACGAACGTTCCTGACTAGCCTGTTGCAGAGCTTCCTCAAGCCGTTGAGCTTTATCTAAGAAATCTTTGAACCCTCCAGGGTAGTTCTGGGTAATCTGGGAGGTTACCAGCTCTGTTTTGACGTTCCCCACACACATTTTCAGTAATTTCTCATGAGTCAGTGGCATATCGAGGGAATACGTAAGTCTCTTCCACTGGGCGATTAAATCTACAACCCGCTCATCAAGACTTTGCTTGCACTTGAAGAGGTCTGCAATGCTGGTCTTCCGCGTGGTGGAGCTGAACTAGTATAGGAACTACCGGCGGAGATCCTCTTAACCAGTCACCGATCTGATAAGGATCTGGTTATACCAGACGAATGCTGGACCTTCCAATGTCTGTACGAAACACCGGAGTTTGGCGGCTTCTTGCTGAGCCGGGGACCCCAACATGGGACCACACCTGGAAGAAAAATGTGCCAAGTGCTGTGGCGGGTCCCCTGTCCCATTGAAGGGTGAGAAAGTGGGGTTCCTGAAACCCGGGGGCATGGGCATATCATCCACCCACGCGGGATACGACTTGCCGTCCGGTGGGACCGCCACCTGCCGTGTTTCCAACGCTTCAAGGCGGGCTGTGAGTGCCGCTATAAGATCTTCCGGGTGGGGGTCCCTGTCTTGATGGGGATCCCTAACCACAAGTGCATTGCCAGGCACTTCAACACGGTAAATGGCTTCAGCAGCTCGTGTATCAACTGGAGGAACGACCTGCGGGGCGACTGGGGGAACTCGGACTAGATTCTTCAGATTACCCCATCGTTCAGGGGGGTTTGGCGAGACGTATCGCGCCCTCTTTCCATAAGTTCTGGCTTCTTCCCTATCTGTGGAAGTAGCATGATCAGGGTTTCCCAGAGGCACCTCACTAGGGGGAAATTGTTCCCGCCCGTGTTGCCACAGCTTGGGATTACCATAGTCGGGTCGCCGCTCTGCGGCGCGCTCAGCCAAGAGCTCATCAACCAGCCTCTTCTGCTCAACAAGCTGCTGGCGTAACGTGGTCTTCTCGGGATCTTCGTCCTTTTTCTGCATAGAGGTGGACGGGTCGGAGTTCATTACAGTTCCGACATGCTCCTTACCCTTGCCGGTATTTCGACCGAGCCCCAGTGACTCAGTGGGTACATGGAGGCCTAACAGGTTCCTCTGCTGACGGGTAACCCTCTCTGATGGGTCCAGTAGTGGTAGTACGCCCTCGGGGGGTAAGTCTCCATCAAGTAATTCAAGTTCGTCTTCCTTGTCCACTACTTCAGCCATGTGTACCACGACCCCTCTCGAGGGCATGTCCTCGATGTCGCATAGTGAATCGGGCTGCCATCGGATAGGGTAGAAGAGGAGAGCGGCATAGTGTCCCCAACCACGGACTTGCACATGGGGGTAGCTTCCCTGACGATTCTGCGGAGTACTTTGAACCTCTGAACACACCTCCGTTGAATGGCGCTCTGATGCCCTGGCGACTCGGGGTGCTGGGCCACAAGGAGCGCGACCAAATCGATCAGGTGGCATTGCTCGCTGATTTTTTTTGAAGTGCTTTCGACTTCTGCGGTACACCACTCGTTCGTAATGAAGGCGGAAGTGTGTCGCCTATAGGTTTTGAAAAAAGAACCCCAATTCTTCAGGGGTAAGGGACTCTGGTGCACGAAAATTCAGCACCGCCGTCGGCCAGAACTTCTCCGGGAAGTAATTCGCTGTAAGAATAATCTAGAAGCACCTGGGTTCAGACTCGAGGTCTGGACCTGTATTGCCCCACTCGTCAACCAGGGGTGGCTAAGGGACCGGTAGCGGTACCGAGGCGGACCTCTGGGATAGTAAATTTGGCGGCGGATAATACGGCGAACGAACTGACTGGCCGCCGAATTCCGGGCCATCCTCCGAAGAGTGAGGTGACCTGGCCACGACGTCACGATACGATGGGCTGATAGCCACAGCTTCCGGCACAGGAATCGCGGCCACCGAAGACAGGTCATGTCATCTCTCTACCGCCGTTGGCCCCCAAAATAGCTCTCCTTGATCTCTGGTAGAGGTAGAGGGTGCTTCTGGTGACAATAACGATGATTGCACGATAGAGACCTGCGGAATTCCCAAGATTTCCTCCTCTTGGATGTACCTGCGGAGAGAGATGGGAATCTGGTGGACCTCATATTCTGGGAGAATGAGGCTAACATGTCAGGTTCCTGCCCCAGTCCTTGATACGGAGGAGTGGGGAGAAGGTTCCATTGCTGAGTCGCATTCTGCTTCAGAGTCGGAGAAGCAGGCAGGTTTGATCTCCACCCGGGCCTTCCTAGGACTCTTCTTGTGGCGGCGAAGACCCGCTCTCCTGCCCCGGGGTGGCTCTTCGGGACAGGGTTGATCCCTATCATGTAGTCTCGGGGCGGCACTGGCACTGTGGTGGAGAGGGCCCCCACTCGAGATAGCCGAGGTGCGAGGGGCACCAGGGAAAATGTAGAAGGGTACATGGGGAGGACCTCCATGGATAGCACCCATGTGGGTGGATCCTCTGTTAGAATCGGCAGGAGCATGGGGAGGACCACCATGGTCGATGCGGGTGGAGAGAGGCTGACCTTCACTCCTCGAGTTGCTGGGGCAAGGAGGACCTTCGCCGGTTGCAGAGAGGATGTAGGGAGGGCCCCCACATTGGAGAAGTACTGGATAGGAAGTGCCTTCAGATCGGTGGTCAGGGTCAGGAGGATGGACTTTATACCCTATAGAGTGGGCGCGGGAAAGGTTCTCGCGCCGAGCGTCACTGCCACGGGGCAGGTCTTCCTTCGAGATGGGGGTAGAACGAGGCATACCTCCATGATGAACTTAGGAGCGGTGAAGGCCCACGCTCTATGGAGTAGTGGTACGGGGAGGGCCTCCATACGGGGTGACATCACCGCGGGTTAGTTCGCGGCGATCACCACTTGGGCCTGTAACCCGGAGATTCAACCCAGGCTACCCGTGGGGCGGTTGGGGTCTCGATCCTGGATGGGTGTAAGAGTGCCCCTGCTCAGTGTATGTAGGGACTTCATGATGCACGTCGGTGGTGGCTCGGGCCACTGTAGCAGTCGACGTTGACGCATCTGGGCGAGCGTCCTTAGCCCGGGCCCGGTGCTGACGTCAGGTCAGGTGAGCGGGTGCAGGTGGTGCAGGGGCATGGCCTGCCTGCTCTTCCTACGGAGTCAGACGGTGGCGCTGACGCGGCCGGGCAAGAGCTCTTCCTGGAGCCCTTGGGTCAGGACCCTGAGCGGGCGGAGCCGGATGACGCCCGCCTCATCAGCGTAAGGCGAGGAGTCCTCGAGGCGTTCCGTGGAAAGGCTCCTGAAATGGTTGAACGTTGGGGTGGGGAGAAAGGGCTCCCTGCACGGCCTGTTAGGGCGACGTTGTCGGCGGGGCCTAGATGCCTCCAGGTCCGGGCGGGCCATATCCCGAGTTGGGATGACCCCTTCCTCCTCGTACCTGCGCACGAGGTTATTGATCACCCTTCGCTGGATGACCTCTGATGGGGAAAGGGGAGGTGGGCACCCTGTATTCCGCAATGTGGAGGCCGTCGTGGCGGTAGCGGCGCCATGTGGTGTGGCTGTGGCAATGTTGCCCCTGCCCCTGCGTAGGCGAGCGGGCGGTGATCACGTCTCTATAACAGCAACCTGGTTCATGAGAAACGAAGAGATCAACTCATCAACACCGAGAGGAAAAGGATTGACAACCAGTGCCCCATCGTCCTTCCATTCTCTACGTCTGTAAGAAGGATTCATGCCAACACGCTGTAGAACGGAGTGGCCCACGTTCTACTACCCCGAATTCCAGTGAGTTTCACGACAGGCCCGCTATTTTCTTGGCGGGACCAGGCACTGGATATCTGAATCCATTAACACGTCAATCTACTGGTGTCTCGAACGCTACTAATCTCCATATTGAGGAGAAGAGTTTCACGTCGGGTTCACCATTTCTGTTTCTGACGCTTTCGTCGGGGCGCGCGCATCCGTCCGTCCGTTGAGGAGGACGCACTGTGCTTGTTGCCCCATGTTCCCACTTTCCAAAGGTGGGCGGAATTCACTCCTTATTCAGGGATGTCTGCTCCTTGATCGAAACGGGATGATGGGATGTCGGTTCTTCCTTCTGTGGATTCCTCCTCAGAACTCGTCACATAGTCCGGGTCTCCCTCATGGATTTAATATGTTGTTCATGAAAATCTTCCCAGTGCCATGTTTCCATGGACGCCAGTAAATTACACTGCTTCTGTCGGGACATTCCAATGGGTCCGGTCAGGGTAACAACCTTCAGTCAGGGGAGTAGTCACGTTGAGGCATCAGTAGCATGTCTGGATGCTGGGGAACCTGGCATGTCTGTCTATTATTCTTGGTCACATGGTTTCTCGAGGGCGTGGAAGCACGAGGCGTCCCACATCGAGCACATGGAATTATATGCCATAGACACATATCTAAGGTTTTCCTCAGCTTCCTGTGTTTAACACGGGGTATGCCGCGAGTTTAACGTCCAGCGGAGACGGATCAACCCGATCAGAGCCTTAGCTAGAATGGATCAGATTGAGGAATTTTCCTTGAAGGGGTGAGAAAGTGGAAAGGGACCATAGCAAGGATGATGGTGAGATTGGGCTTGATCCTCAAAGAGACCTCCTACATATCCCCGTGGCAGTGAATCAAAGTCCACGTAGTTTAGAATGATGTTTGCGAGCTGACATGAAGGTGGACCTTGGTCTGATGGGCATCGTCAGCGAACCGACGTGAATGGGGGGGACCAGGAGGGTCCTAGTGGTGGTGGGCTTGAACCTCGGGGAGGATTCCTATGTACCATGCCTTGACATGGATCAAAGTCCTCGTAGTTCAATTTGGGTGAAATTTTTCAGTGAACCGACACAAATGATGGAACGTGGTCCGATGAGAAATGGGCTTGAACCTCGAGGAGGCTTTCTACGTACCATCCCTTGACATGGATCAAAGACCTCATAGTTCGGGGGGTGTCATCGGTGAACTGACGTGAAAGTAGACCCAGGGGTCCACTAATGGTGGGCTTGAACCCTGAAAAGGTTTCCTACGTGCCATGCCTTGACATGGATAAAATTCCCCATAGTTCGGAATGGTCGTAACGGATTTCCGTCGAACTGGAATGTAGTTTAACGTCATGTAGGACGAGAATGAACCTTGACATGAATAAATTATGGGCGATGGGTGTCGTTGAACCGACGTAAATAAGGGACCTTGGTCCGATGGGAGATGGGCTTGAACCTTGAGGAGGCTTCCTACATACCATGCCTTGACATGGATCCAAGTCCCCATAGTTCGAATTGTGGAATACAATTTAACGTCATGCGGGACGGGGGTATACCGACGTGAACGAGGTCAGAATGACCATATGGTGGGTTTGAACCTTGTAGATTCTTCCTACGTACCACGCCTTGACATGGATCAAAGTCCTCGTAGTTCTGGTTGGTCACAACGGCTTGCCGTCAGACTGGAATTGCAGTTTGACGTCTTTCTGGACGCAGGTAGAACTCGACGTGAGTTGGATGATGGGTGGGCTTGAACCTCGTGGAGGCTTCCTACGTACCACGCCTTGACATGGATCAAAGACCTCGTAGTTCAAATGGGTGTGCAGTTTAATGTCATGCGGGACAAGGGGCATACAGTTTAACGTCATGCTGGACGAGGGTGAAACTCGACGTGAATGAGCGACCGAGTAATCTGGCTTAAACCTCATGGAGGTTTCCTACATACCATGCCTTTACACGGATCAAATTCCTCGTAGTTCGCTGGAGGTAGGGGTCAGGGTCGGTGCTCACTCTAAGCCCACGTGAGTCATACTCGGTGTGAGAAACAAGAGGTTGCAAGGACCTGACGATCACGTCGCGAAGGGTGCGTCCGTGAGAAGCGAAGAGGGGCTTACGCTTTAGTCGGCCCATGGTGTTGGGACTTACTCCAGGATGGAAGCCCGGAGTGCGACAAAGCGCAGCAAAAGAGGGACACGGGACCAATGATGGGGGGTGCCTTTTTCCTTATCACGCCCTCCACTAACCATGGTAGCGGGGAAGTACAGAGATGCATGGGTGCAGCCATCCGTTTGGGAACTAGGGTCGCCCTTCTCCTGAGAACATACACCCCTCCAATAAGGAGGATATCATCCCTTGTGGATGGGTGATTCCACTCCCGTGGAGACGAGTGGCGTAAAAAAATTTTCGAGCTGGGGGGACCCTTCGTGAGAGGCACGAGATCGGGTCACAGTTTAACGTCATGTGTTGAGGACGTGGTGCTTGGCAGTTTGACGTCCTACAGCTCGGACGAGGTGGGTTTACTCCGCACCCCTAGGACTTACATAACTGGTACTCTTTGGTCCTTGGGGAATGGAAGGTACGAGTAAGTCCATAGTCAAGGGGGGATGTGGAGCGAACCATCAAGGGGTCCACGTTAGCGTGGCTGTGCGAAGAAGAAATATCCGTTAGCGTGCCTATGCGAAGAAGCATTAGGAAAAGAAACTCTGCGGGTGGTATTGTCCATGGGACTTTGAAATCACATCGTGAAAACCTAGTGGTTCGCATGGAAAGAGGAATGGACAAGCAAAGTAGCATGCTTCACGAAGCAGAGTGCCTTGGCCTTAGCATGGGGCATAGGTGTGAGTGGAGGGTGCTTCGCGAAGTGGAACAGTATTTGCGGAGAACTGCCTCGCGAAGAAGAGGTGCCTCGCGAAGCAGGGTGCTGTGAAGCAGTGTGCTTCGCGATGTGGAGCGATCCTTCTTTAGCATAGGGATCACTAGTACAGCTTGGGTGTTTCGTGACTCATAAACGCTCTACAGCTGCCCAGGTTCCCTTGGGAATCCCCTTCCTTCGCGAATTCCCTTGAGCTTCGCGAAGGGCATCCCTCTCAGAAGAGGGGCTCAAAACGAGACAAAGCAAAGGCTTCTCATGAAGTAGAAGTACCTCGTGGAGCTCATGATTCCCGGGGCAAAGAGTGCTTCGCGATTCGGGAGAGGAGAATCCTAAAGGTCGGATTGTCCATTTGTGGGACTCAGGGGGAGCCCAGTATTTATAGGGAAGGGGCGCCATGAAGCAGAATTCACACGCCGCCTCAGGTGCTTCGCGGCGTTCTTGCTAACGTCAACGTCATCCATGAAGAGTTACCGCCCCTAGAGCTTCACAGCGGGCTCACGAACGTCAAATGCGTTCGCGGAGAGTTACCGCCTCTAGAGCTTCGTGGCGGGCTTGCGAACGTCACCTGTGTTTGCGGAGAGTTACCGTCTCTGGAGCTTCGTGAGACCGCGATGTGTGGGGTGCTTCGTGGCGGTGCTTCGCGTCGGTGCTTCACGAGGCAGCGTGCCAGCCTTCTCTTTCGTCCCTTCCTTTCGTGCCATATTTTGGCGCCAACAAGTTTCATGCAATATTTGTGATCTCATCCACATTCTTCTCCCTTTACTTTACAGGGAAAATAATTCCCATATTCAGTTATTTCTTCCTTTGTGGATTTTCTGATGCTCTTTAGGTGGGTGGAAATTGGTATTAATTATGGTCAATAATATTTTTTCACAATTTTATATTTAAAATGAATGAGTAGAGGAAAATCTTGGTGTTTCACTGAACATGGTTTTTGATAAGTACACTGTAATTATTGAAACCAGTAATATTTTGGTCAAAAGAAACACATGTTGTAGTTCTAATCAATTATCTTATATTTAAATTGAAAACATATATTGAGTTTTGTAAAGATAATATATAAACAACAGTTTCTATATCTATTTTCGAACAACGTGGAAAATAGTGTTTAGTAAGTAACCACACCATGGTTTTTGAACATCTCTTTAAATATATAGTTTCCCTTGGATAATTACAAATATAGACAAAAAACTATTTTTGAAATATTTCTTAAGAGAATAGGAACTGTTCATTAGAAGATAATTTGATCACACTAAATATATGGTTTACTATCTTTTTTAAAAGGAATAATTCCATTATTTATTTAATTTACAATTATTTTTTTCTTATTATTTATATTTAAAAATTCATACAATTCTTACCATGATTGGTCTTTTACTGGATTTAAAAAAAACAATTTCCAAGGGTTACATCCTCTTTCCCATTGAATGCTTCTTTGATGAAGACACAATGACCATATATAGAGCCTAACACCAATCAATCACCACAGACTATGAACTGGAAAGATTCATTAAACCATATAAAACAACACATATTCATGGGTTTTATAATATCACTTATTTATATATAATAATTACATTAGTTAATAAATATATAATATTCACTAATTGATCATTAGAAAAACTTATTTTGAACGTCATAAAAGATTTTGGGAACTAATTTATCTCTTCACTTATTGCTCATTATATTTCCCACTAGTGAATCATATACAAATAAATGTATTTGAAAAATATTATAAATATAACTTATAAATATTTAAAATTTAAAATTATTCTTTTCAACTTATATAAAAAGTGTAAAAAAATAAAGGATTAATACTATTAGTGGTTAGTGAAAGAATGGAAAGGTAAAATTGTACTATAACTGGATCCAAAGTGAATTTTATTTTTTAAATTTTGATTAGGAATGTGAGATTATAAACATAGTTGAAATAATTAAAAGAGTCTTTTGAGGTTGAGGTGTGCGTATAAGAGTATTAAAATTAATTTTTGTGTTTTTATAAAATTAAAATATACGAGATTTGGTAATAGAATACACTAGTATCTTAGGATTATATCATTGGGAACTCCATTGAGAAACCATGGGAGTATTCCTTTGTTATTCTATTAGGTGGATAGTGACACTTTATATGGAAATCGGTGAAGAAATAGCTTGTTAGTGTGGGTATATTATGTTCCCATTAGGTAAATAGTATGATTTCTTTTGTGGGGGAAGACATATAAATTCTCGAACCCATTTCTTATACACCCTTTATTGTTCATTTTCTTTAATCATAAGATGTAGGAGGGAGTGCACTCTTTTTTAGTCCCTTCTCTTCTCCATGGTCATCAATGATCTATATAGACTACAGTGGATTCATTCATTAATCAGGTTTAATTGTTCCTAAAACATACCCTGATTCCTTTCTATTTTCATTCTCTTATATTTTCAGTCTATTTATATAGGGATTTTATTGACACATCACTAAATCATGGAGGAATAAAAAAATTATATTTTCATTATGGATGATATAATATGTCATGATAAATTTAATTAATTATCAATTAAATGATTAATGAGTTATAATTTTTTTTAATTAATTTTTGAGGATAAATAATCCTTTTAGGGGCTTATGGAAGTGATGGTGTCTTTTTTCGGCTAGAATATACTGGTCTAGCTTTATTATTTATGTTGATAAATTCATGTTGAGGTAGGAGGTCACTAATTATCAATCTATATGTGACTAAATATATATTGTGTTTTGTAATCTGGGGAAAGAGTGTTCTGACTCCCAATATAGAAATATGTGGGAGTTTCATTTTGTTTCCTTATGTGTGGATAAGTTAGTAACATCAGTTTCACTCATTGTAGTTCCTCTGGGTATTATGCTTCCAACACATAGCTATTGATCACTATGTTACCTTTTTGGGAGAATTAATTTGAATGGTGTGGATCATTTTTTTGTATACAAATTTTATATAAGTTATTAGTGACCTATAATGATCATATTATTTTATGCATGTTCAACTATTGAAATGCTCTAAATGTGAGCTAAGTGAATAGTTAATGGAGGAACTACTTTTTCTTAGGGATGTTTAATATAGGTTAATTTTTTTTATATTGTTATTATTGAGTATATAATTAAATATAATAATCTACATATAATAAGGGATCTATTAAGGGTTATTTAGGGAGTTAAATAGGCAATAACTTATTTTCTCATAGATTTAGAGAATATATTTTTTTAATTGATTAGACCATGCGACTATAAAACAAGTTTAGGGTTACTGGTGAGATAAAAATTGCCTTTTAGAATTATCCTAATTTTTTTTATTACCAATAGAAATGAACTATATATATTGAAGTATTTCATGGTTTACCTAAATGGGTTTATTTCATATACATGGTCATGAAAATTGTGATTTGTGGAAGTGAAGATTTCATTTTCAAATATTTTAGGGGAAAATGGGATAGTTCATGATTTGAATGGTTATAGAAACCCATAATTTTCATATATTAATATCACATCCTAAAAGATAAAAATTAATCACATATCATCTAATCCACAATATAATCCTATATGTAAAGTACCTTTGTAAACTTGGATACATAAACAATGGATTCATAAGTAAACTACAACATCTCCCAATATGTTATTCACAACTAAAACCCTTATTATAAATATCCCACATAATAAATTTATTTATATCATGTTGAAAGGAGTAGTAATAAAGGGTGAGATATTCTTCTCAATAAAGGTAAACAAAGGATATATCAAGGAACATGTGAACATAATATGAGAATAAGTGTATAAGAACATGAGCATGAAATTTAAAAACCACACCTATATATAAAGATCATAATTTGAGTCATGAGGTAAATCATGAATGTTCATAATATGTGAATCATAAAGGAATCAAAAATATAATCCATGAGAAAATGACAAAGTCATAATTCATGAGTTTGTGGAAAACACATAAAAATAGAAAATCATATCCATAGTTGACAATGTTTACTACCAAGACTATCATAGATGATTGGGTACTCTCCCCAAACCATCATAGTCATCATGGTTTACTCCCAAGACTATCATAGAAGAATTAGTCTCTTACTGAACTAGGTTAAATTCCCATTATATTCCTATTTATATCATAATATATCCATCATTAACTAATTCATTGGAATTATTTATAACACTGGGCCACATATTACATATTTAAAATGATACATATGTGTTCGATAAAGCCATAATACATTCATCATGTCATAAACAGTGAATGGGAAATGTGTTTTATAAAAAATGCATCATGAAATAACACATGGAAAATAAATTCTTTCATAAACATTTCATCATTTAATTATATCTTAACACATGTATAATAAAATTCTTTCGTGAACATCTTTTTATCATAATAATTTTAACAAACTATGATTTTAAAAGAAAAAAACTATATTCGATAGAAAAAATTACACAGAACATTGTGTTTATATTGAGTTTAACTCAACACTATGTTTATATTCAATTACCTGAAACAATTATTTTATCTTGTGTTAAAAACAACCCATAATATGGTTATGTTTGATAGAATATTCAAAATGAAACTCAAGACATAAATGACACATTAAATATTTTATCATTATAACATAATTGTTAAATTAGTGGATATGAATAATATTAAATAATTTTTGAAATATATAAATATATGTGTGTGTGTATGTGTGTGAATCAATAGAAATTATTGATAAATGTTTTGTAAATAATCATTGAATTTTTAGTAAAGTGGTTTTATTATTAAAAATATATTTTCTTAAAAAACTATTTCTATTTTTTTTCATCAAAAAAAATATGTTAATAATTTTTTTGATCATTTATAAGATTTATTTTATAAAAATAACATAATGTTTTATAATTATACTATCAAAATTAAATTTGGGGGATATTTTCTGACTTTTCAGAAAATTTTTATTTTTTAGTGAATAGTAAAAAAATATCAATTTCTATAAAAAACACTTTTCATTTCAATAAATTAAGTAATTGAAAACTCCCAATATGTTTTGAATAGTTTTTAAAGTAACATAACTATTTTTTAGTAATATTTAATCAAATTAATTTCTTTTAATCAACACTATATTGGGTTTTAATGTAATTTTGTTCTGAGGTTTAAAAAGAGGTGATTGTAAAAACTCTTTTAAAATGAAAAATGTTTATCCATTTTAAATAATTAAAATAATCTATAATGGGAAATTTTTTAAATTAAATTTACATAATATATATAAGTGATTGTTAATTTATTTTCATACATTGATTATAAATAGTTATATAGTTAATATAAAACTATCTTTTTCTATAACAAAATACTCTTCTTAAAAACCTGTTCTCCCACCACATTCAAGAGGTTAAAATTAATTTATATTTTCTAACATATGTAAATTGAATTTAATAAAATGGATTACCTATTTTAAATAAGAAAAAATTATAATTTATAATAATTAAAACTCGTATTTGTTCAATATTTAATACAAAATCAAGTTAAAATTTATTACAGAAATTAAGGTAAAAATGAGTTTACTTTGTGGATAAACATAGAATATAAAGTATAAAAATGCCCCCAAAAAATTAGACAGATAATTTTATTCCTATATTTAGAAATTATACCTTATATTATCTATAATTTACCATTATTGGGTCCAGGGGACATGAAATAAATTTTGGTGGAATTCAATCTTTAAAAATAATTACAAGTGTACCACTCACCCCTCTAATAAAAGGCCGCCCTCTCTCCAATCCTCTTCAAACCATTAAACCACTTGGGGTATTCCATTACCTACCCAAATCACATCATAAAATTCAAAACCTCATTATAGAATCATTATTTTTGGTAGATATCCAACCTAGTATGTCCTTTAGTGGAAACCTCAATGGGATACTTGAAGAAGAGGTAATGTTCTTCAACAAGTGTTTTTATTTTATTTCATTCGTTTGATAATTATTTATTATTATTACATGATGATATTGTAACCTTAATTTGTTAAATATGATGATATGTTTTTAAATTGTTAAGACCCAATACCAAACACACTTCCATTAAATGGGTTGCGAAATCATCATTCATGTGTATAGTAGACTGCAGCCTCCTGAAACAATGTCATTCATTTTCCATTACCACCTCTCTCGATTGGGTATGATGATGGATAAAATGTTTTTATATAAAAATATTACAATAATTATACTTATATTGTAATTATATCATATATACCCTTTTAATTTCAATTTTTTAAGTGATATGATAACATCGCTCGTGTGTACAGTAGACTACCGCCTCATGAAGTGATGTGATTCATTTTTCTCTAACATGTTCTGTGGATTATAAAAAGAGTAAATATAATAAATATATGTGATATAAATGACATATTTATCATATTAATGTTATATTTATCATCAGTTAAATATAATAAACCATTTTCTTACAACTTTTTACTCATTGAAAAAAATGATAACGACATTCTTGGAGGTCTAGACTATTGCCTCCCCAAAACAGATGTTACTATTTTTTTCCACCACCACATCACAAGAATGATATATATAAGTATAAAAAATATAATATTTTGATATTTATGTTATTTTTATCATAATGTAATTAAGAAATATTTCAAACACCTTTTCAATTAATATTATTTAAAAAGGAAAACGTTACTCATACGTACATATGACCTACTATCTCTATGGTTGTAATGTTAGATCATGTTTCTTAACCATATATAATTATGGGTTCAAAAGTATAACATATTTATAAATATTTTAATTATTTAATTATTATTATTCTAAATATTCTTAAAAAACATCATCTATAATAATAATGAACCCAACTCATCATTTTTTACACACAATCCGATTATGGTCAAAACATTTGAAGTAAACTTAATTGATTATGTAACATAATATAACATTATAATAAGTGAAATAAAAGTAAAAATAAAATTTAAAAAGGTTATCAAGAAATTAAATTATTTAAATAATTGTATCTTTTAGGATTAAAATACACACAGTACATGTCAGACTAAAGGTAATGTTTTTCTCGTCTCACATTTATTTCTATGCTTCATATGACATATTCACAACTAATTTTTATTGTGTTGTGTATATATTTCACATGAATGTATTTATTTATTCTAATAATTTAATTTGTTTTTACAGATATATTTGATTATCTCTATTTCATTGGGTTTATAGTTTCAATGTTACCAAAGCGATAAGGTATTTTGACCTCACTTTTTTACTTTTGTGAGACGCATGCCATTTTCACCAAATATTTATTTTTTATGGTTCACATACTGCCAATGAATGTATTTTATGATTTTAATAATTTAATTTTTCTTTATTTTATATATACTTTTTTATATCTCATTTAAGGGTCTTAATATTTAAATTTAACAAATCGGTGAGAGTTTTATGTTAAAATATCATTTTTTAATTGTATTGTTTAGTATTATGCTTAAAATAATGAAATATATTGACTTAATTCTCAAGAAATATATGAATCTTATTTTTCATGGTTGTATCATTAGAATACATTTTTACCATCTATATTCCTCTCATTATGTACTCAATATTTAAAAATAATTTTTTTATTAAAAAACAAATTTTCTGTTGAAAACATTTTTTCTTTGAAAACGATGTTTTCGGAAAATATTTTCAAAAATGTTTAAAAAATTCTTTTCAAATATGAATAGATATTTTCTTAAATAAATGTAATGAATTATTTTTAATTATTCCTTGATATGTTTTCGTAGTTATTTCCAAATAAAGGGATTTTAAAAACATATTATGTTTTAACATAAATTAAAAATGGAAAGGTTATTTTCCTCATGTAATGGTTTTAATGATATTTTATTGCATTTCCATTCATAAAAATCTACAAACCATGTTGTTACTTATGATACATTGGGTGTATTATTTTATGATACCATCCAAATTATTTCTCTTTATGTATTATTATTTTTTAAAAAATATTTTTATGGATCCTGTTTTAATTTCAACGGGTTAATCATGTTTTGAAGATATTTTTGTGGAACCTATTTATTTTCCATATGTTAAACATGTTTTAAAGATATTTTTGTGGAACAAATTTCTTTTACATAGGTAAATCATGTTTAAAAAATATTGTTATGGAATAGATTTATCGTCCTTTTGTTAATCACGTTCCAAAGAGATTGTTATGTAACACATTTATTTTCCACGGTTTAACAAAATTATTAAAGTAATACTGATTGTTTTCGGGGTTTTATAATGAAATGAAAGATATTTTTCCATGCTATGTATCATGTATTTTTTTATAAAATAGGGCATGCAAGATATAATATTATGATTCTCTAATATATTAAATGATGGGGAGGTCTAGATAGATCTGGGTGATCCCGTTTCGTTTTATACAATAAGGTGTCCCAAATAGGATTGGGTGAGCTCATTATAACTTATATTATGGGTGTTCTCAGATAACACTTCTATTAATTAGGTAATGATTATATTGGAAGCTGGATGTGTGGTTATTCCAATTAAAAAGATTTTGAAAGAGTTTTATGAATATGATGATCTAAGTTATCGAAAAGGGGTTTTAATGTCTTGATATTTATTTATAATGTTCTTATGATTAATATTGATATCACATGGATATATATTATTACTTTTTATGACTCTTTGTTTTCCATGTTTTAACATTTTATGATCCAGATATTTTTGGGTATGTTTTTCTTTTATAATTCTCTCATGTACTCTAATTTTCTCATCATAACCCATCAGACATTTTATGTTCA
This sequence comes from Viscum album, assembly GCA_963277665.1. NCBI lineage: Eukaryota > Viridiplantae > Streptophyta > Magnoliopsida > Santalales > Viscaceae > Viscum > Viscum album. Next base: position 129,822,198 of record OY728138.1, on the reverse strand, counting down.
TTAACAACATTCTATTTCTTATTAATATGATAAACCTTACGGATAACATGAGCTCCCCCTTATTATATTTTGATTTCAACATGTTAAAATTAATTAGTGTGAATGAGTTATGTATATACTAGATTTCATATTGATGATTATGATGACTTGATATGAAATAATATATTTTGGGTTATGTGGGAGATGTTATTATTTGATGAAATGTGTATTGTTTATATAGGAGTTTTTTCTAATTATCTACAACTATAAACCTAAAAAGTCCTTGATAATGTATGTTATATAATTTTTTCACATTTTTGTAGTAAGGTATGGATGGAATAAATGGTTCCCACTTATCAGCATCAATGATTGAAATGTAATGTTTACAATTTTAAAAGTAGATCATCGAGTGTGGGTTCTGGGTTTTTATAGTCGGTTCCAAGGGTTGGTTTAGATAAGTTTGTAGATTATGATGTTTTCATGTGAGGTTAACGTAAGAGTTATGGATACCATCAAAGGTCTATAAGACAAAGGTTGGTCAGAAGTCAAAAATCGTAGAAGCCCCATTTGAGTGTTTTAATTATTAAAAAAAAATTGTATTAATGACACTTTAGGATACATTTTATTTTTAGAAATATTTTTAACCTCTAGGATCAACATTAATTTATATCCAGAGAGGAGTTATTTTTCATGTTTAAAGAATATAAAGGAAAACCTAAAGGCCTAGTGGAAACCCTTTTCATTTGAAAAGGTCATGGGACTTAAACCCACAACCTAAGGGAGAAAACGGTGTGGTTCCTACAATTTCCCAACACAACATCCTTCATAGTATAAATTTTTTATTAGGTAAATATAAATATTGTTTTTGAATCATACATTATTTTTTTTGCATAATAATGATTGATTTATCTTGGAAGAGAATATTATCAAATACTTATAATCATTGGGTTTCATACATAGTCATGAAATGTTTGAGGAATTTTAATGATAGTTACTTGTGGAATGATTTGTTTTGAACATTGGGTATTACTACTTGGAGATTTTGGTTTGACATCTTATTTTTGAAATTATCTTAATATGTGATAACCATTTTGTTTTTGGTTAATTTATAAATATTTGAGGACTATATTTTTACACATTTTAGGATTATGTAGTCCTTTAAATGTTTATTTGAGTGGTTCATGAATGAATAAAACATCCTAAATACACATCATTTTAAGAAAAATATGAGACTGTAAGGGAAATTAACTAATGGATTAAATTCCATACATTAAGTGAGTATATTTAAATTTTATCATTGTATAAATGGGAAGATAATTCCACAAGTATAGGAAAAGGATTCAAAATAAGTAAATTTATCTTAGAACCTTAAATTTTGATGAATTGATGGTCTTTTTTGAACATCAAATATTATGGTTTGAGGAACTTAACATCCCATTGATTATTCAATATCTTATGATCATTGACCTCAATAACACTCTATAAATCTTTAAACTTTTACTCTATCCCCACCTATGTTATCTTTTTTTGATACCTAGTTATGTGTCACTATATATGTCTTTTTTACTTCCTTATCTCTATTATTAAGATGTTGTTTTATTAACCCTTTTTATGATCTGGAATTACAAAAAAAAATATTTTGAGATATCTATCCTTTGATTATCTAGATAAAGTTCAATTTTCTAGAATACTATTTAACATAGGGGGAGAAAATGACACACTGAGATTTTAAAAGAAGAAAATTATATTTGATATCATAAATGACAAGCAACATTGAGTTTATTTGGCATTTTAGGAAACATGATGTTCACCATTCATAATAAGAAAAAATAAGTTTAGATTGAGTTGCACTTAACCCTAAAATATTTTACATTCTACACAGTACACAACACGTAACTACGAAATTATGTGACCCATGATATATATTATAGTTATGACGTATAAGTAAAATTGGTGGGTATTAATTGTATTAACAAATTTATGAAATATATATATTTATTTATTAATGTAACGACTTGGATGATGATAGAATAAAACAATTTCATATATTTATTAATTATATATTAATTAAAATATAAATCATGTTAAATTTAGTATATGATAATTGAGTTTCATGGTTAAAAATTGTAATTTTCTGAAAAATCATTTTTTCGTACTTTTGATTGAGCACTTATTTTAAATATATTTTTGGAAAAATTTAAAAAATTTATTTGATAAAATAAACATATTATATAAAACTATAATATAAAAAATTTACATTGGTTTATTTTTTGTTATTTTTTTATAAGTTTTATGTATTAAAGAATAGTTAAAAAATAAAACATTTTAATTGAAAAATACTTTTTGATCCAATTTATTTATAGAGTTGTATTATATATTTAAATGTATTTAAACTATAATTAGACAATTTATATCATTTAATCTAATTTATTTCATTTTAAACAATTTCAGAAAGAAATTGTATTAAAATACATTGTGTCCTTTAGAACATTTTTACATTAAAAGAAGGTTTTCTCGTTCATTCAATGGGAATAATTTTTTATTAATTTCTACAATTTAACTATTATGAATTTTGAAAAATGGATTCTTTATTTGTAATCACAAGTTCCAAATTTTGTAAATAGTTTTATTTTATTTTTAGATAATATGAATAGTAACTTTAGTAATTTTTTATTAATAGTTTTAAAGATATATCTAGTAATTAAGGGTAAAAATAATATTGTAAATATTATAAAATTACACTAACACATATATTTGTTTCATTTTATGAGTTTTTAGACCAATAGCATCATTGTGATGAAATTATGACCTTTTTAATCCACTTGAATGAAAGTATGACAATTATAATGTTATATTAAAAAGAAAAGTCAATTTTGTGACACTTGTTTTTAAAAAATGAAATATTTTTTATATGGGGTAATATAGGGGATACATTCGAAAATAACGAGTCTATTGAAATATAAAATGTTAATAGTTATCATTATAATTTATTTTTAATTTTTATAAAGTAAAAAATAAAATTATAGGCTCATACAATGATGATGTAATAATTTTTTAATTCAAGGTAATATCGAATATCTTATATTAAAAATACATAATTAAATATGTTATTATATGATTAATGTTCTAAATAAATAGATGATTTTGACATGTTAGTTGGGTTTTAGAATTATTGGTTTTAATTTATATTTCATTTATGAAATCTGTAAAATCTCAAGAAATGAATAGTTTCAAAATTTACATTATAGATATTTTAAAATAAATAATATTTTATCAAATGATATAAAATTAATAAAAATATCATTTCCATAAAAATAGTAGGTATTAGTCATAAAATGTCACAAATGACTCATTTATGGGTCGTTTGTTATTTTATAGTAATTATATTATCCATTAAAGTGATAATTACATGATATTATGGTGAAAGTTAAAAGGGAAAGAAGATAAGGATCAAAAAAGTAAGAAAACATGTATAATTTTAATTTTATGAATGGATTTAAACCTAAAATTATTATTTGTTTTAAATAAAACAATTTTTATTCATTTTTAATAGAACAATATTTTATATTATTTTATATTTTGAATAATTCCAAGACTGTCGTTCACCCATTCATCTCTTTTCTACACACTTCCAAACCTATTTGGTTCATCCAACCTCCCCCAAAATCCCTTACTCGGATACCTCCACACATTCTAGAGGCCATTGTTTTGGAAAACAATCCTCTTTATATATGATATGTTTTTAATCAAAGGTGGTCATTCAAAGGAGAGGTATCATTTTTAATTAAGTGTTTCTATTTTATTTATTCATCCAAATCCTTAAAATATTCTTACAACGTGATTAAATAATATATAATATATAATAAATATACTGAAATTTAATTCCTTTAATATCATAACCTTAATACATATCCATTTTCATCAAATGGGAAAAGAATCAATCATTCATGCGTACATTGGACTACCACCTCACGAACCGATATTATTCGTTTTCCATCACCATATTTCAATAATTGTTATTAAAATGGAATTAATGTTTATATACAAAATTCATGACTTATTTATCATTATTAAACAATAATATATCATTTATTTTCTTACCGTTACAGGAACATAAAAATGATAATGTCGTTCAAGCGTATGTGTGACATGTGACCTCTACAATGTGATGTGATTCATTTTTTATAACCACATCACATGGATAATATATATATAAGGATAGTTAAATGATTAATATTATATTGGTCATATTATTATCATTCTATAAAGAAAAAAAATAAAAATTACTCTTTTTCGATAATGATTATTGAAAAATTGAAATGTTACCCATGTGAATGTACAACCTACCCCCCAACCCCCCCTATGATTATAACGTTGTTCTTTTTTCATAACCATGAACAAAAGGTTTGATTTAAAATTATAATTTATATATATAGTTTATTATAATTTCATGAATATTATTCTGGGGTTTATTGACTTATAACCACTTTGACTATTGACAGAATACCAAATTCATTTTGGACTAAAGTAGAGAATATCATCAAAACATCCTAAATGAAGTTAAATAACCAAGTAATTGATATAACATGATAAAAAATGATATATAAGGAATAATAAACGTTAAAAATACTATAAATTAATTAATTAATTTACATAAGTTAATCATTCAGTAACGTAAAGGACATATGTGATGGATCAGACTCAAGGTAAAGGATTTCACCTCAAGTATTTTTCCTTGATGAAATTATGATGTAATAAACCTATATTCTATTATAATCTTTATATGTATAATATTGGATATTATATATCAACAATTTACTCATTTTCATGGTATTTATCATTTAATTTCATTCTTTAACAGTTTCTATGATTCTAGTGTATCCTATGTGAGAAGGGGAAACTCTTTGTAAAAAATCATCTTTTATGGTTTTCCTTAAAACTATTTTTCTTCCATTTAAATGTTTTTAAAATTATATTTTAAATTTTTCAGTCATGATTTGGTTATTGGAAATAAAAAATTATGGGTTCACACAAAAAACATCAGGTGTTCCCATTATAGCTTAAATAATTAGTGTGCCTTGATAGTGCTATAATGCATTGGCTATTGATTTTTTTTATAGAGAGCTATATTATAATTCAATTGTATCTCCCTTCCAATATTAATGGGTTTGGTACTATTTATATATGGGTTCAATGTGATGATTTCCCAAGATACCTTTATGAATAATCTATGCCCACTAATGAGTTTTTATGAGAAACATTTATTTTCAAAAGTTTAAATAAATTACGTTTTAAATTGAATATTAATTACCATTAAGGGTAAAAAGTTATGTTTTCATGAAATTTTTTCCATTGGTTTTCATGTTTTCGTAAACTAATGGTTTCCTTTCCTTTTATATCCCTTTCCAAGTTGTTTCTGGTCATCTCATGTTTTAAAATATTTATCACAGGGTATAAGGATTTGTAAGATAAGGGAAGAAGTCAAGTTGAAAGTTATGAATATTTTTCATGAAAAAGTAATCATGTTTTAATTTAATATTTTTATATTATGAAATAAATGATTAATATTTTATAATTATACTATTTTTATGAAAGTGGGGAAGTTATTCATAAATTATGACCAAATTCTATAAAACTATAAACCATAAAATATCCTCAATGTGAAATAAAGAAATTTACTATCTAAAATTCCAAATTATGATATATTTAAGGTTGAGGCCTTACACGAACATAATATAAATTAATGATAAATTTTTATGAAATAATCAATCGATTTTTATTAATTTGGTTTTATTCTTAAAAAATATATTTTCTTCAAAAATGATTCTTTTTTTTAATTAAAAATAATATAATAATTTGATGGAACATTTGGAGAATTTGTTAGATAAACTGAACATTTTATTGTTATACAAAAATCAAACCATACATGGGGTAAAATTTTGGGACTTTTATGAAAATATTGATTTTTCTATCACGACCCGACCCTACCGGTCTCGAGCCGCAACTCCCCCAAGCCTGCCTCCATAGGCCAGTGGTTGGCGATAAGCATTAAAGGTGTAAAAATCTCAGGGAGCACTACCACAAAAACAGTTTCTCCCAGCACCCCCCCCCCCTTATCAGCGCTAACGAAAAATCGCTAATAAAGGGGGGACCTTTATCAGCGCTGATGAAAGTACCCCTTTATCATTGTTTTTTTTAGAGCTGATAAAGGCCCCCCTTTATCATCGCTTTTTTTAGTGCTGATAAAGGGACCCCCTTTATCAGCGATTGTTTTAGCGCTGATAAAGGGACCCCCTTTATTAGGTCTTGTTTAGTAGTGTTGATAAAGGGGGGGCTTTATCAGTGCTTTTTTTAAAAGTGCTGATAAAGGGTCGAATTAAAAAAAATTAAAAAAAATATTAAAATATTAATATATAAATATAGTTATATTGATATAGATATAATATATAATTTTTAAATATATTTTAGATAAGTATAAATGTACATTAACACTTAATATACTTAATATATAAGATATTTAGTGAAAATAACATCTTAAAAAATTAAAAAAATATTTTTAATTAATAATTTCATAATTATTATGGAGTAGTAGTCATTTAATAACCATTTGAAGACTAAAAAAATTAAAAAAATTAAAAAAAGATCCAAAATAAGTTGATAACGCAACTCAAACTTCAAACGGTCATAACTTTTGATTCGGGTGTCCGTTTGAGCTCTACCACATATCAAATCGAATCATGCGACGATATCTACATCGCTGTGACCTTAGGGGACCCCAGTCATGCGTTTTTCAAGGCCAGAAGAGGCCCAGAAAGACTCTAAAACTGAATTTTTAGTCAGGGTACCCATATTGTTTTTAACATTTTGTGGGTTTTTAGCTTCATTTGAGAGGGTATTATTGGATTTTTTGGTCGGGACTGAATTTATTCCAATGTATTACATTCATATTGATATTATTTCTTTGAAATTTTATCATTTTTTATAATTCACTACTATTTATAATCAAATATATAACTATATGTACATATTTTTTATATATTCACACCTAAAATTTAAATTTTTAAAATAAATAATTAAACATGTTTACATATAAAATATATTAGCTCTATCTAAATAATAACTAATATCCATTTTATGTAAAATAACAATATTTGAATATTTATATAACTACTATATATTAATATAACTATATATATATATATATTATTCTAGCTATATATATATATATATTAATATAACTACATATATATTAATATTACTATATATATATATATTAATATCAATATAAATATATATATTAATATAATTATATATATATATATGTATATTAATATAAATATATATTACTATACGAATAAATATAACTAAATATATATATATATAAATAGAGATATATATTAATATAACTATATATAGATATGTTAATATAACTATATATATATATTAACGTAAATATATATTATTATATGAATAAATATAACTATATATATATAAACAGAGATATATATTAATATAACTATATATATATATATATATTAATATCACTATATATATTTTAATATAACTATATATATATTAATATAACTATATATATATTAATATAAATAAATATATATATATATATATTAATATAATGATATATATATTAATATAACTTTGTATATATTAATATAACTATATATATATTAATATAAATATATATTACTATATGAATAAATATAACTATATATATAGAGAGAGATATCATGAAATAGCAAACAAATCAAAATAGAGTAGTGGTAAGGGATTAGGCGCGCAGGGGGGAGGTCTCGAGTTCAAAACCTGCTGGAGGCAGAGGCACGCGCATGGGGATGGATGTTGGGGGCTAGCGCTGATAAAGGGTGGAGGGGTTGTGTGCGGGTGCTAGAGGGGCTAAAAGCGCTGTTAAAAGGGGGATCAAGTGCTATAAAATCCCCCCCCCCCACAATTGGCATGATTTCTTTAATTTTTTGTCATTTTTTTAAAAAAATTTAAATTTTTTTATTTTTTTAACTCTTATCAGCGCTTTTTTAACAGCGCTGATAAACGCGTCTTTTATCAGTGCTAAAAAAAGCGATGATAAAGGAAGCGCTGATATAGGACCCCTTTATCAGCGTCAAAAAAAGAGCTGATAAAGGGGTACTTTTATCATCACTTTTTTGAGCGTTGATAAAGCCCCCCCCCCCCCTTATCTTCGCCGGCTTTAACAGCGCTTTTCCTATTGCTGTTAAACGCCCTTTTTAGCACTGATAAAGGGCGTATTTGTAGTAGTGGAGGCCTCATCCTAAGTTCCTGTACACACACACATCCCACTCAATATAAAAGTGTAGAGTAAAAAAGAAAACCAAAGGACAAACAACTATAACCCAACCACATTCATCCATCAACCTCTAAATAGAAAATAAGTAATGTGCTGAAAAGTACTGAAAAGATACTGAATAAAAAAAAGGACAAACATGTGCCCAACCTGAAAGGTGCCACAACCCGGCAATAGGTAAACAAAAGTAAACAGCAGGTGAGTCACACACCTAAAAGTCCTACTATAACCACTGAACGCAGCCCAAGATCTTGTGTCCTGTACGCTCCTCTGTAGTCTCGATCGACTTGTCTGTCATCTGCAAGGGCACACCAACTGCGGCCAAAGCCCAAGTAGGGGTGAGTATAAAGATACACAGTAGTATTCCTCGAAAGCTCGAGAGAGAAATTGGGAGGTACTAAAAAGGTGAGAAGTAGATAGAACAAAGAACAGTGTAAGATTAAAATAGAGAGAGTGCAGCTCAACCCAACAAAAGAAAGGAAGTAGACTTGTCCCATCCAGGAAGAGCTAGACACAGAAAGCACGTGGAATACATCACGTGTCTTTTCCCCTCCTAGAAAGAGAGTAAATGAACCCAAGGAGTGGGAACAAAACTAGGGTGTATATATATATGCTCAACAAGAAACTTGAATGACTATGTAAGGGGTCCTCGATCTCTAAGATCAGCCCATGAAAAGTTGCCAATATTTCTAAGGATATACATCACTGATACCCAAATGTCCCACACTTCAAAGCTGTCTCATCACTGAATCATGCAACCAAGGATCCCGCTCCAGTAACAACAGATAGAATTCATTGACTGGACTAATAGAAAGGGATGCGTCTGAAAGAAGTCATCGGTTAACCTACTACCTAGCCCAACTGGAGTTTAAACCCCAAAAGGTCATCGGTTGACCCACTACCCAAACCTGCTAGAGGGTAAACCCAAAAAGGTCATAAGGTAACCCCCTGCACGGCCACGTTGAATGGTAAACCCTGAAGTCAATAGGTAACCCACTGCCCAGCCACGCTGGAGGGTAAACCCTAAGGTCAATTGGTAACCCACTTCCCAGCCTCGCTGGAGGGTAAACCCTGATACACCGGTGGGTAACCAACTGCCCAGCCCTACTGGAGGATAAACCCTGAACTAGTCTGATAAATATGCACTTCCCAAACCATCTATGGGTGTCACTAACATCGCAACTGTGTGTTGGGTCAGAGTGCATCAATGGAGCCTCTGAACAATTCCCTTTCATGTATCCACATTTAATTATATCTCTAAATAGGCTCTGCATGCCCAAATAGATTTCACCATTGTAGTCCTCTTGGAAAAATACACGAGATAGACTATTTATTCGCTTGAAACGGACTCCCGTTGAAAAATTTATTAACCACCGCTTTATGCCCATGGCGTCTCATGGGTCCCACACCTTGGTCCCGAAAGAGTTTGGTCGAACTGCGACATCATGATTCTCTCGGAAAAACAGGCCGAAACGACTTCTCATTCTCCCCAAAAGGACATTTGATGAAAAAGTCGCAAAACGCGGCTCACAACATAAAATACGGCCCATGGGGCCCACACCTCAACTCTAGATTCAATGCTTGAAACTACCCTAGAAACCTTCATCTCGACTCCAGGGTCACAAATCCACTGACGGTTCCTTTAATGGACTCTGGATGTGTTCGCTCCATTTGAAAGCAGAATCTCGTCGAGGTACTTAACGAGCATGTCGCGCCACTGAGCTCCCATCCAAGGAATTAGAAATCCTCGGGACCATCTCAAAATCTTCGTCTTGAGCCTAGGATTTCACTTCCTTAGACGGTATGCAAATCTGATTCTCGGTTTGTGAGTTATGGTGTTTTTAACATAATCGAATGGAGAATGGGTGGGCCTGGGCCGGCCCACCCCTTTAGACCGGCAATCCGCGACTGGGCTGCCCGGACCGCCCTGTCCACTGCGGCCCGCGGTTCACCACGCGGACCACCACGCATCACCCGGACCGACTCAGCCGGTCCGGCGCATTCTCTACATGACCTGCAGAGTGTAGGTCTGTATCGGCTGGCCGAGGACGGGACGACCCCGGTTTCTCGCACCTCCCACTGACCAGCGAAGCCAACCAGCCTGGCCCCCCACGTCACCCCATGTACGCCGTCATCCCGGATCACATGAAGCCCACTGCCACCACCTAGGGTTGCCGCTACCTAGGAACACCTCCGCCTGGTACCGCCACCTCCTCGGACCGCAGCCGGCTAGGATCCCACCACACCGGTCGCCATCTCGGACCGCCTGAAGCCCACCAAAAACCTTTGTAACCAACATGAAACAGGGAAAATGGCAAGAAAACTTCTCGGGGCCACCCCGGGCGCCCAAGGACTCTGATTTTTGATTCCAGAAGAGAGTTAGAATGCTCGGACCGAATCCTACACAACCATGGGATTCACTCGACAAGAAAATAGCATTTCGGCTCAACAAATTACATTTGAGGAGTTTTCGGAATTTAAAAACGAAAATAAATAAAAGAGCCTACCTCGTAGGGCGTAGCCCATCGCATCGTCAACGATCCGCCGAAGCCACAACACCTTGGAGAGGTGGGGAGAGGATCTTGATTCTTGTTGAGAGGGATCCTCCAGGGAGAGAAAAGGGGGAAAGGGGAGGAGGGGTGGGAGATGTGTTTAAATAAAGAAACACTTAAACGCCCACAAGTAGGTTCTGTACCCGAACTTTCAGCGGAGTCGGGGTTAAGAAACCTCTAGGTTAAAATCCATGTTCTGAGTGTAATGGTTGCCTTAGAAATTTAATCTTAGCCTCCGTTCAGAGGTTGTAAGTTCATGCCCGAGGCCACTAAATTACAAAAACACCCCTGGTGGCGTTTTCCACATAAGGGTTGCGCCCGCGAAAGTTACACCCCTCCTAGGGTAAACGGCACGCTTCGAACTCAACGGTGCCCTCAGTTATCCCATCTGAGAAACCACTTAGTATTTATTCTATTTATTTGATAAGTCCAATGTGAATGCATTTAAAATTTAATTCCAGCCACACCGGGACTCGGAATCACGCGTCGTCTGAATTCCCTGCTCTGGAATAACATTAAGAAAATTTCAATGTCTTACAAGCTCAAAACCCAAGTTTTTACATCATTCCTTGTTACATGTTTTTCATCCCCAAAAGACAAAACTACAAAAACAACTTGGGATACCAAGCCTGCATCTGGCTCCCCCGTTCCCAGGTGCTCTCTTGCACCCTCACATGCTGCCATAGCACACGAACCAAAGGAATGGTTCGTCCACGCAGTGTCCACTCCTGCCAGTCCTCAATCTCCACCGGGTGATCCGTAAAGGTGGCTCCATACTCGATTTTTAGCTCTCCCCATTCGATAATGTGTGTGGGGTCATGCACATATTTCCTCTACTGCGACACGTGGAAGACGTCATGCACCCTCTCCAGCTGTGGGGGTAGAGCAAGATGGTAGGCGACCTCACCAACCATTCGCATGATCTCAAAGGGCTCAATGAACCTCGGGGATAGCTTTCCACCATATCCAAACCTCTGTGTACCACGTTGTGGAGATACTCTCAAAAAGACATGGTCCCCCTGCTCAAACTCCAAAGGCCTATGATGATGATCTGCGTAAGACTTCTGTCTACTCTAAGACATCCGCATCCACTCACGAATGAACTTCACCTTCTCTATCGTTGCCTGCGCCAACTCTGGGAACCCGAGGGAGGTCTCCCCAACCTCTTTCCAGCACAACGGTGACCTGCAGGGTCTCTCGTAAAGGGCCTCAAAGGGTTCCATGCCGATAGTAGAGTGGTAACTATTTTTGTATGAGAACTCCAACAAGGTTAGGTGATCCCCCCATCTTAGGGAAAGGTCTATCACGCATTCCCTAAGAATATCCTCCCACACCTGGATAGTACGCTTGGTCTTCCCATCCGTCTTGGGGTGAAAATCTGTACTCATTCGTAGATGAGTCCTAAATTCCTCCATTAGGCCTCGCCACAATCGCGACGTAAACTTCGCGTCACGTTCGGAGACGATCGTAGAGGGTACTCCATGAATTAAAATTATCTCCCAAATATACAACTACCCTAGACTCTCCACCGAGCTCTACTCCCTGATGGCAAGGAAGTGTGCCGACTTTGTGAGTCGGTCCACTATCACTCAAATGGAGTCATGGTCCTTCACTGTTAGCAAAAGACCTGTGACGAAGTCCATAGATATGCCATCCCACTTTCACTTCGGGATATCAAGGGGGTGAAAAAACACGGTCGGAACCTGATGCTCTGCCTTCACCTACTGACACATGAGACACTGAGAAATGAACTCAGCTACGTTCTGCTTCATGCGCGACCACCAAAACTACCGCTCAAGGTCTCTGTACATTTTCCCTGCACCGGTATATACAGCTAAGGGAGAAGCATGGAACTCCCACATCACCTCTTCCCGCATCTCAACTGGAACTACAGCTCACCCCCTGGAACAGAATCTGATGAATCCCTCATTCAAAATACCCATTGGGTGTGTCGCCTGCGGATATCTAATCATGCAGTCCCTCACTGTCGAAATCCCCTGGATGCAACTCTCTCATACGCTAAAGGAGTGAAGGATTCCACACCACAACTGCAAAAAATATATACACTCTTGCTCCACCAAGGTCATCCATTGGGAAGCCAACAACTCTAAAGCATCTCGAACTAAAACAGCCTAGGACTTCTTGCTAAGGGAATCTTCTACTACCTTTCCCTTCATTGCATTGTAGACTATCTTGAAATCATAGTCCTACAGAAACTCCAGACAGTGCCTCTTCCTCAAGTTCAAATCCCTCTGAGTGAAGATGTACTTGAGGCTCTGGTGGTCTGAGTAGACCAAAAAACACCCACTGAGAAGGTAGTGTCTCCATAACCTCAAGGAGAAGACCACCACTGCCAGCTCCAAATCGTGAGTCGCATAATTCTTCTTCATGGGGCCTCAACTGCCTCGATATGCAATCACTGCTCGCTGCTACCTCAACACGCACCCAAGCCCATATCTTGAAGTGTTGTAGTACACCATGAACTCAATTCCCTCCTCTGTAAGCCTCAACATTGGAGCACTAGTTAGCCTCTATCTCAACTCCTCGAAGGCCTTGTGGCACTTATCAGTCTAGGTGAATGGTCATCCCTTCCACGTTAATGCGGTCAAAGGGGAAGAAATCTTGGAGAAATATTCCTCGAAACTCATGTAGCACCCTACCAAACCAAGGAATATCCGCACCTCTGATGCATTATTGGGTGGATCCTATGAAATCGCTACCTCTATCTTTGTGGGATCTACGGCCAATCCATACTCCGTAATGACATGCCCAATAAAGTGAACCTCATGAATTCAGAGCTGACACTTCGAGAGATTCTCATACAACTGATCCTCCCATAGTAAATCTAGGACGGTCCTCAAATGCTATGCATTCTCCTCCTCCATCATAGATTAGATGAGTATGTCGTCAATAAAGACAACAACAAACTAGTCCAAGTACCGGAGGAAGTTCTGGTTCATCAAATCCATGAAAACCGTGGTGAAATTCATCACGCCAAAGGGCATTACCAGAAACTCGTAATGCCCATATCGACAATAGAAAGTCAATTTCAGGATGCCAGCCTCACGAAACCATAACTGGTGGTAGCCAGATCGAAGATCAATCTTGGAGAACCACTTCTCACCTCTCTACTAGTCGAAGAGGTAATCGATCCCTAGCAAAGGGTACTTGTTCTTTATAAAGGCCTGATTTAGGCGACGATAATCCACACAAAGTCGTAGACTCCCATCTGCCTTTTTCAAAAACAACCCTGGAGCTGGCTAGGGGGACACACTGGGCCTGGTGAATCCCTTCTCACGAAGGTCTTCCATATGAAGTCGTAACTCCCGAAGCTCTGTGGGGGGCATCTGATAATTTGCACATTATATCGGGGCAGTCCACACCTGCAAGTCAATGCATAACTCCATCTCTCTCCTCGACGGTTTTCCTGGGACATCCTCGAGAAAGATTTCCACGTAGTCTTCCACAACGGTAGGGATCCTGGTGCCTATAGCGTCTGCTGCTCTGAGAGCCATGTTCACCAAGTGATGAGAAAAAGGTCGTGGTCTCTTGGTCATAGTACCCGTTTATTCTACCATGAGGTCTTGTTCACCAAGGATGGTGAACCTCATCCCATCAGTAAGCACGCCTCTGACACTTCTGTGAAGACAGTCGATCTGGGCGTGAAACATAGAAATCCAATCCATGACCAAGATAATAGCATATGGTCCCATCGTGATGATGAGTATATCCCACATGAAACTCCCTCTTCTGGCCGACAATTCGCACTGTCTGCAGATGAAGGTCACCGAAGAGGCACTTTCTATAGTAGCCTCAAAGATAAGTGCAGGCATCATCGCCTCTACTGGAAGATCTAACTCTCGTACCAAAAGCAGCGATATAAAGGAGTGGCTAGCGCATGTTTCTACTAGTGCTGAATCAAGCATATAGTAAACACAAAGCGTACATCAGACCATCTAGTGTGCTGGGGGGTCACAAACACCCAAAGCCTGAAGCTGCCCGCGGCCCCTACTACCAGCTCCCTAAGCCTGACGTGGGCCGCCCGGTGGTGGTGGTGGAAGGACCTCGAAATGCAGTCCCAGACCTCCAGGTCCTACTGCTCTACCTGCGCTGCCTCCTTGAGGACCACCCTGTCCTCGCCTGGGGGATCCCTGGTCACGGTGCTACCTCTGCTGCTACGGTGTGCCCACTACCTACCACGGCTAGTCGGTACACCTGGTCTGACATTCCTGTGCTAGGTGACCCCATCCGTCATAGGCATAGCACCTTCTCTCTCCTGACTGCCCTGGTTCTCCATGGCACCACTACAGTGTATAACTCTACCCCTGTGTCTGCTCACGGAAGGTCCTCCTGGACCGAGGCTCTACTCTATACCACCTACCTATCACCGAAGACTCTGCTCTGAAACAGCCACTACTAGGCCCTGTCAGCTGGCGTCCCTCAGCCAAGAATCTTTTCATCATGAGTACATGCTCTAGAACCCTGACATAAGTAGGGGTGAATAGGGGTACTACACTAGCACAGATCTCCATGAAAATACCCTACTCAATATTCTGTGCCCCGATGTAACTATCACGGACCGTATCATATGAGTAGTGTGTAAAATTGGTAAATCGGGCCAAGTACCACGCCATGGTCATACCCCCTACTTCATCCCTAGAAGATCCTGAATCCGAATGTAGTTTAAAAAAGAGGGGGATTACTCCTCCAAGAATATTTGGTGGAAGCTATCCCACGTGAGAGATGACTCATAGTGGGTCTGCATAACCAACCACCACCAACGCCCGGCAGTCCCGAGGAAAAGGCTGGAAGCAAGGGATACCATCTAGTTTTCTAGTGTTCGTACCATCTTGAATAGTCATTCCGCGAATTCTAGCATGTATTCCACTGCCTAGGGATCTGGGTCCCTGCGGAACTTCAATGGCCGCTGACACTGGAAGTCTCGGAGCTCACTTAGCATGCGCTCAACCTCGGCTAGTGCTGCCGGTACCAACTTTCTCTCTCTAGGTGGAGGGGTTACTGCTAATGTACTAGGGAGAAAGGGATCACGGGAGGGTCCCTGAACTGATGCCACATCACTTTCCAGGTCGTTGTCATGAACTAAAGAGGGTAACCTGGATAGCTGCTATCATGGGGGCATCCTGAAAATTATCAAGGATTACCACAATTAGATGAGCATATATATATATATATATATATATAACAGTAATCAGAAAGGGGATCTGACTCAACAAGGACATTCAAAGACTCAATCAGACCCGATGCATGTTTGAAAGTTACCTACAACAAATGTCTCAGCGTGCAGAGTCGACAAGTGGGTTATCAGGGTCCTGGTGAATAGATACGTAGGCCGCCCGTACCATCACTAAACTCCCTGGACTAAGAGCCTCTCTTGAAACACGTCAACACTATTCCCCTCAATCCCAACAAATACATTTTTAGGGACATCCAAAAAACGCCCCAAGGAATGAAACACCTCTGATACCAGTGTTTCACGACCTGACCCTACCAGTCTTGCACCGCAACTCCACCAAACTCACCTCCATAGGCCAGGGGCTCACGACAAGTGCCGAAGGTGTAACAATCTCAGGGAGGCCTTTGCCTAAGTACCTGTACAAACACACACAACCCACTCAATACAGAAGTGGAGAGTAAAAAGAAAACCAAAGGAAAAAACAACTATAACCCAACCAAAATCATGAATCAACCTCTAAATAGAAAAAATTAAAGTACTAAAAAGTAATGACAAGATACTGAACAGAAAAAAAGGGAAAACACGTGCCCGACCCGAAAGGTGCCACAACCCAGCAACTGGTAAACCAAAGTAAACATCTGGTGAGTCTTACACCTGAAAGCCCTACTATGACCACTGAATGCAGCCCAAGATCATGTGTCTTCTACGCACCTCCATAGTCTTGATTGACCTGTCTGTCGTCTGAAAGGGCACACAAAGTGTGGGCAAAGCCCAAGAAGGGGTGAGTATAAAGATAATCATTAGGATGCCTTGAAATCTCGAGGGAGCAACTAGAAAGTACTAAAATGGTGAGTAGTATACAGAAAATAGAACAGTGTAAGAGTATAATAGAGATAGTGTAACTCAACCAAGAAAACGAAAAGAAGTAGACTCGTCCCAATAAAGAGGATCTAGACACGGAAAGCACGTAGAATACCCCGTGTGACTTCGACCCTCCTAGATGGAGAGTAACTAAACCCAAGGAGTGGGGAAAATGTAAGATGTATATATATTCTCAAAAAGAAACCTGAACCAATGTGTAAGGGGACCTTGATCTCCAAGCTCAGACCAGGACCAGTCACCAACTGTTCTAAGAATATCCATCACTGATTCCCAAAAGTCCTGAATGTCAAAGCCATGTCATCGCTTAATCGCGCAACAAAGGATCCCGCTCCGGTAACCACAGAGAGAAGTCAATGACTAGCCTCATAGAAAGGGATGAGTCTGAATGAAGTCGTTGGGTAACCCACTTCCCAGCCCAATTGGAGGGTAAACCCCTAAAAGGTCGTTGGGTGACCCACTACCCAGCCCTGCTGGAGGTAAACCCTCAAAGGTCGTCAGGTAACCCACTACCTGGCCACGCTGGAGGGTAAACTCTAAAGTCAATGGGTAACCCAGTGTCGAGCCATGCTGGAGGGTAAACCCTGATATGCCGATAAGTAACCCACTACCCATCCCCACTGGAGGGTAAACCCCGAACAAGTCTGATAACTCTGCACTGTCTGAACCATCTCTGGGTGTCGCTAACATCCCGACCAAGCGTTGGGTCGGAGTGCATCAAGGGAACCTCCGACTAATGCCATTTCATGTTTCCACATTTAATGAGATATCTAAACAGGCTCTGCATTCCCAAAAAGATTTCATTGTAGTAGTCCTCATGAAAAAACACGCGAGATAGACTATTTATTCACTTGAAATGGACTCCCGATGAAAAAGTTATTCAATAGTGCTTTATGCCCACGGTGTCTCGTGAGGCCCACACCTCAGTCCCGAAAGAGTTCAGGTGAACTGCGCCATCGTGATGCTCTCGAAAAAACACATTGAAATGACTGCTCATTTTCCCCGAACGAACGTTTGATGAAAAAGTCACAAAACGCTGCTCATAACTTAAAAGACGGATCGTGGGGCCCACACCTCAACTCAGGATTCAATTCCTGAAACTACCCTGGACAACTTTGTCTCGATGCTAGGGCCACAACGCGACTGACAATGCCCTAAATAGACTTTGGATGTGTTCGCGCCATCCGAAAGAAGAATCTCGGCAAGGTACTTAACAAGCATGTCACGCCACTGAGATCCCATCCTGGGAATTGAAAATCCCCAAGACCATCTCAAAATTTTATTCTCGAGATCAGGATTTCACTACTACTGACGGTATGTGAATCTAACACACGGTTTGCGAGTTGTGGCGTTTTTACCGTCATCGGACGAAGACGGGGTGGGACGAGGCGGGCCCACCCCTTTAGACCGGCGGTCCGCGGCTGGGCCGCTCGGACTGCCCAATCCATCGTGGACTGCGGTTCACCACGCGGGCCAGCCAACGTCATACGGACCGGCTCAACCAGTCCAACATGTTCTCCATGAGACTCGCATAGTGCGGGTCTCTGTCGGCTAGTCGGGGTCATGACGACCTTGGTTTCTCACGCCTCTCACTGACCAGCGCAGTTTGCCAGCCTGGCCCCCCACGTCACCCCACGTATGCCGCCGTCCAGGACAGCATGAAGCCCACCGCCTCCGCCTGGGACCGCCGCCGCCTCGGACCGCCGCCACCTCGGACCGCCGCTGCCACGGACCCCCGCTGCCTGGGACCGCCGCCACCTGGGACCGCCGCTGCCGCCTGGGATCCCACTGCGCCAGCCTCCATCCCAGACCACCTGAAGCCTGGCAAAAACCTCTAGAACCACTGGAAAATAGGGGAAAATTGATGAAAAACTTCGTGGGCCCACCCCGGGTGCCCCGGGACTCGGATTTTTTATCTGAGATGAGCGTTAGAAAGCTTAGATCTAATCCTATACAACCATGGGATTTTCTCAACAAGAAAACAACATTTCGACACTACTAATTTCATTTGAATAGGTTTCGAAAATTAAAAAGGAAAATAAATACACGAGCCTACCTCACAGGGCATAGCCCATCGCTTTGCCGAAGATCCGCTGGAGATGTTGTGCCTTGGTAAGGTGGGGAGAGGATCTTGATGCATGTTGAGAGGGATCCTCTAGGGAGAGAGAATGGGGAAAGAGGAGGGGTGGAGAAGTGTTTAAACAGAGAAACACTTAAACGCCCACCAGTAGGCTCCATACCCGAACTTTCGGTGGGGTCGGGGTTAAGCCGCCTCTAGGGTAAAATCCATGTTCTGAGCGTAATAGCAGTCTCAAAATTTTAATCCGAGCCTCCATTCACAAGTTGTAAAGTTCACGCCTGAGGCCTCTAAATTACAAAAATTCCTCTCATGTCATTTTCCACAGAAGGGCCACGCCCGTGAATGTTACGCCCCTCCTAGGGTAAATGGAAGGCCCCAGACTCAACCGTGCCCTCAGTTTTCCCATCTGAGGAACTATTTAGGAGTTATTCTGTTTATTTTTCATATCCAGTGTGAACACACTTAAAATTTAATTCTGGTCAAACTGGGGCTTGGAATCAAACGCTGTCTGAAATCCCTACTCTCGAATAACATTAATAAAATTTCAAAGTCTTACAGGCTCAAAACCCAGGTTCTTAGATTTTCAGTGAGTGGTAAAAATTACTAATTTTGTAAAATGTATTTTCATTTCTATATATTAAGTAATTTATATGTATCATTGTGTATTTAATAAGTTTCATAGTAAATAATAATTTTTTACTTATATTTAATCAACTAAAATTTTGTTAATCAACTTTATATTAGGTTTTAGTATAAGATGGTTTTGGGGTTTAAAAATGGGTTTTTTAAAACTATTTCAAAATTAATATTTTATATATATTTAAATAAATTAAAATAATACTTAATTGTTTATTTTTTAAATACAATTTATATAATATATATCATTATATATTAATTTAGTTACATAAAATGATTATTAATAGTCTTAGAATTAATATAGAATCTTATTTTTCTAAAAAATTACTCTTTCTAAAAAACATATTATCTCACTCTATCTGCATGATTAATGTTAAATAAAATTATTCCACTTATGTGAAATTAACATGGAAAAATAGATTCCATATTTAAAAAATGATTAATTTCTAATAAGTTCCACTTAATTTTTGACCATAATGATTAGTTAAAAGTGTAAAAATTAATTACAACTATTAAGGTAAAAAAGTGTTTACTTAGTTGTTAAACATTGAATATAAGATGTAAAAATGACACAAAACTTGTCCAAAAACCATTCTAAGACATATTTATAACTTATTAATTATAATACCGATAATATACCTTTACTTAATCTAGTTCACAAGAAAAAAATGTTGTTGGAATTTACTATTTCAAGGAAATTGCAAGTGTGGTACTCACCCCATATATAAAAGGTCACCCACTCTCCTCCCTTATACACATATTCAACCTTAATAGTTTAATCCAATAACTTCCCAAAAAAACATTAAAAAACCTCCCCATATTCTATAAGGCATCTATTGACAATAAATACAACCTGGTAAGCCCTTTGGTGTAATCCTAAGGAGGATACACGAAGAAAAGTTAACGTTCTTTAATGATCATTTTTATTTTATTTGTTTATCCACATCCTTCAATTATTTTTTATATATTTATTACTTAATAACCCATGTATCTTCCATGTAATTAAATTTTTAATGACAAGGGTATGACCTATAACCATAAACATATCCATAAAATGGTTTATGAAATTACCATTCATGTGTATGGCTGATTACCGCCTCAAAAAATGATGTCCTTCATTTCTCCATTACCACCTATCAAGGATGGGTATGATTATGTATAATATATATATATATAATTTATAAAATACTTAATCTTGTTGATTTATTATCTCATTTATACAATTTTATTTTTTATTCTATAAGGGAAAAGATAACATCTCACGTGTGTATGGTGGACTACCGCCTTGTGAAGCGATGTGATTCATTTTTCAATAATGTGTTAGATGGAAGGTAATAATAGAAAATATAATAAATATAAATTATATTGATTAATTATTTCAGATATTTATGACATATCTATAATTTTATAAATATAATATATCATATTAATTTTATCATTTATCTACTTGGAAAAAATGATAACGTCATACGAGGATGTGTAGACTACCGCCTCCTCGAAGAAATGTGATTGATTTTTTCCAAAAACTCATCATAATAATACCATATTAAAGTCTAAATAATTAAATTATACGGTATCTATTATATTATGATCATTATTTAAAGATAAATTATTACGTTCCTTCTTCTCATAATAATTACTGAGAAATGGAAGCATTACTCATGTGTACGTATGGTATATAGTCCCCATTATTGTAATGTTCATTTTTCATAACCATATTTAATTATGGGTGTAAAAAGTATAATTTATCTACAAATATGAAAATTATTTCATCAGCGTTGTAATTTATATGTTTAAATAATGACCACTTTGACCAGATTTAACCCACCTAAGTCATTTTTGACACACAAGCTGATTATGGTGAAAACATAAAATGTAAATTTCATTGAATAAGTAATTGTATATAACATGGTAATATGTGAATAAAATTACTAAAAAACATGAAAATTGTTCTCAATAAATTAAATAAATAACATCATAATATTCTTTAGGAATATATTTATAACTAGAGAAGTCGGACTTAAGGTAATTATTTTCTCATCTTACATTTACTTCTATGAGATATATTCCATATTCACCACTTATTTTTTTTTGTGGTGTGTATACTATAAATTCAGGTATTTTTTATCCTTATAACTAAATTTATTAGAATTTAAAAATCCACTTTAGTATCTCCCTTTCATGGGGATTATATTTTCAAATTTACCAAAGCAGTAATGTATTTTTTTCTCACTACTATAAAACTAGCATTTAACAATGGTAGAAATAGAATTTATCAATGCTAGAAAAGTTTTGACTACTTTGGTAATGTTAAAAGGACATAAATTTTATCAATAATGAAATATCATTGATAAAGGGTAGATTTAGCAGCGCTAAAAAATGTTGATAAGGGTCCCATTTATCATTGCTTTTAGGGCGCCACAAAAGGAATCCTTTATCATCGATTTTATTATCACTAATAAATGTGTTCTTTATCATTGATTTTAAAAGTAGAGATAAAAAGAGATACTTCTATTTTTTATTACAACTCCCCACATCCCCATAAATATACCAAAAAACACACCATATATGAATAAAAACAAGTCCCAGTATATAATTTAAATAAAATGAAATTTACAACAAAAATACTAGAAAAAACCATATATTATTATTAAAATAAATCATATTAAAAACACCATTTCCGATTTTCGTAATAAAATAAACCAAATTGAAACCCTAATTTTATCCCAAAAAACATTATAAAAAATCATCAACATATTATTTTGATAAAGTTATTTTCAAATCCATATGAATAAATTTGATGATAAATATTAAATTAATTCAAATTTACCGTTTTAGAAAAGTAAATTCAAATAAATTAATTTTAGTTAAATACAATTGCCAGTTGAAATTACACATGAACAAGATAAAACCCAAGTTTTCACTACAGTTGGATATTTTGAATCTTTTTCTCCCTTTACTATTTCATTTTTTCAATCTTTTATATGGTTTTGTGGATTATTTATCTGGAATGAATTGATGATAATGGAGGAATTGAGAATTTGTGGTGTAGATAGAGAATCCTTATATAGAGACTATATTTAGAAGATTGGGAAATAAATGTTTTCAATTGGGACAAAGTCATTGAATCTTTTGAGGAATGATCTTCATCAGTTTGTCAAGATTTTTTCAATAGAAATATATGCCAATGATAATCACTTATTCATTTTTATGGTCTATATGTTATTGATAGATCATATAGTACAATGAGTACCTAGAAGGGGTTTCCCAATACCTTGAGTTTGTGGTGACTTCTTGAGTAAAAATGGGCATAGAATATTACTCCAATCTTCTCGTTTTCAACTATGAGAAGGGGTTTTCTCCAAAAAAAATAGTCGATTCAATCTATTACAATGGAAGTTCTACTAAGAGTGGAAAAAAATAACATTTTAACATTGCTGATAAAGGTGTAATAATCTATTCTATTTGTTCTTTATTTATTTTTCTTATTTGGATCTTAGATAAGTTAATATCAAGTATGTTTTTTATTCATTTTTTGATTTTACCCCCTTTAGAAATTGGGTTCAAAAGTCTATTCCTCGTCTCATCAATGCCTTACATTTTTAGTAATGTTTATCAGATATGATTTATTTAGGATCCATTCTCTTAGTGAAATATTTGGTATATAGTTTCTGAATGTATTGAATATGCTTACACTTTATCTAACTTGCATGTATTTTATGGATCTTCATCTACCCTTCCGGAAACATCATTGGTCTTCCCTTTGAAACAGGAGATAGTCAACCCAGTGGAGAACCAACTATCATATATTCATTCAGAGGTCTAGTTATTTCCCCCAAATATCAACCAATTATTTGTTTGGGAGGACAAGGAGGACCCAAGGGATAATAGTAATTTGACTAAAATTTATATTTCAAGTGAAACCAACTTTGTTATGAGAAAAAATATTGATTTTGAATATATGACAGTTTCTTATTCTCTAGGTCAACTAATGTTATGTGGAAGGAGGAGGATGGTATTTCCTATCAACCAAACAGGGATAAAGTGTGTTTTCATAATCCTTCTAAACAAGGTAGGTTGATGCCTTCTTTGGGGAATATCCTAAGCAAAGCCCATGGGCATGGAATATATATGCCCATTATTTCATCACATGGAATAAAAATTTTAGAATCCCTTTAAATAAAAAGTAAATTGACAATGTTTTTAATTATTTTGAAATTTAATTGGTTAGTGATGAGTGATATGATAAGTGCATCATAATTTCAAACCATTTGCATGGTTTTCCTGGATGTTTTATTCGGATATTTTAGTCTTTATTGATGTAAATTGCTATTTAAAATTTAAGAATACGGGCATGTAGAACATACTATTGATAAAGTATATAGATATTAATTTTAATGTTCCACCGTCCAAAATAAATGATGCTTCTTAGGGAAGGGGGTGAAATATTTTTATGTATGTCCAAATTTCCACCTAAAATTTCATGGACCATTGATTAGAATCAAGAATTCAAGTATTTATCAAAATAGTTTTCTTTACCCCAAGCAACACAAGTGGCCATTTCATGTTATTCTCAAAAGAATCTTCTCTCGATATGGAACTCATCTATGGTAATGATTTCTAATCATAAAGTCTTCAATAATGCTATTATTGTAGGTAACCTCCTCAACAATGATCTACAACTTTCTATTGTATACACTCACTTTTTTTATCATTCATACAAGAAGACATTGTTTACTAAACACGAGGGTAGTGGTTTATGTTGAAAAATTCATATTGTAGATGTTCACAGTAATTTCGATATCAAATTAATTAGGGTTACTCTACCTAGTAATGGAAGAAATGTGTAGAATTATTTGATTTTAATGCATGTGAACATGGAAGATACATGGAAATTAGAGAGGATTACCAGTAGCATGGTAATTTTGGAGGCACGAACACTTTTGCGAAAGATATGAAAGATTAACTTAAAAGTTATGTTTGGGAATCTAATATTCCCTTAGGGTATTCACACTAGTAGTGGTGAGGAGATGAGGTGTATTGTCACGACCCGCCCTCGGGGTCCGTGCCGTGACTACCCCAAGCCCGCCTTCCATAGGCCAGGGGCTGGCGACTAGAACCAAGGCATAAATCCCGGTAAAAAGGGAAGGCATTGCCTTTGAAAAGTAAACACACACCACAGAGTAAACAAGCGGAAAGTAAACACTAAGCAAACAGAGTACGACTGAAAGTGCGGAAAGGTAAATGGGCCAGAATACAAACCCAAACTGAAAGTAAAGTACAACTCAAAAAGGGAAAAACAGCAACTGTAAAGTAAAGGCCGCTACTCCGAGCTGTCCACCGGAAATCCCACCTGAAGGGTGGGTACAGATAGCTCCTCTGCTCCACGGGTCCCGTCGTCCGCTCCGTGCACGTCCCGCCCAGTGGTCCACCTCCGGGTATCGTTCCGCTCTACAAGCCTCAGCTAAGGTCAACGCTGTCCGTCGTCTGCAACCAACACAACGTAGTGCGGGCGAAGCCCGTGCAGGGGTGAGTATAAGCTACTCAGTAGGGACCCCGAGACCCCTGAAGGTCTCTCAAATCCACAAAGGATAAACCACGAAGAAAAGTACAATCACGAAGTAACAACCGACACTGCTTAGGTATATGCCCATACATATACCTAAGTCATTAATTAAAATACGCTCCAACCTCCGAGCCCAAGTACAACTCAGTCCACGCAGGAAAGTATACGTATTCTACATAGGAAAGCAAAATATAATCCACACAGGATTGCACAACACAATCCACACAGGAAAACAACAGGATTCAGCTCACACAGGTATACTTCTTCAAGGACGAAAAAGATGATCACTGATCCATCTAAGTCGTCGGACCCACGAAGGATCGATAGGTAACTAACCCCCGCAAAGACCCACACAGGATCGGGCTCACACAGAACCTGTAGGCGCTGGCTCACACAGAACCGCTGAGCGCAAGGACCCACACAGGATCGGGCCCACACAGGACCTGTAGCACTGATCCACGTAGGATCGCTGAGTGCTGAAGTCGTCGTCGTCGAATCCACATAGGATCTCTGTACTGTCGTCGTCGAATCCACACAGGATCTCTGTACTGTCGTCGTCGCAGTCACAGTAGCAGTCGTAGCAGTAGAACAGTCGCAGCCAGCACTAGGGTTCCCGCACACAGCTAGCTCGTATGGAGGGTCCGCTCCACGAGCCGAGAGGCTGATACATCAACTGTCACGAAGACCAGAGTTGATGTATCCAAAAGTTCCGTATCGACAACAGGAACTCAACGCAACAGACGGCGCGTCGATCGGACGCCCGGTCTGAGAGTTATTGGCATTTTCGTCTCCGGGGCCCGGTTGGTTTTTAAGGCAAAACCAACCCGACCGTACTCCACCTGCGTCCAAACCTCGGGCGGAGTATGCCAAAAGATCCGTCTCACTAAGAGGAACACTACGCGACTGACGGCACGTCAATCGGACGTCCGTAGCTCAAGATATGAGCGTTTCCGCTCCGAAGGCCCGGTTGGTTTCGTGAACGAACCAACCCGGCCGAACTCAAAGAAAACCGAAACCTTGAGTGCGATATACCGAAACGACCGTCTCGATCCAAGGATCGCGTTGCCGCAGACGGTTCGTCATTCGGAGGTCTGAGGCTCAAGTTATGGGCCAAAAACCGAATCTGGTTCGAAACGGGGGGGTCCGGGTCCGGGCCGACCCGGCCCGACCCCCCCCCCCCCCCCCGGGGGCGGCGCGGCGGCGGCGGGCCGTGGTGGCGGCGGCGGCGGGCCGCGGGGGCGGCGGCGGCGGGCCGCGACGCACGCGGGGGGCTTGATTGCCCCCGCTGCTTTGTCAAGGCGGCACGGCATTGAGCCGTGCCTTTGCAACAAACGGCCCCCGCAAGTGGGGGCCGGCTGGACGAACCGGGGGGGCTGTTGCCCCCCCTCCTTAAATGAACCGCCCCCCTCGTTAAGAGGGGGGTTTGATGAACCAGCCGGGGGATTTATTCCCCCGGTTTTATGACATCCGGCCGGCCCGCTGGCCGGCCGGTTTTTACCAACGGGACCGGAAATTCCGGTCCCGCCCTCGACATCCGACGCCGGCGGCCCGGCCGCCGGTCTTTCCTTCCACCGCGGCCCGGAACCGGCCGCGGTCTCCTCGTCCCGCCGCGGCCCGGAACCGGCCGCGGTCTTCTCGTCCCGCCGCGGCCCGGAACCGGCCGCGGCGTTCGTCATCCGGCACGGTGCGACGGCACCGCGTCCCTTCGCCGTGCTTTGATATTATTCAACGTGGCGCGACGGCGTCGTGTTCTTGTTGTTTCTTCAAAGGTGCGTGCGACGGCATCGCATAAGATATTCGCACGTTCATCCGCGTGGTGCGACGGCACCACGCCACTTGCTTTCCTCCGCAAAATAATTAAACAAGAACGATGGAGGGGGGGTTCGGCCGTGTTCGTGCGGTCCGGCCCCCCTCACGTTAAAATAAAAACGCAACTTAAAATAAATCAAGTCACACGTTAGTCTTGATAGAATCACGATCAAGAATAAAATAAGAAAACCAAAAGAAAACGACAACCCCTACCTCGGGTTTAAGTTTCGAAGAATCGTCTACGTCCCGCGGAAGACGGCGTCGTGGAGGTCGGGCGTCGCGGTCGTCGTTCGTCGATTCCGTTGACGAAGTGTGATGCCCGAAGAGACACGTCGTTGGCGGATCTTCGATTTCCGACGAAGAAGGTTCGGGGAGGAAGAAGAGGTCCGAAGATACCGGGTCGCCGAGTCGATGATCCTTGACGAAGAGTTGTCGTTCTTCGTTGAGGATGAAGACATTCTTCGCCGGAGAAGATGAAGAGGAGCTCTCAAAAAGTTCTCAAGGGAATAAACCAACAACCCATAAACAAATAAGATTACATCTTATTTTATTAACACAAAACTCAAAAGAATTTCAAAAGTTTGAAATTCAAAAGAGTTTAACTCCCCAAAATTAATTAAGGGTAACCTAAGCCATTAAAAGAGGCGTTAAAGGAGTTGGGAGGATTTGAAAAGAAAAGGGGGGTTCGTGTGGGCCCCACCACACTTAATCCTCCCAAGGGAGGTTAAGTGGGTGTGGGTCCCACTCCCAACCTCCTTTGGTAGGTTTTTAATAAGTTAAATAAAATTTGTCTTACACAAATTTTATTTAACTCAACTGAAAAACCCCAAAACTAACCTACAACTCGCAACAAACGCAACTCCCGAAAAGGTCTCTTTAAGCGAAAATCGGCGCTGCGAGTTCATCGGTGCCCTCGGATTTCAATTCCGAGCACCGGATCAAAAGTTAGGAATTCCCGCTCGTTCGTTTACTGAACGTACCCGAGCCAAACTTCGGAAATTAATTCCGGGCGCTCCGGGCCTCGGAATCAGGTGCCGTCTGAAACCGCGCTCTTGTAAAATTCTAAAGAAAATTAAGAAAAAAATTTCCTTGAATTTTACGGGTCTTTACATTACTCCCACCTCAGGGCTTTACGTCCCCGTAAAGATACAACAAAAACTAGGGAAACAAATGAGGGTACTGAGCACGCATCTGAGCCTCCCGCTCCCATGTGCTCTCCTGGAGATTCCCGTGCTTCCATCTGATGCGCACAAGAGGAATCGATCGCCCACGCAGGACCCGCTCCTGTCGATCCTCTATCTCCACTGGGACCTCCGTAAAAGTCGCCCCATCGTCAACGTCAAGCTCCCCATGGTCAATGATGTGCGTCGGGTCGTGCACGTATCTCCTCAGCTGGGATACGTGGAAGACGTCGTGCACCCGGTGCAACTGAGGTGGTAGAGTCAGGCGATAAGCCACCTCGCCAATCCTGCTGAGAATCTGGAAGGGTCCGATGAAGCGCGGAGATAACTTGCCGCCTCGGCCAAATCTCTGAATACCACGTCGAGGTGAGACCCGCAAGAAGACGTGGTCGCCATCTTCGAACTCCAGTGGCCTCCGCCTCCTGTCAGCGTATGACTTCTGCCGGCTCTGAGCTGTCCTCATCCGCTCCTGGATGACCTGGACCTTCTCTGTCGTGGCCTGGACCATCTCCGGTCCCACCAGCGCTGACTCCCCAGGGTCTGTCCAGCACAAAGGAGATCTACATGGTCGGCCATACAACACCTCGTACGGTGCCATCCCGATGGTGGAGTGGTAGCTATTGTTGTATGCGAACTCCACCAAAGGTAGGTGGTCCTCCCAGCTACGACCAAAGTCAAGGACACATGCGCGGAGCATGTCCTCGAGAGTCTGAATGGTCCTCTCCGTCTGACCATCCGTCTGAGGGTGAAAAGCTGTGCTAAGACGTAGCTGCGTCCCGAACGCCTCCTGCAACCCCTTCCAAAGCCGGGAAGTAAAGCGGGCATCTCGATCGGAGACGATAGATGATGGTACGCCATGGAGCCGCACAATCTCCTGAACGTAGAGACGTCCCAAGCTCTCCACCGAGCCCTGCTCTCTGATGGGTAAGAAGTGTGCCGACTTGGTGAGTCGGTCAACAATCACCCAGATGGAGTCGTGACCTCTGAAAGTGCGTGGAAGTCCAGTCACAAAGTCCATAGATATGCCGTCCCACTTCCACTCCGGAACCTCCAAGGGTTGTACCAAGCCTGCTGGTACCTGATGCTCAGCCTTCACCTGCTGGCAGGTGAGGCATCGAGAAACGAACTCTGCTACAGCTTTCTTCATGCCCGGCCACCAGTGCTGTCGTCTGAGGTCCTGGTACATCTTCGCCACTCCAGGATGTACCGCCAAAGGAGATGTGTGAAACTCTCTCAGCACTTCCTCTCGCAATGCGACTGGTACCATGGTACGTCCTCTGAAAAGGATGTCGTGCTCTGCTCCAAGGGAGAAACCATCAGGTGCCTGTCCCGAGGATATTTGTGCACGCCGTGTCTCACAGTCAGCGTCCCCGCGCTGTGCCTCCCTGACCCGCTGCAGTAGTGGAGGAGTGACTGTGAGAGACTGAAGAAAGGCTGCTCCATCTCTATCCACGAAGGATATCTGCAAAGAGGCCAGCTGCTCTGTCGCCTCCTCAAGTAGCTGAATGCCCGTCCTCCTGCTGAGGGCATCGGCTACTACGTTCCCCTTCCCAGGAGTATAGACTATCTCAAAGTCATAGTCCTGGAGGAACTCGAGCCATCGTCGCTGTCTCAGGTTCAGGTCCTTCTGCGAGAAGATATACCTGAGACTCTGATGATCGGAAAAGACTGTAAAGCGCTCGCCCATCAGATAGTGTCGCCATGTCTTCAGAGCGAAGACCACAGCTGCTAACTCCAGGTCATGGGTAGCGTAGTTCTGCTCATGCGGCCTCAACTGTCGTGATCCATAGGTGATCACTTCCCTCTCCTGCATCAGAACACATCCGAGTCCCGTCCCTGATGCATCGCAGTAGACTACGTACCCTACTCCCTCCTCAGGCAACCTCAAGATAGGTGCGCTAGTCAATCTCTGTCTCAGCTCCTGGAAGCTCTGCTGACAACTGTCAGTCCATACGAAGGGTTTCCCCTTCTTCGTCAAGGCTGTGAGTGATGCCGCAACTCTGGAGAAGTTCGGCACAAATCTCCGATAGTATCCAGCTAGTCCCAAGAAACTCCGAACCTCAGTCACGCTCCTGGGTGGCTCCCATGCTAACACAGCCTCAATCTTCGCGGGATCCACTGCAACTCCTGCCTCAGAGATAACGTGTCCCAAAAAGTGGACCTCACGTATCCAGAACTGGCACTTCGAGAGCTTACCATAAAGCTGGTGCTCTCGGAGTGTGTCAAGAACAACTCGCAAGTGATAGGCGTGCTCCTCCTCTGTCGTAGAGTAAATCAGAATGTCGCCGATGAAGACCACGACAAACCGATCGAGGTATGGCGGAAAGATCCTGTTCATGAGAGCCATGAACACTGCTGGAGCATTGGTTACACCGAAGGGCATAACCAAGAACTCATAGTGGCCATACCGACATCTGAAGGCCGTCTTCTGCACATCCTCGTCTCTGACTCTGAGCTGATGATAGCCTGACCTGAGGTCTATCTTCGAGAACCACCGTGCTCCCTTGAGCTGATCAAAGAGGTCATCAATCCTCGGTAGCGGATACTTGTTCCTCACTGTCACCTGGTTTAGGCGACGATAGTCAACACAAAGTCGCAAGCTCCCGTCCGCCTTCTTGGAGAACAATATCGGGGAAGCCCAGGGTGAAACACTGGGTCGGATGAACCCCTTGCCCTACAAGTCCTCCAACTGTACCCGTAGCTCTCGAAGCTCGGCGGGGGCCATCCGATATGCTGGAGTGGATATCGGGGCTGTCCCGGGGTACAAGTCAATATAAAAGTCTACCTCTCTGCGAGGAGGTATCCCTGGAACGTCTTCGGGAAAAACGTCCGCAAACTGATCCACCACTGCAGGAAAACCAGGACTCCGCACGTCAACTGCTCCAAGGATAAGGCTAGCCAACTGATGAGTGATGGGCAGTCCTCTCCTCCGCGGAAGTCCATCCTGTGCTGCTAAGGCTCCCTTCTCGCCGGTGAAGGTGAACCTGCTCCCGTCGGTGCGTACACATCGCACCTTGCGCCTAAAACAGTCAATCTGTGCATGGACCGTAGACAGCCAATCCATGCCCAAGATGACGTCGTAAGGCCTCGACGCTGCTACAAGAAGATCCCAGCCGAAGCTCTCGCCTCCTAGAGTAAGCTCACACTGCCGGCACCAGTGCGTAATCGTCGAGTCTACTCCCGTAGGAGTCTCTAGCCGTAAGGATCGAGCCAACGGCTCTGTCGGAATCTCCGAGCTCCGAACAAGGGCAGCGGCTATGAAAGAGTGACTCGCTCCTATGTCTATAAGAACTGCAGCAAGGGTGGAATAGACACAGATAGTACCTCGAATCATCTCAGGTGCGCCGTGGTCGTAGGCCTCTGCTGCCTGGAGCTGTGCCTGTCGCTGCCCGCCAGCTCCCTGTGGTCGGGGTGGACCTCCTGGTGGTGGTGGTGGTAGAGCCTCATAGCGTCGGCCACCACGGGCTGCTCGTCCAGCTCCTCTTCCTCGTCCGCCTCCTCCCTGCGGACCGCCACGGTCGACCCTCTGCCTCTGCCTCGGTGGTCCATCAACTGACTGCTGCTCCTCGGCACGGCGGTTCGGGCAGTCGCGAGCCATGTGGCCCTGCCCGCCGCACGAGTAGCACTGTCTGCCTCTCGGAAGACTGGCTCCGCGCTGTGTGCCCCGCACTGCTGAGCCAGTGCCCTGAGGTCGTCTGCCTGAAGGTCTGGTCTGTCTGGACCCCTGAGTCATCCGTCGACTGCCTGCTGCAGATGACTCTGCCACGTGCCGCCCTGCGGTGGGTCGCTGTGCTGGTGTAGACTCCGCAAGGAAGCTCTCGATCAGAAGGGCCCGCTCCAGTACTCCTGTCTGAGTCGGTATGCTGAGGGAGATCAGCGATGCCCTGATCTCGTGTCTCAAACCCTGCTCGAAGGTCCGGGCCCGGAAGAATGGGTCCCGTACCATGTCGGTCGAGTAGCGCGAGAGATCGGTAAATCTCGCCGAGTACTGGGCGACCGTCATGCTGCCCTGCCGCAGCTGTAGAAGCTCCTGGATGCGCACCGCTCGGAGGGTGGCTGGGACGAACTCAGAGCGGAAGAGGCTCTCGAACTCCGTCCAGAGAAGAGATGCCTCATCGTGCACCTGGAGCATCAGGCTCCACCATCGTCCTGCTGCTGCGTGTAATAGGCTCGCAGCGAGGATCACCATGAGGTCTGCTGGTGTCCTCACTAGCCTAAACACTCATACTACTGCCTCCAGCCAGTCCTCTGCTGCCTGGGGATCCGTCTCCCCGCGAAACCTGGGCGGTCGCTGGCGCTGAAACTCATGCAGTGCGCTGAGGCGACGTGCATCGTCAGCGGCTACTGCTGGAAGCATCGGGGGCTCGGCGGGTAAAGCTACCGCCGGTGCCACTACTGGAAAAGGGCCCTGCACCGAGGCCTCGTCGCTCGGTGGGCTGTCGTCTCGCTCGACTCTCGGAACCCTAGCTGGCTGCCGTCGTGGGACCATCCTGAAAAGGAAACAGGTGCGCCACGGTTAGAACAGTATACCTGGTGAGCTGATATAAGTAATCACAAAGAAAAATTTGAAACACACACGCAATCAATGTTTTCGTGCATTAAGTCGGAAATCAGAAGTCAGGGTCCTGGTGTACGGATACGTCGGCCGCCGCACCAACACTGGACTCCCTGGACTGATAACCATACTCAATACGCTAAACATTATTGCTTCACATAGAAAAGATCAGAGTTCGCGGTAGAACCGAACTCCTCTGATACCAATTTGTCACGACCCGCCCTCGGGGTCCGTGCCGTGACTACCCCAAGCCCGCCTTCCATAGGCCAGGGGCTGGCGACTAGCACCAAGGCATAAATCCCGGTAAAAAGGGAAGGCATTGCCTTTGAAAAGTAAACACACACCACAGAGTAAACAAGCGGAAAGTAAACACTAAGCAAACAGAGTACGACTGAAAGTGCGGAAAGGTAAATGGGCCAGAATACAAACCCAAACTGAAATTAAAGTACAACTCAAAAAGGGAAAAACAGCAACTGTAAAGTAAAGGCCGCTACTCCGAGCTGTCCACCGGAAATCCCACCTGCAGGGTGGGTACAGATAGCTCCTCTGCTCCACGGGTCCCGTCGTCCGCTCCGTGCACGTCCCGCCCAGTGGTCCACCTCCGGGTACCGTTCCGCTCTACAAGCCTCAGCTAAGGTCAACGCTGTCCGTCGTCTGCAACCAACACAACGTAGTGCGGGCGAAGCCCGTGCAGGGGTGAGTATAAGCTACTCAGTAGGGACCCCGAGACCCCTGAAGGTCTCTCAAATCCACAAAGGATAAACCACGAAGAAAAGTACAATCACGAAGTAACAACCGACACTGCTTAGGTATATGCCCATACATATACCTAAGTCATTAATTAAAATACGCTCCAACCTCCGAGCCCAAGTACAACTCAGTCCACGCAGGAAAGTATACGTATTCCACATAGGAAAGCAAAATATAATCCACACAGGATTGCACAACACAATCCACACAGGAAAACAACAGGATTCAGCTCACACAGGTATACTTCTTCAAGGACGAAAAAGATGATCACTGATCCATCTAAGTCGTCGGACCCACGAAGGATCGATAGGTAACTAACCCCCGCAAAGACCCACACAGGATCGGGCTCACACAGAACCTGTAGGCGCTGGCTCACACAGAACCGCTGAGCGCAAGGACCCACACAGGATCGGGCCCACACAGGACCTGTAGCACTGATCCACGTAGGATCGCTGAGTGCTGAAGTCTTCGTCGTCGAATCCACATAGGATCTCTGTACTGTCGTCGTCGAATCCACACAGGATCTCTGTACTGTCGTCTTCGCAGTCACAGTAGCAGTCGTAGCAGTAGAACAGTCGCAGCCAGCACTAGGGTTCCCGCACACAGCTAGCTCGTATGGAGGGTCCGCTCCACGAGCCGAGAGGCTGATACATCAACTGTCACGAAGACCAGAGTTGATGTATCCAAAAGTTCTGTATCGACAACAGGAACTCAACGCAACAGACGGCGCGTCGATCGGACGCCCGGTCTGAGAGTTATTGGTATTTTCGTCTCCGGGGCCTGGTTGGTTTTTAAGGCAAAACCAACCCGACCGTACTCCACCTGCGTCCAAACCTCGGGCGGAGTATGCCAAAAGATCCGTCTCACTAAGAGGAACACTACGCGACTGACGGCACGTCAATCGGACGTCCGTAGCTCAAGATATGAGCGTTTCCGCTCCGAAGGCCCGGTTGGTTTCGTGAACGAACCAACCCGGCCGAACTCAAAGAAAACCGAAACCTTGAGTGCGATATACCGAAACGACCGTCTCGATCCAAGGATCGCGTTGCCGCAGACGGTTCGTCATTCGGAGGTCCGAGGCTCAAGTTATGGGCCAAAAACCGAATCTGGTTCGAAACGGGGGGGTCCGGGTCCGGGCCGACCCGGCCCGACCCCCCCCCCCCCCCCCCCCCCCCCCCCGGGGGCGGCGCAGCGGCCGGCGGCGGCGGCGCGGCGGCGGCGGGCCGCGGTGGCGGCGGCGGCGGGCCGCGGCGCACGCGGGTGGCACGCGGGGGGCTTGATTGCACCCGCTGCTTTGTCAAGGCGGCATGGCTTTGAGCCATGCCTTTGCAACAAACGGCCCCCGCAAGTGGGGGCCGGTTGGACGAACCGGGGGGGCTGTTGCCCCCCCCTCCTTAAATGAACCGCCCCCCTCGACTTCCGACGCCGGCGGCCCGGCCGCCGGTCTTTCCTTCCGCCGCGGCCCGGAACCGGCCGCGGTCTCCTCGTCACGCCGCGGCCCGGAACCGGCCGCGGTCTTCTCGTCCCGCCGCGGCCCGGAACCGGCCGCGGCGTTCGTCATCTGGCGCGGTGCGACGGCACCGCGTCCCTTCGTCGTGCTTTGATATTATTCAACGTGGCGCGACGGCATCGTGTTCTTGTTGTTTCTTCAAAGGTGCGTGCGACGGCATCGCATAAGATATTCGCACGTTCATCCGCGTGGTGCGACGGCACCACGCCACTTGCTTTCCTCCGCAAAATAATTAAACAAGAACGATGGAGGGGGGGTTCGGCCGTGTTCGTGCGGTCCGGCCCCCCTCACGTTAAAATAAAAATGCAACTTAAAATAAATCAAGTCACACGTTAGTCTTGATAGAATCACGATCAAGAATAAAATAAGAAAACCAAAAGAAAACGACAACCCCTACCTCGGGTTTAAGTTTCGAAGAATCGTCTACGTCCCGCGGAAGACGGCGTCGCGGAGGTCGGGCGTCGCGGTCGTCGTTCGTCGATTCCGTTGACGAAGTGTGATGCCCGAAGAGACACGTCGTTGGCGGATCTTCGATTGCCGACGAAGAAGGTTCGGGGAGGAAGAAGAGGTCTGAAGATACCGGGTCGCCGAGTCGATGATCCTTGACGAAGAGTTGTCGTTCTTCGTTGAGGATGAAGACGTTCTTCGCCGGAGAAGATGAAGAGGAGCTCTCAAAAAGTTCTCAAGGGAATAAACCAACAACCCATAAACAAATAAGATTACATCTTATTTTATTAACACAAAACTCAAAAGAATTTCAAATGTTTGAAATTCAAAAGAGTTTAACTCCCCAAAATTAATTAAGGGTAACCTAAGCCATTAAAAGAGGCGTTAAAGGAGTTGGGAGGATTTGAAAAGAAAAGGGGGGTTCGTGTGGGCCCCACCACACTTAATCCTCCCAAGGGAGGTTAAGTGGGTGTGGGTCCCACTCCCAACCTCCTTTGGTAGGTTTTTAATAAGTTAAATAAAATTTGTCTTACACAAATTTTATTTAACTCAACTGAAAAACCCCAAAACTAACCTACAACTCGCAACAAACGCAACTCCCGAAAAGGTCTCTTTAAGCGAAAATCGGCGCTGCGAGTTCATCGGTGCCCTCGGATTTCAATTCCGCGCACCGGATCAAAAGTTAGGAATTCCCGCTCGTTCGTTTACTGAACGTACCTGAGCCAAACTTCGGAAATTAATTCCGGGCGCTCCGGGCCTCGGAATCAGGTGCCGTCTGAAACCGCGCTCTTGTAAAATTCTAAAGAAAATTAAGAAAAAATTTTCCTTGAATTTTACGGGTCTTTACATGTATGGTTCATAACATCACATAAAATGAAAACTCAAAACCCAATAGATCAAAAAATGATATAGGAATAGTAGAAAATAATATACCATAGATTCGTATTCTTGATTCCCATGATGGGTCATAGTAGAGTTGAACTAGCAGTTGAGTAGCTCCATGATAGCTTCAGAATCATTATGACTGAGTATGGATTAGTTATTTTTTAAATAGATCATGGACACTTTTAGCAGTGCCTCCATAAGCGCACTGATAAAGATCCATTTTATTTTCATTAATGGGTAACCCTTATCTGTGATAAAATTTAAGCAAAGATAATGGGTAACCCTTATCAGTGATAAAATAAATCAATGATATATGTAACCTTTTATCAGCACTAAAAAGGTGCAGATAAATTTTATACTTTATCAGATCATTTCTTTAGCACTGATAAAGGTCCCCCATTATTAGAGATTGGTTTTTCACTGATAAAGATGTAATTTATGTGTGTATTTTTCTAGCGCTGCTAAATTATGGGGCTATTAAAGGCCAGTTTTGTAGTAGGGTCTCACTCTTTACATTTATGAGATGCATTCCATGTTCACCGCATGTTTCTTTTATGTGGTGTATATATTACCCATGAAGGTAATTTATGATCATTATAATTAAAATTATATTTCATTAAATATCCATTATATGATCTCTATTTCACTAGGTTTATGATTAAAGGTTTGCAAGGTGGTAATAGTTTTATTTTACAATTTCATTATTTATCATGATTTTTTATGATAATGCTTCCAATGATGAAATGTTATGATATAAATCTTGAGAAACACATTTTTTTTATTTTTCTCTACTTATGTCATGATAATACGTGTTTCACCTTCATTTTTCTATCTTTATGTGTTCAATGGTATAAAATAATGTTTTTATTCCAAATAAACTTTTCAGTCAGGAAATCTTTTTCTTCCAAAACTATGATTTCTAAAAAAATTAAATTTTATTAAAAAAATTATTTCAATGAAGAAAGGATAATTTCATGAAGAAATTTATTAAAGTAGTTTCCAAAACATCCTTTAAAATTTTTCATGGTAAATTTCAATGAAAAAGTGTTTCAAGTTGTCTTATGTTTTGAAAAGTGTTTTTTCAAAATGGAATGGATATTTTTTTAGAGAAATTTTTTTAATTATATTTTAATTAAATTTTTATTAATCAACATTAATAACCATTTTTGTTACATATTCACTATTTAGGATATTTTGTAATGATACCATCCTAATTTTTTCTATAGATGTATATAGATATTTTCAATGAAATTTCTATAGAACCTATTTCATTTTCCATGAGAATATAATGTCCCTAAACAATTTTCATGGGAACTATTTCTTTTTTATAGGTTGATAAAATTAAAAATATATTTTTATGGAACTCATTTCTTTTCCAATGGTTAATAATGCGTCAATGATATTTTTATGAAACCTATTTCTTTTTTACAGGTTAATTATTTTTCAAATAGGTTGTTATGAAACCTGTTATTTTTCCATGGGTTGACCTTGTTATGAAAGTATTAATGATTTTCTTTTGGAATTTTATGATGAAATTCATTCTCTTTGTACATTGTTCAGGTTAAAGATCATGGAAATTATTTATATGATGGGGCGGCTATGAAAGAATTCAGTGATGCTTTTTCATTCTTTTGAAGTGGATTGTATTTAGTGTTGATGATGTTGGTCATGGTGGCATGGTTATTCTTTATGTATTTTATTTCATTCTGGTTTCCCACTTTCTCCCCAAACGTTCTTTTGAAATATAAATTTAATTTTCAGTTAGTCAAGATAGAATTGTGTGAGCATGTTACAGATTGTAAGATGGGGCAGCCTAGATAGAATTAAGAGATTCTGTTATAGCTTATATGATGGGGTTGTCCAAATAGCGTCAGGTGATCCTATTATAGATTATACGATGGTTCCATAAAATAGTACTAAAATAAATAGGATAATTATTATATTGGAACTTCAAATATGGTAATTCCAATTAATAGTTATTTGATTGGTTTTTATACATATGATTCTTTATATTACTAAAATGGGTATTAACTGAATGTTATGGGTTAATAATGTTTTTTATGATCACGATTGATACCACATGGCTCATGATTATTGATTTTGATGAATATTTATTTTTCCATGTTTTCATATTTGTTGATCCAGGTACTGATGGATATGAGTTATTTTATTATTCTCTCATGCACTCAAATTATATCATCATACCCTTATACACTTCTAATGATCATTGATGACATTCAAATATTAATGTTTATGTTTTAATATTCTAGGAATTTGATATCATGAATTTTATTCTTTACTTTCAATACATTATCAAGAATAATATTGAAATTATTATGTCTAAAATGGATTTCATAATGATGATAATGATGAATTAAAGTGAAATTTGAAAAGATGGGTTCAGTGGGATTAATGCTCATTTTATGAAATGGTTATTATTTATTTAGTATATCTTAATAATTGTATAAAACTATAAACCTAGAATTTCTTTTATAATATAAGTAATATAAGTTTTCCATTTTATATTTTAATGTTTGTATAGAAAAAATGGTTCACAATTTTCATCATCAAAGCCATAAATTTAATGTTTATTATTTTAAAACCAAATATGGGAGTGAAAATTTTGGGCTGTTATAATCATAAACCATTCATATAAATAATAAGTATAGTATCATCAGATAATATCCCCAGTACAAATTAATTTTTGTCAAATTATATCATAGTTGATAAAAAATAACATTAAGAGATCACTCTGAATATTTCTTGGGGAAAATTACATTTTCTACTTCAAAAACATATTTAAAATAAAAAAAGGTACCAAAAATTAAGTAAACATTTTATTTCAAACTAATCTAGAAAAAAAATAAAAGGAACCTTCAAAACCTTGAGTAGTCATAATGGATGGAAATTTATTTCATGGAGAATAAGTGAAAAGAAAACACTCCTTCCTTAATTTAGTAATAATTTAAATATGAACCTCATTCAGAAAATTACAAGAAGGTTAATTTAGAAAAAGTTGTTAAAAATTTATTCATGGTAAAAAATTAATTTAAATAGACATCAAATAATATTAAATTAAATTAAAACATTTTTAGTAAACATGGATATGGGAGAAAAAGGTTTATATTCTAAAGAGATAAATAATGGAAATTTTCGATAAAAATATTATTTTCGAATCTTTAGAACATAATGATATGAAAATAAAATGAAAGAATGTAATTTATTTAAATTAATATATTAGAAGAAAAGTCATGAGTTACTTGAGTTTTATTTCATGAAATCTTATCAACAGAATCTTAGTCATATAAAATTATTATTGACAATGAGATAGAAACCTAAAATCATTACCTCGGGGCCAACTTCTTACATATGTGTACAAAAATACTAAAAATAAATATAAATTTATTAAAAATATATTCTATAAACATAACCATGTTTATTATTCCATATATAATTTTTTTATATTTTATCACTTTTAACAATTCATTCTTAAAATCATTAATACGAGTGATAACTTCTTTATTTTTCTTGTATATTTCCATTTAGAATTTTTGGTCATTTTACCTTGATCATGGTCACATCATTTGCATAATTTTAATAAAGATATATATTTACTAAATATTCATTAAAATCATATTTATTATCAACTATAAAAATTAAATATAGAAAAATGAATTACATTGTTTAATGAGACGACAAGTTGTACATACGCCTGAACATTGTTTTCATTTTTCGACGAATGGAACAAACTGAAGGTAAATAATAATTAACCTTTTCATAATAATTATTATATCATATAAATAATATAATAATATATATTCATCAAATTCATATTTATTACCGTTCAGGTAAAACCTTACCAAAAAATCAATCACTTTACTTTGTGGAGGTAGTAGTCCACACGTACACACGAGTGATGTTATCATTTTCCAGATAATTTAATGGTAATTAGGTCGATAAAATATTATCGTTATATAATAATTACTATTTAATTAATTTTATATATATATAAATGAAACTCATAATAATACCCATCTATTACATATTTTGATAGAAAATAAATTGTGTCAAAATGCTGAGACGGTAAGTTGTACATGCTCACGAGGGATAATTTTCTTTCCAAATTGGTGAGAAATATTGTGGATAATGGTAATTCCATAAGAATAATATAAATTAAAAATATTTAGGATAGTTAATTTCATATTTTGTAATAAAATACACATATTTATTGGTTTTAAAATAAAAATTTATAAGAAAGTTATTGGTTACAACGATTAAATATTCATTGAATAAACTCATTTAGATCTCCTCTTAACGATCCTTGGGTTGGTCCTCTATTGAGACCTAATCCTCCATAATATGTCTAACTATGTTGTAAATATTATTTTTTAGGGTTTGGAAGAGATATAAGAATAAAATTATTATAAAGAAGAGAAATTATGGGTTCCCTTTTACAAGAGATAGAGATGACACACTTAGAATTTCATAAAATATTAAAATATAATAAAGTCATTCTTATAAAAAAGGCATCAAAATGTACATGAATTTTTAGAAAATGGGAATAATGTCTAAAAAATAATCTAAAAAATTATAATGATTTTTGGGTCATTTTTAACCTTGTCTCTTTCATGAACATATTCAAAAATCATTTTTGACATTAATCATGATAATAAATATTTTAACCTTAAAGGGTTAATAATGTTATGATAACTATAAAAATGACACCTAAATAGACCATGAATGATATTTTACTCAATATTACATTGAATTGGAAAATGATAATATTTTTAAGAATTTTATAATAATTAAAAAAAACATAATATAAAATATCTTTAATGTCAATTTTTGAACAATTCAATTAATTTGATTTTAAACACATGACGACAGATATTGAATTAAAATATAATTTTAAAAAATTAAAAATATGTAATATGTATAGAAAAATTATTATAACACTATAATTCACACAAAATTATATTAATTTTAATATTTTCAAAAATATTTATTATATTTTTTAGTGAATTATTAAATACTATATTGGTGTTGCATCAGAATTTGGGTTAATTATATTATCACTTAAAATTAGACATAAATTAAAATCATGAATATAATTTTATTATTCTCAAAATAACCATTCATGTTCATTTAAAATTTGATTTTTTTACCATTGTGAACGTATAAGAAATATTTAAAAGTAAGAGAGTAACATTTTGTTTTTTTTCTTTTATTAAATTAATATAAAGTTATTAATACAAAATGGCATGTTGTGTCCATATATTTGATAATTTTATTATAATGGATTATATAAACTTAACCAATTGGATAAATATAAGTGTTAAATAAATTTTTAAGCTCTACCCCTTGTAGAACACTATTTACCCATTTTACCACTACCGCGGAGACAAAAAATGTCTATGATTACTATTCATATTCACCAAAAATAAAAGAGAAAATTTACCAAATTTTATTTCCTAATTAAAAAATAGAATAATTTTTTAATTATTAAATTTCTATAAGTAGAAGAAATTTATTATAAAATATTTCCACATGAATGAAACTGACTTTTAAGAAAAAAAATAAAATTTTAACGAAAAAAACAGGATCTATTCTTATCCCATGCCTAGAAAAATATTACATTAAAATTAAAAAATTTAATTGAGTATAAAAACATTTATTTTATTCAAATCAATCAGAAATAGTGTTTAATTTAATTTATTAAAATAATCACACATCTAATCATAGAAATAGCTTTTCATAAAAACAACTCATTTATTTTCAATTGACTTTTATCTTCATTTATAATTAACTGATAACCAATGAATTAATTATATACATGTGTAAACCATTAATTTTCATATATTTTTAATTTCAATTCATACCCTCCAATATAACGACTTATAGATAACTATCACATTAATTAATAAAATTTTCATAGTATGTAACAATTTTTTAAAACTCCATATTTCATGTCAAGAAAGATATAAATGAAATAATATTTACTTATATATATGTATAAAATAAAATATTGTTGTTTTACACTCTATTGACCATAAAATGAATTTTTCTATGGAAATTATGTCACTTTTATGAAAGTAAATGAGTATATTTGT
The DNA here is from genome assembly GCA_963277665.1 of Viscum album. Classification (NCBI taxonomy): domain Eukaryota; kingdom Viridiplantae; phylum Streptophyta; class Magnoliopsida; order Santalales; family Viscaceae; genus Viscum; species Viscum album. Next base: position 129,779,730 of record OY728138.1, on the reverse strand, counting down.
GTTTCATTACATCCTCAATTCCCAAGTAGCTTCTTCCAATTTCTGATTCCTCCACAGAACTTTAAACAGATAAATAGTCTTATTATATCTAATTATATATCTACCATCCAAGATTTATACTGTATTTTCATCTTAATAAGTATCATGATCTTGTGGTATTCTCTATGAGTTTACTAGATTTGAAGGATCATATATTTACTTCCTCAGAAGAGACACATGAAACACATCATGAAATTAAGAGACGACTGGTGGAAAGACCCAAGAGGTAAGATGTTGTCTCTAATTGATCAATAATCTCTAAGGAGTCAATATACCTTGGGCTTAACATTTCTTTCTTCCAAACAATCATAACATTTTTCTATGAATAAATATATAGATACACCTTCTCAACTACTTAGAACTCCAAATCTCATGGACGATTATCAGTATAAATTTTTTTATTGACTCTAAGATAACATTAAGTGATGTTGAATGGCTCTAAATTTATCCACTATTTCCATAGGTATCTCAGGTCCTAGTATGTTACCTTCTCTTATTTTATCCCATCACATTATAGTTCTATACATATTTCTAAAGATGTATACATAAGGATACATATTAATATTCAAGTGAATTCTATAGTTATATGAAAACTAAAATAAATGATTTTTTTTTATCACAACCACCTTTGAGATCCATATAAAAGGATCTCAACATATCTTTACAGTTCAAATGGTTCTCTAATATTGACAATATTTATGAGGATGGTAATCTGTAATGAGACTCTACTATGTATCTATATACCACTAAAGACATTGCAAGAACTTACAGATAAACCTAAATCCCAATAATATATAATAGAATTTGGTACTTGTTTCTAACACATTCACATGGGTTCACCGCATCATGTAATGTTTTTCTCTAATGTTACATTATTGCCTCGCATTCTAACTTTCCAATGGCGGGAGACATTAATCACTTCTTTAGAGTGGTATTTTTCTTGATCCAAATGGGGTGATGAGATGTTGTTCCCTCCTTTCGTGGATTCCTCCTTGGGATTAATTTCCTATACTGGTTCTCCCATAGAGATTAATATGTTGTTCATGAAAATCATTCAGGATTCCATCTCTTTATGGATTCCAGTTAATTATGCTTCTTCTGATTGTACATTTCAAAGGTTCTAGTTAGGGTAGTATCCTTCAGTCATGAGAGTAGTCATGTAGGTCATGAGTGGCATGTATAGATTATATAACATTAGATAACATGTATTCTTCTTCAAAATAGGGATTCTCAAGGTCACAGACACCCACGAAATCCCACATCGATCACATGTTATTTTATGTTCGAGGCATGTCATACATGTTTTACCTCAGGCATCCTATGTCTAACATGAGGTGGTTCATGAGATTAATTTCTAGCAGGGATGAATTTTCATGTGTTTAACATCTTACAGAGATAGAATAGACTGATCAGAACACTTGTGAATGAGGATCACATAGGTATATCCCTATGAAGGAACTCCTGGAATTTTTATCGGATGGGTGTATCAGAACACCGATTGAGGGTGGACCTGAGATGGTGCATCTAAAAATATATGGTTTCTCACCACGAAGGGGTACACCACTAGGATGGAGGTGCCATGGTTTACCATTGTATGGGAGGGATCATCTCTAATGATGAACCCGGGTGATGTTTCCTATAAAAGGAATGATTTCACACTATGATGGATGATATGGATACCACTGAGGGTGGATCGGGAATGTGGACCAGAATGTGGAGGTAACCAATGTTTACTATTGGATGACATTGAATCTTGGGGATTATTCTCATGTACATTATGTAGTTGATAGGTATTAAAACCCATATAGTTTGAAGTGGTTGTATGGAGATTATTCATGGATAGTTTCCCATCACAAGAGGATTTCTCTTAGATGGATGAATATGGATCACATGGGGCTGATGCATGGTTAGTTTCCCAGCTGTCTCTGGGAGCATTGATAATGTGGATGGAATTATCTCACCTAGATGTGGAAGCATAGGTAATAATTAGGATATATATATATATAATGTTCCAATAATATTAATGCCCTGTAGAGGATGAGGGGATTGATCCTTGAGGAGGATTTTTAGGTATCCTAGTAGCAAGGAATCAATGTCCACATAGTTTGAGAGGGGTGGTGAGACACATAAAGAGTTGGATCATGATAATAGTACACATGGATAGGGACACCAAGGAATTGTAACCTCTGAGTTGAGACATGATCCTTTTGAGACATAATGTGTCAAGGTAAATACCAACATGGGAATGGATTATAGGCATTGACCTTGCAGAGGATTCCTATGTATCCCAGTGGCTGGGAATCAAAGTCAATGTATTTCAAATGGGGGGAATTGGGGCGTATACCCAAGGAGGAGGTCCATGTTAATACTAGTTTGAACACCAATAATACTGGTTCTAGGAGGTTCACCCCTAGTTGTGGTGGTACCTAAGTTTACCATTGGTTTGGATTGGGGAATAAAATTAAGGCATACACATAGTTAGATTCTCATAGACATGTAGGGGATTACACATGGTTATTTTATTAGGTCCCACTAGGGAGAATCAATAATGAATGAGGATTATGTGTGGAAACTACCCAGGTGCATCTATGGAGTGGAAATGGGGAATTGGGATTATGTGTGGAAGGTGTTCATGTTCTGGTATAGAGTGTAAATGATGAATGAGACTTATGCATGGAAGCTTCCCAAGTGCTACTCGGAAGTGACAATACTGAATGGGGCTTATATGTGAAAGCTACCTGGGTGCCACTAGGGAGAGGAACTGATGAATGGGCCTAACGTATAGAAGCTTTCTAGGTGATTCCACAGATCAAAAATGGTGAATGCGGCTTATGTATGGAATCTTCACATAATGTATTCCTCATGTCTATCAATGATGGAATCATATGTGAATTTCATGAGGTAAGAATTCATTTTAAAATCGTGTGGATGGAAGAGGTTTGTCTTCTTGTGATAATGATAGGACACATCTTATGTTTATTCCATAAGTCATTCTATTTATAATTAAAAGGATATTCTACAGCTTAATGCCATGTAGTGATGAATATGGCATCATAGTTTAATGTCATGTTGTATGGAAAACTAAGAGAAATATTCAATGAAATGGCTAGTGTGGGACATATTAAAGAGAGATCCTTTGTGGTTCAACATGACATAGAAGTCAGATGATTGGGGGTTTGGGGAGTCTCTTGAGGAATGGTTTGACTCAAGGTGCTCATGGAATCCAAGAGGATAACCTCAACCCGCAACATGGGAAAGGGACCAGGAGGAATAGGTCGAATCATGGTGATTTAAGGAGTGAATAGGAGTTTCTTTAAAATGGTATTCCACAGGGGGAATTGGGTGTGCATAAGGTTGAAAGCTAAAAAAATTCATTGACTCTGCCTAAAAAGTTAGTGTTGTGACACTACATTCTTCATGGGGTAAAATGATAGTACTGCACAGACCAACCCGGAGGGCTAGTAATGTAGCTCGACAATGATCCTAATTAGGGGTGTGGGGGGATCCCCTTATATATAAACCTGTGGGGGAAAGGATAGAATCATTTTGAAAGAAGGGGATTTGCAAAGGATGGAATTCGTAGAGATCAGGGCCTCGAGACGGATAGTATTTTCATAGATCGTATTTTCATGATGGATAGGGATTAATAGCGCTCGTGTTCCCATGAATGATAGGGTTTCATGGATATTAGTGTCTCATGGAGCATGATACCCTCACATTAGCATGGAATCTTGGATCAATAGAAGAGAGTGTCGTGAAGGCATAATGGTCCATGATACCTCGAGTAACCTAATGGGGATATTTTCTTTTATAAGGGCCTAATCCTTCGTGAAAGGAATCCTTACCATAGTTAAGGTCTATAAAATCCCAAGATTTTTTGAATTTCTTTTAATTAATTTAATCTTTTCGATAATTTTTCCCTTCACGCAACACTAAAAATAGTTATCTTATATATATTAAATCACTGCATTTTGATTAAATTATTCGCAATTCCAATTTAACCAATCAAAACATGAAATATAATGGTTAGAAACCTCTATATGTAAAAATAATCAAATCCTTCATTTCACTCAAAACTGACATTCCTTGATGGGTTGTGTAACACGCAAGACTGGGTGTTACCGAACAATAAGATATTAAATAATAATATATCACTGAGATATTAAATTAGATTTTATGAATATTATAGACTAACATTTGTAAAAATATAGTTTTTACAAATTATAAAATGAATTAATTAGTTACAAATTCATTGAAAATGAATATAAGAACCAATTTAAAAATAAAATGTATTTTAAAATAAAACATTATTATTCCCACAAATTTGTTTTAATGCTAATAAATTTAATTAATAACAATTATTAAGTAATTTTAATTTAATTTTTATATATACAAGAAAATATTTTTTATATCAATCTGATAGATTTTATATGCATAAGATAAGAATGAAACCAATTTTACTCATAAAACCCAATATTTTTATTAAGGGAATTTTACCGCCATTTAAAAGTGAACCTATTTTAAATATATATTATGAAAATTTTATAAATATTATATAGCAAAATGAAAATCTTATTTGAAAGTGAAGAATAAAAATTATCTTAGGTTGAATTTTTGTTATTTTTTTGTGATGTTTTATTTTTAATGAATAGTGGAAAATACTGTATTTTGGTTCAAAACTGTTTCATCATATAATTTATTTATATGGTTAAATAAAATTTTAAATTGGTTTAAAAAGATTAATTATATAATTTTAAACTCAAGTAATCCAATTTAGTTCATCAGAACCAATCATACATTGAAAGTGGATATAAAAACAAAGAAAACTTTTGAATGTTTTACCTTAAAACCCTACATTGTCTACAAAACTTCAGGATTAAATTTAAATTAATTTCCTCCGATTCTGTTTTTAGAATTTTTAAATATTGATTAAAAAATTTTAATTAAATTTTTTTTATAATTTCTAATAAATTATAATTATTTTTGACATAAAAAATTAGTGAATTAATTAAAATTATTGATAATGATTATGGTTAAAATAAACGTAATAAGGGACTAAACCATAAACTTCATGACAAAGAATACATATAAACTTTTTCTAAATATAATGTATGGACATATATAGACTATATACTCCATTTTATTTACTTTTTAATATTATTTAAACACTTGAAATAAAAAAACATGGGTGGGTTCTTTTCTTTTAAAATACTACAAGAGTGTCACCCCTCATCCATTATAAACGACCTCCTCTCCAACTATATCTTTAAACCTCTAAATCCACTTATGTTCTGCCAAACTCTCTAAAAATAGATCCAAAAAATCCATCACATTCACCTTAATGCATAAATTTGGAATAAAGCATACAAAGTAATCCCTTTGTTGTAAACCAAAATGAGCTAACTAATTAAAAGGTAACACCCTCCCTCAAACTTCTTTATTTTATTTTCTTTCTTCAATCCAAAAAATCTTCTTAATCAGTTATTGTACAACAGAAAAAGTTTCCTAAAAATACTATGATGTTTTCATGATAATTATTCAACCTAAAATTACACATTTTTTCATCTAATATGTTACAATAATATTGTTTATGTGTACGACAGACAAACGCCTCACTAGACGATAAATGTTCATTTTTCCTTTACCACATCTCATGGTAGACATTATAATTTAAAATATATTTATATATGTTATATATAATATTTATTATATATTTATTCATATTTAATTCTTTTAAAACATAAATAGTCATACTTTCCATTTGATGTAAATATTATAATTTCATTTGAGGAACTGTGGACTATCACCCCTCAAAGTGATTTGATTCATTCAAACACTATATATAATGTATTAAGGATGGTTTTTGTGAATATATATGATATATATGATATAATAAAACTATTGTAGTAATTATATATATATATATATATCTTTACTTTCATTCCTTCAACACGTCAATTAAACAGAAGTAGCGTACATGCGTACGTACGATGTACCATCTCCTTGAATGGTGTATTCCATTTGATACATAAATATTATAAAAATTATTATAATAAAAATATAATAAAGAAAATTATTTTTAAAAAAATTACATTCTATTTCTAATTATATAAATAAAATGATCAAATATATAACTAATTAATACACATGCGAAAAAAGTGGATATTACCCGAAGTGAAACTTAAAATTGAATTGTTAACTATAGAGTGATATAATGCCATAATAAAACCTTGTATAGTATGAAAAATAAGAATATTGTTCTTTTATAAATTTATATTAAATTTATGTTTATTATACATGAGGTTTTTATGATAATGAATAGAGTCAAGACATAAGGTAATGGAATTTCATCTCACTCTTTATTTCTATGAGATACATGTCTAATCACCGCTCACTTATTTTATGTGGTGTATACACTACCCATTAATGAAATATTTTCCTCTTATAAATAAATCTATGTCTATTTAAATTACAATTTTATGATCATTATATAATAGGTTTTATGTTTCATAAGTTAACAAATCGTTAATGAAATATTTGTCTCAATTTTCCTTCTTTGAGAAATATTCCATGTTATGCACATATATTTTTATATGAGGTTTATATGATGAATTAGGAATGTTATATCATTCATATATTTTATTTTATTATATTTTAATATTCTTTTACATTAATTTTCTTATAGGGGTATAATGGTTCAAAGATACCAAGTTATGAGTGTTTATTGAAACAATCTCATAATATCTCAAGATTGTTTAGGTTTATTTTTCCTTTGATGAAATATTATGATCCATCTCTCAAGAACACTCATGAATTTTATTCTCCTCTAGTTATTAATTATTTATTTAAATATTTTACCATTTCTTCCACTCTTTGGTAAATAATATAGTTAAGAAAGTGTTTTTATGAAAGCCTAACATTACCGAATCATCGGTCAGAAATCTATGTTCCTTCAAACCCATGTTTTATACAAAGGGTTTCCAAGAATATTATACCATTCTATAATAGTATTTAAAATAAATTTTTTACCATTTTTTTCTTTTACCAATATCTTCAATGTAATATTATTTTCACTTTCTGAACAACACATTTTTATAACTCTTTTACCTTGAAAATAGAATTTTATTTTTACATCATATGACATGTATAGATTTTCCCACAATAATTTCATTAATTCTTCCTTTGAATTTGTAACAGGATAGTTTTTAATAAAATATTTTTGAAATTAATTTTAAAGGAATATTATTTCAAAACTTGTTAAAGCTTATTTTATAGGTTTTCAAGGAATATTGTTTTCAAAATATTTATAATTTTTATTTATAATTTTTCAAAGTATATTTAAAAAAATAGTTTTCAAAACATTGTCATGATTTATTTAGAAGTTTTAAAAAACAAAATCAATGAAAAATGTATTTAAAATATTTTGAAGCTTATTTCAAAGATTTTCAAGGAAAATGGTCTTCAAAATGATTCAAGTATTCTTTATAAGCTTCCAATGTATTTTCTATGAAAATTATATTTTAATGATATTAAGTATTAAAAATAAATTTTCAAAGAAGAAAAGATATTTTTCTCAAGGAACATTTTAGAAAGTTATTTCAATATTAATTTCCATATAAGATGTCTTCAATTTATATTACACATTCACATATAGGAAATGATATAATTGTTCCATTAGTATTATATCTATGAATGGTTAATGCATGCTGTAATGGTCTTTATGAAACCAATTTCTCCTTCATGAGTTATAATTCTATGAAATATCTTTTTATTTTATGGGTTATGATTTTAAAGAAATTTTTAGTGAAACTTTATGTTTATTCATAGTTTTTGATATGATTAAATGTTTATGATACACATTTCACTTCATTAGTTATGAGATAAATATTTATGATTTCATGACACAAGTATGTATGATCCATTATGAGATGGGTGGTACCTATATCTACCTCCAATGCAATTGGTAAAGATAAATTTTTTATGAGATCAATGGGTAAAGGGGAGGACATACCAATACCAAATTAAGAGGGTAAAAATAAAGATATACCAAGCCATAAACAAGAGTGTAAGAAATAGGGTATCCCAGGCTTGAAATAAGAAGGTAAACAAGAGGACATCCTAAGACCGAAACCAGAGGGTAAACTGGAGGACATCCAAAGCCCAAAATAAGAGGGTTCACAAAAGGACATCTCAAGCCTGAAACAAGAGAGTACATAGGAGGGAATCTTAGGGATGAAGTAGGTACATAGTTGGTTAACCAAATACAAACATGTTACGAAGGCCTTGGTAGGCCGCATTAACATAGGTTTATGTGTTTTCCATAATTCTATGTTTTATTCATATGATATTATTTCATAAATTATGTGGTATATTTCCATTTGATTCATGTATTATGAACTAATATTTCAGTTTAACATCATTTGGATGGATGAGGTTTGTCTTCTTATGATAATGAAAGGATGCATCTTATGTTTATTCCATAAGTCATTCTATTTATAATTAATATGTTATTATATAGCTTAATGTCATGTAGTGACGAATATGGCATCATATTTTAATGTCATGTTGTATGGAAAACTAAGAGGAATATTCAATGAAATTTCTATTGTGGGAAATATGCAAGAACGACCCTTTGTGGTTTAATATGACATAGAAGTAAGATGATTGGGGGTTTGGGGAGTCTCTTGAGGAATGGTTTGACTCAAAGTGCTCATGGAATCAAAGATGATAACCTCAATCCACAACATGGGAAAGGGACCAAGAGGAATAGGTCGAATCATGGTGATTCAAGGAGTGCTGAGGAGTGTCTTGAAAATGGTATTCCATAGGGGGCATTGGGTGCGCATAAGGGTGAAAGATAAAGAAATTCATCAAATCTGCCTGAAATGTTATTGGTGTGACTCTACATTCTTCATGAGGTAAAATGATAGTACCGCACAGACCAACCCGGAGGGCTAGTACTTTATCATTACACTGATCTCGAGTAGGGGTGTGGGGGGAATCCACTACTGTATAAACTTGTGGGGGAAATGGTAGAATCGTTGTAAAGGAAGGTGAATGGAAAAGGATGGAATTCATAGAGATCAGGGTCTCATGAAGGATAGTATTTTCATAGATCATATTTTCATGATGGATAGGGATTAATAGATATTAAGTTCTCATGAAGGATAGGGGTTCCTGTAGATTAGTGTCTCATGGAGCATGATACCCTTACCTTATCATGGAATCTTGGTTCAATGGAAGAGAGTGTCATGAATGCTTAATAGTCCATGAATCCTAGAGTAACCTGAAGGGGATTTTTCCTTTTATAAGGTCCTATGACTTCATGAAAGGAATCCTTATTAGAGTTAAGTGCTATAAATTCCCAGGATTTTATGACTTTTTTTTCGAATTAAATTAATCTTTTGGATAATTTTTATCTTCACGCAACACTGAAAATAGTTATCTTATATATAATAATGCAATAAATTTTGATTAAATTATACACAATTCCAATTTATGCAATCACAACAAGAAATATAATGGTTAGATACCTCTATATGTAACACTTATTTAATCTTTCATTTCACTCAAAACTAATGTTCCTTGTTGTCTTACGTAACAAGCAAGACTGAGTGTTACCGAACAACAAGATCTTAAATTACAATATATAACTGAGCTGTTAAATTATAGTATATGAATATTAAAGACTAAAATATGTAAAAATATAGTTTTCACAAATTATAAAATGAATTAATTAGTTACAAATTCATTGCAAGTGAATATAAGAACCAATTCAAAATTAAAAATTATTTTGAAAGAAAACTACTATTATTCCCACAAAGTTGTTTTGATGATAATAAATTAAATTAATAACAATTAGTAAGTAAGATAAATTTAATTTTTATATATACAATTAAATATTTTTTATATCCATCCAATATATTTTATATGAATAAGATAAGAAGAAAACCAATTTTACTCATTAAACCCAATATTTTTATTAAGGGAATTTTCCCGCCTTTTAAAAGTGAACCTATTTTAAATATATATTATGAAACTTTTATAAATATTATATTTCAAAATAAAAATTATATTTGAAATTGAAGAATAAAAATTATCTTAGGTTGAATTTTTTTTATTTTTCAATGATGTTTTATTTTTAATGAATAGTGGGAAATATTATATTTTGGTTTAAGACTATTTCATAATATAATTTATTTAGATGGTTAAATTAAATTTGAAATTGGTTTAAAAAGTTTAATTATATAATTTTGAAATAAATTAATCCAATTTATTTCATTATAACTAATTAAAAATTGAAATTGGATATAAAACATAGAAAACTTTTGAATGTTTTTACCTTAAAACCCTACATTGTCGACAAAACTTCCAGATTAAATTTAAATTAATTTCTTCCACTTCTGTTTTTTGAATTTTTAAATATTGATTATAAAATTGAAATTACCATTTTTTATGATTTCTAATATAATCTACTTATTTTTGACAAAAGACATTAGTGAAGTAATTAAACTTATTGACAATGATTAAGGTTAAAATAAACGTAATAAGGGACTAAAACATAAAATTTAGGACCAAAAAGGAATATAAACATATTCTAAATAAAATTTATAAACATATATCAACTATATAATCCATTTTATTGATTTATAATATTATTTAAATACTTCAAATAAAAAAACATGGGTGGGTTATTTTCTTTTCAAATACTGCAAGAGTGTCACCCCTCTTCCATTATAAATGGGATCCTCTCCAACCGCATATTCACACCTCTAAATCCACTTATGTTTATCCAAACTCTTTAAAAATAGCTCCAAAAAATCCAGAATTCACCTTGATGCCTAACTTTGTAATAAAACATAGTAACTAATCCCTTTGTCGCAAACCAAAATGAGCTAACCAATTTTAAACTTAACACCCTCCCTCAAACTTCTTTATTTTATTTTCTTTCTCCACTCCATAAATTCTTTTTAATCATTGATTGTAAAACAGAAAAAGTATCCTAAAAATACTATGATGTTTCCATGATAATTATTCAAACTACAATTACACATTTTTTCATTTAATATGTTATAATAATATTGTTTATTTGTACGACAGACAAAGGCCTCACTAAACGATAATTTTTCATTTTTCCTTTACCACATATCATGATAGAAATTTTAATGTAAACTATATTTATATATGTTATATATAATATTTATTATATATTTATTAGTATTTAATTATTTTAAAATCAAAATATTTATACATTCGATTTTATGTAAATTTGATAATTTCATTTGAGGAACTGTGGACTATCACACCTGAAAGTGATTTGATTCATTCAAACACTATATATAATGTATTAAGGATGGGTTTAGTGAATATATATGATATATATGATATAATAAAACTATTTTAGTAATTATATGTATATATATATATATTACTTCCTTTCCTTCAACGTGTAAATTAAACAGAAGTAGTGTTCATGCATTCGTACGGTTTACCATCTCCTCTAATGGTGTATTCCATTTGATACATATATATTATACAATTTGTTATAATAAAAATACACAAAAAATAAATTATTTTTAAAAATTGTTTATATTCTATTATGAATTATATAAATAAAATAACCAAATATATAACTAATTAAGACACATGCAAAAAAACATGGATATTACCTGAAGTGAAACTTTAACAAAGAATTATTAACAAGAGGGTGATATAAAGCCATAATAAAACCTTGTACGGTATTAGAAATAAGAATATTGCTATTTTAGAGATTTATATTAAATTTATATTTATTATATAGGAGTTTTTTATGATTATGAATAGAGTCGAGACATAAGGTAATGGAATTTCATCTCACCCTTAATTTCTATGAGATACATGCCTTATTCACCACTCACTTCTTTTATGTGGTGTATACACTACACATTAATGTATTATGTTCCTCTTATAAATAAAACTTTTTCTGTTTAAATTACCATTTTATGATCATTATATAATGGATTTTATGTTTCAAAAGTTACCAAATCGATAATGTAATATTTTTCTCAATTTTGCTTCTTTGATAAATATTCCATGTTATGCACATATATTTTTATATGCGGTGTATATGATGAATTTGTAATGTTATATCATTCGTATATTTTATTTAATTATATTTTAATATTTTTTTACCTTTATTTTATTATAGGGGTATAATGGTTCAAAGATACCATGTTAAAAGGGTTTATTGTAACAATATCATAACATCTCAAGATTTTTTAGGTTTATGCATCCTTTGAAGCAATATTATGATCCAACTCTCAAGAAAATTCATGAATTATATTCTCCTCTAGTTATTAATTATTTATTTATATATGTTACCATTTCTTCCACTCTTTGTTATATAATATAATTAAGAAAGTATTTTTATGAAAGCCTAAAATTACCCAATAATCGGTCATAAATCTATGTTCCTTCAAACCAATGTTTTATAAAAAAAGGTTTCCATGAATATAATACCATTCTCCAATAGTATTTAAAATAAATTTTTACCATTTTTTTCTTTTACCAATTTTTTCAATGTAATATTCTATTCACTTTCTGAAAAATGAATTTTTATAACCTTTTTACCTTGAAAATGAATTTTATTTTTACATCATATAACATGTATTTATTTTCCCACCATAATTTCATTGATGCTTCCATTGAATTTATAATAGGATAATTTTTAATAAAATGTTTTGAAAATTAATCTTCAAGGAAAATTATTTCAAAACTTCTTCAAGTTTTTTTTATAGGTTTTCAAGGAATATTGTTTTTAAATTATTTTTAATCCTTATTTATATGTTTTCAAGGTATATTTAAGGAACTATATTTCAAAAATTTGTCAAGATTTCTTTATAATTTTTCAAATTGTTCTCAATGAAAAAGGGATTTAAAATATTTTGAAGCTTATTTTAAGGGTTTTCAAGGAAAATGGTCTTCAAAATGATTTCAAGTCTTATTTATAAGCTTCCAAGGTATTTTCTCTGAAAATTATTTTTTAATGATTTTATGTATTAAAAATAATTTTTCAAAGAATAAAGGATATTTTTCTCCAGAAAAATTTAGAGAGTTATTTCAAAATTAATTTCCATATAAGATGACTTTAATTTATATTACCCATTCACTTCAAGGAAATGATCTAATGGTTCCATTAGTATTATATCTATGAATAGTTTATGCATGATTTGATGTTCTTTATGAAACCGGTTTCTCCTTCATGAGTTATAATTCTATGAAATCTCTTTTTATTTTATGGTTTATGATTTTAAAGAATTTATTAGAAAACTGTATATTTATCCATAATTTGTGATATGATTACATGTTTATGATACTCATTTCACATAATCAGTTATGATATAATTATTTATGATTATGTGACACAAGTATGTATGATTTCATTATGAGATGGGTGGTACCTATATCAACCTCCAATTCAATGGTTAAAGATAAATGTTTTATGAGATCAATGGGTAAAGGAGAGGACATCCCAATCCCAAATTAAGAGGGTAAAAATGAGGACAAACCATGCCATAAACAAGAGTGTAATAAAGAGGATATCCTATGCTTGAAATAATAATGTAAACAAGAGGACATCCTAAGACCGAAATAAGAGGGTAAATGGGAAGACATCCAAAGCCCAAAATAAGAGGGTTCAGAAAAGGACATCTCAAGCCCAAAACAAGAGAGTACATAGGAGGTAATCCCAAGACCGAAGTAGGTACATATTTGATTTACTCAATACTAACATTTTACGAAGGCCTTGGTAGGCCGCATTGACATAAGTTTATGTGTTGTCCATAATTCTATCTTTTATTCATATGTTATGATTTCATAAATTATATGGTATATATTCATTTGATTCATGTATTATGAACTAAGAGTATTTATTTTTATCTCTAATATATAGGGTATGATCATCAAATGTTATGACCAATTTCCATAACCTTTTTCATTATATTTTGATGTATTTTCTTTATTTACCACTATTGAGAATTTGAGCTCATCCGTTTCTTATATATTATTTCCCCTGGATATGAAGAAATGTTTTCGGTAAAAATACTAAAGGTAGAGACCTTTATCAAAGATTTATAAGATCTTTAACTCGGATAGATTATTTTGTTTCTATGTTTCTAAAGACACTAAACTATTATGGTCCCCATGCATTTTTTTTAATTTACTGGATATTCATCAAAAATGATGTATTATCCATGTATGTTAAGAATGGTTTTCTATTGTTGGCATCAGCAAAAAAATTTAGTAATCCTTGGGAAACAATGAAGATAGATATTTAGTGAGATTCCTAGGTATATTTATAAGGATATTTCTAGGGATGTCTCTAATGATATGTTTAAGTATGGTTTAACATTTAGGAAGATGTCTAGAAATTTTGGTAAAGGATAATTTCAGTTGTTTACAAGAAATAAATATACATATCTCTACAATAAGTGGATAAGGATCTGGCATATATGTACCTTGGATTAGTAACTCTGACAAGATTTTTAGGTCTTGACTAAGTGTAATCTGGTATAAGACAATGGGACTTGTTTCATAACTAGTTTGATACTAATTGGTGATACACATTTGGAAATCACGAAATCATCGCAAACCATCATGAAGGATTTAAATATGACTTGGTTATGAATATCCTATGATGAACTTTAGGAGTCATATTTTAAGATAGGGGTAATTATTTGTTTCATGATTATGTGATTCCCCACTATGAAAATCATTTTATAATTAATTATTCCTAGTTTTAGTTAATGGAAGGAACCATACATAATTTGATTAATGATGAATATGTTGTAAATTTTTTTTATGTACAGTAAAATGGGATTATCCCAAGAGTGATTAATATTTTTATCACACCTAATAAATTTTCAAGGAACATGATCAATAATGTGTACTTTAACCAACTCTCAAACTCGCAAAGGAAGATAAAGAAGTATTTTTCTAAGAGTTTGCATAATATAAACCATAGAGAAAATAAGATTCAGTTTCCTTGTTGTAAATAATTTGGAAATAATCAACGTAGTGAATGTCTTATATGAATAATAAGGTGTTCTTACTATGAAACATAGAGAAACAAATAAAGTAATAGAAAATGAAAATGAAGGGTTTGTCTAACCAAATGGTTGGGAATATTATCCTCCCAAGGAACTCTCAAGTACTAAACCTTTGATAAACTTGATTAATTTTGAGGTAAAATCTATTTTAAGAGGGTTTATAAGTAACACCATAATATTTTGTAAATTTCATTTGAATTAATTTAATATTTTTATATTTTTTAGTTTCACACAACACCAAAAATAGTAATTTTATATATATTAAAGAACTATGTTTTGATTACGTTATAAAAAATTTCAATTTAATCATACACTAAATAAAATATAATTGTTATCTCCCTCCATATGGAAAACTAAGGTATGCTTACATTTCATGCAAGACTAGTTTTTTGTGACAGTTTGCATAACACGCAAGGCTGAGTGTTATTGAAAAATAAGCTATTATATAATAATATATAAATTTTCTATTAAATTATATATTATGAATATTATTAACTAAAATATGTAAATATATTTTTTTTCACAATATATAAAATTAATTAATTAGTTAAATATTCTTTAGAAATGAATATATGTACCAATTGAATAAAAAATATTATTTTTAGAGAAAAATATTATAATGCTCACAATTTTTTTTTAATCATAATAAATTAAAATAATTACAATTAGTAAGTAATTTTAATGAAATTTTTATATATAAAATTGAATATTTTTTATATTCATCATATATATATTATAAGTGTAAGATAAGAATAAAACCTATTTAACTCATAAATCACAATATTTTTATTAAGGTAATTTTATCGACATTTAATGTCCAAAATATTTTAAATATAAATTTTGAAAATCAAATAAATATTATTTGTAAAAATAAACATCATATTTTAAATATAATAATAGAAATTCTATTATGGTGAATTTTGTGTTTTTTTATTCATGTTTTATTTAATTAATCGTGAAAAATAATATATTTTAATTCAAACCTACTTTTTCATATAATTTATTTATAAGATTAAATAAAATTTTAAATTGGTTTAATAGATTAATTAGATAATTTTTATATCATCTAATCCAATTTATGACATTATAACAAATTCCACGTATAAATTGTATATAAAAACATAGAAATTTTTTGAATGCTTTTACTTTAAAACCATGCATTATCGACCCGACTGTGGGAATAAATTTATGGTAGTTTATGCCACTTCTATGTTTGGAGTTCAAAAAATTGGATTCCATATTTTAAATTAGTATAATTTATAATTTCTAATAACTTCAACTTAATTTTTCACCAAAAATATTAGTGAAGTAGTTGTAATTAATTACATCTATTAAGGTTAAAATATACTTAATAAGGGACTAACCCATACCCTTAAGGCCCAAAACGACCTATACATTTGCCCTAAAACCACTTTTGGAAATATTTTGAACCTATACTCTCTTTTATTTAATATGGACAATTATTTAACCACTTGTGATTAAAAACGTGGGTGGGGTTCCTTTCTTTTAAAATATTAAAATACTTGAAATCCTATTCCATTATAAAATACCTCCTATACTACCATTTATTCACACCTTTAAAGAAACTTAATTTAGGCCAAAAATACAAAAATAGCTCCCCAAAATCACTATCTTTCACCTATATTCCTCCCTTGGTCAGAAAGTCATCCAAGGAATCACTTTGGTGCAAACCAAAAGTATCTACCCAAGGAATATGCAACAACCTCCCTGAAACTTATTTCATTTAATTTCATTCTACAATCCAGAAAATATTAGTATTCTAGGATTCTATTAAAACAATAGTATCCTCAATATTCTATTATTTTTGTATACTAATAATTCAACATACAGTTACACATAATTCCATCTAATAGGTAACAAGCATACTAATTATATGGAAATTATGATGGAAAATATATTTATATATGTTATATATAATATTTATTATGTATTTAAGATTCTTTAATTGTTTTAAAAATCTTATCTTTATAATTTCCATTTAGTGTTAATATGATAATTTCTTTTGAGGAAGTAGGGACAACTACCCCTCAAAGAGATGTGATTCATTCATACATTATATGGAAAGTATTAAAGATAGGTTTATTTAATATATATAATATATATGATATAATGAATCTACTATAATAATGATATATATTACTTTATTTCTTTCAACTTGACAATTATATGGAAGTAGCATTCAAGCGTACATACGGATTACTATCTCCTTGAACAATGTGCCATGTTTAATACTTCTATATTCTAAGAATTTTTATAATAAAAATATAATGAACATAAATTATGATTAAATCATGGTCTAAATTCATGAAATAATGATACAAATATAAGGACCAAAGATATAAAGAATTAATACTCAGGTGAGAAACAAACCAGATATTACCTGAAGTGAAACCTTAACATATATTTGTTAAAAAGAAGGTGATATAATTCTATAACCATACCATGTATGGTATTAGAAGTAATAATATGGTTCTATTATAGATGTATAATAAATTTATATTTATTATACATGAAGTTTTTATGAGTCTGAATAGATTCAAGACATATGTTTAGGGAATTTCATTTCACTCCTTATTTCTGTGAGATACATGCTTTATCCACCCCCACTTCTTTTGTGTGGGGTATATACATCCAATTAATGTGTTGTAGTCCTATTATATAATAATATATGTGAATTTACCATATCATTTTATGATATTTAAATAATGGGTTTTATGTTTCACATGTTACCCAATCGGTAATGTAATTTTTGTCTCAATTTCCTTATTCGAGACACATGTCATGTTATGAACCTGCATTTTTAAATGAGGTGTATATAATTAACTTGAAAAGTTATATAGTCAATCTGAGTCATTATATTATATTGTATGCTTGATTTAATTTCATTTCCTCACATGGATAGTATGGTTCAATGTTACCAATTTATAAGAGTTTGTTGAAACAATCTCATTTCTTTTCAATATTTATTATGTTTATTCGTTGTTTGATGAAATATTATGATCCAAATCTGATGAAAAATCATGAATTTTATAATACTATATTTATTAATGATTTATTAATATACTAGTTCCCTTTATTTCAATATTTGGTACTAAATATAGTTAAGAAAATATTTTCATGAAATCCTAACTTTACCCTCTCTTTGGTCAGATATCATGGTTCCATCAAAACAATATTATCTAAAAAGGGATTCCAAAATTATTGTACAATTCCCCTATAATAATTAAAATAATTATTTACCTTTTTTTCTTTTACTAATATCTTCAAATAAATATTCTTTTGACTTTCCTAACTAGGAATATTTCTAACATATTTACTGTGAAAATGGAATATTATTTTTAACTCGTATGGAATTTACTGATTTACCCGTCATCATTTCTTTGAAGCGTCCTTTGAATTTTTAAAATTTTAATTTTAAAAAAATTTAAAAGAAATTTTCAATCGAAATTATTCTTAACTTTTTTCTGGCTTCTTTTATATGTTTTGAAGAATTTTTTTTTCGGAATGTTTTTAATCCATATTTATAAGTTCACATCGTATTTTTAGAATAATTGGTCTTAAAAAAATTCAAAATTCATTCATATTTTTTAAATTAAAAAGGTTTTCAAAAAATTTTAAATATTTATTTATATGTTTTTAATTTATTTTCAATTAAAAGGGTTCTAAAATATTTTGAAGCTTATTTTATAATATTTAAATGAAAAATATTTTCAAAATGATTTTAATTCATCTTTTTATGCTTCCAGGGTATTTTACAAGAAAACAAATTTCAAATGGTTTCATGAATTAAAAATCCATTTTAAAATAGAAAAGGATATTTTCCTCAAGAATCATTTTTCAAAGATATATCAAAATTATGTTCCACCTAATATGACATATATTAATATTACACATTCCCTTCTAGTAAACAATCTAAAGGTTCCATTAATATTCTTTCTCTGAATGGTTTATGCAAGATGTAATGGCCTTTAAGAAACATGTTTCTCTTTCATGGGTTATATTTTTAAGAAATTAATTTTCCATTAATGGATTATTATTTTGAAGAAATTATTATTAAACCTATGTCTTTTTTCATCGGTTATGATATAACTACATGTTTATGACACCCATTTCATTTCATGACTTACGGTATAAATGTTCATAATTTTGTGGCAAAAATATGTAACATTTCATTATCAGATGGGTGGGACCTATATCTCCAAATGATGCTTTGGGTAATAATAAATGTTTTATGCACTCAAAGGGTACATGAGAGGATATCCCAATACCAAATTAAGATAGTAAACAGGATGACATCTCAAGCCTAAAACAAGTAGGTAAACAAGATGAAATCCCCAGAACAAAAAAACAGGGTAAACATGAGGATATCTGAATCCCAAGACAAGAGGGTAAATGGGAGTACATCCCAAGATTCAAATAAGATGGTAGATAGGGGAAAATCCCAATCCCAAAACTACAGGTTCCATGAAAGGTAATCCCAAGGCTGAAGTAGCGATACGAGTGATTAACCTAAGCCTTAAATATTACAAAGGCCTTACTAGGCCACCTTGACATAGGGTTATTATATGATTATATGTTTTCCCTAATTCTATGATTTATTCTGATTTTATGATTTCATGGATTAGGTTTTCTATTACCTTATGATCCATTTCTTATGAACTACCAATCATTATATTGATGTCTATAATAAAATTTATGATCTTCAAATGTTATGATCAAGTTCCACACCCTTTTCTTCATGTTATACTTACGCATTTCCTTTATTATTCTTACTGAGAATTTGAGCTCACCCCTTTCTTATGTTTCCTTTCCCTAGGTTATTAAAAATTTATTTTGCTAGAATTACAAAATATAGAGATCTTTATGGGAGATATTGATGATATTTTACCAGTACATACGATTTTGTTTACATGTTTCCAAATACACTAAACTGTTATAGTCCTTGGGTATGTATTTTTTTAATTTACTGAATATTCATCTTAAATGATGTAATATTCATATATGTAAATCCTGGGTCCCTATAGTGGACTTCCATTTGTCTCTATAGTTCGCAGTTCCTAGGATAATCATGAAATGGGGAATCAGAAGTTGAAAGGGTGTAAGAATCATGTCTTCACGGTGGGGTAGCTAGGTATTTATAGAAAATGAGGCATGTTATGCTCATAGGGTGTGACATAAATGGGATAGTCTCTATATGACTCACATATTAATCTACCAAATACATTTGTGCAGTCACCAGGAATGTTGAACTCTTGATGTTTTCTGTCAAAGACTTCCACGCTGGCCCAGTATGAGCCATGTGAACCATGCTTCTTAGAAGAATGTCAGTAAGAAAACATGGCACCATGAAGTTTTGTGATTATTTCAGACTGATTGATCCATCATTTAAACATGTTCATCTAGTCAGGGAGGGAGGTATCTCTACAAACCAATTTTTCACCTTACTTTAAATAGCCATAACATCTAATCAGTTACTCCATTTGGGAAATAGGAACAGTCAAATCAAATCCTAAAGAATGGGATATGCTCCTAGATCAAATATGGAAGCATTCATTTCATCCTTTGTACACATTTTCTACTTCCAACAGTTTTACATTAAACTTTACCACATCCATAATGTATATTTTGGAAATACAATCCAAATAAAATCTTCTCTAATGGAAATGAAGTGTCAAGAAATCTAAATGTGACAAACTAAAACCCATATAAAATTATGGAATTTAGATTTTTGGGGAAATATAATGAAAAAATACTTTGTTATTTCTTCCCATTTCTATTATACTAGGGTAGTGTTTGTAATATCTCTTTTTTACTTTTTTCTCTCATCCCTAACTTGTGGGAATACATGTACTGTGATACGTACTATATAATATCCTTCCTCCGGATATCACATGAAAAATAAACATACATATATCTATACATATTCATAATTCTATGATGAATAAAAAAATTATAAACTATGATCCTCATCCAACAACTCCTTCAAATTTGGTATGCACTGAACACATACACCTCTCCTAAACCTTATCATTCCATAAAAATCATAGTCAAATGTAGGAATATTTATGATTAGCTTCTATAGTTCCGCATATTCCTTCTATGCCAATTTAATACTAGAATGAATATATGGTTGAACATTAATTTGGGAAATATAATATTTCTTCCCTTTTATCATGATTTATAGATACATACTTTTTAAATCAATAAATATTATATCCTTATTTAACCATATCAAATATAATATATCATTATCATTAAAAATAAGTTAATCTGACACCTTGTTTTTTTTTTAGTGTGGAAATGTATTGAGAAATAATAATGATTAAACAACTCGAATAATCTTCCCTAGAATGTATATAACTTTTTCTAAGTTAATATATACATTAAACTTTTATCATCAGTATATATGTCACACCTTTCTTTATAAAGATAATTTATCCATATCATCAATGTTAAAAATTCCACAACTAACCTAAAATCATGATTTGGGTAAATTTTATCATGAGAATTCTACTATCTAGAGGCATAATTTACTAAATTATCATCCGACATGAAAATAAATTTGTGTCCCTTCTTTGATGTGTCACTATAGATCACTAACCCTTCCCATTGAAGGGTATCGTAAGAATAGGTTCAATGAATAACCTTATCTTCAGTTCCATTAAAGTTTCTTGACATTCATTAGTCTAAAGGAACATGGACCCTTTCAACATTAACTTGGTGATTGCATTAAATACTCATAAGAAATTCTCTATAGAGAGTTGGTAATATACATTCAAACCAAGACAACTACAAATATCTTTCATAGTGTTTGTTCTAGGATAATGTTCAATAAATTTGGTATTTTATATATCATTATATATTTCCCATCTTTAGATTATGTGGCCCAAAAATGAATTTTTTCATATACATAATTCACACTTAGTAAATTTTGAATAAGGATTATCTTTCTTTATGTTCATTAGTACAATCATCAAGTTATGTCATGAGAATCCTTTCTCTTTGAATATATAAGAATATAATCTATAAAAACTACAAAAAAATAATCAAGGTAATATCTAAATTCTATATTCAATAAATCCATACATATAAAAGTAGAATTAGTCATCCCAAATGGTATCACTATGTATTCATAGTGTCAATGAATTATATGGAATTTTGTCTAGTGTATATAATCCTTGAACTTTCATTGATGGTATCCAGAATGAAGATAAATATAGAAAAATTATTGTGCTATATGGTTTTCATTTAAAAAATCATCCATAGAAGGCATATGATGATAATTATTTGTTGTGAGGTGGTTATGATCTCAATATTTAATATAGAGTCACATTGATCTGTTTTCTTCATAGAAAAAATAACATTTTATTTCGACGATTAATCAATGGGAATAATAAATCCTATATAAATATTCTTCTATAGTTCCTACTTAAATTACTTCAATTAAATTAGTTTCATTCAATATAGTGTCCTTGAAATAGGTGTAGCATTAGTTATAAGTTTTCCTAAGAACTCAACATCATGATTAAGTAAAAGACTATAAAACTTTTCTATAAATATTTTAATTAACTCTAACTCAATAAGAATATTATTTATTTTGGGATTAGACCAAACCATATGAGATAAAAACCACTATTTAATAAGAAATAAGACCCATAAAATGGATGTAATTTCCAAAAAAAGTTCATATTTATGACTACACTAATAAATGATCAAAATTTGGTTCAAAATAAAAAATACGACTTCCCTTAATCATCACGTAATATGGTATGTACTTATAAAAAGTGAATTCATGCCTATGATAACATGAAATTAAACTAGTGTGATAATAATAACATTTAGGAAGAACATTCCCACCAATTTATACCAAAGAAGATTCATATACAAGGGATGTGATCATTATACCATTCATATTTTTAATTACTAATACAATATCTAATAATTAGGATGAAATTTTGATAACCATAGTATGTTCATTAGATATCAAATAGTTGGAAAATATAGTATCAAATAAAACATTAGAAACCCTATATTGGATGGTGAATATACCTTTCACCACATCATTATCATACCCCTCTCAAAAATAGTTGTCGCATGATATTTCCATTTACATTTAGGTTTAATAGGTTACTGACATTTATTGTCATCATTATCATTCATATTTGAGTAATGTTTAGAATAATTCTCATTCTATATTCATTTAAAACACTGGAGTGTGGTTAGAACATTATTTTTTATGTTTCTCTCTATTTTCATAATTAGTTATCTTTTTTATATCACCTCGATTATCAAGTTCTCAATGACATTTCTTTATGCACTTAAAACATTTACCTAATGCGTTAAGAAAATTTACTCTACATTTCAATCATAAATAATGTCTCGTCATCTTTTTACCTTGAATTTTAGAGTTCTATTTAAATTCGGCATTTATATTCCACTCAAAACCAGAATATTTTGGGGTAACTCCAATATATATTTCTGAATTGATAACACATAAAACCATTTATTAATAAATATTTAAATCCCATATAGAATATTCCCTTTAAATATTGGTTTTAAGATATGAAAGAGTCTATCAAAATTACTTTGAGGTTAGGTTATAATCCCAAAAGTGTACCTCACAAGTCCTCTGAAAGTACCGTCATAAGTACCAATGGATTCAGTATCCTTTTAATTCTGTTAAAGGAATTTCATCTACATTTAAGTACAAAGAATATGAGAAAAGTAAAAATTCCAAAATAATCCATTACAATTATCCCAGTACATAGAGGCAACTTCCTCAGGTTCCCGTAGACTCTTGATAAAATTGCTCAATTGATTTGTTTTTCCAACCAAACAATCAGTAACCATAATTAAATTTTCATGCTCCAAAGACTGGATAATGGAAAATATCTTTTCAATGGTACTGATCCACTTCTCAAAAATTAGTCAACCAGTATACCCCCTATAAAATGTGGGTGTTTCCTTATGAAGGAAACAATATAATGGAATTCCCACCATTTCTTATTTTGATTATTATAATTATTCCTAACATGGTAAAGTTGTGTAAGAATAGAAACAATATTTTTCTTTACATCTTCTATAAAATTATCCTCTTTTGAGGATATTCATTTTATTTTACATAACATTCTCAATTTACATGGTTCCACAAGGATAATACCAATGAATAAACCTAAAAATAAAATTGTGAGAAATAATAATCATATAGGAAAACTATATAATAATAAAAATTATTTATTGGAGATCTAAATCCTGAAACCCACATTCCAATCTACGAAACCTTCATTTTTAACTAGGTCATTCTTGATGATAATTTTCTCAAAATCATCATGATTTTTCATAAGTAAAATTCAAAATATCCTAATAATATCCCATGGGAGTGTTAAACTGGGAATATAGTAATGGAATACCCACTATACACTAAAATATTAATGGATATATAATCGACAAAATATTTTCACAATTTTTTACACTAGATAATTCAATGAAGAAACTATTTATAATTATAGTATCTAGAAAAGGATGTATTTCTAGGAAACCCACACTCAGTTCTGTACCATAACATATGTCATTCTCTTATACATTGTATGATCATAGGGTTATCACTATTATTTATCATCTTAGTTTCCAAAGGTTAACTAAACCGTACTCTGATACCAACTATAACTATCTATACTATTCATAGTAGATATCATATCCTAATAGATTAATATTCATTAAATAACATAACGATCCATGCTATAATCGTATAGTTTTAGTTAATTTTGAAACGTGTATAAATAACTAACTATTTAATAAGTGAACTACATTATCTACCTCCGTGTTCTTTTTTACTAGAACCCTTCTTAGAAATATCACACATAATAACTTTTTTAATAACCCAGTGAAAGGAAACATAATAAAGGATGAGCTATGATTCTCAGTGATGGTAAAAATGAAGATATCAATGATTACTAAAACATAATATGAGGATAATTGTATGAGAAAAATGATAATGACATTTAAAAACCATACCCAGCATATCATAATCATAATATGAATTATAAAATAAAGTATGTTAGTTTATAAGATAAAAACCATAAAAATAGTCAAAAAAAGTATCCATAAAATCATAACATAGGGAGAAGAAATAATTTTTTAAAATACACATAAGAATATAAAATCATTTCATTAGTAGTCAATAAATACTTCTAACTATATCATAGATAAATTTTTAGGTCCTAAACCATTGTATTAGTCTATCTGAACTCTCAATACTATCATAGTGCATATATTCCCATAAAAATTCAGGTTCACTCTTTATTCCATGGATATTTATATCATGATATATCCATCATTGCACAATGAATTTGAGTGTTATATATTTCTATTCCGATGCATCACAAAATAAAAATAATATAGAAATTTTCTATAAGATCATAACACATTTATCATATCATAACTCGTAAAAAAAGGTTTTTTATAAACCTTTTATCATTTCATAACCAGTGGAAAATAAATGAGTTATACGAACATTTTATCATTTCATCATTTCATAACCTTTGGGAAATAAATGAGTTTCATTAATATATTTTCATCAAAATCATAATCCATCTTGAGAAAGAATACAGATGGTATAATTCAATCATATTCACATTAAAACATAATTAACGTCAAATGCTATCATCTTAGATGATAAATACATTTAAAATATCATTGGAGACATTTCATGATGAAAATATTATTTTTTATTTGAAAAAACTTATTTAAAAAATAAAAAATTCCAAAATAATAAGGAAATTATTTAATTTGAAAATAAATTGAGAACATATAAAGAATGCAATAAATTATTGTCAGTTCATGATGGTGGTAAATTTCATCCATTAATTAAAGACCTGGAAATTTCAGAAATTTTTTTCTTAAATACATGAGATTTTTACGAGTCTGCGAAAATTTACGACGTTTGATTCTGAGGCCCGGTGTACCCAGAATCAATTTCTAAAGTTGTGTTTGAGTACGTTCAGTAAACGTATTAGTGGGAATTTATAACTTTTGAATCGGTGCTCGGAATTGAAATCCAAGCACACTGTTGAACTCGCACCACTGGTATTCTCTTAAGAAGACTTTCACCTTGACGGTAGATGGTTGGGAATAAAAGTTAGTTTTGGGTTTTTATGATTTAAATTAAATAAAAATAAAGTAGTGACTTTTTTTATTCTTGGTGGTTAAATCCTCCAAGAACAGGTTAGAGGTGGGGCCACCACACCATAACCTCCCATGAGAGGTTATGATGGTGGGGCCCACCCGATCTCTAAACACATCTTAACAATTAAAGTGGCGGGGACCACCCGTGGATGTAACCCCTTGAACTCCCCATTTATGGTGCCACCACCACTCTTGGAACTTTTTGAACTCTCTTAATTAATTTGGTACCTACACAAAAGAATTAATTAAGTGGAGCCCCCAATTAATTGATTACTCCATTTTTGAATATTTTTCCAACAAATTAATAGGATTATAAACTATTATTTTGATTGGCATATTCACTCTGGGTATTTGAGGAAAGGAGGAGATCTTGGAGATAGAATTCCAAGGAGGAAAGAACTCTCCAACGAAGAACACTTCATCTGCCAATGACGGACACCTTCTTCATTCTTCAATCGGAAAAAAGGAGGGAGCGTCGTCCTTGAAGAACTCCGACGATGACATCCTCGACTTCATCTTTCTCGATAACATCGAATCAAAACTCGCTTTCTGAAACTTCTTCAATGATCATCGATACGAGGTAAAGGGTTTAATTTGAGTAACATCCCTTTTCTTTTTCTCACCTTCGTTTGGAATAAAAACGTTGTAGAGATTGAAAATAACAATTGAAAATCATCTTCTTACTTCTTGATGAGCCAATTGTTACCAACCTAATCGTAGAGGGTGCGGGCCAAACCAACATGGCCCAATCCCTCCGCCGATATTGATTATGATTGAACCTTAGCATGGCGATGAGACAACGGAATGACAAAGTTAGAGTCGAATGTCGCGCTACCCACGTCCTCCACTGTAAGGACCCGCGTGTTGAACCGGACTAAAACCTGAAGGAATTTGAACCTTTTCAATTACGGAATCGGTCAAATTTATGATCGGGCTTTGGAATGATTTTTCGAAGGTTTGAACCCTTCTTATTAATGTTTTTGGACATGGGCGAATGTCTGTTAAGTTTCCCGAGTGTCTTGAGGGGTTCCGGGAGTGTCGGACCCGAATGTAGCTAGTTTTTAAAAGGTCGACAGAAGGCGCTTGGTGGTTGCACTTTTTCCCAAACCGTGCAGCCAAAACCGTGCAGCTTAAATCAGGGAGACAGAGGAGTCCGCACGGCCTGTGCACAGTTTCCCCAAACTGTGCGGCCAGCCCGGGCGGGGTGTCTGGGGTTTCCAGTGGTGGATGCATGGTTGGCGCACGATTTTCCTAACCATGCGTCCCAAGCCAAGCACCACGCCCTATTTTGGGTTTTTAAAATATTTATAATGAATTTAGAATAAAATGAAATTAAAAATAGAACCTAAACTAATCACACCTCTCCCCTCTCTTCTCGGTGAGATGCGCAACACCAGCCTGGGGAGGGCTCTCCCCTGCCGCGACGCACGAAGCCCCATGAACCTCCCTCTTCCCTTTGATTGCTCCTCCAATTCCTTGGTGGTTTTTTCTCAAGATCTTCAAGGGTGATGAAGAAGGACCCTGGAGTCTCTTTGGTGCTTGATTCGAGGTTTGCCACTAAAGGCATAACTAATTGCGGTGGATTCCATCCGCTGGTTTGTTTCCAAGTGCGTTGGTGGGTTTGGGATGGTTTCGTTTTTCCAGAGCTTAGGCGGATCGCATGTGTAAGCATATTTGAATAGAGATAGGATTATTTGTATAAGAATATGTGTAAGGATCCTATTGTGCATGCTCATGGCCATGAGGGTGTGTGCATAGGGGCTATGTGTCCTTATACATATGTGAAATCACATATGCCTCGTGGGGGAGCGTGGTGGATCTTAGTTATAAAGCGTCAAGAGCCGGAGTGGATGGATGGATCCACCATGAGGTAGGATCCCTCTCCTTTCCTTTAGTTTAATGTGAAGTATTAGTGAGTTATTCATGCACTACTTTAGTTTGTTAGTTATAAAAGTTTAGTACTAATTAAATGATTTTGTGCGAAGAGTGTGTATTGAAGGGACAAGATTAAAATGGTTGTTTGGTCACTAAACTAATGATTTAATAATAAAACCCCTCGATCATAGGTGCGTTGTATTCAAGATAAAAATGTTGAATGTAGAAATTTATGCTTTCCTGCTTGTCCTACCTTGCTATAATTATTATATTTCATGTTTAGCTGCTTGTTCCTTTGTTGTTGCATTTTCCCAAGTGGGAAAAGGCTTTGCTGCCATAACACCCCTTGATATATTTGAACTCTTGAACGTAGTTGCCATGTCCTAATAAGTTACTTGGTTAGGTTGAGATAAACGGAAAAGTTAGAATTACTTAGAAGAGATAATGACGACCTTTAACTGAAATGGCTAAGACACTTGAACCGTGAATCAAATTTCCATGCATGGGAAAATTGAGTGAGATGACTTGTGTGTGAATGTTTTCATATAATTAATAGGTCATTTAAATGGTTTGGTGTATAGTTAATGACTTACCTGATAATTATCTATCTCATGGGATGTATTGGAAGTGACCAAGCCTATGCCGATGTCCTAAATGAAATGTTTAAGATGTTTTACATTAAATATAATGGTGAAGAATGTGATTGTGCCACTTTTATAGATATGGACTGTGTTAAGGTTTGGGACTATAGTATGGATATTTGAAATGCATAAGATGTACTGCGTTATGCATTCTAATGCAACTGTGATAATGATTATGAGTGATTAGGGATGGGAGGCATTAATACCCCATTCTATCTAGTTTGAATGATTATGTATGGGAGGCATTCAAACCACATGCCATCTACTTTGAATGATTATGGATGGGAGGCATTCATACCCCATTCCATCTACTTTGAATGATTATGTATGGGAGGCATGCATACCCCAGCAAAATTATTTTGAGTATGGGAGGGAGTCATATCTACCCCATGCCAAATGTGATATATAAATGTGTACGGAAGGGAGGAATTATTACCCCTTGACAGTTGACCTATAGGGATGAGAGGCATTCTTACCTCGTTCCTGCTATTATCTATACATGTATGGAAGGGTGGAATTCTTACCCCTTGCTAGTTGACCTCTGGGGATGAGAGGCATTCTTACCTCGTGCCCGCTAAATCTTATTACTGGGTGGGAGGCATTCTTACCCCATGACATCTATGATCTAAATGCTTCTATATATATATATATGGTGACATGATCAGATTACTTTACTGGCAATGATTCGAAGCTGGTATAGCCAGCAGGTGTCCTTAGATAACCTGGATGGGTGTTCTTTATCTATGTTGTCATGTTTATTGAATCTTGTTATACATGCTTACTGCTTTAATTAATATTACACTGTCTCGTTTGGGTTAGACACCGGTGGTTCCAGCCTGTTGAGATTTATATCTCACACCCTACTCGGGCCGCCAATACCCTGGGGCACCAAATTAGACCATTCTTGTTTTCAGGACCTAGGTTGAATTGTTGTGTTGTACGTACCAAGAGATATGAGCAATGGACCGAGCGGGAGCTCGGGATGCTCAGGAGATCATCGCCGAGCCTTGCTATCTTTTATTTATTCATTTTCATTGTATTGTGAGTATGTTTTATTGTTTCTTGTTTTCACCTTGTGTCATTCATCATCCTTGTATCATGTAAACTGGCTTTGGCCACCTCTTATAAAAAAGATCACTACTTGTCTTCTGTTGTTGTTTGTTCATTGTTTATCTATTACTGATTCTGCTACTAGTGTTATTTACTCTGAGATACCATTTTGAAACTCTAATATGATAGTATAGTCTCCCCACTATCACCTCCCAAGACCCTCATTGGTAGTCGGCAGCCTCTGGCGTACGGGGAGATGAAATTGAGGCCATGTGGCGACCGTTCCGGCCACCAGTTTGATGGCCAGCTGGGCTGGGATGATACAAAGTGGTATTAGAGGAGTTTCTTTTCTGTTTTGTTTTATTATATAGTGTTAGTAGATAGGGATAGGAAGGAGATGGAATTTGTTAATAAGTTGTGCTCAAGAGTAGCTAACCCGTGTATAGGGAAAATCCAAATTACCTCGAATGAAATTGTTATTTTAATGATTTTGATTAATACAGTTTATTTGATTTCACCATTGGGTGACACACATTGTTTTTGTTGATATTTTTGATGCAATTGTGGGTTCCATTTCAGTTGCAACCCAATGATACGAGGGTATTCCATTTCATACATCATTTATGCACATTGTTATAAATCACATGCCATGCATTATTCCATGCCATCTATGATGCATTAGTTGATGCCTGTTGTTGTGATAGGTGTTTTGGTACTTATTCCATGCTTCTGTGATATATCATGTTTCTCTGTTACTGCTTTCGATAAAATTCTATGTTCAGTTAATATGGAATTGGTTTCTTTGACCACATTAAATGATTACAATTACGAAGAAAGCCAGTTTTTAGTTGTAAGGTGTATGGGAGACTTATGGTTGGGAAAGGGTAACCTATGTAATTAGATTTCTGAAAAAGTGCTTCTAAAGTTTAAATTGTAAAATGAATTGAAATTGTTTTTGAATGAAGGGAGACAAATGCAAAATTGTAAAGTGTATGGGAACTTTACATGTTGGTGTGTGGTCACCTATTTGACTGGGTGATTGTTGTGAGCATGTTAAATTATGAAATGTGTTTTTCTTTGTCCTTTGAGAGCCAATTTTCAACCCATGGAGTGTATGGGCGCTTCATGAGTTGGGAAATGACAACCCATAATGAATGTATGACAGGATTCTTTGTGAGATTTTTATTAGTGTAAATGTTGTTTGATTTGACCTGACGTGATTTGGCGTGTTGGGACCCTCGTAGGTCACCTGAATTGTTTAAAAGGAAATTTATTATGATAAATTTCTTGAAGAGAGATGGGATTTCTGATAAATGTTTAGTGGTTAAAAAAAGTTTGTTGAGACTTTCCTATTTTTCATTGATCTGTTTGTTAAAAATGATAAAGTGCCTAGTAATTTTTGGTTTTGAAATGTTACATGAAGTTTTGAATTGAATCTTCTAAAGTGATTAAAAGAATGAATGTGATTAAATATAAAGGGCCTGGAAAAGGAGCCTGAAGTGGTGTCCTCTATTGAAACCTCGTTTGAGGGTAAGTTAAGTATTTCTTGAGAGTGCCTTGAGAAGGAACAGTAGGTGGTTTTCAATGGGCGTTTGTTTTCTTTTGGAAAATTACTTGAATGTTAGGCTTGAGACCGATGGCATTTGTTTGGTGTGACCAAATGATTTAGTCGATTCTTGTTCTTCACTAGGGGCTAGATCGTGGTACATAGCGCCCTAATATCTCTTTATCCTTACTAGCTCTGTGAGTCTTCTAACGTTTGGTGTCATTCGAGTGTCGTTGTCCCTTATAGGACTTCCAGTTTCTAATAACACCCTTGTTCAGACGGGTGGTCATGCTTTTTTTGATCTTGTTATGGGATTGATCATCATTTAATGCTCTGTAGACATTCCTCAGGCATGGTTGGTTTCTTGTTGGTTGTTTGACTCCTTAAGTAATGGAATATTGGTAAGTCTTCATCCATGTGAATAGACATATAAGGTGAAATGACGTTCGACTAAATCTCTTTTGCTGCTGTGTACGGTCTTGGTTCATCTCTATGGTTGAGTGAACTGAGTGTTTGAGAATCAGGTTTTCCCAATGCTTGGGATAATTTTTGGAAGACTTGGGTGGTTGACACGCCGTTCTTGTTGCTTTGGATTCAATGTATGTTTCAGCGTGGTGATCACGGATTGGGGGAGTGACATACGTCCGTTTAGTTTTTGATGAATTAGTTCTCTTATGAGAAGCTGGTCTTTTCTTCTTTAGGTGACACCGACACTTCAAAGGTGGGAAGCGTCATGTCAGTTTAGTGAAGATTGTTCTTATGGGTAGATGGAACACGTCAAGAAGGACCATTTGGGAATGGTCAGATTTGTTTGAATATCGTTGAGACTTGTAGGTGTCGTTATGCGTCAATGCTTTCTCGGCAACACGACTTTGATCTGGTTCTCTGTATATGAAGCCCCCCCTTGAAAAATATTGTTGTTCGTGGAGGACTTCAGTGGTGTATCGTGATTGGTCATGGAATTCCTTAGGTGGAAAAGGAAATTTTATCCATTTAGAAATCTTGAGGTGTCGGCAGAAGAATCAGAGTTTTTTCTTTAGAGTTTACCAGCGGTGGTTCAACCCTTTTTCCTTCTAGTAGTCTAGTATGACTGATTGGAATCAATTTTATTCTTCTTGGTGTACTGTTCTATGTGGTGAGAATGTACCTGATCTTGATTTTGTCTTGGATGCTCTAAGAGAGCATCGGTCTAACGTCGTGCTATTGTTTTTAAAAGATTTTGATCTCTTTCAATTGTTCTCTTTCGTGGTTGCACACGGGATGCATGGTATATTTTGTGGTTTGATTTTAGAGATATCAATGGGAGTCGGGTATGAACTTCGGTGAATGTTCTTGTGGTAAGTGTGAGATGCCTTGGGAGAAGGCACCATTGTTCGGCTTAAAAAGCGCCGGCAGTTTAAGCTGGGCATCTTCTTGAATAGTCAGCCGGAGTGGATTGACTCATTTTCACTTGGGTTTTGAGGTTGATGGGGAGTCGACCGTTTGATCGGTTCAAAATCACGCTAGGTGCGTCGTTGGAACGCTTGGGGCGTGCTTTTGAAAGATAGTTCCAAAAGAGGGTGGAGCTGGGGTTTGAGTTTTGACTGCTTAATGTTAAAAAATCTAAGGTGGGAAGTACCTTTGATTAGTTTCTTGACAAGACAATGATGAGATTGTATCTATGATATGATGGTCTCAGGTAAAAGTCGTCTGGGTGTTTCAGTTGGAAAACGGGCGTTGGCCCGGGTGTTGACGGCTTAAGTTCTGGTTGCTTAACTGGATATTTGTTTATGTGTGGGATGTTTGGAAACGTAACCTGATCATTTTAACGAAGCTTCATGACCCTTTTAGGTCGAGTGATGTGGGTTTTGTTCTCGAGGGCTTCTCGGGGATGATAAGTTCGAAGGTGTGAAGGTTGTAATGACCCACATGTTGAAGTGGACCAAAACCTTAAGTAATTTGACCTTTTTCAATTACTAAACCGATCAAATTTATGATCGGGATTAGGAATGAGTTTTTAAAGGTTTGAACCCTTCTTATTAATGTTTTTGGACATAGGAAAATTCTCGTTATGTTTCCCAAGTGTCTTGAGGGGTTCTACGAGTGTCGGACCTGAAGGAAGTTGGTTTTTAAAAAGTCAGCAGAAGGTGCATGGTGGGTGCACGGTTTCCCAAACAGTGTGGCCCAAACCGTGTGGCTTATATCTAGGATACAGAGGAGTCTGCATGGCCTATGCATGGTTTCCCCAAACCATGTGTCCATCCCATGCGGGGTGTCTTGGGTGTCCAGTGGGGGATGCTCGGTTGGCATACAGTTTTCCAAACCGTGCGCCCCAAGTTGTGCACCGCACCCTATTTTGGGTTTTAGAAATATTTAAAATTAATTTAGAATAAAAATAAATTAAAAATAAAACTTAAACTAATCAAACCTCTCCCCTCTCCTCTTGGCGAGATGCGCGACACCAGCCCAGGGAGGGATCTCCCTTGCCGCGACGTACGAAGCCCCACAGACCTCCCTCATCACTTCGATTCCTCCTCCAATTCCTTAGTAGTTTTTCTCAAGATCTTCCAGGCTGATGAGGAAGGACCATAGAGTCTCTTTGGTTCTTGATTCAAGGTCTACTTCCAAAGGCGTAGCAGGTTGCGGTTGTTTTGGTCCGCCGGTTTGTTTCCAAGTGCGTTGGCGGGTTCCGTTTGGTTTCATTTTGATGGAGCTTAGACATATCGCATGTGTAGGCATATGTTAATGGATACAGGCTTATGTGTATAAGAATATGTGTAAGGATCCTCTTTCACATGCTGATGTCCATATGGGTGTGGTCATAGAGGCCAGGTGTCCTTATACGTATGTGAGATCACATATGCCTCGTGGGGGAGCAACAACGTCTCTTAGTTAGAAAGCATCAAGAGTCGGAGTGGATGGATGGATCCTCCATGAGGTAGGATCCCTCTCCTTTCCTTTAGTTTAAAGTTAAGTATTAGTGTTTTATTCTTGCACTACATTAGTATGTTAATTAGGCAAGTTTAGTTCCAATTAAATGCTTTTGTTCAAAGAGTTTGAATTTCAGGTAAAAGATTAAAATGGTTGCTTGGTCACTTAACTAATGATTTAATAATAAAACCCCTCGATCAAAGGTGTGTTGTCTTCTAGATAAAAATGTATAAAGTAGACATTTATGATTTCATGCTGGTCCTGCCTTGCTATAATTATTAAATTGCATGTTTAGCTGCTTCTTCCTTTGTTGATGCATTTTTCCAAGTGGGCCAAGGATTTTCCACCATAACACCCCTTAATGTATTTTAACTCTTGAACGTAGTAGCTATATCCTAATAAGTTAAATGTTTGGTTTGAGATAAAAGGAAAATTATGAATGACTTAGAAGAGATAATGATGACCTTTAACTGAAATGGCTAAGACACTTGAACCATGAATCAAATTTCCATGCGTGGGAAAATTGAGTGAGATGACGTGTGTGTGACAGTTTTCATATAATTAATAGCTCCTTGAAATGGGTTGGTTTATAGTTAATGACTTATATGATAGGTCTCTACCGCATGGGATATATTAGAAGTGACCAAGACCATGTCGATGTCCTAATTGAAATGATTAAGATGTTTTACATTAACTATAATGGCAAACAATGTGATTGTGCCACTTGTATAGATATGGATTCTGTTAAGGTTTGGGACTATAGTATGGATATTTGAAATGAATAATATGTACTTCCTTATGAATTATAATGAAATTTTGATAATGATTACGTGTGATTATGGATGGGAGGCATTCATACCCCATGCCATCTACTTTGAATGATTATAGATGGGAGGCACGCATACCCCATTCCAGCTTATTTTGAGTATGGGTGGGAGGCATGTCTACCCCTCGCCAGATCTGATCTATATACATGTATGTAAGGGAGGAATTCTTACCCCTTCTAGTTGACCTATAGGGATGAGAGGCATTCTTACCTCGTGCATGTTATTCTCTATACGTGTATGGAAGGGAGGCATTCTTACCCCTTTCCAGTTGACCTTTGGGGACGAGAGGCACTCTTACCTCATGCCCGCTAAATATTATTACTGGGTGGGAGGAATTCTTACCACACACCATCTATGATCTAAATGCTTCTATATATATATATGGTGACATGATCCGATTACTTTACCATAAATGATCCGAATCTGGTATAGCCTCCAGGTGTCCTTAGGGAACCTAGATAGTTGTTGTTTATCTATGCTGTCCTTTTTATTGAATCTTGTTATACCTTCTTACTACATTAATTAATATTACACTGTCTAGTTTGGGTTAGACACCAGTGGTGACGGCCTGCTGATATTTATATCTCACACCGTACTCAGGCCTCCATTGCACTAGGGTACCCATGTAGACCTTTCTTGTTTGCAGGACCTAGGTTGAATTGTTGTGTAGCACGTACCTAGAGATAAAAGCAAAGGATTGAGCAGGATCTCGAGATGCTCAAGAGAACGCCATCGTCCCTTACTATCTTTTCTTTATTATTTTGCATTGTATTGTGAGCATGTTGTATTGTTTCTTGTTTTCACCTTGTATCATTCATCATCCCTGTATTGTGTAAACTCTCTTTGGACACCTCTTATAAAAAAGATCACTACTTGTCTTCCACTTATATTTTTTCATTGTTTATTTAAGAACCTGGTTTTTTCTATAAAAGACTTTGGGATATTCTTGATGCTATTCCAGAGTAGCGCCTTTAGACGACATGCGATTTCGAGCCCCGGTGTGGCTGTAATTAAATTTTCAGCGCGTTCACACTGGATGTGCCAAATAAAAAAAATAACTCGTAAATAGTACTTCAGATCAGAAATCTATGTGTACATATGGGTCTGAAATGGGGTTTTTACCAAAGGAAACACATAAATCATGTCGGCATGGGACATTGGGACCCCTCACCCATTAACGGAACGTTAAACGGATAATTAAAATAATTAATTTATTCGTTTAATAGTTAAACTCAAGTATTTATTAAACGGTTTCTCGGATGAGATAAAAGAGGGAAGTGTTGAGTCTGGAACATGCCAATTAACCAAGGAGGAGTATGAGTTTCACGGGCGTGGGCATTCTGTGAAAAAATGCCTCCAGGGGCATTTTTGTAATTTAGCAGCTTGAG
Organism: Viscum album; assembly: GCA_963277665.1. Lineage (NCBI taxonomy): Eukaryota > Viridiplantae > Streptophyta > Magnoliopsida > Santalales > Viscaceae > Viscum > Viscum album. The sequence continues at coordinate 129,743,163 of OY728138.1, read as the reverse complement.
ACATTAAATTCGATAACTTTTTATAGATTCCTCAGATTAAAATTATGAGGTCTCCGTTGTTCTTGATTGGTGGTGTTTACCCTAGGGGAGGCTTAACCTCGACCCTGTTGAGAGTTTCGGATGCGGGTTAATTTGGGGTTTTAAATTAATTAATTTTTTAATTAATTTTTCTTTATTTAAACCTTAACCCACACCCATCATCCCCTTCCTTACATCTTAATTCCTCTGGAGAATGCTCCCAATCAAGGAGATCTTCTCCTCAATCCATCATCCTCCCTCTCCAATCAATATGTCCTCGGCTACAATGAAGGAGGATCGACGACAAAGCGTTGGGTTGCGCCCCTGCAGGTAGGAGATTTCATTATTGTGTTTTTATTTCTAAACCCTTCATTCAAGTTGAATTACAGCATCGAAATGTTGTCTGATCTTCGATAAAATGACATATGTGCGAATTACTTTTTCTGATCTTCCCAACGCATGTTTCGGATTGAAAATCCAAGTTCAGAGATGATCGCAGTCATTCGCCGAAGAACATCGGGTTTTTGCATGTTTCCCGGCATCTTGGGGTTCTATGGCAAGCGGATGGCGGTAGCGCAGGTCTCCCAGGCTCGGCGGCCTCGGCTTAGGCGGCATCATGATGCTACGGGCATGCTGTGATGGTGAGCAGTGGCGGCGAGTATTGAGGGCGTCAGTGCGAGCTGTTGCGGGATGCGGTGTCGGCCAGGCGAGCGGGTGGCCTGCGTGCGGGGGCGAGCTGGGGGCGACGGAGAGCAGGCGCTAGTGGGGTGCGACGACAGCGGGGTCGTTGCGCGTGACCCCCATACAGGGACAAAGACCCACACTCAGCGGGTCTCCGTGGGATACCAAGACCAGCCCCTCGTGGCCGGTTGGCACATGGTTAACCGCGGTTCCACGGCCGGTTCAGTCCAAGGGGCTCACCCCCTTCAACTTCGGACACATGTAATTTTTGCTACAGGTGTTCGTTTTGCGTGTCGTCTGCAGATGTGGGACCGTATCGACGAGGCAACACTTTTAAAGTGATTTTAGGGTTTTTTGGTGTTATGCAACCGAAGGAGGGTTACTCGAGAGCTTTAAATCAATAATATTAAATTATCATTAAAGCTTGCAACGATCGCACCTCACGAGCCCATCATCCATTTGACATGTCGTCAGAGGTACTGTAGCCTCAGATCTGAGATGGTTCTTGCAGGGTTGGTTCAGAGCCTTTGCGGGTTGGTTTCGCTGCTTGGTAGCACGAAATGCTAAATGTGAATAATTAAATAAATAATTAATTAATTAATTAATTAAATGATGCGTCAGACCTAACTCATGCTTGGGATGTCCGATTGAAAGGCCATCAGTGGCAGTGTGACCCCATTCCTTGTGCGGAATTTATGAGATGATTTCCAAAGCGTTCGGGTTAGAGACAAGGTGCGTTCCCCACAGGGCCTAGTTCGCACGTTTTGCGGTGAAACGCCACTTTTTCACCTAACATCTGTTTATGGTGTTTGAGTACACATTTTTGAGTATTTTTCTATGGGCATTGCAATGGAAAAATCCCCTCTATTTAATTCTACATGGTGGTTTGCGCCCCATGGGGGTTGTTTTGGGAGTTGGCAATGATTTCTAACTTTATCACCGGGTGTCCTTTCCGGACTAGTGATTAGTCAATCTTGTATACTTTTTCAAGAGGATCGCAACAATGTGATCAGTTCGTTGTGATTCGGGGCCGGGATGTAGGTCCCACGAAGCACCGCTCATGTGCAGTATGATGAAATGCATCTTTTCCCTGGATATCCATTGCACTCAAGTGAGCAGTCAATTTGACGTGTTTTCCCATGGGGATCACGATGGTGCGATGTGCCTAGTGTTTTTGGGGACGAGGCTCGGGACCACATGACACCGTTTGGGTGTAAAGTGGTGATAGGAGACTTTTACGTCGGATGTCTGTTGGAGGCGAGTAAATAGGTGTTCTCGCATGTTCGTCTGCAAGGATTAGAACGCTGTAATCAGTTTGGATATCCAGTGTCTCATTCGAGATCTCATTTAAATGGGGAATCATTAAAGGTTCTCCGGTGAAGGTTCTTCTTGCTGTGTTCGAAGAGAACCCTTGGTGTGAGATCGTGTTCACTCCCGTGTGAGTGAAGTTGATGTCTAAAGAGATGTGGTTGGACATGCTAGGGTCGTGGAAGAAGAAGGTTGGCAAAATTATGTTTTCCCTTTGCAATGACGTTGGGTTTCGTGTGCATGATAGACTTTTTTCTTGAGATGTAGTATACTCTAGGAGTATACGGGAATTCTTAGAGGTACATGTTGTGGTTTTTACCCAAGGAAATTGGTGCGCTTTCATTGGATATGACTTAGGGCCACATGTTTTGTGGTCCCTATGTGTGTATTGTGTTATACTTTACGTACATTTGATATCTCGCAATGTAGAGGGTCCTCTTGTTCTCAAAGGTTTAGACCAGTAGGGTTGAGTGGTTTCCCCTAGTTTGGTTCTGGAGATGGGTGGTTGTGAAATACCCACTCTGTCTTCTGTTGGCCAGTATTGTACCATCTAGTAGGGATGGCCAGATCAGTTCTGGGTTTACCCTCTAGCAGAGAGTGGTCATTTGGTTGCTCATCAACTTCATCATGTTTACTCGCCAACAGAGACTCAGTTGTGGGTTTCTCATCGACTTTTTCAGGTTTACCCTCTAACAGAGACTGGGCAGTGGGTTTCTCATCGACTTCTTTTCGTTTACCCTCTAGAAGATACTGGGCAGTGGGTTGGTCACCGACTTCTTTGAGTTTACCCCCTGCAGAGACTGGGAAGTGGGTTTCTCATTTACTTCTTAGGGTTTACCCTCCAACAGAGACTGGGCATTGGGTCACTTGGCGAACTCCAAGGGTTTACCCTCCATCAGAGACTGGGCATTGGGTCACCCGATGACCTCTTTGGGTTTACCCTCCAGCAGAGACTGGACAGTGGGTTGCCTGGCGACTTCTTTCAGACTCATTCCTTGCTACTGGGCTAGTCTGTGGCTTTTCTCCATGATTACCAGAGCGGGATCCTTGGTTGTACGGGTCAGTGATGTGACATCTTTGACATTGATAAGACCTCTCGATTGTGTGAGAGTGATGAGGTGTTACTTGAAATTCCCCTAGAACTCACAGGTATGAGGGGCACTTTACCGACTGAGACGCGTCCTTGTGACACGACCTAAAACTGTGCGGGTGAGTCAGTGCTACCCAAAGAGGATAGTGTCAAGGTGCAATGATTTGATCCCCTTAACATGCATTTTGGGGAAGACGGTCGGATACTGGGCATCAATGGTGTTTACTTCTGGGACTGTTGGCTACTCACTTTCTTGGGTTGAGATACCGGATGGATATCCCCTTACGATCTTGTTTGGGTTTCTTGACAGAGCATAATAATATGTATATACCTTGTTCTAGTACCCACTTATTGGGTTTTGTATACTCCCCTTCCAGGAGAGGCTAAGACGTGCAAGGTATGCTACGTGATTTCCGTTTCTAGCTTCTCATGGTTGGATGAGTCTACTCTCCTACTATAGGTGGAAAAGACTCGACGATAAGTTCATCTTATCACTGCTTCTAGATCCTTGTTTTTGGACGAGTCTACATCCTTCCTCTTACTGGGTTAAGTTGTACTCTATACTACACTTTCAGTTGTACTTCTTTAATTTTCCCTATTTGATATACTGCTCACCTTTTCAGTACCTCCTTTTTTGCTCTCTCGAGCCTTCGGGGCATCCTACTGAGTATTTTTATACTCACCCCTGCATGGGATTTTCCCTCACTTGGTGTGCACTTGCAGATGATAGACAGGTTGGTTGTGACTTCAGAGGAGCATAGGAGTTCGGGAGCTTGGACCGCATGCTGTGGTCGTAGTCGGGTTACATGTGTGGGACTCTCATATCTGTTTTACTTTTGTTTAGCTGTTGTCTGGTTATGGCACTTTACTGGTTGGCCACGTGTTTTTTCCCTTTTCTTTTCAGTTTACCTTCAGCACTTTATTTGTACTATTTAGAGGTCGATGCACTTTGTGGTTTATTTATTACAGTTGGTACTTTACTTTTCCTTTTACTCTACATTTCTGCATTTAGTGGGTTGCGTGTGTGCGTACAGGTACTTAGGCAAAGGCCTCCCTATGTTTTTTAGCCTTCAGCACTTGTCGTCAGCCCCTGGCCTATGAAGGTGGGCTTGGGGTAGTTGCAGCTTGAGCCTGGGTAGGGTGGGGTCATGAAAAAGTGGTAGAAAAGGTGGTTCATTCCTTGGGGCGTTGTTCAGATATCCCTAAGAAGGAATTGGTTGGGATCTAGGGAAACTGTGTCAATGTCTCTCGAGAGAGGCTCTTAGGCCAGGGAGTCCAGTGATGGTGCAGCGGTTGACGTATCCATTCACCAGGTCCCTGATAACTCTCTTGTTGACTCGGCATGCTGAGACACTTGTTGTATGGGAATTGGTTTGTGCATCACATAGGATTGAGTCTTTGAATTTCCTTCTTGAGTTAGCTCCCCATTTTTGTTACTGTTATATACATATATGCTCATCTGACTAAGAAACTCCTTGATAACATTCAGGATGTCTCTGCAAAGACAACTATCCAGGATACCAGCTTTGGTTCATGATGACGACCCTGTGAGCTACGAGGCCTCAGTCCAGGACCCATCATGCGAGTCCCTTTCTCCGGGTGGGCCTGTAGCAGCACCCCCATCTAGTGAGCAGCAGACAGCTTCAGCCGAGCCGATAGAGCGTGAGCACAGGTTGAGTTTGCTACGCGAGTACCCGTGGCAGAGACCAATGAAGATCAGTGGTGATCCAGAACCTCAGGCAGCAGAGGATTGGCTAGAGACAGTGCTTTGCCTCTTCAGGCTTGCGCAGACCCCGACAGATCTTATGGTGGCTTTGGCTGCCAGCCATTTCCATGGAGTAGCTGGGCATTGGTGGAGTCTGGTGACTTGGTTTCTGGATGAGTTTTCGCTTTTGTGGGGAAACTTTTAGCTGATGTTCCGTGAGGAGTTTCACCCCTCCTTCCAACGCTCTATTCGGATCTCGGAGGTCCTACAGTTTCGGCAGGGATGGATGACAGTGACTGAGTACGCGACTAGGTTCGCAGACCATGCACGTTTTTACCCAAACGTGGTCCACAACGACAACTTCCGAGCGTGGAAGTTTGAGCGGGGTCTCTACAGAGCGATGCGTGTTGTCATATTACCATTGGGAATTCACACTTATACCGTGGTTCTAGATAAGGCGCTGGTGATAGAGAGATTCATGTCATGCTTTACAGTTGATAGTGGCAATAGGCATGATGGAGCTGAGACGTCTGCAGCAGCTAACAGGCGTCTACAGATAGAACCTTGGCGTAGGCGGCCTTCCACCCTCCGATTTCAGAGACGTGGTCATTCACCACTGTGGCAGCAAAGTGTAGGGCCTCAGCTGAGGAGACCCTTCTGTGAGTGAACGTCGAGCCGTCGTCGTACACCACAGTGGCGCTGGAGGGCACCCGGGCAGCCCAGAGAGTGCCAGTGCTATGCTTGTGATGGCCAAGGTCACTTGGAATGGGACTTCCCGACCAGGAACGCTATGAATATCGGGCAGACAGTAGGTGCACAACCGCGGCAGAGGCAACGCCATGATCGGAGTAGGGCCCAAAGAGGTGGTGCTTGCAGAGGAGTGGGAGGAGCTGGAAGTGTAGGGCGACCTTGCGAGGTCTTCCCATCACCACCAGGTGGTCCATATCAGGCTCTAGGAGCTGACAGTTGGGACCATAGATAGTCGCGGTCATTGGATGTCTATAATCCTGTAGAGTATGATGTGATAATAGGTACGCTCTACAGCTCTTCTACATTTTGATGTATAATTATTAGACTCTGTGTGTGAGATTCTTTTCTCCCTTCTCCATGCTTGAGGTGTTACCAGAGTGACGCGGGGCGTCGGTGTAACCCTATGTCAGTGGAGTAGAAGAAGTGGAACCTTTTCTTTAGTCGATGGTGTCGACTCATTCGCTCGTCGAGCATCTAATAGAGTCTGGGTCGTGAGACATCGACTATGAAATCTTGTGTGACTAGATATCCTTGGGTGTTTCACCATATGGATATTTTGATGGAGGGAATCATCGGGCTTTGTCCGAGTTCCATACAGTGGTTCTAGTGGTGGCGTGCGACATAGGTGCTCGGTCGGGGAGGTGAGCTCCCCCCGAGAGCCTTTGGGATGTTTGAGACCGTGCAAAGGGATGGCGAGGTTCCCTACCGCCTTTCCCTAACCCGAAAGGCTGGTTTGGGTGCATGAAGTCTCCCACGTGACTCACATGAGAAGGAGTGTGTGTGCCCCTATGCATTTCATCGGCGAAGGCAGACCTCACATAAATGGATCAATCCATAGGTCTATGTGTGGTGATGTGGGATTGCGCAAGAGTTCTTCTGGGTACGGGAGAGCTAGATGTGGGCTTTTTACCCTAAGTTTGTTCCATGGTTTTTCTTTTCAGGGAAGAAAATATTGGACTATGGAATGATTCAGGAACCCGGTTTTTTCTATAAAAGACTTTGGAATATTCTTTATGCAATTCCAGAGCAGCGCCTTCAGACGGCGTGCGATTTCGAGCCCCGATGTGGCCGGAATTAATTTTTTCAGTGTGTTCACACTGGGCGCGCCAAATAAATGAAATAACTCCTAAAGAGTGCTTCAGATCAGAAATATGAGTGTATGGATGGGTCCTAAATGGGGTTTTTACCCTAGTAATGACATAAAACATGTCAGCGCGGGATGTTGGGACCCATCACCCTTTAACAGAACGTTAAATGGATAATTAAAATAATTAATTTATTTGTTTAATGATTAAACTCAAGTATCTATTAGATGGTTGATCGGATAAGAAAACCAAGGGCACCATTGAGTCCGTAATGTGCCTTTTACCGTAGGAGGGGTATGAGTTTCGCGGGTGTGGTCTTTCTCTGAAAAATGCGGCTAGGGGAATTTTTGTAATTTAGCATCTTCATATGTTAAATTATATAAATTTTGAGGGAGGCCTCAGATTAAAATTATGAGGCCGCCATTTTTCCCGGGAGGTAGTTTTTACCCTATGGGAGGCTTAACCTCGACCCTGTCGAGTGTTTTGGATGCCGGTTAATTTGGGGTTTTAAATTAATTAATTTTTTAATTAATTTTTCTTTATTTAAACATTAACCCACACCCCTCATCCCCTTCCCCCGCTTGGAATTACTCTAGTGAATGCTCCCAATCAAGGAGATCTCCTCCTCAAGCCCTCCTCCTCCCTCTCTATTCAAGGATCCCTCAGCTATAGCGAAGGTGGATCGACGACAAAGCATCGGGTTGCGCCCCTGCAGGTATGAGATTTCGTTATTGCATTTTAATTTCCGAACCCTTCTTTCAAGTTGAATTATAGCATAGAAATTTTGTCTGATCATTGATAAAATCCCATATTTCCTAATTAATTTTTCTTAATCTTCCCAATGCATGTTTCTGATTGAAAATTTGAGTTCTGAGATGATCACAGTCGTCCGCCGAAGATCATCGGGTTTTTGGGTGTTTTCCGGCGTCTCTGGGTTCTCTGGTGAGCGGACGGTGGTGGCGCAGGTCTCCAATGGGGCGGCGGCACAGTGCCGCGATCATTATGGGACGCAAGCGGTGGCTGCAGGCATCGAGGGCATCAGCGCGAGCTACTGCGGTAGGCGGCGTCGGCCGGGCGAGCGGGCGGCCTGCGTGCGAGGGCAAGTTGGGGGCGACGGCGGGTGGGCACCAGCGGGGCGTGATAAGAGTGGGGTCACGGAACGCGACCCCCGTGCGAGGAAAGAGACCATCACTTAGTGGGTCTCCGCGGGAGACCAAGACCGGACCCTCGTGGCTAGTCGGCACCTGGTGGACTGCGGGTCCACGGTCGGCCCGTGCAGCTGAGCCGCGGGCCCGTCCAGTCAAAGGGGCTCGCCCCCTTCGACTTCGGACACCCGTAATTTTCACTACGGGTGTCTGTTTTTCATGTCGTATGTGGATGTGGGACTGTATCGATGAGGATACCCTTTTAAAGTCAGTTTCAGGGTTTTTTTGGTTATGCGGTCGAAGGCGGGTAACCCGAGAGATTTAATTCAATAATATTAAATTATTATTAAAGCTCGCAACAGTCTCACCTCGCGAGACGGCCGTCCGTTTGACATGCCATCAGAGCCACTCTGGCCTCGGATCTGATACAGTCTTTCCAGGGGTGGTTCTGAGCCTTTGTAGGTTGGTTCGGAGCCTTTGCGGGTTAGTTTCGTTGCTCGGTAGCACGAAACGCTAAATGTGAACAATTATTTGATTATTTAATTAATTAATAAAATGTTGTGTCGGACCTAACTCCTGATTGGGATGTCCGATTGACTTTTCTTCATCGAAAGTGTGACCCCAGTCCTCATGTGGACATTCTAATATGCTTTCCAAAGCGTTTGGGTTGGAGACAAGGTGCGGGCCCCACAGGGCCTAGTTCGCCCGTTTAACGGTGAAACACCACTTTTTCAACCAACATCTATTTAGGGCTTTTGAGTACTTGTTTTTTAGTGTTTTTCCGAGGGAATTGCAATGGTTCAATCCGCTCTCTTTAATTCTGCATGGTGGTGTGGGCCCCATGAGTGTCGTTTTGGGAGTTGGTGGTGATTTCTAACTTTACCACCGGATGTTCGTTCCGGACAAGTGATTAGTCAATCTTGTGTACTTTTTCGAGAGGATCACAACATTGTGATCCATTCGTTATGCTTTGGGACCAAGATGCAGGTCCCACTAAGCACCTCTCTTGTCCAGTTCAGCGAAATGCATATTTTTCCCCGGCTTTCTGTTGCACTCAAGTTAGTAGTCAATTTGTCGTGTTTTCCCAAGGGGATCACAATTGTGTGATGTGCCCGACTATTTTTGCGGCTGAGGCTCGGGACCACGGGACGTCGTTTGGACGTAAAGCAGTGACAACCGATTTTTACGTTAGATGTCTGTCGGAGGCGAGTAAATAGTTGTTCTCGCATGTTTTTCCATGAGTATTAGAACGGTGTGATCTGTTTGGACATCCGGAGTCTTATTCGAGATCTCATTTAAATGGGGAAGCATGAAAGTTGCTCCGGTGGCGGTTCTACTTGTTGTTTTCGAAGAGAACCCTTGGCATGAGATCGTGTTCACTCCAGTGTGAGTGAAGTTGATGTCTAAATAGATGTGGTAGGTCATGCTAGGGTCGTGGAGGAAGAAGGTTGGTGAAATTACATGTTCTCCCTTCATGTTGACGTTGGGTGTCGTGTGCATGATAAACTTTGGGCTAAGGATGTGGTATACTCTTTGACTATACGGGAATGCCTAGAGGTACATGTTGTGGTTCATACCCAAGGATGATGGTGCGCTTTGTTCGGAGATGACATAGGTCCACATGTTCTGTGGGCCCTATGTGTGTACCGTGTTCTACATTATGTACCATTGACCTCTCACGATGTAGAGGGACCTCCTGTTCTCAATGGTTTAGACCAACATGGTTGAGTGGTTTCCCCTGGTTTTGTTCTGGAGTTGGGTGGTTGCGTGATACCCACTCCGTGTTCTGTTGGCCAGTGTTGTACCATCTAGTAGGGATGACTAGAGCAGTTCCGGGTTTACCCACCAGCAGAGACTGGGCAGTGGGTTTCTCATCGACTTCTTCAGTTTTACCCTCCAACAGAGACTAGGCAGTGGGTTGCTCATCGACTTCTTCGGGTTTTTCCTCCAGAAGAGACTGGGTAGTGGGTTACTCACTGACTTCTTTGAGTTTACCCTCCAACAGAGACTGGGCAGTGGGTTTCTCATTGACTTCTTAGGGTTTACCCTCCAGCAGAGACTGGGCAGTGGGTCACCCGACGACCTCCTAGGGTTTACCCTCCAGCAGAGACTGGGCAGTGGGTCACCCGATGACGTCTTAGGGTTTACCCTCCAGCAGACACTGGGCAGTGGGTTACCCGATGACTTCTTTCAGACTCAGTCTTTGCTAGTAGGCCAGTCTGTGGCTTTTCTCCGTGATTACTGGAGAGGGACCCTTGGTTGTACGGGTCAGTGATGTGACGTCTTTGACTTTGAGAAGACCTCTCGACTGGGTGACAGTGACGAGGTGTGACTTGACGTTCCCCCAGATCTCTCAAGTACAAGGGGAGATTTCCCCACTGAGACACGTCCTTGTGACGCGACCTAAAACCGTGTGGGAAAGTCAGTGTTGTGCAAAGCGGATAGTGTCAAGGTGCGGTGATTTGAGCCCCATGACTTACAGTTTGGGGAAGACATACGGATACTGTACATCGATATTGTTTACATCTAGGACTGTTGGCTACTCACTTTCTTGGGCTGAGCTATGAGATGGAGATCCCCTTACAATCTTGTTTCGGTTTCTTGAAAGAGCATAAAAATATGTATATACCTTGTTCCAATACCCACTTCTTTGGTTTTGGTTACTCCCCTTCCAGGAGAGGCGACGACGCGCGGGGTATGCCACATGATTTCCGTGTCTAGATTCTCATTGTTGGACGAGTCTACTCTCCTACTATAGGTGGGGAAGACTCGATGAGAAGTTCATCTTCTCAACGCTTTTAGCTCCTTGTGTTTGGATGAGTCTACTTCCTTCCTCTTGTTGGGTTGAGTTGTACTCTTTACTGCACTCTCAGTTGTACTTATTTACTTTTCCCATTTTGATCTACTTCTCACCTCTTCAGTACCTCTTATATTCCTCCCTAGAGCCTTCGGGGCATCCTACTGAGTATTTTTATACTCACCCCTACTTGGGATTTGCATGTACTTGGTGTGCCATTGAAGACGACAGATAGGTTGGTCGTGACGTAAGAGGATCTTAGGAGTTCGGGAGCTTAGACCGCGTGTGGTGGTCGTAGTCTAGTTCTAGGTGTGGGACTCTCCTAGATGTTTTACTTTTGTTTACTTGTGGCCGGTTTGTGGCACTTTACTCGTTGGCTGCGTGTTTTTCCCCTTTTCTTTTCATTTTACCTTCAACACTTTATTTTTACTGTTTAGAGGTCGATGCATTTTGTGGTTTATTTATAGCAGTTGGTACTTTAATTTTCCTTTTACTCTGAATTTCTTCATTGAGTGGGATGCGTGTGTGCGTACAGGTACTTAGGCAAAGGACTCCATGAGTTTTTCAGCCTTCGGCGCTTGTCACCAGCCCCTAGCTTATGGAGGCCGGCTTGGGGTAGTTGCGGATCGAGCCCAATTAGGGTCGGTTCGTGACAGTTTATCTATCTGTGCTTCTCCTACTAGTGTTATTTACTCTGAGATACCATTGTGAAACTCTGATAAGAGGGTATAGTCTCCCCACTATCACCTCCTGGGACCCTCGCTGCTAGTCGGTAGGCTCTGGTGTATGGGGATATGTGCTTGAGGCCATGTGGAGACCGGTCTAGCTACTGATTTGATGGTCAGCTGGGCCGGGACATTACATATGCGTATCTTGCTGCCGTCACGGTGCACCAAAGCTTCTGGCACCCTTCGAGGCGTGCAACCGACATACCCGCAGCATACTCGGCGCCTTGTCAGGCCCCCCACAGCCTACCCAGCCCCTGCCGCGCCCTACTCGGTGCCCCTGAGGCCTACCAGGCACCCTTCTAGCGCCCCCACGGCCCGCCCGACCACTGCCACGCCCTGCCCGGCGCCCCCATGGCATGCCCAGCACCATGTCGGCGCCCTGCGGCATGCACTCTCCTTATCACGCCCTGCCCGGTGCCCCCATGAACTGCCCGACACCCTTCCAGTGCCCCCCGCGGCGTGCCTGACCATTGTCGCCACCTACCCGGTGCCCTGCTGGCGCCCCCCGCGGTCTGCCTGGACTATTTCACGCCCTACCCGGTGTCCCGCTCTCTATCCACGGCTAGCCCTCCCCTTCCCTATGGCATGTCCACTACCCTCTCGGCCTCCAAGGCTGAGTCGCTCGAGTCGTGCCCCTCACGGCGTTGGCTGAACCGACCCCAGCCTTCGGACCGTGTCACCTACGTGGCGACATTCGGGCTAAAACGCCCTTGCATTCCACTTGCCCGGGCCCAGCGGACCAAGCCGAACTTAGCGGGATGACTGGGTTGACCCATACCAGGTCGGTCCAGTCTTGGTTGGGATGAGTTGGTCCGACTAGGTCGGACAGGGCCCAGGCCCATTACCGACCCCTCTACCTTATTAGGCTATATGTTTGGCACCGAACGTCCGTTTGATGAACCTTCAGCGGTGCCGATATTCGTGGAGCGAATCCGTCCTTTTGAGAATGCCCCACTATAGTTCGGTGTACATTTGATATTACGGTCATGTTGGATCATAGAAAAATCCAATCAGGCCCCTAGGACTAAATGGCTAATAACTAACAGATTGGGCGTCTGATTGGCGCGCCGTCTATTGCGTTGAGACCCCTGTGATGTGGCAAACCTTTGAGATACTTTTTTGTGGCACTTTGTGACAATTTGAGTATCGAATAGTAGCTCATGGATCAGATCCTTCCAGAGGTGAGCCGACAGAGTACGGAGACCTAGTAGTTGGCTGAGACCTAATGAATGCTTGACCGATTCGACTCGGAGTGACTCGACTAGCTTAGTCGGGAGAGAATCTATGTGACGTGGTAGTCCCATAGTGGGGAGTGCCTTTATGTGATCGTGGTAGACCCACGGTACTCGACAGGAGGAGTACCTCAACAGGCTATGAAGCACCTCTGTGTGAACGTGACAGACCCATGGTGGGGAGTGCCTCTGTGTGACATGGCAGACCCATGGTACTCGACAGGAGGAGTACCTCAGCAATCCAAGGATAGTGGGAAGCACCTCTATGTGACGCGGTAGGCCCACTGTACTCGATATAGGAGGAGTACATCACCAGCCACGGTTTCGATAATAAAAAACATGGTTTAAGATGAGTCAATGACTTGTTTTTTCCTCATGATTGAGATGGTCTACAAGATAACTTAGGTATATGTATGGGTATATACCTAAGTAATGGTTATCTATTGATTTCAAACTTTTTGGTTTATCCTTGTTGGATTTTGTGATACCTTGAGGGTCTCTGGTTCCCTACTGAGTATCGTTATACTCACCCCTGCATGGGTTTTTCCCGCACCTCTTTGTGTTAGTTGTAGATGATGGATAACATTGACTGAGGTAGAGAGTATCCGAAATGGATGGTACCCGGAGGTGGACCACTCAGTGTGATGGTACACAGAGGAGACGGATGAATGGGAGAGCGGAGGATTCCATCTGTACCTACCCATCATGTAGGAACCCTGGAGGAAGACCTAGTAGCTACTTTACTTTTCATAAATTGTACTTTCTTTCAGTTGTACTTGTACATTCCTGTGGGGCTTATATTTACTGCCCCTTTACATTCGATCACTTCTTTTGTATACAATTTTACTTAGTTTTTTTCTCCCAGTTGTGTAATCTGATGTGTTTGTTTACAGTTATAAAGGAAATGCCTTCCCAGTTTAAGGATTTACACCTTTAGTGCTAGTCACCAGCCCCTATCCTATAGAAGGTGGGCTTGGGGTCGTCATGATATGGGCCCCGGGGGACGGGTCATGAAAAATTGGTATCATAGGAGTCGGTTCTACCATAGAAAATAGAATTGTCATCTTTCTCTTCTATGAAGAAACAGAGTTAAGGGTACTAAGTGTGGTTTTTAGTTCAGGGAGTCCAATGTTGGTGCGGGTGGCCGATGTATCCATACACAAGGACCCTGACTTCTAATTTCCAACTCAGTGCACGAAAGCACTGATTGAGTGCGTGTTTCCAAAATTTTTCTTTAAGTCAGCTCAACCAGGTCAGCTCACAAGGTATAACCTGTTGACCATGTCGCATCTATTTATTTCAGGATGACTCCCCACAGATGAATAGTTAGAGCCCCGAGAGTTGTACGCACTGATAGCCCACCGAGTGACGAGGCCTCAGTGTTGTTCCCTTTACTAGCGGAGGCACCGGCATTACTACTTCCCGTTGGGCCACCGATACCACCAGCCCTAGTAGCAGATGATGCATGCAGCTTGATCACGTTTCATGAGTTTCAACGCCATAGTCCACCCAGGTTCAGGGGATAGACGGACCCACAGGTGACTAAGGATTGGATGGAAGTTGTGGTGAGAGTCTTCAGGCTAGTAGGGACACCAACAGACTTCATGGTGATCCTTGTCGCGAGTCTCTTTTAGGAAGCAACATGAATATAGTGGAGCCCGATGCTCCAGGTTCATGACGAGGTGAAACTTATCTGTGAAAACTCTATGAGCCTGTTCCTGGTGGATTTTGTTCCAGAGGCCCTTCGAACAGTGAAGATACAGGAGATACTACACCTATAGCAGGGTAGCATGATTGTAGCTCAATAGCCAGCAAGGTTCACCGACCTCCCACACTACTCCACCGATATGGTAAGAGATGCATTATTCAAGTCCCAGACCTTCGAGAAGGGGATTAGGTGAGAGATTCGGGCTTCAATGGTCTCCCTTAGCATCCCGACGTAGGCGGGAATGTTGGAGTGAGCTCTCTTAGTCGAGAGTTTCCTTGCTGAGCAGCCTCTAGTTGCGAGACCCACCACTAGTCGACAGGAAGCGGAGTCTTCTGCAGATAGAAGTAGACTGATGTCGCAGAGGTCCAATAGGACCAGACTTACAGTTGGTCGACTGCATGACTCAGGATCGGTTGTGCGGTGAACATGGAGCAGAGACACACATGCTAGGAGCAGGCAGTGTTACTCATGCGGCGGGCAGGGTCACACAGATCATGACTGTCCGAAATGCCCTTCATATAATCGATAGATAGTGGAGGGACCTCCTAGGCGGCGGTAGAGGTTTGAACGAGGCGGTCTGTAGGGAGGAGGTGGACGTGGTAGAGGATCTGGTCGTGCAGATGATGGTGGATGACGTTACGAGGTGTTGCCACCACCACCACCAAGAGGTCCACCCCGACCGTAGGGAGCAGGTGGATAGGGGAGAGCTCAGATCCAGGAAGCTGAGGCCTATGATCACGGTTCTCTAGAGATGATTCGAGGTACGATCTATGTCAACTCCACCTTAGCTGTCATTCTTATAGACATAGGTCTCAGTCACTCTTTCATTGCCACTACCCTTGTTCAGAGCTCAAAGATTCTGATGGAGCCATTGGCTTGATCCTTACATCCAGAGACTCCTACGAGAGCTGATTCAACAATTAAGAATGGGTTTCGGTAGTACGATCTTACTCTAGGAGGTGAGAGATTTGGCTAGGAAATCCTATTAGTGGCGTTGAGGCCTCATGACGTCATCTTGGGTATGGAATGGTTATCTATAGTCCAAGCTCAGATTGACTGTATTAGGCGAAAAGTGTGGTGTGTCCGCATAGATGGGACCAGGTTTACCTTCACCAGTGATAAGGGCACATTTGCAGCACATGACAGACTTACCCAGAGGAGGGTGCAGTCGAACAGTCATCAGTTGGCCTACCTTACCCTCAGAGCAATTCATCGGGAGAGTCTGAGCTATCCTGTAGTGGTGGACCAGTACGCAGATGTTTTCCTTGACGATGTTCAAAGATGACCTCCTTGTAAAGAGGTGGACTTCTACATTGAGCTATACCCCAGGACGACACCTATATCTACACCAGCATATCGGACGGCTCCTTCTGAGCTTTGTGAGCCGCGGGTAGAGTTGGAAGACTTGCATGGGAAATGACTCATCTGGCCTAGTGTTTCTCCCTAGGTAGCCCCGATTCTATTAGCCAAGAATGCGGATGGGAGGTTGACGCTTTGTGTAGACTACCGTCACCTGAACCAGGTGACCATGAAGAACAAGTACCCTCTTCCGAGGATTGATGACCTCTTTGATCAGCTAAAGGGAGCTCGGTGGTTCTCGAAGATAGACCTCAGATCAGGCTATCACCAGCTCAGAGTTCGAGACAACGATGTGCAGAAGACGACCTTTAGGTGTCGTTATGGACACTATGAGTTCTTGGTTATGCCTTTCGGCATAACCATTTCTCCATAAGTATTCATTAGACTCATGAATAGGATCTTCCCGCCATACCTCGATCTCTTTGTCATAGTATTCATCGAAGACCTTCTGATCTACTCGACTATTGAGGAGGAGCATGCCTACCATTTGCAGGTAGTACTAGACACACTCTGAGAGCACCAGCTTTATGGTATGCTCTAGAAGTTCCAATTTTTGATTCAAGAGGTTTGATTTTTGGGGAATGTCATCTCATAGGCTGGAGTTGCAGTGGATATAGCGAAGATTGAGGTGGCACATTCTTGGGAGCCACATAGGTGTGTGACAGAGGTACGGAGTTTCTTAGGTTTGGATGGATACTATCAGAGGATTTTTCTAGACTTCTCCAGAGTTGTAGCACCACTATCAGCTGTGATGAAGAAGGGTCAACCCTTCTTGTGGTCATATAGATTCCAGAAGTGCTTTCAGGATATGAGGTAGAGGCTCACTAGTTCCCCTATCTTGAGGCTTCTATTGGAAGGCATAGGGTACTTAGTTTACAGCGACAGATCAGGGGATGGACTTGGGTGTGTCCGAATATAGGAGCAAGCAGTGATTGATTATTGTTCTTGGCTACTAAAACAACATGATTAGAACTATGCTAACCATGACCTGGAGTTAGGAGCAGTGGTCTTCGCCTTGAAGATGTGGTGACACTATTTTATGGGCGAGCATTTTACTGTGTACTCTGGTCACAAGAGTCTCCGGTATATCTTCTCTCAAAAGGACCTAAACCTGATACATCGGCGTTGGCTTTAGTTCCTCCAGTACTATGACTTCGAGATAGTCTGTACTCCTTTAAAGGGGAACGTTTTTGCAGATGAACTCAGTAGGAGGACTGGTATACAACTGCTAGGGGAGGCGACCGAGAAGCTAGTTGCTTTATAGATATCCTTTGTAGATAGTTATGGAGTAGCATTCCTACAGTCTCTTATAGTCACTCCCCCACTTCTTTAGCAAGTCAGGGAAGCACAAAATGGGGATGCTTAATTTAAGACACGGCGTGCTCAGATATCCACAGGGCATGCACCTAATGGATTTTCTGATGGTGGGTAGCACATCATCTTCTTCATAAGACGTAACTTGGTATCAGTGTCACTACAAGAGGAAGTGTTGAGGGAGTTACACACATCCCCTATAGCGGTACATCTAGGAGTGGCGAAGATGTACCAGGACCTTCAACGATAGTACTGGTGTCCAGGTATGAAGAAGGCAGTAGCAAAGTTTGTCTCTCGGTGCCTCACTTGTCAACAAGTGAAGGCAGAGCACCAGGAACCAGAAGGCTTGGTTCAGCCTTTAGAGGTCCCAGAGTAGAAGTGGGATGGGATATCCATGGACTTTGTGATGGGTCTACCATGTATTTCTCGGGGAAATGAATCTATATGGGTGATCGTTGACCGAATCACCATGTCAGCCCACTTCCTACCAATCCGAGAGTAGGGTTCATTAGAGATCCTGGGATGCCTCTATGTGCAGGAGATTGTGAGGCTACATGGAGTAACTTATTCTATTGTCTCTGACCATGACACAAAGTTTACTTCTCGACTATGGAAGGGGTTGCAGGAAGCTTTCGGGACATAGCTTCCCTTGAGAACCGCCTTCAATCCTCAGATAGATGGTCAGACCGAGCGGACCATTCAAACCCTTGAGGACATGCTACATGCAAGTTTCCTTGACTTCGGTCATATCATAGATGATCACTTGCCTTTGGGGGATTGTGCGTATAACAATATCTATAACTCCACCATCGGTATGTCACCTTTTGAGGCTTTGTATGGGTGACCTTACAGATCACCCTTGTGCAAGACTGACCTAGGAGAGTCAACACTAGTGGGACCCGAGATGGTGCGACCTACAACTGAGAAGGTGAAGATCATCCAGGAGCGAATGAAGACTACACAGAGTAAGCAAAAGTCATATGTTGACAGAAGAAGGAGACCTCTGGAGTTCGAGGATGGAGACCATGTCTTTCTACGAGTCTCACCTCGACGAGTTCTACGAAGATTTGACCAAGGCAGAATGTTATCTCCGAGATTCATCAGACCTTTCCATGTCCTTAGTAGAGTAGGTGGGGTGTCTTACCACTTATCTCTTCCACCTTAGTTGCACCAGGTGCATGACGTCTTCCGTGTATCTCAGCTGAGGAGATATGTGCACGACCCTTACCACGTCATCAACCATGGAGAGCTAGACATCGACGATGGGGTGACATTTACGGAGGTTCTAGCAAAGATTGAGGATTGACAGGAGTGTTCCCTATGTGGACGATCGATACCTCTGGTGCTCGTATTCTAGCAGCACGGGAACCTCTATGAGAGAACATGGGAGCAGGAGGCTCAGATGCGTGCTCAGCACCCCCATTTGTTCCCATAGTTCAAGTTGTAGCTTACATGGACATAAATCCCTAAGGTGGGGAGAATTTAATGACCCATAAATTCCATGGAAATTGTTTTTCTTAAATACATTATATTTTTATGAGTCCACGAAAATTGACAGTGCTTGATTTCAAGGCCCATCATACCTAGAATCAATTTCCAAAGTTTTTTTCGGGTATGTTTAGTAAAAATATGATCGGGGTTTTATAACTTTTGAACCAGTGCTTGGAACTGAAATCTGAGGGCATCGTTGAACACACAACGCCAACATTCGCTTAAGAAGACTTTCACCTCGACGACATATGGTCGAGAATAAGAGTTAGTTTTGGGGTTTTTATGATTTAAATTAAATAAAAATAATTTATTGAATTTATTTTTATTCCTGGTGGTTAAAACCTCTAAGAAGAGGTTATAGGTGGGGTCCACCACACCATAACCTCCCATGAATGGTTATGGAGGTGGGGCCCACCCGAGGCCTAAACAAATTTTAACAATTAACGTGGTGGGGACCACCTGAGAACGAAATCCCTTGAACTACTCATCTATGGTGCCACCACCACCCTTGGAGCTTTTTGAACTCCCTTAATTAATTTTGTGCCTACGAACAATAATTAATTAAGTGGAGCCCCCAATTAATTGATTACTCCATTTTTGAATATTTTCCAAACAAATTAATAGGATTACAAACTATTATTTTGGTTTGCATATTCACTTTGGGTATTTAAGGAGAGGAGGAGCTCTTGGAGATAGAACTCCAAGGAGGAAAGAACTCTCCAACAAAGAACACTCCATCCGCCAATGAGAAAAACCTTCTTCCTTCTTCAACTGGAACAAAGGAGGGAGCGTCGTCTTTGAAGAATGTCGATGACGCCATCCTTGGCTTCTTCTTTCCCAACAACATCGAATTTACATTCGCTTTTGGTGACTTCATCAATGATCATCAATACGAGCTAGGGGTTTACTTCGTGTAATATCCCTTTTTTTCTCACCATCGGTTGGAATAGAAACGTTGGAGATATTGAAAATAAAAATTGAAAATAATCTTCTTACTACTTCAGGAGCTGATTGTTACCAACCTAAACGTGGAGGGCGTGGGCCAGACCAACATGTTTCAACCCCTTCGCTGATCTTGTTTATGATTGAACCTCGGCATGGCGATGAGACGACGGAACGAGGAAGGCAGTGACGAAGGTCGTGCTACCCACAGCCTCCACGAAACCCCCCCACCCCCCGCGGGGAACCAAAGCTTCTGGTGCCCTGCACGGCGTGCAAAACTCTTACTCGTGGCCTACACGGTGCCCCTGTGGCCTTCTCGGCCCTTACCGCACCATGCTGGTGCCCCCTCGGCCTGCTCGGCCCCTACTGCGCCCTGACCGGTGCCCCCGCAGTCTGCCCACGACCACCCCCCTGCGGCTTGTCTGTTGGCCTCCCGGCCGACCGACCTCCCAGGGAGAGTCGCCTGAGCCGTATCCCTTGCGGTGCTGGCCGAACTAGCCCCGGACTTCATACTGAGTCACCTATGTGGCGACATCTGGGATGAACTGCCCACGCAGTTCACTGGGCCTGGCCCAGCGGACCGGGCTGAACATAACGGGATGGGTCAGACCCAATGGGTCTGACCAGGCCCAGGCCCATTACCGACCCCTTTACCTTCTTGGGCCATATATTTGGCACTGGACGTCCATTTGATGAACCTTCAGCGGAACCAATATTCTTGGATCAAATTCTTCCCTTTGATAATTCCCCACTGGAGTACGGGGTACATTTGAGATTATAGTCAGGTTGGATCGTACATAAATCCAACAGGGCCCTCGGGACTAGAAGTCTAATAACTAACAAACCGGGTGTCTAATTGATGTGTCGTCTACTGCGTTGAGACCCCTGTGACGTGGAAGACCTTTGAGATACTTCTTCGTGGCACTTCGTGACAGTTGGAGTATCAACCAGTAGCTCATGGATCGGATCCTTCCTGAGGCAAGGAGAAAGAGTTTGGAGACCTAGTAGATGGCTGAGACCTGAAAAATGCTTGACTGATTAGACTCGGAGTGACTCGACTAGCCCAGTGTGGAGCGCCTCTGTGTGACGCAGTAGACCCATGTTGGGGAGTGCCTCTGTGTCAGTGTGGCAGACCCATGTTACTCGACAGGAGAAGTACCTCAGTAGGATACGAGGGAAAGAGCCTATGTGTGAGAGTGGTAGTCCCATGGTGGGGAGCGCCTCTGTGTGATGCAGCAGACCCACAGTACTCAATAAGAGGAGTACCTCAGCAGTCCAAGGATAGTGGAAAGCGCCTCTGTGTGACACGGCAGACCCAATGTACTCGACAGAGGAGGAGTACCTCACGAGTCATGGTTTCGATAATAAAAATCATGGTTTGATTTGAGTCAATGACTATTGTGTTTTCATCAAGATTGAGATGGGTTACTAGATAACTTAGGGATATGTATGGGTATATACCTATGTAATCATTATCTATTGATTTCATACTTTTTCGTTTATCCTTGTTGAATTTTGTGAGACCTTGAGGGTCTCGAGGTCCTTACTGAGTATTATTATACTCACCCTTGTATGGGCTTTGCCCGCACCTCCTTATGTTGGTTGCCGATGACGGACATCGCTGACTGAGGCAGAGAGTAGTAGAACTGGACGGTACCCGGAGGTGGACCACTCGGTATGACGGTACATGGAGGAGATGGATGGACGAGAGTGTTGAGGAGGCCATCTGTACCGACCCTTCAGGTAGGAACCCTGGAGGAGGACCCCGTAGCTGCTTTACTTTTATTCAGTTGTAAATTATTTTAGATGTACTTGTACTTTCCTATTGTGATTGTGTTTCTAGCCCCATTACATTGCATCACTTCTTTTGTATATAGTTTTACTTAGTGTTTTGCTCCCAGTTGGAAAATCTGATGTGTTTTTTTAAAGTTATAAAGGCAATGACTTCCCAGTTTAGGGATTTACGCCATTGGTTCTAGTCTCCATCCCCTGGCCTATGGAAGGCGGGTTTGGGTAGTCACGATACGGGCCCTATGGGACGAGTCTTAACACATTACATAAATGATAAAAGAAAACATTTATTTCCTACTTTGGTAAAATTCCATAAAAAGTACATTGTTTATAAAATAAAATGAAAATTCATTTTAAAAGAAATTGAAAAAAATTAAAAAATGGAAACAAATACGTTAAATAATCATAGGGGAATATAAATAAAATAAAAAAAATTTAGAAATCATGGATATGTAAAAACAATGTTCATTGAAAAAGATAGAAATAAAGGTGGGTTTCCTTAAAAACATTATTTTGGTCTATTGAGAACCTAATGAGAGGAAAATGAATAGATAAAATTAAATATCTAGAAATAACCAATGGATAATAAATTTCCGCAGTTTTTTGAGAGGTAAGTCATGAAATTTAATAATCAAAAACAAAAACATAAACAATCCTGATAAACTATGATATTTTTACATAAAACCCTTACCTAATGAAAAAATTCATTCATATTTATTCAAACCTCTTATATAAAAAAATATAGATTTATTATATATATATATATATTAACCATAATCATATATATCATGCCATATATTATTTATTAATAACTTTTTTTCACCCTATTATAAATAATTCTTTATTAGAATAATTGTTCTGAGTGATAACTACTTGGTTTTTCATGTATGTTTTAGTTAGGAAGTTTTTTTCTTGATAAATTTATCATGGTTCAGTCAACTATATAATGTTAATGATGATAAATATCATATATATTAATTATATAAATAATTATTGAAATCCATTAATTTTCTATATAGAAAAATAATAATTATGATTTTCTTGGAGACGAAAAGCCTTACGTATGCATGAATTCTCTTTTCATTATTTAATGGATAGAATTAGAGACTGGAAAATTACCAATAATATTAAAAATAATTATTATATAACCTGTATAATCCCAGGTATTTTATCAATACTACTAATCATTTAGTATTTTGGTCCAAAAATGGTCTTTTGAGCCTTGTATCAAGGCTTTATGCCCCTGGCCCTTCTGGCTTTGTAATGGGTTCTCCTCAACCCAAATAGAAAACAAGTTCCATTTTTTAATAATAAAAATAAGGCTTTAAGCCCAACTTTTAAAAAATTTATATTCATCAAATCCATCCTTATTATAGTCTATGTAAAATGGAAATAAAAAAATAAATCACATCGCATCCTAGAGGTTGTAGTCCACATGTTTGAAGAAACGACATTATTTTAGTTAATGGATTGGAAGGAAAGAAAGTTGATTTGATATTATCATTAAATATTAAAAATTATTTCATAAATATATCATATAAACAAAAACCCATCATAATACCTAGCTATAAATGACGGTGATTAAAAATGAATTGTATCTCTACGAAGAGATGAAAAGATGTACGTATGCATGACCAATAATTTTACTTTCCATTTGAAGGGAAAGAGGTTGGATCATAGTGTTTTAATAATTACAATAAAATATCATTATATTTAGGACTTTGATGTTATTATTTTATGAAAAATACACCATATTAATTGGAGATAAAATAATAATTAATAATAAATTCATCGATTATAGAGATTACCTCTTATTTTAAAAAAAACTCCTTAATATCTTTACTTAAGAATCTAAGATTCAGTCTTTCGGGAAGAAGGGACCCTATACAATGACTATAAGGTTTTGTATAAGATGGTTTTACATAGTTTGGTTGATATATGTTTTTCAAAGTGGTGTAATGAATTGAAAATGTGGGTTCTCTTTTATGAGGAATGGACACACTTTCTATTTCATAAAATAATAAAATAAAATAATTTTAGTCTCTAAATAATTGTGTCCAATTGGCCATGAATTCAAAGAGAAAGAGTATATGTACAAAATAATATAAAAATGAAATTTAGACATACATTTGTGTCCTTTTAAGACTTATCATTTTTATTAACTCATTCATTAATCATTGTGGAGATTAACTATGGTAATAAATATTTCAATATTAAGGGGTTAAAAATATTACCATAAATATAAAATTTACCCATAAATGGACCATTGTTTTAATTTCTTTCCATTATCAATTCACTTGGCTATATATATGTTTTTTATAAATTTCAAAAAAATTAATGAAATATTATTTATTATAAAATATAACAAATATAAATTTTGGAACTATTCATTTAATTTACCTTTAATTATTGAAAATCAAATATGGCACTTGAATATAATATTTTAACTTATACCTAATATGTAATATATTTCTAAAAAAAATTAAATGAACAATCTATCTCACTCAAATTATATTACTATTATTGTTATTAAGATTATCTATTTTCTTTTTCTTTTTATTGAACTAATACTATGGAAGAGGAGACCAAATTTATGATGAGACTAAGGTGATGGCCAAGAGAATATAGGTATGTGAGTAAAAGAATATAGATTTGAGTATGGTGGAGTTAGATTCTTTGAATCTCTATAAAGCTTTATCTGGATGTGGAATTATCCCTTAAAGCATAGATTATCTTATCCGTAAGTGCAAGAAGATCATGGGATCCCATATAGGGATCTCTCACACATGGAATGAGGGAAATAAAGTTGCATAATTCTTGGAAACCCAGGCTTCCCCAAGCCAAAATGTTTCCCTCTTCCTTAATATAAAATCATTTCCTCCATGAGGCATTAAATTTGTTATTAACTATGAATTAGGATTTCACTAGTTTTGACCTCATTGATGTATCACTCTTTGTATTATGTCTCCTTAAGCAATAAAAATGTTAATGTTCAAGTCATTCAAAACATTATTTTGTACATGTTTGAACACATATGAGATATTAAAAATTAAGAGAGTGAAATTTTGTATTTTTCTTTTATAAAATTAATATAAATGTCATATTTAAATAAATATAGAACAAAGCATGGAAATATTCAATAATTGGAAGAAAATTAATGAAATAAACTAATAAACATTGATAAATTAATGGTGTACATAATTTGTTAAGCCTTATCCAAAAGTTTTAACCCTATTTTTCTTATTTTAACCTTACCGATGTGGAAGAAATTTATAAAGATTAATATTCATATTGACTAAAAAAGGAACATATTTACCAAATTTGATAATCAATATTCAAAATACAGAATAAATTTTCCAATATTGAATTTCTATCTGTTTAAAAATTATATTTCAAAATATGTGTAAAACACATGATGAAAACCATTTTTAGAAAAACACATCTTTAATCATAAAATTGGATTAATTTATATCCATTTACTAGAAAAAAAATTAAAACATAGATAACCCATTTTATTGAATACAAAATAAATAAATTTCATTTAATTTATTTACCAATAGAAATTAATTTAATTTATTCTAATTAACAAATAGTGCACGCATTAAAATTGTTTCTTAAACAAAATATCCTTTATATTAAATTCATTTTTGTTTTCATTTTTAATTAAATAATAACCAATGGATTAATTTTATACACATATAGAACATATATTTTCATAATTTTTTCATTCATATTCATATCATCAACTCCCACAACTATGTGATAATTTTCACATAAAATAATAATATTTTCATAGTGAATTGTGGTTTGTTTAAACTGAATGTTTTGTATAAAAAATGTTACCAAAGATATGATAGTTAATTGTAGATAACTATATTCTAAAATATCATGTAGTTATTGTGGTTGATCCCCACTGAGTGTATTAGATTCAGTGATACATGTGATTCCATCAGTATCGTTATTTTTTGGATTATAATTGATTATATAAAAATGTGACCCCCCTGAGGTTTCCTATGTTTGAGGTGAGGGATAGGGTTTAAATAGTCTATCATCCATTTTTATGTTAAATATTCCTATTGTTTTCCCTTGTGATGCTTTTAAAAACCTCAGGGATTTATGAAGGTAAGGATTAATTTTTGTTTTATCATTAGATGATCTATAACATGGGTACCCTCATTATTAAAATAATATTATCAAGTAGATTGAAGTTATACACAACTACAATATTTGTTGTGTTTATGGTAAGAAACCATTCACTACATTTTAGGTCTATGGATAACGATAAAACATTTAACTATATTTTCAAATTTAGTTATAACTTTTTCCCTAGTGATGGTAATTATTATGATAGAATGTTGTCTGTTTTATTATGGCTATAGTGATGACCCACTCACTAATTTTAGTTATTGTGGTCATGGTAATTTTCTTTATGTGTAATAGTTATAGTTATGACCTATTCACCTATGGTATTCTATGTGTCATCATTATGGTGATGACCTAGTCACTATTGTTGGATGTTTTAGTTATAATATATTCACTTATTTTTTATAGTTATGGTGATAAATCATTCACCTATATTATTTATTTTCATAATGACACCAAAAAAATATTAGTTATTTTGGTAATGACTTATTCACATATGTTAGTTATTATGGGGATTTCCTATACACCAATGTGTTATTATTGTAATAAAATGTCCGCAAGCGTTAATTATTATCGTAATAAACCATTCACCAAGGTGTTATGGTTTTGGAGATGACCTATTCACCAATTTTATTTATTGAGGTGATAACCAGTTGACCTTTGTGTTATGGTTATAGTTATGACACAATCACTTCTGTTGGTTACTGTGTTAATCAACAATTAACACATGGTCTTCATTTTTAGAGATGATTACCCATTCACCATCTAACTATGATCCTACTATAAGAGTAAAATTAACATTCCAGTACTCATTGAAGTAAGAATGATTTGGACTTAATGGTTGGTTCTTAAGCACTAAAAAATGTGACACACATAAAGTAATATTTTTTTCAAAACACTTTTATCGAAAAAGTGTTAAACCACCAACAAAACAAGGAACATAAAAAACTATTGAAGATAACAAGGATTTTAATTAATATCTTGAATTTATTATACTCAAATTCCCTATAATGATTCTAGGAAAGATACGTTATCCTCTTATTCAGTTTGTATTTGATAATTTCTTCCAATTGAAAGGCCTATTTTCCCAAGATTTCAAAAACTCTTCTACTGTAATATTATTTTTATTGAATCCTCTAGTTAGAATTATATGTTGCTTATCCATCCAATCACCTTGATCGTCATTTGTGTCCACATTAATTTCTCTCCCATTTATCCTTTATACATCATCATTATAATCATGAACAACTAAGAACTTCTCTGGAATCTATTCTATGAAGTACCAAAAAAGATCCTAGGGTTTTTTGTGGCAGCAGCATCTACTTCCTACCACAAGGCAACTGTGATCTCTAGTGAAACATCACCAGCATCATCCTTCTTTCCTTAAATCCCCTTAAGAACCAAGGGATCATCAATATGAGACCTATCTCCCACCATATCATCCATCCTCTCCACTCACTAGATTAATTCTAAAATCATTCACCTATTAATTATTGGATGGATCACATTCCTTTACCCTTGTCCTACATTTTTTAGCTGATCAAGTCTCCATTGGTCTATAAAGGTATGAGTAATCTTTACACCCTTTTAATTTTCCATTTTTTCACACAATGCAATTACCTAGAACCCAGGTTTTTTCCCTTTTTTTTCTTGAGTTGTGAAGGCCTCAACTGGGTCCTCCCATATCACTACCTTCTAAGAGATAACTCTCTCCCCCTAACTCTGCCTCTGAGAATCCCCCTGAACTTTTTGTCTCATGTTCAGGAGTAATAGAACACAAACCATCAAACCTATTAATGATGTTAATAGAGGAAAATATTCTTCTCCAATTTTTTCTTCCCCAAACATTCACCCCACTACCCAACTCATCTAGAATCACCTATACATGATATTTAAGGCCCTTATTTCCCACTGTATCTAGTAAAGAGTTATTTCTTATCCAGTAAACATCTACATAGGAATGAACCTCTGGAAAAATGGTACGTTGAAGAACTTATATCTCCTAGCCTTATAGTAATATTAATAATGGGATTTCACTCAGATAAATCTTTCCTCAACTTGTTCAATATGTCCCCCACCATAGGGTTAGGGTTTTTTAGTCTATCCTATTTACAGATTGGAGAAGAACTTGAATATTAATTGTTATGTGAGTTATCCATTGATAGAGAAGCCATGGTTTTTTCCTAAGTGACTATCCAAACAAAAGCTCCCAAGTCTGGTTACTAAGATATTGATGGAAAGAGTGTAATGATTTCTCCATTTGATTACAAAGCAAGAAAAAGTCAGTCCAAGATTCAAAAACCACGCCTTGTTTAGATCTAAATTATTCCCCGATAACTATCCAAATCCATTATATCAAGGGTCTAGAAACATCAACTTCAACACATATGCATTGTGAAATTGATTGAAAATCAGAATCATTCCTACTGTCGGAGCATAAATATCATCCTACCATATTCACCGTCGTGTTCAAAATATAACGGTTTTGGAAGGGAAGTGGGAGTTTGGGGAACCTTACCCAAAGAGTCATCATTGGAGAGTCCCAGTTCATATGAAAATCATACATCCAATGGAATAAGTAGAAGGGGAATCTATTTTAGAATCTCAGTGCTTTGGACTAGGATTGATTCAAATAATTCTCTTAAATAAATCGAACCATCATTTGATACTTTTCAAGAAGTCCCACTACTACACGGTCTAGTAGACAGAAATATTTTAATACAAACTTATCGAATGAATTGAAATATGGCCTTTTCTTACATAAATGAGCCACAGAATTAATATTACGAAAGGATGTATCCTCCGTAAACTCTAAATTCAAGAGCGCTAATTACAACGAGTAGTTGAAGAGATCTAAAACATTCGAGCATAGGGTGATAACGAGGAAAGGTGGGGGAAAATGGGTTAGAAAATGGGAGAAAATGAATTATATTAGGATTTGAGGGAGTTGGTGAAGATCTTCTACCTTCTCTTAAAGAGGATGGAAGAAGGTGGAGCCACATCCATCTTAGCCTAGGGAATCATAAGAACATTGTCGCCGAGTGTGATCCCTCCGTTCAGTACCTTGAAAGAACCATACACAAATGTGTGTCATGATTATAAATTTTATTATTTATATCTTATATTTAATTTTTACATAAACATAATAATATTATAAATTTTTTATGGCATAAATGGTGGTTTTCGCTATGTCTTATACTCACACCATGCACATATAACTAGGTGGATTTGTATATTTTGTTGTTTCCATATATTTCATTAAAAAAACATACTATAGGTGTACAGTCTATAAAATATGAGTACGTTTATAGAGACTTGTAGAAAAAATTGAAGGAATAATGGATAACGTCTCATCATTGATTTAATTTCATTTTTATCAGTATTTTATAATATTAACCCACTAGAAAATCTTTGTGGAAGTTGTATGACTATATAACCTTCATGTATGTCATCTATTATAGCATTTTTATATTATTTATTTATGGTGCTTTTGATATTTTATATATAAATATTATACTATAATGTTATACCTGATGAATGTTCTATAGTTATTAATTTTTTTTATTTTTATATTAATATTGGTTATGTAGAATCCCTTCATGGGTTGATTGAACAGTTAACACTTATTAGTGGCCACTTGTGTATAGAAGGTTTTCCTGAGGTATGTCTAACACTTTATCAGTATATATACATAGGTTTTAGAACATGGATATTATAAAGTGGTATTATAGCATTATTTACATTTTTTCATGAATTGGGACATTTTAAATAAATCTATTAACAATTTTAACTTGGGATGTAAGTTGTATTTACAACTAGGTAGTAAAAGTATGTGTGGGATCCATGTTTCTAGTGAGTTGTGACATTTTATATAGACACATTGATTTATTTATAATTTGTATTATTTTATGTGATTATAAAACTAGTTCTACGAAAATAAATATGATGATGTTATTTAAAATGTCAATGAAAACTTATTCTTTATTTTACAAAATAACTTATCTTTCATGTTCTACATAATAGACTCATACCTATAACATTTTAGGATATATGTATCACAGGATAGTTGTTTCATTGATATGAACATGGATTTATAATCTCTACATTAATTTTGGAAAACTAGATATGGTGAAAAATAACGTGGGATATATGATATTTGAGTAAGATCATAGATTACCAAGTTATTTTCTTTCAATATGGAATGGGTTGTAATATATGGATATTTATTGATATAAATGGGTTACAATAGGTATATGGATTCTATAGTGACATAAGTCAGGGGTAGATGAATTATGTGGCGGTGATGAAACATAAATGTTTTTTCATGTGGTTGGTAACTACATTTGGGGTGCCTTAGTTTTGAATTGGGTATAATGGCCTAGGTTGTTCTTTATTAATGATAGATCGTTGACATGCATGAGAGATAAAGTCAACTATTCCACTAGGTTTAGTAACCTCAGATCATTGAGATGTGACACATCATAACATGATTTTGGTTGTCTAAGAGGTCAGTATGTGTGCCTATGACTTGTGGTGGATAGAATGTGATCAAAAATATAATATGTTTGACACTTTTTTGAGAGTTATTCATGGATACTATCTTATGTTTGAAAAAATATGTTGAAGATTTAACCAATATAAAATATAAATGATTTGGTATGACTTATGATTGATTAGGAAATGGTGTGATTAATTAATATTTATTTGTCATCTTCCCTATATAGTATAATAAATTTTTTTATTTGGATGATAAAAAAATGACATTGGATGTGAGGATATTTAAGATTTGAGGTCTCTTAAAATTACTCATCTTTATGGAGTTGATTCAAAGGATTCTAGATTTATATGGAATATTATTAACCATGTTCTATGTTTAGGTATGAGACAAACTATAGAAATGGGTAACATTCCTTGACTTCATTAAGAAATAAATAGTGGAGTTTATTTTTTGACATTTCATTGAGTACTTTTAAGAGTAATTACAACACAAAGAATGTTCATATATGGCTTAAAAATTTAGAATAATTATATTGGAACACAACCAGAGTAGAATATGGGATCTTTATAGAGAAATGGATAAATAAAAAATAACATTTTTTTAATTTATAAAGGATGAGTTAGTTTGATTACAAGGATTCTTTGTGTATAACATTGGGATAATTTTATATAGTAGTGATGTGATTAATGGGTCTTTGGATTTTTTGGGAGTCTATTGGTGTGAGGAAACAAATTTTAAATCTAAATGATACTTTAATATAAATTTTTTTGATGAAATGAATTATGAAACTACTAAATAGATGATTATATTATATTTGATGTCATAATATGAGATTCATGTTTAAGAGAGTTAGGTTTTAACACTTATCTATAACAATATAGTTTTTGTGGTAATGTATCATTGATGTATTTTTAATCATATAATAGGGAACCCTAATTTTTATAGACCCTAGATTATGGATCTATTGAGATGTAAAATATATTGTAATTATTTTCCCTTTTGTGTGAAATTATTTGTTTGAGGATGAAATTTAGATATGTCTGTGGTTGATGAATATGGATAAGGTACATTATAAAGTGGTGATAACACCATCATATTATTATGGATATTATAGAAATTTTGGGTGAGATTTATAATGAACATTAATGGTTAAGATTGTGGAATACCAAAAATGGTTGTGGTTTTAGTTTCGATTTTATGATATGATGTTAGTAACCAAGATATATATAGTTAGTTAAAGAACACTAAATTTGGTTATTTAATTTTGATAATAATATTGGTCAGTAAATTTGATAAATGATTTAGATGAGGTTGATGACATAGAATAATTTATTGATCTGGTCTATCTAATTTCAATTCTCATTCAAAGTAGGATTTTATGAAAAATGAAGTGAGGTTTTGTGAGGTAGATTGAGTATCAAGAGATGGATTGAAATTATTGTAGCATATAATTATGATAATAAATGTTTTGGTAATGATTGAATAGTGATGTTGTGAAAAAAGAGACATAAATTAATAGAGTGTAATGTTGGTAAATATGTAAGACGAAAATTCCACACCAGTATCAAGGAATCCATATGTAGTTCTTGAATTTGGTTAGTACATAGAGAAAATATTATCAATTATTAAAAGAATTTTGTGTTTTTTATATTGAATAGAATATTTCATGCATGATTATGTTTAAATAAAAAATATTGTTTAACACACAACAATCATGGAATAAAATTCATGTTGATTCTCTTGATAGTAATACATCTAGAGATCGGTGACTCTGACTGGTTAGAATATTGTATTTCTATTACTATAACTAACATGATTTCAGGGATTAAAGCATGCATCGGGATATAGTGACTAGTGTAGATTATGCGAGACACACAAAGTGGCTTCTCAAGGATAAGAAGTGGAATGGTGGGTTGCTTATAATGACATGGCCGGTTTACCATTGGAAAAAAATGAATGGAGGTACTTTAGTTAAACATGATCAAGGATGATTTTATAATTTTGAATTCTAATAAAGAATATGAGTTTGTCCCACATTAATAATAAATAATATGAGGTTTTGGAGATACATAAATCTTTGGAATATACATAATTGTTTTTTTTAATATTATATAAATTAAAAGTGATACAACATTATTGCATAAGCCACCAAGTTCTTAGTAGGATAATCCCTAAAAAAATACTACAGAATAAGATGGTTTACATTAGATTAGATATTAATTTTTTTGTGTCCCAACAACATTCCAAATATCCTTATTGAAGAACATGGTGGTTTCCACCAAATTGGTGATTAGTTTAGTAACCCACTTGGTGGTTAGTGTCCTTAGTTTGTCTATTGGGTGGTGAGCTGGATTGTTTTTAGTGGGTATTCCCATTATTCTTGTTAAACCTAGTTTTTTATAGTTGTGGGAAATATTTAGTTCAATAAACCTTTATAGATACCCCCTATGGGTAATTTTTATCAATCCATATCAGGATGGGGAGACCCCCTTTGTGGTCTATTCTTCCCCTAGCATTCCCATTAATCTGAGGAGATCAAAGTGGGTTCCTATATCAAATATGGTTTGTTATTCCTCCTCTTTGTATTCCTTCTTTTATCCTTTCCATTTATATATTTTGGGGTTTACCATCTTGATCTTTGGGGTAAATTTCAATGAATCATGGTGCAATCACATCTCATTGGTCATTATTTTTCTGAAGGTAAAAGAGGAGGTTATGATATATTGATTTAAAACCATTAGACATTGGTTCACGATATGTAGGTGACATGATTAATTACTCACTGAATTTTTCTTATTATAGTAGATATTAATTTATTAATCACCCTAGTAATATAGGTATTTTATGTATAATCCTCTTGGGTTCATTTTGGTATTATTTCTCACCTAGTTTCTTTAGTTTTTAATGATATTTTACCCCCCACTATGTTTTCACTAGAATATTTATAATTTAATAATATAATAATTAAATGTGGGATTAATTATAAATTACTTTTAATTATTTTTTATATATCTTTCAATGTTTTTCATTCTTTTCGATTTCTTGGTGAACACGTTGGGATTGAACGATGTGGTTATTCTTCAATATTAAAGGGATAACATTATATTCCTGTTGATAGTTCTTAATTTCAAATCTATATATGTTCTTTTGTATATTATATAACTATTATGTGGGAGTAAAAAAACTTATTTAATCATATATGGATCTATTTTTGGGTTCATATATTTTCCCTTACATGAAGAGGGAACAGTGAGTTGAAAATACTCAAAGTTATTCTAATGGGTATTATACATCGATCACATAGTTTCCAATGTGTATGTTTCTTATTGGGGTGCATTGGAAAGAATGGTATGGAACCAGAGCGGGTTTCAAAACTTGAAGAAATTACCTAGGAACCTGGGTAATTATTATATTTTTCCTTAAAAAGATCACCTAGAAAAATGATCTATAGGTGGTCGAATTGAATTGTTGTCAGAGCACTGCTTTGGGTTTAGGTTCATCAATAAGTGGGTCATCTATAGTTTTAGATTATAAATATTGATTTTTGGATTTATTTCATCATTAAATTATTAAATTAGGTTCCACTATGGGTGGTATAATTATTTAACCACCCATTGATCGGTATTTCTTAGTGTTAGAGGAAATATTTAGCTTTTAATGGGAAAATATGGGTATGTCACTAAGAGAAGATGACTAGTGAGAAAAGAAAGTTTTTATATTTTTTAATGAAACACACTTTCATTATTAAGATAAATTACCTGCCATAGAAAAAATTTAGTTTTTAGACTATGATATGTCTACTCTATGACCTTAGAATTGGGAATTTTTTGTAGTTCCCAAGCTGCTTGCATTACTAAAGTTGTGAGTGACAAGATTGATGGAATGATCAAAAAATATTTTGTCCATGCATGGTGTTATAGGTTTAAAGATACATATTATTTAGTCATTGATATTAGATAAAAGTATATATATTGTTATTTCATGATATTATATGAACCATGTGTGATGGTTTATAGACACAATATAATGTTAAAGCAAGCTTACACACATTATTATGTATTATTTTATTTATACTCGTGTTATTTTTATACATTGATCAATCATAGGGATAGATGGAATATGGACCATCTATTTTCAAGATATTTAGAGGATAAATAATGGAAAATGAATATCCATTAAGAGGTGGTTTTTAAATGTATAAATTCTATAATTGAGACTTGTATTTATTTTGGTTATCATAATGAAAAATTCAACTACTGTTTTTTTAGGAAGGTTGAAAAAACATTCACATGAATTTTATAATTATGGTTATTAGCCATTCATATTTCTTGGATTTTGTGACTAATATGAGTGTGTATTACCTACACCCAACTCTTCTATTTATTTTTATGACCATTTCATGCAAACATTTTGACATATATTGTTTGTTATTTTACAATAATGTTGTTAAAACTGTTGTGTCCACTATTTAAATAGTAATTTTATAAGACAATTTTTCAAATCAAAATGTTATAAAATTTACTAGATATATTGAAAACATTTCGATACAGTGATAGTATTTTAAAACATATATCATATATTCTAGATATATCATACTAATAAAACATAGATGATGTTTGAGAAACATGATTTTTGGGATCATAAGCATTAAGACTTTTATTATTTTTTTCTCAATTTGTGATCTCGAGTAGATGAGATCATGAGGATAAACCATTAATAGTAACACCACATGATTCAAGTTTTATGGTTTATTTCTCTCTATGAGAATTTATATTTGTCTCTCGATTTAAATTAAATTATAATTTCTACCATTTTATCTCATTCCATGACCGAAGATGATATATTTGAAATATATTATTATGGATAGGTAGATTATGTTGGTAATTTCACTAAGGTATTGACACCCATTGAATGATCAAGAAAAGTTTTTTAATTTACTAGTTTAGGAAAAAATATTTCAAGGATGGTTCACCTTGATGATAAAAAATTCATGAAATCTGGTTCCATAGAATAAGAATTTAATCCAATCTAGTAAGGGCATATAATAATAATGTGAGGAAGGATGATGAAAAAATGTTTTCTTCTAAATTTATGTGATATAAAATGAAAAATAGATCATATTACATGGAGTGTGTTCATAAGAGAGGTTATCATTTATATAACTAATCATTTTCTCCTTACTTCCGGGATTTTTTTCTAGACACATGTCCAAGTCTGTGAGTAGTACTTTCTACTATCAAGATAAAGACCCATAGGTTCATACACTAAATTTATTCCAAACTATTTTATATTATGGGGAATAATTGATTGGATATTATAGGAACAATGTTAATGTTTGACATATGTCATAGAATTAACGACCACCAATATATAAATAAATTCACTTTATCCAATTTTAGTATAATTATTGAATTAATTTATCTATAGTATTAACAATTCATTCATGGAATAAGAGTAAAAATGTTTCATAAATTAATATTTAATATTCTATGGATAAAAAAGTTGTGTTAATGACTTGTATTCTATCACATAATATATATTTATTATGTAAAAAGTGATTAATAAAATATATATATATATTATTTTTGATACATTTAATGGGTCATGATTTTTCATTTAGGGGATATTCAAAAAGTTAAACATCATTAGGGGAAACATGAATTTTGTTTATTTTAACCTAGCTATTTAAGTCAGAAGAATCCCAAATTCTGATTTTTATTCTCTCACTCAAATATAGGATCATCACTCTCCTCTCTCCCACATCATATAGTGACAAAGTGTCCCTCCAAAACTATGACCCAAATATTTAATGTAATATGGGAGCATCAATATCCTCTCTCCCACATCCTAGAGTGACAATGCCATTTTTTATTAAAAATATTTAATGTAATTTTAATTCATAATTTATTCTTTTAAGGAAAATTATCTACAAATTAAATGTTATTCTGCATGGATATTCCATGAGGAATAAACATGAGTGGGACTAAATAATGTATGTATGGGTTTTTTTTATTTCATATTTGTAATAGGTGTGATGTTTGCAATAATTATTTAATAAACTGCAGTCTTTTCGTTTCCACATTACATTATTATATGTATTATGGTTCTTATGTCAACGATAATAGTTATTTATCTATATATCTCATCCCTAAGACACCATTCACTCCTATGTGAGTATATTCATATAAAATGGAATGGGAAAATTAATACATAAATTGTTCTCAAATGTACCAAAATACCAAACAAGAAGTAGATACATTGAACGGGGTGTTGGCTTTAAGTCATGTCATAGATGACTCATGGAGTTTCCCTATAGTACTATTTGATCCATTATAATTTCCAAAAATCTACTAGTAGTAAATGATCATAATTATTTTATTTATTTATTTTTTCGTGGTTAATTATTTTTTGGATTCATTTTTTTAAATCACACGGAATAATAAACCATAATACATCTAACAAAACCAATATATTGTGAATGTTTTATATTATGAATGGTTAAATTTAGAGTGTGATCACATAAAATGGAAATTTAATATGTAAAATAATATCATTCACTGAGAATAATTTTCCACTCATAGAAATATTAAGTTATATTCCTTCTGTCACGTGATTTTAAATAATCTAATAAATTGTTTTGCACTCCTCATCCCTAGTTGATGGAGAATATTACTACTATGGAGTGATAATAAAATTGGTACATTTAATTAACTAAATTTAGTCCCAAACAAGTATTAATATCTATCCTGTTTCAACTACAAACGAAATTTTCTTAGTAAACCAGAGTTACAATTTCAAGATGCTTGGACTTCACTCAACATATCACTGTACTACGTGTTAATGTGTTTGACCAGTAAAAATACCTAATTGAATTTATTTGACTACTGGTGAAGCCATAGCTTGAATTATGAAGATATTTATTAAGGATCATTGCCACTAGAGTACTCATGGAACTATGTATTACAAATCTACAAGCATGTTAAACTATTATTTGAAAGGAAATAGTGAGAGAAATTTAATCACCAAGTAATAAATTATATATATTGGTAATTAAGATATTGTACAATATGATAATATTTGTATATTATGGATAAAATTTAAATTAATACCACTAATTTAACATCACTATTATTAAAATTTGATAAACAAAATATCATAACCCTCCCAGACTTCCAAGAGTGGTAAGAGAGCTTACATATAGTACAACTCCATGAGATGAAATGTTCTGTGCTAGAATTACAACTTCTAACAAAATACACAATGAGAAAATTAAAGTGGATAAAAAAAGTAAGAAATTTATTTGGATGATGTTATATTTGTGAGGTGAAACACATTTTCATCTATATCAATTGAGATATAGAAAATTCATAAGGATGAATATTCCTACAATATAATATCTAATGTCTAAGACTTATACCCGTAGAGATCAAAAAAAGAGATATATGAGATATCTAGTTCACTATATAGGTGGCAGATAGCATATGGTAGCCAGGTAGTACCTCGTGTGTTTAAAATTCTTCAGTACATTAAAAAACATAAATCATTTTTTATCAAGATGAACCAATAACTAACTACTGAATTTATTCATGCGACTTTACCACCAAGCTTCTCCACTTTCTACATTTATTATAATATTAATAACATAAAGATATTACTCCTTGATCTATCATCTTTAGTTAAATAAGAAAATTATTATATAAATAATACTAACTATTCAGTCTATATGGTGAAGAAAAGTACTAAGGAAAAGTCATGGTGGTTTGAGGAAAAGTTTTTTCAAAGAAACTAGTGCACCACCACTCCAAAAATACTATAATAGTGAGGGAATAAAAAATGTATTAAGCATTCCACATTTCATGTTCCAAGAACTTCTACTGGAATAATAATTTCACAATTGGGGATTTTTGGTCACATGAAGGAAAATACACACTAAGTAGAGGAGATTTGGTTGTTATATCAATTTTTAAACCATAATTCCCTTGATATTTGTTCCCCTCTCTCAAGAAACTCATTGAGGAAATAATAAATAATGACACATAATTTGTTTTAAAAGTTTTACTACCTTGTTAATGACTCTATGCCTAGTGGTACATGGTTATTATTCCACATGAATATTCCCCCTTCTTGTTATCAAAAGAAACTCAGGTAAGGGTCAAACATTCAACTCATTCAATCTTAAAATACCAACTAGTTATAATCTCAAATAAATGGAGAAAAAATGAATCCTTTTGAAGAGTTATAATAGATGATCTTATAAGCTTCCATGTAGACTCCATAAGGTGGTCTTCCTTCTCCTTTCACCACAATATTCAACTATTATTCTCAATTATTCTTTTTATGTTCGATACAACATCATATCTGTTCATTTTACAATTATTTTATTTTATCTAACTTCAATATTTTTTACATATATTAATTTAATCATACATAAATGATATTTTGAATTTTTTTATAGAAATCTTCCTTGATTTTTTGTTTCATTTATTGTCTTATCCAAAATCGTAATCATTGAGTAAAATATTTTTTTTTCAAAACATCCTCAAATTTTGTCTATACACTTGACTTATTTCCATCTTTTGATATTTAAATTATCATTGGATTATTATCTAATCAATTCTTTCATTTATTCTATGGAATTAAGTTTCCATAATATTTTTACATAAAAATGGTGATGTGGAATCTCATTCATATTTGTGGAATACATATCAACAACCTAACATTATCCTCTAGCTATAATTCCATTGATTTTAACAAGATTCATGGCCATATGATTGATCAAGATATTTGGTCCATGATGAACATCCAATATGTATGATCATATTTTTCACAGTTCTAACAAAATTATAAATTTGGAAAAACCACCATGCATGTATCATATAATATCTTTATTAACTAAATTTAATCTTTTATTAAGAAAAATTAACTAATGAGATCGTAAAATATCTTACTCGCCCTAAGAAAATCCTGCATAGATAAATGTATGATAAGAACCTACTTCATATTTCACCTTCCAAGATAAATTATCATACGAATCTCAAAAAATTCGTATGTGAGACTCACCATAAGATAAATCCCTTTTCAATTTTACATATTTGGGATATAAATCTAAGAATTTTGTGGATGGATTCACCACAATCTTCAATGTGAGCAATCCTTCAACATTATAACCAACAACTCACAAACGCTTTCATTATAGATACATATAAATATTATTTGAAACTATTATATATAGATATTTCATCATCAAAATACGTTTCATATCTCTATTGAAGATTGTTACATCAAGTGACACACTTAAATATTTATTGAATATAATGACAACATAAGCAGTAATGGTTCAATAGGAATAAGGACCAAGGTGTTGAAAATGTGTTGGGTATATTTTTAATTGAATGAAATATTTTATTATATACATGTTTTGTATTGGATACAACATTTGTCATGCACATTTTTTTTAATTACCAAGACCAAGTAGATTCAAATAAATTTTAAATGTTGAGGTTGATCTATAATTAGAAAATGGTAAACACATGGTAGCCTTAGCAGTGGGGGATTATCAACAATCCTTTTCTAGGGTTTTAGTTATTATATTGAAAAATAGGTATTATGTAACCATTATTACTATAAATATAATCATTGCTTATATTCTAGACAATATGTTTTTTTAATTCACGTTTAAAAATAAATTTTTTATCTTTTATAAGGACTACATATGTTATGGTATGGTTAATCATAACACTATACTATATATATATATATATATAATTGAGGATAAATAACTATTTTTCAAAATGAATAAAATATCAATGACAATTTCAATTAACATAATCAATTTTGTTACTTTATACATGGTCATTTAAATTATATTTGTTTATATAAATTTAATAAATAAGGTTTTGTATACTCTAATGAGGTAAAACCCTTTGATGTAAATCACACTTTTTTATAAGGGAATATAACCAAATCAACATTCACTAGGAGGGATGAAATATCTATAAAACTTTTATAAATTATTCAAACTAATGGATATGGAAATTTATGAGTAGCATAAAGGATAGGTTTTTCCTACATCATTACATTTACAGGTGACTTTTGAAGATATGGATAAATAATCCTAATGGTGTATAAGTCAGATTCCTTTTTCCAATTTAAGGAATATAAAAATAAAGTTCAAAACCAACATAGTAATTGTCTTAAGAAACTCCACTTAAATAACGGAATGTAATATCTAAAGAAAGAATTATTCGATCACGTGAAAGAGTTTGTAAAATAATCCCAACTCACTCATCCTTATACACCTCAATGGTATGGTTTACGTGAATAGTGGAATTATACCATGCTTGATATGGACATATTGATTATGAGTAATGAAATTATACCATTATCCTCTTGGGGATATAAAATATAGAAAATATCTTATACAATGAATTGAGTAAAAACTAAATTAGTAGAATGAGTTCCATGTGAGTTATGATATTGAAAGAAATATTCTCTTTCTAATATACACATAAGGGGATGTGAGGTGTTTTTCAATACAATAAAAAATAAAAAACTAAAACTCTGATCATTAATAGAAAGGTTTATCCTAATAAAAATAAAGGATATAAACTATATAACCCTATATAGTGAAAATAAATTGTAGAAATAAAATCCATATTTCTTAAATGGAAAACATTCATTGTGGAAATAGTGTGGGAAATATTGTCTTTGATGAAGTTAATGCTCAAAATGCACAAAAGTATATATGGGAACATTATACACAAGAGTGAGTGGGAGATGAATATGTTTCTAAGACACAGTTTTTTCTTAGTTCTACTAGAATTGTTAAAGAACTAGAGAGATATGGTTTTATTTTCACCATGTTAGGTATCACATTAATAATTGTGGGTAATTAACCTATAATCTATAAGAGGAATTACATGTAAATTATGGTACTAAATGTAAATAATCTATAAATTATATGACAAATTCCATGTACCAAAATAATGTTTGGATTTTGTT
Organism: Viscum album; assembly: GCA_963277665.1. Taxonomy (NCBI): domain Eukaryota; kingdom Viridiplantae; phylum Streptophyta; class Magnoliopsida; order Santalales; family Viscaceae; genus Viscum; species Viscum album. Next base: position 129,702,377 of record OY728138.1, on the reverse strand, counting down.
AGATCCTCTACCTATTTTAAAACACATAATACTAATAGGTATTCAAGAAAAAGAACGACATAAATGGAAATTTTTGGACCAATAAAGAAATATTGGTTATAATGTTTTTGAGGTAACATCAAGGAATTCCCTATGATGAAACCTTTCCACTAGTTATGATAAGAAATAAATCAAAATTTTAATTAGGATAATATCCTTCTAGGATCACAAGATTTGTAAACTGGAATTCCAAACTATTTTTCTAAATTGAATGTAAACTAAAGATGTTTCTACAACACAACATGAAAGATTTATCATGTCAGTGTTTGAGAATAAAGTATGGAAGTTTTAGAGATCTATTAATAGATTGAAATAATCATCGTGATCATGGAATATATGCTTTGATATGTCCATAAGAGAATTTGGTTTCATCATGAATAAAATACATAAATGTTCATATAAAAAGGTTTCTATGAATACCAACATTTTCTTAGTACTATATTTTGATGACCTATTAAATATGGTAAATTAAGTTTAATCCCTACCACGAGGGAAGTCTTGGTTAAATGAATGTTTCTCAAAAAAATAAATACATGGATTAACATATATTATTTAGATAAAGATCTATCAAGATTGATATCAGAGGCTTTTGGGCTATATCAAAGTACCAATACAAATAAGGTACTCAAAAGGTATACTACGGAACAATCCAAAAAAAGATTGTTCCCAATTTCAAAAGAGATCAATATCTCGAAGAAAATTTTTCTAAAACCATAATATGAGATAGATATGATGAAAAAAATCCATTATGACTATATAATATGATATATCATGTATTTCATGCTATATAATAGGTTTTTTGTTGTTTTTTCCTTAAGCATTGTTAGAAGATACTAAGCTGGTCAAGGAGACATATATTGAGAAATTTTAGAAACTATCCTAATATAATTTAGACATCTTGAGGATAAGTTTTTGGCATATGGAGGAGATAAGGAACTCATAGTGAGGGTATTTACTAGTGCAGGATTACATATTGATCATGATTGTCTGAAATTATATACAGGCTCTGTCATTTTCCCACATAGTTATATAATGAGATAGAGAAGCTCAAAGTAGTTAGTGTTCACTAATTATACAGTAAATTCAGTGTATATAGTGACTTTATATATAGATAAAAAAGTAATATAGATATGAAACTCCATTATAAATATTCATGATGTACCTCGTAATGCAGAAAATATTATATTTTATTGTGATAATACTATAGGAGTGGAACTTTCCAAGGAGAATCAGTCACAACATAGGATAAATCATATACCTCATATGATTAATATATTAAGTGATTTTACTTAGAGAGGTAAATATTCATTTATAAATTTATCCTAAATGGATAAAATGACAGAACTTATAACTAAATACATCTCTCAGTATAATCATTATTCTCATATTAGAGCTAGCTAGTTTTGAATTATTAGTATTTAGCTCCAATCAAATTGGGAGTATTGTGAGTGTGGGTCCCCAAGATCCAACTCATGTATAAACTTTTAGAACCATTACATTTATAAAGTTTTATAAATATATGTGTTTATTTTACTATAATAGTGCTGATACTTTTTCTTGTGCGATTTACATGGTAATGTTAATAGATATTTTTTATACAAAATGGTTATACCTGTTCCCATATATAATAAGAACTTCGAGATAATGTGATAGTAATAATAAAATAAATTCTTATGCTCATGATACCTCATAAAAATATCACATAGATTATTTCAATACATCAGGTGTTGGGGGCTCATAAAAACTGACAATCCATCTCATGAGTTTCTCAATTAGTGATCTCAAGGAATTGAGATCATGGGTATATAACCATTAATAAGAACGCACTTTGATTTAGGTTTTATTATTTATTCTTAACTATTATCATATTTATTGTTATCTTGACTTGAGATCATCATCTTTTTGTATTTTTTGATCCCATACATTAGGGTGAGATGAAAACCATTAAATTTATTTTTATAGTGAGGTGGATTTTTTTGGGAAATTCATTGGTAGTGTGACATTGAGTGAATGATAAATATATTATTTTTCACTTCCTAATTAAGAAATGAAAATGTTGGGGCCAGTTGACCTGGATGGTAGAACCTTTATAAAATATATTTTCTTCATAGATGAAGGTATGTGTGTCCATTATGATCATAACATATTAAATCAAAAATGGTCGATGATGTGAATTATGCATCTATGATTATGAGATATTATATGAAAAAGATATTAAAATACATGGTGTGTGTTTACACATGATATTTTTATTATTATGACTAAGAATTATAACCATATGATCATTTATGGGTTATAGACACTTCTTCTAGTGTGTGAGTATCATTTACTACTATTGAGATATGGGATAAGAGGAACACAAATTAAGATTATTCCAAATTCTGGAATATTCTAGTTAATATTATTTTAGGAGATAGTAGCCCCTTATTTGGGTGTAACATATTTCTAAGATTTGATTATAAACAAGCGATAAATAAATTCATTTTATTAATGTTTAGAATAAATTATGAATTTTTTTATTCCAATAAGTCATAAATTTTTTATTGGAAAAGAGGAAAACTGCTTTAAGAATGAATATTTAATATTAAATGTTTGATTAATATTCATGGGATAAACGCGTTGAGTTAGTGAATTGTATATTATCATGTAGCATATACATTATGTAAAAAGTAACATATAAAATATTAATGGAATTTATGACACAATTAATAGGTCATAATATTTCATTTATGTCTAATTCAAAAGTTTAATCATATCTTGGGAGCACTATGCCATTTTTATATGTTTAACCTATCATTTTAAGTTATGAGGAGTAAATTTTTTAGTATTATTCCTTCACTCGAATTTGGGAGCATCTCTGACCTCTCTTCTATATCCTACAGTGAGAAATTGTGCTTATAATCACCTTTGTCCAAGAATTAATTCCTAGGTAAAATAAATGGTATTAAAATGATTGTTTGGAAGACAAAAGGTTATTTGGTAATCTATAATAGTACCATAATTATGATAATCAATGTTCTAGAAGACTCTTTTAGTGTGTGTATATATGATGTAAAACAATTTTATATTAGTTCCATAAAGCATTGAACCCTGAAAATAGGCAAAAAAATTAATGCATATTAAAATCAAAAGAGGTAAAAACTTGATTAAATTTCTGTGAATAGATACTCATACATTATATCCTCAGGTTGTAACTAAGCATTACACATCACCAGATATGTAGTTGTTACATCAATCTGGTGATACAATTTAAAGATTCAAAATTTATAATCCTATACTATATTCCATGTACCATGGTTCGTCATTACCCATTCACCATAGTTTTTTTAGGGTGATGACATGTTCACGTGTGTTAGTTATTTCAATGATAACCCATTCCCATTTTTTTATTTTGGGGATGATGCATTCACTCTTTTTAGTTATTTTTGTGGTAACATATTCTCTAATGTGTTATTATTAAAGAGATATCACATCCAACTTTATTAGTTGTTATGGTTATTACACATTCACCTATGTGTTGTGGTTGTAATAAAGACCCATTCATAGTTTTTAGTTATTTTTTTAATTGTTCATTTACCTATGTTCATTTTATTTTTTATGACTTTTTCACCTTGGTTAGTTATTATTTTAGAGTCTGATTCACCACTATGTTATTTTGGTGATGTCCTATTCAAATATTACTATAATATTATTGATGTCAAGTTGACCTATGGTTTATGGTTATGGTGAAAATGTATTTATATTTGTTGGTAATTTTTTGATGAATCATTCACCTATGTTTTATGGAAATGGTGATAACTTATCCATTGGTGTTGGTTGATGTAGTAGTGATCCATACACCCATGGTTGTTATTGAATGTGATTATGATTCATTTAATTTATTTTTTCCTCAAATAACGGGTGTTCCCAAATAATTTAACGAATTTTAAAAGTAGGGGTGAAAAGATATTCAAGGTAAACTATCAATTATGTAATAGTGTTACTAGTCTATGTATGTGACAATTTATATATTTCGTTTCATTTAAGACATTCATTTTGATATAATATTGTTATTTTCGGTGGAACAATCAGTAGATACCTATTATGTTTCATGTTCACACCCATCATGTTCACTATGGTAGATGTGAAGACCTTATGGTTGGAACATAGGTAATGGAATGAGCCTTAATATAGGTACCCAGAATGCATGAAGTCTATAGGGTTATAGATACTGGTATGCGGTAAGGATGTGGAATGATATTTAGGGTCACCTCATTATGTAATTTCATTTTCACCTCTATTATATATAATCAGACAATTGGGTGACATCAGCTAAAGATGTCCTCCTGTATAACCTACATTTTTATCATATATTAAAGAACAGTTGTATTGTCTATTTATAGTTTGTTTTTTGTCATAATTTCAGAAGTAATAATTTTTTTTACCATTTATGATTATTCTAGTTATTTATTTATTTATTTATAATGATACTTAGGGTATACTCTTCTATCATGTTTTTATCTGACCATTTTCACTAATTAATATCCTATGGAATATGAGGAGACGAACTTTTGGTATGTAGTACACTATCTTGGGTTACAAAAATTGTTTCAATGTTGGGGATGTTGCATGAATATATCAAAATATAATTCTGAATGTGATTAATGATCAATTAAAACATATGAAAAAAATGTTATAAATGAATAATATATATTGGAATGGTCAGTCAAGTGTTTTTTGAAACATATAAACTCAATGAGTCTCCCTCATTAATTAAGGATGACAATGAAAGGAAGATCAATGATTTTTGCTATTATAATGTTATGTTATTCGACTCATTGACGCTCATTTCTCTCTTCTTCCATCCTTAACTGGAGGGGTACATTCGTACTTTTGTAATAAAAAAATAACATGAACCTAATTTCTGATTTTTTTCAATAAAATAGTTTTTTAATTAAACACTCGTTATTTTGTTTAATTGTATCAATTTTATGGTTTGGGTTGTTTAAAATCCTTTTTATATTATGAGTGAATAAGGCTTATTATTAAAAAAAATTAAGGATAATTTGTAATTTGTTTTACTTTTATTTGTTTAATTTTTTATAGGATGGATTGGGTAAGTAAAGTGGTAGTTTGCGAATGATTGCCTTTTTTTTACTTGGTAGAGTCTATTTTGAAAAAATCAAATGTTATTACGATTTACTTTTAAGTGAATTTATGTTTTTAGATGTAGTATGTGGTGTTTCAACCCCAAATTAAGGAAATTGATGTAAAATAGATTGAAACGATGAAATAAAATGTTTATTTATATCATGAACAGTAATCTTATATGATTATGTAACTATATTTGGATGGGTTGGGGAAATCGGATACATGAATTTGTAATTATTTAAAAATGAATTGAATCCATGAAAATAAGAATTTTTTAATTTTCAATGTAATTTTGTTTCATATTTATTATGTTTTTTACCAAAAAATAAGGGACTTGACTTAATGATCTCTTTATTTATTTTATTCTTATTTCACAATTCCATAATATATCTATAATTATTCAATATAAATAGTTATATATTAACATATAAAATGTAAAAACATTTATTTGTTTTGTTATTTATTCTCTATAATAAGCATTTAGATCTAAAACTTTGTTTTGATGTATTGGGATTTGTTTCATGATGTCTATCAGGTCATGTTGATTCATCATCTAATCTTCCTTCTAATTTTAATTGATATGTAATGGTAGCTGATTCTTAACCTTCTTCATGTTTATTATTACTATCTCGAAATACACAAATGTTTCAACACATATTCAACATTATATAGGGGTCCATGAGACATTTTAAGTAGTAATATATAACCATAAATACCATTCTTCACAAGGTAAATGAATTTTTGGTAGACCTTATTTGTGTATTCCTATTCAGGTCAATAGGAGGTTATGTGTAAAATGATGATTTAAATTAATATGGAATTTTAAAATGTTCTTTTCTACATGAATACTTAAGTGGAAATTTTACCAAACATGCCATATTTTCACTATGAATAGTTTAAAATTAATTTTTAAATAATTAAATAAAGTTTTGATTGGGAGTGATATTTTTTACTACCATTCATATGATGGTATCCATGTTGGAATGTATATGGAAGGGGTAAATTTATTATATTTAAATATAAGAACATGATGTGTCTAACCTTATGATTAATGGAAGTTATTAATTATGGTTTATGGATATATTTTATTATTATGAAGCATGTTATCAAATCATATAAAATATTTGACTTTTTAAAAGAAAATCATCTAATTATAGAATATAATATGATAGTATTTTCAAAAAACTATTTATTGATAATATTCCATCCACAGTGTCCCAAATAAACATGAAGAGGGGGTGAAATAGATATTCAAATTCCTCACATATTAAAAAAAATCATATCATATTAGAAATAATTATAAGATCTTTCCATGCTAATATATTTATAAAATTATAACAATTAAGAAAGATTAGCATACTAAATAAAATATTTTATTTGGGTCACCACTAAGGGATAATCTAAGGAGAATCAATAAATTTGGTGTAAATATACCATATAATATCACTAATCACTATATAATATTATTTTTCTATTATATGATCAATTTTAATTTAAGGTTCACTTTATTTGTTTATCTATTCAATAACTACTTGAAGAAAGAGTTGTAAGAAGAACATATGACCCAATAGTTTTTTCCAAATAATATATATAAATTGTTCAACCAAAACTAATGAAACTATTTTAATTATGATTAAATTTTCTATATACATATTCATATCTTTAAAAAATACTTTTTAAATCACATATTCTATTAAATTTTATAACATTTATTTATGAATAGTAACTTATCTCACCTTTTTCTGATAATACACTATTTTAAGTTCTTTCTACGTTCCTATTTTTTCATTACTTATATTTCCATTCCAAATAAATAATAAAACCATCATACTTGAATTAGACACAAGTGTTGTGTTTTTTATCCTACTAATTCATCCATAATATCTCAATTAAACTACCAATGTTATTGAATATCTCATCAAATTTGACAAATATTTGAATTTTGAAAATGTCATAGAAATATTTTGTTCATGGAATGAATGTTTTTATTTTAGTTTTACCTCATTCAATGTAAATAAATATTTTTGATAAAGTTATTTGTTTTGTAATTTTTATACATTATCTAAATATAAATAAAATATAGAAAAAACATCTTTTCAAATTTTTTGAGAATTAAAGCATCACCCGCCAAATCTCTATAAATAATGTAACCATTTCAATGTGATCTACTTCACTGTGAAATAGTACATTATTAAATTTTTTACTAGTGTCACACCAAAATATCATTCCCCAAAAATAGTACATTTCCTCTACTCATTATCCAAAATTTGAAAACTTTTTAATCAAACACGATAAGTGTTTCTGGGTAACCCACCAATTTCATGGAATGAAGTAATTTTCCATCCTAGGAAATGTTGAAGCACTTCCTCATCCGGTGTCCCTTATAGTGTGTTCTATTACTCAATGGTATAACTCAAATCATAACGGTGTACAACCACACTATGAATTCAAACGTACTCATATAGATCATTTTTCTTGGTTTTTATCACCTCTATTGCACCATGAAAAACTCTTACTTCACAAAAATACATTCAAACCATTTCAATTCATCACCAAACCATTTCTAATCATTATTAGTACAATAAACCCACCGGTTAATCCCATTACTAACAAACACAATACTTCAACTATATTATTGAGTTATACTTTAATTTTTCTATCATTATCTCATTACTCTATCAATCATTACTGTCAACAACCATTGTTCTAACATTATCCTCCTTATGGTTTATTGTAAATCTAAGATATGTTCAATGAAATTCATTACCTATAGACTATAAAAATCTAAAAAGTAATATAATTACACTTACAATACTCTATGTCTATGTTATAAATTATTTGTGTGTAAAATAAGAGTTTAGGAAATAAAAAATCACCACATTCCATGTCATTCAAATATTTTTACTTCTTCCCTAAGAAAAACTTGTTGACAATATCAATACTGTAAAGTAAGATCTTTATGTATTCCTCCATCCATTAACCTTTATCACCTATCGTATTCCATGAAATTATACTTATGGGTATAATGTTATCCCTTTTGTGGGATATACTTTTCTATTTAATAATATTTAACCAAATTTCATTAAGAGACTTTATCCATGAATTAATTTTCACTATATATCAATAAAAACTTCTCTTTTACTTATCACTTGACTTACCCAACCATTAATAACAGACTAGAAGTGAAATTTCAATTAATACTGAGTAACCAAATTAAGCATTAAATTTATATGTGGATAGGGGATTCCAAAACCTCATCAAACTAAGAGGGGATGTTGAATTGTATGATTCAATAAAATATTTACAAAAAATAATATATCTAATGTTTTTATGAAATTGTCAACAACTTTCTGATTCAATCAAACATTATCCTTACTAATCACTCTTTTATATGCCATCCTTTTATTGAAATTATAAGTTATTTCAATATGTATCATGAACAATTTTTTTACTATATTTTTTATCATTTCAATTGAACTCTTTGTTATCACAATGAATCAATATAGACATATACAATTCATCACTGAGATCCTGTAATTTTTCCTATATCTACAAAATATAGGTAACCAAATTTGTTTCTAAAATGTACTATAATTACTTTTCGAAAATAGAATTACTATATTTATTCTTGTTAACCCATAATATAAATTTTATAATAATAATTAATTCAACTCCACTAATACATTTTCTATACCCAATTCTTGAATATATGTCCACTTCTAAATATAATGTTAAATCTCAACCATTCCTTATATAATAAACCAAACAATAATTCAGTTTTCCATGAAATAAACTATTGATTATTTTTATAGCATATAGTTTTTATTATTATTATATAATCCAAAATGAAACCTCCACTAATCTACTGTTAAATATATACATCCTTATTTTTATTTGAAAATGAAAACTTTCAATCATTCTATGGTATAATATCTAGTCAAAGGCTCTTCTCGGTTTGTTTCTTCCATTTTTTTTAGTGGAAATTAGTGTTGAAATAGTATTTCCCTAATGTAACATTAAATATTTCATCAGAGATATTATATGCTATGATTGAAAAATAATATATGTTTCTATTTGAATCACCTATAGCCCAAGAAAATATATAATCCCGATGATCATAGAAATATCTATTTCTATTATCATTATTTTCACAACCCCCTCCACACAAAGTGTACCCCTCCTAGGCTAGAAATATGATAAGGGAGATAGTGACCCCCAAGTCCCGCCTCCAGTAGGCCCAGAGTTAGTTACTATCACTGAGGGTATAATAAAAACACAAATGGGAGGCATTACCCTCTAAGAGAACACATGCAGAAGAGAGAGATAAGGTAGAAACCAATCGAATCCAACTCAGACTGTAATATAACAAAAACCCAAGTACGCATATGAAATTCCATGAAAATGTACTACCACTGAAAGGGGAAAACTAAAATTACCCACAAGAATGTACAAATAGCAGCAACCACAAGCCCGGACAGCTCCTACAACCCCAAGATAGTAGAAACCAGCTTGATCTCTAACCTTCTCCAAGTGACCTAAAAACAGTTTATATATACATGGGGTGAGTATAATTATATAATCAGTAGGATCCTCCTTGAAGCCTCTCGTTCAAAAGTAAAGAAATCCAGCTAAAGAATAGTGAACAGCAAGTGAAACTAACTCTTCACCTAAATAGGTATACTATGTTCCCAACCTCACCATGGCTACTCTCACCAAGTAATGAATACAAGAATATATCATATAATAAAGAATATCAAGGGCACCCCACTTCTACTTCCACGTTGTTTTCCCACTTTTCCCCAACTTTGCACGTCCTAAGCGTCACTCTCCAAAAAGTCTTGCCTGCAGACACCTGGGTGAAGCACCACAATATGCCCCTCGTGCTCCACAAAGGCTTGCCTGTAGACACCTGGGCAAAGCACCACACCATCCTCACAACCAAAAGTAACCAGGCAGTTTCTGGGAGCCACCACAGCTCGCATAACGTGTATCATATGTTCGTTATTATACTTCAAGCCATTACATCCCATACACTGAGTAAGGATCCTCAAGCCATCACATCCTACACACGTTACACCTATAGTAGTACCTAGAAAACTATATACAAAATATATGTGTGTGAATAACCAAAAGCCATTATAGCCCTCTACACACATATATGGGGAAAACAAAACAATATGCCTAACATCACAAGTAACTACCAAGAGAATAGAGTGGGGCCAAATGGGGTAGTCAGCCATTCATCCTCCCACCTGAATGTTGGGGAAAACACCCCCCAGGGCTCATAATCCCCGGGGTGTCAGTTGTCCTTACTAAAAGGGTGGAGTAGCGTATATAAACACAAAAAGTATAGGATATATTATAACTTACAACCACATTGTCGGCATTACCTAGTCTTAGACACAACTACAACTAACATCTCTCAGACTCTGGGTTGCTACTTCAAAGACTAGGTATCCTATTACCACACAACCATTTAAAGATATTTTTTATATTACATCATTCCCTTCTTATCAGTTCCAATTTATGTTAATTAATTCTTTAAACAATAATTATCCATGAAAAATTCCACATTACATTTCATTAGAATCACACCCAAAGTCAATTGTTCCTTCAAAAATTACAACCTCATCATTATGTTCCAGCATTTCCATCCCCATGGGTTAACACCATTTATTCCAATACACATTAAATAATTACTTTCCCATATTCCAAGGAATTCTAGAAACACATTCTATGCTACTAAACACAAGGGGGCTCAACCTGGTGAGTAGATGTATTACCCTTCGAGTCCTTGCCACTTATAGCAAGAGCGTAGACCCATTCCCCCTTGAAAATCTAAACACAAAAAGCACATGGAATACCCCTCGTGTCTTCTCCTCTTTCGGGAGAAGGGTAAGCAAGACCAGCTGCCTTGAGCAGTGGGAAAAAGTAAAGTAGATAAACAACCAATCAAAATTACCAAGCATCCAATAATCACATCCACTTCATTCCATCATCCCTGGTGTCCTTTCTGACACACATATGTATAAATTGATGCATATTTCCACTCTAAGAATCATCTGCTACCACAACCAAAAACCTCCCTGCCCCCACATATCACAACAGCCATTCAGGATCACATCACATCACAAACAGTAGGAAAACAAACACCACATTTAATTGGACACTTGGACCTTTAACAATCAAGAGGGTAACTCAAAATCCTTTAAATAATTATCAAACAATCAGTTCTTCAATCCATATTGGGTTAACCGATTTATTATTTGTAGGTTCTAATTTAGGGAAACCTAACCAGTAAGTTATCATAAATAAATAAACATGCTTGCTGAAATAATTTGAATAACATAAAATTAAAAGAATAACCATATTCATTTACATGCCTCTTTATCTTTATCCAAACAATTATAAATTAATCCCAATTTACGTTCTTTACCAATTTCCATCAAGAATGAATATCAAATCAAAGCAATCATAGATATCACACAATCTAGCAAAACATGAGGCAATAACATACGATCGATATCAATTTATTTATTCGGTTAAAATAATTATTATTTCAATTCCATTGTCATCTATTGGGATTAAACAAGCTAACAATATAGTTGCATGTATAAGAAAAGAGAAGCAACGGATCCCCTACCTTGGAGAGTTCTTGACGTTCTTTATCCACACAATGGGACTTGATCCTCCTCTCGCGCCAACTGCATCCACCCGAGGATGCCACAGAATGACCGCACCAGCAAAACCCCAAGAAAAACCCCATTAGAAGCATGGAGATTAGATGATTTAATATGGGAGGGAGAAATAGGAGAATATGATCCCAAAGGAAAGACTATAAAACACACCTTATTTTGCATATTGATTGATACAGCTCGGTTCCATAAAAATAGAGCGTAACTGATCTGAGGAGTAAAGTTTGATTGTGAAACTCCTACAGGAAGGATTGAAAGGTTCTAGCATCTCATAGCCGAGAACAAAGATGAAGGACAAGGGAGGATGATATCTTGTCCCTTTTGAATATTTAATGGGGAGATGGTTTAAGACACGCTTAATTCACCATTAAAAGAGGATCACATTAACCCACACGATTTGACAGAGTAAAAACATCATGATCTATAGGAATGATTAATATAGGATTTATGGTCTTTGAATCATCCATCTTAATTTCAGGGTTGCAACGTCACAGGCGGTTCACCATTCCAACACCGTATGAGGAAGATATGTTGGATGCAAGATCCCGTAATATTATTATTATTATTATTATTATTGGGTGTTTCATAAACCCAAGCCATGAACCATAATTTAATATTCCACATTAGACTTTAATCAATCGTATTAATGACAGGATCACAACGCCACTTATGAGAATTCAATCGGACGTCGAATGCGGGAGTTATAGCAGGCCGAAGATTTAATAATATTATTAAATATATTATTTTCCGAGTGCTTCGGGTACCCAATCCAAATACTCAAAAAATACATCCAATATTTTACTATAAATTTCCTTCTTGGAATCTGGGTTGCACTGCCGCCGACGGTTCGTGAAACCGAGGTCACACGAATAAGTTACGGTCAAAAAAGTGTTTTATCAACAAAAAAATAACATGATTATTATATTATTATTTTTAATTTATTTATTTCAAATACCCAAAGCCTTGCACCGCCCTCTCTCCAATTTGGTGCACCTCACTCCCTTTTACCTTAATTGATTTACATTTCTTTTTCTTTTATTAGTTCCCCATTTTATTCTCACATTCTCTCTCCAATCTAACTTTTCCATTCAAGATTTCTTCTCCCACTCCACCAAAAGTGGCGCCTCCCCATGGCCATTAATCCATTCCCTCATGCCCCAACTCCTTTATCACTTCATATTTTTTATTAATTAAATTAATATTAACAACACCCATCATTAATTTTATAATTTAATCCCATTAAATTAGTTGACCATGGTTATTCTCATATTAAATTAAAACCATTCCATTTAATTAATCACATACTATAATCCACCATTACCATTATTATTTAATAGAAATAAATTATCTTTCAATTTCATCAACGGGTCTCCATTATTATCATTAATAATTATTATTATTATTGACACCCATTATTATCTTATAATTACTCCCTCTCTCCCATGAATTAAATCATTCTCCCATGAAACTCACACGGAATATTCCTACCCCTAATATTCACAAAGTAATAGACCAAAGAGGTCCGGGCCATTACATCAGATACCTCTCAAAACATTCTTTTCCTTGAGAATTCAAAACCTACCTAAAGAGACAGAAAAAGAAACAGGGTCTGAACAACCACCCATCATGATACTTCTCAAAAGATAGCAATCCACAAAAGCAACAAAATAAATTCATAAATAAAACATGAAAGGTCTAACAACAAAGGAAACATCATTACATGAAAGGAGTTAAGCATCAAACAACTATGGGTACTGAGCACGTATCTGTGACTCACGTTCCCAGGTACTCTCCTCCATGCCATCGTGTCTCCACAAGACACGAAATAAGGGGATAGAATGTCCGCGCAACACCTTCTCCTTGCGGTCTTGGATCTCTACAGGTCTCTTCTCAAAGGTTGCATCATCATCATCATTGATCTCTCCCCAATCGATAATGTGGGAGTCATCATGAAGATAACGGCGGAGCTGTGATACATGGAAAGCATCTTGTATCTAACTAATATGTAGGGGAAGTGCTACTGGATACACCACAGCTCCAACATGAGCTAACACCTCGAAAGGGCCAAAACGCAAGGGAGAAAGCTTACTTCAACGACCAAACCTTCGTTGAACACGGCGGGGAGTCACCTTCAGAAACACATGATCCCCAACATTAAACTCCAAGGGTCTCTTCCATTGATCATCATATGATTTCTAACAATATTTTACTGTCTTCATCCTCTCACGAATCACCTGAACCATCTCTGTTGTATTCTACACTAGTTCCGATCCAAGAATTGCTGACTCTCCGACCCTATTCTAGCTCAACGGAGAATGGAAAGGCCAGCCATACAAGGCTTCAAAGGGAACCATACTAATGGTGGAGTTAAAACTATTATTGTAAGAGAAATCCACCAAGGGTAAGTGCCTCATCCATGAACCTCCAAAATCAAGAATACAGGAGTATAACATGTCTTCAAGAGTCTGGATGGTTCACTCTATCTGACCATCCGTTTGAGGGTGAAAAGCAGTGCTAAGGCATAGTTGAGAACCAAAAGCATGTTGGAGACCCCTCCATACCCTGAAGGTAAAATGAGGATCTCAATTAGAAATGATCGTCCTAGGGACTCCATGAAGTCTTACCACCTTCTCCAGATACTTCCTCGACAAAACTTCCACTGAGCTCGACTCCTTGATCGCTATGAAGTGGGCCAATTTTGATAAATGATCCACTACCACTCAAATAGAATCATGTCCTCCCGAAGCTCAAGGTAAACTTGCAACAAAGTCCATTGAGATGTCCTCTCATTTCCACTGAGGAATATCTAATGACTGGAGAATCCTAACAGGAATACGGTGTTCGGTCTTCACCCTTTGGAAGACTAAACATTGAGACACAAACTTTACAACTACACGCTTCATCCCAGGCCACCAAAACTAACTCCTCAAGGATTGGTTCATCTTTGTCACGCCAGTATATACAACTAAGGAAGAATTGTGGAACTCTCGTAGAACCATATCGCGCATCATCAAGGGAAAAAAACTCCTTCCATGATACAAAACTTGTTGTTGTTCGTCCTCCGACCAACCATCAGGGGCCTCACCACAAACAACTAAGTCTCTCCAAACCTCCACCTCTAGATCTCCCAACTGTGACTCTTCCACCTTCTACACCAGGGATGACTGTACCGTCATATGAAAAAGACAACATCTACCCCAAATTCTCCCATTTCAATATGCAATGCTGACAGTTCTTCCATTACTCTCCATGAATCTCTAGATTCATGCACATCATCACTACATGACTTTTGGCTCCACGCATCCACTACAACATTCCCTTTTCCAGGTGTATACAATATTTTGAAGTCGTATTCCATTAAGAACTCCATCCACCAATGTTATATTAATTTTAAGTCACACTGATAGAAAACGTACCTCAAACTCTTTTGATGAGTGAAAACCACAAAGCGCTTACCAATGAGGTAATGTCTCTACATCTTCATAGAAAACACCACGGATGCTAACTCAAGATCATGGGTGGAATAGTTGCGTTCATGGGGAGGCAACTGCTGAGACCCATAAGAAAAATTGACCACTAATGAATGAGAAAATAGCCTAACCCCAGATGTGAAGCATCGCATAAAACATAAAACTGCACTCCCTCAGCTGGAAGACAAAGGAATGGAGCACTTACTAACTTGTCCTTTAGATACTCGAATTCTACCTAACACTGATCAGTCCATATGAATGCCTGATCCTTTCTGTTTAAAGCAATCAGAGGAGGTGCAACTCGTGAGAAATTAACTATGAACCTCCATTAGTATCCTGCGAGACCAAGGAAACTTCGCACCTCTGACACTATATTGGTGGCTGCCCAAGACACAAATATTTATACCTTCGATCGATCCAAATCTACTCCCTTTTGGGACACAACATTCCCCAAGAAACGGACTTATCAATCCCAAAACTCACACTTCGACAAATTCCCGTACATCTGATGTTGGCGAAGAACTCCCAAAACAGCTCGTAGATGCTCTGCATGCTCCTCTTCAGATGTGGAGTACACGAGGATGTCATCAATGAAGACTACCATGAATTTTTCCAAGAACTCACGAAACACAACATTCATCAATCCCATGAATACAGATGGATCATTCATCATGCCGAATGGCATTACAATGAACTCATAATTCCCATGAAGAAAATGGAAAGCAGTCTTTGGAATATCCTAATCCTTCACACGCATCTAACGACATCCCAAACACAAGACGATCTTTGAGAACAAACTTTCACCCTTCAGTTGATCGAATAAATCATCAATTCACAGAAGATGATAGAAATTCTATATTGTCACTTTTTTTATGCTACGATAATTGACACACAACCGCAAACTGTCGTCGTCCTTCTTCACGAAAAAACTAGTGCACCCCGTGGTGACACACTTGGCTGAACAAAACTGCACTGCAACAGAACATCAAGCTATATACGTAGCTCTCATAACCCAGAAGGGGACATCCTATTTGGAGACATAGATATAGGAGATGCTCTTGGTTGTAGCTCAATCCCGAACTTGATCTCTCTTCTATGCGGTAATGTTACAACTTCATCTGGAAAGACATCAGGGTACTCCTCTACGACCCTAGGAAAGGCCAACTTCTGAACCTCTAAATAACTCAGAATCATATCATCCATCTTGGATGATAGGGATGGAACGTGCCTATGACCAATCCAAGGGTCTCTCTCACTAGCAAACACAACTTGCTCTCCATCTGCACCAATGAAGATGATCTTTTTCCTGAAGCAATCCACGATAGCCTAGACCGAACACAACCAATCCATGCCGAGGATGATATCACATGGTTGTATTCATAAACATAGGAAATATCCCCAAGAGAGGTGTTTCCCCAACACTATCTCACAATCTCTACATACTTCAAACTATTCAGCTTGACCTCTAACTGGAATAGTCAACGCCAAGGGCACTGGAAGCCTCTCTACCTCAAGTCCCAAAGCATGGACAAGGGTAGGTGATATGTAGGAGTGTGTCACTCCTGAATCAAACACAGAGTAAACCAAGGTAGAGATCAAGCAAAGGGTACCTTGGATGACGTATGGATCACCTGGAGCTAGCAACGCTAGAGCATGAAGCTGACCACGTCCACCTCCACGACCTCTATGACTATGATGAAGACCACCACCATGGTCGTGCTCTGCTCTCTGAGGATGAGGAGCATCATGGGGATGTCCTCTTCTTTCCCCATCTACCCTCTGCTGATCTAAAGGTGGAGAAACTGGATGCTACTGCCTTGGCTGGATCTACCCTAATAGAGGAACCTGGAGCGTAGTGCCCGGTGCACGATGACCGCTCTGAAAGGTCCGGCACCCCCGCTGCTAATGGCCACGACCACCACAAGAAAAACATGTGCCTAATCCCTTGGAATAGACTTGAGGGTTGCTGCCTCTGGAGAAACGAGATACGAAGGGCTGGGACCTACCCCCGGCTAAATGGAAACCCTTCTGCCCTGTAAACTGGGAACCCTGGACCATAGATATTCTTTGTGAGGAATCATGTTGATTCCCCTGTTGTGATGATCCGGTCCTGTACAAAGTCCTCTCAACAACCTCTACCCTCAGTAGTACCTCAATATATGTTTTTAGCATAAATGGGGTGACCTGGCGCTAGTTCTCTGGATGCAAATCCTCCACGAAATGCCTCGCCATGTCCTCCTCATCTATTAACAGCTCTGAATCATATTGTAAAAGGTTCCTGAAACTGATTCCAAAATCTTGAACACTGGAGTTCCCATGTTGAATGGTAAGAGGCTCCTGGTGACTGGACGCCTTCGTAGTTGAAGAAATAAACTCAACTCTAAACCTATCTCAGAACTCCTCCCATGAGATCCTGAACTCCTCATGATCCTTGAGGAATAAGAACCACCACTACCTCATTGCTCCACATAGAATCGTCACAACCAAGGACACCCAGTGCTCCTTCCGAGCACGAATCAAATTGAAGTTGATCTCTACCTCCTATAACCAGTATTTTGTGACTACATCTAAAATGGAGCCCTCATACTTCTACAGAGTCTGGTGCTGAAACTCTCAGAGTGTCATCCTCCAAGTGTCGTCGTCGTCAACCTCTACCCTACAGCGATCTACTAGAGTATCCGGCTGCACATTTTCTGCGCAAACCTGATGAGGACATCGACCTGGATCCATAATTGTAAAATAAAAATCGTTAGAGTTCCAAATTGTGGAATATGGAAGACTGAGCATTAATTAATTTATTGTTTTCATTCATTCATTTTAGGTTAACATATCCCAAGGTTTACCCATTCAAACAAAGGCACAAAGAATAATGATGCATGATCCTTTCCAAGGTCTCTACCCTGCATCTAGTATCAACTTTTTTAGTAGCCATTATAAACATAATGGTCCGTACATCAGATCATATGGGGCCCTAAACACCTATATCTCATCCGGTCTCCAGTTTTTACCTCACATGATAAACATGAATGACATTGTTTCCCTACCAACCCATGAAACCTCACCTGTTCCTAACTCCAAACTCCATCCTATCCCTCAACCAGACCTCTGATACGACTCTGTCATGACCCCCTCCCCACAAAGTGTACCCCTACTAGGCTGGCAATGTGATAAGGGAGATAATGACCCCCGAGTCCCACCTCCAGTAGGCCCCGGGTTGATGACTAGCACCGAGGGTATAATAAGCACACAAATGGGAGGAATTACCCTCAAAGAGAACACATGCGGAAGAGAGAGATAAGATAGACACCAATCAACTCCAACTCAGACTGAAATATAAAAAAAACCCAAGTACACATATGAAATTCCATGAAAAAGTACTACAACTGATAGGGTAAAAACTACAATTACCCAAAATAAAGTTAAAACAGCAGAAACCACAAGCCCGAACAGCTCGTGAAACCTGAAGCTAGTAGAAACCAGCTTAATCTCCAACCTACTCCAAGTGACCTGGAAACAGTTTATATATACATAGGGTGAGTATAACAGTATACTCAGTAGGATCCTCCCCGAAGCCTCTGGGGAAAAATTAAATAAAGAAACCTAAAGCACAGTGAACAACAAGTGAAACTAACTCATCACCTAAACAGGTATACTAATTTCCCAACCTCACCATGGCTACTCTTTCCAAGTAAGGCATACAAGAATATATCATATAATAAAGAATATAAAGGGTACCTCGCTACTAATTCTCCACTAGTTTTCCTCTTTTCCCCAACATCGCACATCCTAAGCATCTCTCTCCAAAAAGGATTTCCCGTAGACACCTAGGTGAATCACCACAATATGAACCTCGTTCTCCACAAAGTATTACTCACTGACACCTGGGCGAAGCACCACACCATCCTCACAACAAAAAATAACCAGCACGTTTCCAGGATCCACCACAGCTCGCATAACATGTATCATACGTCGGGTATTATACCTCATGCCATTACAGCCCATACACCAAGTAAGGATCCTCAAGCCATTACAGCCTACACATGTTACACCTATAGTGGTACATAGAAAACTATATCCAGAATATATGTGAGTGAATAACCATAAGCCATTACATCCCTCTACACACATATATGGGGAAAACTAACCAATGTTCCTAACAACACAAGTAACTACCAATAGAAGAGAGTGGGGACAAAGGGGGTAGTTATCCATTCGTCCTCTCACCGGAATGATGGGGAAAACACCCCCCAGGGTGTCAGTTTCCCTTATTGATAGGGTGGAGTAGCGTATAGAAACACAAAAAGTACAGGATATATTATAACTCACAACCACACTGTGGGAATTACCTAGTCTTAGACACAACTGCAGCTAACATCTCTCAGACTCCAGGCTGCTACTTCTAAGACTAGGTATCATATAAGCACAAAACCATTTAAAGATCACTATTAGATTACATAATTCCCTTCTTATCAGTTTCCGTGTAAATTAATTAATTCCATAAACATTAATTAACCATTAACAATTCCACATTAAATTTTATTAGAATCACACCCAAAGTCAATTGTTCCTTCAAAAATTACAACCTCATCGTTATTTTCTAGCATCTCCATCCCCATGGGTTTACACCATTTATTCAAATATTTATTACTGAATTTCTCTCCCACATTCCCAAGCATTCTAGAAAAGCATTCTATGCTAATAAACACAAGGGGCTCAACCCGGTGAGTATATGTACAACCCGTCTAGTATTCACCACCTATAGAAAGAGTGTAGAATCATTCACCATTGTGAAGCTAAACATGGAAAGCAGGTGGCATACCCCACATGTCTTCGCTTCTTTCAGGAGAAGGGTAAGAATGACCAGCTGCCTTGAGCAGTGGGGAAAAGTAAAAAAGATAAAAAACCAATAAAAATTACCAAGCATCCAACAATCACATCCACTCCATTCCATCATCCCTGGTGTCCTCCCTAACACCCATATGCATAAACCGATGCATCTCACCACTCTAAGTGTCATCTGGTGCCACAACCAAAAACCTCCATGCCCCCACATATCACAACAGCCATCCAGGATCACATAACAACATAAACAGCAGGAAAAAAAACACCACATTTAATTGGTAACTTGGCCCTTTAATAATCAAGTGGGTAACTCATAACCCTTTAAGTTATTATCAAACAATAAGTCCATTAATCCATCGTGGGTTAACCAATTTTTTATTCTTAGGTTCCAAATTCGGGAAACCTAACTAGTAAGTTATCATAAATAAATAAACTTTCTTATTGCACTAATCTGATTAACATTAAATTACAACAAGAACCAGATTCATTTACATTCCTCTTTATCTTTATCCAAACAATTATCAATTAATCCCAATTTACGTTCTTTACCAATTTCTATCAAGAATGAACGTCAAATCAAATCAAGCATAGATATCACACTATCTAGAAAAACATGAGGCAATAACATATGATCGATATCAATTTATTTATTGAGTTAAAATAATTATTATATCAATTCCATTGTCATTTAGTGGGATTAAACATGCTAACAATACAGTTTCACATAAAAGAAAAGAGAAGTAATGAAACCACTACCTTGAAGAGTCTTTGATGTTCTTTATCCAAAAAATGGGTCACAATCATTTTCTCGCGCCAACTGCATCCACCTGAGGATGCCACAGAACGACTGCACCATCCAAACCCTAAGAAAAATCCCATTAGAAGCATGGAGATTATATTATTTAATATGGGAGGGAGAAATAAGAGAATATGATCCCCAAGGAATGAGTATAAAACATACTTTATTTCAAGGAATGATCGATACAGCTCAGTTGCATCAAAACAGAGCGGAACCGATGCAAGGAGTAAATTTTGATTTTGTAACTCTTACAAGATGGATTGAAAGGTTCTAACATCTCATAGCCGAGAACAAAGAGGAAGGACAAGGGAGGATGATATCTTGTCCCTTTTGAAGATTTAATGGGGAGACGGTTTACAATGCGCTTAATTCTCGATTAAAAGAGGATTGCATTAACCCATGTAGTTTTACTGAGTAAAAACATCCCGAGCCATAGGAATGATTAATATTGGATTTATGGTCTTTGAATAATCCGTCTTATTTTCAAGGTTCCAACATCACAAACGGTTCGCCATTCCAACACCGTATGAGAGAGATATGTTGGATATAAGATCCCGTAAGAATAATATTATTATTATTGTTGGGTGTTTCATGGACCCGAGCCACGAACCATAATTTAATATTCCAAATCAGACTTGAATCAATTGTATTAATGATAAGATCACATAGCCACTAACGAGAAGTCAATCGGACGTCGCACGCGGGAGTTATGGCGAATCGAAGATTTAATAATATTATTAAATCTATTATTTTCTGAGTGCTTCGGGTACCCGATTCAAAAACCCAAAAAAGGCACCCAATATTGGACTCAAAATGTACGTCTCAAAATCTGGGTTGCACTTCCACGGATGGTTCGTGAAACTGAGGTCGCACGAATAAGTTACTATCAAAAAAGTGTTTTATCAACAAAAACAAATAACATGATTATTAAGTTATTATTTTCAATTGATTTATTTCAAATACCCAAATCCACGCACCAACCTCTCTCCAATTTGGTGCGCCTCACTCCATTTCACCTTAATTGATTTCCTTTTATTTTTCTTTTATTACTTCCCCATTAAATTCTCACATTTTCTCTCCAATCTATCTTTTCCATTCATGATTTATTCTCCCACTCCACCAAAAGTGGCGCCTCCCCTTGGCCATTACTCCATGCCCACACACCCCAACTCATTTCTCCCTTCAATGTTATTATTAATAAAATTAATAATAATAACACCCATCCTTAATGTTCTAATTTAATCCCATTAAATTAGTTGACCATGGTTTTTCTCATATTAAATTAAAACCATTCCATTTAATTAATCACAAACTAAAATCCACCATTACCATTATTATTTAATAGTAATAAATCATTTTTCAATTTCATCAACGAGTTGCCATCATTATCATTAATTATTATTATTATTATTGACACCCATTATTATCTTATAATTACTCCCTATCTCCCATAAATTCAGTCCTTATCCCACAAAACTCACACGGAATCTTCCAAACCCTAATTTTCACGAATTAAGGGACCGGAGAGGTTCGAGCCATTAAAATTATATATTTAAATTTCTCCACTAAATTTGTAACATCCCAGACCTGAATTCCAATCAACAATGTCGTGATCCCATTGGATACATGGTCTCAAATACATCTCTGCATATTCTATAGGCTTTTGACACGTAGTGAGGGCCTAGGTGAGTCATTAGGGGAGACTATTACCTTATTAATAGTGTAAATCATAGACAAATATAATTATATTCAATATCAAAAGTATATATCTAATAAGAAAATTGGAAAGTGAGACATTATAGGAATATAGTTATATAAAATCTATAAATTTCACACACTCGATGATGTAGATGATACATGTTTCTATAAAATAGAAAGAATAGGTATAGGGAAATAAAATACAATAAACGTATCCAAAATTACAAAAATACCAAAATGTTCTTATAGTATCGCAAGCCTTAGCTTGATCTTGTGATCCCCTTCTCTAAATAAATAATCAACAACTAGTGTTATGTTTATTTCCCTTATTATCACTAGTAGCAGTATATATTTTTTCGTTCCCTAAGGTGGTCAAAAAAAGGTATGAAATAATCATCCCAGTAGGTAAGAACCGAGAAGTCTGTGTATTTCTAAGCAACATAAGTAGTATACTAAACAAGTGTGAGTAAAAAGTAACGTAATTATAAAATCCCATGGCATATGTCTACTACAACAATTATACCAACCAGCCTCTCATGGATCGCTATAATACGTTATATCTCTTAACAAAGTAGCCTTAATAAATGTATACATGTAACATGGTATCACTGTACATCCATCCAAATCTAACCCACATGGCCTTGTTATATAAAGAAAACATATCAAACCCATGACCTTGTCGTATAACCAAGAATGTCAAATATTTGGATGTCATGCCTCATAGTGAAGTGTATACCAGGAAGGGATGGATCCAAAGTGACAAAGACCGAGGCGTCCTCATCGATTATTGGGATCATCTCACTGGAAACTCAATAAAGGCACCGGTTGGAGTCCTACGACCATGTGTACCAACATGTACTATGTGAGTACAAGAATGCCAAATCCAAGGGCAAGCAAGGCCTAAGGCATCTAATGGAATCAAGAACCAAGGAAAATACTATATCCAAGGCATCAATTACCACATTCCACGTCAATGAAGTCCCATACATGTTTTCTATTTAAAACATCATACATTAATTTGTACCATTCAACAGTTCAATTACATATGAGTCTACCCACTCATATAACCCATTAAATTAAATAAATTCAAAACGTTATACCCACCCATCTATCAAAAATTATTATTTGACAAACCACATGGGTATGCCCACCCAATTATTACAATTCACTAGTTAACACTCCTCATTTGATTAATTCAACAATTAAAAATTGTAGTCTGAACACAATATATCAAGGTAAAGGAGGAAACCCATATCCTAATCATCCCATTCATCTCATTTAGTTAAAAACTGGCTTCCTATAACTAGGAAAACCCACAACACACCCCTTGGTTAGTTTGACATGGTATAAACAAGTTATTTCCAGAAGGTAAACCCCATGGGTTACCTTGGTTTTGGAAATGGTTACAAATGCATCACAAAAGAACCTATGGGAATCCCTAATAGGTCATATTACATTTATTACAAGTAACTCTCTCAAAATTGGGGTCATACTAGAATATACGGTGGGTGGTTTAAAGGGTTTTATCTCTAAAATGCACCAAAACCTAATGAAATGTATAGACCATCTACCACATCTTGGTAGTGGAGTGCTCATCTAGTATCATATCTTGATTCATCCCGATTTAGAAGAAATCTGAAGAATGGAAAGAGAATAGGAAAATAGGGAACATGACCCTAAAATAAAGTAGTTCAATTGATAAGAATCAAGAAAGGATAAATATTAATCAAGTTATTACTTTTTTTGATCCAATGAGACAAATCACACTCAAATTGGAGATTGGACAAAGAGTTTATCACAAATCCCAAATAAGGATCCTTTCATAGATTATATGGGATTTACTCTACCATAAATAGAAGAAAAATAAGATTTTAGTTTAATATAGAAAATTAATTTAATCAAAAATTAATAAAAACCCAAAATATCAGGGGTCGCACGGTTTAGGTACACAGTTTGGAAAACCGTGCACCAACCATGCACGGTTTTTATAGGCCAAAGTGTAACCCCTAAAATATACCTACATGGTATAACTTCATGGTTTACCCTCACAGTTTACCCATGCGGTTTACATACCATTTGTGGACCGTGTGAAAAGACTCTTTCAAGTGCTAAAAAACTGTAGACCTGACTACACGATTATTCCACTCCACTCGCACAATTTACTCAAATTTTGAGGCCAGTAATAGGCCTCTTCCCATACTTGAATAGTTTCCTCAAACTATGCGGCCTTCCAAAAACACTAGGTACAAACTGTATGCCAAGATACTTAAACCCCAAAATTATGGTTTTGGGATCCGAACAAGCCCTAAAAATCTCTAAAACACTTGTCACCTCAAAGGGTACTTAAATTAGTCCATATATAAACATTCCAATTGAAAATAAAGCAATATGTAAGTCATATGAAAACCTGATTTCTTATAATCTTCCCCCTTATAAAAATTCATCCTCTAGATACTCTTTAAAGGGTGTTCATGGTTAATATGATAACAACTCTGGCCACTAAGCACATATGTCAGCCTCCCACTCCCAAGTCCCTTCTTGTAAATAGATGTTCTTCCATAATACTCATACTAGAAGAATTGATAGGCCTTGAATAACCTTTTTACTCTTATGAATGATAAAAATCAGATGATACTCAAAGGATGCATCAACCTTCAACTCAACCTCCTTTGGCTAAAAAGCATGAGACGGGTCTGAATGATAGTGACACAACTGTGATATGTGGAAGACTTTATATATGTCCCAGTACCTCTATGTAAACTGATACTGATAGGAAACTGAACTGACTCTCTCTAGAATCTTGAATGAAATGATATATCATGAGGAAATACTACCATGTCCCTCTATCTACTTGTGTATCAACCTCAGTGAAACACGCAAGAAAACACAATCCCCAACATCAAACTTTATAGGTCGTCTGTAGTGATTGGTGTAAGACATATGATGAGATTTTGTTGTTTCCATCTACTTTTGAATCAAATGGACCTCTTTAGAAGTCACGTGTATAAGATGTTGCCCCAGTAAAGCTACCTCAACTGCCTCCAACTAGTAATAGGGTGATCGGAATGGCCTAGCATACAAATCCTCATAAGGTGTCATTTGTATAGTTTCCTGTTAATTGTTATTATAGGTTAAACAAACTATGGTAATTTTCCTCTCTTAAGAGGCCCAAAAATCTAGGACGCAATATTGTAACATGTCCTCTTGGACGTATATCGTATTCTCTGACTAGCCATCAGTCTAAGGGTGGTATGATGTTCCCAGAAGCACCTATGTACCTAGAACCATCTGAAAAATCTACAATAAAAAAGGCATAAAGTGTTCATTCCTATCCTAAACTATAGTTCATGAGACACCATGGAGTTATACTATATAACGGATTTACAATCTCTCAAGATAATCAACACTGAAGGTCACGTTGATCGGCAAGAAATGAGAACCCTTTATGATCTTATTAAAAACAAACCACACTGAATTATTACCTCAAGGTGATCTTAGTAATACAGTCATGAAATCTATCAAAAAATCATCCCATTTCCACTCTGGAAGAGGTAACTACTATAAATTCTCAGTTGGTGTTTGATGTTCTTCCTTCACCCGCTGACAGGTAGAACACCTCATAACAAAACCAGCTAGCTCTCATTTCATACCTGGCCACCAGTACTAAGTCACAGTACATCTTGATGACACTAGGATATACTACAAAAGATAAAGGATGAAACTCTCGCGAAATCTCCTAACATATATACATTGGAACCCAAACGTTTCCATGGATACATAGGAACTCATCCTAACCCATAGTCCAATCAGGGGGTGGGTCCTTACCTACCACACTATCTTGTAGGACTATACCCTTAGAATCTATTAACTACCACATCCTAACTCTATTCATCATGGTAGAGGTCATTTATATAGATGATAGATATGTACGTCCATGTATTTTTTTCACCTCCAGATACATCTAAGAGAAAAACGACATAAGTTGTCACCCGCTAGTAGCCTACTGCACCACATGTAACTGATTTCTCCTGCTCAGGGCATCATCCACTACAGTTCCATTACTAGGAATGTAGGAAATATTTAATTCAACAAATTCTAGGTACTCTACCCACCTCCACTAACTTTGATTCAGATTAAACTAAGTGAAAATATACTTTAGACTTTTTTAGTTTGTGTACACCACAATGTTCTCTCTGAGTAAATAATTTCTCCAATAGGATAAATCATGAACAACTGAAACTAGCTCAAGATCATGGATATGGTAATTCCTCTCTTGTGTACTCATCTTCTAATACCCTTATTCCATGAATCTATCTCCCTGTATCAATAATTCTCCCATCCCAATACCTTATGAGTGACAGTACATAGTACCACTCCTTCCATTCTTCGGTGGTATCTAGACTGGTGATGATTTCATCCTTCCATTCATTACATGAAAGGCTATATCACAAAAAATATGACCATAAAAACATCACACCCATATTATTCAAGCCTATAAATGGTGATTCTGATCATGAGGACCGCTATATAAAATTCCTATAGTAACTATCCTACCCCAAGAAACTCTGTATGTCAAAAAAATTATTCAGTTGTTCTTAAGAAACTACCGATCTCAAATTATTTGTGTCCACAGAGAGTCTTATCTCTGAGATGATATGGCCCAATAAGGGAATCTAATCCTTCCTAAAGGGACACTTTGAGATATTATCATATAACTGAAGCACACTTAGGGTATTCAAAATTTTCTCAAGATGGTTGGCATGGTCATCTCAATTATGAGAATACTCCAAAATATTTATATGAAGCCCACCTCATAAGAATCATGGTATGGATGGAACACTCGATTCATCAAATACATGAAAAATGCTAGAATATTTAAGAGACCAAACAAAATAACCACATACTCATATAGGATATACCCTCCATGAAAGGTTGTATGAGGTATGTCTGTAGGTTGATAATGTAGCTAGTGATATCCTGACCTCAAATTAATCATTTAGAATACTCAGGCTCCTCAAATTTGATCAAACAAATCACATATCCACGGTTAGGTATAACTATTCTTAACCATTATATGGTTTAGTTTCTGATAATCCATGCATATGCTAAGAGTCTCATATGCCTTTTCACAAAAGGACTAGTTTTCCCCATGGATAGAGGATGGGTCGAATAAACCCCTTCACCTCAAAATCCTCTCGTTTCCTCTTCATTTAATACAACTCCTTCATTGCTAACCTATATGGAGGAATGGATACTGGTGTGGCTCTTAGATATAGCCCGATGTTGAACTCAACCTCTATCTAAGGAGGTAAACCAAAAAATTCATTGGGAAAGATATCCCTAAATCACTTAACCCTTAAAGGAAAGTGCACTTGACTAACACCCTAATCATATAAAAACAAACTCATGATCTAGAATGTCATCCCACCCATCCCACAATGCTCTACTCTAGCTAGACTCACTCAGACATTCCATTCACCCTTGTGAGTAAACGTTACACCCTCTAGTGATGTGAAGGTCACCCTCAAGAGGTATTAGTCAACGTAATTTTGATAAGAAACTGGATAGTACATCCTGAAAATGACATCAAAACCAATCATCTCGAGTACATAGAGGTCGCATACGAAGTCACCCCCACTAACATCAAGGAATAACTCTCAACACTGGTTCTTGTATTTTGTTCCAATCCCCAATAGAGTGTCTAGAATTATAGTGATCTCAGAATACAAAACATAAATCTCAAGGATTTTCCCCAGTGGTGCATATATAATACTCTTTGATGCACCTATATCAAAAAGAAAAGATTAAATAGTAGAGGCTAATAGGATCATACCTCTCACTATAGATGGTCTGGGACCATTTTCTCATGGGTAGGCTATATAGAATAGAAATGGACTACACTATGGCCTTGTGGTACAACCTCACTTCTAGAGTAGGCCCACCCTGATGTCTCGGTGTTACTGGTGCTTGACTACCTCTTCCATGCCCACCACTTCCTCATCCTGACCAACCAGCACCGCTCCAACTCCCTGCTTAAAGTAGAGCTGGGGAAATTTCTCCTAAACCTATTGTCGCAACTAACCCCCTTACACTCATAGTTGTAGGGAAGGTCCTTCAAAAAAAATGTGTCTTCCCGATTATTCCACATGATTGGCACTCAACTGGGTTGCAGTATCAATGATTCATCATGTGGCCTCACAAGCCACACTGGTTTTAAAACACCAACCTTCGAGCCCTCGAAGCATGAATGGATCTCATCTCATAGGAAGCCTTAGAATAGTGACACTTGCTTAAAGACATAGAACCACTAAATCAAGAAGGAACACTTCATTGCACATATCCATTATAGTCCCTTTGGTTTTGCTCTTTCATCAACACCAGATTCATAATCATAGTAATAGAAGTCAATCTAAACACATTGACCTAAGATTTGTTATCATGTTGAAGACCTTCCTTGAAGTACATCTCTCTAGACCACTCATCATCAGGGTAAAATAACTCAAAATTCCAAAACATTATAAATTATGTTGAGTACTCCATAACCATCATCGCTCCCAACTCAAGATGCATGAACTCAATAGAACACTCTACCTGCAGAGTTGTGGGGTAAAATTAGTCTTAGAGGCGGGTCTCGAAATCTATCCAACCCATATCTCATAGCCCACAAGCCTAGTGTTAAACATCCTAGAAGATAATTTCTACTCCACGTAGAATATAAGTGGTGAGATTGACCCTCCTCCTAGGAGGTTTATGAAGATGCTCCAAGATAGATCATCTGGTCTCAAGGAACAACTCAGTAGCTTATGGACTTCCATCCCCCAAAAACATGGAAAGATTTTACTGCTGGAACACCCATGTCAGCTCATCTATAGTCATGGTAGGATGCAGTTCTCTCTGAAAAGAATGCATACAGAGAAATAATCCCTCATGGAATTTTTCCTCAATTCATATTTCCATAACATCCTCTAGGGATGTAGGTAGAACTAAAGGAGGATTAACTGATAGCCAATGGACTACCACCTCTTGAGCGTGGTCATCACCACCCTCCAAGCATACCACTAAAGGTTTCCATGGTGGAATGTCCTTAACATTCCAAACACATGCCTCAGAAAAGAATAATATCAAATGTGTATCTCATAAGAATATTATATTTCAATACCCCCCTAAAACTAAGTCATAACCCATAGCTTTTTATTAAATATGAGATGATATAATGAAAATCCACCAAAACCACTAAAAAATCTACCTCTTTCCCACTTAAAAGATGGTTCTAGGTCATGTCTCTATTTTCCATTTCATTCCATTCTCATTTAATAGTATATTTTTGAAATGATTTAACCAATGGTCCACAAAGTTATTATCCATGAGAGCTCGTAACACCTCATAAACCAAACTTTGATGGACATATAATCCTAACGTAAAAAACTCATTTTAACAATTGAATCTTAAAGGTGAATCATTTTCCAATCCATAAGGGACTATACTACTTATGAATTAAAGGATGAATTCACTTATTTGTCCACTACACAAGGTAAATCACAATAGCTTGCACACCTATCACAGCACCTATCACAACAGCATGCATCAAGTAAGGCATACAAAATGGAATGGAATAATAGATGAAGTGTGGTTTCTAGAAAGGTTCCTATATGATACATGAGATTGAATATCCTCATCTCATCGGGTTGTAATGGAAATAGAACCCATTCATATAAATAGTAACAGCATAAAACTAGTGTGTCACCCAATAGTGAAATCAAATCAGCTGTAATAGTAAAAACTAGAAATAACTATTTCAGTCATGGAAATTTGGATTTCCCCAATACACGGGTTAGCTACGCCCGAGCACAACTCATTACCAAATTCCATTCCCTTCATATCCAAATCTATTATCACCAAACATTAAATCAAAAAAGAAAATAAATTCTCTAATAAAACATTGAAACATCCCAAACTCATATTCCACTCAACAGTGCCCCGATCTTGGTTGGATACATGGACTCAAGGTCATCTACCTAAACAAAAATGGCTTCTAACTAGTAGTGGGGTCCTAGGTGAGTCATTGAGGAGACTATTCCCTCATTACCATAGTAAATCATAGCATAATTCAAATACATTCATTAGAGGAAGAAGATAGATAAGAATAAAATTAGAAACTATGAAATGATATAAATATATATATATATATATAGAAAATCCATAAATGTCACATACTCAATGATGAAGATGATACATGTTTTTAGAAAACATCCAGAATTGGTATAAGGAAATCAAATACAATAAAAGTATACAAAATTACAAAATGATCCAAAAGTGCATGTAGCATCACTAGCCTCGTCTTGGTCCCACACTCCCCTTATCCAAATCAATAATCAACAACCATTGTTATGGTGATTTCCCTTATGATCATCTATAAACATATAATCTTTTGGGGTCCCAATTGAGTCCCAAAAAAGTGTGCGAGATTAACATCTCAATAGGTAAGAATCTAGAAGTCTATATAGTTCTAAGAAACACAAGCAGTATAATAAACAACTACGAATAAAAAGTAAAGTAAGTGTGATATCCCATGAAATATTTATACTATAAAAAGTAAACCAAACAGCCTCTCAAGGCTCCCTACAACAAGTGCTATCTTCAAGCAAGGTATCTTTATGAAATTTCAACATGTAACACAGCCTCTCTATAGATCCTTCCATATCAAACTCCCACTATGTTTCTGTATAAAGAAAACATATCAAACCCACAACCTCTCCAAATAACTAAGCATGTCTAATATCCCAGAGTAATGTCGTATAGTATAGTATAGACCATGAAGGGTCGGATCCAATTGGTCCATTATTGTGGCATCCTTGTCATGTACCAGGATAATCTCAATGGAAACTCGGTCAAGGCACTGGTTCATTTCCATGGAGCCTGTATACCAACATGTCTTATGTGAGTCCAATAATGTTGGATCCAAAGAGTATCAAGGATAGAGTCATCCTAGGGAATCAAGACCCTAGGAGCATACTCTATCCAAGGATTCACTACCGCATTCCAGATCCATGGAGATCCATCCATGGAATCTATTTAGAACATCATAACATCATTTATATCATTCAATAGTTCAATTATATATGACTCTACCCACTCATATAACCCATTCTATTAAATCATGTCACGAGGGTATACCAACCCTTCTATCACAAATCATCATCTAACAAAACACATGGTTATACCCACCCATTTGTTAAAATTCACTAGTTAACACTACTCATTTTATTAATTCAACAATTAAATATTAGAGTTTTAACCTAATTTATCAAGGTAAAGGACTCAACCCATTTCATAATCATCCCATTCAACTCATTCAATTACCAATTAGCTTTTTATAATCATACAATCCTAAAACACACCCCTCGTGTTGTTTAACATGGAATAAATAAGGTATTTCCATAATTTACAACCCATGGGTGACCTTGGATCAAGAAATGGGTACCAACGCATCGTAATAGAAAATATGGGAAAACCTAATTGGTCTGATAATATTTATTTCAAGTAACTTGTTCAAACTCGGGTCAGCATTGGAAATTTCATTGGGTGATGTAACGACCGATAGATCTAAATGCATGAAAAGCCGAATGAAATGTATATACCACCTACCTCATCTTGGTAGTAGAGTTCTAATCTAGTATCAAGTCTTGGTTCATCCCGATTTAATAGAAATCTAAAGAAAAAATGAAGAATAAGAAAATAGAAAATCTAAGACTAAAATAAAATAGCGCAATCGATATCCAGAAGAATCGAGAAATGCTAAAATGGAATAAAGGCCTTGCTATTGTAGATTCAAGGAGATAAACCAAACTTTAATTAAAGTTCATATAGAGTGATTAGATCATATCCAATCTTAATATCCTTTGAGATCTACTCTAATATTTCCACTATTTTGTGGAGAAGAAAAATAAAGTTTAGGCTAAATATATAAAATTAATTTAATTAAAAATTTATAAAAACCCAAATATATGGGACTTCATGATTTAAGAGAATGGTTTGGAAAGAAAATGTTCCCACCATGCATGGTTCCTATAAAAAAGGGGAACACACATGGTTTACCCACATAGTTTATAAACCATGTATGAACTGTGTGAAATCCTTCTATCAAGTGATGCAAAAACTATAGACCTGGCCACATGAAAGTGCAACTCCACTCACACAACTTCCTCAAATCATACAACCTGTAACAGGACTCTGTACAGCCTCACATTATTTCCTCAAACTATGTTTCCTACCCCCACATGGTTTGTTCAAACTGTAAAACATTCCATTTTCACCCCAAAAACCGGGTTTCGGGCTTTCAACAGGCCCAAGATGCCTCTAACACACCAGTAACCTTGAAGGTAAATCATATTAGGCCATATCTAAACATTAAAATAAAAAATAAATGTATTTTTACTTCATATAGAAACCCAGTTTCTTACGAAAATCTTTTTATTTCCACTGAATAAGATATCATCGATATAGACATGTACCGTGAAAAACACTTCCATTAATTATTTCACATATATATTTTTATCAACACCAACTTTTGAAAACCCTAAATTCTTCAAGTGTGTATCCTACCATGAATATCACCCAATATTTTCTTTATATAATCGATTTAAATATTTTTTAAAACTACACATCTTTGATTTTTTATATTAGAACAAAAAATATTCAGGTTATTCAATATGCCCTTTTTCCTTATAAAATATATTCAATGATATCTTCTACATATTCATTTCATATACCCTTAATATTTTTTGTATTTTTATGGCCAAGGTGAGTCTTATCAACTAAGGGAATCTGGTCGATGTGAATGTTTCATCAACATGAATTCCTTATATTTTTAGAGAAACTCTGTATACTAATCTCATTTTTTTTCCAAATCACATTTTCATTCTTATCATTTTTTCCAGCATACCCACATTGTTTTAATGGAACTATATTAATATAGCATCTTCAAAATCTCCCATATATGATTATTTTATATTTTATATTTATCGTCATTCATAGCTTTTACCTATGATTCATCCTTTAATACTTTCTTAAATGATGTTGTCTCTCCCTCTACTAATAGAGTAGTGTGATATACAATTCACATCCTCTGTATTTTTTAGAGAAAATATATTATTGATTATTTTTTATTAATTAATCACAAAAAAATAATTTTCTTATTTGAATAAAATATAAAATATATATAATATATTTTTAAACTTTTACATAAAACTCACAATCCAAGTCTTTTTATTGGCCCCAAAATCCCCAATAAAATGAGAAAACTTCATTTTCATCATCAAAAAATTATTTAACAACTATATATATATAAAAATATTTCCAGCCCTTTATATAATGGTTTTCACATTTTTACTATCAAAAATCTTATTCAATCACTTTTCAAAACATTAATTTGGATTAATATTAGTAGCACAACACAAGAAGATTCATTTATCAACTACAACACCATATTTTCCTGGGATTTCATCCTTGTCTTGAATCTAAATATTATTTCCAAAAAACTATGAAGTGTTTATGTATTGAACTCATTTTATCCTATATCATGTAAAAAATTATCTTCACTCTGGGTCTTGGAAAATGGAAATTTTTTGTGCACACATCTACTTTTTTTTCTTCCTTTATATAGTGTCTTTGGATGTTAATTTCCTTGTGTAGTGCCTTCTCAGTGAAATTCATTATTAATTTCTATATTTCAATGGAAACATTTTGTTGTGGTGTACTCACTAATAAATACTCATTCCTGTTAAATAGATTTATAAATATTTTTCTAATTCAATTGAATTATTCTATGTACCATTATAGAATATCATAATTTTTATTATTATTATATTTTTTATTTTCAACTCGCCTGTAGAATCATTTAATGCACTATATGAGTTTCTAGTGGTCTATGTGAACACAATATAGAATGTGTATTATAATTATAAAACATTGAAATTAAATATGTTCTAACATTTTCTCAAGGCTATTTCATTATACCACACACATCATTATTGATTAAATATAGATTTCTTGATTCCCCTATCTTCTTTTTTAGTATGGAACAATCTCCATATCTCCTCTTATACAATAAACAAATGAATTATCATGTTTATTCATCTAATTTTAAATTTAAAACATGGATTTTTTTCATAGATAGATTTTCTGTCCTTTGTAGAATAATGTTCCCAACAAATGAATGTAATAGATTGTTCTTTTCTTCCACAATACATAAACAAGAGTTCCCCATGATATCCACCTCATTTAGATTACCATTTATCATTATACTTTCATTAGATAATTTCTATAATTACTTTTTATTTTTCATCCCTTCTAATTGAATTCCACCTAAAGTCTTAAATCAAATAGTCAAATTATAATCAAAATATTATATATAATTTCATCCATATAAAGAAAATATTTTTCTAAAATAATTAACTACATGAAATGTTCATTCACTTCCTTTCTTCTAAAAAGAACCATCATTTTAAAAATTAATCACACCATCAACATATAATTTCACATTCATAAAAAAATACTTCAAGTCATATGGGATAAGAACCCACTATCAGGAATATGTGTGCTATTGTTTTTGATTTTCATTAAACCAGTCTCATATATAATATCCATATACTTATTTTTATAATTTCAATCCATAAAATGCATACATTATTTAATGTTGCTGATAGAAACTCATAATTATATTTAAAATAAGAAATAAAATAAACCACTTATTCCATAAAAGCAGTAAATATTTTTTTAACATAATTGTGTCCTTGGGTCTACTCTCCGTAATAATAATTCCTTCGTATGAAATATTTATATTCCATAATTACATTAAATCAAAACTTTTTTATGGAATTTAGTGGAATAAAAATAATATATATAAAAATAATTTTTGCCTAAATTTGTAGAATAATCTATCATCATCTTTTGTTGACTTATAGGTGTTTATTATTTCAGATAAATTTTTACCTCTAGAATAAATCATAGTGGGACCTAGATAACCACAAAATTGGCATTTCACTAAGGTAAATACATTATCTCATACCTCTATCCACATATAAGATACCTCTAAATTGTTATGTAGTCATTGATATAATCTAAATAGATTTTTGTTATCTCCATCACGTTCCTTCTCGTTACATTTTCACTCATTGTCCATGATTATGATGTTTTTTCATAAAATTCAATTGCTCTTATACTATTATAATTGGATATTTAACAATTCAAAAACATCTTATAACATCTTAATAATAATTAATATATTTTACATAGTTTATGATTTTTGAACTTCCCAAACTATAGTTTAATCATTGAACAACATTATTTTTTTCAACATGATTTTTTTATAATTTAAATGTATTTCTACTTATGGTATTTTACACTTTTTTGGTCTCTCCAAAATTAAAACCATTAAGTTCACAAATAGCATTAGATTTTTGTTTAATTGTTAGTTTAAAATTTATAAAATATTATGTATTTCATGATAATCCCCTTATTCTTACACAAACTTCTATAACTATGTAGTTTTGGAATATATTTTTTTAATGTACTACAATGGCTATTTCAACATACCACTAATATTCATTCTCTTATTTCATATTATATCAGGCTCCTCAAGAGCACCTTTGTGTCCATATTTTAGGTAAAAAATCCTTATTATTGATTTTCAAATTTATTTTAAAAATTTCCTTAATTACATTTCTATCATTTCATCCAAACTATCTTGAATTAATTACATTTAATCCTCAAATATTAATGTCTTTTATTAATCATATTCTTTAATCGCAATGTTATTTCCCTAAAACGTTTTTAGAAAGTGAATAAATTGAAATTTTCATTTTGGGGGTGGAATACATCATATTTTTTTATGAATTAATCTTTAAATTCCCAATTAACCATTCATTGACATGTTATAGTAATATAATTTATCTTTCCATAGTTAAATAATTATAAGGGTATATTTTAATTGGACCTAACATTTCCTAAATTTATCTTCATTTCAAAAAATTATAAGAAATAAAAATTACATCTAATTCGTCAATTGAAGCCTCGTATATGACTAATTTATCTATTATATTTATTGATATCTTCTTTTATAGATTTTTATATATTTATTTTAGAATTAAACACATCTAATATGAAAAAATATCATTATATAGGTCATAAATATATATCATCAAAATACTCCATTCTTCTAAAACCATCACCTTTGTAATATATAATTGTAGAAATATTCTAATATATTCTTTATGATTTTAAATTTCATTATCCCAAAAATGATTTCATAAATCAATCTAACAACCTCAAGGAGAAAATTAATTAATTAAATAATTATTTCACGTAAGATCAACTTGAAATCTTGAAATATGTAATTATGAACATGTAGCTTCTTCTCATTAGATTTCTTTTCACCTTAATAATTATTTTCAAATTTAACCAAATTTTATTTATAGAATTTACAACACATCACATTCGTGTATATTTGATTTTAAAATGATCTATAAATTTATGTTTTAGGTTTTCCATCAATGTTTATCAATAATCACATAGATTTAGTAATTGAAAACTATATAAACTCATTTACGTATATCCTATATATGGTACTAAAAACATCAATTATGAGATACTATAAACGTGATTTTTTTATACCTAGTTTGATAGTTACAACCATTAAATAATGAATCAAATTTCTATTTCATAATGTATTACATGATTAAACATTATCTTCTTATATGTTCACCAGGAATATCTTGATTCTGAAATAACTTTTTAAAACTAAAATGTTCCAAATACACGATAAAATAGGGATAAATTAGGGTGTACAATTATTTTTATCTTAAAAGTTATTTTTTTACTTCATTAGAAATAATTATATTAATTTTTCATAAAAACAATTCATCTAATAGATCTATGTTGGAAGGATAACCATAATGAAATAGAGATTTTACTTAGTTTACCACTAAAGGAAACTCCAAGGAGAATATACCAATGATTACTCAACAAACCATAGTATATCACTGTGTACTATATATAAGTACATGTTTAGTGAGGGTTCAAAACCAATCCATGGTTAAATCCCGCTTTCTCTATATTCACTCAATACTACAAGGAAGAATTACACTAAGAATTCTGAATCAAAAGTCTCACACAATGAATATCTATAAAATAATTAATACTAAAAAACAATTTTCTTCATCGGTATGAAGATATTTAATTTATTTATTATAGTTCTAATTATTCTAATTAATTATAGATATTTTATACAAAACAATTATCCCTTCCTTTTTTCTATGAATACCTTTTATGTAGTTATCTTTTTATTCATTTTTTCCCTCCATATTTGTACTTAAAATTACCATAAAATCCTCACCATTTAATTATACATATTTCACATGTTTTTGGAATTATAAAACAAAAATAATATATTAATAAAATCTAATAATGTAGAATAAGATCCCATCGAATTCAAAATGTATTCTGACCCAAAATATACCTTTAAAATTTAAATATCATAGTGCAACAAACCATCTTGCAATGTCCCCTGGATGCACTTTAAATAATTTGTTTCATCAAAATATCTATTATATAGTTATAAAAAATAAACTATGTATACAAAAATATATGAATTGTTTTGTTTTTTAAATTTTCATGGAATCATGGAATGAACAACTAAAATATCTAAAATCATAGATCCCTTACAAATCAGTCTACTTCATAAAAACATGGAATATTTTTATACACATAAATATCATTGAAAAAAAGTTTCATATTTCTACATCATGATGATTCTTTTAACTATAGATTACACTTTAAAAAATTTTAAATCATATAATAAAATCATTACTATGTGTCCTAACAATTTTTTGGCATGATTTATTTAACTGACCAGGACAATATAGCACTAAATTTTAACAAAAACATTATTGAATCTTTTAATCTTACTCTATGATGTCACTTGAACTATAGTTGTGGGACTAACCATAATTATTTCCAATTTACTCATAAAAACCCACCTTTGATGAAATTATCCCTTATATTGTGTTCAAAAAAATTCTTTCTTCATAAAAACACATCAAAATCATATAAAATCACCCCAAAACAATTCTAAAAAACTATTATTATAATAAAAACTCTATTAAATACCATTAATAAAAAATATAACACATAAAATATTTTATATAATTTTATGCTAATGGATCAAAAATTATCCCATCATTTCATCGAAATCCAATGTAAATAATATTAAATCCAACAGGTATAATCATCTTGTATGCACTATGTACCATTTAAATGGGTTATATAAAGGTTGTCAAACATGGTCATTATTGGTGGGAAATAAAAATAATAAATTCATCTATTATGGCATGTTCCTTGATGTTTTCCCATTTGGGTGGGACCTCTTTGACTTCCCATTAAGTGGGTATTCATTATACTGTTTTTTATTCATTTGGGCCCTCTTCACTTGAACTTGAAAATATATATATATATAATATAAGTTTTTTTAAATTTATAAATGTAACAGATTGTGACACATTAAATTGTAAATCTGGTACATGATAAGAGTGTTTGATACTCCTTGGGTTACTAAGTGAGTTTATGTGACATGGAATTCTATTAAATGGTACTGAAGCAGTTTTATGACACCAAAAGGACTAATCATCATGAATAGAGTCATTGTGGTGCTTTTTTAGGGATAAATGGTCGTGGGTATAAAATGACATGTGTTAGGGACTTTTATTTAGGGAATCATCAATATCTGAACTTTATTCATTTTAAAATCATTAATATCAATGTAAAATAAGAGTGGGTACCATTGTTTATTAGAAAATATATGGGCTGATTTATTATTTATTTCTATTTTCATACGAGATATATATTTTTTATTTATTTATTTTTATTTATCATTTATCTTTAGGTTAATGGATATAATAGGTATTTGTTATAAATATTAACACATCAATCATGTATAAAATATTAAACATAATGATTTATAAATAAATGGTTGGGATTCCCCACTATATTTTGTACTCACACCAAAAACAAACACTTCAATGTAAAAGATATTTTTATTCTTTTGTTAAAGGTAGGTAAGGGTAGTCTCTAATATTTAGAAAATATTTATATGGATAAGACGGATATGTTTGTGTCTATGGTAGAGATTGATACCCACTTATAAACCAATGGATGTATTTTATTCATTTTGGGTTTTATTTTGATATGCGTATATTTATCAAGAGATATAGTAAATATCGTATGATTTCTATAGTATATGAAAATTATACTATATTAGGATTTATTATTTGGTTATTTAATCTTATATTATCACATTTATATGATTATATTTCTTTATTTATTTATCCTAACATTATTCTCTTGGTTTTATTGAGGGTATTGTCTCCCTAGATTTTAGATAAATAACTCTCCTCTAGTCTACTAAAAATTTTATATAAAAGGTGCTTCTAAGTCAATTTGGCATCCTTATATTGGGTATTGTTTTAGTTATTTTGGGTTAGGGAATTAAAAATAAGTTCAATAAAAATATTTTTATAGATTATTTTGTTAATGGATCACCATTAGAATAAATAATCAATTAGATATTAATATATTTTCATATATTTAACATGGTTCCACTGAACTAACTGACATTATACTTCTAACTAGAAAAATATTAATATAATTTTTCTTATCATACAGAGAGTGTTTTTTACATAAAATTAATTTAATAATTCACTTATAATATTTTCAATATAAAAAAAATCATAGAAGAAATGCACTATAATGAGAACCTGGAAAGTAAATGGTGATATTATAAATTAAATATATTATACTATCCAAATATATCAATCCTACTAAATGATGATGATATTGTATTATCTGGTGATGGAGGATCATACGAATTTATACTACTTATCATAATATTCACATTGTGTCTTTTTAATGACCAATAAATTTGTGTTGAATAATATAAATTCAAAATGAGAGAGACTATGAAGGTCTAACTTAATAAAATCAATGAGAATATTCATAAAAGTAAACCATAATAGTCAAAAGGAAAGTATCCCACGAATCAAAAAATCTATAGATGAATATTTTTACACATGGTTAACTTCAATAAGGGATTAAATATTTACAGAACTATCAACTATTATTCCATAAGATTTATGTTTCATTGTATATTCCTATATGAGTATTATTGTATTGGTATATTAACTTAAGTCCATTATTAAAGTTCATCCTGATACACATGATTTGATTCCTAGAAGAAAAATATGATGATATATGCTCATATAATGGTATCATGTGGTGGGTTTGTCAAAAGTGATATGGTATTCATTGAATTTTATAGATAGTATTTTTCACTTATACATTAAAAAAGAACATATCTCTTTCCCATTCATTGAAATATAGAAAATATCATAAAATCCATAAAAATGGTAGTTTATTAACTACAAATTTTTATAATTCCATGGAATGATAAATTGAGTGTATATGGTGATAAAATAACTATTCATCAGTTTTTAAGGCATATAAATTTCCAAGTGTATAATATTACAGAGTATCATTTTTAGGAATTTAAATGACAAGTCTTTTAATATTGATCATGAAAATTGGAAAATTACAACCAATTGACATTAATAAAGGGACCTAGAGAGTCACACACAATGTGTTTCTAGAATATCATTAAATCTTATTGAGTAAAAAAATAAGAATAAAACTATTTTGAAATTTGTGAAATAATATTTATCACATAAAATTTTATCATATAAATCCAATTCCATGATATTTGAGATTAAAATGTTTGTGGTGAATTATATATCTTTTTTATTTATTAAAAATTTATATAATATAATAATTATTTATTCATGACTTTATCATATATATTAACATAAATTTTTATTATAGTGATGTGAATATTAAAATTAAATATTATTTCACAATTTTAGTAAATATAATATTTAATTAATTTTATCAAACAAATATATTTATTTATACAATTTCTAATAAATTAAATGGGAGAATATATGTTTAGGTTAATCATATTATGAACATGATATATTTTATTTAATATCATTTTAATAAAAATTTATTTATTTATTTAAAAAACAATAATAGATAAAACGCATGTATTTGGATAAAGTTATAATTTTTTTTATGTTAAGGGGAAAAACTATAAATACAATGGCTCGGGGAACCTAAAGGGTAGAACCTCATACTTTATCTTAATTATTGAAGATATTACACTAGATCAATATTTATTTTAATGACTTAATTTCAATGTGTCTACTAAATGAAATACGTGGACAAATGTACTCAGAAAAATAAAGTCACAAAGGCTCAGGGAGCAAAATGATTTTTTTATCTTTACTCCACAACCTATTTTGTACCTTTATCATATCTCCTATATCCCCACTTCTTTATTTCGACATGAAAAGTCATAAAATATTATTTTTTCAATCCTTGTATAGAATAATTCATTCCTCCCACTCCCATGAATCTATAGAGAGAATAATAGAAAATTTTTTCTTATCAATAAAAAATGATATAAAGAACCTAATTCTTCAAAACTATAACCCATGATATTCATATTGATATTCCGGATTCATGGTGTATATTTCTATAAAACTATAGGGATCCTAAATTAGATTTTTATCACAATGTCAAAACAATAAGAGTGTTGTTAGAAATTTAATTGAGAAGAGTAATATAAATGAGGTAATTATATATTTAAATTAATTATAAATTGATTTTGAATTGTTTATCAAATAGATTATAAGGTGTGTAAATCTATTTAATTGGGATTATCTATTTATTTTTAATAATATCAAAAAATTTGTTCCCATTAGAAAAAATTGTTGCAACCCTAAAAAATATACTTGTATCATTATGTAACATTGTAATCTACACTTTTTTTGTAATTTATTTGATCAATTTAATATGTTCGTATCAACAAAATTTATGTTTATATCTCTATTTTAATACTAATTTTTGGGTAGACACGTTTTTATAATATCATATAGATAATAATGATAAAATAATTCATTAAGAAAACTTAAAAAAATCATCTATAGGAGTTGATCTCACTTTCCAAATGACAAGGTTACACAACATGTAATTGAAAGGTACATGCTGTGTGATGGTATTGTGTCCATATAATCAACATGTTTTGTAATTCATGACATTTAATGTTGGAAAAAACATTCCATCATTAAAAACCATGTATTTAATATCTACATGATATACATATCAACAAGAACTATATGGTATGTAGAATTAGAGTACATGTCATGTAACACTACACAAGGTACATACCATGTATTTCACGACGTTCTTTATTAGTCAATATATAGCATAATTACATGTTTCTTATTTATTGCCAAACCAAAATGCATCATGGCATGGACTACATAGTCTGTAGTTGGTTTACGTTCCCTGTGACATGTGTCCCATCACACAAGGTACACACCATGAAATTATTAGCATGTATGGCAGGTCAACATTCAGTTTCATTATATAGAGTGTATTAACTTCTAGGATATCACATGTAATGAAGTTTTACTTATCATCTACATATGTATAATATTTGTACGTTTCTAATACATTAATGTCATGTTTTTTGGTAAAAAAATCAATTAAAAATACATGGTTTAACCACATAGACTCACCCATCATATATTTTTTGGAGCGTCTTATAGAGTTACATGTTTTGTAGAACGAAGTAAATGGAATGGATCACATATCATATTTTTAATTTCTAGAATTAATATTTAATATTATGTTGGTAGTACGCATTATGTGGGATATAATGTAAATTCCAAATAATTATGTATTTTCTATTTAAAATTAAATTTATTTAGTTTATTAAAGAATAATTTATAGTAATATTGAAATTTCTCAAGGGAAACAAAATTGGGTATAAGTTTAGGAAATGAATTATTTTATTAATTTTTTATTGATTTATTAAATCAATAAAATTTATTATTAATGGTAACTGGGGAAATGAATGATGTAAATACTTAATGTGGTTATTGTTCAATTTTCTGGGAGATCTCGGGCTTTGAACAGCCAATGTAAGAGTTAGATTTATTTATTTTATTTAATTATTTATTGAATGAATATTATTTCATTATAATTATTATATTATATTTGATTATATATGAATCATTGATCTATTATTAATTATATTCAAAATTATTTTTCCTATAATTATTTTATATAAACCTTATCACATGGTACCCCTATCATTTAGGCGAGTATACATTTGTAATGGATGATGAACCTTACTAGAGGAGATAATTCAAGACCTGAGTCAAAATGATTCCAAACAAATAGATACATGGGATAATTTTGGATACCATAACTTGAGTAATGTTTTGTTTTTTTATTTAATTCTCATATGGTTGAATGTTTTTATCACTACTTGATAATGAAACTAGTAGATAATGATCATGATCAATTTATATATTTATATAATTTTAGAATGAAAAGGTTGTTAATTTATTTTTGTGATATATGATTTATATATAATTTAAAATGGGATCTTGTATTACATATATATTAATATGCACGCTAAAATCAAATAAATTGTATAATATTATATTATTAGGTATAGTAATGAACATATGTAATCTCTA
Source organism: Viscum album (assembly GCA_963277665.1). Taxonomy (NCBI): domain Eukaryota; kingdom Viridiplantae; phylum Streptophyta; class Magnoliopsida; order Santalales; family Viscaceae; genus Viscum; species Viscum album. The sequence continues at coordinate 129,658,051 of OY728138.1, read as the reverse complement.
ATATAACTTAATTTATGTTTTCACAAAGGTAAAAAATATCTTATACAAGTAAAATTAATATGATAAAATTATTTTATCATAAAAGGTAAATAAATTATTTAAGTTTAAAAAAAATTAATAACCACATGAAATAAAATAATAAAGGACATTGATGTAAATGTTAATAAATTTCCCCAATATAAAATATTATATCATGAAATGTCTTCAATAATATGATTTGTAAAAAAACGTTGTTCGAAGTACTTTCATGGCCCTATTTAAGATGATTTAAATTATTAGGGTTATATAATATAACTCAAGGGTTGTCTTAACAATTTTTTCATCAAGATAAGTCTCTATAGAATGAAATAAAATACTTTGAGAAAATGTGTTTAGGAAATTTGAGTATTTTATTTTTGGATTGGGTAGTCCACTCAATAAATCAATGATCTATAAGAAAATGATTTTTTTGAATAATAAATCCTACCAAACTTTCATAGGGTAATTGGATACATTACCAATCTATTTATGATACGGAAAAATATGGAACCATTCATATAAAATATTCCATCAAGAATATTTAAAATTTTCCATAGTAGTTTTTATTTGGGTTTCATGACATTTTTGCGACCAAATTAAATCATTAATTTTCTCACAACCAAAATTCAAGATAATATACTAACCAACTATTCTATTTGGGGAAGAAAATGGAAAGTTACACAACAAAATTACTATTTTTGGGTTAATATTATAAAATCATGGACTTATAACTAGTGGATATTTTTAAGAGTGGAATAGTGTAATAACCATGTCCTGATTACCCAAACAGTGTTAGCCTAGTTCACCAAAACACCTAAAGTTGACCTCTAATTCTCCAAAGTCAGATTTGAATATTTATTATTAAAATAATTATCAATGGGATAAATTTTTCCATTTCATATTGGAATATAATATCACTAGGTCCATGCCAAATGTAGTCTTGCCAAATGGGTTATAAGAACATCATGACTATAAATAATTAAAAAAGAAGAAATTATAATAATATATTTCCACATAATGTGTGATATAATAATTATATAGAAGGGATAAATCATAAATCTTAAAAAACTAGAATGTCACACATGTAGAAAATGAAAAGTGGTAAAAACTATATAAAACACCTAAAAGGCGTGACCCATGTAAACAAAATCAAGGATAACTATCATGGATATACCTCACACCACTGACCGGTTGTCCCCTAAAATATCCAAAATGATTCCATCTATATACCACACCCCACAAGTAGTTATATACTATTATTAGTTTCCTCTCCCTCATCCAGTTCATGTTCCAAAGTTTGAATACATGTTTTGAGATGGGCCCATTTTGGGTGGGAGTGTGTTATAACAAGTAGGCATTCACAACGCACCACTAACCACATGTCACAAACATAAGTGTATATAGAAAAAAAACATATTATTGGATAAATAAGGTAATAACTTGATTTACCTATATTAAATCATTTAATCTATAACCAAGATTGAGTAATTCCATGTATTAGGAGGGTCTTTATGAGTCAAACATACATTGGAAATAACCAAGGATCTAAGATGAACCGTAACTAAATTCTAGAAGAACCACCCTTAATATATTTTGGGAAATAAATCATGTATCATTTATTTATGTTATCTAGATAAAATAAACCATTTGTGATAGGGAAAATTGGAATAATAGTGTTAGGGAATTATTTTTCCATCTCGTTCCTTCGATAAGTTATGTGAATATAAGTATACCTAGGCACCTTTAATACATGTATAATAAAAAAATTCAAGCATAATTTTCTGACACTATACATAAAAAAATTAAACACAATGTATATCAAAAAATAATTTTCACATTATATGTGATTTAAATAAAAGTATTACATTCTAATAATGTGAGAATAAATCAAAAAAACTTCCTTCTTGGTAATTAAATTATTTAATAAAAGTAATAAAAACACATAATTTTATCATTATGATTACATAGAACAATATAAAAATTATAAATAAATTCAATAAAGGAAAATAAATTATGGTAATACCACTAATCAATTAAATCAATATTTTTTATCATTTAAAAAAAGCATTTATAACATTGTTATTAAAATGAAACCCATTGGTTTAAATTAAATTCATTCACCACTACACCATTCCTAACTAAAAACATAATGAATATGTGAGAGTGGAGTGGTATCCTACAGAACTTATTTCTAAGAACCACTTGTTAATACAATGTAGAATATTGAGATACTTTTTAAAGAATAGGATCAACCTATGACCACGAGAGAATTGGGGATTGGACCATTCTTTACATGAAATATCAAATTAATAAATGAAAAAAAGGTAATAAATTAATATTTTATAGTTTATCCACCCACATAGACAAATTACAAAATGGATTGAATAAGAATAATGATCTAAAAAGCCCTCAAATTTTGGATCAAGTAATTTTAATATATGCAGTGTAAAATATAGAATAAAAAAACTTCAAATATAATATATCCTTACCTTGTAAAAGAATATATTCCACAACCAAATTTATATTAACAACTTTAATCATCATGATGGGAATTATAATTTACTTCACCTAAGGTGGAAACACATAAGAGGGGAGGTTAATCAGGTGTGGGAAATTTTTATTAAAATTTAATAGGATATTTTATCCTTTTTCATTTTTTTATTTGAACCTTGGTTTCCAAAAAAGAAAAATTAGTTTTATCTCTTACAAAAAATTCAATAAACACACAGATAGTATTAGAATGAAGTAAAAGAAGAACACTTTTTTTATGGTTCAAATATTCTTGGGAAATATAATACTTTCTATGATTAGTGTCCTTTAAGTAGCATATTTTCCACTAATAATTTTATCAATAATTATAAGTATTTGTGGGTTGGTATCATCCAGAACCCACAGTTCTTCAAATAATTACAAAGTTTTCCACTAGTTTATATTTTATCCTAATAGTTCTCAAAACATTATTCCCTTCCTAAAGTTGATCATCAATCAGTATGACATGTCACTGTATCCCCTATTTATATCTATTTACTCTGAATATAGACACTTCAATGGTATTTGGATCATCATGTGTATTATCACAAAACTCAATATCTATTTCATATCCTTACAACTATATATTTTTTAGAAACTTCTCTTTGGTTTCTCACACACTTCAGATCATGTGATCTAAAATCCAAAAACTCTTCAATATGAAATTCTTAACAAATTAGATTATGAATAGTCAAATGTGTTGTTATCTCACTAAACTATCAATATTATTATTTCTCTTTCCATTCTTCTCTAATAAAAGTTGTTTTAGGTTATTCACCTTAATTTATTTTTCTTTGAAAAACTAAATCTGGTGAAGAAGAACAATGTCATCAATTTCTTTTTCTTTCATTCCAATGTAGAGTTTCTTCTTTAAGATAGTATAGTTTTATTCATCTCATCACCCTTAAGAGATATTTTTTTTCCAAATTCAGAGACATATCACATGTTCACCATATTAGTATCACCCTCCAACTAATACTTTTATTTTAATGAAACAAAAATGTATTTTCTATATATTAAATATAAAAATTACATTTATGAATTCTGATTTCTGGGATCATCTATATTTTTCTCAAAATAAAAACTATATGGGGTTTTCCCATGATATGCTTTTCAAACCAAAAATACATGGGTTTTTTCCCATAATCAATTTTTTTCTATAAACCTTTACTTCTATATAAGTTCTAGGGATATCATTTCCATTTTAGTTTATCATTTTTTCATTGACCAACAAATACTATATTAATAATTCATGAAAGTTTGAGAACATTGTACTCAATTCATTTCCATAAATACCCACATATAATTAATATTCCAAACTATATATTAAAATATTTAGAATTTAAAGTCCAAGTGAGACTATTAATATTGTAGCTAGAGTGAATCTGAAAACCCAATAGCATATACCTCAATTCATAGATAACATCATATCTTCGTCTTCTCAATTATCAATAAAAATTTCAAATTGGTTCTTGATATTTAAACTATTAAGATTGATAAAAAAGCTTTATGTTTAATTTCCCTCAAAATATAAAACTATATAAATCCATTCATCTTATATTAATTTATTATCTCAAACTCTCTTCTATGTTATATCTTCTTTTCTTCAAACATAAAGATCAGTTTCATTTTTCATTCAATCTTTATCATGGATTGTTTAAGAATAATGATTTTTTGAACAATAATAATAGCTCCAACAACATCTAATATTATTTCCTTATTTGTAATATTTAATATTAAAATTTCTTAAATTTATATATCTAATATAATTTATTTCTTTAGAATATTCAATTCTATAGTTTCTTTAAATTATATTCTTTAAACAAAATTCAACAGACACTGATATGTCTTATGAAGTTCCAGGTAAGTATTATTTAGTCTAAAATTAAAATAAAAAGTCTAAAAAAGTCCAATGAAATATTATGAATCCTAATAAATATATTAGGAAAATATAAAATCCTATAGATTATTTCAAAGTCATACAATATCATATGAAATTATTAAGAGTATATCTAGAGTCTTATGAACATACTAAAAACTCTAACAATCTTCCATGAATGTAATGATAAGTTATATAACATTTTATGAGTCTAGATAGTTTCTTATTAATTAATACTTGGTAATTTTTTCATCTTTGAACATAGAATTACTGAGTTATTCAATAAATATCAGAAGATATATCCTTCATCTAATGGATTCTCAATCATATCAAATCTCTTTAGAATATGTTAAAATTACTATTATAATTGTCATAATAATTCCAACATTTTTTAGCTAACCACGATGGTATTTCACATTATCTAAATAATCAATCAGATTATTTCTAATTAATTTTAAACCTCAACATTCCAAATTCAAACTCATATATTCTAGTATTCATAAAACCTTCATCAAGGTTTATTTATATACCTTTTTTATAAAATTAATTCCTGATTACAGTAGGATGTTTTCTCATAATAATATATAACTCTTTTCATACTAGTGGACCTCAATTAAGATATCTTATTATCTACTCTATAAAAGTTATTCAACATATCATTTAACAAAAACACCCCAAATCCAATGTTACACTTTAATTGATACTTATTTTAGATAGTGATCTATTCTCTAATAAAAAATTTCATTGATTTACATGATTACTATCTCACTAATCACCTAATTTAATAGATGCTAACATGAATCTATCAATATTTTTGTGCAAGGATATAATCAAATCAAACACCATTGACCTGTAGTTTTAGGGGTAGTATCGTAATTCCTTGGTTTTGTGGATTCCTCCACTATCATCCAATAGTAAAGACAAAGATATTGACCATAATTGGTAACAAATATGACCAAAATAAACCTTTTGGAACCAAAATATCCTCTATTGTATTTTTTCAATGTCATTGAACAATCTCACATGAATTCGTATATTTTGGCCTTTACAAGATTATAATTCTCATACTCCCATAAATTGATAATAAACACAGCGTGTAAAGGATTTCTCTCCCAAATGGTATAATAAGTAAAATAGAAGTAATTATTATCTGAAAGTAACACCTTCTCCCATTAAAATATTTCTCCATGTAAATGAGATAATAATAAAATTTGACATGAGGTAAAGGTGTCAAAAAATCATTCATTAAAAAGTTACATCGACCAATAAACACTATGTCTATATTGTTTAACATGGATTATAAAATAAGAATGATCTATTAAGAAAACCATGTTCTACCTTTACATTTTTGAATGTTATAGAAACATTATTCTCAATTTAATTATGTCTTTACAAGCTTATTTTATAGAGATTTATGAACCTCAAATTTTCTTCAAGACACATATTAAAAAAATTAAACTATATAAAAATAATTTTTTAGTTTTTCTTTTAATGATATTTTCACTCAAAGTCAAGAGCCATATTCAATATAAATTTAAACATAACTAGAAATTTGAAAATATTACCAAAAACATCTATTTTTATATAGTTAATCTATAATTCCATATTTGATAAAAAATAATTCTATAGAATATTTTCCTTATAAGATCCCCCTAATGAAATTCACTTTAATTGTCTTCATCATGGTTGGTTATCATTAGAAATAAGAAATTTGAATTATTCGTGGTGATTTTAATTATTTCTCTATCAGTGTAATAACATACACTTATAAAGTTTTAGCTTCTCCTCCAATTCCAAGTATATATATATATATATATATTATTGATTTGTAGTAAATATTGTCTTCATATTCCCATAAATGTGATTAATAGGAATGATTTTTGCATCCTATCCCAAAAACTCCTTTATTTGATGATCTAAAATTCATGGAACTAATTATGTTTTCTTCACACTTGATTTTCCAAATAGTTACATCTCTTTATATCATTGGATTCATTTCTTTTTCATAGTAATTATTTTTTGTAATTTAATTCTAAAAATTATAAAGAAATAATATTTACTCATTTCATCTTACTCGATATTTTTAATCTATCCCAACTAGGTTGTCTAAAATTTCATGTTTTATTTTTGATAATTTATGTTCTTCTTCTTGTGTGTAAAATTCCTTCAATATGTAGTATTGGTATTACTTAGAGTCACATGTTCTTTTCCATTTTCCTTAAATAGCTTCAGTTATTCCATTATCAAATTCATTTATTTAACTACCTTATAACCAACCTTATTTCACCTTTTACACACATATTTAGAGTCCTTTCAGTTTCACTTTATCAGAAACCTCTCTTGAAATTCAAATTCTTTGTCAGGGGCGTATACTACTAAGGCAATGCTATTATCAATATCTTGTATCGATTGTTTTCTTATTGACTCTAGTTTGATCAATTTTTCTTTAATGGCCATGTATAATTTTAAATAGTATATGTGGTGGCCTCTCTTAATATAATAGAAGAATCTTATCCTTGTACATATATCCTAGTCATCTACCTTCTTAAGTGTACTTTTATAAGATTCATTGTTCTTATTATACCCTTTGGATGACTTGTTAACAAAATTATTTTATTTCTTGTACTATCCTGGAATTCTATTATTATTAACATGTGAGTTACAATTAGATGGATGATATTAGAACTCTTCAGAATAATTTCAACTTCTATAAAAAATATCATAAAAATTATCAAGAAATTTTAATAATTTCATTATTACAATATATTTATTTTTATATTTATTCTTCTTCTGAATGGATGGTTTTTTTAGCTTTATCTCTAAACCAAATTGATTAATGCCTTATCTATTTACTATTTATTGAAATATTGTTCCAATATTAAATATAATTTCATAAAAATCTCATGTACAACCCATAATAGAAAATAAATATGCTAATATTTTTAATTAATTCACTCTAGATATTTTTAGATCTTAGTAGTTTTTTAAACTCTAACACCACATTTTCGGTCATATTTGAGGATATTATTCTATTTGTTATGATTACACATACCATTGAAACATAAGAATATTTAATTTAATTTTAATTTGTTCATATTTATTTAGTTTTTTATTTTAAATGTATTCTAGTAGATAAAACTATATTAGCATGAACAAATTTATTAGGACTCTGGGTTACCATATTCCATGGGCTTGAATTTTATGGATATATAGAGAAACTCATTTACATTTTCCCATAATATTTAGCCTTATTTAATTAAATACACCTTTTAAATACTTGTGTGTAAACATTCCCTTTTTATTAAATTATTATGATTCAACATGGGTTCTTTATATATATATCAACATTATATCCAATTCTAGAAAATTAAAATTTTGAAAGATATTTTGACCATAAATTTATTCCAACTTATCTTCACAATTTTTATTAATATTCTTTATATACTCCTTGTGTATCGTACCATCATTTTGTAATGAAATTTCATAATATTTTGTCATCTTTTTTTTACTTCTAATTGTGGATGATTGACATTAGGAGTGATGTTGAAGAGTTTATAAAATTCATGTATCTCCTATTTGATCACTATCTCATAAAAATAAAATAATCACAAAAATTCCATTGAAATTATTCAAAAAAAATAAAATATATTTATTTTTAATAAATGAAATATTCTTTCATAGACTTGAACAACAGTTTGAGAGTTCTACATTTTTTGTCTATTTCTACTAATGCATCATCCATTTTATTAACATCCAACTCTTACTGTGAATTATTATCATATAATACATTATTATGAACAAGTCTGTATGTGTCAACTTTAATAAGGAAATTTTCAAGATAATCCTTTACTTAAGAATTAAAATCACTTTGTGATTCATAACATCTATAGTCTTCATATTATATAAACCTTGATTTTGATTCATCTAAGAAATTATATTTAGTATATATAACAGTATACATTACACTCTGATCTTATTGACATAGAGGTGTTTCCATCTTCAATTTTTAATTATTCCTTGACTTCTTTGTCTATTTATTTTTCCATTCTTCCAGTTTCTTGGTTGAAAACATTATTTTAGAAATAGTAGTTGAAATAGAAATATATTTCCGAGGTTCCCTAAAATATTCATCAAATATTTACTTCATCTAGGTAGTTAAAATATCATAGGTATCAAAATAAGTCCAAACTAGAAGAAATTGGTATGTATTGATACCAATAAGAATTACCTAATTTTTTGGTGAAGATACTTAATTTTGGTAGTTAATCAAGTGCTACAAAATTTTTAATGAATTCCAAAATCAATTTTCTTCTTCTTTCACCTTTGGTAATTTAAACATTGTTTATATTTAAGAAAAATACATGTTTATATATTCTTAGAAATCAATAACCACATAAAAAGTACTAAATGAAGGTAAAAGTTTCATGATGTGTTGTTTCAAGGTTTATACCCTACCAAGAAACCAACACCTTGTTTTGATAATTATCAGGTGAGTAATATATTTTCCACTAATAATTATATCAAAAATAATAATCAGTTGTGTTTTGGTATCATCCTAAACACACAGTGAATCTCACATTGAAAAAATCACCCTGTTAGAATATAATATCCCCCAGAAGTTCACAATAGCCTCCTACATTATTGAAGTAAATCATTAATTAACTTTAAATGTCACTCCAGATTCAATTAAAATTGTATTCCTCATAATATTTTGTATTTATTTACCTTTTTATCTTTAATTGTGTCAGTATGAAACTTGGTCCATATTTTGTTTCCTTGCTCTATGTTCTTATCCGTAAAAAACTCATTGGATTCTATAACACTAGAGAGCATGTGATCTATAATCTAATAACTACTAAAATATTAAAATTATAAAAAAAATAAACAACATTATGTGTTAGTCTATCTCTTATATCTCATTCTCAATATTTCTTTCAAACTACTCTTGAAATATATAGTATTTCAGGTTCAACTTATTATTTTATTATTCTTTAAAAAAATTCAAGAAAAAACATGGTAGGTTTTTCTTCTTCTTATATATACAGATGGGGTTTCTTCATTAGATCAGTACCATTTTCTACTTCTCTTCTCTCTCAAAAGTTCTTTATTTTTTATACATCGAGAGACATCACATAATTCCACATCTTTCTATTTCTTTAATATAGTATCTTATATGTGGATAAAAAGAATATAATTTTTTATATTTAACATAGAAAATAATTCGAATAATTTTTCACATTGTCCTCTTTTTCATTCTCCTCGATAAAATCATGTGGGAGTATTCCCTTGTTCCCATAATTTTTCTCGACAATAACACAAGGGTTTGTTCTCATGATAAAAAAATATTCTTATTTCCAAAAATAATTATCTTCCGAAAAATTCTACGAAAATATTTTATATTTTCTTTTCCCATATTTTATAATCCATTTAAATATTATTTTAAATCTTCCAATATGATCAAGAACAATCTACTTGAAGAATTTACAAAAATATATACATTTAATAAATATATAATAATGATTATAAATATATACAACAACCACTATTTCATTATATATCTTTCTCATGTATCTTGAGTGCATATAAAAAAACTAGTATACTTCAACTTAATTAAAAGATATCATCTCATCATTATATTGTAAAATTTCATCAAGAATCATAAAATATTGTTTTGATATTTTAATCCATTAATAATAGTAAAATAATATTATAATTTCATTCCCATTAGAATTTTAAATTTTGTAAATCTATTCATTTTTTATTTATTTATTATCATAAAATCTCTTCTTGTATTGATCATCTTATCCCCGTTAATTAATATAAATTTTCATGTTACATTATCATGAATCCTTATTTAGTAAAGGCTCAAGACTGTTTTAACATAAATAAATAGATCCACATCAAACTTATATAATTTACTTCTACGAAATATTTAATTATTGTTTTTACATAATAATTTTCCAATATTTTATAAATAAATAAAGTCATACAATCTTTAAAGATAATATATTTCATATAAATTTTAAATTTATTGTCCATTATCAATTTTTAATGAACTTTGATATGACTTAAAATGTTATAGGGAACTTTAATAAAGTTCTTCCTTCTGCTAAAATTGCTTTTGAATATTACTAATTTCAGAAAAACAATTAAATTCTTATAAACTTGTGAAATATTATTAAAATTTTAATCTATTATGACGTCATAGGATATAAAAAAATTAACTAAAGTATATTATGAACATTATAAAAACCCTTATGATCTTCTTGAATAATATTAAAAGTTTTATAATGATATAATATGTTTTAATAAATTCATATGAACTAAATATTATCCAATATTTTAGATTTGAACATAGAAATCTAGACTTCATTACATAATCATAGAACTTCTAGAATTCATCTCGGGGATACTCAATCATATAAAATCACCTAATAATAACATAAAATTATTATCGTATTTATCAAAACATTATAAAACCACTTTATCTAATTTCCAGGATATTTTGGAGCATCTAAATACTGAATTAGAGTATTTAATGTCACTTTACCGCCTCAAAAATTTTATCTTCAAACTAATTCATTGTATTCATATTAAAACCATCATCCATGTATATTAACTCACTAATTTTATTATAATTAAGATTTGGTAAACTAGTATGGTTTCTCAAAACATCATCTAGCTCTTCTAAAAACCATGAACAATTTTTAACATCTTTTAATATATCTAATTTACATGTTGTTCAATATTTAGTCCAATATTCAACTTCAAACTCCAATGTTACAATACATTTTTAACATGTTTTATATATTTAAACCTTCACAAATGACACTTATTAAAACTTTTCATGAAGACTAGATCAATAATATTATGGTATAATTGTACTTATCATTAATCTATCTAGTTATTTATTAAATAAAAGTAACAACTCATACATATTTCCCCCTCTATTTTACAGGAATCATATTCACTCATTTATTATGTGCATTCTTCCACCGTCACCCAACACTACAGATAGTCTCATTGATACATAGAAAACGAATTCATATAAAATAATCCTTTGTTAATATTTGGTATCATGTGGGGATAGGAGAAAGATGTATTGATTGATTAATATAAGAATAGAGGCAAGTCTAGTGAAAATCCAGAAACATGTGATTAGTAGGTTTAATTTTAGGGTTTATTCTACCTATTATTGAATTAATTCAACCCAATAATATATTATTTTCATTGTACTAATCAACCAAGTACCTAGTATCCTTTTTATATCCACATGAATCTTTTAAACCCCCACCAAGTACTTAATAATAATCCATTGGGTACCTATTTATTACAACACCTCACCTTCATCCTCTTATTCATCTAATATTTTCCAAATATTCTTAATACCCCCTACTTTACTAAATATATACTTTAGATAAATAATAAATAAGGAAAAAATAGAATGAATTTCTCACCCATAGATTTTAATATCTTTAAAACCTCCCCACTATCATGATTATATTCAATGAGAAGTTTCTAGTAGATTATTTAATATACAAACTAATAAATTAGATATTTTTTAATAGTTTTCCAACCAACGTTTCATCTTGGTGATTTTTTTCTTATATATAACACAAATAAATGGAATAGATTTACCTCATAGTGCCTTATAAATCCAATACAAGATACAAATTGGATGATCTATATAGTATGAACCAAAATATAAATCAATATTGTAGTATTGGATTATGGGTGAGCAGTCAACTATTTTCTATCATGATGTTACTTATTTGTAATTACTTACTTTTATTTATAGAATAATTTTTTAAGTATTATCACATCTTTTTGGGTGAGTTTTTTAGTTTTTCAAAAAAAAATTGGGCATGAGAATGATTCTTTCATGATTTGAGAAAATCATGGATGTCAACCCAAGAAATCATGACCCTTGGGTTCAAGCCCTAGAGGTGGGTGAATAGTTAGTTTCATCGTATGTACAAACCATCAATCCAACCACTTGAAAAATATGTATTGGGATAATGGGTTCATGCATGGTTAGAAAATGGTTTTTCAAATCATGTATTCAAACCATGGGGATCTTCTTTTATCCAAAAAGGGGGTCCACGGTTGGCCCATACTTTGAAAGACTGTGAATCCAAACTCTGTGACACAAATTAATTATTTTAAAAATATATATAACCAAAATTCCTCTATATTCTCTCATTATTTCTTTGATGAGTTTTTATCTCGACCAAGAAGACTCCATGTAAATATTTTGGGATTGCTTGTCTATTCTTGGTGGATTTCAAAGGATCTATGGCGTTAAATATAGTATTTAAAATCTATGTCCATGTTCTTGGTTATTATTCCCTAATCATCACGGTCCACTCCTCTCTTCTCAAATGTAGGGATTTTAATTCTATATCTAATGTTTATATCTGGTCCTATTTTTTTTCTTATAAACCAATCATAAAATTTTGATTCGTTGTTCGGATCATCATTGTTTGTTGTTTTTTCATTGGGAAACATTGAGGTATTTTTTATCTATCTCATATTCTTCTAAATATGATTAATTTGGGATTATTATATAGTAATACATGATTTAGGATCCCTTATTGATTCCTAAGACCCTCATCTCATCTTGGTTTGTTGTGTACCATGGATATTGTCAATTCTTAGAGTTTAAATGTAGGTGGATTCATGATGTGGATTTATCTTATGAAACTTTATTAATTTCTATTTTAAAAGAATTTATAAAATTACTAAAAGGCATTAGGCATGTTTTTATAAAAGGATATACATTTAATGATGGTTTTGAAAATGGTTTTCTCATTTGATGTCGATTATCAAAATGGTTTTAAAGCATGATTTTTGTTTTTTCATTGATGAAATTACCTTGGATGGTTTTAATTAATTCACCCAAATGTGATAAATGATTATATAGGGAGATATCCTTAGGGATGAGATATTTCCCCCAAGACTTGTTTCTCTAGGGTAATGTGTGTAACATGTTTCTAAAGTTGTGGGAAGGATTCACTCTCAGGAGTGTTTTCTTACATTCTAAACCAATTATGTTAGGGAAATGTGCACAACTGGTTTCCTAATGATCACTATAATGTAAAAAGAAACCTTAATAACATAGAATTTTTTTCAGTCATGATCCATTTTTCTCTATTGATTATATCGTAAATTATTTATTGATGTGTGCACAAAAATTATTTGAAAACTAGTATATTTCAAAGATTTATTATATTGAGAAAATGTTGATTTATCAGTACTTTATGTTGATATATATCACATTAAAAAATATAAATTAAATAAGCATAATTATTTTATTTTATAATGCATGATTATAAAACACTTGGTTATGTATTATTGGGAACTTTTATGACACCTTCCATACACCATTAGGTGTATACAGATCTTATTTTATCTGATGTAGGTAAAGGAAAGGGGTTGTAGGATGGTGGTGGGTTTGTTCAGGAGGTGGGTTTAGGAGTTGGTACATTACACCATGTCATGTGCAGTATGATCATTAAATTTTTTTGAATACATTACTTGTTTATGAATCTTTTAAATTTTTATTTCAAATGAATTTACCTTTCTGATGCGGTCCTGTTTTTGAAATACTGACATTATATACATATTCATCAACTTGTACTACATTTTTGTGGATAATTGATTCACAATGGTAGATATTTTTGGAAATACACTTTTCTTTAGCCCTTGGAGATTGGTAACGCCCTTTGGGATGTGTTAGGATTGATTCTGTGTACAAATGGTTTGAGTAATCCAAATTGGTTCATGAAATATTTGTATCAAATTTTATTCTTTTTATTTCATTTTTAGTTTACATCATTTGAACGTATCGGTAGATAGGTGATAGTAATATGGGTGATTAAGGGCCATATTCTGATAGGGTTTTGGGCCAACTCTCATCATGATGAGGATTATGTTATAATAGGTTATTGGAAAATGTGTTATTTGGGATTTAGAGAGTTTTAATCCTAGTTTTCATTCATATTTATCTTGATAATTCAAGTTGTTTTTCAGTATTGTAAACATTAATTGATACATGGATCTCTTATTTCTTGGTCTCTTTGTCATTTTTTGGTAAACAAAATACCCCAAAAGACATCTAGTGATTCGTCATGAGGGTGATACCAAATAATTATATCAGGGAAACCCTCTAGTTGGTCAGAATATGATCATGGAAATCATGAACACGGTCTGAGATACTGGACATGGTGTGGAGCCTTTCCTTGTTTAATCTATAAAATAATAATTTTTAATGGGTTAGGAAATGAATTTATACCAATAGTTTATTCATCAAAAATCACTATTATTTCATGGGATGACTGATCCTTGAGTGGTAGAAGATTGGTCCAAAAATCATAGGAGGATTTTTTCTGTCTTAGAGACTCCTAACATAGTTAAGGTGATGTGCACTATCATCATCCTTGATGGTCCTAGTAGGTGGTGTTGGGAATCATTTTTCAGTGACAATAAGCATGATAGATTGGATTGTAAGAACATTAAGTCCATTATAACCAAGTAGATATTTCCAAAATATATGAACATGGTAAAATCCATAGAGATTATCAAGTTTGAACTTGGAAATTGGTATATAATAGATTATGTAAATTAATTTACCAAGATATCCATGTTCTCTACTAAGGTGGTATCTAATAATAATATAAAGCTTCATTTTTTTGATAAATATTTGATCAGATTTTTTATTATGGAACATTATGTTAAGGATGACCACCTATAATGATGTGGTGGATAAGGCATTGATAGAAGATATTAACCAACATGTAATCCAAGATTGACTGGATCTTCCCTTCCCTCTGTTGATATATCCAATGGTTCATTCTCGGGAAAGAGAACACTAGGTGACTACCATGGTGAAAATAGTAGTAAAACTTCTTATAAATATCTTCATGCACCATCATCAATGTCTAGTGAAATGAAATGATTCTAGTGTTACCAGATAGGAAACATGAAGCAATTTTTCATTATCAATCCCAATTTTGAGAATGTACGTAGATTCCATGGTAACTAAATGATTTTTTTAGGCCTTATAAATTCTTTAATTGGTTACAGCATCATCAAAACCAATGGGATATTTGGTACATTTCGATTCTTCACAAAATATAATATTAGAGATAATGGTTTCTATAAAAAAGTACCTACATGTATTTGGGTAGTTTCTAATGTAATTTGGTGTGGGTCATGTGATTATGTGAGGTATCATTTTTATTACTTATACCATAGTGACTACTCAATTTGATATAGGTGCCTCTAAATCCATTATATTAACTTGTATGTTGCATCTTTTATACTTCCCCCATAGCTCTTTTTTTCTTCATGTAATTGATGATTCCTCTAAGAAATAATATGTAGAAGGTTTTATGTTGTTCATTAGGTTTTTTCTTTATGTATGATATGGAGATAGTATTGTATTTCTCAGTACATTAAATAGACCACTTTAATGTGATTATCAAAATGTAATGGTCGATTTCACCCAGGTATTAGATTTACTCTAATCATTATATGTTACTTAAGATCTGATATTTCAAATGTTTTATAGAAATCGGGATCCATGGTCCAGTTGGGAGGGGTAAATTTTATAGATCAAAATAATATGGTGTTTTTTTAGAATCGATTTTATAATAGTAATAAATAAGTTGAAACTTCTTCTAGTAGTTAATGAACTTCTGGAAGGGTTTCTGAATGGCTTCATAGGTTATCCTTCATAGCGGTAGGTGGATTTATCAATTAATTTAGTCCCTGAAATACAACCGGTATAGATTCCATATTACTATATGTCTCCATATAAATTAAAGGAGCTAAAAATTCAATTTGATGATTTAAGAAACAAGGGATTTAAATTCCAATGTGTTTCACCTTAGGAATCCCCTATTCATTTACACAAGTATGGGGGAATCTTTAATTATGCTTCGATTATCAGAATCTAAATTGAGTTATGGTAATTAACAAATATCTATTCCCTTTCATTGATAATTGTTTCAACCATTTAAAATAGGAAAGGTGGTTTTGGGAGATTGACCTTTGGTCTGGCTATCATCATCTCAAAATTGAACTTTTTTCATATTCTAAAGAAAACCTTTAAGAGTAGGTATGGCTATTTCATGTAACTTGTGATGTCATTTGGACTAAAAAACACTTCTATTTTCATTATAACTTTGATTAACTATATTTTCCACCAATATCAAGACTCTTTCTTCGTGGTGTTTTTTTGATGAAATCATGATGTATTATAAAACCATAAAATATCATGTGTTTCACCTTAGTAATGTTTTGGAAATTCTGAGGGATAATCATTGTTATACTAATTTTTCAAAGTGACTATTCTAGATAATAAAAGTCAAGTGGTTGGGACATGTGGCAGTAGAAAATGCTATCTTAGTTGACCCTAAAAAATATGTTGATTATCATTTCCTGGTAGGAACCACATAATTTATTAAAAATAAAAAGCATATGTAAAGACATGAAAATTCCATGTAATTGTTTTTATATTATTTGGTATTTTTACGAGTCTTAGAAAATTTACGGCACGTGATTCCAAGGCCCTGTGGGCCCAAAATGAATTTCTGAACTTTTTTTAGGTACATTCAGTAAACGTGCGGGTAGTATTTTCTATCTTTTGAGCTGGTGTTCAGATAAAAAGTATGAGGGCATCGTTGAATCCGCAGTTCCAAGATTCTCTTAAGGGAAGCATCACTTCGATCATTGTGGGTTGGGAGAAAAAGATTATTTCTAGACTTTTTAAAGAATAATAAAATAACATTTAATTGTTATTTTATTTTATTTTTCTCTAATGGATAAGTAGTGGTGGAGGGACCAGTGGATTTTCAATCCATTTAATGGATTAACTCATCAACTTTTTAACTCCACCGTTTTGAATTAAAATAGGTTCACTAATTCATTTAATGAAACTAATTAATTCCTCATCGTGATACTCACCTTTCGCACTCCTTTTTAAATGGAGCTCGAGGTGGGGTTTTGGCATGGCTTCTTCAAGCGAGGAAACTCTAGAAGAGTTCTGCGGCAATGTCCACTTACGGAGGATGAAATCTCAAGCGGAAATGATCTGAGATCGAAGAACGACGATGACTCCATCCAACGTGGACGCTCCTCCCACCGCAACCACCACACATCCAATGGATCTCAAGGTAGGGGGTTATGTTTGGTTTTGGATTAACATTATTGAAATGAGTTTATTTAATCTTTAATGTTTTATTAATATTATATCGCTTATTATCTTGTTAACATGGAGGGCATCGGTTGAATGAACATGGCCAGACCCTCCACTACTTTGTTCATGTTGCAATATTCGTGGGCAGCTTTCCTCAATTTTTATGGCAATATGAGACAGAGGGTCACGATGTGAAGGTGGCAGTCTAGGATGCTCGTAGAGAAAGACGACACCATGAATGGCCCACTAGAGCAAATTAGGCAGACCACAGAAAGAACCGACGGTGCCCCATGACAGTAGTGGTCGGTTGTAGCTGGAGGAGGCCAGCATCAACCGGCCACGGGTGGTGGGGAAGCAGCACGCCTTCGCGTGCCGCAGTTTCCAGAGGTGGCCAGTCTGAGCTGGCTGCGCGAGAGAAGGGCGGCATCTGCAGGCCTCGCCAGCTGCAGTAGTCGCGACAGGAGGTGGCGGCACAGCCAAGCGTTGTGCCACATCGGCTGGAGATCGGTCGACCATCCGTCTATCTATTGCACGCATTCGGGAATCCCCCCACCAGATGGATTAATTGGCCCTCCATCCGCAAGGCTAGCTGGGGACACGTTCTACCTTTAGGTGGACCAGGCCGGACGTGGGCCGGCTGAATGAGCAAGACCCGCCAGCGGGCCGAACCAGCGGCCCCACGGACCTGCGCGGTGGGGCCGAGCCCCACCTAGTGGGCTATGCCAACTACGACCAAGGCCCATGAACCAGTCGAGCTGACCTCGAGGGGCCAGACCCAATGAACTGGGCCGACCATTAATAGATCAGACCCGGGTGGGGTTAGGTAGACCCTGGTACCCGTTGCGTCCGGCCAGCCTGACCGATTCGGAATGGTCCAAGACCCAACTGGCCCCTGAATAAAGAAATTCATGTAACTGAAGAACCGGGTGTCCATTTGACACATCGTCAGTGGTGTTGGGACCCCTTTTGGGAAGTTGTCCCTTTGGATTATTCTAGGGGGACAACCCAGCTGGGCTGGACCAAGTTGCAATAACCCCTATTTTACATAAAGGGGTGTAATTAATAGTCGAGCATCCGATCGACATTTCGTCTATGGCATTAGGACCCATGTGAAAAATCAGTCCTTTGGAGATATTGTAAGTGAGTTTTGACAGATTTTGTCGTGCATCCTAGGTTGGAACAGACATGAATCCAACCGGGCCCTTTTTATAAAAGTGTCCATATCTCATAGACCGAGTATCCGATCGACGCATTGCCTATAATGTTGGGACCCCTGTGGAGGGGCAGTCCCTTGGGTATGATTTTTGAGGGACATCGTACTAGTTTAAATATGACTGATGGCTTGAGGTGTAGAGACTTATGAAGATCAGGTCTGGTTCGAACGGGAATCCAGTTGCTAGTTGTGACATGAAGATGAAGAGAGACCAATACAAGTCAGGATCTGAAACTCTAGAGTGGGATGATCTATCTATATGACTAATCATCCTTACCTCTTTACTAGTGACCTATACAGGTTAGCACTAGTGACCATTAATTTTCAGCACCCACGACCAAAATGGGTCCGAACCAGCGACCAATACTGGTCAGCACTAGCGACCAATACGGGTCAACATCTAGTTATAATTACAGGTAAGCATCTAGCAACAAATGTGGATCAGTACACAATGACATGGGTTAGAAGTATATTTACTATGGATAGGCTGATCTAGATTTATGACTAGTCATCCCTATCCCAGTAACCTTGATGTTATACCATTGTAGTGAGCTATCTCTTTTGCTTTGTTCTTTATGATTTAGATCATGATTGTGATATTACCTTTGTGGAATTTCTTGTGATGTTTTCATTTGTGGATTAATGAGAGACCTTTTGGGGTCTCACGATCCCCTAATGAGTTGTTATGCTCACCCCTACACGAGCTCCACAGGCACGTGTGTGTCTAGTGCAAACATAGTTTCTCTAACGCAGAAATTGGAGGTTCAGGACTTGGTGGAACTTGTAGTGAAAAGAGAAATCGAGATCCCCTTCTTCGACTTCATACTTATAGCTACTACCATTCAGGTAGATCTTTAGGTAATATGTGACAATTTTTTACTTTCTTTTCATTTTCTAGAGCTTGTATTCCAGCCTAATATTTTTAATTTTCAGTTGTAATTATGGTTGTACTTTACTCTCTAGGTTATACCTTACTTTTTTTGGTTGTTTACTTCAGTTTCCCTTTCTGAGTGTTTACATATCTATAAGTAAATTCCTTCCCTTTTCAAGAAATTCATTTAGGTTCTAGTCACCAACCCCTTGAATATGGAACGCAGGCATGGGGTAGTCATGTCCGGGCCCTGTGGGACGGCTCGTGACAACATCTTAAATTCATTGGGATAATATTGGTGGTTTGATAATTATTTATGGAATCTTATGTAACCTTTTAACACTATCTCATGGAAGGGGGTGAAGGTATTTTTGAATACTAAGTGAAAAGATTATTTCAATAAGATAAATTAGAATTTGACCTCATCACCAATTATGACATTACTAAAGGCTAATACGGGCATTTTAGTTTACCATGATGCTATATGTTTTGGTAGCAATTCTAAAATTATACAATAGGATCATGTAGTGTATTATGTCTAAGGAAATCTTCAAAATCATAAGTGGAATTACCCCCACTTATTATTTTGAACATTCGTTCATTGTGTATTCCCCCAAAATGTTGGTGTTACTATATTTTTTGAGAAAGGTTTTTTGTTTATTATGACCATAATATTTTGGTATATATATTTCCTTATAAGGAAATGAATCTTTGAGTGGGATTTTGGGTTGAGTAACTATATTTTTTCATCTTCTATATTTTCCATACACTTGGAAATGATAACATGGTGGCTGATTATCTTACCATAAAATTGACTTCATAGGTTGTGAAGGAGGAATACAATTAATAGAACATGATAATGCATTTTTCTCATATGAAATTTAGAGTTAGGTATGATAGTTCTAATAATGTTTTTTAATGTATTCATGTGTCATCCATTATCCTTGACCTAAATCTACCAGATAATCATCATCATAATGAGTTACACAATTTTATTCATTCTTTATATGGTGGAGATACCATCAAGTAGTTGTCTCTTTCTATATAGGGTATCCTTTTATTTAGGATCTAATATGTCATCCCTTTGAGAAAAATAAAGTCTATTTAGGGATATTTTCATATTTCTTTTTTGGTTATCCACCCTACAAAAAAAATATGTGTTATGATCTAAATCAATAGATATCATGGCTAGTATAAAATGATACATTGTTGACATTGTATCTCATTTCTACGCATTCCAATATATTAATTGTTATCACTATAATACTTTATCTTTTCTCTAACCTCACCCCATGAAAACATGGAAATGGAATGAAATATTGAGGTATTTCATTGTCATTTTAACACATACTCTACAAGGTAATAATTATATCTAGTCATTGATCGATCATTTAACCAAATAACCCCATTTCCTATCATTCGTTGACTTCACTAAAGTGGAGGAAATTGGATTGTTTTTTTTTCAAGAGGTTGTGAGGATGCGTGGGATCCCCACAACAATTATATTCAAAAGGGAACCTATTTTAACCTCATGGTTTTAAGGGATTATATAATATAATTGATTCTGTGGTTAGGTTGAACACAACATATCATCATCAAATAGATGGGTGGAAAGAAAGGGTTATATAGATTCTATAGGATATTCTTTTTTCTTGTCTCTTGGACATTGGATGTTCTTCGGAATTCCAGTCAGGGAAGGTTGAATATTTATAAAATAATATCTATCATCAAATAAAAAAAGGTACATTTTTATACTTAGTATGGTCAACCACATATCTCAATAATATATTAGTATAGGGTTAGAGAAGCTTCTTTGGTTGGATTGAGTTTATTTTAGGATAAAATAGAGAAGATCCAAAAATTTCAGTAGTTTTTGGAAATAGATCAAATCCATTATAAGTCCTATATCCATTGATGTTATCTCCTTTCGGAGTTTTCAGTTAGTGATCAAGTGTTCCTAGAATTATCTCCTCATTTGGGTCATTGATGGCACGGAAAGGATGTAAATCTTGATCCTTGGTTTTTGGAACTAATTGATATCATGGAATATCTAGGAGAGTTGTCTTATATCATAGATTTACCACCTCAGTTATCTAAACTCAAAAAAAATCCATGTATATCCCCAAAAAGTACTAACCATACCTACCACGTGTTTTAATTTGGAATATCATCACATATAACCAAATATTTTGGTGATAGAACAACTACTTTAGGTTATTGATCCTCAATTAAATGTTCTATGTGGGAATTATATACCATTGTTTATTGTTTTTTGGTATCATGGTTCTGATTCTTATAATACTTTGGAGTCTAATTATTTGATGTGGGGGAAATGAACACACCTCTATGTGGTCCAAACTTCTTCGGCATAACTTTTATATGCATAAAAAATATTAAAATGATAATAATGATATCATATTGTTTATTTTAAATAATTATGTTCTTTACTTTTAAAATATTTTGTTCGGTTCTTCTCTTGTTTTTTCTAGTCTGAATTATGGAGTTTTTTTCTTGTTTTTTTCATGCGCATAGTTGGAACGTGGTTGAATAAAATTATGTGGGTCTTCCTAGGAAACATTGTTCCATTATGTAGAAGTTATATAGTATGGAACACGATTTGGTGCAGAATTAGTAAAAAATGTGTGACCTGACCATCAAAATGTACTACATTGTATAGAGGTTTCTGGCATGATTGGTAGATGATTATTCAAACCATGTGTCTGAACCATGAAAGTATTTTAGTATCCAAGATGGGGGATCATTGTCAGTGAAACATTCGACAAACCTTGAATTCAACCAATAAAACATGAATTAGTTATTCTATATTTTTATTTTAAAACAGTAATTACCTATATTTTAATTAATTCTTCCTCCATTTAATTAGAAACATTACCTGGTATACTCTACATGAATTTATTTTATACTCTCTACCTATAATTAAATTATTTTGATGCATATTTGGGTGTTGGATCCGTTATTTCAATGTTTTGTTCCTATTATTCATCATTCTTCATTGATCTTTTATATTCATTCCCCTCTCCTAAGACATAAACATAGACCAGGACAGTTGATTCTATATCTTGTGTTTTTTATCTAATTGAGTTTCTTAAACATCCATCATGGAATTGGGATTTTTTATGGATCTTCATTGGTTTTGTGTGTTATTCTAGAATCTTTAAGGCATGTATTTTCTCTATATCTCTTTTCTATTATTATTGAAATTTGGAATTAGATATTCCTATTTGGGAATGCATGATTTAGTATCTCTTATTTATTCTTAATACCCTCATATCTTCTTTTCATGTTTTTTACCATGATCATTTTTTATTCCAAGTGTTTCAATGTTGTTTGTTTCAGGATGTGTATTTATATTGTAGACCTTGATTTATTTCTATATAAAATTTATTTCTAAAATTATTAAAATTATTGAAAATTATTTTGATAAACATTGATGGTTTTGATAATGGTTTCAATAATGGTTTTCCACATTTTTATAGATTTTAAAAATTGGTTTAATTCTTTATTTGTGTTCATTCAATGTTGAAATTCCCCAGGATGATTTTAACATCTTCAAACGGGATGTGATGAATCATAAGGCAAAGAGACATCCTCAGGGATGAATTCATTCCCCCTAGACCTATACTTCTAAATTAATATTTCCACCATGTTTCCTATGTTTTTATAAGAATCCATTATCAAGAGTTACATCTTACCCTTAGGACAAGTATTTTCATGGAAATGTGCCCAATATGTGGCATAAATATCATTATAATGAATATATGATCCTTATTAAAATGGAATTTGTTGTACTTTATGTAAACAAAGGGAATAGTTAAACCATATATGGCTAACATAAATTAATAATTTATAAATGAATCAAAATTGTGTTGCTAAAAAACTAAATTTAAAAATTGGTGAGTTCGAGGTTAAACCTATGAGGCAGTAAAAGTATATTTTCATAAAAATCAATGTGATTTATTGAAGTTTATTATCAAATAGATAGAAATGAAAGAAAGATTTTTTTTAAATAAATTTGATAAATATTTTATTGTTTTTAAGAGAATGGGCTAATGTGGTTTTGAATTTAGAAATTGAAATTATTTCCCATGATTATTTTCAGAGTCAAGATGAAGGGTATCACTAGTCAAGGTATCCCATATTGATGAAAAATATCTCTTTTTTATGGTCAAGTTATTTAGTAAATTAATGAATTAAGTTTTTTGGATGCCATTTTAATCATAATTTACCCATAATATTCTATGGTCTTGTATATTTTAAGAAAATTAGTCGTACATTATAAAAATAATTTCCAAATTATTAAACAAATGATAACGATATAGAAAAAGAAAAGAAATTGAGAACCAATTCCAACTGTATTGACCAAAAATGAATAAAATTATAAAATAAATAAATAAACGTACCATCCCCCTTTTTCTATATAACTTTTCACTTGTTTGGAGTAACCCCTTATAATAATCAGGAGTGACTAAAATTAGAGTATAAAAGAAAACAATTTTAGATAGAATTTTGTGGAGTATAATAGGTGAATAACACTTGTATAGTTGGGAACCTAACCCCATGCTCAAGTCTCTAAATGACCATCGATCCCATTTTAAATAGTAGTAGCCTCTATTTTATAGAAAAAATTATTAAAAATTTGTTTTTAATACTCTATAAATTATGAAATTAAATTCCTTCAAAGTTAATTATGTACATGCATGGAAGGATTTGGTCAATAGGATTAGATTCGGTTATGATTTGAAAAAGATAAGATGAATTTTTTTCCTATCAAATGGTATCATGGTTTGACATATAGTCTCACACCATGAAATATCATGATCTCTCTCCGAGTCGATCTATTCATGTCCAAGCTCATGACATTCCATTAGAACAAAACTCTTCAAGATTCATAATGTGAAAATTATTTCATGTCATGAATGTATTATATATATATATCTATATCAAATATTATAATTTTACTTTATCATTATCTTTGAATTTTAGAATAAAATTCTAAACTTATTGTGAAGTTAAATGTGTATTATTATACACTTATTATTATATTCATGGTCATATTTCATCCTTCCACAATATTAATTAATAATTAAACACATTAGAAATAATTTTCAATTTACTAATAGGAACAATGAATTTAATTTTAAAAAAGTTATACTTGATATGTTGTGATCAAACCTCAACACCCCCCCCCCCCACCCACACACACACACACACCCCCACACACACTTAAATGTAGTCTTGTCCTCATGAAATAAAACTCAACCAAATACAAATAATATTTACACATAAATATTGAAACTCAATTCCAATAAAATCAAGAGACTAAATAGGGAATAAAGAAAAAATCATCATAGGATAAAAAATCATCAACTCCTCATTTTTTCAAAGAATTCATGTTAACAAGTATTTTAGTTTTTCTATTTTGAAGTAATTATCCCTCTATTTTATTCCATTTATATTTTTTTAATTCATCATTAATGTGCATTCCAATTGAATTTTACCTCACTTTTAGTTAATTTGTTTCACTCAATGCTCATTGTAAATTTTTAAATAGAATTTTTATCATACCTGGAATCATTCTCCTTATCATAATAATTTAATACAACTACTTTCTCCACCCCATAACGAGAAAATCATAGTTAACCATGTCTGAATTTTTTTGTTAGGATCAAATGATTCGAATATATTATGGTTAGTGGGTAAATGTTGTAAAAAAATAGTAAAATATCAAAAAGAGTTTAACATTAATGTACTCTTCATGATAATAAAAACAAGTGAAAAAATCTCCAATCAAAGTGAATTCTACTATTTTTACCAAAATCATAGAGAACTCTTGAAGAAATGACGTATAATGAATGATTCACCCTCTTGATTTTTTTATTTCTTTTTTTCTTTAATTTTACGTTGTATAAGAATCACATCAACTACCCAACCCTGAATAATATATATCATTGGAAAATTTAATGTTGATTTTTACCCACTAAAACAAAAACCTTTTTATTTTTTATTTTTTTTATTTTTTAAGAGCGGTATACAGAATAATACAATGAATGAATTATTATGAAACATTTTTCCCAATATCCCATGAAAACACCACAACACTAACCAATTTTAAAGTGAAAATCCCTTCCACATTGTAATAATCTCCCCCACATTCATTTCATTTATAAACAAAAAAAATACATAGTGTGTGAAAGAAAAAGAAAATATAGTCTTATAATATGGCTCTTCCTTAACCATTTTATTCATGGATTCTTTGGGACAAAGAATGATTGATGTGGTGGTAGGTCTCAGTATTATATAATCAAAATAATATACCAAAATAATTTTAAAGGTTAATTTTATACAATCCTAGAATTTAATAGTTGAAAAAAGGTTTTTAGAAGAAATAATTTCTATGTTTCAATCAAGAAATATGCTCACGAAAATAATGGGAAAATATATGCATAGAAAATTCATTAGGGATGAGTGGTTGTTATTGGAGGAAAATAATCAACGAAATTTACTATACTAATAAAATAAAATAACTTAATATATTATAAACTTTAGTTAGGGAGAATGTCTCAAAAATTTAATTTAATAAAATTAATCATATCCTCAAATCATGATTTATCAAATCTGGAATCTTCTTGTTTATATTTACAAATTCATTCTCTCATTCTTCTCATTAAAATTTATTGAAAAAAAAATTTAAACATAGAATGATAATTATCATAAGAATTTTTTATCCCCTAAATTAGAAAACCATGAAAAATGTTAATATGCATGGAAAAAGATCCAAATCAAAATATTTTTTGGGTATAAATTTCAAGGGTAAATAGAAATAAAAAACTTTAAACTCATACTCTGGTTTTTCACTAATGTGCTTTAGCCTGTGGTATCCTCTTATATACGTTTATTTAGGTCCTCCATTATAAACCTATAAAATAAAAATCATCAAATCACAAGGAATTTTCAATTAAGATCAAAAAAATTAATGAGAATTGAAATAAAAATTCTTAATATAAAATTAATTTCTAAGAAAGTAATAAATTTAATGTCTAATAAAGTGATATAAAACTTGTGTTGTCTAAAAAAATATACCCTTTTATATTATATACATTTACTTTGACCATGAGTTAATTATATTCTTGGTATATGATACAAATATAATGTTTTTGGGTTAACAGAATTTTGACTTTGATAGTCATTTGTCTCATATCCTTTCCTACTAATTGAAATTGACATGGAATCTAGAGGTCATTAAAACAATATGGACACTAAGAAATATATAAATAATTTAATTTCTATATAAATTTGGTATAATTCATTATTTTAATCTTCTAGTTGTGAAACTTCGATCTCTCCAATGAATGTGTCAACTTGTGCAACACCTCCCCCAAAGCTATGGTCTCCAAATTATTATTGATCCTTTTTATAGCAGAAGAAGCCTTTTATTTATAGTCATAAATGATGTTAAATTAAAATTTAATACTCCATAAATGTGAACATTAAATTATTTTGTATTCAATATCGAGTGCATACAGAAGTCTCTGTTCAGTAGGGAAATTATATGTAATCATTTACAGAAGATTTCATATAGATTTTTTTCCATCGAATAGGTTCACAATGTTACATATGGTTCCACACTGTGAAATATTAAAATATCTCCCCGGATCAAGATCTTTACATCTCATATCATTCCCTAGATTCGACTTAATAATATTCAAGATTCATGATGTAAAAATTATTCCATGATCTGAATGTCAACTATATAGCTTTACTATGATAATTTTTTTCCATCCAACTCTATGATATATAAAATAAAATCTCAAACTTCTTATGATGTGAATTGGGTTTTATTTTCCTATTTTTATTAAATTCAAGCTTCTAATAGATCCTAAAAAATTATTAATGAATCGCGAAACAAGTATGAATGAATTATCAATTTAATGAAAAAATAGTGAATTTTTTATTCAAAAAATTGTGCATGAAATATTTCTATCAGTACTCATGTCATAGTTTTCACTATTAGTTATCTCTAAAATTATTTATTTGTTTTTATAATAAAAATATTTAAAAAATAGTTATTTTAATTCTTTATTATATTTTAAAAATGTTTATTTATTCATACTTTGTGTTGAACTTTATCACTTTACTTGCTTTAAATTACCTAAGTATAATTGGTTTATTTTATAAATTTTATTTGTGAAATGCCTAATGTGATCCTAGTGGGAACTTTTCTTTATTATTTCTTACACATTTGGGTATATGTAGATCTGGTTTTATCTAAGGATACTAAATATAAGAAGTCCCAGGGTGGTGGTAGGTTTTTTCATTTTTACAGTGTGGGATAAATGAGGTAACACTGTCACAGAGAGTAGATAATTTTTAGTTTTTGAATACATTAGTTGATTAAGTATCTTGGAATTTGTTTTTTCATTTACTATAAATTTCTATTGTTATAATGTTTTTGTAATAAAAATGTATTCTATATATTAGTCCACTATTTTTATGTTATTTGTGTATAAATCATGCCCAAATTTAGTTTTTATTTGCTGGTGCTTAATGTCAGCCTTTTGGGATTAGGAATTCCCTTTATGCAATCTCAATACCGAGTTGGGTTACATATGGTTTAGAAAATAATTTTTAGTTAACGATAAATAAATATATTATTAATTGTAAAATTTTAATGGTATTATTCATGTAACTAATTTTGATGGGAAAGGGTCATTGATATCTTGCTTCATTGATTTTGGTTAAATTATAAATGGATAGACATACCTTTGTTACATCTTCCCCTACTTTTGTATCTTTTGATAAACTACCTTGATGAAACCTAAATGTAACGCCCCGACCCCAGTTACCTAGAGTCGGTGCATTATTACTTAACATTGGCATGATCACAAGAAAGATAGAATCTCGAAAGACTCATTAGTTTAGTAGCCTTGGAAAGAATAGATATATTCATAAGTCTTACATTACATCATAAAAATGAAAAGTACAACAACATCTTTTCTTCATAGTCCGCACTCATATCCCCACATACTATCCCTGTAGGTCATTCATAAATTAATTTTTCACATCCTGGGAAAAATAAAACATTGAAAGGGGTGAGCTCAAATGCCCATCTAAGGATAACAATATAGCAGAAACTTTCATAAATAAGAATAAACATTTAAGTAAATGTATAACTAAAACAAAATCCTTTTAAACATGAACTTCAACATAGTATGGAAAAAATGAAATAATGCCATTTACTTATTCACATGGATATTCTACTAATCGAATAATCACATGAAATATCAAAAACCACTTTCATAATGATAGAATGCATAATGTCAAACTATCATAACCACATAGCCAATGCCTCGTGCCAAGACTACAAATAAGATTGTGTCAAGGCCTTGTGCCAAGACACTAGTTTGTCTCATGAGACCTACCAATGCATCGAGGAGCTATAGAGGGCTCCACCCATCACATATTAAGTCTAATGCATTCCAATATGAAAAGGTTCAAACATAACATAAACATTCGTATTAAAACTAGCATACGAAATGTAAATACTTCATCCATAAACCTCGAATGGTATAAGAATAACACATCCACAATCAAACATATCACAAAAACATCAAAAGAATATGGAAGTTTTGTATCATAATAAATCAACTTCAAATAAAATTAAAATCCATCAAAGGATGTTGACATAGATGAAATCAAAACTATTTGAGATAAATATCTCTTTTTTCGAAATCATATAAAAGTCACACATTTATTAAGGAAGTAATTTTAAAGAGATTTTTGAATCAAAATGTCCCATACCACTTCGAAACTTTTGAAAAGAAATATCATTTCAAAACATTCATGTACATATAAATAAATCTTTGAAATCATTTTGAAAACATGGAAATTAATTAAAAAGATTTAGAAAGATAAATCTTTAAAACATTTAAAATTCTGATTTTGATAAAGAGTATCGCTCCGAAATTCTTAAAATATTCATTTTGAAATCATTTAAAAGTCACATAATTATAATATAAAACATTTACTTTGAAAATATCCTTATAAGCTTGTAAGGGAAACTTTGAAAATTTTATAATGGCCGAAAATAGCCTCACCCGCCGTATATGTTAAAAAAACATTCTTTCCTTAATTCTGTCGAAAAGGTTAAAAAGAACCTTATTTGAAAAACAACGGAAAGATTTCTTTATAAAACTCTTATAAAAAGTCAAACGAGGGTATAAATGACTTTAACCAATATTCTTGTAAATAGTAAAAATGTTTTGAAATACATTTGTAAGAATATGGATGTGGATGACAAAGAAGATCCCAATAGATTATTACATATAAACAACCTCAGATAATTAAGAGGTTGTGAAATAACCCATACCTTTTACTTTTCCTTGGTTGGGTTAGGTTAACCTCCTGTATAATGGTGAAATAATTGTTATTAAATTACACAAGAATCATATACATTAATATGATATCATATATGATCTTTTAACATTGATTTGTTAATAATATCTTAGTATTATCGTTGTTCAGGGTGTTAATTTACTCATTTTCTTTTATATGTTTTGTTACATAAGCTGTGTTTATCATGGATAGTTTGTATCTTAATCATATCCAGAATGATATAAAGTCCTTATATACTATTATTAATCATAAAATTAGAATTATACTTGAATGGATACGATGGAGAATGAATCTTGTCACGTTCGTGGAGATGGCAGTCCGTACGTACGCACGAGAAACACTATCATTCTTTTGATATTAAAATAATATATAATTGGATGGTATATCATATATAAAGTTTCATTATCATGTCATATTTATCATTTACATGAGTTAGACATCATTATTATACCCATCCAAATAATAATATTTTGAATAACAATTATACCATGATGTGGAGATGGTAAGCCGTACGTACACACGTATGATGACATGTTATTCAAAGGATGGATAGAATACTGAATATGGTTGTACCGTATTTATAATAACATCACAATATATATATATGATACTGGAGTTATTATTTTAGAATGGTAATAAAAAATAAGGAAGAAGTGGAAGAAGAAAGGAACTTGGAAAAGGGTGGTGAAATCATTACCTCTTCTTCAGGTTCTTCCTTTTGATTTGATCAAAATGTCTCTTAGGTTGGCTTTATGACTAAAGGAAGGACTCTATGATGAAGTGAAGAAATTTGAGAGAGTATTTGGGTAGATTTTGGCTGAGGAAAAAGGCTTTGAAGGTTTGAATTAATGAGAAGGGGGAGTGCCCTTTTATAAGAGGGGTGAGGGGCACCTTTGGAAAATCTAGAAATATTATTTTATAATAAATTAATATTCAGTTTATAATGGCTCCAAAGTGGATTATTTAAATATTAAGGTGATACTGGGTCGAAAAACACTCAACCAGTATAATTTATAAAGGTTTGGGTTACAATATCAACCTTATCATTAAGTATTAACTCTTAGTTAATTAGTTTCACTTTTACAATGTCTCTTTGTATTTTTATATTGTATGGTTAATAAACTTACTATATACATCCAAGAGACCCCCAAGTGGTCCATTAATGATACACATATCATGATATAAGTCTCTTGGCCGAACCTTAGGATTTTAGGAATTTAATATCAATTAATAATATAATATTTGTTTTAAAAACACTTTTATGTCAATTTTGACACTATTCAATAATTGATTTGTTTAAAACTCATAATAGAATTATTACTTCGAAAAACGTTAATTAAATCATTCCTAACATGCCATATTAAAATATAAAATTAGTGTAATTCATAAAAAGTCTCAAATTATATTTATTTGGGTATCTACAATATCAATATTTTTAATTTTTTACTATTATTGTAATTACTGCATCACCATTGTGTCATAAATAAATTAAATTATATAATGTCTAAAAATTATAAATAAAATTACATTATGTATAAAATCGTTTTAGATTTCTATGTAATATTTATAGTCGAAAGTAAACCATATATAACCCTATGTAAAAATTGTTTTTCTAAAAGATATATGCTTGTGTCATTTTTGTATTCATTTTAACTTAATTAAAATAAAGTGTCCCTATCACTTACAAGTGGAACCATGGGGTCCTAAAATCGACCCAAAGATGCCCATGGTCGGACATGTATCAACCAATAAGGTTAAAAAACGTTTTAGGGTCATTTGATATTATTATAATATTATTTTTTTAACCCTTATTTAATGGATTTACCCTTTAACCATGGTAAATAAAATATTTACCGAAGTAATTAATCAAAATGTATAAAAATAAAAGTTACATATTTACACAATTTGAACATACAGATTCCAAATATGGAATTCATTTTTCTAAATTCAAAACATAGAAGTGGAATAAATTAAATTAAAATTAATTCCCGCTGTCAAATCAAAAAACGTGTTTTTAAGATATAATAACTATCAAAAGATTAATACTTGTTTATGTTCGGTTTAATTGTGAAATTATGTCTAATAAACAACATTGTATTAAATAGTAAAAATATATTATAAATATACTTTAAAACCACTCAAATTCATAATTTATCAATATAATTTATTTCGATTAAAAAAGTTGTTTTTAATTAAAATTTATTAATTTTTACTATTCATCAAAATATTAAAGTTATTCGAAAAGTACCAAAATTTCACCTTAGGCTAAATTCGACACTCCAAATCCAAAAATGAATTCCATTTTGAGAGATAAAATCTCGAAAATTTTAAAAACTAGGTATTACTATTCATAATGGCTAGTTTGATCGGTTGTGGTGTGTGTTAGAACTCGATGTTGCGTACAACACAGGCTATTGCATTATTCAAATAGAAGCATACTGTGGAAGCTTGGGATGTTTCATTGTAAATTTTTGATGTACCCATTATAAAAATTAAATTTATTTAGTCAAATTAAATATATTAAAGTTTAAAATATTGGATTTAAAAAGGGTTCACTATTCAAAGTTTGTAAAAGTGAAATACTGAAAAAGAATTTGTTCTTACATAATGTCTAAGAAACTCAAAATATAGATTCTAAAATTATAAGGATTATATAAAGTTTAAAATTTAGTTAATAATATTCATAACCTCTTTTGAACGGCTTGTTTGGTATGTCATGGTGTTCTTGAACTCAGTGTTACATTTAGTGCAAGTTATTGAATTATTTTCATGAAATAACACACTATGAAATCTTGAGGTGTTACATTCTCCCCTCCTTCAATAAGTTGAGTCCTCACAATTTTAAATTGTTCTTCGAAAATAAAAGGTTGAATATAGAAAATATCTTTGTGGGAAAACCCACATCATAAATTGGGTTAATAAAATTTAGTCTTAATAAGGGGAAAAGAGAAATAAAAGGGTCACCACAAAATTATGATCTCTATTCGGAGAACATTGGTGGAAATTAGAGACATATAATTGGAGGAAAAATGTAAATATTTTTAGGTAGTAATTGAGCTCATCAATCACAAACAAGTCTAAAATTTACGGCCTTAAATTCATCAATCTATGATGATTTAAAATACCATCGGTTCAGCAAAACATATGGTATTAGGATAACACATTTTTTATTTTATGATCCCTTCAATAAGTATAAGAATTAATTTCTTCATTGAATAAGATAAGAAGAAAAATATATACTTGACAAGTAGAGTCTCATCCTTTAACTAAGTTCTACCACAAACTCAACTTTCACTCTAAAAGATAATAGAACTTAAAAATAATATTCTATTTATCCTATTCGTATAGGGTTAAAAAAATGAATTTATAATTCATCTAGCAGGACCATTAAAAAACGACATTATTCAATCCAGGACATCATGTGGGTCAGTGGTAGGTGATACACCCTTGTCACCCTTCGGTTGTGGGTTCAACTCTCGCAGCCTTGCCGGACGAGACGGGTTGTTGCCCGACCACCGGGTTGTCCTTTTATGGCAATCCGAAATAATCCAAACTAGAACTATCCAAAATACATAAGGAAGGTAAACACAATGAAGATCCTTTTTTCCATGTAATAACATGTGAACACCTTCATCGTGTATTCTTTTAAAACACTCAACATCCTGAATTACCATAAAACCTTATTGATTACATTCATGATCCCTTATTCCTTATTGAATAATAGATATACTCATTCAATCCAAAAATGTTGTAAACCCAAACAATGATATAATATACAAATCATTAATTCGTTTCCAGGTAGTCAAGAATATCCAATATAATTTATCCAAATAAATCATGTATTATTCTAAAATCACTACCTCGGCATCAGAACCATATTATGGTTTATCATTCTCTCAACCATATATTTTCCAAAAATTTAACATGCTATTGAGTCACTTTTCTTTGTTTCTCACAATCTCATGTCCATAATGAAATAGTACTATAGTACAATCCTTATATACTCCATAATTATTATAAAAAGTGCATTATTGATACAACACTCAAATGACATAATCAACATAAGAACTCTAATCATTAATCTTCATCTGTGGTAGTATCATAACTTGATTATTATCCAATAACATCCTTTGTGGAATAGTCTGATGACTGGGACATAGGTTCGTGTAGTGTCCAAACTCCTTGAAAATGAAGCATTGTACATTTGAAACCATTTTCTTACCATTGAAGTCACGTACTTTGTTCCCTTTTCTTCCACACTTATAAAAAACTCCCATTCCTTTCAGGAAAGTTCCCGGGTGTTTCTTCCCACAGTTATCACATATGGGAAAATTCTTCTTTTCCCTCTTCCCTTTATCAATCTTTCCCTATTCCATCGTTTTCTTCTCTTGCTTCCCTTCAATGCCATAGGACACAGTAAACTCTTTACTTATCTTATCAACACATGATATCATTTCTTCATATGATGATAATACATGGGAGACTATTTCTCTAATAAATTATGGATTAAGACCATGAAAGATATGATCCTTCTTTATCTTTGAATCATGTGCATTGCTGGAGTTCTCATTCCTTCTACTGGGCGCAATTTCTAAATAATGGAATACACTAGATTAGTTTATGAAAAACAATACCTAATCCCAAACTTTTAAAACACATAACATAAATTAAATAGTTTATGGATATAATCCATATTCATAAAAATGTCTCCTTTGAGGAAGTATATACTCATAAATCCTTCATAATGGTTTGTAAAGAAAATGATAATTATCCTAAGAATATCCCCCCGGAAGTGTTGTAACCAAGAGTGCAGAAAGGCCCGTTTTTGTGCACCAGTTCCCCTTCGAGTCTTTCTCAAAGTGGTGTTTTCGGGTTTTACCCCTAGTTACATATGTGCCAGAGCTGCCTCTACTTGCTCGTATCCAGAAAGGGATGTATTGCTCGAAAAACTCACAAAATCTCTATAATACTAAAATTATAGTAAGTTCTTATATACTAATCCTCAAAGTTCATCTTAGATCTACGTCCTCTAATCAGAGTTTATCTAAATCTAGCTTCCATGATTTGTACTAAACTTCCTCTGATACAAACTGTAATGCCCTGATCCCAGTTACCTAGAGTAGGTGTGTTATTACATAACAAAGGCATGATCACAAGAAAGATCAAATCTCGAAAGACTGATTAGTTTAGTAGCCTTGGAAACACTATATATATTTATAATTCTTACATTACATCAGAAAAATGAAAACTACAACAACATCTTTTCTTCATAGTCCACACTCATATCCTTACATATTATCCCTGCAGGTCATTCATAAATTACATCTTCACATCCTGGGAAAAATAAAACATTGATAGGGGTGAGCTCAAATGCCCAGTAAGGATAACAATATATCGGAAACTTACATAAATAAGAATAAACATTTAAGGCAATGTATAACTAAAACAAAAGCCTTTTAAACTTTAACTTCAACATAGTATGGAGAAAATGAAATAATACCATTTACTTATTCACATGGATATTCTACTAATCGAATAATCACAAGAAATATCAAAAACCACTTTCATAATGATGGAATGCATAATGCTAGAATATCATAACCACATAGCCAAGGCCTCGTGCCAAGACTACAAATAAGATTTTGTCAAGGCCTTGTGCGAAGACACTAGTTTGTCTCATGAGACCTACCGATACATCGAGGAGCTATAGCGGTCTCCACCCATCACATATTAAGTCCAATGCATTCCCATATGAAAAGGTTCAAACATAACATAAACATTCGTATTAAAACTATCATACGAAATGTAAATACTTCATCCATAAACCACGAATGGTATAAGAATAACACATCCAAAGTCAAACACATCAAAAAAACTTAAAAACAATATGAAAGTTTTTTATCATAATAAATCAACTTAAAATAAACTTAAAATCCATCAAAGGATGTTGACATAGATGAAATCAACACTATTTGAGAGAAATATCTCTTTTTTCGAAATCATTTAAAAGACACACATTTATTAAGGAAGTAATTTAAAAGATATTTTTGAATCAAAGTGTCCCATACCACTTTGAATCTTTTGAAAAGAAATATCATTTCAAAACATTCATGTCCATATAAATAAATCCTTAAAATCATTTTGAAAACATGGACATTAATTAAAAATATTTAGAAAGATAAATCTTTAAAACATTTCAAACTCTGATTTTGATAAAGAGTACCTTTCAGAAATTCTTAAAATATTCATTTTGAAATCATTTAAAAGTCACCTAATTATAAAATTAAACATTTAATTTGAAAATATCCTTATAATCTTGTAAGGGAAGCTTTGAAAATTTTATTACGGTGGAAAATAGCTGCACCCGGTGTATAAGTTAAAAAAACATTCTTACCATAATGCTGTCGAAAAGGTTAAAAAGCACCTTTTTTGGAAAACAACGGAAAGATTCCATTATAAAAACTCTTATAAAAAGTCAAATAATGGTATAAATGACTTTATCCCATATTCTTGTAAATATTAAAAATGTTTTGAAATACATTTTTAAGAAACATGGATGTGGATGATAAAGAAGATCCCAATAGATTATTACGTATAAACATCCTCGGATAAGGAAGAGATTGTGAGATAACCCTTACCTTGTACTTTTCCTTGGTTGGGTTAGGTTAACCTCTTGTATAATGGTGAAATAATTGTTATTAAATTATACAAGAATCATATACATTAATTTGATATCATATATGATCTTTTTACATTGATTTGTTAATAATATCTTAGTATTATTGTTGTTTTGGGTGTTAACTTACTCGTTTTCTTTTATAAGTTTTGTTACGTAAGTTGTGTTTGTCATGGATAGGTTGTATCTTAATCATATCCAGAATTATATCAAGTCCTTAGATACTATTGTTAATCATCAAATGAGAATTATACTTGAAGGGATACGATAGATAATTAATCTTATCGTGTTCGTGGAGACGGTAGTCCGTACGTACGCACGAGCGACAATATCATTCTTTTGATATTTAAATAATATATAATTGGATGGTATATCATATATACAGAATAATTATCATGTTATATTTATTATTTAAATGTGTTACACATCATTATTATACCCATCCAAATAATAATTTATTGAAGAACAATTACACCACGACGTGGAGACTATAAGTCGTACGTACGCACGTATGGGGACATGTTATTCAAAGGATGGATAGAATACTGAATATGGTTGTACCATATTTATAATAACATCACAGTATATTTAAGATACTGTAGTTATTATTTTATAATGGTAATAACAAGGAAGGAAGAAGTGGAAGAAGAAAGGAACATGGAAAAGGGTGGTGAAATCATTACCTCTTCTTCGGGTTGTTTCTTTTGATTTGATCAAAAGGGATCCTAGGTTGGCTTTATGACTAAAGTAAGGCTCCTAGGATAAAGTGAGGAAAGTTGAGAGAGTATTTGGGCAGATTTTGGCCAAGAAAAAAGGCTTTGAAGGTGTGAATTAATGAGAAGGGGGAGTGCCCTTTTATAAGAGGGGTGAGGGGCACCTTTGGAAAAGCTAGAAATATTATTTTATAATAAATTCATATTCTCTTTATAATGGCTCAAAAGTGGATTATTTAAAGGTTAAGGTGGTTATGGGTCGAAAACCACTAAAACAATAGAATTTAGACAGGTTTGGGTTACTATATTAACATTATCATTAAGTATTAACTCTTAATTAATTAGTTTCACTTTTACAATGTCTCTTTGTATTTTTATATTATATGGTTAATAAACTTACTATATACATCCAAGAGACCCCCAAGTGGTCCATTAATGATACACCTATAATTATATAAGTCTCATGGCCTAACCTTAGATTTTTAGGAATTTGATATCAATTAATAATATATTATTTGTTTTAAAAACTCTTTTATGTCAATTTTGACAATATTCAATAATTGATTTTTGTAAAAATCATAACAGAATGATTACTTCAAAAATATTTAATTAAATCATTCCTAAAATTTCATATGAACCTATAAAATTAGTTTAATTAATAAAAGGTCTCAAATTATAATTATTTGGCTATCTACAATATCAATCATTTTACTTTTTCACTATTATGTTAATTACTGCATCACCATTGTTTCATACATAAATTACATTATTTAATGTCTAAAAATTATAAATAAAATACCATTATGTGGGAAATAATTTTTTCTTTATAATGAATATTTATAGTCTAAAATAAAACATATATAACCTTATGTAAAAATTGTTTTTCTAAAAGATATATGCTTGTTTCATTTTTTGTATTCATTTTAACTTAATTATAATAAAGTGTCCCTATAACTTACAAGTGGGACCATGGGGTCCCAAACACAACCCAAAGATGCCCAAGGTCGGACATGTATCAACCAAAAATTTTAGGACACGTTTAGGATAATTTTTTAATATTATAATATTATATTTTAACCCTTATTTACCGGATTTACCCTTTAACCGTGGTAAATAAAATATTTACCGAAGTAATTATTCAAAATGTCTAAAAATAAAAGTTACCAATTTACACAATTTGAACATCCAGATTCTAAATATGGAATCCATTTTTCCAAATTCAAAACACAGAAGTGGCAGAAATTAATTTAAAATTAATTCCCACTGTCAAAACAAAAAGCGTGTTTTTACGATATAATAACTATCAAAAGATTGATACTTGTTTATGTTCGGTTTAATTTTTAAATTATGTCCAATGACCAACATTTTATTAAATGGTAAAAATATATTCTAAATATACTTTAAAACCACTCAAATTCATAATTTATCGATATAAATTATTTCGATTAAAAAAGTTGTTT
Organism: Viscum album; assembly: GCA_963277665.1. NCBI lineage: Eukaryota > Viridiplantae > Streptophyta > Magnoliopsida > Santalales > Viscaceae > Viscum > Viscum album. The sequence goes on along the minus strand of OY728138.1, from coordinate 129,619,078 downwards.
TTAATTAAAATTTATTAATTTTTATTATTCATCAAAATATTAAAGTTATCCGAAAAGTACCAAAATTTCACCTTAGGATAAATTCGATACTCCGAATCCAAAAATTAAGTCCATTTTGATAGATAAAATCTCTAAAATTTTAAAAAGTAGGTATTACTATTCATAATGGCTAGTTTGATCAGTTGTGGTGTGTGTTAGAACTCGATGTTGCGTACAACACACGCTATTGCATTATTCAAAGAGAAGCGTACCGTGGAAGTTTGGGATGTTTCATTGTAAATTTTTGATGTACCCATTCTAAAAATTAAATTTATTTAGCCAAATTGAATATATAAAAGTTTAAAATATTGGATTTAAAAAGGGTTCACTATTAAAAGTTCGTAAAAAGGTAATCCTGAAAATGAATTTGTTCTTACATTATGTCTAAGAAACTCATAATATGGATTCTAAAATTATAAGGATTATATAAAGTTAAAAATTTATTTAATACTATTCATATCCACTTTTGAACGACTTGTTTGGTAAGTCATGGTGCGCTTGAACTTGGTGTTGCGTGTAGTGCAAGTTATTGAATTATTTTGAAGAAATAACACACTATAAAATCTTGGGGTGTTACATTCTCCCCTCCTTCAATAAATTGAGTCCTTCAAATTTGAAATTGTTCTTCGAAAATAAAAGGTTCAATATAGAAAATATCTTTGTGGGAAAACCCACATCGGAAATTGGGTTAATAAAATTTAGTCTTAATAAGAGAAAAAGAGAAATGAAAGGGTCACCACCAAAGTATGATCTCTATTCAGAGAACATTGGTGGAAATTAGAGACATATAATTAGAGGAAAAACATAAATATTTATAGGTAGTGATTGAGGTCATCAATCACAAACAAGTGTAAAATTGGGGGCCTTAAATTCATCAATCTATGATGATTTAAAATACTATCAGTTCAGCAAAACATATGGTATTAGGATAACACATTTTTTGTTTTAAGATCCCTTCACTATAGTATAAGAATTAATTTCTTCATTGAATAAGAGAAGAAGAAAAATATAAACTTGACATATAGAGTCTCATCTTTTAAATACGTTCTACCCCAAACTCATCTTTCACTCTAAAAGATAATAGAACTTAAAAATAATATTCTATTTATCCTATTCGTATAGGGTTTAAAAAATGAATTTATAATTCATCTAGAAGGACCATTAAAAATGACATTATTCAATACAGGACATCACATGGGTCATTGGTAGATGATAAACCCTTGTCGCCCTTCGGTTGTGGGTTCAACTCTCGCAGCCTTGCCAAATGCGACGGGTTGTCGCCCGACCTCCGGGTTGTCCTTTTATGGCAATCCAAAATAATTCAAACAAGAACTATCCAAAATACTTCAGTCCAAAATTTATAAGGAAGGTAAACACAATGAAGATCCTTTTTTCCGTGTAATAACATGTGAACACCTTCATCGTGTATTCTTATAAAACACTGAAACATCCTGAATTACCATAAAACCTTATTGATTACATTCATGATCCCTTATTCCTTAAAGAATAATAGATATACTCCTTCAATCCAAAACTTTTGTAAACCCAAACAATGATAGAATATACAAATCATTAATTAGTTTCAAGGTAGTCAAGAATATACAATATAATTTATCCAAATCAATAATGTATTATTCTAAAATCACTACCTTGATATCAGAACCATATTGTGGTTTACCTTTCTCTCAACCATATATTTTCCAAAAATTTAACCTGCTACTGAGTCACTTTTCTTTGTTCCACACAATCTCAAGTCCTTAATGAAATAGTACTGTAGTACAATCCTTATATACTCCATAATTATTATAACAAGTGAATTGTTGATACAACACTCAAATGACATAATCAACCTAAGAACTATAATCATTCCTCTTCATCTATGGTAGTATCATAACTTGATTATTATCCAATAGCAACATTTTCAGCATAGTCTGATGACTAGGACATAGGTTTGCGTAGTGTCCAAACTCCTTGAAAATGAAGCATTGTACATTTGAAACCATTTTCTTACCATTGCAGTCACGTACTTTGTGCCCTTTCCTCCACACTTATAACAAAATCTCATTCCTTTCAAGCAATTTCCAGGGTGTTTCTTCCCACAATTATCACATATGGGAAAATTCCTCATTTCCCTCTTCCCTTTATCAATCTTTACCTCTTCCATCCTTTTCTTCTCTTTCTTCCCTTAAAATCCATAGGACTTAGTAAACTCTTTACTTATCTTATCAACACATGATATTATTTATTCATATGATGATAATACATGGGAGACTATTTCTCTTATAAATTATGGCTTAAGACCATGAAAGATATGATCCTGCTTTCTCTTTGAATCATGTGCAATGTTGGAGTTCTCATTCCTTCTACTGGGTGCAATTTCTAAACAATGGCATACAGCAGATTAATTTATGAATAACAATACCTAATCCCAAACTTGTAAAACACATAACATAAATTAAATAGTTTATGGACATAATCCATAATCATAAAATTGTCTCCTTTGAGGAAACATATACTCATAAACCTTTCATAATGGTTTGTAAAGAAAATGAGAATTATCCTAAGCATATCCCCCAGGAGTGTCGTAACCAAGAGTGCAGTAATCCTCGTTGTCGTGCACCATTTCTCCTTCGAGTCTTTCTCAAAGCGGTGTTTTCGGGTTTTACCCCTAGGTATATCTGTGCCAGAGCCGCCTCTACCTTCTCGTATCTAGACAGGGATGTATTTCTCGAAAAACTCACAAAATCTCTACAATACCAAAATTCTAGGAAGTTCTTTTATACTAATCCTCAAAGTTCATCTTAGGTCTACGTACTCTAATCAGAGTTTATCAAAATCTAGCGTCCAAGGTTTGTACTAAAATTCCTCCGATTCCAATTGTATCGCCCCAACCCCAGTTACCTAGAGTCAGTGCATTATTACATAACATTTTCATGATCACAGGAAAGATCAAATCTCGAAAGACTGATTAGTTTAGTAGCCTTCGAAACACTAGATATATTCATAAGTCTTACATTACATCATAAAAATGAAACTACAACAACATCTTTTCTTCATAGTCCACACTCATATCCTTACATACTATCCCTTCAAGTCATTCATAAATTACTTCTTCACATCTTGGGAAAAATAAAACATTGAAAGGGGTGATCTGAAATGCCCATTAAGGATAACAATATAGCGGAAACTTTCATAAATAATAATAAACATTTAAGGCTATGTATAACTAAAACAAAAGCCTTTTAAACTTTAACTTCAACATAGTATAGAAAAAATGAAATAATGCCATTTACTTATTCACATGGATATTATACTAATCGAATAATCACATGAAATATCAAAAACCACTTTCATAATTATGGAATGCATAATTCCAGACTATCATAACCACATAGCTAAGGCCTCGTGCCAAGACTACAAATAAGATTTTGTCAAGGCCTTGTGCCAAGACAGTAGTTTGTCTCATGAGACCTACCGATGCATCGAGGAGCTATAGCAGGCTCCACCCATCACATATTAAGTCCAATGCATTCCCATATGAAAAGGTTCAAACATAACATAAACATTCGTATTAAAAATAGCATACGAAATGTAAATACTTCATCCATAAACCACGAATGGTATAAGAATAACACATCCACAATCAGACACATCACAAAAACATCAAACAATATGGAATTTTTGTATCATAGTAAATCAACTTCAAATAAACTTAAAATCCATCAAAGGATGTTGACATAGATGAAAGAAAAACTATTTGATAGAAATATCTCTTTTTCAAAATCATTTAAAAGTCACACATTTATTAAGGAAGTAATTTAAAAGAGATTTTTGAATCAAAGTGTCCCATAAAATTTTGATACTTTTGAAAAGAAATATCATTTAAAAACATTCATTTCCATATAAATATATCCTTAAAATCATTTTGAAAACATGGACATTAATTAAAAATATTTAGAAAGATAAATCTTTAAAACATTTAAAATTATGATTTTGATAAAGAGTACCTTTCAGAAATTCTTAAAATATTCATTTTGAAATCATTTAAAAGTCACATAATTATAAAATAAAACATTTACTTTTAAAATATATTTATAAGTTTGTAACGGATGCATTGAAAATCTTATAACTGTGGAAAATAGCCGCACCCGCCGTATAAGTTAAAAAAACATTCTTACCTTAATTCTATCAAAAAGGTTTAAAAGCACCCTGTTTGGAAAACGATGGAAAGATTACTTTATAAAACTCTTATAAAAAGTCAAACAAGGGTATAACTGAATTTAACCCATATTCTTGTAAATAGTAAAAATGTATTGAAATACATTTTTAGGAAACATGGATGTGGATGATAAAGAAGATCCCAATAGATTATTATGTATAAACAACCTCGGATAATGAAGATATTGTGAAATAACCATTACCTTGTACTTTTCCTTGGTTGGGGTAGGTTAACCTCCTATATAATGGTGAAATAATTGTTATTAAATTATACAAGAATCACATACATTAATATGATATCATATATGATCTTTTAACATTGATTTGTTAATAATATCTTAGTATTATCGTTGTTTCGGGTGTTAACTTACTCTTTTTCTTCTATATGTTTTGTTATGTAAGCTGTGTTTGTCATGTATAGTTTGTATATTAATCATATACAGAAAGATATCATGTCCTTAGATACTATTATTAATCATCAAATGAGAATTATAGTTGAATGGATACTATGGAGAATGAATCTTATCGCGTTCGTGGAGACGGTAGTCCGTACGTACGCACGAGTGACAATATCATTCTTTTGATATTAAAATAATATATAATTGGATTTTATATCATATATAAAGAATCATTATCATGTCATTTTTTTATTTACATGAGTTACACATCATTATTATACCCATCCAAATAATAATTTATTGAATAACAATTACACCACGATGTGGAGACGGTAAGCCGTATGTACGCACGTATGGTGACATGTTATTCAAAGGATGGATAGAATAATGAATATGGTTGTACCATATTTATAATAACATCAAATTATATATAATATACTGGAGTTATTATTTTATAATGGTAATAACAAAGAAGGAAGAAGTGGAAGAAGAAAGGAACTTGGAAAAGGGTGGTGAAATCATTACCTCTTCTTCGGGTTCTTCCTTTGGATTTGATAAAAAGGGCTCTTAGGTTGGCTTTATGACTAAAGGAATGCCTCTAGGATGAATTTAGGGAAGTTGAGAGAGTATTTGGTCATATTTTGGGCGATCGAAAAGGCTTTGAAGGTGTGAATTAATGAGAAGGGGGAGTTCCCTTTTATAAGAAGGGTGAGGGGCACCTTTGGAAAAGCTAGAACTATTATTTTATAATAAATTCATATTCGGTTTATAATGTCCCCAAAGTGTATTATTTAATGTTTAAGGTAAGGATGGGTCGAAAACCACTCAACCAATAGAATTTAGATTGGTTTGGGTTACTATATTAACCTTATCATTAAGTATTAACTCTTAGTTAATTAGTTTCACTTTTACAATGTCTCTTTGAATTTTTATATTATATGGTTAATAATCTTACTATATACATCCAATAAACTACCAAGTGGTCCATTAAGGATAAAACTATCATGATATAAGTCTCTTGGCCGAACCTTATATTTTTAGGAATTTAATATCAATTAATAATATAAAAGTGTTTTTAAAAACTCTTTTTTGTCAATTTTGACACTATTCAATAATTGATTTTTTTAAAAATCATAACAGAATGATTACTTCTAAAAAAGTTAATTACATCATTCCTAACATGTCATATGAACTTATAAAATTAGTTTAATTCAAAAAAAGTCTCAAATTATATTTATTTGGGTATCTACAATATCGATCATTTTAATTATTCACTATTATGGTAATTACTGCATCACCATTGTGTCATAAATAGATTAAATTATTTAATGTCTAAAAATTTTAAATAAAATACCATTATGTAGGAAATAAATTTATATTTCTAATTAATATTTATATTCAAAAATCCAACATATATAATCCTATGTAAAAATTTTTTTTCTAAAAGATATTGCTTGTGTCGTTTTTGTATTCATTTTAACTTAATTAAAATAAAGTGTCCCTATCACTTACTAGTGGCACCATGGGGTCCCAAAATCGACCCAAATATGCCCATGATCTTAAATGTATCAAAAAATAAGGTTAGGACACGTTTAGAGTAATTTATTGTTATTATAATATTATTTTTTAACCATTATTTACCGGATTTAACCTTTAACCATGGTAAATAAAATATTTACCGAAGTAATTATTAAAAATGTCTAAAAATAAAAGTTACCTATTTACACAATTTTTACATCCTGATTCCAAATATGGAATCCATTTTTCCAAATTCAAAACACATAAGTGGAAGAAATTAATTTAAAATTAATTCCTGCTATCAAAACAAAAAGCGTGTTTTTAAGATATAATAACTATCAAAAGATTGATACTTGTTTATGTTTGGTTTAATTGTGAAATTATTTCCAATGACCAAAATTGTATTAAATTGTAAAAATATATTCTAAATATACTTTAAAACCACTCAAATTCATAATTTATCAATATAAATTATTTCTATTAAAAAAGTTGTTTTTAATTAAAATTTAGTAATTTTCACTATTCATCAAAATATTTAAGTGCTCCGAAAATTACCGAAATTTAACATTAGGATAAATTAGATACTCAATCCAAAAATTTAGTCCATTTTTAGAGATAAAATCTCTAAAATTTTAAAAATTAGGCATTACTATTCATAACGGCTAGTTTGATCGGTTGTGGTGTGTGTTAGAACTCGATGTTGCGTACAACACATGTTATTGCATTATTTAAAAAAGAATCATACTGTGGAAGCTTGGGATGTTTCATTGTAAATTTTTTATGTACCCATTCTAAAAAGTAAATTTATTTAGTCAAATTGAATATATAAAATTTTAAAATATTGGATTTAAAAAGGGTTCACTATTAAAAGTCTGTAAAAGTGCAATACTGAAAATGTATTTGTTTATAAATTATGTCTATGAAACTCATAATATGGATTATAAAATGATAAGGATTATATAAAGATTAAACTTTAGTTAATACTATTCATAACCTCTTTTGAATGGATTTTTTGGTAAGTCATGGTGCGCTTGGACTCGGTGTTGCATGTAGTGTAAGTTATTGAATTATTTTGAAGAAATAACACACTATGAAATCTTGGGGTGTTACACTAAACGTAAATATAATCTCGCAAATTGAATTATAAGGTCCACCTTCACTAATCAGAATAATATTATTACTATATGTATGTTGTTGTGAGATAATTATAAATTAGTTTCACCAACATGGAATTCCCCTGGATGATACTTCATTTGATCATATCTGGTTATTCTATGCTCATCTAGAAAATAAGTGAGCAACATACCCTACTATAAATAGATTCATATAGTTTTATTTAGATATAATACTGGTAGATTTTATTATATTATAATTCTATAAAGGATACTTTATCATTGAATAAGACACCAAATTCAAGAGTATTAACTCATATAAAATACTCTATAAGGATAATAATTCACTCAGACTATCTTTCAGTCTATAGAAAAAAATAAATACCAAAAATAAAAACATAGTATTAATATTCAATTTGGATCTCATTAAATCTTTTATAGTACTATGATGTGATACATGGGTCTATTATTGAAATGATTCTTGCTAGAAACTAATGAATCCTTAAATAACTTTAACATATGGATTATTTATATTTTCTACCAAAGTTTAATATTCTATTAGTAATAATTTATCCATGTGGGATTGATGATCGAAAATCCCCTGAATTGAATCCTTTCAATTTGAGGCCCTAGGGTAATGGATCACAATACCCATTTTAATTTCATCCCAGTTCTATAATAGTAAAGGGAGTTGATAAAGTGTATTGGAGGGATTCTACTTCTCTTCCTTTACCTACTAAGAAATAAGAAATCCAGACACGAATCCTACAACATTTTTCTCTATCATAGGTCACCATAAAAAGTAAATTACACCCTTTTATGTTTTATTGATCACCATTTGAACACTTTATAAAGATAAAATGTGATATTTCATTATTTCATACATCATTTTCATAGGTTTGGAATAGATACTTCCCACATCAATTATCTCATTTTGATAATTACATAACTATCTCATTTATTGTTTATTATTTTTCACATATTATTTTTTATTAATATAGTTTCTCATATTTATTGTCAGAGAAAATTTTTTTTTTACAATACTCTTATTCTTTATGTTTTACTTTTACAAGTAGTATTCATTATATTTTTGTTTTTTATGTTTTTAATATTGTAAAATTGAATGAATAATATGCATTAATAAAATGAATACTATCTATGCAAACAATATGTATTTTTCACTACTCCATGAACCTTTTGGAATGATATAGAAGTCTAATATTACTCTTATGTTATGATGGAACCTTACATAAGATGATATTTTCAAAATTATCACTATAAAAATTAATTTTACATATTTGGTGGATTTATTAATTTACACAAACATATTGAGAGTTCATAATATTTGAAAAAGTATCTTACTATTATGTGTATGGATGAAGATGGAAATTACTATTATATATCAATGCTTCACTTTTGTATATTGTGTTGAAAAATATTATGTATTTAGATTTTGAAATCTATTATAATTTTATGTATATATTATAATGTGATGATTACTTTTATATATAAAATATTCTCTAAATAATCTACTCTTGCATATTAATAAAACGTTATAAATTCATATATTATATACAATAAAGATTTTAAAAGATATATTTAGGAAACTATTTAGATGATAAACTCTATCATTTGAATTTATTACTCTTATACATTATTATCAATCATTTAGAAGGAGTATAATTTTAAAAAGATTGTGTTTCATAGGTTCAAATATTGAATGTCACATGGTAAATTTTATATAACTGATTATGATTGAATTATTTATCATATCTTATGAGAGATAATATGGGTTACAATATTCAAAATTTAAATGTTTGGTATATTGAAGAGGCTATTTCATGGAATTATCAAGATCATTCAATTTAATTAATGATGATTATTATATGGTACTTAAATATCAATTTTTAAGAAGTCTATGTATAATATTCGTGATGATAATTGTGGGGATTATTTTAATTATATTGTTCCCACTTATTGAAATTATTTTAACTATTATGTTATTGAGGTTTTCTAGGAAAATCCCACATTATGTTATCATTGATTATTAAAGAGGAAGATCATAGAGTTTGAATATTATGGAATTTTTCATTTCTATATTACCTATAAAAAGTAGGTGGTGTCTATAATAATTGGGATATATATATATATATAAATAATATAAAATAAAATAAATTATATTTTTTTACAACAAAATTTTTAAAAATTATTCTGTTATATTTCTTGAGCTACATTATTCAATTTAAATTGGAGTCTTCAAGATACATATTCTACACCAGCAACTTATTTCATTATATTTCATCATTTTTAAATACTTTATTCATTAATTGTATTATAAATATTGTAATATAATATTTAATCATCTACCTTACACATTTTTTATACCTCCATTAATAGGTATATGTAGGCTGTGCTAAACTAAACAAAAAAAAGAAATTATTTTTTATCTTATAAAAGGAAAGGGTTTCTTCCTCTATTTTAAATGTAATGGGTATAGGTTTGGAATTCTCATAGAAATTTTTGTTTGGGTATAAATTTTCAAACTGATAGTTTCCATATATACCCATAAAAGGATGTATTTGGATTGTGTTTCCATGTGTTGGAAATACAAATTATAAAAAACATTCTACCTCAATAGCGATATAAATAATAATGGATTTTTATAAACATCATTTGATAGTGTGTAGAGTGAAACTAGGATATGTTGTATCCGAACTACTATAAAATAATTCTTATCTCTCAAGGTATTTAATAATCTACTTACACTATTCACACTCAATATGATTATTGTTTATTTTGGGATTACTTTCTCTTATTATTCAATAAATTTTTCTATATATTTTATGTTTTTATGATTTTTTTAAGATTTAATATTCACACACCCGCTTATCTCATTATTTTAATTTTTGGGATTCAACAATTGGCATAAAAATTAAACCCTTAGAGCTTTGAATGTTCATATTATCTATTAAAAGTTTTATTTCTATCATTTTGTGCATCTAATTATTTTCTCTATTGAATAAAAATTATTATAGATCTTTGGTTTTTTATAGTTTCACCAAGAAGAAGATTAAAATAGAAAAATTATTGGAAAATAATCAATAAATATTTTTTAAACCATTCTAAATTAACATAACATTTTCTATTTGAATATAATAACAAAACATGGGTAAATTACAGTGAACTACCATTTCAATAAAAAAATCACATATTAATAGATGAATATTCATTACATAACATATTGATCCATGCAAGAATCATATCAGTCTGGTTCCTTTGGAAACAAGGATATATAAAAAAAATTATTCATAGTTAAACTAAATAATATCACACTTTATTATTCATAATTAATCCCCTTATTAAAAATATTATACATAATACCTTTTCTTATAACATGTTGGAAGAAAATAAAAGAATGTGGGAGCATAGATGCTCGGTAAGGATAAACATGGGAGACATCAATTATAACATAACCATAACAAGATAATAAATGTATGATAACCTGAAATAACATTATAAAACAAAAAATTTCATATCATATATCATAAAAATTAGTCATTCAAAAAAATTTGTCATTCTGTAACATATAAATCATGATAGAATCCAATAACATGATCCATGGGAACATAACATGGGAATAAGATATAGAATTGTGACATACCTAAAATCATAGAAAATAATTTCTTTACTAGTCATGTATCACTACCAAAACTATCATAGTGGAATAGTTTTACTCCCTAAAACAATGTAGTAGTCAATGTTCACTCCCAAGACCATCATAGTGGAATGATTCCCTTATTGAACTAAGTTCACTCCCCATTCTAATCCTATTTATCTCACAAGAAATTAATATTTTCCCAATACATTATAATGATATATATATCCCACCATTTAAAAAACTAAAATCATAAAAATGTGTGCCACAGGATGACAAAAATTCATCAGATTAGGACCCATGAAAAGAAATTGGTTTCATAAAAATTTCATCATAACATAACCTATTAAAAAATGGGTTTTGTAAATATTTCATCATATCATAACTGGTGTAAAAGGTATTTTTTTCATAAATATATTTTCATCATATATAAAAGTCATCTAGGAAAGCAATAATGATGGTTTCATTGGATTATATCCCCAATAAATATTATATAGCATCAAAAAATTTAATCTTATGTAGAAAATGATTTTTAAAGATCACTTAGAATATTTCTGGTGGAAAATATATTTCCATTTTGAGATCACTTTGTTAATATCTGAATATTTCAAAAATAATAAAGAAAATTTTTTATTTTAAAATATCTTTGAAAACATGTAAAATAATCTTTAAATCATTTAGTTGTCCTGATAGTGGGGAATATCGTACTTATCATACACATAAAAATGAATAATCCTTTCACATTTAATGTAAAAATTAAAAAATTATTGTGTTTTTAAAACAATAAGATGATTCCTTTAACAAAATTTAAAAAGTAAAATATGGGTAACAATATATTTATAGAGATAAATATAGGTTAATTTCCATTTGATATATTGAGTGAATAAATGGGGTAAAATGAAAAGAAAAATTATAATTTTTAGAGATAAATATATGTTAATAAATTTTAGTGGTTTCTTGATATTTATATCATAATATTTCACAACTGAAACTTAATCATAAACAACCATGGTAATCAATGTGGTTGTAACATAATACCCTTACCACATTGGTATATTTTGAATAGTGACCCCCATGAAATAATAGCATAAATTGAAACATTAAATTTCATAAAAATAACGAAATTAAATATATAACATATTTAATGGAAATTATATACACAACACAAAAAGAAACAAGTACTGAATATTGAATATAACCCTCATAAAGAAAAGAGAAACTTGAAATATCATACCTCAAGAATCAAATTTCTTAATACACATTTTAAAATCTTATATGTTATTTATATTGTTGTTATAAATATATTATAAAACCATACTAATATCTATTAAACCATATATGATTTAATTAAGACCATTTATTACCCATTTATTAAAAATTCCTTATTAAAATCATGTTTTGGATTATAACTGTTTTGTTTTTCATGTATGTTTTAGTTTTTTAATTTAGGATCATTTATTTTGATCTTGGTTCCATCATGACCAATTTTTTTAAAATTATAAAAATATCATATATATTTATTATATATTAATTTATCATAATTCATAAAATTTAGGGTTAGAAAATGAATTATACCATTCATTGAAACGATAATTTATACATACGCATTAACGATATTTCCATTTTCTTGACAGATGAAACAAAAAAAGGTAAATATTCTTTAACCATTAAAAAATAATTTTTATATCAAATAATTCATATAAATTCATTATAAATATCTTTCTGACCACCCTTTTCAAAATAATATGAAAAACTTACCACATTATACTATGGCAGTGGTAGTCTACAGGTACGCATGAAATCTATAATCATTTTCCAAAAAAATTGAAGATATGAAGGTATATGCCAAATTATAATTCTATAAGTATATTTTTTTAATAAATATATTATACATATGATAAATCCTTCATTATATCAAAATGGGAATATCAGTGATAGAAAATTAATTACCTCGGTTCATGATATGGAATTCCGTTGTTCACACAATCAATAGATTTCTTTCCTATTTGACAGTAGAGGATATTGATATAGGTTATTAAATTATCATAATAACATATAATTAAATTTTAGGTATTCATTTTATTATAAAAAAATTAATAATATTTAAAAGAGGTGGAAGATGAAATAATACAAAAACACTCGGTTAAGAACGATGTTATTTCTTCGGACTTCCTTTTTAGCTTACCGCCAAATGCCTTCTTAAGAGGGTTTCATAATAAAAATAAGGAATATTGGGTTTTTTTGGTACACATAGAAGATACTTGGTTAGGCATTGGCTAAACCAAATAGGTTTGGGATTATTATGTTGAGAAGAGAGGGGGTTGACTTTTATAATTTAGGGATGGGAAACACTTTGAATTTTTGAAATGATGAAGTTATACCCAGTTCTTTCACATTCCACAAGTTTAAAAAATGGATAATTATTTAAAATTATATGATATAATATTTATATAGTTCCATAAAATAGTAATTTTAGTTGTTTTTAGTCCATTTTTACCCTTATCATTCTTCTAACCCCCAGTAATCCTTTTTTAACCATAACCGCGATAATTAATTTTTACTATTTTGAATATTAATTATGAACAAAAACTTTTGCGAACTTACAGTTTAATTTTAATTGTTATAATAAAAATTTATAACCCATTTTTCTAAATTCATTTCATATAAGTGGATTAATTTAATTTAAAATTAAACCCACATACACAATAAAAAAATGTTTTTTAATGAAAATTATTTCATAGGTATAAAAAGTTTATATATCAAATATTAATTTAAAATTAATTCAAATGAACTACATTTTATTAATAATAATATAATTAGACATGTTTTACTTATAAAAAAATATTAAAACAAAATGTATCTTTTAATTTCTTTAAATTAAAATTAAATTTCTAATACAAATCAGTATTTTCACTGTACATCAAAAATATAATAATTTAATAAAATTATCCAAAAAACACCACTAAGATAATTTTAACATGTCCATTCCAAAAATTAATATTATATTTGGATATAAATAAAATTAATATTTAAAAAATAACTTTTATTGTTTTCACAAAAAGTAAACAAAATTATGAAAAGGGTATTTCGAAGCATATATAGAATTTATTTAAAAAGAAAAGTACTTTTTATCAATATGTTTTTCTATATAAATACCATTATAATTAATTTTTTTAAAAAAATTATTCTTATTCGTACATAAAATTCTAAGGGATTTCTTATAATTTTCATGATTAAATAAAAATAATATTAATTGTATAATGTGGTTCATTTAAACTCTATATAGCTTGTAATGCAAATTATTGAAATTAAGTATATTTGAAAACAATCATAAAATATTAGGATGTTAGATTTTACACCCTTAAAATTAAATTCACCCACAAATTTCCATCACTCACATATAAAAAACAAAGGATAATTGTGCCTTATCACATCCTTAGGTTCTCATGATTTTTTTTGAGTTGGTGGTTTTACAAAAACATGTTGAGCAAGTTAGCAGTCATGTTTTGTTGCACTTTCACTCTATAATATATAATCTACATAGGCTTTTCATCATTGAAAATAACATGATCCAGTGGTATAACATACGATTTCAGTACATGTAAAGGAATAGGTATGTACTTCCTCAGGATAGATGCATTGAACACATCAGAAGCTTGGAAGAGGTTCTGTGGAAGCGATAATAAATAAGAAACAATTAATACATGAAAAAAATATATTAAATTATTCAATATACCTACATCTAAGATTTACATTATTCTCAAATATCATAACATTATTCCATATATAGATTCATGAAAACATCTACACACCAACTTCAAATTATACATCACACATATGATTATTAGAATTACTTGTTTTCCGGCTTTGAGCTATCTGGATGTGATGTTTAATGGATCTAACTTTCTCTACCATTCCAAATTTATCAAGTCTCAATATATTTATTTATCCATCTTCATCATTATATGTTATAGTTCTACACTCATTTCTATCTATGTATTTATAAGGATCCATCTTAATTCTTGAATGAAATTTATCATTCTATTCAAACTCGACTAGAGTAAGGTGTTCATCGCAACCACATTTGAAAATAAATAGAACCAAATATCATTATATCTTCTAGGGTTTGAAATTTTCTCTCTAAATAACCATATATTTTAGGATGAAACATAGTTCCAAAACTCAATCTTATATGTATATGTTTCTGATGACTTATCTAGAACATTGATGTAAACCATGGATCAGGATCAAATAGAATAGAGTGTGTTATACTAGGAAACCTTACCACTTATTCAATGTATATATGAGAAATATAATCAACAAATAATTCTTCTCTAATAGAAATTAATTGGTCTAAATTTATAAGGTTATTGGATAAAACCCATATTTCATTAAACCATTTAGATGTTTTAGGGAGTCTCATGATAAATTCTTGGGGTTGTTTTCCCATTTCTATTCGGGTATGGATAATGGTTGTAACATCCCCTAAGAATTTTTTCTCTCATAATTAACTTGTTTATACACTAATAAAAAATATATAAATTCAGAAATATCTCTCCTAATTACATACCACCATGAATTACTCTTTCAAATATCTATACATATTTTTACTTCCAAGATGACCTGATAATGAAGAACTACGAGATTACTCTATCATCACAATATTCAAATTTGGTATGGATATAACACATACTCTATTCCTAAACAATATTATGTCATCATAATAAATTTTAAATAGAGGAATACATATCACCTTATTTTATGGTTTTATATCTATCATATATAACTCTTTAATATTCACTTGTATATATAGTAGGATTACTATTTTAGAAACTTAATATTTCTCCCTTCCATACATTGAAAATATATAAATAATTTATCTTATCTTATCCTCATCATATATAAGTGAGCATGATCCTTTCAACTCAATGAATTATCTACCTTTTTATTTTCTATTATTCATAATCTTTAATCAGTTCCAACCATATTCTCTAGGGAATTTTCAACTATTTCTATTTGAATATATACTTTTTAATTTTATGATCACTGTATATATATAAAAACTTTTCCTATAAAGATAATAATTTTACATCTTTAATTATAAAATTATCACAGGATACTCTAAATCATGATTTGGGTAATATTTCTCATAAAAATTAAATTATCATAATGCATAAGTTAGAACCTTTTCATTATACATGAGGTCACATAACACTATATTAATCTATACATTCCTATATATTAAAAATATTTCCCCACTATAGGGTTGTTTTATAATAAGTGTATTGACTAAACTTATCTTTAGTTCATCGAAATTATCCTTATATTCATCTATCCAAAGGACCTTGGCTCCTTTATGAGTTAGCTTGGTCATTGGATGAGATAGTAATGAGAAATTATATATAATCAACTAATATTATCTAGAAAAACTACAAAAACATTGGATATCATTCACAATTGTTTTTATGGGGAAATATTCAATAACTTCAGTCTTTGATGGATCTATATATATGCACTCTGATGAGATTATATGATCCAAAATTGAAAGTGTATCTCTCCAAAATTCAAACTTGGTAAATTTTTCATAAACCATATATTTTATCATCATGTTCACCACAATCCTTGCTTGATCTTCATTCTCTTATTCTCTCTGGAATGTATAAGAATATTATTTATAAATATTACCATGAACTAATCAGGGTAATCTCTTAAGAGACAATTCATTTCATCCATGAAGATAGTGGGGGACTTAGTAAGACTAAATGGGATTACTATATATTCATACTATCAATACATTCTATGGAATTATTTATAGGGTATATCCTCATTATTGACTATAAATTCATGATATCTAGAACGAAGGTAAATCATAGAAAATCATTGATCTCTACACAGTTGATCAAAACAGGTCTAAAAAAGAACATTTTCATGCACCCGGTGGTGATGGAATCAATGATCAATGCACCCTTTTTGAGTTGTTACCCCTAGGTAAAACTTTTATAGATTCATATCAAATTATAGTATCTAGATTGGGATATGATATCATTGAAACCACTTGCTCTATCCTTCACCAAAATTATTGAATATTTTATTATACTTAGAATTATTCATAAGGTTCTCCCATAAGTGGTGTCATTATAATTTATAATGGTTAACTAAACCTTTATCGGATTCTAACTATAGTGACTCACACATTTCATACATATATATCAGATCTTAATAGACTAAAATTCATTATATAACATAATTATCCACACCAAAATCATATAGTTATAGTCCCAATGAAAATTTTTATGAATAAAGTTATTTTTCATATTTGAAATACATAATCTCCCACTAAATTTTTAATAACTAACATCCTTCTTATACATATATTTCATAATACCTTTCTTCGCAACCTGGTTATAGTAAATATAAGAAAGTTTGATCTTAGATGATCGGTATGTTTAAACATGAGAGATATCTATGATCTCATAAGCATAACTTGATAATAAGGATATGAGACATGAGAATAACATTTCAAAACAAGACACATCATATCATATATTATAGACATCAATAATGGTTCAACAATAGTGAAGAACCAACTCTTAATATCATCTAAACTAATACCAAATCTAATTCTCCACTAACCCAAAGAGAATTCTCGATCTCTTAAGGCTGGAGCCAACCACATATGAATCAAAAAATAATCGTTAAGATAAATATACCCCTCAAATTGTTAAAATAATATATTAGACTGTGGAAACATCATCAGATATAAAAATCAATATAATCATAACATGTATGATGAGATGATACAAAGTTGTAGATAATTGTTTTTCCAAAACCCCAACCTCTAGTGGTCCACAACCACCCACCATGTCGCAAGTCACCCTCCATTACTTGCTCTAACTTAAAACCACAATTTATGGAGAAATCATGAACACATTTTCTAAGATCATAAAGGTTTCAAATAGAAAATAACACAAGAATAGTGTAAGATAAATTGCCAAGTAGGATTATGCTAAAGAAATATGTAATTACTACACAAGAAAATTACAATATGATAATAGAGGAGTATAAATAAGAGATTATGAGTATTAGTTTACAAATACAATTTCAAAAATTTAAAAATTATTTATTAAACTATACCTGTAAAACATGTCATTTCTACATTTAAAAACTAATCATTTTATTGAAAATATTTGAAACCCATTTCATAAGATAATGTCAGATAATAAAGAAAATATTATAATATGTACCTCATATATAAATATAAACACATGTTAATATAATAGAATCAATGAGAATAATAATAATAAATAAATTAAGAAAGGAAACAACAGTGCCAAATAGTGAAAATAAACACTTTCATGTATCAAGTATCAAGTATATGGATTTCATGGGAAACACCTTTGTATAATAGTGAGTCCATCTTAGAATATCAAATCAAATTACCACATAACCAATTTTCAGGCATACATCTAGTCTCATAGCTCTCAAAAAAACTAGTTCCATGAACACCCACATTTCAGGTTGCATGTCCATATCTGGAACTTTTCATATTCTCTATGGATCCACTAGAAGGGTGTGAGTATTCTAGTGAATCATATATCTGGGTTGTCCCATCTAACAAACCAGGTTTCAATGAATAACCAAAAGATGTTAGTGAGATAATCAAGTTATGAGGATCACTACGGGGATCCTTTTCAATATAAATCGAGATCACTTTTCCTCAAATAACATCTCACACCCACAATCAAACTCACTAAATATAAATAATACCTTTTTAACACCCAAAAATAGGAAGTAAAAGGATCAATAATGTTATATTAAGGTATTATCACAAGAGGTGGTCATTATAAAGTCCCAATTGGTCTGTCAAGCATCATTAATTTCATGTCAAAATATTTTGTACAATGAAACATTAAAAGGGTAATCAAACCCACTCCCTTTCATAAATAATCATTATAGTGCCAAGTGGGATTTAACAAATAATTTATTTCAAATAATACATAAATCATTAAAATATAGTATTATAATTTGGAAATGTTTGATTATATTTCGAAGCATGGCCTTAAACCTTCTTTCCATCTGAATAAAATATTTATTTCAAATAACCTAAGAAAAACAATTTTAAAAAGGTAAAATCATTGAAAAGGGCTTCTTGGCCATTTCAAAAATTAAATAATTTGAAACTACTTAGAAAACATAAAATAATTCAAAACATTTCATTAAATTCAAGGAATCTAAATTTTGAAATAAAAAATCATGAAAAATACCAAAATTACACAAAAATATCCATTAATAGTTATTTTAAAATAAATAAATTCAAAATATAGAATTAATTAATTCAAAAAAAATGTGATAAATTTCAAAATTTAAGCTACCAAATTCATGCCATATTCAATTCAATGGGAGATTGGTCAAAGAATATTTTACAAGTATTATAAAGGAAATGTTTTAAAAAAATATTAGTTGTAAATTAAGAAACACACATCTACTAATTTATCAATAAATAATAAATTAAAAAATGAAATAAAAGTGTAGAAACACTTATTTGGAATATTTTTAACCCAACCGTAATGTACATGAAATGTGTCACCTCCATTAGATATCATCAGATATAAAAAGATGGATCTAGGTAGATGATAATTTATCCTAGATCTCAAATCCCACATAAATCAATTAGAATTCATAAGGCCATAATAACCCATAGGGAGAATAAATCAAAATAAAATGGTAAATCCATGATCAAGAGTAAAATAACTCACTGAAAGAGGATCACCACTTTGATTGGAACTTTGATTCATAGAGAAATAAGGTTTTAGAGGGAGAAAATAGATCTAGATTTCTCTTAAAAGCCAAAGTACTATATTTATTTATGATTGGAAGGTTTTTATTGTAAATATGGGGTGTTTAAAGAATTTAATTACCATTTTCATAGTATTAATTTCCATTCACATGGTTTCTTGGGTCTGGTCGCATGGTAAGAATTAATCATGCGCCTCACCTTGCATCCAAAAATGATCCCCTATAAGTGTTTTAGGATTTATCTGCATACTTATTTTAACTATATAGAATCCATGTGACCCCCTTATTTTAAGGTTTCACACTTTCTTAAAACATTCTTAAACCATGTAAAAATTATGAACAGGACTAGAAACCTTAAAAAAATATATTATAAAAACACTATAAAAAACCTCCAAATAAATCCAACAAAGGATAATACCATCAATGGTAAAAAAACACTTAAAAAACAAGTATTTATATTTCACAACATCACCACCATAAGACTTTAGGTCCCCATAAATCATCCAATCCTAATGATATTACATGATAGTGTAAGAATAACATCCTCACTCATCTTTTTAGGTGGAAGGTTCATGGTCTAGAAAAGAGACTCACCCAAAAGTTAACAAAACACATTACTCAAATATTAAAACACAAATATAATCAGAGGTCTAAAAACAAGAGAAACATTGGAGATAGAGTATAGGTCTCTCCACAATTTAACGATACTCCAAAATGGTTTAACATAAGAAAAGATCATCTCCTTGATCTAAAAGAGAGACTTAAACCACTCACTAAGTAGAATCATATAATATTAAACATCCACAAGTAATTATGTAACTGTAAAGGTTTTCTACCTTTGGTAACTACTCTATGGTAAAATAGGTCTTTTAAAATTCAGTCTCATACCTCTATGTGATCGTCTAATCAAATACCAGCACCATCGAGTGTCTATTCTATCAAAAAATTAACATCATCTATGTTACCTAAGTACATTTCTAAGGTCTATCCAAGTATAACTGTAAATACCAAAAACATCCAGGTCAGTGCACAATTGGGAACTACACTCTCAAAACTAATCTTATCCAATATATCAAAATTGAGCTCCGACCATGATGTCAAAATATGAGGAATTCAAAGGAACAAAAATCAAGACCTCAAGAAATGAAAACCACTATTACATCAGTAATCAACAAATGATAAAAAAACGTTCCATAAGATATCATTCACAAGGATCCCAAAAAATGTTTTCCAAAAAACAATCCATAAGAAAAAAAATAATATAGTTTCCACTCCCATATAATAAACCACAAGATGGATCAATGTAAACAATATCTAGTAGCCAACTACTAAAAATCGTAATTTCTTCTTCTGTGTAAACATCATCTCTCTAATTCCTATGGATGGAGTTTAATTATCATGAATAATATACTAACCACATTCAATATTTGATGTTCCAAAACTAATTTTCCATTTCCATTGAAACAACTTACAAAACGTCTGAAGGTGAACTAAGCAGACACACCATTGAAAAATCCTTCAAGCCATTGTAAACAATTTCATAGAATGACCAAGTTCCCCAAACTGAAAACATGAAATAGATCTCTTATTTTCTTAATAAGGATGCCCTTTATCAATGATTAATGGGGAATTTATCCATTATTTTGGTCCTTCTAGCTCCACATTCACTAAGAAAACCTTATAGAGCATCCTCTAATAAGATATAAACTCATCTGTAAGCATGCTGGTTAAGAGGTATGGGTGAAGACATTTTATAAAATATATATCCTTACTGAAATCATTATGAATAATCCTAGGTATAAAACATACCAAAAATTAATTTTTTTGGAATTCTCCTAAAATGATAGTTCATCTTGACAAAAAACAAATAACTCAGTAACTTTCTCATTCTTTAATACCATAGGATTTCAGAACTGAATAAATATTGGCCTGAATAATTCCTAATAAATTATTTATTATAGACAATAGGGAATCACAACTTCCCACCACTCTTGTACATGTCACTCAAAAAAAATTGATAGAATTAACTGTCAGAGTTTCATGGGTCTTAGAGATTCCAAGATATAATCAACTTCATCGAGCCAATTTATTACCTCAAGAGAACATTTTTCACCTCTATAATAAGGTGGATGAAAATCCAGTAATTCAAATAATGGGTTTAATAGCTGGAAGGTATTTGGCTCCACCACATAGTATGGAGTCTATGTAGAGTTGTCAACAAGATATGTCACTTCATGAAAACGTAGAGGACTACTCTAAAAACTAGAATAATGATTGGACATTATATCTCTCATAAAAAACATCCTGGGGTATGTTTCTGGTCAACATAAATCACAATTATTTCAACTTAGGAATCAAATAACACTCAAATGGATCAAAAAAATCTTTTAAATAAACTAACCTCCAACTTTTATCAAATAATCATTTATTTTAAAGTAAAAAATATTTCCCCAGTTATATTTAATTACTCTTCCATTTTAAAAATGATAGAACATGATATCAATACATCATAGCATCAAAAACCCTTTACCAGTTCTTATAAATTATTCCTTGGATTCAAATGCATTAACACCATTTTCAAATTATCAAAATAATTTACATTTAAATCCAATAATAACCAATAATTATACTTAAAACATTGTTTTCTCACATCATATAATCATCGTTGATAATTATTTTTCAAAAAAAACATTTCATAAATGTCACTTTTTGGTAATTGAAAACATTTGTCAAAGAAAAAAACAAAACATGCATTATGAAAAATTTTGGCTTTAAAAAAGGATTTAAAATCATAAATATGGGATTAATGTTAAAACATATAAACAAGAGCTTAAAACAAACCACATACATAACCAATAATACCTGCCTCAGACAAGTGAAGTAACTTGTAGAAAAATGAATATGATTTTAAGTTTAGAACTAAGTTAGACTTGTGTAGTACTTGGTTGTATGGGTTTCTAAACTACACAAAAACCTCACAAATATTCATGGAAGAATTTATAGATCAGTCATACAGATTACTAAAATTTTACTATACCATGGAAACATAGTCTAACTATAGTCATTCTTCCATTCTAACTCCAAAACTCATAAGAGATTCCCTAAGTCAAAGACAGTCACATTGAGAATCTAAATCTAATTTATCATAAAGAAACCAATAACTCCAAAGAAACACTCAATTAACTACATAACTAGTAACTCATGTCTCATCTTGATGGTTTTGTGATCAATCATGTAACAACTATAGATTTTGTGAAATATTGTTTTTCAAAATAATTTAAACTTTTAGATATTTTTCATTTCAGACAATACTGAATATATTTTTTCTTATATGGAAACACTATGTTTATATTGCGTTATACGCACAACCAGGTCTATATTTTTACAAAAAAGACACTTGGATTATAGTTTGGTATACACAAAACTATGTTTGGCTTTTGATACACAAAACAGCTAGTTCTTTTGATAGCTTTAATTACACATAAGAATGAGTTTTACCCAATAATAGTATATTATTAAAATATTATTATTGAACATAATAAGATATAACCTAACCATTAAATTAAAAATTATGGATATTTTTAACTATATTATTATAATATATTTTTTGAAATTACAATTTATTGGTTACAAATTAATTATAAATGAAAATATATTCCAATTGATTATAATGGAAATACTTTTATTTTTATGTATCCAAAGTCCTTTTATCATTAAAAATTAAATAAATTTCAATTATTTAATACTATTAATGAAATATATATTACATATATTCAATAAAATATTTTTTTATATTCATAATGTATATTTTATTGGCATAATATAAAAACAAAAACAATTTTATGCATAAAACACTATATTTTTCAAATGGGTAATTTTAGAACATTTTAACAGTGAAAGTATTTTAAATATAATTTTTGACACTATTATAATTTTAATATATCAAAATAGACTTATTTTTTAAAATAAATATATCAAAATTTACTTTGGTTGAATTTTTTGGATTTTTCTAGTAATTTTCGTGTTTTGATGAATAGTGAAAAAATTTGAATATTAATTGAAAAAAAATTTTCCTCAAAACAATTAAAATTATTTATTGTTAGATCATTTTTTAATAATTTAATCTAATTTTGGACATTGTAATCAATTTAGTATTGAATTTTGATATAAAAACATGTCAATCATTTGGACGTTTTTACTTTCAAAACTTGTTTTTCTCATTCAATCAATGGGATTAATATTAAATTAAATTTATCAAATTATGACTTTTAATTTTGAAAAATAGATTAAATTTTTTGAATCAAAAGTTGAAAATTTATTAATTAGGCCCCTATAATTTTTTGACAATATCATTAGTAATTTCAATAATTTTTAATACCACAATTATGGGTAAATTGGGTAATTAATGGTAAATATAATATAATAAAAAGTATAAAAAATACCTTAAAATTTTACCAAAATGTATTGGAAGAATATAGTTATACCTGTGAAAAATAATTATTAATGTTTAATAATCTAATGGACACTTTACATGAAAAATAGTTAAGTATTATTAAACTCAAAGGGTGTAACAAAATGTCACACTCTTACTTTTAATATGTATAATATTTTTAATAGGGGATAAATTGAATATATGCTCAACTATATATATTTTTCAGAACTATAAATTTTTTATATACCTTATATATATAATTTAACTTTTTAGTGATGAAATTGTTATTCTAAATTATTACAAAATGATTATGCATTAATTACTCAATTAATGGAATAATCAATTATATTATATTATAAATATTAAAAAAAATATAATTTAACTTAATAAATGTGATCCACGAATTTTTTGGTAAAATATGACATGTTAGGGGTGTTTTATTTTAATTTTTTCTACGTTATATTGTTGTATGTACTTTCATAATGTCAATGTTATGAATAGTGTTAAAATTGACTCTTATCATATTTTATGAAAATACTATTTTATTAAATAATTAAAAAATCATAAAAATATTAATATGTAAAAGGGGATGAGATAAGGTATTAAATATCTTAAAGTGGAAATTTATGGTCCAATTTACACTTTATATTTAAACGCAACATCTATTGATATTAAAAAATTTGTTAGCATACTTAAAAATAAAAAAGGATAACTAAGGTTTAATAAAAAATTAAAGGTTTAATATTATATTAAATGCTATATAAAATTTTTCGGATGAAGATATTACAAACTTATATCATCATATATTCTAATATATGTCCTTTTTGAAGTATTTGTATTGAATTTTCATTTAATATAAATTAATATTTTTGAGAGTTTCCCAAAGTGTCTCTCCCCTCTCTTATAAAAATGAACATCTCCTCTTTTATTCACACCTCAAAATCCATTTTTATTGGACAAATTCTACCCAATTATCATTAAAAAATCCTCCACTTATACTTTCTTTGTTCATATATCTATCTAAATAAGTCCTTTTGTGCAAATTAAAGGGAGATACCCAAAGAAGAGGTAACGTTCATTAATGAACGTTTCGGTTTTGTTTCATCGTTAAACCCCTTAAATTATTTTTATTTCATGTTTATATAATAATATAAGTGTCATAAATATAATGGGATATTTTTATATTATGTTTTATAATAACACTAAAACACACTTACATCTAATGGGTAACGAACTTACCGTTCTTATGTACAGTGAACTACCATCTCACGAAATGTTGTTGTTCATTTTTCATTTACCACTTCTCATGGATGGGTGTTATGATGTAAATTATATTTTTATATGATATTTATAACATAATTATACTTATATAATTATAATATCATATATAAATTTTTACTACCTAATCATTTTTTAAATGAAAGCATCACTCATAAGTACGTATGGCTTACCATCTCCACGATGTGATGTGATTCGTCTATCATTTATATTTCACATGGATGGTAATAATGAAGAATTTAATAATTAAATATGACATATATAACATAAATATTGTTATTTAATTATAATATATTATACAATTTTCGATCCTTTTAATATGATAAGAAAATGAAAACATCGTTCATGCATACGTGTGGCCTACCATCTCCATGAACGGTGTACTTTATTTTATATATCTAACTTTTATGAATCACCATGAATAAATATATAATGAACATATATGATGTTTATTTATTTCATGTTTATAACTATGGAGATGATTAATTCATGGTCTATTTATGAGGTCCAAGGATAACGAGTCAAAACATGAATGAAAAAAAGCGGTTATTACCCAAAACATAACTTTAACATGTAATTGTTGATAAACTACTAATAGTAGTCCATAAGTGAATAATATATCATATGATATAATTAAATATGGTTCTTTGATATATTTATAATTAATTTATATTAATTATACACTAGTTATTCATGAGTATGATGAGATTTAATACATAAGGTCTGGGAATTTCATTTCGCTTTTTTTCATGAGATACATGCCATATTCACCACTCGCTTCTTTTGTGTGGTGAATATAATTACCTTTGAAATGTAAAATGATTAATTTTATTTATTTATTTATATTTAAATATTTAATTTATGTTGTTCCTTTATCTAAATCATGAATATAATGTTACTCAAGTATTAAGGAATCTATGTCTCACTTTTATTTCTATAGGACACATGTCCTATGCAATACTTGTTTCTTCTACGTGTAGTATATACTGCCCACTAATTCCTTTCTAATTGTTATCCAGAATATTATGATATCTTCATATCTATTTAATTTTATTTATTTCAAAGTAAATATTATTCTATAAATAATAAGTAAATGAGTTTTTATTTCACAATATCATAAATATTTTGGATTTTATATCTTTAAGTATCCATTGGGGAATACGTATCTTCCATGTATACGTTTAATAAAAAAAATTAATATGGATTTTTAAATTCATATTTTCTCCTTTTTTATATCTCATTACATATAAATCATTACCCAATTAATTAGAGTTATATGAATGTCACACCCATCCCACAATGAAATCATACATACGTGTGTCACAAGATCATAAAAAATCATCTCATAACCCATGAAATGAAATGATTATTATAAACATGTAATCATATCATAACTTGTTGATAATAGATAGGTTTAATAATCATTTCATCACATCATAAACCATGAAATGAAGTGCATTTCATAAGAATATATCATGTTAATGATAAATGGGTTTCATAAACATATAACCTATTAAATAAAAAACAAGTTTCATAAAAATTATACCATAAATACATAAACCATTCGGAGAAATAATATGAATGGAACATTTGGATCATTCAAAATGAAAGTATTAATAACACCAAAATATTTCATATTAGGTGGGAAATAATTTTCAATGATCTTTTAAAAACACTCCCTGAGTAAATTATCATTTCTTCTTTTAAAAATGATTTTTAAAACATAAAAACATTTGAAATCCATTTACCTGAAAATAAACTTTAAAATATATAAAGTAATGTTTGGAAAAAAATTGAAACCATTTTTATTTGAAAAATTATAAATAAAACTTTACATTGATTGGAAAACTATTTTCTTTGAAAAATATTTAAAATAATATTCAAAACATTTTGAAACCTATTTCTCTAAAAATAATATGAAAACTTATAAATACTGCCTAAATTATTTTGAAAACATTCATCCTTTAAATTCTATAAAATAAGCATGAATAAATTTTGGAAAACTTTTTCATTAAAATAATATTAAAACTTATAAATAATTCTTGAAAACATTTTGGAAAACCTTTTTCAATGAAAACTTATAGAAGATTATTCAAAAAAAATTAAATAAATTTATATTTTGAAATAATTTAAAAGCCTATAAATAAAGTTTGAAAACATTGTTAAATTATTTTAAAACATATAAAGAAAGCTTGAAAATTATTTTTAAAATAATTAACCTAGATAAATTATAATAGATTTTAGAAAAAAATAATAATAAATGTTCTTGAAAGAAGAATGTTTTTAGAATGAAGAGAGAGGTAAAGTCTGACTATCTTAAAAAAACATTATTAATTATATTATGTACAAAAGAGTGAAAAACTCTTTCCAATACATGACTATATCATGAATAACCACATTATAAGTAAATTCTATGATATTTTTTGATTTATAGAGAAAAATATTTCATCAATTTAAGCATAATCATAAATAATCCTGATAAATGGTGAGATTATTTAAATAAACTCTGGATAATTAATAACTTTGATTAAAATCACCATTTAAGAAAATGTAATTAAAAGAAGCTTAAAATATCATTATAAGAAGTAACATCAGGATATTAAGTGTAAAATTTAACAATATACACCTCGTAAAATAACATAGGTTCATAACCTGTCACGTGTCTCAAAAAAGGCTAATTCAGGCAAAATTCTTTTACCGATTTGGGAACATTTGACACATAAAACCCATGAAAAAAATATAATCAAAATGACATGTAAATAATCATAAAATTAGGTATAATAATTATACAATAAATCAATGGTTATTGAACACACCATATATAATAAATTGGTGGTGAACATGGCTTTTGTCTCACAGAAAATAAAAGTGAGACATGAAATCCCTTATTGTATATCTTAACTCTCATCATACTATTTAAATAATCAGGTATTCTAAGTATAAGTGTAGTATAAATTCATAACAGAACTATATTAATATATATAATATCATTTATTATTTACTCAAGACGTTTTATTACCCATTCATTACTAAATCCATGTTAAAGTTACGTTTCTTGTGATAACCGCCTTGTTTTTCATACATGTTTTTACTTCTTATTCTTGGTCCTATTACTTAGATCCTGATTTATTTATTTATAGAATCTAAAACATGATATAAATATCATAAATATTCAGAATATTTTTATTTATAATAATATAAATAATATATAAGTATTAAATTTAATACATAGTTCATTGAGACGGTAGGTTGTATGTACTCATAAACATTGTTTCAGTTTTATTATCATATTGAATGAAAGAAAGTAAATGACATATATTAATATAGATATATAAAATATAATTCTAGTAAAATTACAATTTCATATATATCATATAATTTTACTAAACCCATCCTTAATATTTTTTATTTAATATGTGAACGAATCACATAGCTTTGAGGTGGCGGTAGTCCACACGTTCACAAACGAAGTTATCGTATTTTCAAAAAATGGAAAGTATAAAGTTATATTTTATGTAGAAATTAAATAAGATTAAATAAATCATAAATATAATATATATCATATAAAAACCTAATGTACTTCATAATTCCAAACAATGAGAGGTGTTAAATGGAAAAACGAACAATACTGTTGTGTGAGGCGGCAGTTCGTTGTACACAATAAGGGTAAGTTAATTACCAATTAGAAGGAATAGTGTGTAATTGTATGCAAAAAACTTAGAATAAAAAATAATAAGTATATTTAGGATACATAATTTTTAAATTATCCTATAATAATAATATTTCAGGTGGTAGAGAATGAAAATAAAACAAAAGAGTTTCTTGAAGGTTGTTTCCTCTTATTTGGGGAACTCTTTTTGGTCAACACCAAATGGACTCCTTGGATACATTTATACCCAAATGGTGGATTTTATTAAATATTTATGGATATTTGGAACTTATTTTATCATATTTTAATTGAGAAAAATGGCTCTATATGTATGATTAAGTGGTAGGGGTGAGTGCCTTTTTATAGCAGAGGAGGAGTAGCATTCTTGTAAATGTTTCAAAGAGGATATTCTACCAAATTTCTTCTCATGTAAAGAGGAACCAATAATGGTAAAAATTTCATAAAATTTATTATATTTTAGATATATTCCCATTACTTGGATTTTTTAAAAAAAATCTCAGTCATTTTGGGCTTTGAGTTTGGGGCTTAGCCCTCTGTTAATCCATTTTTTATCTTAATCACTATAATTAATTTTAATTACATTCTATAATATTATTGGTTTAAAAATAATTTAAACTTTTTAGATATTATAAATTATTATTATTCAAAATATTTAATTAATTTTTACAAATTATAATCACATAATTTACATATATTAATTTTAATTTAATCTCATAGATGAGATGACAAGTCGAGTTTTTAAAGTAAAAAGGTCCAATAGATTGGAATATTTTTTATCCAATATCATTGTGAAATTAGTTAAAATTTAATAAATTGGATTAATTAATGTATATTTTATCTAATTAAACATTTAAACCATAATAAAATAAACACTAACTATATAAATAAATTTGATTAAAAAAGCAGTTTTGAATTAAAATTCAGTATATGTAACTATTCATCAAAAAAATGATATTTCTCATAAAAATACTAAAAATTCACCCAAATTAAATTTAAATACTTTTATTTAGAAAATTATGTATATTTTTTAAAAAAATAATATTATAGTTTTAGAAATCATATTTAAATTGAGATCTCCATTAAATGGCGATAAAATTGCCTTTTAGAAAAATACAACATTTTTTCATAAAATTAGTTTTATTCATATCTT
The DNA here is from genome assembly GCA_963277665.1 of Viscum album. Classification (NCBI taxonomy): domain Eukaryota; kingdom Viridiplantae; phylum Streptophyta; class Magnoliopsida; order Santalales; family Viscaceae; genus Viscum; species Viscum album. The sequence continues at coordinate 129,588,812 of OY728138.1, read as the reverse complement.
ATACCTTTAAAATATATTTTATGATTATAAAAAATATTAATTTAAAATTTAATATATAAAATTTATTTAAAATATTAATCAAATGTGGTTTTTTCAATTTATTGAGATAAAATTCTGTTTGAACGTAAAAAATTGTCTTCTTAGAGAAGTAATTTATTAATTTTAAAATGGATCTTAGATTCACTTATAAGAATTGATAACCAAATTATTTATTTTAAATAAATGTGTAAATAATATTTTATAAATTTAATTAATGTTATTCATAACTTTCTTTCCTATTTATAGGTTGTAGCAATAATAGTATTTTGAAAAACATGTTAATAGTATAGTGTAGTTCTGTAAAAACTCAGCCTTGTGTGTTTCCAAATCAATCGAAGAAACTCATAATTAAATGTAAAAAAGCACAAATATAGTGTTTTGTGTACTTACAGCTAATATATGTGTTTCTTGGAATGAAATATTAACTTTTTTTTTGCATATAACACAATACAAACATAGTGTCGTTATAAAAAACTATATTCAGTGTTATGTAAAATAAAAAAGAAAAAATAATTTAAATTAATTAAAAAAATCATAATTCAAAAAATCGTACGGTGTTAAAGCATGATATCATATCCAAGACCCACTAAGGATGCATTATAGTACTCCTTGAACCCTCCACCCATTTAATATAAGATAAGAAAAGGATGTGAAAGTTAACTTTATATTAAATTCCTCAATGTCTACTTCAAACTAATCAGACAGTTAAAACATATTATCATTTTTAGTTAGAGATACTATATAAGAAACTACCATAAAAACATACTACATAAACTTGACATAATACTCCATGAGTTTGCAAAAACCTATAGTCTCTTATATATTTGATAGAAACATATCATATATTACCAATTATACTATGTAAGATTCTACAGTGGCCACAACTTTAAGAATTAAATTCCCATGGAATTTATATTCCCATATCAAAAAGGATAACATACTAAACTTATGATATAACTAGTTCACATGTATGGTCTTCATGATGATTCTAAGATTTTAACCATGTTCATCCCAAGACATAAATTAATCTATGATATCATCCACAAATACAATGTAAAATTCATGAAAGAATATATTAATCGTTAGTTAGTTAAATTTATAAACATGGTAGGAGAATTATTTTTCCTAGTAGAAATGACTGTATACCAAAAAATTTATATATAATCTCTAGAATATAGTCTTATGATTTTCTTTATATTTGAACTAAAGTTGGTGATGGATTGATTAAAGTTTAATTTTCATGAACTATTTTCCATTCTTAATTTACCAAATATTTCATCAATTCTTAGTAAAGAGGACAAGTTGTTAATCATGATCTGGTCTAGTTTAGGGTAGTCTACTCGTAAGATTATACTACCATTGACATTCTTGGAGAATTGAACTAGTGCTCCCCATAGACATGTGCATTTATTAATGAACCCCATAATTATAAGTTCCTTTTACAGGATATTCATCTCTCAAAATTCTATTTATGACATTTGATATGTTTGGATGAAAATTATCTCATCATTATTCAAGAGATCTATAGTATATTCCACATCACACTTATGTAAAAATTTATAGAATTTTTCAGTAATTACTTTTTCGTAATGGTCTACTAATGGAGGTAAAACAAGTCATCCCTTGGGATTCACTACTATAAGGAAGATACTATTCATTTCTATGGTAATATCCTAAACTCTTCCCTAATCTAGACCCACTCAACTAGCTCAAAGCTTTGAGTCCCAATAGAGACTATACTATGTGCCTATATTATATTTGAAAGATACACTTCATGTTTATCATTCTATGTATAGTCCAAATTCTATTGGTCATTCCATTCCTATAAAGATATCAAAGGATTCCAAATTAATAACCACAAGATACCAAAAATTCAAATAAGAATCAATAACCAAGGAACACTAAGGAAACATCATGTTCTACTCTATTTTTTCCCATTGAAGTACGAATTCTCATATACAAGGATATATATTCTACATTAATTACTAGAAGATATACCAAATCAATATAAATAATGGAGTTTGATAACCATGTAACAGGTTAATAGAAATCTTATGTATAAGATATAATAGTAATACCTTGGATGGTTGATATCCCTAATCCAACAACATATGCATATCGGTATTCCATATGCACCCTACCTACTTCCTCATACAATGCCTGAGGCATACAATCATGTAGTATTGATTATAAAAAAACGAATTGTTTTTAAATTCTATGTTTTCCTCCTCAACCAATCCTCCAAAAAGGTGGTTGACTACATCTAGTGGACTAAGTTTCTGATGGATACACCAATACCTGGGTCAAGTGGGGAAACATCATAATTCTCTTAAAGGATCCATGATAGAAAAAACATTATAGATTTATATTTCAGTTGAATAAATGTAATTTCATCATATCATATTTATAATCTAGATTAATGTGGCCAAGACACCCACACTGGTAACAATTCGTAGAAGTCATTTAAAAACTAGGATTCAATGTTACACAACTACCTTGTATTCCCTTTCAAAATACACCCCTAGTTATCTCATATCATCTCTTATTTTTAACACTAGTATAATTATCACCTATAATTTTTTCATGTAATTATATACTTAATCTTGACCTCCTTTGGATCTATTCATAGCCAATGAATATTTTTTACTACTTTTATAAATATAGATATGATAAAAATACTAACCTATTTCTATGATTACTCCTTCAAACCCATATCATACCATATAACAAACCATTAATTGTTACACATAATATTTTTGATAAAAGAGAATTAAATCTTTAAACATGGTAGTGCAATCTAAAACTATCATCTAATCATATGGGAGGTTCATAAAAGATTTTACACTAACCTAATTCATAGTGTTATGATAAAACTACTTGAAAAATAACTCCTGAAAATTCCTTATATGTTAGTCCATGCTCGTTTTTAGTTTATTTAATGACATCCCACCATAAATAGGATACCCTTTCATGTACAAATTTATCTAGACCAACTTATTATTGGTCCATTTTCACATTAATTTTAGATATCTACTGACTATGACTGAAAATTTTTTTAACCTCTTGAGGAGGCAAATATCCCTATAAAATTACGGGATAGTGAAAATATAATCCTTTTATAATCTTATAATCTGTAGGTTTATTAGGTGTATCTCCTACTCCCAAAACATAAAGTAATTGAATAAGATGTTCTTAGACCTAAGGCTTATTCAATTGGATCTTGTTGTCCTTTCCCTGCATCTTCAAAAGGAGGTGTTTATTGAGGTGTACTTCCCAATTAAATAGTAGAGATAAATTTTAAAACATTTTTCTAATGGAAATAAAACCCTTAAGTCAAATAACTGAATTTTAGATATTAGGCCAAGCTGAAATCACATCCCTCATTATTTTATTCATTAAAAAACAATCCATTTCCAAAACACCCTTTGAAAACCTTCTTTTCCATTAAATAGTTTTATAGTCTTAGAAAATGAAATTTAATAAATTGTAACATACTACAAGTATAACATAAAATATATACCCATTAATGGTTTGAAGATGATTCATGGTCAAGGGAACCAATGGTACACTCATATTAACTTACTTTTTAATAATAAATATATATCTATATATGAATGTAGGATAAATATATTGTTAATGACCCTGTTATAGATCACTAAACAGTTTCAATATAATATATCAAAAATAGGTAATCATAAAAAATGTTATGTGATCCTACCTATTCCTATTAATCAATGCCTAATATGATTCATGAGATTCATGATCTAGTACTGGAAAAAGGATAAAAAAATTATTTTAAACTATCCAGGGTATCTATAGATTCAACTGCATTATATTGGCTGGGCATATTTCATGGTTACATCTCATGTCCCAACAACCTTATATCTTATTGAATATCATTTCTTGTACCCTTAATCACTTTATGTGGTTCGTGATACCATTTTATGATAACTGGAGTCAAATTAACCTGATGGTATTAGGTTGGTCTTCTAAAATACCTCAGGTTAACCTCTTAACCATTATAGGTTGGTATGAATACCAAATGATTGGAATAAGTTTTATTGGGATATTATTTCACTCATTTTTTAAGAATATATATGTTTATTGGGTGAATTCCTCGAGTAACACAACCAAATGGGTTATGAGAACACCATGGATATAAATAAGTTGTAATGGAAGCAAGTATAATATTGAATTTACACATAATGAATGATATTTTATATAAATATAATGCATAACTCATTAATTTTCACAAATAAACATAAAATTAGTGAATTAGGTAAACGGCTGGTAAAACTATAATGTAAAAAACATACCAAACAAAAATGTAATAAGACTCTCAAAATGGATTCCCCTTGTGAGAAAAATCCTAGAAAATGTCTCAATGGAAAAACCTCATATATCTAAATTATTTTCCTACAAGAGCCTAAAATAATTCCATCTTGGTACCATAGCATACATGTCTCTAGGATCCATGTCCAGGAACCATTCCCTTAACTTTTTTCATAAAAAAATTAGAATGTGCCATGAGAGGAGACCATGTAAGTTCTGAGTATGTTTTACCTAGTAGGTAGTTACTACCACCCACATACCACATGTCATAAAAAATGTGTATATATAAATAAATAAAAGTTATAAGAATAGATAAAAAATAAAATAAAATTATTATCTTTCATTAAAGAGTAGAATATATAACAAAATTAAATAACTCACTATACTATTGAGGTACATACTAGATAAACCTACTTTAAACTTAACTAGGGATCTCAGATAAACCATAGCTGATATTAGAGAGAATCATCCATTCCATTCAAGGTAATGGTAATTGTGAATAGTTGATTTAGGTCTGTTGAGTTAACCATCCCATTTTGGTGAATAATAATATAATATAATATAATAATGAAACTATGGGACCATCCCATTCATTCAACCTATCTAATTAACATAAGTATACCTAGAAACCTTTTATACATGCATAATAAACCCATTCCAAACATAATTCACCAAATACAAACATAGAATCTATAAATGCACTATAATTAATAAAAATATTTTTACATTACATGATATTTAAACAATATATATTCCAATCTAAGAATGTGGGTAGTAATCATCACAAGATTCATCATATTCATTAAAATATTTTATAAATGGAAATTACAACATATACTTTTAGTAAATTTTCATCATGTATAAAATAAGAAATGATAAAAATCATTACTAGTATGCTATATTTGTAATTCCACTAAAAACTGGAGTTATACTAGGTTCTCTTTCTACAAAAAAAAGTAGAAAAAAGGATATTATAAGAAATTACATTGGTTTAAATTAAATTCAATCATCCCTACAATAGTTCTAAGTTATTAATTAATAAATATGATAAAAATGGGTATTATCTACCAAATTAGTTATAATAAATTTATTTAGGGGATATTGATGAAGATATAGCATTCTATTAAAGAAATGTATCAACCTTTGAACAGTATAGAATTAATACATGGAATATTCTTGAAATAATATATGAAATCAATAAAAAAAATAACTTATAATCATCCAAGATAACTTACCTCATCATCAAGATCCAAAAAGTATTAAATAATAGTAATGATCAAACAAACCCTATAATTTAGGGAAAGGGATTTTACCTACTATTGTTAAAAAAATAAATAAAGGAATTAGAGATATGCCATATCCTGGCCTTAGTGAAGAAGATATTCTAAAACTAAATAGAACTTATTATATCCAGGCTTGATGATGGGATGCTTTACAGATTTGTAGAGGATAGAGTGCTTAAGGGATGTCAAAATAGAGAAAATTGGGGTGAAAATCCTAATTTAAGAGATAAAGAGGTTTAATTTTAGGATATGAAATGATAATTTTTCCATTAAATATAGTAATTTTTCCAAAAAGCTACCACGTACCCAAGACTAAGATGCATAAAACCAATAGAGTGTTACTAGACACCTAATGGCCCTAATAGTGACCCCTACAACCTATGGATCCCCACTAGATACCTAATATTATAATACTGGGTACCCAATGATATCTCCATCTCATCTTCATGCACATTTTTAACTAAATTCTTCTGAAACCCCTTAATATCATATGCTACTCAAATAATACCACTTATTAACTATAAAAAAAAGTGAGTGTGAATATACTATCTATAAAGGGCATGGTCATTCCATACATGGTCCTAGAATTTTAATATTGAATGAAAGGATGTTATATATAGTGGAATACTCTATTCAAAATATGGATTTTGAGGAGTTTTGTATAGAGGATATGAATGTGTTCTGAATACACATGGAAAATTAATTAGATTTATAAAGTATCTTGTGGTCTTCCATCTCCAGTGACCTTCAAAAGAATTATGATTATATGTGTTACTACGCCTTGTTGTCTCATGTTTAATATCTCTATTAGGGGAAACCAAGACAATATACAAATAATATCTTTAAGGAAATTTTCATTTTCATTTTAGGAGAAAGATTCCCAAATAAACCTTGTATAGTTATGACGATTGGATAGAATAAGTGCTTGGTGAAACTGGGATTCCGGCAGTATAAAGAGATGTTTAGAGACAGAATATTTTCTTCTCTTACTTTATGTTTCTTGATCTATATTATTAATTTCAAGATGAAAAATAGATACATTATTATTCTGGATATTTTGGATTTTATTTATCATGCAGATAAAGAAATGAAGTATGATTAATCTTAAGTCCCAATGGTGAATAGAATTAACGGAAAGGAAAAATATTCTATAGAGGGATCTAACCTAAATAAACCTTTTCAATACCTTTAAAATAAAACAAGTATCAAAAGTAATGTGAAAGAGTAGGATTCTATTTGTTTTTTAGAAATAAGGATAACAGAATAATAATTATACCTCAATTAATTATAAAAGAATGTTTTAGATGTATTCATTATCATTTGTATTCTTTCTATTTCTATTTTTCTACTAATACATTTATCTTTTGGTTCAAAATTTGTTTCTAAAAATAGGAATAATGTATATTATATAATATTAATAAATCTTAGTTAGATATTTAATCTACTAATTAAATATGATTAACATAATATTTTATAGGATATTTCAATCTCTCAATGCTTAATTCAACAATTGTAGTTTTGAGGAATGGTTAATATGGGACAACAATTACCCAAAACATCATTTTTATGTCTATTTAATATATAAGTTAATATTATTTTAAAATTAAAAAATAAAATCTATATATTTTTTAAATATATATTATTGTATGGTATAGATATTTTGAATAATTTTCCCAATATATCATAATTTTAAAATCAAGTCATCGAAATTGATAACGAAATCAGTTCACATGATTCACTTTACAACCAGTAGTGGCATCGCTAACTTGGTCAAATATTCCATATTTCTTTATGAGATTATATCAGGAATGTTATTTTGATTCATTTTAATGTAAATTTTTAGATATATGAGAATATTATTTCAAAAAATTGTGAAATCTCAGTTTAATAGAAATAGTGAGAGAGTTATAGTGATTTTACAAATAGTTTGAACAGATTTATGTAGACCATTTCTAGTATACTCTAGAGGTGGGTACTCACACATCATTACTATTAGAAACTATTTCCGAAGATATTTATATCTCTACATGATTAGGTATACACTAGATCTATAAAATATATTTAAGAAATACAATAATGACGTAAATAATCTACTTAATAATAAGATAGAGAAGCCTTACTCAGTTAGGGTTGTATAATATATTAACCAATAACTCATTTATTATATAAATGAATTTGGCATATTAAAGAAAAAAGATCATTAATATATCATAGTGGAAGGGTTTCTATAAAATTAGGAACTACACCATGTTAGATGTGTTGATATTGATTATGAGTTAGGAAAAAGGTTTCATTAAACTTTTGGGTTTATTCATTAAAATAAATGGCACACACAATAAAATAAGTGTCTTCTGAAGTTGAAACTAAAATCCTATATTAGTTTTGGTATGAGAATAAATATGTTATATTGTATATAAATTTTTAGGGATATGAATCATTTTTAAGTCTTATTTTAGTATCAAACATACATCATGTGGAAAAAATTATATCCTTACAAGATATCCTAAATTGTCAAGGGTATATTATTTATATAATACCTCATATAGAAAAGTAATTAGAACAATAAATGAAAATTTTATAGATATAATGAAAATATATAAAGGAGATATTTTAAGAAATATATAATTTACTAAATTTGATGATCAATATATGAAAATATGGAACATGAACAAATTCCATAAAACCTAATGGAAAAAATTGGTCCATAGACACAACTGTTTCATAAGAGTACTAGAGAGGTTATTAAAATATAGAGATATGGTTTTTTTTCATTTAGGAAGGTGATATATTATTTTTGGAGGATGAAAAACCTTTATCCTATAAGTAATTAATAAATAGATCATATATTATAAATAATAAAGAGGCAATGAATTAATAAATAGATTTTTTTGTTCAAAATTATCTTCGGGTTTCGGTAGATCAACCACCCATTGTAAAACCGATTTGGTTTAAAAGGGTATTCAAGAACAAAATTTTCACATATGGAAAAGTTATTACCTATAAAGAAAGATGAATAGCTAAATTTTATATGTAATTTATAGTCATTTTCTATGATTAAACATTTTCAACATTCACTATGATAAAATATATTATACTTATACTTATCATTGTTTCTTTAGAAAATTATTAATTTGGAACATGTATTTTAAGAACTCTTTCCTTAATGGAAATGTTATATAGGATGTATATATGCCAAAAATATAAGGTTTTGTGATACCAAAGGATCCCAATACGTCATACAAGTCATTGAGAATAATTTACGAGTTGAAGAAAATATCAATATCAAGGAATATTTATTTCTATAGATCCATATAATTGTATGGTTTCATTATGAATAAATGTTATAGTTATGTCTATGATAATTTTGATGGGAGTACTGTCATTTTTTAATATCCCCAGGATAAATTTAATTTTCATAGGGGGTCAAACAGTGGTTTAATTTGATGAATTATTTTCTTTTGAATTAAAACTCTTGAACTTGTCAAAGTTCTTGGTCCAATCAGTGATTATCACAATATCTACACATTATAAATGTTGATGTGGGATATCCCAACACACTATATTTACAAGTTTTAGTATAAAGACCTACTCTTTTTCATGTTTTTTATACCCCCAACATGGATTATGTCTTATAATCTTATTATCAATTATAGTGGTTTGGGAAGAAACTGGTTATACACCCCAGCTATCAGTATGCATTATACACTGTATCAGTCCAACTCTTCTTCCTCGATTGTTCAACCAAAAACAATATTATTCTACTCCAAACAATGAATGAGATACTTCGTCTACATCCAAATCTAACTAAAATAATTCCACTACACCTATATCAAACCAATGGACATATTCCCTTCTTTATGGTTGATACACTAAAAGATAATATTTTGATCTTCCTCCATGATCTTGTAGGATATGCCTTTATCATTTACCCTTAACTAAACCTCAACATCCATTGATCAATTCTATCTGTCAGAGTCAATAATTATGACATTATTTGAATGATTAGTTACCTCAGTGAAACAAATTTTATTTCTTAAATTATTCTTCCTGATGTTGATTCCCCGACTTCATTTATATTTTTACAAGTAATACACTAAAATTATCCATTTATTATTCTATATAAGAAACAATCTTTCACAATCTCAAATTATTGTCAATAAGTACACTTTATGCATGAATAAAAAATTACATTGTATTATCATCCAAAACACTTTCACAAATATTAACTATTATTATTTTATGTTATTATATAGGGTTATCTGTCTTTTCTTATTCGTAAGTAGTTATGAAATCATGTTTTCATGAGAATACTTATATAAAATCATGGACTCTTCACCTTCATGAAAACCATAATGAGTATGAACTATTCTTAAATACATATCTCAGTCAATTGATTTCACATTTTTATATAAATTACCATGAAATCTCTTTTCTTTTAATCGGTTTCATGTTTCCTTTATATAAAGCTAAAATATTGGTGTCTTTTTTTCTAATTCGTGAAAGGAGTATGTAGTATCTAAATCCTCTTCACACCAAGGAATTAATATATCTCAATAAGGTTTTCACAAAATATTATGGTTTCATGGATTTAGTTCTTTATAAAAACCCTTGAGTGTGAAATTTAAATGTCAAGAGTGCATAAATTATATTCATCTTCACATAACCTAAACTCATAGCAGCGTATCTTTTTCTTGAAAGCAATGATTCGTTGTGAATCACTTTCTTTTGAAAATAAAATCTATCTCTCAAACAACAGAAAAAAAGTTTCTATATTAGACCCTCCATGATTATTGTCCATGCATCAACACATTTGATTCATATTCTCTTCCATTACATGGTTATAAGAAATTTGTCATGTGATACATATTTTACATTTCTTCTGTCATTCAGATTATCTCATATATATGGTGAGAATCATGAAATTATCACTATTGATCCTTTCTTCTATGATACTGGACTCATGTGCATTCTTATATCACATGATTCTTCTACTATTAAAGGAATGAACTAATTTATTTATAAAACACATTGTTCTATAAATTATTTTTCAATTGGTTAATTCTCAGCAATAAAAATAACTTCATGCAAGAAATATCAAGATTGAATACATGTAAAATCATCTTCAACTTCTCAAAATATTGATCATTAAAAAATATTGATATTAAAACGATCAAGGACAAACAATCATTTAGATCTATGACTAAAAAAATTATGGTGTCCTTATGTTAATCCTGAGGAAGAACACCATGTCCTATTGAGATCGGAAGGATTGGATAAAGTTGATCAGGAAGCCAGTGTTTTATTTGCGTCCTTAAATAATGGATAAATAGTGATGTGGTGTTCTTATCTCACATAAGAGATCACTTATGTCTCACCCTACCATTAAATTTTCATCTGTCCATCAAATCATCAGGTAAATGGTGGAGTTCATCCCCTAAAACGCATAACACATGTTTCATCATTTCACCCCACATCATGGTTTGGTACGTCCTTGCAAACACCCATGCATAAATCCCCCTACCCATGTAGGATCTAACTCATGTACCAACCTATAGGTGTTATAAAACCATTCACCCAAAACACCATATGGGAACTTACAGGATGGATCTCCCACATAGTATTGGTCTAGTCTCTTAGGCTTATTTTGTTGACCATATTTTTTGTATAATGCCCACTGAAAAATACTTAGATTATATTATTTGTATAGAATATATTATTAATCCATTCCTCACCATAATATTACAAAACACTAATTGAAATTACATTAAGCTTTATACATTCAATATATATATATATATCATGGCTCTCTTACTCTTCAAGAAAAATAAAAAATATTTTTCATGGCCTTATTTTGAATGTTCATTTAATTCTTCCTTACGATATTTTATTATTCTTAGTATAATCAAAACATGTCTTTAAAATTTATGACAAGTTCTATAATCATCAAATTTTCAAGGAAAATTTCTCATTAATGACATCTAATTCACATCTATTAATCCATAAAAATTATATAACAATCACCACATCATGTCCAACACACCAAAAACATATTGACACATCATTGAATAAAATGAATCACTTGGGTCCAAAAATCCCCCCCCCCTTGTATTTTTTGGTTAATATTTCTTCATATTATAAAATTAATTAAGTGTTATCAACTATTTTCTCCTCTTATTGAAAATAAAATGGAAAATATTAGTGGGGTATTATAATATCATCAATTTTACCAAAACATGTTATCCTCCCATATATAATGATATCATATGGTTTTTATTAGAAAATAAATCATAGTTAATTAAATATAAGCCTATATGGGATAACCTAGTGTAGAAAACAAAAGAGGTATAAAAAAGGTGTTATGTTTTACCCATAAACTACAATGCATGACAAATCATGTTAATAATTTCTTATTTCTCAAAATACAGATTGTTAAGATAAGACATACATGACCCGGAATACACATTGATAAACACATCCTAAAGTTTAGGTATAAAATGATAACTCCCCATTTGTCTCACTATGTCATAAACCAAGAACACTCCCATAAATTATGCGATTATTTCATTTAAGAATGATGTAAGAATGTGTGATTTCTATACCTCAACCTTCAAATTTTAAAACTATCCAAAAATTATAGATTTACTAGAATTTAGTAAAATGATCTATTCTTCTCAAGGCAGTTCCCTCTTAAAGATTTCACTCTTTACTTTCATTTCATGGAAGTAAATAGACTCCATAAAGTGTGATTTATTAATGTTGTTCAGAAGTGATAGCCTCAAAAAATTACTTCAATTATATCCATGTTATATTAGAACACATAAAATAAAAGAGAATAAGGAGAGGCCTCATGATATCTTAGAGATTACCTTCATACTGAGAGCTTCCTCTCAGTCTGGGACACTCTTTCCTTCCAAAATATTCTTTTCCTTAATGTGAAATATCTTTTTCCACTATATTCATTTGAGCACATAAATCCTCATGTGATTTTAATTTATTTTTAGATAGATATAACAATACAAGAAGAAATAGTAGGAATTTATTGGTCATACATCATATCCTTCTACACCTTTCACATGAGACGTTATCCACTTCAGTTTCTATAAACACTTTATTTACTATAAATTTAGAAATTTTTTAAGCTTCCTCAAAAATATTATCCAATTTCAGTTAATTTTTCAAATATATAGGCATTATTTTTTGAAATTATTTATCTTCTCAGAATACTCACTTGGCATGCCATTATTTTCTCTTGAAGCATCTTCCCTTTAACAACATATGGAATACCTCATGGTAGTATTTTTATGAATTTATCACCTATGTGACCATCCTTATATATTCAACACACTTCTAAGAATTTATATTTTTTAAAATATGAAGATTTGATGGCATTTTGGTCACAAAATTATTCTTTTTAGAGACAGTCTATTTAGTTCTCTTCTTTTGTTCACATCTCAAGACTCACTTGTCACCATAATTTATTACTAGCCTTTATTTTTTTGGAATTATATTCACATTATTAAATGATTTTATTATGATTGGTACATACCAACACTCATCATAATAGTTACCTCTTCACTTCCATTACTCATATAAATCTTTAAAGTATTCAAATCTATTTTTTTATATATATTCAGTTTCTGTATATTTTTATTCTCTAGTATAGTTATTCTCTTATCTTCATATTTGTTCCCCATAAATAAAAAATATTCTATTAATTTAATGAATTTTCATTTCAATCCAACATTATAATTATTTTTTCCCAAAAATCTTGAAACACCATCAATATCCTACAAATCTCATTTCCTTATATTTATGTGTACTCTTTCTAGATTTTACATATTATGAAACATTATTTTTTCTACTAGAAACACCACTCTTCTAGATTCTTATTAAGTGAAAACTATTTAAAAATATCCTCTCATCACCATTGATGTGGTGGGTTTATAATTATATTTTATCATCCATACATTCCCAAGTTTGGTATAAAACATGTACTAGAAACTGATATCATTAGTTTATAATTTGTTTTTGGTTTATGGGATTCCATTTTTTTATAGTTTATTTTAATTTGGATAAAGGATTATAAAATTCACATCTAAAAGTCATTATTTTCAATGAAAAATTTTATTATAGCATATATATTTCTATAATTTTAGTAATTTCTTGATTGTGGTGATTTTTGATAATTTTGATTCTTTAACAATATTATTTAAAAACTTCTTAGAAAAATGACCATAGTTACCATAGTTAAAAAAATTGGTGGTCTATTACACTTTCTCTTACACTTTACCCTTTTAATCCTTTTTATATAAGATAAAAAATATGATTCAGTTCATAATAATCCTCATCAATATCTAAATATCCATATACATTAGCCTCTTATTCTATATCTTTAAAAATAATTCCCTAGATACCTCTAACAGTAAAATTTATAACTTATGTGGGACGTTTCATGATATTTTATTATAATTCAAAAATAATATCAAAATAAGAAACATAATCATCATAACATCAGATGGCTTAATCAATATAATAATAATTAATTGAATTATTGGAACATATATAACTTCAGTTACCTTCATTTAGGGGTGTGTATACCGTTGTTGTAGATTTCTTCTTTGAATTCCTTACTTATATTTTATTTATGTTATTCTGAGTCTTAGGAATAAAATATTGATTAGTATCTTCATGGGTAAATTCCTTTTTATTTATCTAAGGAATATCACTCAAATCTTAAACACTGCAGTTCATAAATACTCACTTGGATATTTAGACAGATCCTTCCTTTGATGCAACTTGTAGATCCCTGGTCCATATGGACCACTAAAAGGCGGTGAGTTAGTAGGTTATTTTACGAATTGATTTATTTTTAATTCAACCAATTAAACATTATAACTTTTTCAACCCACTCTATGATTCTAAAAATCACAACTCATTTGAATAATGATAACTGATAGCACATAACATAATATTTGTAATATTTGGTAGAAAATGATACTCCTTACCATGTTGGTTATACCACCCAACATGGTTTCTCCACTATAATATTGTTAAAAGTTATATTCTTTTAGGTAGTAGCTTGTTATACACCCCATTAGTCAATACTTCAAATGACCCTAGTTACACCCTCAGCAATCCAACTCTTCCTTCTTGGTTTTTTATACCCCCCAAAAATTATATCCTACTCACAACTCAAACTGAGAGACTTATTCTACTTCCATCTGCAATTGAAAGACTTTAAATGCTCCTGGACCCAATTAACAGACTCCTTCCCTTATTTATGGTTGATCCACTATGGGATAATCTTATGATATCCCTCTATGAGCTTATAGTATCTATGTTTCTCATGTACCATTCAAGTACCATTAATTTCCATTAATTTGGTCTCTCACACTTGGTCAATAATATTGATCACATGTGAATGATAAGTTACCTCGGTGTAATGAATACTTGTTCTTGATATCATCCTTTTAATGTTGAATTCCATACAATAATTAGAGGTCTGAAAGTAACACACAAATTCATCAACAATTATTCTATGTAAGAAAAAATATTATACAATAATAAATTATCTTCAACATGTACACATCATAAATGAAAAAAGTCATTTTATTCTCATTCAAAAACCATGAACATGTACTATTTATTATTATTTTATATTCTTATATAGGTTATTATATTTTTTTGATCTCATGTTATTATTAAATTGTGTGTTCATGAGCATAATAA
Organism: Viscum album; assembly: GCA_963277665.1. NCBI lineage: Eukaryota > Viridiplantae > Streptophyta > Magnoliopsida > Santalales > Viscaceae > Viscum > Viscum album. The sequence continues at coordinate 129,573,429 of OY728138.1, read as the reverse complement.
TACTCATGCATTCAATCTACTCTTTCATGAAAACCTAAATGGGTGTACACATTTCCTTTTCTAATGATTATATCATGAAACTCAAGATTCATTAATGAACATCCATACATGCTATTTTATTTTAATCTGCCTCACACTACCTTCATGTAACTATACAATATCACTGTAATTTTTTAACCTTCTGAAATGGAGTACATGGTATCTCAATCCTCTTTATGAAGGGGTATCATGAAATATCAATAAGGTTTATGGGAACTAGTATGGTTTCATGAAACTAATTCATTACAAAAACCCTTGACTATGTGATTTTCAAGTCAATATTATTTTAATTATCTTCTTCTTCCTGGAAGAAAAATGCTTCATGGTATCTCTTCTTCATGAAAACAAAGTTTCATGGTGGCTCTATTTTTTTTTGGAAAACACAAGATCACACACAAGAGGAAATAAAAAAATATCAATATTGGACCCTTAGTATTCATCATCAATGCATCACCTCTATTGAGCTATATTTTATATTGTTCCAAGGATCCAATAAATATGTCTTGTCACACATATTTTAAATCTCTTGAGGTTTTTTGGAATTTCATAGATATAAACTTAGAATAATAAAACTGTCATGATTTAACACTTATTCTATAATACAAGACTCATATGAATTCTTATATCCCATTATCCTCATACTCTTAAAGTCTTAAAATCTTCCATTCATGAAATTAATCTTGCTAAAAACTATTTTATATTTAGCTGAAGCTCAACCTTGACAGAAAATACAAGGATTATATTCATTGAAACTCTTCTTATTATTCTCTATATCTCAATCGTACAATAATATTGAGCTTGGTATAATAATTGAAGACTTATCTTGACTAACTATGATGAATAGAAATATTAGTCTTATTTGGTTAATCCTATGGAAAAAGATGAAATACCTTGGATATTGTACAACTAAGATAAATTTCATCCGGCAACTGGTGTTTAATATATATCCTTTAATGATAAAGAAACATTTTTGTAGCTCTAATATCTAAAATCACATATCAGATCAGTCTCACTCTCCAATATAAAGTTCTATTTTATCTTCAGATCTTCTAGATGATAGTGGGGTATGGAACCTGCAACACTTTGCACACATGCCACAAACTATCATGCCACTGTTCACATTGGAGTGATGCTTCCATTTTCACACCCATGTGAGTATTTGCCTCCTCATGTAGGCACTTAGTTGTATCCCTCCCTATTATCTCTATAAACCCACTCACCCTCCCACCATGTATGCCCTATTGGGATACCTCTTCCATATCATATAGGCCACCTACCATTGGTTTTATATTGTCATATTCCCTTGGGCTTAAGTGGTTGGCCACATCTTTTAAATAAAGACCACTGAAAAATACTTAAATTATGTCTTAAGAGTATAATATATTTTCAATATATTTCTCACCCTAAAATTCAAAACCAAATACAAGACATTATATCAAGTATTCTTCCAGAAATATAAATTTGTGTGTGTGTGTGTGTGTGTTTCATGGCCCACTTACTCCTCATGAAAAATAAATATTATTTTCCATGGTCTTTTTATCATAGACCTGTTATTATTAATTATTTAAATGCTTCATCTTTAACATAACTGAAAAATTTCTTTGAATTCAAATACTAATCTAAAAATCGTCACAATTTCAAGGATAATTTCTCAGGCTTGGAATCTAATTACACTCTACGAATCCATAAACATTTTCCAAGCATCACAACTTCATCATCAAATCAACAAACATATTGTGATACATCATTGAAGAGATATGAAAAGTGTGTTTACATAAAATTCCTAGTGATATATATTGATGATATATTACAAATTAGAAATGAGATGAAAATATTTTATTTAATAAATAGGAGGTAGAATAAATTCATGCATATGGCAGACTTATCAGAAGAAGCTTAAATTGAAGGGATCAAGATCCTTAAATATTCTAACACCCAAGACTCAATTATCATATGTGAACAATATATATAAATAAAAATATAATATAATAAACATTTTAATATTCTATAGCACAAAAAAAGTAATTTTATATGATGAATATCAATTATGAACATAATTGGTCAAAATAATATTATAATGTGTTTTTAAATATTTATCATAAAAATAAGATTTTATAAATAATTAAAAATATATTATTTAAATATTATTAATTTATTTATAATAATGTTATATAATATGTATAATTAAAAATTTATTCTGCATCAATTTTATATAAACAATGCTGAGATCATTTATAGAAAAAATGTTTTATTTTTCATAAAACTAGTTTTTTTTAAAACATAATATATTTTAATAGTAATTAATTAAAATAATATTTACTAATAGATAATTTTAAATAAATTTATATATTACGTATCTAATTTTTATAATTTAATTAAATATAATTATCATAACTAGTCATGTAGTTAATTTATGATATTCTTATCCTTGAAAAATGCATTTCTTCAAAAGCAATTTTTTGACACATTTTAGGGGATAATTAAAATAGTAAATTCTATCTCTTATGTGAATTAAATTTTATAAAATGGATTACGTATTTTCAGTAAAATAAATAATATTAGTAAATAATTTCTACTTAATTTTTATTCCTAATGATTAGTAAAAACATTAAAAATTAATGACCATGATTAATGTAAAAACCAATTTTCTTGGGGTTAATCTAAAATGATAAGGATCAAAATTACCTAAAAACTTTCTAAAATCCTACAAGAAGATTTTATTTAGACCTTATACTTTTCCCCTAACAGTATTATCCATTTTTGAGCCATATTTTTTATATTTATACATAACATTATTAAAAACCATTGAAAAATAACAAGTGTACCACTAACCTTAATTATAAAAGGGAACCCCATCCCCTTATTTATCTACACCTATAAAGCCATTTATCTCAACCATAAATTGAAACATATCTCCTCCTAACATCTTCATCCAAAATATAGAGCTATTTTACTTCCCCAAATACCACTCCTAGGGTTCTAAATATAAGATTAAAATGAGGAACTTCTAAGAGAATGTAATTGTCTACACCAAGATCTTACCTTTTTAATTCATAATTAACCACATTCAATTATTTCTTAAAAATTAGAATATAACAGAACCATTATATCCTAAACATTTAGATAAAATTATTTTAAAGGAATAATATTTATATTCCTCTTTCACAATCAATTGGGAAACAAAACCATCACTCATATGTACGTGATACTACTTCCTTGTAAATTGTTGTAATTTTTTTCATAAACTCATATGGATAGTCATAATTATAGAAGAAATAGATATATATATATATATATAACCCATAAGAGATAATATTGATTCAATAAAATTAATATATCTACTTACTTAACAATTCGTCCATTAATTAAATGATAACGTCGATATTACGTACGTACGATCAACCGTATCAACGAACAAGGGACGTGGTTGTGTCCTTATATAGAAATATAATGTTATTAATTATGAATAAATGATTTTACATTCTCATGAATATAACTATTAAACTCATATTTTTAATTTGTAATCTATACTCTTTTATTTGAAGATTTTGAGACATTATATCCATGGTGAATGGTGTGAGTTAGACATAGACCATAAGAGGCTAAAATACATATTTTTATACAAAGAGTACAGTATTAGGTATAGGATAAAGTTCAAGAAACTCTATTATTTTTATTTCTCAATACAATACCACCCTGGAAATGGAAATAAGGTAGCAGATGCATTGAACAGGAAAGATCATGGACTTCTTAAAAAATAAATTTTAAAAAGGATCTTATGTTTATGGACAAAAAATAGACTGATTTGAGAATAATTAAGTATTGGGATACGTCATTCATTTTTTAAATAAACGCCAAACCATAATTATTGGAAATTTTAAAAAGTTCCCAATCTAATTATGATAATTTTCAGAATAAATTTAATGTTGTGAATAATGGTAAATTGCCATGCTTCGTTTGTGAAGATAACTGTAAAACCCCAGGTAAATAAAGAATATGACATTTTTATATTTATCAATATTTGTGAATAAAATATTAATATGACTTTAATGGGGACGCTATGATCGATGGCGTACCCAACATGCAACAATGAGTTTCTTGGGAATCTTACGTTGCACTCTAATAATAAAATAATATTATTTTAAATGGTAGTTAACATGTAGCCGTTGTATTGGAGGGAATGGATAGAATTAACTAAAATATGATTATATATGTTTTTTAAATGTTTTTACATTTATCCAAAAAATATATAAAGGCTTAAAATACGGAAAGAATTCAATTTTAGGCTTTTATACCCTCATTTTCACTAAAGGTTCACTTATTTCCTTTTGATGGATAACTGTCATTAAATATAGTTTTGATCACTCTTATATATTCTTTTGGACCAAATAAAACTCTTCTTTAGAATCGGGACATCAAATTTTACTTTTTGTAAATTTTTGGTATCTTTCCGATAAAGTTCTTTTTTTAATGAATAGTGTAAAATGTTGTATTTTAATTCAAAACCTATTTTTAATCTAATTTATTTATATGATTAGATTATCTTATGAATTGGTTTTAAAGTGAAATTAGAATATATTTTTACCATTAAATCCAATAGTGGTCTTTGTAATTAATTTCACTTTGAAATCAGACTTAAACTAGTGTCAATCTTTTGATACTTATTGTTTTATAAAAACACGTTATTTGCTCTGACAGCGGGAATTAATTATTAAATAAATTAATGTGACTAATATGTTTTGAATTTTGTAAAACGGACTTCATTTTTTAATTCGGAAATTCAAATATAGCTTAGGGTGAAGTTTTGGTATTTTTCTGAAAAACTCCAATTTTTGGTTAATAGTGAAACCAATAAGTGGTAATCAAGCAAACTGATTTTTCAGTTAAACGAAAGATTACCACTAATGTTTATTGAATTTTGAAAATCCGACATACATGGTTGTCATTAGTATGTAAAATGTGGTTCAATGGGATTAAAATAATTTTTTGGTGAATAGTAACTTTTTTTCATTAATCGCGATTAGTGGTAATTAGTGTAGTTTAAGGTAAAAATAATGTTTTAATAATATGAAATGAACTTGACACATGTCCTACCCTCATTTTTTGTGTCATGGGCGACCAAGAAAATCCATGGGTCAACTTGGGGACCTCATGGACCCACTTTGGTTGGGAAATGACATAAACAACTTTTTATTTAATGTTAAAGTAAAAATGACACAAAATTGAGTTATTTTACAAAAACAATTTTTACATGGGGTTATAAAGATCATATTTTTTATTATAAATAGTAATTAGAAAGATAAAAAGATTTCATACATCATAGTATTTTTTTTATAATTTTTAGACATTAAATAAATTAAATTATATATGACATCATAATGATGCAGCGATGACATCATTATCTGACGATTTAAATAAAATGAGAAGATAATGTAAACTATATGACCTAAACATGTCCAAAACTTATTTTATGGGTTTATTTCGAACCCTTATCACCTTATCCACGAATTATATCAATTTGGGACCTTTTAAAACCGAAACACATTTTCAAATAAAGTGACATTTCTTACTTTCCAAAAGTGCCCCTCCTCTCCTCTTATAAAAGGCCCCCACCTCTACCTCATTTCACACACTCCTCAAGCCTTTGGCTCGGCCAACCCCTGCCCATTTAATCTCTCCACATCCCTCTCCTAATCCTAGAGGATTCCCTTTGGGCATAATCCTTTCAAATGAATCCTTTAATCTCAAATAAAAAGGAGTTACACTTTTAAAGGTAATTCATTCTCTCATGTTCATTTGTTTTATTTTGCTTCTCCAACCCCCTAAATTCTTTTTATTTACTTCTTTTGTAACAAAACCAGTATATTAAATATACTAGGATGTTTTTATAAGATTTATTCTAGCTAAACTCTCACACAAATACATCAAATGGTTAAAGAACATACGGTTTCCGTGGATGGAGAAATTCTGCCTCCCGAAACAATGATTGTTCAATACTCATTTAACACCTTCAAAGGTGGCCATTATGATGTCACTATTTTTATATATGATATATAATATGTTTATGTTTTACTTATGCTTGTTTATTTTTCATTTTTGTCTTACCTTTATGGCTTCCATTATGGGTATACGCGATATCTTCATTTTAGGAAGTGCGGACTACCGCCCCCTCAAAGTGATGTGATTTCTTAATGCCATACGTGGGACGTATAAAGGATGGATTTAATGTTATTATATATTATGTTATACTGGAATTATTATTTAACTCTATATAATTATTATTTCTTTCCATTAAAGTATGAGATAGAAATGAAAGTAGCGTTCATGCGTACGTACGGCTTACCTTCTCCATGAACGGTGCATTTCATTTCTTATCCCCAAATGTAATGTACTATTATAAGTACATATATATAATGGATATATATGATTTATGATACAACTAAATGAATAATATAATTCTGGAATTAAAATATAAATACCTCTCATATAGTTTTAATTCCATTAATACGACATAGAAATGAAAGTAGCATTCATGCGTACGTACGGCTTACCATCTCCATGAACGGTGCATTTCATTTCTTTCCTCTAAATGATTATGCGATTTCATAAATACATGTATATTCTGGATATATATGATATATATGATATCCAAATCAGGAATTTCATTTTGGATATAAATAACCTTTGACCACACGAACAACATGTAATCGTATGAAGTCCACTTTCGACTTAAGAACCAAATATTGACAAAACAATCATTATTAACTTAATGATTACATAATGTTTATAACATGGAAATAAGTGATATAAAAGGAATAATAAGCTTGAAAAAGGTTCTTAATCAAGTAGAAATTAAATCAAGTTTATTATTCAGGATGTTAAAGAACGATCGAGTCAAGTCGGACCCTAGGTAAGGGATCCTACTCCTCTCTTTCTTTTTAAGTACACACTTTTATGTCATTCCTTTTAAAGCTCATATTTATTGTTATTGGGATGATCTTTTATATTACACTTACTATAATTTTTATGTTCATGTGATGAGAGACCCTATTCTCTCTCATCAATCCATTTTGGAAGTTTTGAGTGGCGCCGTTAGGCTGCCGAACTTTCGTAAGAGATCTAACCTCTCTCTTTCTTTTTAAGTACTCTCCTTTATGTCACTTTTTTTAATCTCCTCTTTGTAATGTTGGGGGATATTATTTTATATTCCTCTTGATGTACATTATATTGTAATGTGATGAGATACCCTATTTGATCTCATCAATCCATATTCGGAAGTTTTATGTGGCGTCGTTAGGCTGCTGAGTTTTCGTAAGGGGTTTTTCATCTCACTTTTATTCCCGTGAGATTTATGCTACATTTGCCACAAATTCCTTTGAGTGGTGTATGTACTGCCAATTATTCTACTCTTTGTGTAATATGCTTTCGTTTATGAGTATTTACATCAATGATCTATTGTCCTTCTTTCATGGGGTGTATGTTTTGAAAGATACCCAAGTTGGTAAGGGAACCTTTCACCCTCCTCTTTTTTAAAAGACATCTTTTGTTGGGTCTTTTAATTTACTTATTTTTATGTTGGGATATGTTCTCATATATCCTTATTGATGTAAATTTTATGTCCAATTTATGAGGAACACTTTTTATCTCTCATTAACTCATTTTGATGTGACGTCGTTAGGCTATCAAGGGAACTTCTTAACCCAATTTCGATTTCTTTGGGTTCAACATGTAGTCATTGAATATTTCATCCATTGAATATGTGTGAATGTCCTTTTATTATTTTACACTTAATATCCACTTATATTGGGTGTATTTATATTTTTCACACATATTTTTGAGATTGATTTGTCCTTAATTTAAGGATACCATCTTTATAAGGGATTTCATCACATTTGACATTTCTATTGAGGGTTCATTGTTGTTATGCACCAATTCACTCTTATATGGTGTATATAATGTCCTTTGGAGTATTATATCATGAATCCATTTATTCTCATGATATTATAAAGTTCTGACTAAATGTTATTCCTCAATTAATGTATTCAAGTGTCTCTAATTTTGGTAAAACCCCTTTAACAAAAATATTGTTTTAAATGTTTTAATTATTTGTTCTTATTAATATCCATGTTTTCAAAATGGTTTTAAGGATTTATGTATATGGATATTAATGGTTTAAAATTTTAAGCTTCAAGGTGGTATGGGACACTTTGATTCAAAATTCTCTTTATTAAATGTTTTAAATGGTTTTGGAAAAGGTTTCTTTTTGAATGGATTCATTATTTCAATATAATAAAATGTTATATTGTGATTGAAATGTGGAAATGTTATGTTTCCTTTATGCATGTTTTATGTGATACGTTTATGTTATGTTTCTTGGGCATTGTTATGAAAATGGGTGGTTCTGTGATAAACTAAGGGCGGGTGAGCCCGATATAGCTCTCCAATGCATTGGGTAACGCGAAGGAGTGAAACGTTAATGTTTCTCTGAAGAGATTTAGTGAATATACTATGATGGGTATTCCAAACGTAACCAAGATGGTTACTCCCTACGTAAGAATGTTATGAATGCCTCAAGTTACTATTATGTCTTATGATTTCTATGATTTATTCATGGTTTGACGAGGTAAGTTAAAGTGCCTTTGTTTTATGGGTAAAGTATGATTTCATTCTTATGTATATATGAACTCATGTTTCCTTTCCATATTTTTTATAACCCTTACTGATCTTTTTATGCTCATCCCAAGTTTTTTTGAAATGTTTTTCATAGGTCTAGGGAAAGGTACAAGATGTGATGATAGTGTCAAGGATGTGTCATGAAAGAATCCATGTTTATTTTCAATATGTTTCCGTTGATGGGAAGAATGAATACTGTCTTTTATGTAACCACTTTGTTTAAATGTGGAATGTAATGCAAGTTTCATGATCTAATTCTCTAAAACTCTAAACCTGAAAAGATCCTCAACATGAAATATTGTAATAACTCAAGATTAAGTAAGGTTTAAAGCTGGGGCCTTATAGTTGGTATCAAAGGTCGGTTTAGATAACTTTAGAGGTTAGGGTATTCTTTAAGAATAAGTGGCATTGCCATAATGGTTAGGATTTCAGAAAGAGTCCTAGTTTTAGATAAAGTGAATGAGTAAGTGTATCTTAGTGTTTACCTTCCTCATTAGTACATGATGGTTTTGTTGATATAATCACACTGACATTTCTATTTTTAGTGAATGGATGGATCTAGCATGCACCAAAGAGACAACAGGTTTGAAGGAAACTGTGGTGGCTCTCTGATTAAGATACTAGATAAAATGGAGGATTCAATGAGGAAACTCATGGTTGTTCTAAACCAAATATCAAGGAGTCATGATCAACCACTTGAACCATGGTATGATCTTTAATGCATCATGTACGAGATGACCAATCCATGTGGAAGTTCAGGTAGTAATAATAAAGGTAACCATTAGAGTTTATATGATCCTTACTTTTGAGGTAATTATGGGTTATTATATGATATGATGGAAAATGAAAAGAATGAGATAAACTTGAGGTTAAAATATGTTATGATCATTTTTTATGATTTTATCCCTTTTCGGGGAATTTTTTAAGAATTATATAGTTTTGGAAAAAGGACAACACGCAGACCGTGTGACTACCCGTCGCGTCGGACAAAGCTGTGGGAATCGAACCCACAACCAAAGTGTGACTGGTATTTATCGCCTACCACTGGACTATGTGAAGTCCCTGGTTAGTTGGACTGATTCGTTTTAGTTATATGATTTTATGAATTAATAGTAAGTAGATTTTGGGTTATTTATAAAAATTATTAACCTATCATGGAGGATATGTGATTAGGTTAATTACTTTTCAATACGAGACTTTAGGAGCAACTAATGTTGTTTGGAGATAAATGTTACAATTTAACTTGGACAACTATGTGACTAAATCCTTCAAATATTTGGGTTTCAATCATATATTGGTTTACTTTGAAGAATTTTATGGACAAATTGTTTATCGGATGGTCCTCGTTGAACTTTGGGTTTTGTTGGACAAATTTTGGAGATTAAGCATGGATTTTCTTTTTAATAGGTTATCCTTTTCTGGATTATCTGACCTTGTACAAACCTTTTTGGTTTTGGTTTTGGTTAAAACCTAAAGACATGGTAATTATATAGTTCTCTTTTTTTGGATTAGGTGATTCTCTAGAAGTTTATTATAGTACTCTTAATGCGAACAAGTCTCCCTAAATACTCGTCTTTTGAAAAAAAATATGAGTTTGATTAAGGAATCTAGTAAAAGTTGAAAGTCAACATGATAAGTGATTATGTTTCCTTATGAATAAATTCCTCAATAAAAAGTAACTTAAAACAAAAATTTTGTCCATTAACTTTTCCTACTGGGGAACCCAACACCGTTTAACCCATCACAAGTTTGTGATTTTCTTATTGTTAACTTTCTCCTAAACATGTTTTCTATCACTCTCCATCAAAACATGACCCTATGTTTCCTCCTCCATGTCCATGTTTTCCTACATGGAGTCCTAGTATGGGTTAACTCGGGTGAACTCTGTACTTATCTTTCTTTATTTTAAAGTGATTGTTTTACCGACTCTTGTTCCGATGTGGGACTTTCAAGGATGTTTCCAAGCGCAATTTTAAATTTGCGAGGACACAATTCCCAAAAGGGGGGAAGGATGTAACACCCCAGGTAAATAAAAAATATGACATTTTTATATTTATCCATATTTTTGAATAAAATATTAATATGACTTTAAAGGGGACGCTATGCTCGATGGCGTACACAACACGCAACAACGAGTTTCTTGGGAATCTTACGTTGCACTCTAATAATAAAATAATATTATTTTAAATGGTAGTTAACATGTAGCCATTGTATTGGTGGGAATGGATAGAAATAACTAAAATATGATTATATATGTTTTTTAAATGTTTTTACATTTATCCAATAAAAGATAAAGGCTTCAAATACGGAAAGAATTCAATTTTAGGCTTTTATACCCTAATTTTCACTAAAGGTTCACTTATCGCCTTTTGATGGAGAACTGTCATTAAATATAGTTTTAATCACTCTTATACATTCTTTTGGACCAAATAAAACTCTTCTTTAGAATCGGGACATCAAATTTTACTTTGTGTAAATTTTTGGTATCTTTCCGATAAAGTTCTTTTTTTTAATGAATAGTGTAAAATGTTGTATTTTAATTCAAAACCTCTTTTTAATCTAATTTATTTATATGATTAAATTATCTTTTGAATTGTTTTTAAAGTGAAATTAGAATATATTTTTACCATTAAATCCAATAGTGGTCGTTTGAATTAATTTCACTTTGAAATCAGACTTAAACTAGTGTCAATCTTTTGATACTTATTGTTTTATAAAAACACGCTAGTTGCTCTGACTGTGGGAATTAATTATTAAATTAATTAATTTGACTAATATGTTTTGAATTTTGTAAAACGGACTTCATTTTTGAATTCGGAATATCAAATATATCTTAGGGTGAAGTTTTGGTATTTTTCTAAAAAACTCCAATTTTTGATGAATAGTGAAACCACTAAGTGGTAATCAAGCAAACTGATTTTTCAGTTAAATGAAAGATTACCACTAATGTGTATTGAATTTTGAAAATCCGACATACATGGTTGTTATTAGTATGTAAAATGTGGTTCAATGGGATGAAAATAATTTTTTGGTGAATAGTAACTTTTTTTTCATTTATCACGATTAGTGGTAATTAGTGTAGTTTAAGGTAAAAATAATGTTTTAATAATATGAAATGAACTTGACACATGTCCTACCCTCATTGGTTGTGTCATGTCCGACCAAGACAAGCCATGGGTAAACTTGGGGACCCCATGGACCCACTTTGGTTAGGAAATGACATAAATAACTTTTTATTTAATGTTAAAGTAAAAATGACACAAACTTGAGTTATTTTACGAAAACAATTTTTACATGGGGTTATAAAGATCAGAGTTTTGATTATAAATAGTCATGGGAAAGCTAAAAATATTTCCTACATCATGGTATTTGTTTTATAATTTTTAGACATTAAATAAATTAAATTATTTATGACATCATAATGATGCAGCGATGACATCATTATCTGACGATTTAAATAAAATGAGAAGATAATGTAAACTCTATGACCTACACATGTCCAAAACGTATTGTATGGGTGTATTTTGAACCCTTATAACCTTATCCACGAATTATATCAATGTGGTACCTTTTAAAACTGAAACACATTTTCAAATAAAGTAATATTTCTTACTTTCCAAAAGTGCCCCTCCTCTCCTCTTATAAAAGGCCCCCACCTCTACCTCATTTCACACACTCGTCAAGCCTTTGGCTCGGCCAAACCCTGACCATTTACTCTCTCCACATCCCTCTCCTCATCCTAGAGGATTCCCTTTGGGCAGAATCCTTTCAAATGAAGCCTTTAGGCTCAAATCAAAAGGAGTTACACTTTTAAAGGGAATTCATTCTCTCATGTTCATTTGTTTTATTTTGCTTATCCAACCCCCTAAACTCTTTTTATTTACTACTTTTGTAACAACACCAGTATCTACAATATACTAGGATGTTTTTATAATATTTATTCAAGCTACACTCTCACACAACTACATCAAATGGTTAAAGAACATACGGTTTTCGTGGATGGCGAAATTCTGCCTCCCGAAACAATGATTGTTCAATACTCATTTAACACCTTCAAAGGTGGCCATTATGATGTCACTATTTTTATATATGATATATAATATGTTTATGTTTTACTTATGCTTCTGTATTTTTCATTTTTGTCTTACCTTTATGGCTTCCATTATGGGTATACGCGATATCTTCATTTTAGGAAGTGCGGACTACCGCCCCCTCAAAGTGATGTGATTCGTTAATTCCATACGTGGGACGTATAAAGGATGGATTTAATGTTATTATATGTGATGTTATACTGGAATTATTATTTACCTCTATATCATTATTATTTCTTTCCATTAAAGTGTGATATAGAAATGAAAGTAGCGTTCATGCGTACGTACGGCTTACCGTCTCCATGAACGGTGCATTTCATTTCTTATCCCCAAATGTAATGTACTATTATAAGTACATATATATAATGGATATATATGATTTATGATACATCTAAATGATTAATATAATTCTGAAATTAAAATATAAATACGTCTCATATACTTTTAATTCCATTAATACGACATAGAAATGAAAGTAGCGTTCATGCGTACGTACGGCTTACCGTCTCCATGAACAGTGCATTTCATTTCTTTCCTCTAAATGATTATGTGATTTTATAAATACATGTATATGCTGGATATATATGATATATATTATATCCAAATCAGTAATGTCATTTTGGATATAAATAACCTTTGACCACACGAACAACATGTAATCGTATGAAGTCCACTTTCGACTTAAGAACCAAATATCGACAAAACAATCATTATTAACTTAATGATTACATAATGTTTATAACATTTAAATAAGTGATATAAAAGGAATAATAATCTTGAAAAAGGTTATTAATCAAGTATAAATTAACTCATGTTTATTATTCAGGACGTTAAAGAACGATCGAGTCAAGTCGGACCCGAGGTAAGGGATCATACTCCTCTCTTTCTTTTTAAGTACACACTTTTATGTCATTCCTTTTAAAGCTCATATTTCTTGTTATTGGGATGATCTTTTATATTAAACTTACTGTAATTTTTATGTTCATGTGATGAGATACCCTATTCTCTCTCATCAATCCATTTTGGAAGTTTTGAGTGGCGCCGTTAGGCTGCCGAACATTCGTAAGAGATCTAACCTCTCTCTTTCTTTTTAAGTACTCTCCTTTATGTCACTTCTTTTAAGATCCTCTTTGTAATGTTGGGGGATGTTCTTTTATTTTCCTCTTGCTGTACATTTTATTATAATGTGATGAGATACCCTATTTGATCTCATCAATCCATATTCGGAAGTTTTATGTGGCGCCGTTAGGCTGCCGAGTTTTCGTAAGGGGTTTTTCATCTCACTTTTATTCCGGTGAGATTTATGCTACATTTGCCACAAATTCCTTTGAGTGGTGTATGTACTTCCAATTATTCTACTCTTTGTGTAATATAATTTCATTTATGAGTATTTACATCAATGATCTATTGTCCTTCTTTCATGGGGTGTATGTTTTGAAAGATACCCAAGTCGGTAAGGGAACCTTTCACCCTCCTCTTTTTTAAAATACTTCTTTTATTGGGTCTTTTAATTTACATATTTTTATGTTGGGATATGTTCTCATATATCCTTATTGATGTAAATTTTATGTCCAAGTTATGAGGTACACTTTTTATCTCTCATCAACTCATTTTGATGTGACGCTGTTAGGCTGTCAAGGGAACTTCTTAACCCAATTTCGATTTCTTTGGGTTCAACATGTAGTCATTGAATATGTCATACATTGAATATGTGTGAATGTACTTGTATTGTTTTACACTTAATATCCACTTATATTGGGTGTATTTATATTTTTCACACATATTTTTGAGATTGATTTGTCCTTAATTTAAGGATACCATCTTTATAAGGGATTTCATCACATTTGACATATCTATTGATGGTTCATTGTTGTTATACACAAATTCACTATTATATGGTGTATATACTGTCCTTTGGAGAATTATATCATGAATCCATTTATTCTCATGATATTATAAAGTTCTGACTAAATGTTATTCCTCAATTATTGTATTCAAGTGTCTCTAATTTTGGTAAAACCCCTTTAACCACAATATTGTTTTAAATGTTTTAATTATTTGTTATTATTAATATCCATGTTTTCAAAATGGTTTTAAGGATTTATTTATATGGATATTAATGGTTTAAAATTTTAAGCTTCAAGGTGGTATGGGACACTTTGATTCAAAATTCTCTTTATTAAATGTTTTAAATGGTTTTGGAAATGGTTTCTTTTTGAATGGATTCATTATTTCAATATAATAAAATGTTATATTGTGATTGAAATGTGGAAATGTTATGTTTCCTTTATGCATGTTTTATGTGATACGTTTATGTTATGTTTCTTGGGCATTGTTATGAAAACGGGTGGTTCCGTGATAAACTAAGGGCGGGTGAGCCCGATATAGCTCCCCAATGCATTGGGTAACGCGAAGGAGTGAAACGTTAAGGTTTCTCCGAAGAGATTTAGGGAATATACTGTGATGGGTATTCCAAACATAACCAAGAGGGTTACTCCCTACGTAGTAATGTTATGAATGACTCAAGTTACCTTTATGTCTTATGATTTCTATGATTTATTCATGGTTTGATGAGGTAAGTTAAAGTGCCTTTGTTTTATGGGTAATGTATGATTTCATTATTATGTATATATATGAACTCATGTTTCCTTTCAATATTTTTTATAACCCTTACTGAGCTTTTTATGCTCATCCCATGTTTTTTTGAAATTTTTTCACAGGTCTAGGGAAAGGTACAAGATGTGATGATAGTGTCAAGGATGTGTCATGAAAGAATCCATGTTTATTTTCAATATGTTTTTGTTGATGGGAAGAATGAATACTGTCTTTTATGTAACCCCTTTGTTTAAATGTGGAATGTAATGCAAGTTTCATGATCTAATTCTCTAAAACTCTAAACCTGAAAAGATCCTCAACATGAAATCTTGTAATAACTCAAGATTAAGTAAGGTTTAAGGCTGGGGACTTATAATAACATTCTAAAATTTAAAAAGAGAAGATGTGTTTCATCTCTACTTGTGATAAAAATGTAATTTTTGGATGATTAAAAGAGATTAAATTTCCCTATATACTCTAGTAGCACCATTATTTATTGGTGTTTGTGGGAAAAAATTCGGTGGGATAATATAAAGTGTAAAATTAAGGATTATGAATCAATATTATTAGTTTTTCAATAGGTAATTGCTGAGAGATAGCATCCTAGAGGATTCATTCTTTATCTACCTATTACTATGTGGGAATGGGATAACATTAATATGGAATTTTTATAGGATAAAAAAGGGGTCATTGAAATAATGATGCGATTGAATTTATTGTTGATCGCTAAATCACATATGCACATTTTCTTTCTATAAGAAAAGATTTTCCTATTGACCATCTTATACACCTCTATATTAAATAATTTAATATCTCATGGAATAGATCTTTTAATTGTGCTAGATCATTTTCTTGGATTTACATTAATATTAAATTATATTCTTCAGAAGGCTATTGATACTGAGATTTATTTGAGAACCACCTACAATACTCAAATTGATTAATAGTCTTGAAGGATTATTCAAACATTATAAGATATATTAATATCATGATCCCTTGACAATCAAGGTTGGTGGGATTAGAATTTAACTTTGGTATATTTTTCCTATAACTTTAGATTCTATTCAATTATTCAAATGGAATTGAATAAATCATTATATGAAAGAAGATATCTCACTTTAACTTATTAGGGTGAAGTTGGTGAAAAGAAACTAGTAGGTCAAGAATTTTTTGAGGATAAAACAACAAAATAAAAGACTATTCAGACACATATTAAAAGAGATCAAATAAACAAAGTGATTTTTTGCAATAACTAGAGGAATGATTTGTAATTTTATGTGAGAGATCACATTTTATTGAAATTATATCTATGATAGTTTGTTATAATTTTCATTAATAATGAGAAAATAGTCCCTAATCACATCAAAACATTTTTAAAATATAGATAAAATTCTTTTTTTATTATAGATTTTAAATGCCACAAAACCTATCTAAAGTACATTATTTGTTCCATATATCATTTTTAAGCAAGTACCTTCCAAACCCACCACATGTTCTCTCATATGAAGAAATAGAATTAGATCTTGATCTATCTTTCTTTAATGAGACCATCCAGATTATTAACACTAAAGAAAGAGTTTTAAGGAATCTGATGAATTGATAGGTAAGTTAATTTGGAGAAATCATAAATTAGATAAAGTGGTGTGGGAACTAAAGGATTTTATAAATAATAACTTCCCTAATTGGTTTATAATATAATATCCACAAAAAAAATTAGTTTGGATTTTTTGTAAGAGGGAATAAATTGACACCAAATCATAAATTATAAAAAGTAGAAATTATCTTTTAAAAGAAATTACACAATAAAATTTTAATATATAATGGCACAAAAATTCTAATTTGATTAGATTAATATTTATTTTTTACTTACTGGTCAAAATATGCATTGAATGAATTTTTGAAATTTACCCTTACAAATATGATTTTATAAATTATAAAAAAAAATTAGTATATAAATAATCCTATTTTTTTTTAAATAATGTTTTATTATATATATAATTAAAATTTATTTACTATATCTTTGATATAAATTATTATAAGATTATTTGGAAGTAAAAAATGATATTTTAAAAAAAATGAAATATATATTTCCATTGAAATTATTTAAAATAATCATTAATAATAAGTTATTTAAATTAAATTTATACACAATATATATAAATATATAAACTTATATTAGTAAAATTATGATTTAAAGTCAAATAATTGATTTAAAATGTCATCTTAGGCTTGAAAATGGATTTCTTAACAAACAATTTTTCAACACATTTTACAAGTTTATTTTTTATTATATCCAATAACTTATGGGAATTAAATTTTGATAAAATAGATTAAATATTTGGAATAATCTAAATTAATATTAGGTAATATGTTTATCTTTTTATTTTCATAATTAATAGAAATTCATTTATAATTAATTACCACAATTACAATAAAAATAGGTTTAATAGGGTTAATCTAAAAAGATAAGTCTCAAAATTAACTAAAAACTTCTTGAAAACCCATTGATCGGTTTGATATATATATATATATATATATATGTTCCTTTCCCTATCATATTTTGTTTCAATTTGGAGATATATTTCCACGAATGTTAAAATACATTATTGAAAAACTTTGAATAATTACAAAAGCACCACTCACCTCAATTATAAAAGCCCACCTCCACCCTTCATTTTTTCACATCTATAAATCTATTTTCTCAAAAAAAAACATGAAATATATCTCCCCAAAATTATTATAAAAATTTTATAGGTTATTATCATCCCAAATTATAACTCGTATGGCCCTTAATAAGATATCCAAATGATCTTCTTCTAAGGAAATGTAATTCTCTTCGCTAAAATCTTTCTTTTTTTACTTGTTATTTTACAGAATTTAATTATTTATTAACAATTAAAATATAATATAACTATTTTACCCCATATATTTAGATAATATTATGTTTATTTCAAAATATTTATCCATATCCTTCATCAAATGTTAAATAAAACTATCACTCGTGTGTATGGCGGACTACCACCTAATGAAATGATATAATTTGTTTTCCTTCACCAACTCACAAGGATACTCATAATAATGGAAAAAATTAATATATATATATAATACCTTTGAAACAATATTTATTCTTTAATATTAATATATCATCTACTTCCTTACCCTTCAACCCATTAATGAAATGATAATAATGCTTTTGCATACGTATAGCATGTCGTCTCCACAAAGTGATGTGATAAATTTTCCATGTTAAAACATAAGGAGTGAAAATATAAATGTATTTATTGATTAAAAATGATATTATATAACATTGATATAATTATTGAGATTTTTTAACTACATACTATACACAATAATTATAACTTTTATAGAAAAACATGCATGGGAAAACAAAGCGTTAAACACTAGAAATAGTGGTAATAATGAAGTATTATAAAAGAATTGATGATAAGATATTATGATAGGATCACATATGATATTGTAAATTTTAATATGGTTATTTTAAAAAAAAATACATTTTTAAAACCATTATATGGTATTTTGAACCATTTTTTAATTAAAGGTAAGCATGAAGTGAGCGATTTCAACTAAATTTTCACTCAATTGATAAAAAAATATTATTATTCACCTATTCACATTTATGTGGTGTATACACTACCCCTTTATTGTATTTTACATTAATAAATATTTATTCATGGCTATTAATGGTTAAATTAATGTTGATTCTTTCAAGGGTTTTCAATTTAAATGTTACCAAAGTGGTAATAATTTATTCTACAATCTCAATTTTTAGGATTTCTATAATTTTGTTTAAATGATACTTATAACATATCAATATTAAACTAAATATATATTATTATGTTATATCTAATTATTTATTTTACATTTTTTTCTTCTAAATTTTCCTCTATTTACTACTCAAATTTTGAAAATAAATGTTTAATAGAAAAACTAATTTCATTTCTCAATTAATCAGATACATTTTTATTCCATGTGTATATTTGAAAAAAATATTTTAAAAAAAGGAACGTTTATAAATTAAATTATTTTTTACGAAAATTTTAATTTATCATTTAATTTATAAAGGAGTTTTAAAGGAATATTTATAATTTTTTTGAAAAGGGATGTTTTTTATGTGTTTTACAAAAGAGTCAAAAGTAGTGTTTTTAACATATATGGTGATAACTAACTTCCCTGGAACCATAACCATTTTATGATATTAAGATTATTTTTCATGTTTTAAATAGTTTTACAATGAAAAATATTTTATGAAATATTATTTTAATATTCCACTTTCATTCAATTTATTTATCTCAAGGACATGATTTTATTACATAACCAATATTCTTGATGAACTAATAGTCATATCTTATAACGTATTAATCTTGTGGTGGTTTACTTTCTCTTAAAACATTAAATTTCTTATGATTATTTTACATTGAATTTATCTTAAATATATATATTAATTTTATCATGTATATTGCTATTATCTAAACTGTATACCATTTTAACATACAATGTTTTATTATAAAATTTATTTGATTGAATGAGGGAAATCTTTATAAATATATATTATTTACTCAAAATGGATATTCATTAATAAGGAATAATGGTTATTAATTTAATTAAACATTCAACATAGGAATAATTCATAGATAGAAAATGATGGGTGGGTCTATTTTTAGATATCCCCTTGATGTATCAACGAGTCTAATGAGATATATTATTTGACCAAATTAATTAGTTTTTTAGTTTATACCTAACCATTAGTTAAACATTCTTATTATAAGGTATTTATGGAATAGATATCATAATATTTGAGTTCATGATTTCCAATATTAATCATTTCCTTCATTGATAATTTATTTTTTATTATCCATGAGATTATTCCATTAAAATTATACATGGATACATTTTTTGAAAAAGTTATCTATTAAATAGAATGTGTTTTCAGCAATTTACCTCTCCAAATTGATTATGACTTATCTACTCAATGTAAATTCCATTTTACGTAACCTATACCGATTATTTAATCTCAACTTTATTTCTCCGGGATATAAAGATGAATTATTTGAATGGTTTTCATGGATATCCAGAATTTTCATTTTTTCTGTTTTAATTTTTATTCCCAATAAAAAATGAGAATCCTATATGTATTTAGTTCTCTAATATTACTAAATTGATTGGTCCTTTGTGATTATAACCCATGTATCTCGTCAAATGTAATAAAGTATACACCATCTTAGGGTTACTATATTAAAGGTTGTTACTGATGGTTAGAACAAGTTTTATAGAAACCATGGTAACTAGATTTATGGAAACATACATTATAGAAAATAACCATATAATAGAAATTGAGGATATGTCTAATTGTGGAACAAAATCCTAATGTTTTTATAAGGTATAGGTTATGTTGTTTTTCTTACTAATACAACCATGTCATTATAGTAAAAGTGGATGTGGTTTTAGAAAATATGCATCTAGAGGTAATAACCCAGTAAAGGGTTAGTTTGATTATATCTCAGCCATCATTCTATTACAAGGTGGGTATTCCTTTAATAAACACCAAGTTTTTATTATTTTGATAATTCACACTTTATCTAAAAACCCTTGTGAAGGATTTTCTTTTAATGATTTACTGATTTTCCCAAAGAATCATTGTTTATGATTCCACAATTAACATTACATAAATTTTCAATTTCTATTATGTGTTACATCAGACATAGATATATATATTATTTATTATTTATTATTTTATAGTATAAAAAATTATATTCCATTGTTTAGAAATAGATTATGGAAGAATTAATAGTTTCATAAATCTTGGTTAACGAATAAATTTCCCTACTAATTAAGCCAATATAAATGATATTGGAGAAAATTAGATCATGCCTATATTAGGGAAGCTAACCTGGGTTATGTCTATTAACCTTAAACATATGGAGAAACAAGTTTCATGGAATGATACTTATATACTAGATAATTTCATGTAAAGTAAGCCCTCATAATTTAGTAGAACTACTAATCCAGTGGTAGGTAAGAAATGTATAAAGACCCTAAAAATATATTTATGAACATGGGAAGTAATTAAAATGAAATGTTTAGAATTCATGTATATTTTCACAAGGGAACTAGTATCAAAAGAATTTTCATTTTATGATAAAATTGTATTATGTTCCATTAAAATAGATAATTTGTTTTATATATCCTATATATTCAAGTGGAATCATGAGAATAAATTGTTTTTTGAACACCAAAAAAATTTAATTCATTGAAATAGAAGCAGAAAATGATATAATTCACAACACGTAAAAAATATGGAAAGAAACAACTTGGAAATATCCAAATGGTCATGGGAGTGTATTACATGTGCGGTAGCAAGGGTCATTTGGATCATGAATGTAAAGTAAAGAAATAGACCACTTCTATCCAGTGCATAAACTATAATGAAATGATTAATTATTCAAACCAATTTCTCAATAGTTAAGGGAATCTATTAAAGAATATCCCAAGGGAATAAGGTGAATATTTTGTAGTTAAAATAGTTGTGGTTGATGTTCTAAAATGAATGGTAGAAGGTCCTTTAATCATATCCTCAAATTTATATCATTCATTATTATTTTTATCCTCACACTCTTTTATATCTTCTGTGTTTTTAAAGAAAATTATTTATTTCCTTATCACCTTAAGAAAGTAGTTATAAATCAAAACTTTTAATGGAAACATCTCTATTAAATAATGTGTTAGTAAGTTCCCTTTACTACACATAAGACTTATATATTTTCTGAATTTATAATTATACCTGTGGTTTAGTTTCATATAATCTTTTATATTAAATAGATTTTAAAATATGATGCAAAAAATTATAATAAAGATAGGAAAATTGTGATTCAGGATGAAAATGTGGAATTCCTTATCTTTATAGTGGTGACATCATCATATGTATCATATATATATATACCCCATGGGGTACTTATAAATGATATTCTTTTTGAATAAGAGAAAACATAATCTAATGATTGAAGAGTTCATCACTAAATTTAGGATTTACCTCTTTTACAAGAATACATTAATGTATTTCCAGATGAATTACCTAGACATCTACTAGAGTGTGAAGTCAAGTTTTCTATTAATTCAATCCCCAATGCATGACCTATATCAAAGACTCCCTATTTAATATCCACTTTTAATTGGAGAATTCTTAGAAATAACTAGAGGATTTGTGTGAGAATGGATTTACTCTTCCTAGTGTTTCACTTCAGAAGCCCCTTTTCTTTTTGTTAATAAGAAAAATGGATCCATGAGGCTATACATTGATTATTGGGAAATAAATTCTATTGCATTAAAAAATAATAATCCTATAGCTTGAATTTATTTCTTATTCAATTAAATTCACTAAGCTAGATATTTTTTAAAGATTTACCTTTGTTACGGGTATTAAAAATTATGAGTAAAGTAGTAAGATATTATGAATATAGCCTTTCAAGAAAGGTATGATCATTATAAGTTTATAGTAATGTAATTTTTATTGACTAATAAATTATATATTATTATTTATATAATGATCAAAGTATTCAATAAATATATATATATATATATTTCGTATTCATGGTTTATATCTTACGATATTATAGAAGATATGAGGTACATGAAAGTAACTTCTAGATCGTTCTTGAAACTATTTTAGGGGAATAATTATATGGTAAATTTAAAAACTGTAAATTATATCTTCAAGAAATTTATTTTCTTGGATATATTGTCTATAAGGATAGAATCCTAGTTGATCCTATAAAGATAAAGGCAGTCAGATAATTTCCTTCACTAATGAACATAACTATGTTATGTAGTTTCATTGGTTTGGTAGGTTATTTTTAGTTATCTTTTCAAAAAAATCATGTTTGGGTAACCAAATAAAAAATTATGCACTTAAATGTGTTAAGTTCACATGGGAATGGAATGTGAATAATTTTTTGAATATTTTAAGTGGAGATTATTCAATGATCTTATTTTGGCTCTAGCATTCTGAAATGATGGAGTTTTGATATATAATGATGAATAGGAGAAGGGACTTGGTTGTTTCATTATACATAGTGATAATTTATCAACCTAGATATAAATTCAACTAAATAAACACAAACATAACTACCTACTCAGCATATTATGTTTATAGTTGCACTATTTTCTTTGAATATTCTAAGGCATTATCTCCACAGTGAATGATGTGAGATATAAACATACCATAAGATCCTAAAATACATATATAATATAAATATACTAACATAATGTAGGTTTTAGGACTCATGATACTCTAAGATTTTGATTTCACAATACAATACCACCCAGGAAGGAAAATAAAGCAGCATATGAATTGAGTAGGAATGATCAAGGAGTTCTAACCAAAATGAAACTTGACAGGGGTCCTATGTTAATGGTTCTAGTAAATATGTAAATGTAAATTATTAAGGAAGGATAAAATCAACCATTTTTTAATTGACTACTAAGAAATATTTATTGAAAAAGATAAAATTTTCCCATTATAATGGTAAGAATTTTCAAATGTTTAAATCCATGAATATTTAGAAATTTTCATACATCATTTGAGAATATGGAATTTTAAAATTTGGAAAGAGATTGTGTTTTCCAAATATACCTGATCTAAAAAGATATTTTTTTATGATTCTCATAGCTTTAATTTCTTTATACACCTTGGTTTAACTAAGATGTATAATGATTTTAGGGAACATTTTGGGTGTCAAAACTTAAAGCATAAAATTTATGATTATGTATCAATATAGTTGGTTTTTCAATAAGTAAAAGATGAGAGATATAATCCTAGATGATTTATGAATCCTATAACTGTCCTATGTTGAAATGAGAAGACATTATTATGAATATTTTCATATGAATACCAAATACTTCTAGAAACAATATTGTAATATGGATTATTATTGATCACCTAACCAAATATGAAAATTTAATTTCTATAAGATAATATTTACCTCTTTGTTTTATTTTATAGATCTATATTAATGATATTTGAAGACTTCATATAGATCATATTTAAATTTTGTGTGATTTTGATCTCTAATTTTATATAAATATTCTAGAAGAGTCCTTAGAAGGCTCTTGATACAAAACATCATTTCAGCACCGTATACCATTATCAAATAGTTTGAAAGTTCTAAAATACTATTCAAACACTAGTGGTAAAACACATCGAAACTTTTCACATCGATTCTATATAACTGATGTGAAAAGCTGTAAAACTTGATTTATCCCGTCGGTAATTTTATAATCGACGTGATAAATCAATAAGAATCCATTTTTATGGAGGTTATAAAATAACCGACGTGATAAATTTATAATATTTTCTTTATCACGGCGGTTATTTTATAACTTCCGTGAAAATCAAATCTAGGTGCTTTATCACATCAGTTATGAAAATAACCAATGTGATAAAGGAAATCTTATAAATTTATCACGTCGGTTATCAAAAGAACTGACGTGATAAATCTCTATTTATAACGTCAGTTATAAAATAACCAATGTGATAAATTATTTTCTACTTCATTTATTAAATAACTGATATTATAAATAGAAAAAAATAGTTTACCACGTCGGTTATAAAATAGCCAACGTGATAAACCTTTGAATGGATTTATTGTGCCCTGTATTCAGTCATTATGTTTTCTTCGATCTGGAGACCTGGGACTCGTCTCCCCCATGTGGAAAACCTAGAAAGGATTCTTCAAATTTGTGACCTCCAACCTCATTTTTCCAACATAATTCATTATATTTATTGTCACAAAATCTATCAGGTCAACTCACAACACTCAAGGAAGCTTCACATGGCTCGGTTTCAGTTTTTATTTATCGCGATGCCCTAAACAAATTTTTTGAGATGTTATTTTTCAACCATTGTTCATACTATCATGGTATGTTTCATAGTGTTCATTTATACCGTGCTAAATTATTTTCTAGTAAAATAAACCATGGATGTGATATCATGCTACTTTAGTCTTTTTGTGTGCTCCATCATGTGTGTGTGTGTACAAGGGGTGTCAAAGGTGGTGGGGCTATCTAGAGGGGTGGGGGGATGTCCAGGGGTGGGGGGTTTTCCAGGGGGTGGGGGTGTCCAGGGAGTGTCAAATGGGGTGGGGGTGGTGTCCAGGGGGTGCGGGGGCTATCCAAGGCATTTGGGGTGTCCAAGGTGGTGGAAGTGGTGTCCATGGTG
The DNA here is from genome assembly GCA_963277665.1 of Viscum album. Classification (NCBI taxonomy): domain Eukaryota; kingdom Viridiplantae; phylum Streptophyta; class Magnoliopsida; order Santalales; family Viscaceae; genus Viscum; species Viscum album. Next base: position 129,547,800 of record OY728138.1, on the reverse strand, counting down.
GTGATGGGGTTGTACAAGGGGTTAGGGGTGTCTGGGGGTGTCTAGGGAGGTGAGTGAACGGCCCAAGGGGGTAGGGATGTCAAGGGGTGGGGGTGTCCAGGGGTGGGGGCTGTCCAGGGGGGTGGGAGTGTCCAGGGGGTTTCAAAGGGGGTGGGGGTGGTGTCTAGGGGGTGTGGGGGTTGTCCAAGGTGGCTGGGTGTCCAAGGGGGTGGGGTGGTGTCTAAGGGAGTGAGGGGGTTGTCCAAGGGGGTAGGGGTGTCTAGAGGGTGTGTTGGTGTCCAGGGGGTGAGTGGGATGTCCAAGGGGGTAGGGGGTGTCCCGGGGGTGAGGGTGTCTAGGGGTGGGGGATATCTAAAGGGGTGGAGGTTTCCAGGGGGTAGGGGTTGTCCATAGGGGTGGGGATGTCCAGTGGTGCCAAAGGCGGTGGGGGTGGTGTCTAGGAGGTGTGGGGGTTGTTCAAGGGGGTTGGGGTGTCCAAGGTGGTGGGGGTGGTGTCCAGGGGGGTGAGGGGTTTTCCAAGGGGGTGGGGTGTCCAGGGGGTGGGGTGGTGTTTAGGGGGGTGAGTGCGATGTCCAATGGGGTAGGTGGTGTCTAGGGGGTGGGGGTGTCCAGGGAGTGGGGGCTGTCTAGAGGGGTGGGGTAGTGTAGGGGGTGGGGTGGTGTCCAGGGGGTGAGTGGGTTGTCCAAGGGGGTAGGGGGTGTCCGAGGGGTGGGGGTGTCTCGGGGTTGTCAATGGGGTTTGGGGTGGTATCTTAGAGGGTTGTGGGGGTTGTCCAAGGGGGTTGGGGTGTTCATGGGGGTGGGGGTGGTGTCCAAGGGGGTGAGGGGGTTATCCAATGGGGTAGGGTGTCCATGGGCTGGGGGTGGTGTCCAAGGGGGTGAGTGGGTTGTCCAAGGAGTGGGGGTGTCCAGGGGTGGGGGTGTCTAGGGGGTTGGGTCTGTCTAGAGGGGTGGGGGATTTCTAGAGGGTGCGGGTTATCTAGAGGGGTGGGGGTGTCCAGTGGGTGTCAATGGGGGTGGGGTTTTGGGGGTTGTCGAAGGGGTTTGGGGTGTCCAAGTGGGTGGGGGTGGTGTTCAGGGGTAACGGGGATTTCCAATGGGGTAGGGGTGTCCAGGGGTGGGGGTGGTTTCCAGGGGGTGAGTGGGTTGTCTAAGGGTTAGGGGGGTTGTCTAGAGGGTGGGGGCTTCCCAGAGGGGTGGGGGTGTTGTTTAGAGGGTGGGGGTTGTCCAGGGGGTGGTGGTGTCTAGGGGGTGTCCAATGGGGTAGGGGTTGGACATCCCCATCACCCCCTGAACACCACTCCTCCCCCCCCCTGGACAATTACCACCCCCATGGACAGCCCCCCCCCCCCCCCTGGATAGTCCCCCACCCCCTTGGACAGCCCCCTGGACATCCCCCAACCCCCTTGGACACCCTATTAGTATATATATATATATATCCCAATGGTTTCATTGAAACTGTTGGAATATTTTAACTTCAGGTAGTCTATACCAATGTTTCCTGTAGAATCGTTGGTATATGGCTATTACAATGCCCATCATGCCAATGGTGTGTGAAACCATTGGGTACCCCAATGGTTTTAGGGGTTATCCCAATGGTTTCAAATCATTGGGATCAGTGTAATTTTTAGTAGAGAATGTATACATATTTTAATATTTGTACTTCATATTTCTTTTTTATGGAAGGGTGAATTTGGTATCCAGTTGCACCAGGATGTATGCTTTGTGTACCTTAAGAAAAAATGATCCAAGATGAATTTAAAACTGTTATATCTAACTATATTTTATTTTTTAAATTATTTTCATTTATATTTTTTTCAAATACTCATAGATTTGTTTAATATTTCAAAATTGTTTTTTAATTCAAATTATGATATTTTTCATATAAATATATATTTTTCTTATCTTAACAAGATGTATAATTTTGATATTTTTTATTGGTTAATAATGATTCGAAGTTGGATTATGGAACATCGAATGAGTAATGAATATGAGGATGGTGTTGATGCCTTTTTGGAATTTGCTGAACGAAATGCTCCAAGTAGTGAAATATTTTATGTCCATGGATGAAATGTTTGAATATAAAGAAGTTGAGAAGTAGAGAGATCAAAGATCATCTGATTTGTCATGGTTTTAATATTAGTTATAGCCCTTGTATTTGGGATGGTGAAACTGGACAGAATGTCAGATCTACTAATGATGAAGATTCACAAGATGGTAACTCCGATGGAATTGAAGAAATGATTCGTGATATTGAAGTAGAATAAATTGAGATAGAACTGATAGTTGCGCGTCTATTTCGTGATGTTGAAAAACCATTGTATCTTGGTTGTGTGGATTTTATGGTTTTGTTGGCAGTGTTAACATTCATTAACCAGAAGTTGAAACATGGATAGAGTAACAGAAGTTTTACAGAGCTTCTACAATTGATGAAATACATTCTTCCAAAAGATAATGATCTTTTATATTCACATTATAAGGCCAATAAAATATTATTCCTGATAGGATTGGGATATATAAAATACATGCATGTCCAAATGAATGTATTATATATAGGAAGGAATATGAATTTCTGTCAGAGTTTCCAAAATGTGGGACATCACGGTATAAGTTGAAAGAAAAATCACAAGCTGGTGTAGATATTACAAAGATGTCTTCCAAGGTATTTTGGTATCATCCAATAATTCATCATTTGAAAAAAAAAATTCTAATTCACATGATGTGAAAAGGTTAAGATGGCATTATGATGAGTGGATATTTGATGAAAAAATATGTTATTCAAAATATTTTCCACAATGGAAGAAAATTGATGGGAAGTATCCTACATTTGGAAATGAAATTAGAAATATCATACGAGGGTTGTACATAGATGGAATGAATACATACCGAACCCTTAGTAGCACACATAGTTCATGGCCTATTTTATTGGTAATTTATAACCCCTCTCCTGAAGTTTGTATGAAGCGCAGATATTTCATGTTGAGTATAATGATATTTGGTCTGAAAAAACCAGAAAATTATGTTGTTGTTTTCTTGTCACCATTGATTGATGATTTGAATAATTTATGGGTGGATGGTATTAGGGTGTACGATTCTTATAAAATAGAATATTTTCAGCTACATGCAATGATTATGTTCACTATAAATTACTTCCCATCATATGGAAATTTTTCTGGATACAGTGTTAAGGGGCATAAATCATGTCCAATTTGCGAACAACAGACTTCATATTTTCAATTGTATCATGGGATGAAAATAGTGTACATTGGTTATCAAAAGTTTTTTCATACAGATCACTCTTATAGAAGACAAAAAAAGGCATTCAATAGCTCACAAGAATATTATATTTATCTAAAACTTTTATCCCCTGAGGTGTATTTTGAGAGGGTGGAAAACCATGATGTGACATTGGGAAAGACACAAAAATCTGGTAATGATATACATATTTGGAAGAAAAGGTCAATATTTTTTTAGCTTTATTACAGATATCATGAAGTTTAACATAATATTGATTTCATGCATGTGGTGAAGAAAATCTGTGATAGTTTGATTGGAACATTGGTAGATATTAAAGTAAATACAAAATATGGTTTGAGTGCATGATTAGAATTACTATCAATGGGAATACTTTTAGAGTTATCTCCCGCTCATAATTGAAGATGAAAATTTCTTCCCTCGGCTAGTCATACATTATCCAATAGGGAGAAAATTAACTTTTGTCAGTGTCCACATGATATCAAAGTGCCTCAAGGTTATTCTTCAAATGTAAAAAATTTCGTCTCATTGAAAGATTTGAAGTTGATAGGTATGAAATCTCATGATTATCAAGTCATGATGTAATAACTTCTACCAGTTTTGTTATGTGTAATATTGTCCATCCATGTTAGAATGACTATAATGAAGTTGTGTTATTTTTTCAATTCAATTTATAATAACATGATTGATGTGAATGATTTAAACATTTTCGAAAAGAATGAAATTTCTATACTTTTTCCAATTGGAAATGTATTTTCCTCCATCTTTTTTATGATATAATGGTGCATTTAATGATTCATATGGTTCAAGAAATAAATCTTTTTGGACCTGTATATCTTTTTTGGATGTATTATTTTGAAAGGTATATGAAAATATTGAAGGGGTATGTTTAGAATCAATATCGACCTGAAGCCTCCATTATTGAAAATTATATATCTGAGGAGGTTGTAGAGTTTTTTACGAGCTACTAGGCTATGGAAGAGCACATAGGTTTGCCTCCATCTGTCCATAAATGAGTTAATAATGAGGGAAAGGGGATTTTTGGCTTGAAAGTCAAATCGTTGTCAGATGAACAGATGAAGAAGTTAGAATTACACATCTTGAATAACATAGCTGATGCTCAACCATATATCACATTGCATATTAATGAGTTGAAACAATGTCATCTAAAGAATAAATAAATGTGGATTTTGATTGAGTACAACAAAACATTTTTGTCATGGATTAAAAAGAACTTGATTGGTAGATCTGATGTATCAGAGACATTAGGATGGATAGTGGGTGGTTCATGTTTAAATATGATAACATGGTCTGGTTATGACATTAATGAATATACATTTTATATTAAAGCTCAAGACAACAAAAGTGCAATTCAGAATAGTGGTGTATTGGTGTTTGCATAAGCAATTCATTTTTTGAGTTCTAAAGACAAAAACCAAATTTCTGTATCAAGTGAATATTATGGAGTTATTGAAGAAATATGGGAGGTTGATTACTTTCAAATTAAAGTTTATGTTTTTAACTGTAAATGGTTTATTGGTAACAATAGTGTCAGACAGGATGAATTTGGAATGACAGTTGTTAATCTTAATATATTGGAAGACACAGTTGATTCTTTTATAATGTAAAAACATGAAAAAAAAATTCTATGTAGTTGATCAATCAAATATGCAATGGTTTGTTGTTTTACACAGGAAAAAACAATATTTTGGTGAACATCAACTAGATAACGATGTTGATTTATGTGAGACCCCTACTTCCATGGAAATATTAGTAGAACAAAATGATGATCATGTTGAAGACATGGTTTGTTCAATAAGAAATGATCATGGAGAAGGAATTTGGGAAAACAATCCATTTTTACATTCCTAATATTATAGGTATCATATGTTTATTTCTTATTTACATTTATAATATTCATAAAATCTTAGATATTATAATTTTTTTCGTTATTAAAATGCTTGTTAAAACAAATAATTAGAGGTTTCTGTTTATTTTAATTTTTGTAGTGTAGTTTACCATGTTTACCATAGTTTACCATTTTTTAACATAGCTTACCTTTACGTAATTTTTATATTTATCAATTTTGTTGAATGAGAATTACACTACCATGTTTACCAGGTTTACTATCTTTACCATTGTTTAACATGATTACCATATTAACCATATTTACTATTACGTAACTTAGTTCAATTTTCCATTTTTTGTTTACATTAGTACTGTAATATTTGAATTTGTATATTTCTGAACTAATGTTTCTTTGTTTTTTTATTTGAAGAATAATGTCAGATCAATCAGTTGATCAACCATATGATTTTGGAAATGAGCATAATGATCATACCACTAGGGAGGAACATTCATTTTCTCCTCTTGATGTTCCCCAATCTTCCTCATGTGCTCCCCTAACGACAAAGAGTTCAAGAGTTGGTAAATGTGGGTGCACACGTTTACCAAAATTATCACTTGCCCATACGCAAGACCAGAGGATACTCATTGAGTTTGATGAGAATGATATTCCTAGAGGTCCAAATGAAAAAAAAATTAAGATTTTTGTATCAACTTAGTGTAAGAGAAAAGTAAACATTTTGTATGGTGATTGGAGAAGTGTGGACAAAGCGATAATATCTCTGTTGTAAGAGACGATTTTGGTAAGTACTTTTTCTATTGTGTGCCTATTATTTAAGTGTTTTTAGTATAATATTCTTTACCTCTTCTTTATCAGATGACATTTGATATTCCAGACACTAGAGGAGTCATTAAGAAATGCTTATCAATGGATTCTAGAAGATGGATATATTTCAAATCAACACTCACATCTGATTTTATTTTTGGTCATATAATTCATTACAATCCATGTCATATATATCCATTTATAGATGAAGACACATGGAGATTGTTTTTTGAAAGTAGAATAAAAGATTCATTTTTGGTAAGGGAAATGTAAAATTTTATAAGCTTTCTTATGTAAATGATCTTATTAATGTTTTGTTAATGATTTCATATTCTAAATTTACAAAAAGCCAGGAAATCTCATCAGAATATCCAATTTTAAAATGTATACCCTCATAGTTTATCTCGGGGAGGATATACATTATTGGAAGAACAAATTATGGCAAAAAATTTACAAAAGCTGAGAGCTGAGTCTTTAAGCTCTGGAGAGTTTTCCTCTCCATCCCTCCATCTAGACATGGAAAATGGAAGAGAGCTCGGATGGGAAAAAAGGGGAAATATCTTTCAAACAATTCAAGAATCATAGCTGAGAGGATTGTGAGATATTTATTTTATTTATTTAAGTTAACTATATTCTTCATATAATTTGAATCATTATATAAATGTCCAATTAATTAATACAGGATTCTCTTGATGAGTAGAGCTCACATAGGGTATTTACAGCTTCTAAGAGACAAGATATTTTATCTACAGCATTAGGAAAGCCCAAACATCCTAGTCATGTACGAGGATATCCCATGGTTGTATTGGTAAGAAAAGTGTTTCCACATTATTCTACTTCTTCGGTTGAGGGTGTTTATAAAAAAATAGAATCATTGGAGGCTGAAGCTCATAATATTATGAGACTATGGAGGAAAAGATTAGAGAATCGTTACAGTATATGTTTTCAGACATGAAAAGATAATTTCAGACTGCAGCTCCCACTCCTCCACCTCCTCCTATAGACCCCATTATCAATCCTCCCCCTCCGTCAGTAGCTCCCACTTACCCACCTCAGCCTGTGGACCCCATTTCTTATCCTACTCCCCCACCATAGCTTCCTACTTATTGCGAGTTGTATGTTGATGATTCTCAATAGAATATAGTTGCATATGGGTTGGTATATTGGACAGGAGATACAGTTCATCATTCAAATTTAGAGGTAGATCATCATAGGGTCACTATACATGATATTATAGATAGATCATATTGAGTACCATTACCTATAGATGAGGTGACAACAGTTGGACATAATATCATCCATTTTTTAATTTGGCCATCCAGACTTCTAGGACTCATTACCATAGAGGAATATATGTTATATCTTCTATTTTATTTTTTTATTAAAGTTGTTTCAAAATCTGAGATCTAATATATTTTTATATTTATTTTTACATGAATACTTAAAATTTAAATAAATATTGTATAGACAACAACAAAGACAAATGGCTATGACATCAGATATAAATTCTAGTATTCTTGACAAATTGTCAATATATTTAAATTTTATGGGGGATCATTATGAATTTCCAATATAAACTCATGTTTGTGGTTGTGAAATAACTGTGGAGATTTTGAAAACTGATATCATAGAGAATGTTACTAGAGATAAGTTGGGCATCAACGTGGTGAAAATTTTTTCCATGTAAGTCTTAACACTGTTTCCCTACATTATATTTATTACAAATGTATACTTATGACTATTTCCTATTAAGAAACTTTATAACATGTGTGAGAAGAATGAGCGTACATATGTATATGGATTCAGGGACACACATTTGATTTCCCCTGAAGCACATGAATTGGATGAGGAACAAATAATGCTTTATATTTCTGAAAGATTTAGATAGAATATAATCACACGGTGATGGATGATGCCTTTTTGTGAGTGGTATGAAACATATCTCTGGAAAATTGTTCATTATATTTTAACATAAAAAAACAAATAACCTTAAATTATCTTTTATCAGTGATCATTGGATGTTAGGTATTTTTGCCCAAGGGATAAAACACTTTATTAGATATGCTCTTTCCATGGCGATGTGCGGGAAAGTTTTAAGAATATTTTGGAAAATTAAGTTTCAATTTCAAAATAGTTGTATATATTATAATTAATTATCAATTTATTTTATTTGTATTATTTTTTAACAGGGTATGGGTCTACTTTCAAAAAAACACAGAGAAAATGAGTGTCAAGATCAAATATTTAGAATTAAAAGTAAATATACATTTATAATTTGTACTTTTGATGTATTACATAAAAAAAATATTTTAAATTTACACTCATTCAAACAGAATTCGCATGAAAAACAAGGTGTCGTCAAATGTGGATATTATATAATAACATTTTTTATGAAATAATTACAAATGGAACACTTGTGAACTTTTACATGGTAAGATTTCCTTTTAAACATTGACATTGTAAGATTTCCTTTTAAACTTTTCCATAACTTTTCATTTCATTTATTCATTATACATGTTAACTACTATCCTTTTAATTTGTAGCTATTTGATGACCCTCAACCCTATAGTGCTCAAGAGGTCAAACACTTACAACTGAAATGGTCAAATTATTTTATAGGTTTGATTTGATTTTAGTTTGTTTGTATGTAAAATGTAATTTTGAATATTTTCACTATAATTGTGTATTTGGTAGTCTTTTAGGTTTGATTTAGTTTTTTTCTAGACATTGTAAGTTATGAATGTCATATATGTGACTGTTTAATTTTTCTCTACTTCCTGTTTTTGTCTAGCTCTGATGGTTATTAGGGTATGGATTATGGTCTGGGGGGTTTCTAGGGGTGTGGGAAGGTGTCCAGTGGGGTTCGGGGTTTCCATGGGTGTGGCAGGGTTGTCCATCTTAGTGGGGATGTTCATAAGGGTGGGAGGGCTGTCCAGGGGGTGTCCAGAGGTGTGGGGGTGCCCAGTTGGGTCAGGGGGCTTTCCAGGGGTGTGGGAGGTTTGTCTAATGGGGTGGGGTGTTCAGGTTGTCTATGAGGTTGGGGAGAAGTCTAGGGGGTGTTCAGGTATGTGGGGGTTTATAGGGGTGTGTGAGGGATGTCTAGGGGTGTGGGGTTGTCCATAGGGGTGGGGGTGTCTAGAAGGGTGGGAGGGTTGTCCAGGGGGTGGGGTTGTCCAGGAGGGTGGGGGTGTCCAGGGTTGTGGGAAGGCTGTTTAGTGGGGTGGGGGTTTGCAGGGGTGTGGGAGGGCTATCCAGGGGGTGGTGGAGGGATATCCAGTGGGTTGGGGGTGTCCAAGATGGTGGGAGGTCTATCGAGGGGGTGTTTTGGGGTGTGGGGGTGCCCAGTGGGGTCAGGGGGATTTCCAGGGGTGTGCGAGGGTTGTCTAGGGGGTGGGGGTGTCCGGGGTGTCCATGAGGTTGGGAGGTAATCTTGGGGGTGTTCAGGGGTTATAGGGGTTTCTAAGAGTGTGGGATGGTTGTCCAGGGGTCTGGGGAGGGCTGTCTAGTGGGGTGGGGGCTTTCCAGGGGTGTGGGAGGGTTGTCTAGTGGGATGGGGGTGTCTAGTGTATCCATGAAGGTGGGGGCAGTCCATGGGGTGTCCAGGGGTGTGGGTGGTTTCTAGGGGTGTGGGAGGGCAGTCTAGGTGTGTGGGGGTGTCTAGGGTGTCCATGGGGGTGGTGGTGTCCAACACAGTTGGTGGGCTATCCAGGGGGTGGTGCTGTCTAGGAGGGTGGGGGTGTTCAGGATAGTGGGCAGTCTATTTAGTGGGGTGGGGATTTCCAGGGGTGTGGGAGGGATATCCAGGGGTTTGGGGAGGGTTTTCCAGTGTGGTGGGGGTCTTAAAGAGGGTGGGAGGGCAGTCTAAGGGGTTTCCATAGGTGTGGGGGTGCCTAGTGGGGACAGGAGGATTTCCAGGGGTGTGGGAGGGCTGCCCAGGGGGTGGGGGTGTCTAGGTTGTCGATGAGGGTGGGGGAAGTACAGGGGGTGTCTAGGGATGTGGGGGGTTCTAGGGGAGTGGTATGGATGTCCAAGGGGATGGGGAGGTATTTCCAGTGGGTTGGGGATTTCTAGGGGTGTGGGAGCACTGTCCAGTGGGGTGGGGGTGTCCAGGGTGTCCATGAGGGTTGGGGAAGTCCAGGGTGTCCATGGGGTTGGGAGTTGTCCAGGAGGGTGGGAAGGCTGTCCAGGGGGTGGGGCTGTCCAGGAGGGTGGGGGTGTCCAGGGTTGTGGGTAGGCTGTTTAGTGGGGTGGGGGTGTTCAGGGGTGTCGGAGGGCTATCTAGGGGGTGGGGGAGGGCTGTCAAGTGGGGGGGGGGGGTTGTTCTGTTTCAGGTATTATTTTGGTTGGGCATAGTTTTGGGGGTGTCCAGGGGTGTGGGGGCTGTCTATGTGGGTGGGGCAGTCCAGGGGTGTGTGGGGTGTCCAATGGGGTGGGGGTGTCCAGGGGTGGGGGGGGTTGTCTAGTGGGGTGGGGGGTTTGGTCTATTTTTGTTCTGTTTCAGGTATTCTTTTGGTTGGGAATAATTATTGTTCAATGGTTTAAATAAAAAAACCTTTTTTTTCATCTGTTATTTTATAACCAACGTAAAAAATGCACCGGTATTGGTCTTAACATTGGTTATTTGAAAAACGACGTAACATGGTCATGGGAATGGTTTTTACATCGGTTAAGAAATAACCAATGTCATAAATGGAAAGGAATATTTTTTTACATCGGTTATTTTATAACTAGCATAGTATATATGTTCTCACGCCGGTTATTATTTAACCGATGTGGAAAACCGCTTGGCAGACTGATTTACCATGTTGGTTATGCAAATAATGGATGTGATAAATGCCTCAGAGGCATGATTTTGGACATCAGGTATATAATAACCAATGTGATAAAGTATATTAAACGGCAGTTTTTAAATAACTGATGTAATACATCACGACTCTAAAGCGTTTTCCACATTGGTTATTGAGTAACCGACGTGAAAAAAGATTCTGTTTTTTGTTTTTTACATCATTTTTAAAATAACCGATGTAAAAACAATATTTATAACGTCTTCTATAATAATGTCGACCAAAAACTGACATAAAAACTAAAAAATAACCTCCATAAAAATGTTTTATGCACTAGTGAAACATTATAATACATCTTTATATCATACTCCTTTAAAATTCATGGTATTTGGGATCAGTATTAACCTTTGGTATTTTCTTCTTATAATAATAGTTTACAATAAAGTATTCAAATGGAAACGAATGAATCATCAAATGGTAAAAAATTACATACTCAAACTTGTTGGTATGAAATTTTTGAAAGGAAACATTTAGGCCCAAAATAAGTCGAGGTGACAACAAAAAATTTATAGATGATTCAGAATCATATTAAAGTATCGCAAAGAAGTAAAAAAATTATTTTTATAATCCAAGTAAATAATTGTAATTTCAAGTGGTGATCACAGTTTCTTAAAATTATCTCTATGGAAGGGTGTTATAAGGTTTGGTAAGAATGGAAAACTAAGCCCCACATACATCATACATTTTGAAATTATATTAATAATTGTTTGTGTGGATTATTTATTGAAAATTTCACCAAGCCTTAATAAAGTATATGTTATGATCCATATATCCTTATTAGTTAAGTTCATGCTAGACCCAATGCATGTGCTCACCAATGAGAAAATTGAATTGGATCCCGGTCAATCTTACTATAAAGAGATCATCCATATTGTTGACCCTAGAGAGAAATTATTGAGGAATTTAATGACTCTATTAGTAAAGGTACTTTATATAAATCATAAAATAGAAGAAAAAATGTGGTAATAAGATGAAGTTATGAAGATTAACCAGCCTCATTTGTTTAGAATGTAATATCCATGAAAATTAGGAGAAAAAAATTTTCTAAGGAAGTAATAATGTAACACCCAAGCCTTAAATATGTTAATTGAACATTAAATTTTGAAAAAATTAAAATACAATAAACCTTTTAATATTTCATGGTATAAAAATTCTAATTTGATAGTATGGATATCGATTTTGAACTTACTTGTCCAAAATAAGTCTATAATAAAAAAATTTAATTTTTATTTATAAATATGATTTTGAGAATAATATAAAATATGGTATTTAATTAATTCTAATTTTTTTTATAATAATAATAGTCAATAATTTATTTACACTCAATTTTATAGTAATAAGGATATGTTCATTCAGAGGGAAAAAGGGATATTTTTCAGAAAAGATTTTTTTAAGACTTAATGTCTTTCCATTATAATTAATTAAAAAATATATTTAATGATGAATGATTTAAATGAACTTTATAGATTATATATCTAAATATATGAATATAAATCCATATAATTGTGATAACTAGTCATACAGTTAATTTTAGATCATCTTATTCTTGGAAAATACATTTTTTGAAAATTCATTTTTTGACCAATTTTGTGGGTTTATATTTAAATCAAATTTTACAACTTATATAAATTAAATTTTATTACATGGAACCTATATTTTAAATTTTTATAATTAATATTTGGTAAAAATTAAAAATAAATTTTTGGTAATTATTAATAGTAAAATAGAAAAAATTAACTATAGTAGTTAATGTAAAAAAGAGTTTACCTGGGTTCAATCATAAATAATAAGGATAAAAATGTCCTAAAATATTTATAAAACCCCATTGGTTGGATTTAATTAAAAATTATCATTTTACCATATTAATAAGATCCATTTTTGAGTAATATTTTCAGGAAAGTTATATGGAATTATTGAATAAAAATAAAATATTACATGTGTACCACACACCTCAATTATAGAAGGTCGCCTCCTCCCCTTACTTCATCACACATATCAAAACATTAATATAAACCAAAAACATTAATAATATATACCCAAAATACTTATATAAATTCTATTATTTATTTTCTTCCTAAAATACCAACCCTAGAGACCTTAGTAAGAGATCCAAAGTTGTTTATCTAATCAAAGGTAGTTGTCTACACAAACCCCTTTCTTTTTTACTTCTTCTATTATCACCATAAATTCTGTATTAAAAATTAAAATATAATAAATCTAGAGTATCTCTTAAAATTTGATGTTATTATGTTTATTTAATAATATTTATCCATTTATTTTTTTGTAAAAATAAAAATAGTACCTTTTCTTGTGTGTATGGTGGACTATCATCTCACGAAACGATGTTATTTGTTCTCCATCACCGACTGACATGAATAGTCATAATGTTGAGAAAAAATTGTATATAAAAATTAATAAATAGTATATTTTTCATTTTAATATATCATATACTTCCTTACCATTTAACACATTAAGGAATAGATAATGTTGTTTATTTATACGTATGGCTTACCATCCCGATGAAGCATTGTGATTCGTTTTCCAAGTTAATGTTTTAACAGTTATTATAAAATAGTATCTAATGAGTAAATATTTTATTTATAACATTAATTTAGTTATATATATGACGTAACAATATCTTATAAATAAGAATCAAAACTTCAATGATAAACCAAACATGTGAATATGAACCAGTTCACACCCGAAATAATGGTAACAACGAAATATTATTAACGAATGGGTGATAAGATGTTAAAAGAGGACCATATATGATATTATAAATATAAATATGATTATATTATAAATTAATAACATATTTAACACCATTATTCATAGTATTAAATCATATTTAACTAAATAGAATTGTGAGGTAATAGAATTTATCTCAATTTACACTCCATTAAGTCATATGAGTAATTATGCACTTCTTCACTTTTATGTGTTGTCAATACTACCCATCTGATATATTTAACATGAATAACTCATTTTTAATGATAATTAATGTTCCAATTCAATTTTATTTTTTAAATGGGTTTCAATTTAATAGTTACCAAAATGTATGAATTTATTTTACGACCTCAATTTTTTAGATTGACCTAATTTTCATTTAAGGAAATTTAAAACCTACACTTATTAAACATAATATATATTATTTTCCAATATATATTTAATGATTTTCTGTATTTTCTTCTAAATTTTTCTCTATTTCGTACTCTAATCAATTAAAAAATTGAAATAAAAAAAATTATTTCTCTTTTAATTGGATAGTATTTTCCTCCATGTCCTTATTTTTCAAGACTAATTACCAATGTAATTTCTATAAAATGATTTATGATGGGGATTTTAAGTTATACATTAATTTTTTAAAATGGTTTCAAAATAATATTTATATTTTATTTCTGAAATATATATTTTTTTACTTTTAGAATAAAAAGTCAAGATGAATATTTTTAACTTATAAAACGATAAAGTTCTTCCCCACCATCATAAAAAGTTTATGATATTTAGCTTCTTATACATTTTTTCAATGGTTCTAAAAAAACTAATTTATTAATAATAATTTTAATATATAAATTGCTTTCCCTTTATTCATATAAATGACATTATTTAATAACAAAACTTATATTCCAACTGAACTGATATTCATCTCTTAACTCTTATTAATCTTGTAGACATTAAATTTCACTTGAAACATTCATTTTTTTGTAATCATTATACATTAAATTTATCTTCAAACAAAATATTATGTGTATCATGTTTATGATTATTTACTAAATTGTATACTATTTTTACTTATAATTTTTTATTTTGAAATTTATTTTATTGACTAGGGAAGATATTGAAAACACTATATTCTTTACTCAATATATTTATATATTGAAAAGGAATATTTTTTAGGAATTATATTGGTTATTTAATATATGTGGAATACATAATACATTCATTTATGGGTGGGTCTTGGTTATATTTATCCTCATGATACATCGATGGGTATCATGAGAAAAATATGTTAGCTAAATTAAATTTGTTTTCGATGTAAGCGAACACATCAATTAAACTTTCTTAGAACTAGGTATTGATGACTAGATATCATTATTTATATGTTCATGAAACCAAATATTAGTAATTTACTTCATATATAATTTATTTTTTATTACCCTATAGATTATTTCATTGATATTATCCTTACATGAATTTTTCCCCAAATTATTGATTAAACAGATAGTGTTTTCAGTTATTTACTATTCCATATTTATTATTCCTTATATACTTATGATATATTCTATTTTACATAACCCTTATTGATAATTTGAGCTCATACTTATTTTGCTTACTTTACCTAGGATATCAAGTGGAATTATTTAAATGAGTGTCCTAGATGGTGTCATTTTATTATTTTTAATATTATTTTCTAAATGTAAAATAGGTATCATGTAAGAATATGATTCTCCAATACTACTAACCAATTGTTTATTTGATATTATCAACCTTGTATTTATTAAAATTTCATAAATTATGCACTGACTCTAGGTTACTAAATGTGGGGATATTATAGATATAGATCTAAGTGGCCATATAGAGTAAGTCAGGGTACATATATTTATATGGAATTTGAAACATATGAGATGGAAAATACAAGGGAGGTTTATGGATTTTGTCAAATGGTATACATAAATCAATGAAAATATGTACTCAAAAATACAAAGAGAAAGAAATAATGAGTGGAATACCTCACACTTCAGTGATTGAATCTATCATGTATTATATGTTATGTACCAATAATTATTATTCCAAGACCTTGAGAATTATTGGAAGATATCTAGGAGTCCCAAGGGAGTAACATTACATGATATTAAATACCAAATTGAAATACATTAAGTACAAAAATTATATGTTTCTAACTCTTTTAGGAGATGAATACATGAGTTTTTAGGGGATACACAGATGATAGTTTCTTAACATATGAGAATGGTTTGAAATCACAATTTGGATATGTTATTTTCTTCAATAAAGTATATGTAAGATAGACAAATTTTACGATGATAATGGTTAATTTTTATAAAGTAGAATATGAGTTCATTATGGATTCTTATAAAACTAATCTGGTTGTATATATATGCCAATTTCCCAAGGAGTATGATCTTGTTTCTATTAGTTTATATCCATTAAAACTCAAGTATGATAATTCTATATTAATAGTTATAGATAATGAGTACATATTACATCTATATGTGAATCTTATATTTTATAGGTATTTCTTCTTAATAAATTCTACTCGTAAAGGTGAAGTCATAATCATTAGAGTGGATATATAGGAAAATGTTTCAAACCAATTGACTAAGTACATACCTCAGTAGAAACATAAATATTTTATGATAGATAGAATATTCATTTTTATTAGTTGTTAACTCAAATTCAATAAGGGATCTATTAGATTTTGATCCTTATAAATTAAAAAACATGAACTTTTGGATAAATGAAAATAATATACATATTTGTACCAAAAAGTGATTTTTCTTAAATATAGTAGTAATGTGATAATATTAAAATAATATTTTCTCCATCAAAGGTTTGTATAAATTCTATATGATAATGAATAATAGGTAATGTTATAATGAATTATTAAATAAATATTTTTAATAGTCTAGATGAGTCAATTTGATATGATTAAGATGATGTTTCGCTATCAACAATTGGGGGATCATCAATATTAATACTTCTTATAGTGATGTTTGAACTCGGTGATCTCATAGAAGGTAGTTCATGAGTACTGACCTTAAAATATAAATTCAACCCATTTTATATTCCATTGGGTATTATTATGTGTGAATTTTTTTATTATTCCTTATACTTAATGTCATTATTAATGAGTATCTTGAATCATTTACTATGATTTATGAAAGAAAACTATAATGAAATATACTCAAAGTGAGTTAGCATATGATAGGTGAGTCATATGTGATAGGTAATTATTTAAATTCTTGGAAAAGAATTTTTATATTCCATAATAACAGAATAATATATCTATAGTCCTTTGATTGAAATTGAACTATCTAAAAAAATTCATTTCCTTAAATACTAGTTCATTTTTGAAATTCAATTTAAGATAAATCTAGCATATTGGATGTGCAAGCAAGTATGCATCATACGTGATGAGATATCAGATGAAAATTGGATTATATTACATATTAGAATTTATAATAATTTTACTATTGTTTTCACACTATCTTCTTTCCTAATGGGTTTTGTGATATGTTATTATAAACTAATTTTGGACTTTAGGATAGTTCCACCTATTTAAATTGAGAAAGGGACCTTGTATTTCATACACTTAGTGTATCAGGAAAATCTTTAAATTATATTTAATTTATGTTTATGAATAAATTTATTCCGTAGTTTTTTTATTAGTATTTATTTAAGTAAGTGTTTGATCATTGAAATTCAATTACAGGATATTTGAGTTCATAATATATGAGATGAATTTAATCTCTTTTTTATTTATTAACAGGTTTATACATATAATATTTATATATTCCTAATTTTTTAGAATGGAGTAAATTATATATTTAATCATGTTACATGAATTTTAAAATTAAAAAATTAGCCAAATGTTTAATAAATATAATATTTATTATATATTATAAAAATAATTCACATTATAATTCAACATTAAAGAAATTCTATGATGGAATATGATTCATGATTATTGATCTAAAGAAAATGATATATTTTATTTAGTATCATTTAAATAAATATTAAATAATTTATTTAATAATTGACATTAGATTTTACAAATGTTTTCGAATATATTAATGATATTATTATTAATCTTATAATGTGGCATATTGATAAGGCTAAATAAAGGGATAACAAACACTGTGAAATTATATTAAATTAAACCCAGGTATAAAGTCTAAAATATATCATTTTTTAGTCGATGATGTGTTAGACACAACGCGATATTTCCTTGGATTCTCTCATGCTTGGATAGAATTATTCCATCTTTCCTCGCTCAATAATCTAGATAGGGAACAAGTGAAATATGTTGTGATTAATAATGAATGTCGTAAATTACATGATACATCAGTAATAACACCTTATATGTCAATATATTCTTTCAAATTTTAATATATCACATGCATATATTTCTAGAGGAATCCTCAATTTTCTCTCGTTATGACAACACAAGGGAAGTGACTGAAATTTTATAAAGAATAATTACACGGAAGAAGTAATTATATAAATTAATTAACTAAAAATTAAATTATAATTATTCTTTCTATATATTATAGTGTATTTTCATAATATCCTTTGGTTTTATCCATTTATTTGGATAAAAACAGAAAAATGGTCATAACCAATGCATTTTCTTCACCTCAGAACATTCATTATCATCTGCCCCATGAGACAATGTGAAATTATCAAAAGAATATTATGATTATATTCATTATCAACCACATCTATTTTTTAATAAATCAAACTAAACGAATTTAAAAAATCGATGGAGTTTTCTATTCTATTACTCTTTCCCCATTTAATATGTTTAATACTCTTAGTTTATTTTATCAAAATATAGATGTCTTATGTATGATTTACATATATGGATCCGGTATGTATTTTCATTCATAGATCCTTATATTAATCTAATTAACGTATGAAAAATAAATGAAATTTATCTATGATACTAAGTGTGTTTACTGTATGGATTCAAAATATTGCTGAATTAAAGTATTAAATTTTAAATTTCCATCCCTCTAAAAAATATTTTAAGGTAAAAATTAATGTCTTGAAAAACCATAATTGAATTATAATTATTTACCAACCAGATTTTAGTGTGTGCAAGGGAAGTAATACAAGTGTAACCAAAATTCAATGATATTATATAAATAACATCATCAATTAAATATCGAAATGAGTAACTTGTTTATGTAATTTTCTACAACACCCCACATTTGTACAGTGTATGTTTTCAATATATTTTCATCAAACAGAATGTGTATTAGTTAATTATTTTTATTAGAGGATTCATAGATGTATTCATGGTCACTTTAAGAGGTTGGTTCTAGTTTTAGTACCATAGTCAAGAATGAAATAAAACACCAGGAAATGTGTTCCTTGGTAACATGTATTAGGTGGGCATAGTAGTGAGGGGTTTCCCATATCTAGGCCACTAAGTTCCCACCTGACCTTGGGTATATACCCTTTATAGAAACCCAGGAATCTCATACATTAATATTAAATATTATTAGATGAATAATCATTAAATTACAAGAAAACACACCTGAGGAATGTAATATTTTAGTGTCTTTTGAATCTTATAACACAATATTCTTAATTCAATAAAGATATTCCCATTTAGTAATCCAACTTAAAAACCTTTCTTTATAACCTGGGAAAATGAAAAATAATAGAGTTTTAGCTCAGATTCTCACTAATAGTAAAAAATGGAGACACATAAGAATAACATGAGCATAAGGGTATGAGAACATGAGTATGACATTTGAATCCAATACACTACATAACAAAGATCAAAATCTTGAGTCATGGTATAAATATTTTCAATTCATAAAACATAAATAATAAGGGAATCAAATAACATGATCTATAAGATAATAAAATTATAATAATACATATTATTGTGGCATAAAATTAAGCATATAAAATAATTCCCATATTATTCAAGGGTCATTTCCATAGAGATCATATTTTAATTGTTTCACTCCACAAACCATCATAGTAGTCAAGGTTCACTACTGAGACCATCATTACAGATAAATTCCCTAACTAAACTAGGTTCACCCCCACCCCATTCAATTATTTTCTATCTAATGATATTTAAATCATTAACCAATTCATTAGATGGAGATATAGGCCCCAACCATCATATTTTAAAAATCATATGACTCTATTCCACAAGATTATAAAAAATTCCTTATATCATATCCCAAAAAATGAAATTTGTTCCATAATAATATCATCATATCATAACCTATGTAAAATATATAATTTTCAAATTAATTTCATCATTTAATCATATCATTACTTGTGAAAAAAGGATCAGGATTCATAAAAATTTTATTGTGGTATAACCCATTGAAGAGAAACGGATTTTATAAAAATTTCTTCATAATAAAAATAAACCATCCGGATAAATAGTATTAATGTTATACTTGTATCACGTCCCCATAAAATCCTAATTAATATCAAATTATATCATTTTATAATGATAATTATTTTAAAATAATAACCACTTAGAATATTTCTTGATGAAAATAACATTTATTTGTAAATCATCTTTTAAAACTAAACATTACAACATATTTTGGATATCATTTTCATATAAAATAAACTTTTAAAACATAAAAAAGATGGTTTAATAATAATTTATAATATTTCTTGAGTAAAATAACTTTTCCACTTTGAAAACACTTTTTAAAATATAAAACATTTTTAAAATCCTTTCCATTTTTAAATAATTTATTTAAAATCAAAAAATTATCAACTACTAAGGAAAAATTTTATATGAAAATAGATTTGAAAACTTGAAAGTTAATCTTGAAATAATTAAATGGTAATAAAAACAGGAAATAGTATTCATGATGTTCATGATAAAAAATTATTATTTTCACATAACCATTAAAATAAAAAAGGGTATTTTTTGAAAATGACGTGAATAATCTATTTCAATAATTTTTTAAAACTTTAAAACACTGGTAAACATTTGCTTAATAAATAAATATATAAAAATTCTAAAAAAATTAAAAAAAATTAAAAATCATGGTTATGGAAGAAAAAGGGTTTTAAACTAAAAATTCATGTTTTCTTAAAAACCATATTTTGAAATATTTAGTACATAAAGAGAGGAAAATAAAGAGAAAACATGTATTATCCATAAATAAATAGAGGATATGAAAATATATGTTTTTATTGATAAATGTATCATAATATTTCATCATCATAAATATATTCATAACCAGTCTCGACGAACAATGATACTGTAACATAAAATATTTACCACTTTGGTAGCCTAGAATTGTAAACCCAATGGGGGAATAACATTAAATAAAATATAAAATATCATTAGAATAAATTAATTCATGATATTCAATGTAAAAGTGTCATTATATACACATTTAGAAATAATATAGGTTCATACAATAAACATATGTCTCAAAGAAGGTAAATTGATACAAAAATCTTGTACCGCTTTGGTAACCTTTGAAATATAAACCCCATAAAAGAGGGATCATAAAATAGATATGTAAATTAGAAAAAAATTATTAATAATAATTAAAAAATACATTCTTGGTCAGTATATATACCACAAAAAATAAAAATTTGAAAAATATAGCATGTGTCTTATAGAAAAATAAAAGTGAGATGGAAATCCCTTACATTAGGAATCGACTTCCTTTATACACATTTAAACCTCCAGTATATAAAATATATGTTTTTTATAAATATATTATAAGTAAATATTATATATATAATATCATATATGGTTTAATTATGACCTTTTATTACCCATTTATTATCGATTCCTTATAGAAATCATGTTTTGAGTAATAACCAGTTTGTTTTTCATATATATTTTGCTTTTGTTTTTTCAGTAATCATATATTAATAATGGTTCCATAATTTCAAAAGTAATAATAATTATATAATTATAATATTTATAAATTAATAATACTTTTAATACATGTCATTAAATATGTATTTGATAAATTAAGTACATTACAATCATGGAGATGGTTGGTCGTACGTACACAAGAGTAACATTTCCATATTTCAATGATCATTATAGATAAGAGGTAAAAAATATATTATATTTACATAATGATAATAATAACATAAATACCATTTTATCTCATTAAATATACTTATAAATATAATCCATTTTGGTGTGGTTATGTAAATTGATTCACATCACTTCGTGAAGGTGGTAGTCTACATGACACAAGCGGCCTTATCATCTTTCAAAATGTAAAAAAGGAAAGAATTAAAATGATATATATTATTTTAGTAATGATAAATATTTAATTAATATTATAATTATTTCATTAATATAATATATATTTATTAAATTTACCCTTATTATTTTCCATTCAATGTGTTAGTGAAAATGTATCAGATCACATCGCGAGACAGTAGTCTTTCGTACACACCAGTGACGTTATTGTATCCCCTATGGAAGGAAAATTAAAATAGTTATATATGATATAATGAATAAATAGGTATAATTATTTTTTTAATACAATATATATATACCTTATGTCTTTCTTCATACCCAACTGTGAGAGGTATTAATGTATAAATGAATGACACTATTTTACAAGGTGGTAGTCCGTTGCACATGCAAATGATGATTTCATAACGAATTTGATAAAAAATTAATGATTTTATGTAATTACCATAAAATAAAAAAAATTAATTATGTATATAAATTATTGATAATATATCAGTAAGGTTTAATAATAATTGAAGGATTTGGGGAAGAAATAAAATAAAAAATATCATTGAGAAACTGTTCCTGTTCTTCGGGTATTCTCATTAGGTTTTCTCCAAAATCCTTACAAGGATGAATTTATTCAAAAATAAATCTTTCTAGTATGATAGAATATACTTTTTAAGGTATTGTTTCAGGTATTTTATGAAACCAAATGGTTTTAAGGTGTGGATAAAAGAGGAAAGAGAGTGGACATTTATAAGTGGGGTGTGTGGATCACTTTTAATTTTTTTAATAGAAAAGGTATACCCACATTATTCTTACACAAAAAGACAATAAAATGGATTAATATAAAAACATAAACATTATAGTGTCTAAATATTTCAATAAAATATATTTTATATAATTTTTTATTTCATTTTCACCATTATCAGTTTATTTTAACCCCTAAGATAAACCAAGTTTTATCTTAATTGTGGATGTTAATTTTTTATGTTTTCACAATTTATTTTTCTTAAAAAATTAATTTGACCACATTAGGAAATATAAATTATTCTAATTTAAAATATGTAATCTATTTTTCAAAATTAAATTCATAAAAGTGGAAAAAAAGTAATTTAAAACCAATCCTAGTGATGTGATGAAAAGGTGGGCTTACAAAAAGAAAATGTTCAGATGTTTATAAAGTTTTTATATCAGATTTCAACATGAAATTTATTCTAATAAAATAAATTTAATTAATATATATATAATTTAATTAATTTTTCTTTAAAACTTTTTTAAAATATTATTATACATTATAAATAATTTAAATTAATTGGTATTTTAATTAAAATTCAGTATGATTCACTATTCATCAAAAAACAATCTTCTCAGAAAATTTTCAATCATTCACCTTAATATAATTCTAAAATGTTGGTTTAAAAAATAATTTTATTTTTTCAAAAAAAATTCTTAAATGTTTCAAAAATTAAATGTAAAAAAACCTATAGACATTTCTAAAAAGAATGTTTTGGAGAAATGTATTTTTTTAAGCAAGAGATGATTTTATAGAAACTCTTTGTCTAATGATAAAAACTATATGAATCCTAATTAAGATTTTTTTACATATTTTCTACACATTCCATTTAAAATATTACTCATTATGGTTTTTTTAATTAATTAAAATAGATTAATATTGTACATGTTAAAACATTTTTCAAAAAAAACCTCTTGTTAGCCAAAAAATAAACTTATTATAAAATATAATATAAAATTGACTAAAAATTAATTAAATATATTAAATGTTACAAAATAATATTTCTATTTATTTAAAACATAATTGTTCATTTTAATTACTGGATTTATTGAGAATAAATGGAAGTTTTACAAAAATTGATTTTTTTACTATTCACTAAAAGAACAATATTTTCAAAAAAATCACAAATTTCAAAATAATTTAATTTTAATATGAAAATTTCCAAAATTAATTTCATTTCAAAAAATAATTTTTTTAAAAATATATATAAATTTTTTATAATATTTTTTGACCAAAAAAATTAAAAAACATTTTTGAAGAAAACATATTTTTTATAAATTTAATTAAATTAATAAAAATTAATTTATTATTTACTAAGTGTTTATAAATAAATATATATTGATTAATAAATTTATATCCATATTTTATAAAGTGGTCAATTCTATCCACACCCGCCTATTTAATAACTTTTTATTAATTTCTATATTTAAAATAATATTACTTCATGGTTCGATGATGCTCATTGTCGCGTGTCATAGATGCTATCGAAGAAACTCATTGTTACATATAACGCAATCTAAAATAAGTGTTTCATATGATGAAATATATCAAAAATTTTAAATTAATTTTAATAATAAATATTTCATAAAATCTAATGATTCTACATCCTACCCACATTAAAATTAATTTCACCTTTGAAATTCAACTCAGATTTCAAAGGTTTGACATTTAAAATCTCCTTCGTAGAAACCAAAATCATAGAAATGAATAATAAAACTTCCCTTAAAAAGATAAATTTGGAAACAAAAAGGTTACCCAATGTAACTCATAACTAGTTTTCCACATATGATAACATAGTTGGGATGTGAAAACATGTACATGGAATAGAAAACTAACACATGTATACTAATAGAGAGTGATAAAGAATATGATCAGTATAAATTTAATGTCGAAGAATCCATAAACCAATGAGGTATTAAAAAAGGTCATTGTTGTCATCAGAAATGATGAAAATTATACAAAATATTATTAGGATATCATTTTACAAATTTTGGGGAATTTATTTGACATCTAGATAAAGAACAAGTGAAAATTTACATAAATGATATTTTTCTATTTCATATGAACAATTTCATCCTTTAGATGTGCCTAGAAAAATTTCCAAACAATTTATTACTCCATGAAATAACAGTGAATTTTTTATGGATTAATAACTAATAGATCATAAGATCCAAAATAGAATTATAATTCATTTCATCTTTATTTAGTTATCACAACATCAAAATGGTTAGAACAAGTTATCCCTAAATCATTATAAGTATAAATAATACATTAATCTCCAAAAATAATTCAAAATGAAACATAAATCATTTCATAAATTATTAACAAAATAACCCCCCCCCCCAATTGAAAATTTAAATCTAACACTACTAAATTTATCAAAATCAAAAAAAAAACATTAATGCCTTAGAAATCATAAAGTATCTCTTGATTATCTCAAACCAAACATATAAATGCAATCGTCATGTATTCTCTTGAAACATGGTAATAAAAATAATTATCATAAAAATATATTTAAAACATACATCCTTCCTCATTACTTATATATAACGTCATTTATTGGATATATTTCATAAAAAATTATATAAACTCAATCATGGGTAACATAAACCACTTTATCAATGAATCATTCATCAGCTCTGAGGTCATCAATAGTATCTAAATTATTTTATCCACATCAATTAGCTGTTTATCCAAAATAAATACCATTTTCTCAACCTATAGAACACATTAAGTTTTATCTTCCCTTAATTGTGTGTTTTACATAAAATAATACCTTTCTATTAAATAAATATTTGTAGTTCACTATTACTATTCAGCATATTATTCCATATCCTTAATGAAAAATTTATACTAAACCATCCTTATATGTTTCATGATTCATATAATATAATACATGAATTAAAATACATTAATACTTCCATCATTCCACCTCATCCTAAACACATTAAGTAGGATTCATCTTCTTATTCATTAATACAACTTTCCTTTCATAAGGAATTCATAGTCTCTTCATCATCTATGTAAAGACCTAGAAATTTCAAGGAAATTTTTTTCTTAAATACTTTGGAATTTTACGAGTCCACAGTTTCTGGTGGCGCCTGATTCTAAGACCCGGTGTGCATGGAATCAATTTATGAAGTTTTGTTCGGGTACGTTCCGTAAACATACGTGCAGGTTTTTCTATCTTTTTAAGAGGTGCTCGAAATTGAAATCTGAGGGCACCGAAGAACTCGCAGCGCCGGTTTTCGCTTGAGGGGACCCTTACTGCAGTTTCATTTTATCGTATGTGGTAGTTAAACTTTAGGGTTTCATTAAGACTTAAATAAAATTGTTTTGTTACAATTTTATTTTAAGTGGAAGTTAATTCCTCCTAAGGGAAGTTGTAGGTGGGTCCCACACCCCGCCACACTTCCCATGTGAGGATATACCAAATGGTGGTCGGGCCCGCACAAGCCCCTAACCCTTCAACTCCTCCTTTAACTCCCTTAAACTCCCCATTAACAACTTTATTTAATTTATTGACAACTCATCACTCTTAGTGGTGGAGCCTCTTTATGTTCCACCCTCCTCACATAAATGTGCCAAAATTCCATTAATTAATGAGATTTTAATTTTGGCTCCTCTATTTTTTTAAATTAATTTTAAAAAAATTGTGGGGGAATAAAATAATAGCTTAGTTTATTATTTTTTTTAGCACTTTTTGTGTTGGGAAGGATCTAGAAAATTAAGGATAGAGTTCTTCTCACGATGAAGAATAACTTCATTCCAACGAAGGACTTCCGAAGAATGACGATCATCTCCTTAATTCTTTGGCCAAGTAATAGGAGAAGGATCCACCCGCAAGGAACGACGACGACGCGCCATCCTCAGCTCCTTCTTCCCCAACGTCAACGAGTTGATGCCGCCTCCCCGCGACTCATTCTACGGACGAACCTTATTTCGAGGTAGGGGGTTTGCTTCAATTTTAATTGAATAAAATTGTTCTTCGTTCTTCTTTGATACCATGTTTTATCTTCGAACATATGATACTGCCTAACGCGGATGGCGCTAGCCGAACGAACACGGCCCGATGACCCTTCGATTTATCCTCGTTTTATTTCGATGGAGACGGTGATGGAAGAGGTGGAGGCGACTGGAGGAAGCGGCGGCCTTGTGCCGACCACGTGTAGAGGAACCGCAGCCCGCATCTGCGGGCTGCTTGGCTGAAGAAGAAGTGGTCAGTCGTAGCCGGTCGGGCTGGTGGAACCGCGGCGCCCCAAGGTTCAGCGCTGTGGAGGTCCGCGAGCCGCTTCAGTGGGCGAACGGGTTGGCTCGTCGGCCGGCCGGGTTGGAGGAGACCGTGGCGCGGTATACTGAGGACAGCGGCCCGCCCATGCGGGCCGCTCATGGTGGAGAAGCCGGTCGGGCTGGAGGGCGGTGTCGCCGGTTTGGGAAGTCATGGGGTTGCGCCAACCCGCTCCGCATTGCTCGGCCAGTTGGTTGAGCCGTGGCCAATAGTTGGTCAGGCCGTGTCAGTCGGGCCATGCCCCGCTGCGGGTCAGGCCGCGCCTCAACAGGCCGGGCCGAGCCCCACCGGGCAGGGCCACACCCTTGCGTGGGTCGGGCCTCCTGCCACGGTGTGGGCCGTTCCCCATCAGGCTGGGCCACGCATTATCGAGTCAGGCTAGCCCCTTAGCCGGGTCGAACCCGCCAAACCAGAACGGGCTGCCCTGCCAGCCCACCAGGCTTGAGGGGTCGGGCCCGTTTTTCTTAAATGCGAATAACTTCGTGATCGTGCGTCTGATCGATGCACCGTCTACATAACTAGGATCCTCGTGACGAGAAGGTCATTTTGAGATACTATAAGTGATTTTTTTATGACTTTGGAAAATAGTCATGTTTGGAACGAGCGTTATTCAAACCGAGCCCCTCGAATGGAAAAGTCAATATCTCTCAGACCGGGCGTCCGATTGACGTGCCGTCTGTCTCGTTGGGATCCTTTTTACGAGAAAAAACTTTGTTATACATAAACTCTATAATTAATGATAGTTTATATATCGACCACTTGGATCGAGGAGGGGACTCTCCTAGAATCGAGCGTACTGTGTGTGGGAACCCTAGAGTTGGCTGCGACTGCGACGACATTCGTACTAGAATCCTCCATGGGTTCGACGACGACGAATACCATACTGAAATCCTCCATGGGTTCGATGATGATGACAACTATACTAGAATCCTCCATTGGTTCGACAACAATGACTAGTGTACTTGTATCCTAAGTGGGTCTGACAGTTTGACTTCTTTACTAGTATCCTGAGTGGGTCTGATAGAGTAGCTGGTCTA
This sequence comes from Viscum album, assembly GCA_963277665.1. Taxonomy (NCBI): domain Eukaryota; kingdom Viridiplantae; phylum Streptophyta; class Magnoliopsida; order Santalales; family Viscaceae; genus Viscum; species Viscum album. Next base: position 129,519,961 of record OY728138.1, on the reverse strand, counting down.
GTATCCTACTTGGGTCCAACAGCTTAGCTGGTCTAGTATCCTACGTGGTTCCGATAGCTTAGATGAATCAGTGACTACATCTGATCATCTCTATCGCTTTACGAAAGATATATACCTATGTGAGCTGAGTCTTGACTTTCAATCATTATCATCGATGTGATTTACTTGCTTTCCTATATGGATTGGGTTGTGCTTGGGCTCAAGAGTTGGAGCCGAACAGTGATTGATAACTTAGGTATATGTATGGGAATATACCTAAGTAGAGTTTGTTGATACTTCGTGATTGTATCATTCTTCTGTGGTTTATCCTTCATGCATTCTAGGAGACCTTAGGGGGTCTCGGGGTCCCTACTGAGTATCATATACTCACCCCTGCACGGGCTTTGCCAGCACTACATTGTGTTGGATGCAGACAATGGACATCACTGATAAATGTGGAGGCTTGTGGTGCTGGACGGTACCCGGAGGTGGACCACTTGGCGAGACGTACACGGAGCGGACGGCCGAACCCGAGGTGCTGAGGAGGCCATCTGTACCCACCCTTCAGGTGGAATTCTCGGAGGATGACTCAGTGGTTGATGTTCTACTTTACTACAGTTGTACTAGATTTTCAGTTGTATTGTACTTTACAGTTGGGTTTTTATACTGACCCATTTACTTTTCATCACATACTTTTGTACTCAGTTTTACATAGTACTTTCTACTATTGTGTACTCTGTTGTGTTTTTTTACTTTTATAAAGGCAATTCCTTCCCTTTTTATCGGGATTTACACCTTTGGTTCTAATCACCAGCCCTTGGCCTATGGAAGGCGGGCTAGGGGTAGTCACCGCACGATCCCTGAGGACGGATCGTGACAAATTGGTATCAGTGGAGTCGGTTCTACCACAGAACTTAGGACTCTGATCTAGCTTACTATGAAACAATAGTGTTACGAGTATTGAGTGTGGTTTCTTATTCTAGGGAGTCCAGTGTTGGTGTGGCGGCCAACGTATCCATACACCAGGACCCTGACCTCTGATTTCCGACTTAGGTCACGAAAACACTGATTGCGTGTGTGTTTCCTTTGAAAAGTTTCCTTTGTGATTACTTTCAGTCAACTCACCAGGTATACTGTTTTGACCGTGGCGCACCTGTTTCTTTTTATTATGGCCCCACAAAGGTAGCCATCTAGGGTTTCGAGTTATGTACGAGATGGTAGCCCACCGAGCGACGAGGCCTCGGTGTAGGGCCCCATCACAGAAGATGCACCAGCGGTACCACTACCCATTGGTTCACCAATACAACCAGATCTAGCAGTAGAGAGTGCACACCACCTGTGTATGTTGCATGAGTTTCAGCAACAGAGGCCACCCAGGTTCTGTGGAGAGATGGATCAACAGACAGGTGAGGATTGGCTGGAGGCTGTCATTAGAATTTTCATATTGGTAGGGACACCAGCCAACCTTTTGGTGATCCTTGTCGCGAGTCTCCTACACGCAGCAGCAGGTATATGGTGGATCTTGATGCTCTAGGTGCATGACAAGGAATATTTACTTTGGATAGACTTCGAGGGTCTCTTCCTCTTGGAGTTTTTTCCAGCCACCCTTTGTGCAGTGCAGATTCAAGAGTTACTACATCTACAGCAGGGAAGCTTGACCGTAGCTTAGTACTCTGCGAGGTTCACCGACCTCTCATGCTACTCCACGGATATGGTACGGGTCCCATTCATCAAGTCCTGGACCTTTGAGCAGGGACTCATACATGAGATCAGGGTTTCGATGATCTCCCTCAGTATTCCGACGCAGGCGAGAGTACTGAAGTGAGCCCTTCTTGTGGAGAGCTTTCTTACTGAGCCGACATCATCTGCAAGACCCACTGTAGGACAACACATAGTAGATTCATCTGCAGCCGAGAGTAAATAGTTGAAGCAGAGGTCCAAGCAGACCAAGCCATCAGGTGGGCGACATAAGGATACAGGTTCGGTTATGCAGGGAACACGAAACTGAGCCATCTATACGAGGATAAGGCAGTGTTATGCATGCGGTGGGTAGGGTCATATGGTTCAAGACTATCCTACCCGACAAGGGGATGAGCAACAGACAGTAGAGGGACCTCCGAGGAAGAGGCAGAGGTTCGACCATGGTGGTCCGTCAGGAGCAGGTGGACGAGGCAGAGGAGCTGGCAGAGCAGAGGGTGGTGGATGACATTTCAAGGCTCTACCACCACCAACACCAGGAGGTCCACCCCGACCATAGGGAGCTGGCGGGAAGTGGCAGGCTTAGCTTCAGGCAGTCGAGGCCTACGACCACGGCACACCTAAGATGATTCTAAGTACTATCTATGTCTACTCCACCCTTGTTATAGTAGTTATAAACACAGGTGTGAGTCATTCCTTTATTGTCGCCGCCCTTGTTCGGAGCTCAGAGATTCCGACGGAGCCTTTGGCTCGATCCTTACGACTAGAGACTTCTACGGGAGCGGACTCGATGATTATGCACTGGTGCGGGCAGTGTGAGCTTACTCTAGGTGGTGAGATCTTTAGCTGGGATCTTCTTGTAGTGGTGTCGAGGCCTTACGATGTCATCTTGGGTATGAACTTGTTCTCTACAGTCCATAATCAGATCGACTACAATAGGCGCAAAGTGTGGTGTGTCCACACGGATGGGACCAGGTTCACCTTCACTGGCGATAAGGGAGCCTTTGCAGTGTAGGATGCACTTTCGTGGAGAAGAGGGAAGCCGATCACACATCAGTTGGCTAGTCTCATCCTCAGAGTGGTTGATGTGCAGAGTCCGAGTTATCATGTTGTGGTGGATCAGTATGCGGACGTTATTCCTAATGACATTCCAAGACTACCTCCTCGTAGAGAGGTATACTTCTACATAAACATGTTCCCCAAGACAACATCGATATCAAATCCATCATATTATATGGCTCCCACCGCACTTCATGATATGCGGGTGCAGCTGGAGGACTTTCAGGGGAAGGGATTTATTTGACCGAGTGTTTCACCCTGGGCATCTCCGATTTTGTTCGCTAAGAAGGAAGATGGAATCTTTCGACTGTGTGTTGACTACCGTCGCCTAAATCAGGTGACCGTGAAGAACAATTACCCACTCTCGAGGATTGAAGACCTCTTGGATCAGCTCAAGGGATCACGATGGTTCTCAAAGATAGACCTTAGGTCAGGCTATCATCAGGTCAGAGTTAGAGACTAGGATGTGTAGAAGACGGCCTTTAGGTGTCAATATGGCCAATATAAGTTCTTGATTAGGCCTTTCGGCCTAACCAACGTACCAGCAGTGTTTATGAGTCTCATGAACAGGATCTTCCCGCCTTACCTCAATCTCTTTTTCATAGTCTTCATCGACAACATATTGATATACTCGACTACTGAGGAGGAGCACACCTACCACTTGCGGGTTGTACTGGATACACTACGAGAGCACTAGCTTTAGGGTATTCTCTCGAAGTGTCAGTTCTAGATTCGAGAGGTTCATTTCTTGGGACACATCATCTCATAGGCTGGAGTTGCAGTGGATCCAATGGAGATCGAGGATGTTCTTTCTTGGGAGCCACCCAGGAGCGTGACGGAGTTGTGGAGTTTCCTGGGTCTTGCTAGGTACTATCGGAGATTTGTGAAAGACTTCTCCAGAGTTTCATCACCACATTAAGCTTTGATGAAGAAGGGGAAACCCTTTTTTGTGGTCAGATAGATTTCAGGAGAGTTTTTAGGTGTCGAGAGAGAGATTGACCAGTGCACCCATATTGAGGCTACTGGAGGAGGGCGTTGGGTATGTAGTTTACTACGACTCATTAGGGACTGGACTCGGGGGGTTTCCTGATGTAGGATCGAGCGGTGATCGCATATGGTTTGCGGTAGTTGAGACAGCACAAGCAGAACTACGCTACCCATGAACTGGAGTTAGCAGTGGTGTTCTTCACCTTGAAGATGTGGTGACACTATCTGATAGGCGAGCGCTTTACAGTCTACTCTGACCACCATAGTCTTAGGTACATCTTCACATAGAAAAACCTGAACCTTAGACAGTGACGATGGCTTGAGTTTCTCAAGTACTATGACTTTGATATAGTCTATACTCCTGGGAAGGGGAACATTGTAGATGATGATCTCAATAGGAGATCGGTCATTCAGCTGCTAGGAGAGGTGATGGAGCAGCTAGCCACGTTGTAGATATCCTTTGTGGATATAGGTGGAGTAGCCTTTCTTTAGTCTCTAACAGTACCTCCTCCACTCCTTCAGCGAGTCAGAGAGGCACAGCGTGGGGACTTTGACTGTGATACATGATGTGCTTAGATATCCTCAGGGCATGAACATGATGTATTTTCTGAAGGAGGGGGCACGTCATCCGCTTCAGGGGATGTACTATGGTAATAGTTGCACTACAGGAGGAGGTGTTGAGGGATTTACACACTTACCCTCTAGATGTACATCCAGGTGTGGCGAAGATGTATCAGGACCTCAGACGACAGCACTGGTGGTCGAGTATGAAGAAGGCAGTAGTAGACTTTGTTCCACGATGCCTCACTTTTCAGCAAAGGAAGGCAGAGAACCAGGTACTAATAGGCTTTGTATAGCCCTTAGAGGACCCAGAGTGGAAGTGGGACGGGATATCCATGGATTTCGTGATGGGTTTACCACGTACATTCAGAGGACACGACTCTATCTGGGTGATTGTAGACCGAGTCTCCAAGTCGGCCCACTTCCTACTGATCAGAGAGCAGGGCTCAGTTGACAGCTTGGGACGTCTCTACATTCAAGAGATCGTATGGCTTCACAGTGTGCCATCATCTATCATTTCTGATCGAGATGCTCAATTCACTTATCGGCTATGGAAGGGGTTACAGGAGGATTTAGGGACATAGCTACGTCTGAGCACTGCTTTCCATCCTCAGACGAACGGTCAAACAGAGACGACCATTCAGACTCTCAAGGACATGCTCCGTGCATGTGTCCTTGAATTTGGTTTCAGCTGGGAGGATCACTTACCATTATTGGAGTTTTTGTACAACAAAAGTTACCACTCCACCATCAGGATGGCCCCTTACGAGGCATTGTACGACCGAACTTGTAGATTACATCTGTGTTGGACTAAACCAAGGGAATCAGCACTCATAGGACCAGAGATGGTTCAGGCTATGATAGAGATGGTTCATATCATCCAAGAGCAGATGAAGATGACACATAGCAGACATAAGTCATGTGCTGATAGGAGACGGAGACCACTGGAGTTTGAGGATGGAGACCACGTCTTCCTATGGGTCTCACCTCGACGAGGTCTATAGAGATTTGGCTGGGGAGGAAAGTTATCTTCGTGTTTCATCGGACCTTTCCAGGTCCTCAGTAGAATAAGCAAGGTGGCTTACTACCTGTCCCTTCCACATCAGTTGCATCGGGTCCATGACTTCTTCCATGTATCTCAGCTGAGGAGATACGTGTACCACATGTCCCACATCATCGACCACGGAGATCTGTACATCGATGATTGGGTGACATTCACAGAGGTCCCAGTGGAGATCAAGGATCGATAGGAGTGGGTCCTACGTGGATGGTCGATTCCTCTGGTGCGAATTTGCTGGAAGCATGGGATCCTCTAGAAAAGAACAAGGGAGCAGGAGGCTCAGATGCGTGCTCAATACCCTCATTTGTTTCCCTAGAGAATGTTGTAGCTTTACTGGGACATAAATCCCTGAGGTGGGGGTAATGTAAAGACCTAAAATTTTCATAGAAAATTTTTTCTTAAATATTTTGGAATTTTATGAGTCTGTGGTTTCTGACGGCACCTGATTCTGAGGCCCAGTGTGCCCAGAATCAATTTCTGAATTTTTATTCGGATACGTTCTGTAAACGTACGTGCGGGTTTTTATAACTTTTGAACTGATGCTAGGAATTGAAATCTGAGGGCATCGATGAACTTGAAGTACCAGTTTTCGCTTAAGGGAACCTTTACCAAAGTTTCGTTTTGTCGTATGTGGTAGTTAAACTTTGGGGATTCATTAACACTTAAATAAAATTGTAGTGTTACAATTTTATTTTAAGTGGAAGTTAATTCCTCCAAAGGGAAGTTGGAGGTGGGTCCCACACCCCACCTAACATTCCATGGGAGGATATAACAAAGGGTCGTGGGGCCCGAATGAGCCCCTAACCCTTCATCTCCTCCTTTAACTCCCTTAAACTCCCCCATTAACACCTTTATTTAATATTTTGACAACTCCTCACTACTAATGGTAGAGCCTCTCCACGTTCCAACTTCCTCACATGAATGTGCCAATACTCAATCAATTAATAAGCATTTAATTTTTGATCCTCTATTTTTTAAAATTAATTTGAAAAAAAAATTCTGGGAGAATAAAATAATATCTTAGGCTATTATTTTTTTGTCACTTTTTGTGTTGGGGTAGCTCTGGAAAATTAAGGATAGAGTTCTTCTCACGAAGAAGAACATCGTCCTTCCAATGAAGGACCTCCAAAGAATGATGATCATCTCCTTCGATCTTCATCCAATCCAAAGGAGAATAAGCCACCCACAAGGACCGACAATGACGCGCCATCCTCGGCTCCTTCTTCCCCGATGTCAACGAGTTGTCGCCCCCCCCCCCCCCCCCGTGACTCTGTCTAAGAACGAACCTTATTTCGAGGTAGGGGGTTTGCTTCAATTTTAATTGAATAAAATTGTTCTTCATTCTTCATTGGAACCATTTTTTATCTTCATACATATGATACCTCCAAACGCGGAGGGCGCAGGCCGAACAAACATGGCCTAATGACCCTCCGATTGATCCTTGTGTTATTTTGATGGAGGTGGTAACGGAAGAGGTGGCAGTGACCGGAGGAAGCGGCGACCGTGTTCCGGCCACATGGAGAGGAACCGCAGCCCACGTTCGTGGGCCCCTCGGCCAAAGAAGAACCGGTCGACCACGCTGTGGAGGTCCACGGCCTGCACTCCGTGGACCGCTTCAGTGGGTGAACCGGCCGGCTCATCAGCTTGCCTGGTTGGAGGAGGCAGCGGTGCCGCCTGGCGTCGTGTGCAGAGGACAGCGGCCTGCCCAAGCGGGCCGCTCGCGCATGAGAAGTCAGCCGGCTTCGGTCGGCCGGGAAAGAGGGCGGCGCCACCGGTTCTAGAAATCGGGATCCCCCCCCATTCCACGTCGCTCAGCCAGTTGGCTGAGCCGCGGCCAACACCAGGCCGGGCCGCGCCGCGCCTGACCGGGCCGGGCCGCACCCCGCCGTGCAGTGCTGCCTGCCATGGGTCGGGTTGTGACCCACCGGGCCGGGCCATGCATTATCCTGAAGGGCCGACCCCTTAGCCGGGTCGGACCCGCTGAGCCAGAATGGGCCGACCTGACAGCCCACCGGGCTTGACAGGCCGGGCCCGTTTCGCTTAGAAGCGAATAAGTACACGAACGTGCGTCTGATCAACGCACCATCTGCGGCACAGGGATCCTCATGATGATATGGTCCTTTTACAATACTCTAAGTTAGTTTCTGGTGACTTTGGAAAATGGAAAGTTTTGGAACAAGCATAATTCCAACCTGGCCCCTGGAACGGAAAAGTATACATCTCTCAGAGTGGGCGTCCGATTGACGTGTCGTCTGTCGCATTGGGTTCCTTTTTACGAGACAGAACATCAGGATACTTCAACTCTGGACTTTATGATAGATGATGTATCGACCCCTTGGCTCGAGGAGTGGACCCTCTCAGAATCAAGCATGTTGTGTGCGGGAACCCTAGAGCTGGCTACGACTAGGATGACTTCCATACTGGAATCCTCTGTGGGTTCGACAACGATGACTACCGTACTGCAATCCTCTGTGGGTTCGACAGCGATGAAAACTGTACTAGAATCCTCTGTGGGTTCGACAGCGATGACTACTGTACTTGTATCCTAAGTGGGTCTGACAGTTTGACTTTTGTACTAGTGTCCTGAGTGGGTCTGACAGAGTAGTTGGTCTAGTATCCTACGTGGGTCTGACAGCTTAGCTGGTCTAGTATCCTACGTGGGCCCAACAGCTTAGATGAATCAGTTACTACATCTGGTCATCTCTATCGCTTTACGAAAGATATATACCTGTGTGAGATGAGTCTTGACATTCAATCAGTATCATCGATGTGATTGACCTGCTTTCCTGTGTGGACTGGGTTGTTCTTGGGCTTGAGAGTTGGAGCCAAACTGTGATTGATAACTTAGGTATGTGTATAGACATATACATAAGTAGAGTTGGTTCATACTTCGTGATTGTATCATTCTTATATGGTTTATCCTTCGTGGATTTTGGGAGACCTTCGGGGGGTATTGGGGTCCCTACTGAGTATCGTATATTCACCCCTGCATGGGCTTTTCCTATTCTACGTTGTGTTGGATGCAGATGACGGACATCACTAATCGAGGTAGAGGCTTATGGAGCTGGACGGTACCTGGAGGTGGACCACTTGGCTGGACGTACATGAAGCAGACGGTCGGACCTGAGGTGCTGAGGAGGCCATCTTTACCCCCCCCCCCTTTAGGTGGGATTCTCATAGGATAACTAAGTGGTTGTTGATCTACTTTATTGCAGTTGTACTAGCTTTTCAATTGTTCTGTACTTTACAGTTGGGTTTGTATACGGGCCCATTTACTTTTCATCACATACTTCTATACTCAGTTTTACTTAGTTCTTTCTAATTTTGCCTACTCTTTTGTGTTTGTTTAATTTTATAAAGATAATGCTTTCCCTTTTATCAGGATTTACGTCTTTAGTTCTAGTCTCCATCCCCTGGCCTGTGGAAGGCAGGCTTGGGGTAGTCGCAGCCCAGGCCCCTAGGATGGGTCGTGATAATCCACAGAAAAACCATTAATCATTCAACGTTGTATATTTTCTTCATGAGAATTTCCCGAAGGATATCAATTTACATTTTACCTATAATTTCCACGGTTAAAAAAATCATCCATTGATAATACCTTTGGGGGGAAATATTCATATCCATTGAATTAATTGAACTTTTTATGTTTTTTCCTTACAAATCAGTTTCTTTGTATTATTCTTCTCCTCACATAAAATATATTCGTATTCCTTTGATATATTCCATAAAGTATTTCTTACCACATTCTTATCATATAAGTAATTGAATCTTGTTTCCTTCATGGTCTTCATTACTATAACTCTCAATAATTTATATCATTCTCATTTTGGTGTGTCCCGAAGTTGGTAGGGTTGATGTTGTAAATCATACATTGAGATAAATGATTGTTTATAATCATAATATCCTTAAATCCATCTATCATCCCATTTGGATGATCATCAAATAATATTATATCATATTCAATTTTAATCATATTCCTTCAATTTCACACCGTTGATAACAAACCAAAAAGCGTAGTGTGAGAAATTATAAACATACTGGAAAACTATATAGTCTAAAAATAACTTATGATGTCTTAATAAAGACATGTTCTTTTAAATATATGACACCTAATGTTAAAATAATTCATCCATGATCAATTTATAATTAAATCCTTCATGATGGTTCATAAAGTGTTTCTGAATTTCCAAAGAACATCACATAGGGGTTTCAAACAATTTGTCTTGCATGGCCCATTATTGTGCACTAGGTGATAATAGAGTCCATATAAACACACAATTTTCATATTTGTTACCCCTAGGTACCTCTATTCCAGAGTCATATGCACTTGATCTATCCAGAAAGGAATGTAATTTCTTAGAAACCACTTTCTCTATACTTTAAAAAATTCCATAAAATTTTCCTATACATTAACTCAAACTTATACTTATCCTTAGAGATGCCCTTTACATATACTTAGAAATATCCCTTGGTATCACAATAAATTTTTCTCATCATATTTTCTAAAGTTTAACTAAACCTATCTAATGATACCGACTATATAGACCCAGGATTCGCATACATGGATATTACATCTCTTTAGATGAATATTCATTACCTTAAATGAAAACATTCCTGAAAATCATAATAGTTTAGTTCCATTGGAAACTCAAAAAATATTTTTTTTAATTCACGAAAGTTCTTAAATTTCACCAATAAAGTTCTTCCCCATTAGTGATCAGACTTAAAAAACAATTCTTCAAAAACTAGGGAAAGGACATATAATAAATTGTGATCTCAGATTCTTGGGAAGGGTAAAGAAGGGGGATACGTATTTATAACTTGATCATGATGGTAAAATAACATGAGAATTAAATTTTAAAACAACACCTTGCATATCAATAATCATAATCTTGTGTCATGGTTTAAATATTATATGTGAATAAGACATGAATCATAAGTGAATAAAAAAACATACTATTATAACATAACATTAGAATAAGAAATAGTATTGAGGAATACACATAATCATATAAAATCATTTCAATATTAGTCAAAGATCATTTCCATTGTTATCATAGTGGGATAGGTTCCCTCAAAAAACCATCATAGTAACTAAGGTTCACTCCCCTAGCCATCGTAGTAAACAAAGTCCCTTACAGAACTATGTTCACTCCATGTTCCGGTATAGTGTATCTCATGAAAGATAAATATTTACCCAATGCATTAGAAAGATATATAGGTCCCACTCATGAGATAATTAAAATAAAATTTATGTATACCATAGGATCATAAAATATTCATTATATCATAAACCATGAAATTAAATTTGTTTCATAAATATTTAATGATATCATAGCCTATTTAAAATAGATAGGTTTAATTATAATTTAATCATTTCATCATAGTATTACCCATATAAAAATAATTGGATTTAATAAGTATTTTATCATGGTATAACCCATGAAATAGAAAAGGGTTTCATAAATATCTTGTCAGCAATAAAATAAACCATTAAAAGAAACAATAAAAATGTTATCCCTGGATCATATCCTTATTAATTCATAATTAACCTCAAAGGATTTCATCTTAGATAAAGAATGGTTATAAAATAATAATTAGTAGGATAATTTATTGATGAAAATAAACAATTTTTGAAATTATCCTTTTAAAACTGAACATTATAAAATATTTTCAAAATCATTTTCTATGAAAATAAACTTTGAAAACTTATAAAGGAAGATTTTAAAATCATTTAAAACATTTCATGATGAAAATATTCATTAGAATTTTAAAACACTTTTTAAAACATTTAACATTTTCAAAATAGTTTTCATTTTTGAATAATTTATTTAAAATAAAAAAAATCCCAAATATTAAGAAAAAAATTTATTTGAAAGTAAATCTGAAAACATATAAGGAAAAATTTAAATAATTTAGTAGACATGATATTGGTAAATAATATTTATGTTGTGCATGTTAAAAACAAATATTCTTTTCCCATTTTTTTTAAAGACAAAGGGCCATTTTTTTAAAAAATGACATGAAAAATCATTTAGAAAAAATTTTAAAAGGTAAAACATGGTTAAAATTGTCTTTAAAACTAATTTTTAAAAAAATATTAAAAACATTTTATGAAACATTTCAATAAAATATGGTTCTTCAATAAAAAAAATTAGCCGAAAAGAATATTTTTCTTAAAGATGTTATTTTTTATCTCTTGAGTATATAAAGAGAGTAAAATAAATAAAAACATGTATTATTTATAAATAAAAAATTAGAAGAAAATTAATGAGTTTCATGATAAATGTATAATAAAATTTCATTATCAGAAACACAATCATAAACAATCCTGACAAACTATGAGATTATAACATAAAATGTTAATCAAATTCTTAACATTGAATTATAAGCCCCATGAATGAATAAAATTAAATTAAACATTAAATATCATGAGGATAAATTAATTGATGATATTAAATTTAAAATTATCTATATATAAACCTTGTAAAAGAAGATAATTTCCTAACATAAATATATTTCTCAAAGAAAGAAAATTGGGACAAAAACCCTTGCTGCTTTGGTACACATTGAATCGTACACTACAAGAAATAAATATACTAAAATGGATATGTAAATCCAAATAAATTTAATTATAATAATCCTAAAATACAATCATTGTAATTATATACAACACATAAAATGAACACATGGTAAATATGGCATGTATCTCACAGCAAAATAAAAGTGAGACGGAAATCCATAACCTTAAGTCTCGACATCCATCATACACATTCAAAACACCAGTATAATAAATATAAGTTTTTTATAAATATATTTTAAAAAAATAATTACATATAGTTTACCATATATTATTTTCTTATAACCTTTTTCCCTTTTATTATCAATTCCTCATTAAAAAACATGTTTTGGGTAATAATCTCTTCATTTTTCATTTATGTTTTGATTTTTTATTTTGGATCCTATAAATTTAATCATGGTTGAAAAAATAAAAAATAATAATAATGAAATAAATATCATAATTATACATAAACTGTAATTTTAATACTAATCATTAAATATGGTTTTTAGTAATGAAGTATGTTACAATCAAGGAGACAGTAGGTCACACATACGCCTGAATAATGTTTTCATTTTTCAATGGTCATTAATGAAATGAGGTATATAATATTTTATCATTGAATAATGATAATAATATCATAAATACCATATTATTTCTTTAAATATACAAAAAAAATATCATCCATTTTATGGTGATGAAAAGAGAGTTGCATCGCTTTGTGAAGGCGATAGTGCACACATACACGAAAGACGTTATCGTATTTCTATGAATTAAAAGGTAAGAAATAAAATGATATATTATATTTCTATAATTATGAATATTTCATTGATATAATAATTATTTCATTTATAATATATATATTTTGTAAATTTATCTTTATTATCTTCTATGTAAAGTGTTAGTAAAAACAAATCACATCGCTTCATGAGGCGGTAGTCCACCACACACAAGAAACGTTATCATTTCCCCTATAGAATAGAAAGATAAAAATATATATGATACAATGACTTTATATGTATAATAATTTTTTATATATCATTTATATACATCATATCCATCATCATATCCAACAGGGAGCGGTGGTGATGGAAAAAACGATAGACATCAATTCACGAGGTAGTAGTCTGAAATACACATGAATGAGGGTTTCATAACCCATTTGATGGAAGGGGAAATTATTCCATTATAATAAAAAATATTATTATATGGAATATACTAATTTTATTATGTCATCATGTTTTTATAAAAAAAATTCTGGTGGAGGAATAAATAAAATAAAAATGCTCGTTGCAGAATGTTACCTCTTTTTCAAGTATCCTCCTCAGGTTTTCACAAACATACATCCTATGTAAAACTTATTCACAAAATAAGAAGACTAATATAATAAGAGGTAATATTGAAGTGTTTTTGGGTATTTATTTTATAAACAAATGGTTTTAATTTTTGAAGAAAATAGGAAAGGTTTGGCCTTTTAAAACTGATGTGGGTGGCACAATTGTAATTTTTTGAAATGAAAATGTGTAACCAAGTTTTTTCAACCCAAAAAGATCCAAAAATGGGTAATATAGAGCCTCAAAAATTATATGTTCTAAATATGACCATCTAGTATATTTTAGATAAGCTTTTTCCCATTTTAACTCTTATATTTTTAGTTTAACCCTATCGATAAACCCATTTTCTCCATACATACTATAATTAATTTTTACTCTTTTCGCTATTCATTTTGGTAAAAAAATAATTTTAAATTTTTATATAATATAAATTATTCTAACTAAAAATATGAAATACATTTTTCAATATTAATTTAATATAAGTGAAAATTCTAAATTTTAATTTAATCTCACAGATATAAAGAGAATGTGAGTTTTCAAAGAGAAAATGTTAAAAAGTTTTCAAAGTGTTTATATAAAATTTAAATATGAAATTGATTTAAATTTCCTTAATTGTATTAATAAATATATTTAATTGAAATAATTTATTTCTAAAAAAATTAATATATAGTTTAATTTTATAAAAAAACAAAAAGGCATTTTTTTTATAATAATTGTGTATTTTTTACTATTCATCAAAAAAATCAACCTAATATAATTTTTTCATGATTATTTAAAGAGAAGTTTTTTTAATAGTTTTTGTTAATTTAAAAAAATAAATTTCAAACAAAACATTTATATGCGATCAAAAAGCAAGTTTCTGAGAAGGGTATTTTTTTTTAATGACCATATTTCTATATATTAACTTTATTCTTAAAAATAATCATTGAATGAATATTAATTAAAATTTATTGATATATAGTCTACAAATTTGAATTAAAACATTCATAATTTGGGATTATTTTAATTAATTAAAATAAAGAAACCTTATATTATTTAAAACATTATTCAGAAAACCCCTTTTTTGAAACGGAAAACAAAATTATATTATACCCAGTATAAAAATGATTCAAAAGTAATTAATAGGATTAAATATTAATAAATAAAAACTATGGTTATTAAAACATAATTTCGTATTTAAATTCATTAATTTATTGAAAATAAATGTTAGTTTTAAAAAAATGGGATTTATAACAATTAACTGAAAATCAATATTTTCCGAAAAATCCCAAAATTTCAACATAAGTTAATCATTATATATTGATAATAAAAATGGAGTTCATTTTATCAAATAAATTTTCTGAAATATCTATAAAATAATTATAATATTTTTCTTCTAAAAATAATCATTAAATAAAAATATCTTGTGATGAAATTAATCACTTTACTAAAAATTGATTGATTATTTATAAGAATTTATAAATAAATTTATATTGAGTAGTAATTAAGATGTATTTTTCATAATTTGGTTAATAATATTCATACCTACCTATTTAGAGACTATGTTATAATGGTCATATTAAAAAATATGACTTATTGGTTTGTTAAAGCTTAGTGTCGCATGTCGTTCACAATATCGAAAAAACTCGATGTTTAGTGTAACACAAGATAAAAAATTTGTTGTATATAATGCAAGAAATATAAAAATTGAAATTATTTTTAAAAAATATATTTCATAAAATCTTTTTATTTTACACACTTTGTGGGAATTAACACCTAGTGAACGTTTTTTGGGTGCCTAGTAACACATTAAGTGATCTTTTAGTTTTAATTTTAATTATTTTTCTATTTTAAAAATATTTTAAAAGATTTTTTTCACTCATTTTCTCTATATAAGTATTTGAGGCCTAATTCATTCCCTCTTTTTCTTCACCCCATTTAATTTTCTTTTCTTTATGTCTTATTTCAGTTTCATGATTCATCCACCAAAGAAGATCATCACTGGTAATCCTACAACTCTTCTTCCATATTTTCTTCATTTTCATCATTAATTAAACCTTTGTTAATGTTTATGCCTAATTACATGTCTTTTCCATATTTCTTGATCATCTATTTGAATCCAAATTATTTGTTGGTTCCCTAAAAATAGGGCCTCACTATATAAAGTTATATGTTCTCCTTCTTTAGTGATAGTTTTTTCTTGATGTGCAAACATCTTAGGAAATTCCAGAAATCATGCTTTGTTTTGTATGTCATAAAATAAACTTTAACAAGTTTCCTTGATTTTAAAAATGTAAAATTAGGACCAAATAGGCTATGAGTGGTCAATGATATGTTCTCACCAACACTATTAGTCACTGATCACCATCTATTATATTTAATTGAGTTTGAAACCCGGGCTTTTGGCATTATATGGGTGCACTAGAATGAAAATTGAACCTTGGAGATCAATGTGGTTACCATTTATATTACTTAGTGATGAATCTCATGATATTGTGATAGGTTATGGGTTATTTTTTTAACCCAAGTACTTTGATAAAAAAAATATGTATTTATAGTATATCCATTGATGTGTTCAGTAATTATGAATTCATTACATTTCTATTAAATAGTTAATTGTTTTCAATAATGTTTGTTTGGTATTAAGTGGTGTCTCATAAAACCTTGGTAAATTAGTTTCATATAGTCCAAATTGAGTGGGATGTTCATTCCTTTTCCACCTTAATAGGTTTTTATATCCATTATTCACCTAGATGCTAATGAAATGGTGTTACATCATCAACTTCAAGATTTCATGATAGTTATATATATTATGCTTAATTTTTTGTGATGCTGGAGCCTCTCTCATATATAAAAGTCTTCCTGGTATTGAATAATTCACTCAAGGACCTATTCTATTGGTTTACTATCCACAATATATTTGATGTCGATAGTGTATCATCAACATGATATGTGATACTAATTGTACATCATCCACTAAGAGGGTATTATTTATTGTGCATCATCCACCAATGGATGTTGTCTACTCAATTCATCATCCACATACAGATTCCATCCTAGTGTTGTATCATTCACTTAGGTTCTTGGATTGATGGTATATCACCTTCCTCTAAAGTAATGTTGGTGGTATATTCTCCACCTAGTTGGGATGTCTTGGTAGTGCCTCATCCACTTGGGTTATAGAATCCTGGTATAACTTCCACCTAAGCATGGAATGTGGTGTTATATATTACAATTGATTTTTGTGGAGTCATGTTCATATATATGACTCATTATGACTTGATATTGGCCAATTGAAAAAAAATTAATTGAGTTGGGTTGTGATTGTTATGTTTTATTCACCTAGTGATTCTTGAAAGTGATAGCTTATTCACTTTTCTCATTGTATGAGGAATGATATATCATTAATTATAGAGGTTTTTCTTTAGAAAACAAATATATAAATTCCATTATGTCACTGGATTATGTAGGTATAGTCACCCTTCATATTTCAAGATTTCTCTATAGGTTTATGGGTTATTGATTTATTGTTTTTTATTATAATTCTAAAACATTCAAAAACATGTATTTACTATACTTTCTAAGGAGAACATTGGTTGTGTCCTACAGTTTTATACTCACACCCAACTAGACTATAAAAGTACCCAATAATAAATTATGTTTCATGACCTAAGTGAGGAAAATTTCCTTAACACAAAGGTTATATAGACAAATTTTTTAATATTTAGAGATGGGAATTAAGACAAAGACATGAAATGGTACAAATTTGAGTATGCCTCCTTAATTTTTATATTTTAAACTTTTTCATATTATTATTCTTATGATTTTATGTATCATATAACATATATAGTAAGTAATATTTTTATATAGTAAGGTTTATAATTATCCAAAAGTATATTTTATCTTATCTTTTATTATTTTTTTGATACATCAATTTTAAATGGGATTTTAAAAAAATAAAAAATGACTGACAAATAGCTTGGGAGTTGCCACATGTTTTTATTTGAGGATCTAAGCCTAAAAATAAATATATTTTCACTAATAATTTTTTTCTTTTTAGAGTTAAAAAGTGATCTACAGAAAAATAAGGGATGAAGTTAGGGATTTTGTTTTATAAAATTGAAATAAAATTTAGGGTGAAAGGGAATGGTCCTAATGTTGATAAGAAGGTTTCTTTATTTTCTATAGTTATCCCAAAATCACACAATAATCATTTCATAAAAAATAAATCATTACTCTTCTCTATCAATTTTGTGTAACTAAATAAAAATTTGAAACCTTCCTTTATATATCCATCCCACCACATCCACGGTGAATAGGCAGTGAGAACTATCAATAGAGGAATCAACTCTCCCAATACCCTAATCCATAATATGTTTTTTATCACTCAATAAATAAAACTCTAACCATATGAAGTGTAAATAAATTCAATGTTGGGATACAATTTTTATGTTATATAATAACATGTTAAAAAATTGGAAAGTAGTAGATGATATCCATCAATCCACTTTTTCCCCACTCAATGACGGGTCAAGGTGAGAAAGAAATATTATAAAATTAAGATCATGAGATTCATATTCCCATGTTATCTACCATGGGCATAAAAACTTGAGTTAATTATCCATATCCATAGAGTTACAGGTCAATGTGAAAGTGATAGTAATGGAAGAATGGTTATAGGATATTTAAACTACTATTTTACTAAAAAGTAGGAAAGTAATTATAGAAAATTTTCTTTCTAAATATTTGCAAGGATATAGGTCATGTTCATATATCTTATTTTTCAAATGGTAAGGAAAAAATATTTATAAACTCATATTTATTCATTATTCTTCCTCCAAGACTTTATTTTATATCTCCTCATAATCCTCAAATGTTTTCCATGTGTACTACCAAAGAGGTGTGAATTTTTTGGATGAGAATATTCTCAATGACTAATTGGATCAAAAATCATCCCATGATCTCAATGTTCTTAAAATTTTAAAATGATTCTCATACAAATAAATTGATATAATTTTACACAATTTGGTTAAATTAGATGAATATATATTTAATTTTAGTTAATTCGTAAATCATTTTGTAAATTTCGTATTTTAATCCCTACATGGTGTGACTGATTATCTCATGAGGATCCTACATCATCATCATATTTTGGAAAATTTAAAACATTAGGAAACTTCATCACATCAAAAATATCATACACATTTTTATTCATCATATTTTTTAAACTATAAATGTTTATTTATGAAATATCACTATTAAATAAATATTACTTGTATGTCTGTCCTAGATTTTTCAAAGGAAAAAATATTAAGTATTATTAGATTCATGTCTAAATATATTATGTATCACTAAGAAGAATATATAATGTATCACCCCCTTAGAAAAATATCTTTTGTTTCACTACCCTCTAATGATTAAAAAATTTTACAAAGGAAATAATGTTAATTCTCACATTGATTCCTAAAAATATATTACACATTAATTTCTTGAAATGAGATTCTCTATTTTAGCCAACAACCCAAGAAAAATAAATATTTATTGTAAGACTTTTTGAAATTATTCTAGAATTAAATTTAACAGTTTAAAACATAATTCTAATAATTATAAAAATTCCAACAATGAATATAATAATCAATATATTTATTTTCAATTAAGTCAAAAAATTAATAATACAGTAATAAATAATAAATTCAATTCATTTAATAATTTCATTATTAAATCAACTATGTTTCAAAAATTAGTTAATCACCAACATGTTTTATTAATTGGGGGGTTAATTTTCATTTATAAATATATTAATATTTTAAAGAAATTGGCTCCCATCACTCCCCCATACATAAAATATTTCACCATTAGGTGATATCGAGAATTCAGACTATAAAAATATAATACTCACTAGATAAAAACACTCATAATAAAAATGAATAAATAATGAATTAATTAATCATGGAAAATATCTTTCTTTTTCAATGACTTAAGCTCCCTTAACTTTTAATTTTAATTAGTTATTCTACCTTTAAAAACTTCATGAGTCTCTACATGAACTAATACACATAAAAATTATCCCTCTTCACTCAATAAAAATTTAAATATATATTTATTCTCATTAAAATAATTTGTATGATCTATCATATGTATTTAAAAGACCAAATTTCAATAATGGTTGATAATATTGTGTAACTCAATAGGCCTTTTAACTATTTATTCTAAGTTCAATGACTGGTAGGATATCGATTTTTGAAATTTTGAGTTAGAATAAGAATTTTCACTTTATAAGGTAAAATAAAAGAAAAAATAATCCAATTTTTAAAATAAAATAACCTCACTCATACCCTCAAAAGTTTTATCCTTAAAACTCAATTTTTTTTGTTCATTTGGAAGTTCACTACCAAGACAATGGAAGTCATTGAATTAATCTTTCCCCTTTTTGTACATTTTTCCATTTTTATTCATTTAAAATTTACATAAATGGTCTTATATATATTATTTGGAGAATAAGTGGGTAACAACATTTATAATAATGAATAATTTTATTTTCTAAATACACTTCCCAAAAAAAATGTGGGACCCTATTTCATCTACCCAAAGAAATTAATTTTTCCATCCAATTTAAATAGAAACGCAATCTCCACCACACTTACTAAAAATATAATAATAATTACACAATACGGATGTATAAGAATGGATAAATTAAGATATTAATTAAATTACCTAAAATATATTTCATGGTTTCTAAGTATTAAGAGGTCTCAAATGTTAAGGCATAAAGAAATAAATTTTACTTTTAAAAAGGGATTTTCAACTTAACAATGGACTCTATCATTAAAAACACACTTGATTATTATGGATTCAAATAAAAGACCATGAAATTTATTTTTTAACAACATAAAATGAGACATAGAAGAAATTGATTATGAGGAATAATATATCAAATTTATCACAGAATGTAAATTGGTTAAGAGATAAATATATTTTTTATGTCAACTCCTGGCTTGGGTAATCATTTTTTGTTTACTAACATAAGTTCAAGTATATGGAAATAAGTTGTTGGATCCAACAATAATAATATATATTAAATTATTTCAAAACTAATTAATCCCTCAAAACTATCATGGAAATTTTAACTATGTGGGATATAAAATAAATATAAAATTTTCTATCCTAAAAACACGTTAAATATTACAAATGGAAAAAATATAACATGAATAATTTAACTAAAAAATACTAAAACACGTCCCAATAGACCCTAAATAGGTTTGAATCCCTCTCCAATATTGATTTTTTACTACTCATTTTGATTTAATAAGATATGAAAATTTTGAGATAAAAAATAATGTAAAAGTATATAAATCACTTTTCTTATTAAAATTGATAATTTTAATAACTCCTTTTTGTTGCTAAAACGAACTTCTCTTCCTGAAAACCCTCTATGTAAAATAAAATCTCATAATAAATTTAATAAAAACTTATATATATGGTTTCAAGAAACAAAAGGGGGGAAATAGAAATAACCCCAAAGTATATATTGGGTTTTCGTTTCCCTTAGGGGAAATACTGGTTTTCACCCCAAATATGATGGAGGATATGGTTTGTGTGATTTAAACCATCATATGCTCTTTCATCCAAAGTGTTTCTCCATACACATTAGGTGGTGATAATTTTTTTAAGATTTCTTAATGTCCATGATCATATTAGTGTAGTGTTGGTTTAATTTGGAGTAGAAGGATGATATATAGAGAGTATAATTATATTTATTCGGTATGAGGAGTGTTGTCCATTTTCAAGGGTACTTTTTTATAAAGATGTGAATTCTATTACATTTTGGTGTTATAATATTTATCTTCTCCTTTTTTATCTCTATGATACCATACTCTTAAGTAACATTGGTCCACACATCACACTTCTTGATCCTCTATTCATACTTATCCACCTCCCTTGTGGAATCATATACAAACTCATCTAGGGAACATGACAGGGTTTCTTAATCAGTAGTAAAATGTAAGGTTTATTTAATTTTCTTTCATTTTCAATATGATTAGAATAAATATGATCAATAAATAATAATACCCCTAATTTAAATATGATTTTAATTCCTTCTATTCCTGCAATACTTGTAATAATCCATTTAGTGTGAGAGGTAATGGGAATTATTTCTTCTATTAAAAACACACTATCAATTTTCTATTATCTTCTCCTAGAGAAAACACAAATATTGCTTCGTCAAAAGATTACAAATATGGAGTGTCTCTTTCAAATTCTAAATCTGTAAAAGTACATAATAGGGAATCAATATATTTTCCATATATATTATGTGGTTCAATTTTTTCACTTATTTCTCCATGATTTCAATAGAAACAAAACATAAAGGAATTGGAAGTGGATAGTATTAAAGTGTATCCTCAACCTCTTATATCTCAACCAAAATAATCCTTGTTTGGAAACTCATACTGATCATTAAATAAAAATTCATCGCATTGGATCACTCACATACATGAATAGTTGTAATTTATAGGGTGCATTGACCCATTTATATAGCCATTCTTCCATGAAAAAAAATATAGGCTCAAAATTATACATTCCCTCTAAAATAAAATTTTACTTTCAGACATCCCACAAAACTTATATTCATTGGGATGACTCTAAATTTTTTTTAATATTCTTAATAATACTTTAAAAGATGATATTAAAAAATTTATTTCTCCTTTACTAACTTAGATAGATAAAAATAATTAAAACAATAGATCAGTATCATCATTATTACATAATTTACCATGTCTTTTTAACGATCCCAAGAACTCTATCTGGAAAATGTATGTATTGTGTCTTTATTATAACCCATAATTCTGTCATTTTTCTGTCTGACTCTTCTATGTTTTATCTATATATTCTAATTGAAATTATTTGGTGCACTTATGTTTCTCTATCCTATGATTTTTACATACATCCTATGATCAATAGACTCACATATGTTATTCTAGATTCATCTTTATGTTGAGCAATCGTCCACCCTATGTTGGCTCACAATTCACGAATAGATTGTATTAATTCCTGGAAACATTATAGAAATTTTTATCTAATATCATCATAATTATCTATCTAATTCTCTTCCAAAATTTAATCCATTATAAACACACCTTGTTGGACATATAGAAAACCTCATCTGATAGAAATGGATCTTTCGATCTAGTCCAACTCCTCATCTTTCTTAGTCATCTCTTCTTTGACTCATTTATTCATACTTCATGATCTAATGGACTTTGAAGACTTCTATTTAATGGAACTCTGTCTTGGTATATCATCTCACCCTATTCAATGCACTTCCTATATCACTATCTGATTGTCTAGAAAACATTACAATGTCTTGAAATTTCACAAACCATCATTTGGAATGTTTTACTTTTATACATCTCACTTTTTTCACTTTGTTCCTTTTACATCTGGTCACATTTAGAAAATTATTCTTTATTTGGAAGATAAAAAAACAATGATTGATTGAGCTCTATCTAATGATAAATTCAGAGTACAAAAATTATTTATTAGGTACTTCATATCTTCGAACATCATGCAGATTGAAACATCAAATTTATATCATATCCTTCATACAATATGTTTATCTATAAACAATATATGCATATATTTAATAGACTCAGTTTTTTGTGATTCATTATTGTATGTCCTATAGCTCGATGTTTTTATATAATGTCTATTTGGAACCTTCATCGTGTACATTATACTACTTTTTACTTACACTTTATGGATCAAACATCAACTTCTCCACATTTGAAAAAAAACAAAAAAAAACTCAGTAAAAACTCGGTAAGAGTCATGAGAATATGAATTATATTAGGAATACAAGGATCATAATAGAAATGATTGTTTTAGTAAGAAAAATTTTTTAACCTCCATAGTATAATTTTTATATACACTTCCAGCAACATGTTTCTACCTAAAACAATATATTAACAAACAAAATTTTGATACTAAATAAAAAAACATATTAAAAACATCATAAATTATCTTCAATCTCCCACTTTTTATTTTTTTGTAAAATTATTAATAACTCAAAAACATTTGTTAAACCACAACCTTTATCTTTGAAAATTTACTGATACCTTGCTATTAGATTATATAATGTATTTAAAATAATTTCATTCCTTGGTGGTATAAAAACATTTATCCATGATAAGATACCCAAAAAAATTTAATCCCCTTTTTCTGATAACATGAGCTTCAAATTAAAAAAATATAGTTCATACTTATTCATACAAATTTGTACATATTTTCCACCTTTGATAAAAGAATCCAAATCAAAGTGGGGGATCTATCCTTATGAACATTATAGTGTCATTTTTGGATTCTAAAATTGTATTTTCATCCTCAATTACTCAAATATTTTCCTTAGAATCTCTTTGGTGAAAACATTAACTATGTTTTGTTTTCATAAAATTTATTTTAGCATAACATCTCTACCAACATCATTCTCATTAATGAAATGATATTTAATATCAATGTGATTTGATCTTGAGTGTTTTACAATATTTTTGGAAATATCGATGGCACTTTTATTATCTCAAAAAATCTTAAATTGTTTTCTAATATTGACACTCAAATATTTCATCTAAACTTCCATCATCATAATTTTCATAAAAATCTAGGTATGAGTAATATACTAAACATTCCATGTACTCAAAGTAACAAAACTTTATTTCATACTATTTCATCTCACTCAATATTTCACTAATAACAAATTTAATCATGATGTGAATTTTCTATAATTAAAATATCTAGGCCAAAAAATATTAATAAACCCAAGAAATTTCATATCATTACCTATTATATACATATGGATAAAAAATATATGTTCCTTTTACATAAATGAGTATTCTTTTATCTTTCATCATGCATGATTACGTTAGATTAATATGATATCTTTATAAAAATGTTACAACATAATAAATGAATACCCATAATGGAGTAAGATACAGTAATACTCTAGTTAACTTTCAGAAAGAATAATAAATCAAAATTTTCCCAAACTTTACTTATCTTTCGGATTATAGATATAAGAGTAAAAACCTCATTTGAATCTTACATGCCAAATATTTATAATAACTCATTAATGTTCTTTTCTTGTGAGAGTAATATTTATCTTCCTTTCTATTGAACTTTTAAACCCAAAAATAAATTCAAATCTCTATATAATAAAATCTTTTAGCTTCTTTTCATTTTTTCATAAAATTCCTCACAATATTTCTCCTTATCACAGTTAATAATTACATCATGAACATAAATAATAAAAATAAGGTTACCTATGCTCATTTCCTTTAAAAACATGTTTCTATCAAATTTTTCTTTAGAAAATTTATATTCATCAACCAACTATGAATTTTTAAATACCATACTTTAGGGGTCTGTTTCATCTTATTCAAGGTTTTCTTTAGTTTATAAACTAGGGTTCCATAATTATCAAGAAAGAACCCACTTTGTTTCTTAATATAAACATCTTCCTCAATTTATCTATTTATGAAAGTTAACTTAACATCCAAAAACATTCAAATTAGGATTAACATAAACATCTAATAACATTATTATAGTTTCATTTCTTTGAACATGGGAAAATGATTCTTAACAATAAACACCTTTCACCTATGAGAAACCTTTGCAAACAATATGTTCTTTATTTCTTGAAATTTATCCATGAACATTGATCTTATTTTTCAACACCCATTATATCACAATAATATTATTTTTTATTTTTCAGGGAACAATATCTTAGGTGTATGTTTTTTTATCTGGTCTAACTCTCTATTCACTATTCTTAACAACTCATTATATTCAACTACCTATATAACTAACTATGGTTCCACATATGAGATAAGTGATATCTGATTCTCTAATCAAAATTTCCTTCTAATATAAATCGGATCAATCTAATTTCTAATAATGTTATCATATTCAACCTATATTTTTAAAGTCCATAACATCATGAATTTGTTTAGGGCCTCACTTTCCTCATCACAAGACTAATTTGAGTTAATTTATACATTTTTAGGCTAATAGTAATCTTACTTCCCATTATCATCTTTGGAATCCATGATTATACCTTTAGTGACATCATCATTAATATAGTGACATTTTCTTTTCATAAATAGATATTACATATTTTTATATGAATATTTAATACAATACACAAAAACACACATATGGACCAAAATATTTTAGTGTATTTGGAGACTCGGTTTGCAATATTCTAATTTGGTGAGAGATCTTAAACATCTCTAATAAAGTTCTTCCCCTTTAGTAATTTTCATACACATACCCTACATACAACCTTTCTACATAACCTAGTGAATGGAAATATAAGAATGGCTGATCTCAGATGCTTAGTAAGGGTAAGAAAGTGAGGAATCAAGAATCACATAATCATGACATGAGCATAAGGGTGTGATAAAATTAGCATAAAATTTTAAATCCATACCTTTAATATAAAAGATCATAATATTGATACATTTCATAAATATTGGTAGTTCATAAGACATGAATCATAAAGTAAATCAAGGAACATGATCCATGAGATTATAACATTGGCATAGACATGGAATTTTTTCATAAAAATTAGAATTTAAAATTTATTTCCACAGTAATAAAGCATCACTTCCAAGGATATCATTACAGAATGGGTTAACTTCCCAAACTATCTAGAAGTCAAGGTTTACTCTAAAGACTATCATAGTGGATATATTCCCTTATTCAACAATGTTCACTCCCCATTCCAATCATGTCTATTTCATGAGATATAAATCTTTACACATTATATTTCATGTAGATATGGGCCCCACCCATCACATAATGAAAATCATACAAATTTGTGACAAAAGATTATAAAAACAATTATCATAAAGTAACACATGAAATGAAATGTGTAGCATAAAAATTTTATAATATCATAACCTATGAAAAATAGATAGGCTTAATAATCATTACATCATAGCATTACTTGGGAAGATAAGTGAGGTTCATAATAATTCCATCATGATGTAACTCTTGGAAGAGAAATAGGATTTATAAAAATAAAACAATCATAAACATAAACCATTTAGAAAAATAATAAGAATCATATACTTCGATCATATACATATTAAAGCATAAGTATAATCAAAGGATATCATATTATATGGATAATTCTTTTGAAAGATCACATGGAACACTTCTTAAGAAAAATAACTATTATTTGAAAATAAATTTTTAAAAAAAAATATATAAAACATTTACAAATCCTTTTATTCAAAAATAAAAGTTGAAAATTATAAAGGAAGATTCAAAATAATTTAAAAAATATTTGAGAAATTATCTTTTTTTATTAAAACCACTTTTTAAAACATAAAAAATTTAAAAAAATCATTTTGAAATCATTTATTTAAAATATAAAAATTAATAAAATATTAAAGAAAACATTTTCCTCAAATATAAATTTTAAAAAATTTATATTAATCATTAAATATTTGTGTGGTTATGATAGTGGAAAATGCTGTCAATGTATATTATTTTAAAAAAAATATTTTATTCAATTTTTATTAAATACAAATGAATATTATTTTGAAAATGACATAATGATTCCTCCAAACAAAATTTTTTAAAATCCATGAATGAGTAAAAATGTATTTAATAAATCATGATTACAATGATAAAAACATTTTAAAAAAATATTTATAAATCATTCTTTTGGGGAAAAATCCATTTTGACATAATATTGAAATAAAAAAAACTTTTCTTATAAACATTATTTTGAAATCATCTGTACAAAAAAAGAAGAAAATTAAAAAAAACATGTATTCTCCAAAAATAACTGGAGGTGGAATAGAATTAGTAAGTTCTTGAGAGATATGTCATAATATTTATTCATTGGAACCAAAATAAGAATCAATTTCGATAAAAAATGATATTATAGCAAAAAAACTCGTACCACTTTGGTAGCATTGAATCGTAATCCTCATAAAAGGATAAAATTAAATGAAATATGAAATATACACCTCATAAAAGAATATTGGAACATAAAATATAAAAGGTTTTTTATATAAATATCATAAAATAATAAATAAATTCATGATATTACATGTAAAAGGGTCTGTATATACACCTTATAAAATAATATTGGTACATAATTTGGCATTAGACTCAAAGAAAGAAAATTTTAGGCAAAAATCCATTACTGTATTTTTTTTCTATTGAATCTAAATACCTAATAAATAATCACTTAAAATGGGACTTTAAATATAATAAAATAATAATATTAATGATGTAACATGTCAAAGGGTCCATATACACTCTCCAAAAATAGATGAGTGGTTAATTTTCATATTTCTTCTAGAAATAAAAGAGGGGATAGAAATATCATACCTTAAGTATCAACATTATTTGTACACATTTGAACCTCATTTATAATTAATTTAAGTCTATTTTAAATATATTAAAAACTATATTTATATATACCATATAATATATTATTTACTTATGGCCTTTTATGACCCATTTATTAACAATTCAATTTTAAAGTTGTGTTTTGTGTAATAAATGCTTGGTTTTTCATGTATGTTTTGATTTGGTATTTTCATTCATCTAACTTTGATCACGGTACCATAATAACCCAAATAATAATAATGAAATAAATATAATATTTATACATAAATTAAACTTTTTATACCAGTCATTAAATATAGTTTTGATAAATGAAATATGTTGTGAAAATGGAGATGATCAGTCGTACGTACGCATGAGTAACATTTCCATTCTTCAATGATCATTATGGAAAGGAAGAATAAAATAATTTAACATTATAAAATGATAAAAATATCATATTATTTCTTTAGATATTATTATTTATATCATCCATGTGGTTTTTTATGAAAATAGAAAGTAACACCACTTAGTGAATGTGGTAGTCCACAAGTATACAAATGCCATTATCTTCTTTTAGTGAGTGAACAATATAATAAATAAATTATATATTATCTTGTATTAATGATAAATACATAATAAATATAATAATTATGTAATTTATATCATATATATTCTTTTAAATTATCCTTATTATGTTCCATGTAATGTGCTAGTGAAAAACGAATCATATCAATTCATCATGTAGTAGTCTGCAATACACACGAATGATGATTCAACAACCCATCAGATAAGACTGGATATGGTTGTGGGACTTTATTTTTACCTAAAAAATCTCATTATATGTAATAAAATTATGTTATTATATCATCATGGTTTAATAATAATTGATGTAGTTGTAGTAATATAAAAATAAAAACACTCATTGAAGAATGTTTCCTCCTCACCGTGAATCGTCCTTTGGTAAACACCAAAAATCCTTACCCGATCATATTTATTCTAAAACTACGGTTCTAGGATGATATGATAGGATTTTTTTAATTAATTTAGTTAGTTATTTTACTAAAAAAGATAGTATTATGGTGTTATAAAGATAGAATAGGGGTGGTAATTTCTAAGTTAGTTGAGTGGCACACTTTTAATTTTTTTGAAAATAAAAATTTGTACCCATGTTTTTATCATTAAAAAAGATCCAAAATGGATTATTAATGAGAAAAACAAATTATAGGGTATAAATATGGTCATATAATATATTTTAGAAAAATATTTTGTTCATTTTGACCATTATCATTTTAGTTAAACCCCCTAGTAAACCCATTTTTACCTTAACCATAGTAATTCATTTTTTCTATTTTCACTATTATTTTTTGTAAAAAAAATTAATTTGATATTACTAGATAGTGTTAATTATTGTGATTAAAAATATTGAATATATTTTTTCAAATTAAATTAATCTTATTGGATTTAATTAATTTAAAATTCATCTCACAAACATGATGAGAAAGTGGGTTTTCAAAGAGAGAATATTCAAAAGTTTATATAATTTTTATTTCAAAATTCTATATTACAATTATTATAATAACCTAAATTGGATTAATATCTATATAATTTAACAAATTTTACTTTATAACCAATTTAAAATAAAATTTATCCTTATAAATAATTTAAATGAACAGTTTGTTTTCAATTAAAATTCTGTATTTCTCAATATTCATCAAAAAATTAATCTTTTTAAAAAATTATAAAAATATCACTCTAAGAGAATTTTGAAAATATGATTTATAAAATAGAATTTATTTTCCCAAATAAATTTTTTAAAAGGGCCAAAAATTATTTTTAATGTAAGTATGAAAAAAATGGTACAAAACTGTTTTTTAGAAACATAATGTTTTTAACTTAAAATAGGATTCATTTTTATATCTTTTCTAGAAAACACCTCAGATGAATGTTAAGTAGCTTATTGAATATATAATATATAAATTTAACTAAAATAATTCAACATAATTTTTGTTTTAATTAAATTATATTCAACTTGTTTGTTTTCATACAAATAGTTTTTATAAAAATATTTACATCATTTTTTAATAGTTTTTTATATTAATTTTTAATTAATTTATCAAAAAAGATTTAATTTTATATACATGAGTAAACCTTAAATTTTCATAATTTATTTAATCATATTTATAAATTTCATTCAAACAATTGGTTTATAACCATCTTATAATAGTATTTTAATAATATAACATTTTTTTCTTTAACTCAGGGTTTCATGTAACACAAGCCAAAATTAGTGTTACAGGTGATGAAAAAAATAAAATTATTAAATTCAATTGAAAAAACAATTTAAATTTTTTTTAAGAGTTACATTCTACCCCACTTAAAATAAATTTCATCTTCAAAATTCATCTTAGTAATCAAAGGTTCAACATTTTTCATTTTCTACTATATAAAGCTGCATCGAAAAGATGTTTAATAAAACATCCTATTAAAAAATTAAAATGGAAGTGTGAGAGTCATTTGGAATAACACATACAATTTTTCCAAATATAAGAATATATATTGTATGTAAATATATATATATTTAATAAACTCTTAAATAATTATATATAGTGATAGATATCATTGATCGCAAGAAAGTGGGTGATCTATAGAAGGTTAACAGTCAAAAAACCATTAACTAAAGAAGTGTGAAAAAATTTATTGATAACAAAAAAAATTATGATAATAAAAAAATATTTAAATGTCCTTTTCCAAATTATAGGGAATTACGTTTCTATCTAGAATAAAAACATATGAAAATTTATATACTTGATATCTGTTTATTTTGTAGGAATATTTTCATCCTCTGGATTTTCCTTTATCAAATTTTCCTTCATATCTTACTCTAATATTGATTTTTTTAATATATAAATTAATAAATAAAATAAATAAAACAATGAAAATTAATGAATTTTTTTAAATTTAAAAAATAGTTAACATTTGTTATCCAATATGGATAAATATTTTCATGGTGAAGTAACGTATTAATCTTTAAAACCTCAACCAAAGTTAAACAAAAAAATTTCCATAAATGCTTAACCTTATGACACTTCCAAAATTCAAATTTTATTAAGAAGTTCACTAAATTTCACTAACTCAACATTAATCATACAAATATATAAGTATCTATTAATGGACTTATTCCAAATATGTTAATACCTTGGTTATATATTCTCATGAAGCTTATAAATAACCATAATTTCTATAAAACATAAATAAAAACATACATGCTTCCACATTCTTTGAACAAAACCATAGATTATTTAACACATTCCATATATCTAATAATGTTTTTACCTCCATAAATCATAACATAAACAACTTTTTAAAAAATCATTTATCAATTCTAAGGTCATCAATACTATCCAATTTAATTTACCAATATCAATCATCTCTTTATCCAAAATAAAAAAACCATTTTCTTAACATCACAAACATATTATGGGTTATATTACCTTAATCATGTGTTTTCCATAAAATATTTCTTTCCATTCAATCACTTTTTTGTGTGATTAGCACTATTAAATATATTCCTACATATATATAATGAAAAACCAATAATAAAAAATCTTTATATATTACATGGTTTATATAACATAATTCAAGGATTCCAATATATAATCACTTAAATCATCCCTCTTCATTCTAAAACAATTAACTAGGATTTATCATCTTATCCATTAACATGTATTTATTTTCATATGTCATTTTTAGTCTCTTCATAATCATCAATATAACTATAAGACATACAACCATTATTATTCTCCTCATTTATCCTTTGATAATACTTTAGGGATACCAATATTACCATCAACTGTTCAAGAAAAAATTTTAATTTTCCCATTTAATTACATTATATTTTTCCTTTTTCTCATCCAAAGCGTAATATTTTCCCTATGATATATTCTCCTTAATGTGTATTCCCACATCCTCGACATATAGAAAATTGAATCCCCATTCTTCCATATCCTCTAATAAATAATCATTCAAAAAAGTTTGTCTTTCTCTTATTTAGTGATTTTGATAGTTGGTTTAGGTGGAAATTGTTAATAATGTTTCATTATATATTATTAAGTATAATCATAGTATCATTTACTCGTGTTATTATACCATTTTACTTATCATCATGAAATTATTCATCATTTTCAATTTTCACCAAGTTTGTTCTAGCTGCCATCATTGACTAAAATAAAAAATTACAGTTTCAAAAAAACTAATCAACGTGTAAAACCACAAAATAATGAAAAAAACACTTATATCATGTCTAAATCATATCATTACCCATTTAATCTTGGAAACTTTAGGTTTATCCTAGGTCATTCATAATCATAACATCTTTAAATCTCTCATGATGGTTTGTAAAGAGTTTCTAAATTTCTAGAGCATATCTCTCTAGAGTGTAAAAATATGTGTCAATTAAGGAGAATTACCAAGAACTAGGTTATTATCAAGACTATATCAATGTTATATTTTTGATTTTGTTACCCCTAGGTTCCTTTATGCTAGAGCAACATCCACTTGTAGCATCCAGACATGGATGTAATCTCTTGGAAACCCCTTTCTCTATCCTTTACCAAAATTCCAAGACATTTTCATATAATATTTCTTATACATAGATTTATAATTAGTCATATCCCCATATATATCCTTATAAATATCCTTAAGTAACTCTCTAACGTTTTCTCACCCTTGTTTAAAAGGTTAAATAAACCTTTCCTATGATTCCAACTATATCGACCCAATATTTTCATTATAATAACCCATAATTTACATAACCTAATATTAGTTAAAAGTTAAAAAATATTAATTACAAAATATTAAAAATACATGAGAGGATTGTATGGTTATAGTGTCTTTAGAAACTAGGAAACATAAACAATTGGTTCATAAAACATCTACATTGTCTTCCACTTATTTCATTATAACTGGACACCTTTTTGACATATCTTACTTAATACCATTCTTCATGAACTTGGTAAAAGAAACATATAAAAGGGTGAGCTCAGATGATCAATAAAGGTATAAAATGGATACATCAATCATATCATAATCATAATACATAATAACATAAAATTTTAAAACCTTGTCCTACATATGAATGATCGTGATATCATGACATAGGCTAAATCATGAATGTTCATAAGAATCAATGAGCATAAATCCAAAATTCATAATATAAGACATTATGTTTTATGGAATACACATATTCATAGAAAATAATTTCATAATAGTCAAGGCTCATTTCCAAGACCATCACAGCGGAAAAAGTCTATTGTTGAACTGAGTTCACTCCTCATTCCAGGATGGTATTACTGAACTGAGATCATTTCCCGTTGCATCCATGTATATATCATTAGATATAAATATTTACCCAATGCATTGAAGAGAGATATAGGTCCTACCCATCTCATAGTTAAATCATTCTTAAATTTTCCATAATAACATAAATCTTTCATCATAACCTAATAAATAAAATGGGTTTATTTAAATATCATTCCACCATAACATAATCCATGTAAAAAAAATGGATTTCATAAATATCTTTCCATAATAAACTTGATTAAATCATAGTAAAAATAATTATTTTATAATGGAAACATAACCCAACTATATAAATCCATCATATATGAAAAATAATTTTTATTTAACACTTGAAATTATTTCTTTAGGAAAATATCCCTTCTTCTTAAAAAACATTTTCTTTTCTAAAAATTTCAAGCAATTTTAAAAGACAATAATTTATTTTAAAATAAAATTGAAATATTATAGATTAATATTCATGGAAATAATGTGTTATAAAAACATAAAAATCTTTTCATTACTTATTAGTTAAAAAAAACATTCTCCTCATACTTTTAGCGGAAAAGTCAATAAGCACCTCATATAAAATAACGACAGAAGATTCCTTTCATACCGGTTAATAAAAATTCATCAATTTGTGAAATTGTCTTTAAAAAAATTTATAATAATATAAATAATATTACATATTTAGGAAACATGGATGTGGATGAAAAATATACCCTTGTAAATACTTACATTTAAACAATCTCGGATAATAATGAGATTGCGAAAGAATGCTTTACCTTAGTTCTGATTTCATATGTATGTATTTGAAACACTTTTATAATTATTTAAATAATTTCATTTAATTATTTAAGAATCATATTAATTTTTATGATATCATATATTATCATATTATCATCTGTTTGTTAATAACATTTCATTATTACTCCTTATTTTGGTATGAACTGGTTCATTTTCTTATGCATGTTTTATCGAATAAATTTTAATTATACTTTATAGGCCATATTTATATCATTGAAAATGATATTAACATTATATAGGTCATATTAATTCATTATATATATTTATATAATCACGGTTTAATGAATATAGTGTATAATGAATTGCTTCGCATCGTGAGACAGTAGTCAATACGTACGCACGAGAGGTGATATCATTCCCATAATTGTTAAATTATTTTGAAGTGAATGGTGTATAATTTTTCATAATAAATATTATGTTATTATAATAATATTTATTTATTATTTCCATCATTATACTCATCCAAGTAAGGTGGTGGTGAAAAAGAGATTACACCACGGTGTGGAGATGGTAAGTCGTATGTACGTATGCGTGATGATTTCATTTTTCCTAGGATTAATAGAAGTTGTAACATGGTTAATCCATAATCATAATAAAATCTCAGTATATAATTGATAATTTATTTATTAATTTATAATGAAACAACTCGTGAAGAGGATATAGAATAAGATAAAGGTTTGAAAGAATCGGTTGAGGAGATAACCTCTTCTTCGATGTGCTTCTTCTAAATATCCACTTAGAGCAATAGAGATGGCCTTTAAAGAAAACCAGAACATATATAATTTAACTAGAGAAGTTTATAATGGAAATGGTTAGGGTATGGCTAAGCTTGAAGGCTCAAATTTAAGTAAAGATGTGAGCAAGGAGATGTCCTTTTATAATTGAGGTGATGGAAATTCATGAGATCTCTAAAAATATTAATTTATAATAAAATAAAAACCCATCAAAAAACTTCTAAAATGTCCCCATTTAAAATAATATATTATATAAGGTTTTACACTCATTAAAAAATATATTTTAGTTAGGTTTTGTTGTCAATTTATACCTTATCATTTTAATTAAAACATAGTAATTCTATTTAAATTTTAATTAGGGTAACAGTTATTTCAATATTAAAAGGGAGAAATATTTACTTATTTGATGTAAATTATACCATAAATAAATAACTTAGAAAATTTTAGACCATATAATAATTATAATATATTTTTGATAAATGTTTTATGAATTTTAAATAATTTAATAAAACATTATTTTAAAAAACAAGCAATAGTGTCAATTTTGACACTTTTCAATTCATTTATTCTTAAAAATATTAAGATAGAAAGTTACCTTCAAAAAACCTATTTTTTTATATTCCTAAGAGGTGCATTTAGTCTAAAAATTTCATTATACATGTTAATTAGACCAAATTATATTTACTTTAATATTTTTAATAACATTTATTTGTTATCTCTATTAATAAAATAATTACTACATCATTTTTGTGTAATTATTTAACGTAATTATTTGTTACATAAAATTTAAAAATAAAATAATATGATGAATAAAAATCTACTATATTTTTAAATAATATTTTCAGTATAATTTATCTTTAGTAAAATCCAATATTTAAAATGTTATACTTAATAAATTATGAATGTGACAACTTTAACATAACTTTAAATAAATTAATATAAGTGTCACAATCATGTTTATAAGGATCCAAATGGTGACTAACTCGACACATGGATGATTTTTGTCAAGATATAGTCGAAAAATAAGATTTGGGAAAGTGTTTGGGACTTTTTATGTTTATTGTCATTTAAATAAAAAAATTATCAATATTTAATTTTTACAACATTAAAGTATATGTATTTAAAGTAATTATTTATTTCCTAAAAATTAAAAATAAATTACAATGATGAAGTAAAAAATTATCTTTAAATTGAGTATTTATAATAGAATTTATATTCTGTATAACCTTATATAAAAACTGATTTAGTTATTAAAATTTGAGTGACAAATATCTAGCTTTTCTTTAAATAAAAACAAATTAAATGCCTTAATAACATCTAAGTGGATTCCAATGGGAACCATTTTGACCCAAGGATGATTTAACTCAGAATATACTCATACAATGATATTAATA
The DNA here is from genome assembly GCA_963277665.1 of Viscum album. NCBI lineage: Eukaryota > Viridiplantae > Streptophyta > Magnoliopsida > Santalales > Viscaceae > Viscum > Viscum album. Next base: position 129,484,076 of record OY728138.1, on the reverse strand, counting down.
AAAGTTTTGGATTAATTTTCTAATATTATTATTACGCTTAATTACCGGATTTACCCTCTTATCATATTAATAAAAATTGATGATGTTCTTATTCATAATTATGAAAAATAAAATAAATACATTTATAGTAATTTAGACCTAATGATTTAGAATATAGAGTCAATTTTTCAAAATTCAAAACATAAAATTTTCATTAATTAATTTAAAATCAATCATGTTGTCGGAATGAGAGAACGTGTTTAAATGTTAAAACATTATAAAATATTGAAATGTTTTACATATGAATTCAATTTAAAATTAATGATAATGAAATAAATTATATTTAATGATAAAAATATATTCTATTTATTATTTAAAACCATTCAATATTATATTTTAGCTGTATAAATTATTTTGACAAAAAAAATCAATTAAAATTTTGTATATTTTTGTGATTCATCAAAATTTGAAAGTTTTCAAAAATATATTATAATTTCATCTAAAGTAAATTTTTATATCTATATTCTAAAAAAAATATTTTATAATATAAAATATATTAACGTTCCGAACTGTTAATTAAAAATGGGTTCTCTATTAAAAGGAGAAAATTACCCTTCTAAAAAATAATGGTTTTTATACATTAAATTGTGTTTATTAATACACTATGACAAAAATATCAATTGGATGAATATAAAAAATAATTTATTATATATATAAAATTTAAATTTAATTAATATTATTTACTAATGGTAATTAACTCAATTTATTAACAAAATAATAAAAATATATAATTGATTAATTTTTTCCATAAATAATTGGTAGCGAATGAATTCATCATACATTTTCCAAAGTTAGATATATTTATTCCTGATAACCAAATGACATGTCTAAAATTATCATTTTATACTAAGGGTGCCTTGTGATCACTAGAACTCACTATTTTTTGCAATTAAATATCTTGAATAATTAAAATTATTTCAATAAAATATTACATAATAAAATTTGGGTGTTTCATTTTAACCCCCCCCCCCCAATTTAATTTCTCCATAAAAATTAGTCACTTGGATACAAAGAGATGATGATATATATCCCTCATCATATCCTAAATTTTCCATGTAGCTTCCTAAAATTGTAGGTTCTGCCATAAATCATTAACTAAAGAAGTGGTCTTGTTTCATTGGACTTTTCCTCTATGATTTATAATCTCTAACTATTGTTCTTCAAAAAAGGGTCTTTCTCTTGTGGTATGGCCTATGATTCTAGTATATGTGAAGGATTAGGTATGTACTTTTTTATTAGAGATACTTGGAACACATCATGAACTTTAGAGAGATTCGGTGGAAGCACCAATTGGTAAGTTGCCTTCCCAACAAGATCCAGAATTTCAAAAGGACCGGTATACCAAGTGCTCAACTTAACCTTATTTAAAAAATATCATTACTCAATTGTAGGGAGATATTCATAGAAACACCTTTTCACACACTTCAAATTCAAGGTATTTTCTTCGGTTTTCAGTTTAACATTTTAGTCAACTCTAATCTATTCTTATGTGTTGTTTAATAGATTTGACCTTTTCTACCATTTCATAAAAACATCAAGTCCTGATAGATTTACTTACCCTTCTTCTTACCACCATGTTGGGGTTATTCACTTATTTCTATAGATGTATTGATAAAGAACCATCTAAATACTGTATTGAAAGCTATTTTTGCAAGAACTTTCCACCAAAGGTAGGTGTTGATCCCAACCACATTTGAAATCCATAGAGCAAGTTCTCAACATGTCTTCTAGCATATGAATTTTATTATCAGACTCACCATCTGTCTATGGATTATAAGAAGTGATGAATCATAACTCTTGACCAACAGTCTAGGGATGATAAGTATTTTAACTTTGTAACCAAATCTTTCTTAATAATTTTCTATAACTTAATGGTAAACCTTGGATCCTAATTAGATATAATGGAAAGTGGTACTCCATGAAATCTGACCACTTCATTTAAATATATCCTAGAAATATAATCAATAGATAAATACCCTCTAATAGTAATGAAGTGTGCTAACTTCAAAGCCAATAAACTATAACCCAAATAACATTATTTCTTTTAGATGTTTTGGGATGTTCGATGGAAAAGTCCATAGTGATGTTTTCCCATTTCTATTATAGTATGGGTAGTGGGTGTATCATATCCTTAAACTTTTTTCTCTTAGTCTTAACATAATAATAAGACAAGAACCAATATACATATTTGGAAACATCTCTTTTCATTTTATCCCACCAGAAATACTCTTCCACTTCCATATACATCTTTGTGCTTCCTGGATGAAAAAGGAATGAAGAACTATGAGCCTTATCCAAAATCTCATTCTTTAATTCTGGTATGGGAGGAATACAAACCTGGTTCCCCATCCTTTTCTTCAGAGAAAAGGTTGAATTTGTAAACATTTCTCAACTTCTTTTGTAGCTCAACATATTCCGTTTATGCATCTTTAATCTTCACTTCTATAGATGGTTAAACATTCAATTGAGAAAGATAATATTTATCCCATTTCTTTAAAATTTCAAGATCAATATTTTCCAACTCCATAAATATTGGATCTTTTTTTATCCTCGTCATGGATAATATAGCATGGTCTTTTCAATGAAAAGCATCTTCCACTTTGTTCACTTTCCCAAGGTGGTAATGTATTGAGTAGTCATAATCTTTAATCAACTCCAACCATATTCTTCGATGTATATTCATCTCCTTTAGTGTGAAAATATACTTTAAACATTTATGATCAGTATAAATATCACACATTTTCCTATAAAGATAATACATTTATATCTTTAGAGAAAACATTAATACACCTAACTCCAAATCATGAGTTGGGTAATTTTTACTATGGATTTTTACATTTAGTGAGGCATAAGATATCACTGTATCATTTTTCATGAGAAAAAAACTCAAACCCTTCTAGGATGCATCACTATAGATCATAGACCTTTATCCACCACAAGGAAGTGTGAGCATAAGTGCACTGGATAACCATATTTTTAGCTCTTTGAAATTCTCTTCTCATTCCTCCATCTACAAAAACTTAACTCCTTTATAAATCAACTTGGTTATTGGATTATATAATCCTGAAAACCCTTTCCAAAATATTTATAATATCTAGAAAAACCAAGAAAACATAAGATATCAGTTACTATTTTTGGTCTTGTCCAACTTTCAATGACTTTTCTTTTGATGGATCCATAGATATCCCCTCTCTTGAAATTATGTGACCAAAAATGAATTTTCTGAAGCCAAAATTCACACTTGGTAAATTTTTCATAAATAATCTTCTTTATCAAGGTCATCAGAACAATTATCAAGTGATCTTCATGTTCTTACATACTCTTAGAATACATAAAAATATAATATATAAATTCTACCACAAACTAATCAAGATATTCTATAAATACTATATTCATTAGATCCATAAATATAGTGGGGGAATTAATAAGACCAAAAGGAATCACTATAAATTCATAGTCTTCATACCTTTTACAGAATGTTGTATTTGGAATATCCTCCTCTTGAACCTTAATTGATAATATCCTGAACGAATATCAATCTTAGAAAAGTAATGAGCTCTGTGTAGTTTTTTGAATAAGTCATCAATGTGGGGAAGAGGATTTTTTTAGTAATATTTTTATGTTTCTGATAATCAATGTAGGGTCTCATAGATCCATCTTTCTTCTTAACAAACAAAATAGGTACTCCCCAAGGTTACAAACTAGAGAATATGAATCCGTTTTCAACATTCTCTTGGAGTTTCTTCTTCAATTACTTTAACTCAATTGGTTCATTCTATATGGTATCTTTGAAATAGGAATAGCACCCAGTATGAGTTCTATTAAAAAATCAACTTCCCAATTTGGTGGAAGACCTGCTAATTATTCTATTAAGACATCATCAAACTCCTATAAAATGGGTGTATTATTACTTTTGGGTTTCTCTATACCATTTGATATTTATAACATTCATTTATAGGGATCAAGACCCATAATATGGAAGAAATTTCTCATAGAAGGTTATATTCATTCATTCATTGAAAGATGAACAATGATTATACTAGATTATGAAATGTGACTTCCCTTCCTTGTAAATTGATATGATATCTATATAGATAAATATAATACATTCTAAGAATCATATAAAATTACCCTATAAGAAGGATTACAAGATTTTTAGGAAGTGCTTTCCAACAAAATTCAACCAGAGAGTAATTATAAACGTTTGATGTGATCATTTTTCCATTAGGAGTTGCCATGGCTAACACAACATCTCATGTATGAGGTAATATGGTAATACCATTATAAAATTAATTTGAAATAAAATATAGGGTCGATCTAGAATCAAAAAAAAATATTTGCTACTTTTGAGTGGATGGTAAGTGTACCTTTCAACACTTCATTATCATAATCCATATCGCTAATAGTGACTGCATGTGAATTTCATTTTTCTTTGGTCTTAATAGTTTACTAATGTTGATCATCATTAATAAACCTTTTATTAGCGCATTTATTGGCATAATACTCCATTTCATTTCACTTTTAACATGAAAGTGTCATAGGTGAATTTTGTCTATCCTTTTCTCTATTCACATCATTAGTCATATTTTTTCTATCACATCAACATTCAACTACCTAATGACCTTCTTTTCCACACTAAAAACATTTACCCATACCTTTAAGACAATTTAAACCATGTTTATTTCCAAACTTTGAGAATAATTGAAAAATAATTTTTTCAGTGTGGTCTTTATATTTTCCCCTGAATTCCATTTTTCCCTTCTTATCAAACCCATAGGACTGATGGATTACTCTAATATCTAATTCAACCATGAGACCACATTAAATTATTTCTTCTTTGTTATTTAAGTTCCTTTTTCCTAATTCACTTCAAAGGCATGGTTTTAAGAGACTAATGAATTGATCAATTTTAATATTAGGTTGGATAATAATTAAATAAGTGTACCTTATAATTCTTTTAATATTTTATTCATAGGTACCATTGAATTCGTCATAATTTTTCATATGTTCAAGAAACACCATATCAATCTTTTTTTAAATAATATGAGGAAATTACTAATTGAAAAATTATTTATTGATCTTGTCTCATTTAATGGATTCAATTCCATCTTCTTACCTCATATTCTTGATAAGGTTACATAATTGATCAACATCACCTTCCAAATGATAGACTGCTAAAATGAATTTATCATGTTTTGATCATTTGAGAACTGAAAATGTCTTCTTAGTGATATTGATCCATTTTTCATCCACTAATGGATCTCAAGACCCACAAAAAGAAGGTGGATGCTACCTCATGAAGGACTTAACAAAATTTTGTTCCCTTATTTTTCTTGTTTGAAATTCCTCCATGATTTATAGCTTGAGAAATTTATATGATAATAGATACAAGATTTTTCATTCTATCTCACATAATATTTAGTTGATCATGAGGACAATCACTACATTTCTCTTCACATTCAGCATTAACGCAAATTCTTTTAGGTTCCACCCATTGACTAAAACCAATATGTATAATGTGAGTAACACTAATCATATTGGGAAAACCACATAAGCAAGAATAAAATTTCAATTTTGGACACATTAGGTTTTATACTGGGTTATTCATGATCATTTATAAAACACTATGATTGTAACCTATACTTTGACATATCCTTTGGGTTCTTTCGATGGTTTTCTCATCCTAGTTTCCAAAGGTTAACTATACCTTTCTTCTAATATGGGCTAGAATGACCAATAATTTACATACATTGAAATTACATAAAATTTAAAGAATATTCATTATAAAATATAAAAATTACATGATAAAACCATATAGTTATAGTTTCTTTAGAAACTAGGAAACATAAACAACTGGTTCATATGGCATCTTCACTATCTCACACTTATTTCGTCATAACTAGACCCCTTTTGAAATATGTTACTTAATACCCTTATTCATGACCTGGGAAAAAGAAATAGATAAAAGGGTGAGCTTATATGATCAGTAAGGGTAAACAATGGAGATATTAGTCATATCATAATCATAAAACATAAGAACATAAAATTTGAAAATCTTATCCTACATATGAAAGATCATGATATCTTTCCATGGGATAAATCATGAAAGTTCATAAGAATCAATGAACATTATCCCAGAAGTCATAACATAAGACATGAAGTTTTTTGGCCTACACGTAAGGATAGAAAATCATTTCATATTTTTCATTGCTCATTTCCACGACCATTATAGCAGATAATGTCTATTACTGAATCGATTTCACTCTTTATTATTTCCCTGTATTACTGAATCGAGATCATTTCCTGTTACAGTCATGTCTATCTCATGAGATATAATTCATTTCCCAATGCACTAGATGTAGATATAGGTCCCAAACATTACATAATGAAATCCTTCCTACATATTTATAATAACATAAATCATTCATCATAAACCAAGGAATAAAATGGGTTTCTTTAAACCTCATTCCACCATTACACAATCCATGTTAAACAAATGGATTTGATAAATATAATTCCATCATAAACATAATAAAATATTAGGAACAATAAGGATATTATATTTGAAACATAACCCTATTAATTAATTACATATTATATGGAAAATAATTTTTACAAAATACCTAAAATTAATTCTTGAGGAGAATATCCTTTCTTCTTTAAAAATGTTTTCTTTTCTCAAAATGCCGCTCAATTTTAAAATAGAAGAATTTATTTGAAAATAAACTATAAATATTGTATATTAATCTTTAATAAAGTAAGGTGTTATCAAAACATAAAAATCAATTCATTTTGTATAAGTGAAAAAAATCTTAATTTTTTCATAAAAGACAAAAAGTACCTCATATCGAATAACAGAAAGATATTCTTTTCATACCATTTAATAAAAATTATCCAATGGATAAAATTTAATTTAAAAAAATTTAGAAGAATATAAATAATATTAAATATTTATGACACATGGTTGTGGATGATAAATATACACTATTAAATACTTAAGTATAAACAATATCAGATAATAATGAGATTGAAAAATTATTCCTTACCTTAGGTCTAATTTCTTGTATATGTATTTGAACCTCCTTTATAAAAATTTAAATAATGTAATTGAATTATTTCATAATAATAATCATTTTTATGACATCATATATGATTATATTATCATATGTTTGTTAATAACAATTCGTTATTACTTGTTATTTTGGTATTAATTTCTTCATTTTCTTATGCAGGTTTTGTCAAATAAAATCTAGTTCTCCTTCATAGGTCTTATTTATAGCATTAAAAATGATATTAAAATTATATATATATATTTATTAATTATATTCATTATATTCATTTATATAATCATGTTTTAATTAATATCATGTATGATGAATTTCATCGCATCGTGGATACGGTAGGTTGTACGTTCTCATGAGAGACGATATAAATCCCATAATTATTGAATGGTATTTAAGCGAATGGGGTATCATATTTTAGATTAAATATTAAGTTATAATATTCATATATATTTATTATTTCTATCATTATACTCATCCATGTAATGTGGTGGTGGAAAACAGATTACACCACAGCGTGGAGACGGTAAGTCGTACGTACTCACGCATGGTGGTTTTTTCCTAGGATGGGTAGAAGTTAAAATATGGATATTCTATAATCATAATAAAATCTCAATATATAATTTAAATCACATTAATTACTTTATAATGAAATAAATCATGAATAGGAAGTATAAGAAGAAAGAAGTTTGAAAGAATCGGTAGAGAAGGTTACTTCTTCTTCGACGTGCTTCCTCTAAATCTCTAGTTAGAGCACTTGAGTTGGTATTTTAAGAATACCAGAACCACTAAAATATAACTATGGAATTTTATAACAGAAAATTTCTGATAATAGACAATCTCTAAGGATCAAAGTTAATTGAAGAGGTGAGGGAGGAGGTTCTCTTTTATAATTGAGGTGAGGGGCATTTTTGGGATCCCCAAAAATATTAATTTATAATAAAATAAAACACTAAAAAAACCTCAAAAATGATCCAATTTATGATATGATAGGATATAGGGTTTTCATCTTATAAAAAATTGATTTTATAAAAGTTTTCTTGTCAATTTAAATCTTATCATTTTAATTAACACTTAGTTATTCATTTTAATTTTAAAATATGGTAACAAATTTTTCAATATTAAAAAGTTGAATATTTACTTATTTTATGTATATTACACCATAAATAAATAACTTATAAAATTTTGTACCATATAATAATTATTATATATTTTTTAAAAAAATTATGATTTTTAAATAATAGAACTATACATTATTTTGATAAACAACCAATATTGTCCATTTTGAAACTATTCAATTTATTTATTTTTAATAATATTAAGGTAGAATGTTAATTTAGAAACAGCTATTTTATTATATTCCTAACAGGTTAAGGTAATCTAAAAAATTCATTATAAATATTAATTACCCAAAATTAAATTTATTTTAATATTTTAAATAACATTTTGTTTTTTTCTCTATTAATAAAATAATTACTACAACATTTTTGTGTATTTATTTAATATACTTATTTATAAATAAAATTAAAAATAAAATACTATAATGACGATAAATCTACTATATTTCAAAAAAATATTTGTAGCTGAATTTATCTTTTGGAAAATCCAACATTAAAAATTTTATACTTATTAAATTATGAATATGACATTGTTATCTTCACTTTAACTAAAATAGTAAAAGTGTTACAATCTATTTTATAAAGCTCCAAATTGTCAATAACTTGACCCCTATATGGTCATGGTAGAGATATACTAGGACAATAATACTTGGTCAAGTGTTTGGTTCTTTTGATGGTGTTTATAATTTAAAAAAAATTATCAATTAATTTTTACATCATCAAAGTAAAGTCTTTAAGGTAGTTATTTATTTCTTAAAAATTATAAATAAATATTCATGATAATAATATATATTTTATATTTAAATTGATTATTTAAAATTGAATTTATCTTCTGTATTACCTAATATAAAAATAATTTAGTTTTTGAAATTTGAGTGAGAAATATTTAACTTTTCTATAAATAAAAATAAATAAAATTTACTAATCTCATCCAAGTGGCTTCCAATAGAAACAATTTCGACCCAAGGATGATTTAGGTAGAAAAATATCATCCAATATTTTTAATAAAAGTGTTATTTTAATTTTATAATATTATTCTTACCCTTAATTACTAGATTTACCCTTTTACCTTGTTAATAAAAATTACAGAAGTTACTAATCAAAATGCCCGAAAATAAAATAAATTTATTTACATAATTTGGACCTAATGATTAAAAATATGGATTCCATTACTCAAAATTCAAAACACATAGTTTTCATTAATTAATTTAAATTCAATCTCCTTGTTGGAATGAGGGAATTAGTTTTAAAAGTTATAACATTGCAAACGATTTATTTATTTTTACATCTGAACTCGGTGTAAAAATAATGATAATGAAATAAATTACATTGAATTATAAAAATATATAATATTTATACTTTTAAACCATTTAATATTTTTATTTAATCATATAAATTATTTTGATGAAAAGAGTTGTTTTTAATTAAAATTTAGTGTATTTTTACTATTCATAAAAATTTGAAAGTTATCAGAAAAATACTGAAATTTCATCCAAATTAAATTTATATATCCCACTTCCAAATAAAATATTTATGTTTTTGTATAATTTTTATTAATGTTTCAAAATAATAATTTAAAATGGGTGCACCATTAAAAGGCGAAAAATTACCCTTTCAAAGAATATATTTTTTTATACATAAAATAGGGTTTATTCATACACTATGAAAAAAATATTAGATGAATATAAACAATATTTTATTAAGTATATAACATTCATATTTCTCTAATTTCATTTACTAATAGAAATTCAGTCAATTTATTAATACAATAATATAAATTTATAATTGATTTAGTTTTTTCATACATAATTGGTAGAAAATGACTTCACCATACATTTTCATAAGTTAGTTATATTTATTCCCTATAACCTATTAACTAGGTTAAATGGTAATTTTATACTAAGGGTTCCTCGTGGTTCACTTGAACTCATTGTTGTGTGAAGTGCATGTTATTTAAGTATTAAAATGATTTAAAGGAAGTATTTCATAAGAAATTCAGTTGTTACATTCAAACATAGATATTAAAAATTTTATATTAATATTCAACAAATTATACAAACACACTTCTGAAGACTATAATAGTTTAGAGTCTTTGGAAACATGGAAAAAATCTTCTAATTTGTTTAATTATATTCAATATCTCCCATAAATATATTCCCCATTAATACACTTCACAAACATACCCTACTTACAAATTTTCTTCATAACCTATGGAAAGAAAACATAAGAATGGGTGAGCTCAGATGTTAGTAAGTATATGAATGTGAGACATGGAATTTTGGCATTCATATAAGAATATAAAATTATTTATATAGTATTTAAGGATCTCTTCAAAGGATATCATAGTGTAATAGGTTCATTTTCGAAACATTCATAGCAATCGAGGTTCAATCCCAAGAACATCATAGTGAAAAAATTCCATTACTGAACTAGGATCATTCATCTTTTCAGCATAATCTATCACATGATATATAAATCTTTAACCAATTAAATTAAGGGAGAGATAGTTCTTACTCATCACATAATTAAAATCATATATATGTGTTCTAAAATATCATTAAACATTCACCATATCATAACCCATGAAATGAAATGGGCTTCATAAATATTCCATCAAGTCATAACCTATAGAAAGGATATAGATTTTATAATCATTTCATCATAGTATAACAAATGAAAAGAAGTGTATTTCATAAACATTTTTTTGTGGTATAACTTCTACAAAAAAAAATAGGTTTCATATAAAGAATTTTTATCATAACAATAAACCACTTATATAAGGAATAATACTTTTATTCTTAGATAATATCCCCAGTAAATCGTATATATCATTAAAGGATGTCATATTATATGTATAATGATTTCAAAAGATCACTTAGAACCATTCATGATGAAGATAAATTTTAATTGAAAATAATTTTTTAAAAATAAAAAAAATAAAACATTTGGGAAGTAATTTTATTTGAAAATAAACTTTTAAAGTTATTAATGAAGCTTTAAAATCATTTAAAACATTTCTTGAGGAAAATATATTTTCTTCTTTAAAAAACTTTTTAAAACCTAAAACATTTTCAAAATCCATTTCATTTTGATATCATTTATTTAAAATATAAAAATTTAAAAAAAATATGGAGAAAATTATTTTAAATAACATTGAAACCATGTAATAGAATCATGAAATTATTAACTATTCATGATTGTGGGAAATAATATTCATGTCATGATTATTAAAAACAAATATTCCATTCACATTTTCTGTAAAATCCAAATTTTCATTTTTTAGAAAAAATACATGAATATTCCGTTAAAAAAATTGTAAAATTTTATTCATGAGTAAAAAATTATTTACTTAATTATTTTAATAGTGTTAAAAACATTTTTTAAAACATTTTTTAGAAAATATGTATTTGAAATAAGAAGGTTTTTTGATTGAAGACATAAATAAAGATAATTTTTCTTAAAAACATAATTTTAAAATATTTTGTACATAAAAAGTTTAAAATTAATTTAAAATATATATTCTACATAAATATAAATATGATATTAAACAACAATAGTTATTTATATATAGATTATAAGATTTCATCATTGGTGTAACGTCCCTGTTTTGGGTACCGCCCAAGGGTACCCCATACTTGGTTCATCACATTGGCTCAAGCGCATTTCCTTAAATTCCAGAGGCTACTGACTAGTAGTGATGGACTTGGGTGTTATAGTGGTGAAACTATTCCCTCATTGGAAAATTAATACAGTAGAAACAAATAATAAATAGTAGTGGAAGTAGTGATACTATAAAATAGAAATAATCAATTGAAGACTAATAGTATAAACAACTGCATCATATATATATAAATATAAGATGCATGTCACTTGTGTCTAGAAAAGCAGTCAAATAAGTCACAATGAAAGAAATACAATACTGAAACCAGGTATAGAAAATAGTATACTCCAACAGCATCACCATCCTTATCTTGGTTCCATGCTCTCCAACTGCAACTGTAATCAAGTACCTAATGAAGAAGGGTGCTTTACCTTATCTTTACCTGTAACCATATAATCCGTTTAGTCCCAAAATCAAGAACTAAACAAGGTTTGAAACGAATCCCAATTGGAAACCACCAAAATATCTATGCCTAAATGTTACTGAAGTTATATGACAGGCAATATTCGAAATGAAGAAATAAACTAAGAAGTACTCAAAAGTAAACAATCCTACGGTTTCCAATTACATTAATTTACATTTATTAATTATTCAAACCGTCGAATAATGAAACCTTATAATCTATCCCAATCCCTATATTTTCCTTTATAATATAAAAAACATATGTCTCAAAATAATATCTAAACAAACAAGTAAGACTGAGTCCAAGATTTTTCTTTGGCTTGGAAGACACATCAAAATCATTCAATCATTCACAATAAACCCTCTAGTAAAGTTCTCATAGTATGACCCCTCCACTTCAATATATTGTCATTTCACTAAATAATGACCCTCTAGGTTATTTCACACAATCTAAACCCCTTCGTTAGATATATCACTAATCATTTACAAACGATCACCCGGGTAGCTCCCACGGTCAATACCCTATGGTCTTCTTAGCAACAATAAAATATAATGACCTATGACATCATTCACAGTCAATGTCCTAGGGTCCAATATTCATGTAATAATGACCCTAGGGATCTCTCTCACAGTATAACCCCTCTAGTCTATGACCACCCAGAAACTCTCACAGTAAATACCTCTGGGTCAACATAACAACAACAATACATAAATGACCCTACCTCAGGAAGCTCAAACAATTAATTCCCCTTGGTAAACTTTCACTATGTGAAACACATGCATCTCAAATAACCATTAAATTCATCCTAATAACATGAATCATAGAGACAAATCAAACCTAACTGAAATTTCTAGACCCAACTGCCATAATCAATTAAACATGGGAAATGAACCTATAATCAAGGTATAAACTTGATACATAAAAAATAACCCCTTTCCCCATAAAAAACCACAATAGGTGTTAAAATGGTTAATTAAAAAACAAGTAATACCATAAACATGGATATTCATCACTTTAGGCATACATAATCTAAATAAAATCAATGAAAGGAACAAACCACCTACCATAATATTGTATGAAGAACACTCTTGAATATTAGCCCTTGAATCTTCCTAGAATGATGAATATATATGAAAAAGTGTAACAAATATCAACTCTAGATAACTCAAGAGTGATGAAAAATCAGTAAGAGAGGCTCTATGGGAATTGATAACTCACCAGTGGGAATAAAACGCACCTATCAGTGTCTCAGTAGGAGATCGGACAGAGGAATAGGAGGATCATAAATTTTCTTAGCCATTCATCACTCTCATGTATGAAACATGGGGAGAAGAAGAGTGTTCTAGAGATCAAACACGACCCCACTCCAATTCATAAAATTAAAAGAAAAGTACATTTCAGGTTAATTTAATGTAAATGTCATTTATTAGCCACAAATGACTCCCACATTAGGCGGACTTCTATGTTACATACATTCCCATGTACTCGGACATTACACGGCCAACACACAGCTACACGCGGCAACCGGGTACATGGCATGTACTCAGGAGTACACGACGCGTACTTAGTAAATTTAATTTTCTTCCTTTTTCTTAAAAAGACAACCCTAAATAAATATCCATACCTAAAAAAAGAAACTCTAGGTTCTTACAAACTTCCCTCCTTAAATAAATTCGCCCCCAAATTTCCCTTCCAAGGGTAGTGAAGAAGAAACTTCAAAAAACTCCGGCCACTGTGATCGTATGTTTTTCTACCTCTCCCAAGTATCATCCTGCACTTTCCTGGGATGCCATAGTACCCATACTATAAGAATAGACTGACCACAGAGAACCTTCCTGATGTGATCCCCAATCTGAATAGAGTTCTCCTCAAAAGATGAATCCACCTCCAACTCAATCTCCTCGGGATGAAAAACCTGAGACAGGTATGAAAAGTAACCTTGTGGATGAGAAAGATGAAATACATCGTGTATAGCCTGATACCAAAGACGAAATTGCAACGAATAGGAAATTGGACCAACTCCTTCCAAAACCTCAAATATCCTGAAATATCTTGGTGAAATATTTCCCTGTCTCCTAATCCTCATGTGTCCCAAACTCAGTGTGACACGTATGAAAAAGTGATCTCCAACCACAAACTCCATAGGTCGTCTCCGTCAATCATCATAATATTTCTAGAGAGACAGTAAATTATACATCCTGTTTTGAGTCAACTCCACCTTCTTAGTGGTCTCCTGGAAAAGATGAGGCCCTAGCGTAGTTTTCTCTCCTACCACCAGCCTACATAGGGGTGATCAACATGGCATACTGTACAAAGACTCAAGAGGATCCATCTGAATTGTCACCTAGAAACTTTAATTGTAGAAAAACTCCACTAGGGGTATATGTCTCTCCCAAGATCCCCGGAAATCTAGGACACATGCTCGAAGCATATATTCTAAAACCAAAATCGTGCGCTCGGACTGGCCATCTGTCTGGGGATGGTAAGTTGTTCTCAGAAGTACCTATGTACCCAAATCCCTAGTTAATCCCTTATAGATGTGAGAAGTAAAATAGGCATCCCAATCTGAAATGATAGAGTGTGGAACCCAAAAAAATGTACAATCTATCGAATTTACAACCTTCCCAGCTCATCAACACTGATGGTTTCCTTAATTGTCATGAAATTTGAAACCTTGTGAGTTTTTCAACAACAAACTAAACTACATCATTCCATTTAGGGGACATTGATAATCCCATCATGAAATCCATCGTGACATCATTCCACTTCAACTTGGTAATTGGTAACTTCTATAAAAGCGATGTTGTTCGATGATGCTTCGCCTCCACTTACTAACAGGTGGAATATCTCATAACAAAAATAGATACATCTCTCTTCATACCTATCCACCAATACTGATAGTGCAGATCTCAATACATCTTGGTGACACTAGGATGAACTACCCAAACTAAGAAATAAAAATATCACAAAATATCATCACCTATGTCTGCTAACACGCATACGCGTCCATGAAAATGCAAGATCTCTTCATTTCCTATGGTCCACCCAAGAGTAGGGTCCTCTCCTACGACACTCTCCCATAGGAATTGGCCTTCAAAATCTGATAGCTACCTCATTCACACTCAATACAGAAGAGTATAGGTAACAGCTATAAAAGAAATAAATGTTTTCCCCTGCCTATCATTCACATCCAAATGCATCACAGAGAATAGATCCATAAACTTCCACTCACTGCTAGCCTCATGAACTGCTTGTATCTATTTCCACTTACTCAATGCATCAGACACTGTGTTTCTGTTTCCTAGTGTGTAGGAAAGATTAAAGTCAAAATACTGAAGGTAATAAACACCCCTTTTGTTGTCATAAATTCAGATCATACAGAGTAAATATATAATTGAGACTTTTTTTTGTCATTGAACACTATATAATGCTCCCCCAAAAGATAATTTCTCTAACAGTGTAAATCATGAACAACTTCATCTAACTCGAGATCGTGCTTCAGGTAATTCTTCTCATGTGGCCTCAACTACTGAGACCCATACATAACGACTCCTTCCCCCTACATTGGCACTACTCCCAGCCCGATACCTAACACATCATAGTAAATGGTGTATCTTTTTAATATATATGTAAAAACTAGTATCGGTTCTAATTTCGACCTCCATTTTAGCTCTTGAAAGGATGAATCACATAAAAATGTCCACAAGTACTTCGCACTCTTCTTAGTCAGGCCCTTCAGTGGATCTAATATGCATGAAGAGTCTTTTATAAAGTTATTTTAGTAGCCAGTCAGTCCTAGAAATATCTATACCTCAAAGACGTTATTTGGATGATCCCAAGAAACTACTACTTTCATTTTCTCTGGGTCTACTAATACTCTTATCTTTGAGATAACATAACCCAAGATGTGAATTTGGTCCATCTAAAAGTGGCATTTTGAGATATTCTCATATAACTAATGCTCTCTCAGTGTACTCAATATGATCTCAAGATGGGTGGAATGGTTGTGTCGAGTGTGAGGGTACACCATAATATCATCTATGAAGACTACCCCAAAATAATATAAATAAGGATGGAACATTGGGTTCATCAGTTCCATGAAAACTACCGGTGTGTTTGTGATACCGAATGGCATAACCAAATACTCATATAGACCACAACTACTCTAAAAGGTTTTAAGAGGTATATCTGATGGTTTAACACACAAATGATGATAACCCGATCTTAAGTTTATCATTGAGAACACACGGGGTCCTTGAAGTTGATCAAATATATCATCAATCCTCAGAAAAGGATATCAGTTCTCGAAAATCAATTGTTTCAGCTTCCGATAATCCACACGAAGTGTGAGGGTATCATCTTATTTCTTCACAAAAAGGATAGAAAAATCCCAAGGATAAGTACTGGGTTGGATGAAACACTTCTCCTGTAACTCCTTTAACAGTTTCTTGATCTCCTATAACTCTGGTGTAGCCATCCTATATAGAGGAATGGACATAGGTGTCGCTCCTAGCACAAGATCAATAGAGAAATATATCTCTTGATCCAAAGTTAAACTTGGAAATTTGTCTAGAAATACATCCCTGAAATGATCCACCACTGGAGGAAAGTCCATCCTTGAATTTTCTTAGTCATCTAGATATAAACTTGCAATCTCACTTGTGATTTATCCCAACCCATGATGCTCGGTTCTCTCTCTGCCCGCCTGTACGTACCATTATCCCTTATATAGAAATGAAACGTCCTCTGGTGACAAGAAACTCACACTATGGGGATAGAAGTCAACAAAGTCCTAGAAGGAGACCAACTAGACCATTCTGAGAATGACATCGAATCCTATAATCTCTAAGACATGGAGGTCCCATAATCAGTGACACCGACAAATATCAAGAGGGAACTCCTTTCACTGACGTACACTAGTTGTCCTAATCCCCATCAGAGTTTCAACCATCATAACATCCTCAGAAGAAAATATTCAAAGCCCAAGGCTCTCCACAACAGTAAAAAATATGAAAATATGGAAATACCCTATATCAAAAAGAGAAGAATATAAAACTGAGGCAACTAGAATCGTACCTCTAACCGCATAGGGTCTGGAATCCTACTCATATTGGGTATTCTCTACTACAAAAGTATAACTTATACAACAACCCTGTGACCCTACCTAAATACCCTGAGTTGATCCACCCACTTGTCGCTGAGAACTTGTAACCTGACAACCATGGCCACGACCGCCTCCTTGGCATGAATGGCCTGACGAACTCCAGTTACCTGACTAATGAGAAACAGGTGGTCCTACTCTTTAATGTGGAGTCATTATAGAACCACTATCAGTCACTGCAGGTGAGAACACCCAGAACACATGCTGAAGGTGGCCCATATTTCCACAAGACCAACACTCAACTAGGTCCTTCTTGAAATGTGGTCTCATATTCTCACTCTTCTCGCACTGGTAGAATACCACCAGGAAACCTGAAGAGATATCATGTGAAATCTCCTTGAGGTGCTTCCTACTATCTATTGAAGGAGTACCAGCCCTGGATTCTAAACCTCCCTAGATCACATCTCCCAACTCCCTTAGATTATGCTCGGTAATATAAATCTGGTTCAATATATCCTCCACTAAAGATATCTTGAAGACATTCACATGTGATCAGATTTTATACCTGATACCATCCTCACATCGCCTCGCCAAATATAACTCGTCACCTCCCAGAATAGGTGAAAAGTGTTGAAGCTATATAATACTTCAAGAGTAGTCCATCACTGAAAGATATCTATGCTCCAAGTGAATGAACTCTCGGTCTCAATCGGCCCTCAATGTCTCGGGATAGAAGAATTCATAAAAGGTCCTCTAAGACACTTCCAAAGCCATATGTCGATGATGTCACAACTGTGAGATTACATACCACTGTATCTTGGTAGAATCACATAACATGTATATTGAAAGCTTCACCCCCTTCTCTGGAGGCATCTTTAGATGCTCAAAGATGTCAAGAATGGACTCTAACCCTGACTCTACATCCTATGGTCCTTGATCTCTAGAAAAAGTGGGAGAATGTTTCTGCTAGAACACCCTCGTCAAATCCTCCATAGACGAGGCAGGATGCTGTGCTCCCTGAAAAGACTATAATATCCTCAGAAAGGCTTCACATAACTATGCATCGGCACCTACGTCTGGTATATCAGTTGGTTCCAAGACAGGCATGATGGGAGTATCTTCTAGCAGTCCCTCGTCTACCATTTCTGGTGTCTGATCACTTCCATGTACCTGGCGTACAACCAGAGGATTTCTTGGTGGCATTACTCTGCAAGGTCAAGCATACACCTCAATTCTATATTATCAAGGAAAACAACTTAGAAGTGAAATATTGAAGCATGAGAAGGAAAAAATTCATGTTTTTTAAATTATGGTTACATGGCATGTAAAAACTCTACACGATGTGTTCTCTTAATCTTTTAAAATGGCATGTAACTCTGCAAATCCTAGTTGTGTAACACCCATAGACACAGCATGTTCCTCTGATGAAATGGAGTTCACTTGAATTTTCTCCCTTCCCAAGTACTTCTACATGGCATGAACCACACAGTTCTCTCTTGGGTAACACTACACAGCGTGTTTACCCTACTCACGGTCTGTATCACTTAAGTTACATCCACCTTTGTCATTAGTCACATGGGAGGATTCAAGGTTAATAACTACATGGTGTGTTCAAGATAGACACTACATGTACAACCTTAGTTTCATCCACCTGTTTCATTAGTCACGTGGCCGGATACATGGTCTTTATGGCATGGCGTGTGCTCCCTGTACATGGTTTGTTCTTACAATGTTTTCCAACCCCGTGCCTCTTCTCACATAGTCAGTCACACGGTTAAGAACTACATGGTCTATACTCCCAGTACACATCCTGTACATAATAAAAAAATATTCCAAAATAGAAGGGCACATGGTGTGTGTTCATAACACCACATACTATGTTTTCAAGGTTTCCGGACATTAAGCCTAGGGAACTTATCTGAAACCCCTAAAAACATAGAATTTTTTCCAAGGCATGAAAAATTCCGACATGTGAGAGCCCATACTCCCCGCGAATCAAAGTTTGAAATCCTTTTAAATATCATAATTTGACAAAATTCAACTAAAGTTTAACATGATCCACGAAATTCCAATCCAAGAGGTCCTATAACACCTTAGGGACCAAAGTTTGGTGTCCATACAAATGAAACATTTCATATACCAATACCATATCAAAACAATAGGTGTTCTATCATGGAATCTATAACAATAGAATGCATATCAAGAACAAAATCTATCAAAACAGCATAAAATTAGTAATGAACCCTAAATGGCTCCGAAATAATGTATGACATGTCATCTCTAGAAAGTGATTATATGATTCATGAGATGTAATAAACTCATATAATCATGTTGAAATATAAATATAACCAAAAATATTTAAATCATAACATCACAAAACAAGTGAATCACCTAATGGTGAAATCAAATCAATTGTAATTATTGAAAATTCAGAAAAATTACAATATTCGAGGTAAATTGGATTTTCCCTATACATAGCTAATCCTGGTCACAACTTATTACCAACTACCCATTTATTAATATCTATGTCTATATGCTCCAAATAGTAAGGCAGAGCAGAAAAGAAAACCCCTTAGATACCACTTTGAAATGTCTCAGTTCTATGTGCCTCCCAAGGGTGCCTCATACCCGGTTGGTTACATGGTCTCAAGTGAATTTCCTTGAATTTCAGAGGCTTCCGCCTAGAAGAGAGGTCCTTAGGTTTGATAGTAGGGAAAAAGTGCCCTCATTGGAAGAGTAACACAGTAGAAACAAATAGAAAACAGTAGCATAAGCATTAATACCATTCAACATAAATAAACATTAGAAGACTGATAGTATAAACAATTGAAGTATATATTTAAATAAATGATGCAAGTCACATGTATCTAGGAAAGCATCCAAACAAGTCACAATGCTGGAAATATAATTATAAAACCAAGTATTGAAAATAGTAAACTCCAACAGTATCAGAATCCTATGCTTGATCTCATGCTCTCCTGCTCTAACAGCAATCAAGTCCCTGATGAAAAAGGTAACTTGTCCTTATCTATACCTAAAACATGTAATCTATTTGAGCTCAAAATAGCAACCCAAATAGGGTGTTAGACTAATCCCAATAGGAAACCACCAAAAGATTTCTTCCAAACTGTCAGTGAATTTATATAGCAGGAAATATGAAAAATGAATCAATAAACTAGGAAGTACTCAAAAGTAAAAAAATCCTACAGTTTCCAATTACATTAATTTACATTTATTAATTATTAAAATAAATAAATAATGAAACCTCGGAATCTAGCCTATGTTATGTATTCCCCTATATAATATAACAAACAGACATCTCAAAAGAACATCTAGACAAACAAGTAAGACTAATTCCAAGCTTGTGATTTTTCTTGGCAGACTCATCACAATCATTCAATCAGTCAAAATCAACCCTCTGGGAAATTTCTCACAGTCTGACACCCCTACATCAATATATTATCAATTTACTAAATAATGACCCTCTGGAAAAGCTCACATAGTTTAATCCCTTTAGTTCCATACAGCACTAATCATTTACAAATGACCACCCAGGTATCTATCATGGTCAATACCCAATTATCTACTTATCAAAAATAATATTTAATGACCCTTGGAGGCTCTCACAGTCAATTCCCTAGGGTATAATATTCATTTAATAATGACCCTATGGATATCTCTCACGGTCTAACCCCTCTAGTCTATGGACACCAAGAAACTGTCATAGAAAATACATCTAGGTCAACATAACAACAATTATACATAAATGAACCTACCTTAGGAAGCTCTCATGGTCAATTCCCCTTTGTCAACTTTCACAATGCGAAACACATGCATCTAAAATAACTAGTAACTCCATCATAACAACACAAGTCATGAAAAAAAATCCTAACAGTTATTTCTAGACCCAACGGCCATAATCAATAAAACATGGGGAACACACCAATAATCAAGGTATAAACCTTATGTATAGACAATAACCCATTTCCCAATCAACAAACTGTAAAAGTTATTAAACAGAGTTAATTTCGAAAACACCTAATACCCTAAACATGGGTATTTGGAACTTCGGGAATATATAATCCAAAGAAAATCAAACAAAGGCATAAACCACCAACCTTATCATTGTATGATGAACAAGTTTGAACTTCTACCCTTGAATCGGCTTAAAATGATGTAGATCTACAAAAAGTGTAAAAACAATAAACCCTATATAACTTAGGAGAGAGGATAAATCATGAAAAAAGGCTCTAGGGAAAGATAGAACTCACCAGTGGGAATCCAACGCACTTGGAAGTGTTATAATCAGAGCTCAGGTGGAGTAAGGAGATGAGCACAAAGTTTCTAAGTCGTTCGTCACTCTCCAGTACAAAACTTGGGGAGAAGAAGATCGTTCTGGAGATAAGATGTGCCCCCACTATGATTCATCAAATTAAAATAAAAGTACACAGTGTGTTCATTAATTATACATGTCGTGTGTTAGCCTCAACTAGATACCACTTTAGGTGGTCTTCCAGGTCACCTACACACCCATGTACTTAGTCATTACACGGCCAGTACAGGGTTACACACAGAAACCAGGTACAAGGCGTGTACTCAGGAGTACACGGAATGTACTTAAGAAATTTTTATTTCTTCATTTTTCCTCAAAAAACCTGAAATAAATATTTATACGTGAAAAGAGGATTTGGGTTATTACAATTGGAAGCATGACCCTGAACGATCCTAAAAAATGATGATATTGTAACATAAGACCCTTACCACTTTCAAAAATTGTAATCATAAGACCCATGAAACAATAACATTAAATGGAAACTTAAATTTTATGAGAATAAATAAATTCATGGTATTACATGTCATATTAGATTTATACACACCTCATAAAATAAGATAGGTGCATAACATAACATAAGTCTCTAAGAAGAAAAATTATGACAAAAATCCCTTACAACATTAATAATATTTTGAATCATAACCTCCAATAACAAATAATATCAAATAAAAATTTAAATATCTTGAAAATAATTTTATTATTATATAATATTTCAAAGGTTAATTAAATATACTACATAAAATAAATGAGTGGTGAATTTTCATATGTCTCCCAAAAATAAAAGTGAGGCTAGAAATCTCTTGCATTAAATATTGACTTCCTTCATTCATGTTCAAACCGACTAACTTAGAAGACTCAGCTTCTGAAGTTCGGAGTGACAGATGTTCCGAAGGTGACCCCTTATAATCATCTACTTGCTTCAATAGATCTCTGGTCTCACCACTACCTTCAGCAACTACTTATTCCTCTTGCTCAAATTTCTCAACTTCCTCAACATGCTTAGCTTTTTTCCTTCTCTGGAGTGACATAGTTTTTTCCTGGAGTCTCAGGTAGAGATTCCAAAAAGAAAGATCTCGGAACTGGAATGTTTCCGGAGGTCATCTCATTAAACTTCAACAAAGTATGAACCACCTCAGCTTCAGAAAAATTCTTCTTAAGGTTATTTTCTTTCACTTTTTTTTTCTAGTTCATCCGTTGTGTTTTCCTTCAAGGCCTTAGCCTCTGCAGGATCCAAGACAAACAGAGGCTCCCCTTGCACTCTTTTCTCTTTGATTTCCATCCACTTAGAAACTACCTCATCAGGGTAAGCTTTCTTCTTCTTTGGTTTTGGAGGTGCAGAATGAACTTCCTTAGATTTGGGATTCTCTTCTTCAACTTCAACTTCTTTCAACTTTCTCTTCGTTACTGGCTTAGAGGATTCAGGTTCACCAACTTTCAGAACCGCTTCTTCTTGAGCTGGTAAATCAACGAACTGACCAATATTTTTGTCGAAGGCAACATCCATCCTTTTGAGGGTACCATCACTCACCAACATAATTTTGAAAACTCTTGTCTTAGACTTTCAAGCCTCCTTGAAATACTCAAGGCACCGAACTATTAACTTTGAGATGATTGCTGGATACATTATGATCTGAGCTCTCAGATTCCCTTTCTTAACATTCTCAATGGTAATAAGAATGTGTTTCATCAGATTAAACTTCCTTAGATTTATCAGAAAATCTAGAATGTAGATCTCGCTTTTCTTCAAACTGTCTTTATCAACTTTTCTCGGTACGATAAATCCTTGTACCCAGAATTCAAGAATCCGAAAATTCGTAGACAGACTAGAAATCTTCAGAGACTTATCATATGACAGTCCGAGAGTCTCCAAAGCTTTTTCCTTGTTGAATCTTCCCTTTGAATCCGACAAAACATGAGAGATGAACTCAGCTTCGCCTTCATTTTTCAGCCCTACCAAGCTAGCTGCCTTGGCATAAGAAAGCTTATAAGTCTTTCCATAAGACTTAAATGACAATTTCTCAATAGCATCTTCTTTAAAGAAGGAAACTATCTCATAGAACTCTATAAGCAAATCCGAATATACATCATCTTGATTTTCGAGCTTAGACACAGCAACATCTTCCCATCCGTTAAGCTTAATGTTCTTGGATATAAGAGAATCATACTTGTTGAAGAATTCAGGATTAACTAACCTTTCTCTATATACTAACCACTTGGAAATTGGTTTAGAGGAAGACATGTCTTGAGAAGTTACTTCCACAGACATTCGGATCTGAATACTTCTGAGAAATTAGGAACGGAGATTGCAGAAGATCGGAATGGCCTTAAAATGGAGAGGTAGAGCTTCGGGATTCTGGATCTTGAAAAACCAATGTGGGATGAGTCTCGGGGTCCCCTTTATATAGGCAAAGAATTTGACCGTTGGTCTTCCAAATTCATCTAACGGTTGAAAAGACTTTGATCTTATCTAACGGTTGAGAACAATCCCGCAAGAAAACTTGAATCTGATCTTTTGAGGTTTTTGTTAAAACAAATATTTAAGAAAAATATAGTCTGAAAACAAAATATAAGAAAACACCAGCTAGAAAAATATGATTACGAAAACATAAGTTAGGAAATCATAACTTTCGAATTGGCTTAGAAGAATTATTCGTAATGGGTAATATTTTTTCTGAAGAAAAATTAACTACGAAAAAAAACTTTATTACTAAGAAAAGACATAGTTCACAAAATTCACTACGAAAAACTGAACAAAGAAAATGAAAAATCATTACAAGATTTTCAGCATGAAAAAAAATTTGAAAACAAAAAGCTCATTATGAAAGTCTCGGTATGAAAATCTTGTTACGGAAACACCAGTATGAAATTTTCCATTCCGGAAGTGTTCAATACGAAAATTTCCATTCCAAAAGTTTTCTATACGAAAATATCCATTCTGGAAAATTTCAGTTCCGGAAATTCCCATTCTGGAATTTTAGTTCTGAAACGTTTGAAAACAAACTTTGAAAAACTGAGTTACTCTAACAATCAAATGTACTCCCCCTATGAAAAGGAGTTTATTACTGTAAGGATACTTTTTCAATAGAAAGTTAATTATGAAAGATTACCTTACAGTTATCATTCCTAACTTCTATTTAATGTATTCAAATCTATCAGAAGGCAAAGATTTTATGAAAATATCAGCAAGTTGATCTTGCGTTCCGATAAACTGAAGAATAATATCTCCTTTTAGTGTGTGATCCCTAAGAAAGTGATGCCTAATATCTATGTGCTTTGCACGAGAGTGATGCACAGTATTCTTACATAGGGCAATGGAACTTGTGTTATCACACAAAATTTGAGTTTTAGTAAAACTCAATCCATAGTCTGTGAGTGTGTGTTGCATCCACAACACTTGAGCACAACAACTTCCAGCTGCTACATATTCAGCTTCAGTAGTGGAAAGTGCTACAGAATGTTGCTTCTTGCAAGACCAAGAAACTAACAAATCTCCTAAGAAATGACAAGTTCCATATGTACTTTTTCTATCCATTCTAGATCCACCAAAGTCAGTATCAGAAAATCCTTTTAGAACAAAATCATTTCTATAAGTATAAAATAATCTTAGATCCATGGTTCCCATATAGTAGCGAAAAATTCTTTTTACTACCTTTAAGTGGGATTCCTTAGGATTGAATTGATATCTTTCACATAATAATACTGAGAACATTATGTCTGGTCGACTAGCTGTTAAGTAAAGTAAACTTCATATCATACCTCTAAAAGATTTTTGATCTACTGGTTTCCCAGCTTCATCAAGATCTAAAGAGTTTGAGGTACCAATGGGAGTACTTATACTCTTAGTGTTGTCATAACCATACTTTTTTAGAAGATATTTTATATACTTATGTTGAGATATATAGATTCCTTCTGGTTTTGAGAAATTTTAAAACCAAGGAAAAAATTTAACTCACCCATCATACTCATTTCAAACTCAGATTTCATTATACTTGCAAAAGAGTCGGTTAAAGATTGCTGAGTTGAACCAAATATGATGTCATCAATATAAATTTGAACAATCAAAACATTTTTCTTATCTTTATTTATAAAAAGGTTTGGATCTACATTTCCCTTAACATAGTTATTTTGAAGCAAAAATCCAGTGAGTCTATCATACCATGCTCGTGGGGCTTGTTTAAGACCATACAGAGCTTTGGTAAGTCTAAAAACATGATCAGGATGTTTGGTATCATCAAATCCAGGAGGTTGTTCAACAAACACTTCCTCTTGAACATAACCATTAAGAAAAACACATTTCACATCCATTTGAAAAAGTTTAAAAATAAATAATACTGCAAAGGCAAGTAGAATACGGATAGATTCAAGTCTAGCTACTGGAGCATAGGTTTCTTCATAGTCTATTACCTCTTGCTGATTATAGCCTTTAGCAATAAGTCTAGCTTTATTTCTTACTATGACTCCATTTTCATCACATTTATTTCTTAAAACCCATTTTACTCTAATAACAGAAGTTTCCTTAGGTCTTTCAACCAAGGTCCAGACTTTATTCCTCTCAAATTCATTTAGTTCATCTTGCATGGCTTTGATCCAATCATCATCACCTAAAGCTTCATCAGTGCTTTTTGGTTCTAATTGGGAAAGAAATTTTAGATGTTCTATTTAATTTCTTAAGGAACTTCTAGTCCTTACAGGTTGATTTACATCACCAATGATATTATCACTGGGATGATTCTTAAGAAACACCTGATTTGGGTTTTGAAAAGCCTGTTCATTAACATTGGGTAGAAAATCTTCTCGGGTAAATGTTTCAAAAGTAAATTCTTGAACATTTTACTTATTGGAAGGATCTTCTATCAAAGGTTGACAATCAGTTTTTGAAAACACATCCGAGGATGTAGGTTGGGATAGTGTAAAAACAAAAGGATCAGACTCATCAAATTTTACATCCACTGTTTCTTCAACAGTACAAGTATTTTTATTGAAAACTGTATATGCCTTAGAAGTTGTGGAATAACCTAAGAAAATTCCTTCATCGTATTTTGGTGAGAATATATGTAAGTTATCTTTAGTATTCAAAATGAATACTTTGCAACCAAAAACCTTGAAGTGGGATAGTCTTGGTTTTCTACCATTCCATAACTCATAAGGAGTTTTATTAAGAAAAGGTCTAATCAAAACTCGATTTATAGTATAGAAAGCAGTACTTACAGCTTCAGCCCAGGAATGTCTAGCTATAGAATACTCACTCAACATGGTTCTAGTTATCTCTTGAATAATTATATTTCTTCTCTCAACTACACCATTTTGTTGAGGAGTTCTAGGTGCAGAAAAATTTTGAGTAATACCTTTCCTACTACAAAAAGTTTCAAAATCAGAATTTTGAAATTCTCCTCCATGATCACTATGAATATTTTTCAATGGAAGTTTTTTATCATTTTTAACTTGAGCTCTAAAACTTTTGAAATAAGAAAAATCTTCAGACTTCCTTACTAGAAAATAATCCCAAGTAAATCTAGTGTAATGATAAAGTAGAACAAACACATAGTATTTTCCTCCAATACTTCCAGTTTGTGTTGGACCAAAAAGATCCATGTGCACTAACTGTAATGCATCAGTTTTTGAGACTTCACCGATTGATTTAAAACTAGATTTATGTTGCTTTCCATATTGACAAGGATCACAAACATTAGAAGAATCAAATCTAAGCTCTGGTAGATCCTTAACTAGTTTCTTCTTATAGAGTTTTCATAAGTTCTTAAGGTTACAGTGACCTAGTCTTCTATGCCATAACCAGGAATGATCCTCCATTGCACTTAGGCAAGGTAAATCTTGGCTCCTAAGGCCTTCTAAATTTAAGGTGTAAACATTCTCTTTCCTATTGGCTGAGATAATAAATTCTTCCTTGGAATTGTGAACTCAGCACTTATCATTTATAAAATTCACAAGGTATCCTTCATCACATAACAGACTTATGCTAATGAGGTTGTGCTTAATACCCTTAAAAAAAGAAAATTTGAAATCAAGGTTTTACCTACAAGAACAATATTACCAATACCAACAATATCTCCCTTAGTATTATCTCTGAAAGTTACCTTTCCTCCTTTCATTTTGATAATCTTTTCAAAATAGATTTTGTTACCAGTCATGTGCTGGGAACATCCACTATCCATGTACCAGATGTTTCTACTGGTACTCTCTTTGTTTTCCTAAAATTAAGAAAAGAATTAGACTTTTGGAATCTAAAATTTTTTGGATCCGATATTTCCAGATAACAAAATTTTAGATACCCACATCTTCTTTGAAAAATAATCTTTGTGAAATCCTAGAGATTGGGTTTTGTTTAAGGAACAATTCCTTGCCTAGTGACCACCACATTGACACTTAGTACAAAATGGGTCACTTTGAGGAAGAAAATAATTGTTACTAAAAATTGGTTTTTCATGGGTATAACCAAATCCGGATTTATTTCTTAAAGGTCGTATTTGGGAATACATTTTATCAAAATTTTCCTTACCATGGGTAAAGTTTGATAAACACTTCTTTAAGGAAAAAATTTCAGACTTGAGTTTTATAACCAAGTTTTTATCTTCAAAATCATCAGATTTAGAACTAGATCTAGGCTCGAAAACACTTTTCTTAGAAATTACTTTTTCTAATTCTTTAGAAAGTTTGTTCTTATCAGAACTTACTTCCTCACGATTTTTTGAAATACTTTCAAAATCAGAATTTTTTCTATCAAGATCTTTAGAAAGATCTGATATCTCTTTCGTAAGAATAGAGTTTCTAGATTTTTCCTTATCAAGTTTCTTATTGAGTTTAGAGTTCTCAATCTCAAGAAGTTCAGCAAACCTAGAGACTTCTTCATAGGTAGGTAAAGTATTTTCTTCATCAGAAGAGGATTATTCATCTGAGGAGCTATAATACTTACAATCATCATAATTTAAAGATACATTGGTCAATGATTAATCATTTCATACCTTATCCAAAAATCAATGATTGTCGATAGGTAATCTGGATATAATACCAAGATTCTTCTGTCCTAATGATTCATAATCAGAAGATTCATCAGAAGAGTCACCACCACTGGCACTCCTAGTTTCACTAGCTTTCATAACTTTCTTAGCTTTAGCTTTATAATACTTCTTTATGTTCCTGTCTGAATTCCTTTCTTTCCATTCTTTCTTTTTGAGCAAAGGGCAATCTGGTCTAATATGTCCATCTCTCTTTCATTCATAACATGTGACTTCTCCATCTTTCATATCTTTCCATTCATTTTTCTTATACTTGGATTGGAAATTTCTTTGGCTGGCTATCTTGTTGATCCTTCGAGCAAGATTTTCTAACTCATTTTCAGAGATTCCAATTTCACTAGAATCTGATTGAATAACTACATTCTTAGACTTGGATCTGGTTACTCTCTTAGGAGTCTTAGATTTCATATGATTTGATGTTGTTGTAAAAGAAACAGAACCATTCCCATTCTTCTTTTTGATGTTGTCTGCATCTCTCTTCATTCTGGTTTCATGTTGAAGAAAAGTTCCAAATAACTCAACAAGAGAAATTTGAGTGACGTTCATGTTCTCAAATATAGCAGTTCTTTTGGATTCCCACTCATTGGGCATAATATCAATTATCTTATCCACAACTTCTTCATCATCTAACCCTTTTTCTCCCATAGACTGTACGCTATTGACGATATTCATAAACCTCTGTTGAAATTTATAGATTGGTTCACCATAAGGAAAAATGAAGTCATGGTATTCAGCTCTAAGCATAGATCTCCTAGTTTGAATCACTTTAGAAGTTCCAAAGTTTGTAACCTCTAACTTCTTCCAGGTACAATTAGTTTCCTCACAAGAAGAAATTTGGATATATATATTTCTAGTCTTTGAACATAGTAGAGTATTGTGTACCTTATAATTTAGTTGATACTCTTGCTTTTCCTGGTTAGTAAAAGTTCTAACTTCCTTATCTGTAATTTTATAATCTCCAGTAAGCATAAAAAAGTTGTCCACTCCAGTATTGATAACAAAAGTCTTCATTCGATCTCTCCAGTATTCATAGTCATTACCATCAAAGATTGGTGGTCTTTTAGGATTTATATTATCAATGGAACCAACATTGATCCCTGCCATACTTAAAATAACCTTTGGCACACAAACTTGTTAGTAGAAAGAAGTTCATAACCACAAAGTTCGGAATGACAAAGTTCGGAATGACAAAGTGAGCAAGAAAAAATTATACGTGAGTACAAGTATTTCAGATACCTCCTCTGATACCAATTATAGGATCGAAATAATGATGTAGATGCTCAATATACAAGAGGGGGTGAATTGTATACTTTAAAAACTCCTTTGGAACCTTTAAAGTTGGTTATGGATAACTAGGTTTTCCTTAGATAAGGAAAGTTATAAGTTTAAAAAAGTTAACCTAAGAAAATTCAAAATACCTCTAACACCAATTGAAAACTTGGAATAAGTAATAAAGTTATAAACTACAAGTTCTATGTACTTACTTAAAACTGGAAAGAGATTCCGAAAGTAGGTTCTGGAAATATGGATCCGGAAATTGAAACTTAACTAAAGATTAAAAAATGGGATTCTACCTTAAAGCGTAGAGAATCTAAATGAACCAGAGTACAAGGAAGTATAAGAAAGCTATACTTTTCTTACAATAAAATATGCAGCGGAAACAAACAGGTAGTAAAACTACAAGTAACAAGATATAAGTCTTTTAACCCAAAGAGAAGGCTATCCAACAACTTTGTATAAAGTTCCCTTGATTTATACTTTCAAGCAAGTCTGTCTTACCCACACCAGGGTAATCCCTCGATACGAAGATCGGAATCTTTGTCTTGTTATCCCCGCAAGCCCTCAACTTCAAGGTAGTTGGCAACCTCTGTCTTCCTCAGCAAGGAAGCCCTCAAACTTCAAGGTAGTCAGAACCTCTGTCTTCCTATCCCCGGAAGTCCTCAAATGTAATCACCAACATTTGGAGTCGCATGATGCTTTGAGAGTTAATAAGAGCCTCTCTCTCTCTTGAAATCACTTCAATCATGTAATCACATGAGTCGAAGATTAGTTGTTCATCAGTATCGAGCTCTTTCAAATGAGCTCCTATTTATATGCTCGGTCGACCTCCTTTCCAACGGTCATATTTTCCCTAATAATCGGAGGGACCTGTACATGTGTCACTTAAACAATGGTTAGTTTATAACGGAATAGATGACATCATTTTGTAATAAAACAATTGTAACAGAAGGTACGACATCGTTTGAAGTCTAAATCAAAATTTCAGAGTGAAGATTCGAAGTGTAAGAAAATTATTAAAGAGTCAACAAAATATAAAGGTGTAAGAAAAATGAAAGTTCGGATTCTAAATAAATAATATTCGGAGTCTAAATAAATTTGGAGTGTATAAAGCAAAGATGATCAGATTCTGTTTAACAGGTGAATTTGGAATGACAATTCGTCATCAAAATTCGTAATGGGAATTTGTAATCAGGATTTGTCATTAGAATTCGGTGTCGAACTTCATGAGAGTTCGTATCCAGAATTCGTAGTGTAACTTTATTAAAGTTCGTATCCAGAATTCGGAGTGGAACTTTATTACAGTTCTCATCCAGAATTCGGAACCTAAAACAGAATGCTTCATATCAAAGTTTTAAACAATTCCGAGAATATAGAAATGAAACTGGTTCTTATACTTAAGAAATATATGGATATAGATAATGAAAATATGATAAGGATAATTTTCCTTATAAAAGCGATTCTCCTTATAAAAGTTATTTTTTTTATAAAAGCGATTTTCCTTATAAAAGCTATTTTCCTTATAAAAGCGATTTTCCATATAAAAGCGATTTTCCTTATAAAAGTGATTTTACTTATAAAAGCAATTTTCCTTAAAGATAAGGTGTTTTTGATTTTCAAAATAAGAAGGAATGGAAATGTCATAAGGAATACCTTATTCACTCAACAAATATATATCTTTTATTTCTTTCTGTGAACTTTTTCTTACTTCATGTGGAATTCTTATCTTCCTTTGGAATTTTTTATGTACTTCTTCCACCAATTAATTTCTTATGAATCATTAGTATATTATATATATTTATACTTATTATAGTTTATAGTAAAATTTCAGATTCCTCTACACTAAAAACATTTAAGTGGGATATTTCCTTAGTACATTTATAAGACTTTCTGCTAATTTTTATTGATAAGGGATAGAATTCTATTTTTTTCATCAACATCAACTTCATTATCTTCTAATTCAGTTAGTCTAACTATATAATTTTCATTTTCATGAATTTTTATCTTCTAAAAAGTTTTAAATTCCATTTATTCCTTTATATTTATTTTGAATTATGGATTGTTCCTCATATCATCTGAAATAATAAATTTATACAATTCATAAAGTGATAAATAATTTTTATCTTCTAAAGTTAATATTTTGGGTTCAAAGTGTCTATAATTTTTCCCATCTTTTTCTAACAATGTTGGAATATTCTAGGACAATTATAAATTCTTTAATTTCTCTAGCAATTTCATTAACTCTAGGAAATAAGTCATAAATATTTTGATTTTATAATATCTTGATGTATTTTAATCTTCTTATATATATTCAGGTTTCTCATCCTTAAATTTTATATTTCCATTTAAAATGATTTCTATTTTGTCCAAATTTACCTTATCTATTTTGATACCCATCCCCTTCATTTAAAAATTTTCTAAAAAATGCATATGACAAAAATTTCAAGATTTCCCATCAACCTCAAGATTCCTTTTATTATAAAATTTCATAGGAGAACCCTTCTCAATGGGTGGAAACCCAAATGTTTCATTATCGATTACCTCTAGGACAAGACAGAGAAGATAGGGTATCATTTTTTCTATCCATGATAGTTTTTCCATCAATCATAGGAATACCTCTGATATATTTTTATTAGAGATTATCCACTATAGTAATCTAATAGAGAGAACCTACCTCAGATACTAATTAAAATTCTTAGAAATGTGACAACAACTACTAAGTGGTTTGAATCAATGGTGATATTTTATGATTTTATTTCTCATGAAATTAAACCCTATAACTTATTTGAGTTTTAATATGTATCAAATTTATATTCAGACCATTATAGTATAAAAATATAGAAAAGTGATACTGGGAACAAAAGATATACATGTTTCACCACCAATGTGGGTGACTACATCATTTATACAGTGACTCTAATCATTCCATGTAAATTGACCATGACAAGTTGTTAATAACATTTCTCTCACTCATATTAAGATACTTATATCTCTTGATAAGTAATTATACTAACACCCGTTATTTATAATGTTTTATTATCTTTTGATCTATCTGAAAATAAGAAGATTTAGAAATCAACTAACATCAAATTCATCCATAAATTCTATATCTGGTAACCACTCGATCTGGAATGACTATTTCCAGTGCACCTGTACTTCATTTGGTATGACTTTGTCTGGTTCCCCTCAAAAACTGTCAGTTACCTATATCTAGTACAATTATATCTTATTCCTATGTCTATTACACCCCAATCCAGTACGACAATCTTGTACCACATATTCAAGTAGGATAATCCTTGTTTGGAAACACACAATGCTCTTTAAACAAAACTTTATCACTTCATCTCTCCTAAACAAAAAAACAATTCTAATTTTAATGAATAATTTACTCCTATATACAGGTGAATTTCTAGGAAGAATCATGGGATCCCAATTAATATTTCATTCTCAAATAAAATTTGAATTTCAAAATTTTCACTCATCTCATCTTTATAGGGATACCTCTAAAACTTTCTGAAATATTCTTGAATCTACTTGAACACTCTTGGTTTACAAATTTCTTTGAAATTTATCAACTTAGATATGTAAAAATCCTTGAATAAAAATTCCAAAAATTTTATTATTAATCAGTATAAAATCATTATGTAATGATCCTAATAACTCAATCTAGAAAATTTTTATCTAATGTATTTGCAATAACTCCTCTATCTATCACTATTCTTCCCACCTCGCCTCTATCTAATTTATATCTTCTAATTGACGTGGTCTAATACATTTAACATTATCCATGTGATTCTCTTCAAATGCACCCTCTAACTGATGCACCCACATATGTCTTCATGGAATGATTTTTACTTTGTTTTGGAAAGTTTCTAACTGGCCACCCTGCGTCCAATCAGACTTCATACAGGGATTTGATCGGTTCATTAAAACCTCATAGAAACATTCATATAAGTAAATCATATTTATATATATCATTCTCATCTATATGTTAATCCCTAAAAAACCATTCTATTCAAAAATTCTATAGAAGTCCATCTGATAAAAATTGATCTATTTTTTCACTCCAATTTCTCATCATTCTCTTTGTAATATCCTTCAACTCCCTTCCTCAAAATTATAAATCTGATAAATTGTTTATACTTATTTCTATTAGAACTCATTATAAAAACATCATATCATCCCAACTGATGTACTTCCCACATCACTACCCAGTGGTCTAGATAACATTCTTATTTCTTGAACTGTCACAAACCATAATTATAACCACTAGACTTTTATATATCTATGTATAGTGTATCTTAGTACATATTCCAATAGTCACCATTAGAAGATTATTCTTCTCTAAAATATAAAACAACAATATAAAATCAGGTTATATTTGATAAAAACTTTAAGGATCATCCTTAGCAATAACATCATATCTTTTAAATTCATACATCTAGAAAATTAATCTTTATAACTATATCTCTATACAAAATATTTTCTTAGAAACATTATATGACTCTATCATGTAGACTTGGATTATTGTAATTTATTCTTTTGTATCAAGTAACTTTATCTTTTTACACACTTTATATACAGAAACATCAACATGAACTTTAAACATCTTATAAGTTCCACATTTTGGATCTCACTTTTAACTCCCACCCTTTATAAAAAACCATATAAACACTATAAGAATCAAGAGAATATTCATGATGTTTAGAACTTTAATATCAAAAAAGTATCATCTAACTTAGTAACAAAATTTTTCCAAAATTTATAATAAAAGTTTCTTACTCACGTCCACTAATACATTCCTTCTTGAAAAAAACATTTACAAACTATATGTTGATAATAACAAAAATATTACAAAAATCATCACAAAGGATATTACTCTTTCTTTCTCAGGATGGCTTATGATCATGTCATTCCATCATTAACATAAAAATATTCTCATTAAACTATATGGTGTTGGAATATCATTTTAAAAAATCATATTGGAGGATTTTCACCTATAAAGAATGTTTATTTATTGGAATGGGGTATATTATTGGTGTTATGTATATTTTTATTCCAATATAGATGATTATTGGAACATTGATTGTGTTTTTTTACCATAAACCTTCTTTCTATGGATGGATTATTTTCTAGTAATACCTTTAATTCACATGGGAAAAACTACCAAAATTCATGATTACTATTAACTTCTAACATAGGTTAGTTATTTATTCATATTCCCTTCATTTTATTATACAGATAGCCATGTTTTTATTCAGTAAGAGGTTCCATAGAAAATGGTGTGAAAAGTCTTGTTCAATTTTATGGTAAATGTATTGGACTTCATTAGGTTATGGGTGGATACAGAAATTTAATTGACCCTCAATGAATCAATAGGTCTCATGAGATAAAAATAGGTTGGTATTTGGTGTATATGTCTTCCTGTAACATGATAGTTTCTTGGAACAAGTCCTAGACTACATGTCTTTAATGATAATCATAATTCATTCTATCAGTATGATATCAGTGTTATTGATATCCATTATTTCATTTATTTTCGAGGATATATCATTCTCCAAATTTCATTTGATTAATGAATTATCCATATTATTTATTCTTTTCATATTATGTATACCATTCTTACATTTTTGTCGTCTTCAGTTATATGTTTCCCTTACTAAGGATTTTAACACATCACTTTGTATATTATCATTACCACAGGTTATAAAGAAAATTATTACCCATGTTATTTATAATATGATATATTTTATGGAGAATTTATAGGATATGTTGAAGATTTATTATAGACTAAGTAGCTTCTTATATAGTGGGAAAATGTAAATTAGTTGAGATAGACATGGGATTTATAAGTTTATATTTTTTATTGATTATTAAAAAATATATACCTCAAATTTCTTGGGAATGTATATAATGTAATATTATGTTTAAGACACAAAATTATGGTATAGTAATATTTAGTATTTTATAGCTGGTATCAAATTGATTATTTAAATTATGTGTTTCCATCACTGGATCTGGGAGCACGGATCTGGAAAATCACAAAGAATATCTTGATCAGTTCAAATGTAACATGTTTTGGACCTTGGTTGAACATTATATTGAGTATCATATCAAATAATTTATGGTGTTCTTAAAAAAAATTATGATGAAAATGGATATATTATTTCAAATAAGTCTGGTCTCGTCACAGAGGGTTATAATTAATAAGGGGTCATTGGTTATATAAAAACTTGTGTTCATGAAGTTACCTTATAATCTATCTATATTCTATTTCCCTTCATATCTCATCTGAATTCTACTTTATTTTAAATTTAAGTAAAGAGTATCTTTTTAATGGTTAATTTCAAGATGAGGTTTGTGTTAAACAACCTCCTCATTTTAAAAGTATAAAGTTTTTGAAACATGTATTTAAACATACTAAGTAACTTTACAAACATAAAGAATCTCAAAGAGTGTTTTATAACATATTATCCAAAAATTTACATTGAAAAAATTTATCCAAGGAATTATGGAGAAAACTATTTTTATCAAGAATTTTTTTAATGACAACATAACCATCTAAATCTATATAGATGACATTATTTTTTTCAAAACATAAAAAACATTCACATAGTTTATCAAAACCTATTAAAGGTGAATTTTAGATGAATATTATGGGAGAACTTAATATTTTCATGGCTTCCAAATAACATAGAAACAAGAAAGAACTATATTAACTCAATATATATATATATCGGATATTAACAGAAATGTTTTGTTTTGGATTATTATTATAGTACAAGTACTCTATTTGGTACCTCGTTTAAACATGACCTTAATGAATCTAGGAAAATAGTTGACTAGAATAGCTTAATCAAAATCTTACTTTACATGATAGATAGTTTTCCATACATTATGTGTTCTATGTGCCTGCATGAAATATTCCATGAAAATATGAAATAGTTATATATTAAGGAAGTCAAACAAATATTATTTTCTTTTAATGTAACTTAATATCATGGACAATTTTATTCATTCAGATCCAAATTTAATGGTATTATGATTCAAATAATGATTCTATAGGTAGTAAAATGGATAAGAAGAGTACGTCCAAAGCATATCACTTTTCTAGTGAAACATCAGTTTCTTTGAATTTTAAGAAGAAAAATTTTGTTTCAATTTCCATATCTAAAGTTGAATATGTTGTATCTAAAAAAAATTGATTAGTCTTGGTGGGTGAAGTACACACTCATGGATTTTGGAATCTGTTTAAATTCATATATGATTCATTGAGATATCACATATTCTATTTCATTTCCAAAGTACCCAACATAACACTAATGGGGAAAAACGTATATATATGATACTCATTAATTTATGGTCATACATATTAAGGAGATCCTATTCTTGAATTTATCAAAATTGAACATCATATTTCTAAAAAATTTACTAAACCTTTATATTCTAAAAT
The DNA here is from genome assembly GCA_963277665.1 of Viscum album. Classification (NCBI taxonomy): domain Eukaryota; kingdom Viridiplantae; phylum Streptophyta; class Magnoliopsida; order Santalales; family Viscaceae; genus Viscum; species Viscum album. The sequence continues at coordinate 129,446,598 of OY728138.1, read as the reverse complement.
ATTTTAATACAAAAAATATAATATGGGTATGAACATTTTCAAATGATCATGAGTACCACTTCTTATTTTATTATCCAATTAAAATTAAAAAATAATCAACAAAGAGGGAGGATATTCATTTTCTATATAAAACTACGATAATTCTTTATGTAGGTATTTAATATTTTCTAGAATAATATTTAACCAAATTTATCTATTAAATTTTCAGAATTTAGTAGAATTAAAGCTCATATATGTGCATTGGTTTATGAAATTGATGGTGGTTATCTTTTAAATGGTACCATTTACATTAATTGGTTTATTTCATTAATATGTCATATGTAGTTTGATTTACTATTTCATATTTATAATGTTTACTATTATGTATCTATGTTGATTATTATTATGTATTCTTGAACTTTATTTTATATTTAATTTTATTATCCCTTGGTATTAACTCTAATATTTTTTCTCTATTATTTTTCTAAATGTTTTTTTATTCTATAGTCCAAAAGGGGGAGATATCAAAAGTTATGATATATCTAAAGTTATGAGATATTATATAGAATTTTGGAGGGGAATTTACATCCAAAAATGGGATGCATAGTTTACTAAATGGAAGTAAATATTGTGCAGCTAAGAGCTACAACATAGGGGGATAATGTTGGATGATTGAGATGAATTTTAAATTTCTTAAAGAGAGAGACTTCTAAAAAAGTCTATCCTATTACATCTGAGTGGTAAATATCAAAACGTAAAAAGCATAAACATAAAGGATAAAAAAAATTTCTTTTCAAATTCAATAAGGGGGGATTTTAGATGAGTTACATTTTCTTTATATTCCTTTAATATGTAAAGGGAGTAATTTATTATGGAAGTACAAGGAGTTTTATGATTAGTTTTATTTCTTTAAAATTACATGATTTTTTAGAATATTTTTTACTTATTTTTTTATTATAAAAAATGAATATATTTTTTATACATTTTTTATGATAGAAAATTCATATATATATTTTTATAATGAATCAAAATACACATGTTAGTTTTCTTGAACTTACTTTTAGTTTTTTAGTTATATTTTCATATAGATTGTAACTTCTAAATCACTATGTTCTAGAGAGTTGAATTGATCCATTTAATTACTAGAACATAGTAATGTCACACTAAATAGCTTTAATGGAATATAAAAATCATGATTCTGATTGTTTCATAATTAGACCTAAATATATTGGATATTACCATTGATGATTGTGATATAACAGTCTATAAATTAAGATAGAGCCTCAAGGAAAAGAGGTCATATAAACATAGATGCAAGTGTGATTTCATGTTAACTATATTGATCTCTGTTTTTCACTTTTCATAGCTTCACTACCTCAATACCCTTGAGATATTACCTTATAATTTTTTGGTAGAAATATTTTTTAGATATTCTTATTTGTGAGGAAAATTGTAAAAGGTATATCTATTTCTATTTATATTCATTGATTCTGATCATGCATGTTTAAAGAGATTCCTATTTTAAAAATCATGGTTGATTCTAAATTTTTTTCAATTAAATCTAGTTGTTTGAATTTCTATTAATCATACTAATCAAATCAAAGTGATGTTAAAGATAAATCTACTACTAATGAGTTTTTACAAGAACTTTCTATTGAGGAAATTTTATCTTATGATCAAGAATAATGAAGAATTTTCATGTTCTGAAATTGCATACCATAGGATTGGGTACTGAGATTACTACATGTTTGAGATAAAATAAAACCTATCTCAAGATAGGAATAGTTATCTCCTTTATATTAATTTCAATTGAGCTTAAGTATTTTTATTATAAACTTCATTACATTTTTCCTCATTCATTATTTGTATTGTTATTAATTTCTTATATGAATTATGTTTATAAAATATAATTTTTTTCCATTTTTTTGTTAGTTTATTATTGTTTGTAATGTGAAATATTCCATAAAAATATCTTTCCAAAAGTTTACATTATTCATTTGGAATATTTCATTTTTTGTTATGGCTTCAATACCCCCCCCCCCCCCCCCCGACCTCTTGAAGCTACCCTATCTAGTACAATGTATGTATCAAATATATTTATTGGATATTTTTTATCTTTATAGGATATATAAAATAACCATTTTTTATTAGGTTACACATTTTAGACCGTTCTTATAATGAGGGTTATAGAATGAATTCAACAAATTTATATATTTGAGCACTGTCTTCCATACTTATAATGATTAGTATTCTATGTGTGCCATCTAGGTGTTCTTGGAATTGTTATGGAAATGTTTCCTTGATTTTTTTAGTTCATGAGAGAATTATCCCATGAATATAAACATTTCCTATAAAACACTTATTAGGAATCGATTTTGATGGATAATTTTGAGGATTTTTATTTAAGGAAATTTTGATCACCACTATATTGGTTAGAGGCTAGGGAGTTGGTGATTATCCATTTGAGTTTCACATAGGACCTTTCAGGGAATGTTTTTATGGTCAAGAAGTGGTTAACAAGCATTTATAGTAAGTAGAGATTTTATGATTACCATTGATGTAATCCTCTATAGTTTTATGTGGGTGACTACGTATTTCTAATAGTTTTACCTCAGTTTGAACATAGTTTTATTCAGATGCAAGGTAAGTTATCCCCCATGTTTATAGGTCCATTTTAGATCATTGATAAAATTGGTAACTTGTCATATCAATTCAAAATTCCTAGAATATAAAATTCCATTCATGATGTGTTTTATACATCTCGTCTTTAGAGATACCGTCCTAACCCTTATCAAGTGATCTATTTTAACAATGATGATTATGATCTGGATGTCTCCTTTTGGGAGTGATGAGTTTAGATAGTGGGTTAAGTTTAGAATACACTACATGAAAATACATTCACATTGGTATGGGTGTAGTGGTATAACTACTATATCTAGGATGAGACAAGGGAATATAAGTCTAATATTCAATTGCAATGGTCATAGATTTTAATTGATGATTATTAATAATTCCCATTACTACATCTCATAGATGAGCTTATATATGGTGGGTAGGTTGTAACACCCAAAATATAGAAAAGGTAATATTTTAATATAGTTTTCACTAAACCCAATGTATTATGGGAAATAATGGGAATTAGAGGAATCATAGGTGGCTTAGGTGTTTCTTTAGAAGGTTGGTCCCAGGGATAAGACTATTACTAGGGAATGTAGTATACAATCAGTTCCCAGTTCCTTAGTACTAGTTTCTTTGTGGGTTGTGTATGGAGTTAATTACCCTAGTCTAGGACATGGGTACCCAGTGGCCCTATGGTGAATACCCGATAGGGGACTAGGTACCCGATGAATGTGGGGAGAGTACCCAATACCCCATGGGTGTTTTTTAGTATAAATTTTAATTAATTTTTTATTTAAAATTATTTTTAAGTGAGGGTGTCCTCCCTAATTTTTTCAAAATTAAAAATCATGGTCTTATCTCATCCCTCTTAGATTTCTTCCCCTCCGAGTTTCATTTTTTTCCATTTTTTATTTTCATGATCCCTTAACTAGAGGAAACCACTAGTAATTCTATGTATCCTTTTACATATATTCATCTCTTTCATCACAACTTTTCCATGTATTGATGGTTACACCTAAATTCAAGTATTTTTTATGATTTCTCAATTTCATTTTCTTAATATTGATTTTACCAATGGTTTCTTACAAGAAGTTACTTGATATATCTTGGTGTGTGTTTCCCTTAATTCTCACCAATTTTTACTCATTTTTCATGCATTTCAGGAAATGTGGGAAATGTTTCATTTTCATAAATCTATCTATTATTTTTTGAAATGTCAATTTTTATCATTTTAATGTTTCTTTTGGATAAATAAATGATATAAACAATAATAATATAATAATATGGAAATTTATAGGAAGAATGAGAACTTATTATCATATTAAACATAAATAATATTTGGAAATATCAAAATAAAGGAATTAAAATGGGTTGTTTATCGCATGTTATTATTATCATTATTTTATGGACTTTTACATATATAAGTTGGATCTATAAAATGAATTAATAATATATGTATGAATGTTCATTAATTTATATGCATAGAACTGAATAAAATATTAATGTATAATAATAATAAATTTATTATTTGTGATCGCATGTCATTTTTTTGTTGATATATCTTTAGGATATTTACTGGACAGTGTGTATCAATATATTGTGGTTATTTTTATTTTCTAGTCATGGAAAACTTGGCTCTAAGGACTTAAATATTTTTATTTATTTATTTATAATATCTATTTTTTAGCTGAGTTGATAGGGAATACTGACATGACTTATAGACCTAGTGGAACATGGCCCATTACATTACTTGAATCCCTAGAGGAACAAGGCCAAATACATGACTCGAAGGCCCAAATATTTTATTACACAAGAACTATCCATCCCTGGTATCTATATCATTGAAGATACCTAGTTACTTACCTCAATTTCTGATCAGATGGCATTACCCCATGCAGATTTTAATGGTACCTAATACCAATAGAAATTATAATTCCCTTTAATTGTTATAATTTAGTCAACTCTACTCTGGTGGCTACTACTTTCTCTAAATCCACTTATGGGTCCTTCCTCTGTGTGGACCACCTAGACTGTTTCGCGGTCCTTTGGCCCAAAATCTAATGTCCTGGCAGCCTGAATCGGCTCAAAGGCCATCTGTCTCAAAGGATAATGGCAACCCAAATTCTATATTTCTTTTATTTCAAAATCGGTGGCCAAAATTCCTATATTAGATGAATAATTTCAGCTGCTATAGTATAGCATAGTATTTGTTACAGTGCTACTGCAGTAACCTAGAAATATCACTCAACCAAGGTTTGATCTTGATTTTAATATAGGATTATGGGATGTGTTTACCACTCAGCTAACACCCCTACTATATTTATTGTTGTTATATAGCATGGTTTATATGAAGTAAAATTGATAAACAATAAAAACCTGGAATGATGAAATTATATTATGAGATTCATTGTTTAATTATTACTATTATTCCTTGAATATTAATGTAATATGTAATTATTTTAAAAATAATGTTTATGGATGATATTTATCTATTTAAATATGGTAATATTAGTTTGTTTTATATAATATCCTATTTATAATAAATATGTTAATTCAAGATTGTAACGAAGTAGTTTTTTGAGGAAGATAATCGATTGGGACGAATTGATCCAATTATCTTTTTTGGAAGGATATATTGACTTCATTATAACACATAAACTCTATAAACCTAGAATCATTGGTTATTTTAATGCATTGGAACAATATAAAAAATATCACAACCTAGAGTATCTAATACTTTAAGAGTCTTGTGAGACTAGATACATACATGATTATCATGATTTATTTGAAAACCAAAAATAAAACATAACATTATAGTTATAAATTTATTATATCATCTTGTATATACTTGAGATAATTAATATATCCCTCTTTGGTAACCTTGGTAATTTAATAAAAATAAATGGTGGATTTAGATACTCAGTAATGGATCATGTACAACAGAAGCAATAATAGAATAAATAAATCATGAATAATATGGAAGAGATAAGCACCAATCAAATATTCCAAATAACTAATATCATAATAATATAATATTTACATGGATTAAATAAAAATATAGATAATTACATGGAAAGAAGTAATTAGTTTCATGATAAAAAAATGTATAATTGAAAACAAAATAATATTACCGTTTAAGCCTCATTCCAAGTAATCCTAGATAAATAGGTAAGGAACATGAAAAATACCCAAAATAGTTTATCTCATGAGAACTATTAATGAATATATGGACTAATTTAATCCCCACCAATCCCTTACTAAGTTAAAATAATTGATCATAAGAAATAATAGAATAATAATTGAACAAAAAATGAATACAATCAATTACATTAGAAAACTAATATTTGAAATGGTAAAATTTTCCACGATCAATAAATAGAAAAATATAATCATTAAACAACCAAAGAAATACGGTGGAATATATCATTAGACTATGTCTATATATAATTCTAATAATACTTAAATGATACCAACATATATGAAATTACATTTAGAATAATATTTTATCCTTTCTATAAAACATTAGAATAATATCTTTTCCATTTGATAAAATTTTTAATAAAAAATTATATAATATTGATAATTATATTACCTATAAAAACCAAATGAAACTTTTAAGGGAATATTAAAATAAATTCATAGATATGAAAGTGGTAAAATTCATTTTTTTTAAATAAATATTATAACAATGATTAATTTCACACATTTGGTAAACAGGCCGGGTAAAAATTTAATTGTACCTTGTTAGGAAAATGGACTGAAGATTTATTTTAAAATTTTGAAAAGGAAGTTGAATATAGTTGAAAAATAAATTAAAAACATTTTCTTATAGTAAAAACATTATTTAAAACAATATAAGAAACATGTACATGGAAGAAAAAATTCATCAACCCAAGAGTAAATAAGGTTTAGGTTTCTTAAAAAACATTTTCTTGGTCTTCCTAAGAACCAGAGAGATTAAAATGATAGTAAAAAATATAAAATATCTAGATAAACATATTATAAGAAAATATATAGTGTTTAAAGGGGATATAAATTATAATTTCCTTCAATTGATGCATAAAAAACTACGAATAAACATGATATTATAGAATAAACCCTTTCCTCAGACATTTTCTTGGTTAAACATGTTTTATCCTCTTCAATAATAAATTTAAATTTATTAAATACATTATCAATAACCTTATTAATACATATTTTTTTTTTATATCCTTTTATAAACATTTGGAACCCATTCGTGGAATACTTATTGTTTATGTTGACCACTAAAGGTTGTTCGGTCAATTTCTCTAAAATTACTTACGTATATTGACCACGATTAAAGGTGGTATGAAATGGTTCCAATATATATTGAATATAGATAAAATAATTGATATATTTTTTCATTATATAAAATTTTAGATTAATCATTTCATTATGTTGACATAAAAAATCACTTCGCTTTATGGAGGTGGTAGTCCACACATATCCAATAACAACATTATCATTATCCAATGGATAGAAGGGTAAATATATAGGTGATATATTATATTTTTATAATTATAATTATATCTTAAATATTTTATATAATAATTAATTTAATATTTATAACCTTCTAGTTAATGTAGTTATTAAAAATGAATTACACCACTACGGGGAGAGGGTAGGTCGTATGTACGCACAAAAGATATTCAAAGTTTATTTAGGTTGGAAAGGAGAGAAAAAAAAGATGTAAAATTAACATAAAAACACCTTGGTATGGTGAATATAATTATGTAATTATTTTAAGATTTTTATTTAATAAGAGGATGAGGTATAATAATAAAGGATCTTGATAAATCATGATAAGAACAAATGCCTCTTCGGTTGGTGACCACTTTTGTCTTACAACTTAAACCATATTTAAGTAGTCTTTCAGTGACCTAAATACCTATAAGAAATTTATAGGGATGTTGTGAAGGTATTTGGTTTAGTATTTCATGATCTATGTGGATAAAGTAGCATGTATAGAAGAGGATAGGGGGTTCCCTTTTATATGATAGGGGAACTTGTAAATACTAAAACAATTATTATATAATGTATTTCTTACTTGATTAATTTGGGTAAAATTTTTATATATTAGAATATAATAAGATTAAGGAATGTATACAACCAAAAAATAATTTTTCAGTATGTTTTCTATGTTATATTGAATTCATATCCCTTTATCTTAACCTTGTTAACTCTTTTCACCCTTAACTGTAGTGAAAAATATTTACTATGGTTACAGTTTATTATGAAAAAAAAATTAAGTCCACCTTATTACATATTTTTAATTATTATGATTCCAAATATGGACCTATTTTACAATATTTATCTTCTATAATTGATAAAAATTACTTTGAATATATGTTTTTAAAATGTATTGAATCCCATTTTTAGAAAAATGTTTATTTTAAGCATAAAATGATTTTACAAGAAAATAAATTATAATGTTGATTCCAAAAAAAATAGTGGGATTAATATAAATAAAATGATGAATATGTTACTTTTAAATAAAAAAAACTAAAATTAAACTTTTAAATCCTTCATTTTTATAGAAGAACTAAAAATGGTCTTTATTTGAATAGTAACATTACTTAAATTTCCAAAATGTCAAGAATATATTTCTATGTCAAATATTATATTTTTATAGAAACTATATTCATTATTAAATATGTTTTTTTAAAATACTACTCATAACCACTAAAGTTATTATTATATCATTATAATGACATAAAATTAATGTCTTTTGTAAACTTGATATTTTACACTATTCACCCAAAAATCAATTGTTTCTAAAAAATATTAAAAATTCACACTAAGATAATTGAAACATAATTAATTCCAAATTTAAATTCATTCCATCAAATTCAAATAAAAAATTTTAATTTAGTTTTTAATCATATTCTTGAATAAATTAGTGTTTATTATTTATTATTTATTTAGAAAAAAAAGATTACATACTATAATTTTTTCATCAGTGTTACATTATTAAATCATTCAAAAAAATTAAACCATAAAATTTAAATAATGTCACCTCATAAATACATGTGGTTAGTTATTCATCAAAACAACTTTAGGTTCACATGTCTACTCTTCTATTTTATGATTTCTTTAAATAACCTTCACCAAATGAGTCGTTTGATTCTACAACACCTATTCTCTAGTATTGTGAATCGAGATAGGATCTTTATAGTAATATAAATTAAGTTATAATTACATTTTCTCATAATTATTCAAATAAATTTTATTGAGTATGTATTTCATCAATAGTGAGACATTGAATGCTCTATGAACTTTATAGAGGCTAGGTGGCATTAAGAAATAGTATGATCCACCTATAATTATTTTTAGAATTTCAAAATATCTGATGTACCTAGGACATAGTTTTCATTTTTTATATAATATTATAACACCATTATATGGTTATACCTTAAAGAAAACATGATCTCCCACTTTTAATTCTAAATCCTTCCTTCAATTACTGGCATATTTTTTAAAAAACAATTGAGATTCCTTAATATGATTTTAAATAGTATTAAATTTCATCATTGTATCTTCTATCATATCTAGTTATATAGGCATTTTTTCACCAACATTATCCCATGAAGTTAGAGTATTAATACTCTTTTAATAAAAATTTTCATTTTGTGCCATTTGAATTCTTAAATATAATCTATTATTATATGAAAATTCAACCAGGGGTAAATACTAATCTCAAATTCCCTAAATTTCATTTGAGCAACACCTCAACATGTTCTTATTTTTGAATATTCCTTTCAGACTACTGATCATTTTGATAATGATTGGAAGTTCTCAAATATAGCTAAGTGTCATGATAATTTAGAACACTTTTCTATAATTTCGAATTAAATCACAGTACATGGTTAGATACAATCAAAATAGGTTCACGATGAAGTCTCACAACTTCATTAATATAAAACTGCATAAGGTTCACGGGAGGTATATCTTCCCTTTATAGTGAGAAAAAGTATAGACTTTCTAAGGAGATCAATAATAACCCATATGTAATCATTCTTTCTATGAGTTTTTTAAAATATATTGACAAATCCCATCACAATATCATTTAATTTCCACATAGGAATAAGTAGGGGTTTCATGACTAATTTAGGTTGTTGTATCTTAACCATTAAATATTAACAAAAAAATCACTTGATAAATAGTCTGAAATTTACCATTTCATATTATCCCATTAAAACTTTTCCTTCAAATATTGATATAATTTTGTGCTACTAGGATGTATAATGAAATTTGATCTATGTGATTCATCTAACAATTCTATTTTTATCTTAGTATTGAATGAAAAACACATCCTCTTTCTAAATTTCAATATAGAATATTTATAAACAATGTATACCAAACTCATAGAATTTAAGTATTTGGTTTTATTTTTAATATTCTTATCATAAATTTGGGAAATTTTTATTTTCTCCAACAATTGTTGTTTAGAAATCATTTGTAAATGATTCCCATATCCAAACATACTAAATCCATGAATATATAATCTTTTAAAATACTAATTTTAGTAAAAATATATAATATTTCATACTCAGGGAATCATCCACATTATTTTACTTCTCGGGGTGGTAGTGTATTGAGAAATAATAAAATTTTGTTATTTTTAACCATCACCTTTTCTTAATGTTTATATCCTTATATGATAATATGTATTTCAAACTTTTTTATCTATATATGTTTTATATATTTCACAATAAAGGTAATGTCTCCATATCTTCAATGAAAATATTATAGCTGACAACTCTTGATCATTGTTTGGATACATATTTTCTTGAATTTTTAACTAACTTGATTCATATGAAACTACTTTATCATTTTGTATGAAAACTCATCTAAGTAACTTCTTTGATTCATCATTAAATATCACAAATACAACACTTCATAATGATAAACTAAATATTGGTGATTTGACAGACCTCCTCTTTAACTCTTCAAAACATTCTTCACATTATTTTTAATGGATGGACTTGACTGTATTTCATGTATACTTGGTCAATAGGTTACCAAATAAATAAAATATTTAAACAAATAATAATTAGTAACCTATTAATACAAGTAAACTATATTCCTCGATTATAATCATTAGCGTTGGCTATTAAATCACTACCTTTTTCTTTGAAGTATCAATTGATATTTAATCCTTATATACAACATGGTCATGAAAAGAAACTTATAGAATTCATAAATCATATTTGACAAGTTTTTCATAAAAAAAATATATTCTTTAAGAGTATTTTTAATGATTCACAATTTTATATTATTCTCTTCATGTGTTATAAATTATACCATTATATCGTCGATAAATGTCACAATAAAATTATCAAGATAATACTTGAATAATTTCTTCATCATATCTATAAAACCATATTGTTCATTAGTAATTCCCAAGATAATTACAATAAATTCGTAGTTCCTATACCTTAATAAAATTTTATATTTGAAATATATACCTTTATCTGTATTTGATGATACCCATTATGAAGATAAATCTATAAAAAAATATTTATCTCCCTAAATTTGATCATAAAATTCATCAATTTAGGGTAAAGGATATTCTTTCATTATAGTAATGGAAATGATTTCCCTGTAATCAATGTACAACCTCATAGACCTATCTTTATTCTTGAAAAAAATGGGGCTCTTCATGGTAAAACACTAGGGGTTATAAACAACTTATCATGCAAATCCTATGATTTTTTTATTAATTTTCACAAATTAAACTATGGATATTCTATATGAAGTATTAGATGTTAGTTTTTTATCAAGATTAAGATTAAAATAACACTCAAACTCATGTTCAGGTGGATGTTGTGTTAGTTAATTAGGAAACACATCAATTTATTCTTGCATAATTAGTATATCCTCTATTCTAAGAATACCTCCCCCATTCATAGTTTTTTTTTCTTTACTTATTATCTTATAATTTTACCACATATTTCTTATGTAAGTGGATTTGTAGTTGATTTGGATGATTTAGTTTCACCTCTAAGAGAAAGGGACTCTACATCTCCATCACAAATCATAATATCCTTATCTTGGAAATAAATTTTCTTATTATAATTTTAAAACCAATAAATACCAAGGTTTATATAAAATTCAACCATGGGAATAAAAATTAGTCTTTTAAGTATGATATGTCTATATTTCATAATGGGCAATTTCTTAAGTATCGTTATTAAAATAATATTTCCAATAAGATTCTAAATTTAAAACACCTTTCTTAAGTTGTTAGGAAAATATATTTTTTTATTAACAAACATAGATGAAATAGAAGAGTAAAAAGATCCAGAATCAAATAGATAATTAGAATAATTTGAGGGTAAGATCAAAGTACCTTAAACCATATCTTTAGAAACTTTAACCTCATCTGTAGTTATTTCATAAGCTTATCTTTACTCCATTGGAAATTTTTAGGAAAATAACATTTACACATGGGGAATTGATTTTAATTAAGCCTCATCTCCTAATAGATGAAGCATTGAAAACTGGAATCTTATTCCATTACCTTTAAATCTAAAGCCTAGTGTCTTCTATCTCTTCACTGGAAGAAAACTCTCATTCTAATCAAGCATGTTCCACATTGTTTCCTTCCATAATTATTACCAGATAGAAATTCCACCCTTCAATTCTTCCTTTTTCTAGTATTTCTTTTATCATAGTTCTCGGTAACCCACTTATTTTATTTTTTTCCATGTAAAACATAATACTTATATAGTTACTTCTCTATATTTATGTAACTGGATATTATATCCTCATATATTAAAACTTTCTGAGAGATAATTTCATAAAAGTGTTAGGCTTTATCCTATTAAAGAAGAAATAAATATTACTTCTTATATTAAATTCATATTCTGTGGTATGAGTTACTAACCTTATAAAGTTATATTCATATTAAACATTATTTTCTTCTTTATTTTTCATTAGATTTTGAAATTTCCTCTCTATATTTTCTCGCAGCTCAAAAGGCAGTTTTTTTAAATAATATCTCCATGAAATTCTTTCACATCATAATATTTATTTCCTCTAACTCCTTATTATTCTTGATCAATGGCCCCCATTAATTATTTACTCCCTTAAGATGATAAACATCCATGATATATTTATACCTTTCATTAATTTCTAAAGTACGAAATATTTTGTCTAAGGACATGATCTGTTTATCAACTACTAATGGATTAGTAGTCTCATTGAACGATGGATGTTTCTATCACATGAAGTAGCCCAATATTGTTTCACCATGTTGGGAATTAGTAGGTTTCTTCATATGAACAAGTTATTTGGTCATGACGTGAGTCAACTACCCCCAATATAGTTATATTTTTTCCAGCTCTAGCTTCATTACTTTTCAAAGGAGAAACATTTGTACATATAATATATAAATTGATAAGGTTTTCATTCCTTTTTCTACTAAATATTTATGAATAATTTAATATACTAAATTATATCAAAACATTATGATTTTTAAATTATATTATACAATTATAAATCCAGTGTAACACATAAAAAAATAAAAATATTATACATAGATAATCTTAGAATCATAAGCTTAGATTATTTTGGGAAATATTAAAATTATAAAAATATTTTAAAACATTTCATAATATCTTATAGAGACCATGTGAATAGACCATAAAATTTCCTAGGGAGTTTCTATCCAAGAGTGTAGTATTAGTCTAATTCATTATACAATGAGTAAATATAAAGTTGAAACTTAGATATCCTTTTTCATAGTTTTTACCCCTAGTCTCATTTTATCCATAGACACATCCACTTTATAGTATCAATATAGGTATTTAATTTCTAGGAAACCACACATTATATACCCCACCAGAACATTATGATATTAACCTATAGATATGCTTATCCTTAGAGTATTCCATAAGATTATATTCTTTAATCTATGTTTTCTTAAATCTAGTTGTAAAGGTATACACTAAACCTCCTATAATACCAACTATAACACCCTAAAAATGTAACCCGATTTCAGTTACTACATTGGAACAGGATACTAGAGGTCAAATCTTGAAGGATATAATATTTCAGTAGTCTTGGGAGACTACACACATACATGATTTTCACATTACATTACAAAACATTAAATAAAACATATTATTTTAGTGATAAAATTATTATTTATAATATTATATCCATAAAATATTTAAGAGATCCCTTTTATGAATCTTTAGGAAATCAAAAAACAATAAATGTTGTGCTCAAATTCTCAATAATTGAAATCATACAATAGAATCTATCATAGAATAAATAAAACGTGATTAATATGGAATAGATAAACAATAATTCAATACTTAATATAAATAATATCATAATAGGTGAATATATCCATAGATGACAAAAAAACATAAATAATTACATGTATAACTATAATTATCATCATAATGATAGAATACATAACGTTGAATATTAAAATCATACTGTCAACTCCACATGCCCATAAAACATACATAAATAGAAAAGGAACCTACAAATTACCCAAACTATTTTGTCTCACAACACCTACCAATTAATAAAGGGCATATAAAGATCTTATACCACCAATTTTTATTTTAAATGGATAGATTATATAAAAAATGAATAACAATTAAATACATAAGTAACGTAAAAATTCATTTTGAAAAATAATCATAAGAAATTTTAATATTTTACCCAGTAAATAAATGGTACAACATAATCATAAGATATAAAAATAGTTAGGTCTTATGATATAATTAAATTATATACCCAAGGAATAAAAATAAATATAAAAGGATGCTAACATATATGAAAATACTTTTAAGAGAAAATTTGAGTGTTTCTTTGAAAACATGAAAAAAATGTCATTTTATTTTAATAACATGTTAAATAAAAATTTACAGAATAATGATCAAATTACTTTCATTGAAAATAACTATGTGAAATTGTAAAATAATCTTAAAAAAATAATATTTATTATTTTGGGAAAGTTCATTTATTTGTTAAATGTTAGAACAAATATTCCTTTGACACTTTTGGTAAAAATTTGTAAGTGAATTTTTTGGGAAAATGATAAGAATATTGTGTCCAAACATTTAAAAATGTTGTTAAAAAACTTCAAGATCAATATAAATAAAAACTAGATCATAATTAAAACATTCTTGAAAAAATAAAATAAACATAGATGTTTAATAAAAATTACATAGACTAATGAGGAAATAATTTTATATTTTCTTCAAAAACATTTTATTAGTTATATTAAGTACCAAATAAAAAAACTAATAAAAAAATATAAAATATGGAAAACAATATAGGATAATAAAATATATGGAGTTTAAAATAGAAATGTTTTATCATTTCCTTTAAAATAAACATAGGCAATCTCAAATAAGATTGATATTATAGAATAAAAAATTAACTAAGATTTCTTCTTGGTTGGATGAATTATATCATACATAATAATCAATTAAAATTTATTAAATTCTTGATAAATAAACCTTTTAATATATATTTAATATTTTTAGGTACTTTTTTAATCATTTGGAATCTATTAATTGAATATTTCTTATATATGTTGTCCACTTAAGGTTCTTCAGTAAATTTATCCATAATTAATTTAGTATATTTACCATGGTTAAAGGTGTTATGAAATTATTACATGATCTCTATAACTTTAATAATTTCATTAATATATTATTGTAATATATAAAATTTTAGAACCATCAGCTCACGATGGAAATATAATAATAAAATCACAATGCTTTATGTAGGTGATAGTCTACATATATTCATGAACAACATTATCATTATCCAATGGATAAAAGGGTTAGGAGGTATATGGTATATTATATTAAAAAATCATAATCATGTAATTAATATCATATATATTCATTAATTCCATATATATTAACATATGTGTAAAGTGGTTATGGAAAATGAATTATACCACTACATGGAGATGAGAGTTCATACATATGCACAAACAATGTTTTCATTTTCCATTGGATAGAAAAGAGATAGAAAATGGATGTACCATTAAAATAAAAACAAATAATTGTGTATAATATGGTTATGTAATAATGTTAATATGGATATTTAATATTATGAATACTTTTAGGAAGAAAAGAACTTGAAAATTCACATTAAGAACATATACATATTCTTTTGGTAACCTAATTTGTATTATACCTTAAGACTTCAAAAATTGGTCTTTTGGTGAGACCCAGAACTCTAGAACATGGGTAGAGATGTTGGGAAGTTATTTGGGAAGGAATTTATCAATATATATATCACAAGTAGTGTGTATAATAGAGTAAAGTGGGTTCTATTTTATAAGTAATGTGGGTGAGAACCTTATAAATTCTTGAAACATTATTTTATAATATATTTCTTACCCAATAAAGGTGGAACAAAATATTCATTTAATAAAATATTATAGGTTTAAGGTTATGATTAAATTAACGAATGAGACTCAATAATTTTTTCCTGTTATTTTGAGGCCTTCTCCATTTATTTTAACCCTTTAAACTCATGTTACCCTAAACTAAAGTGATAAAAAATTGCCATGATTATTATTAAATATGACACAAAATTAATTAAAAAAATTACCTATTGTTAATTATGATTATTCAAAATATTTAATCCATTTTAAATTATCAAATTTACATAATTTATAATAATTAACTTTAATAAATTTTCATAAAATTCAATAATAATTATCTTTAGAAAAATATTCTGTAATGTGTGAAAACGATTTCACAGAAAAATCAAGTATATAGTTGATTTGAATTGAATTATTTAGATTATATTAAATAAAATGAGAATTATTTTTATTTAAAACAAAACCAAAACTTAATGGTTCCATTTAAATAATTTATTAAGAGTGAATAACTAAAAACAATTTTTATTTGAACAACAACATGACATAGATTTTGAAAATGTCGATCATATATTCTTACATTAAACATTATATTTCTATATGAACTATATTAATTATTAAATATATTTTTTATATATAAATTTTTAAATAATTGATCATTTTATTCTTATATCATTGTAATTTCATAAAAGTTACGGTATTTTATAAAACTAGTATTTTTTACTATTCACCCAAAAATCATCAATTTCAAAAAAATATCCAAAAATCACCATATGATAATTTTTACATGATAGGATCAAAAATAAAATTAATCAAATTAAATTAAATTTATATAATTTGTAAATTTGGTTTTTAATCACATTTTTGAAAATATATGTGTGCATTATGATGTTATTTATTTAGAAATAAAATCTTACTTACAAAATTTATAGCTTAGATGATACATTTATATTATTTCCATCATTTACATGATTTTTATAGTGGGATTATTTGGTTTACTTGTATTAATTTTCTTGTATGTTTTATACTTTTTTTATTTTATGTTAAACTGGTATGGTCAGATGATTAGTGAGCAATATTCCAGATTTCCTAGGGAAATACTGATGGTCATTGCCTGTGATGGTGGAATAGAAAGTATTATGTGAAATTGTGTCAGAGATGACATTGGGGTGGTTGGTAAGAGTTTATAGTTTATATTTCTCATTAATAAATTTTATTGTTTTATTTTTATGGTTTAATTGACTAATATTATTTATTATGGTTCCTAATTTGTTGAAGCAGATTGGCTCGATACATGGTAATTTTATATTATTTGTGGTAGATTATGATGAGTCAAAAAGTGCTGAGTTTCCCAAGATTTACATAAATAAATATTACATCATTATATGTGATTATACATTACATATCATTACGACCCATGCTTGAACCATAAAGGTTTAGTCTATTTAGAAACGTGGATACACAAATAACTTATACATAATAGATATGTATAATCTACCACTAAGTTCTTAACAACTAGAACCCTTATTTGACATAACATGCTTAAAATATATCTTCATATCTTGGGGAAAAGAATACCCAATAAAGGGTGATTTTAGGTTCTCAATAAGTATACACAAGGTAGATAACTATAAATAGTTAGTTTTAAGCATTAAAGAAATAATAAGGGTTTGAGGACATTAGTTAAAATTGGAAAATCATACACAACATTTCATAAATCGTAACCATGAGTCCTGGAATAATGATTGGCGGTTCATAAGAGATGAATCATAAATAAATTAAAGAACATGATCTATGAGTGCATAAAATTGAAACAATATCATGTCATAAAAGAGTGGAATAAATTTGGGAATAATCATAATCATATAAATCTTATTTTAATGATACCCAATAAGGCATTCATCACATGTTAGTCTTGGGACAACCACCTATGTACTTTCTATGGTCTTTGGATAACCTCCCATGTACCCGTGTTAGGCTTGGTATAACCACCGATGTACCCTATTTTAGGAATGGGATAACCTCATTTGTACCCATTGATCTCATAAAACATAATTCTTTAACCAGTGATTGGGAGGGATATAAAATAACCACATGTAACATAATCATAATCCATTTATATGTATTCCAAAAGATCATTAAAACATTTATAATTTCATAAAATCATGACATGTGGAAAAGAAATAAGGTTTCATCAAAATTTGATTATAATAACTATAAACCATGAATAGAAAGAAAATGGAGAGTAAAATAGGTCTCCATTCCTAATCAAGTATAAGTAATCTCAATGTATGTTAATATGGACGAAAAATACATTTAAAAGATTATTGGAATATTTATTAAGAAGAAAAAACATTTAATTTTAAAATGAAATATTTAAAATCTAAAAAAAATAAAATTATTAAGTAAATCATTTTATTTCATAAGAATTGTGGAAAATGGAAAGGAAACTTTAAAAAAGTTAGTTTTCATTATGGAAGTAAATTCTTTACATTTAGTAAATATTAAAACAAATAGTATATTCACAACTTTGGTAGAACAGCACCTCATTTGAAAAAAAAAATAGGATTCATTTTAAAACATTTAATATAAAGTCCAAACAGATAAAAACCTAAATTAAATAAATATTTTATATTAATAAAAACAATATGGAATTTTTTTTTTAAATAAAATATGGACATGGAAGAAGATGATCCTTGACAGAATAAAAAAACAAATATGGTTTTCCTTAAAAACATTCTTTAATAATTTTTAGTTCATAGTGTGATTAAAATTAAATAAAACATTTCATTTCCATAAAAAACCATAGTATAATAATATATATAATATTTGGGATATAAATATCATATAATTCAATCATATTAAATATAATCCTAAACAATCCTGGTAAAAGTGAGATTATAACATAAAACACCTACCATTGTGGAAACTTTTGAATCATAACCATTATGAAAGTAATAAATAAAAATAAAGATTTAAAGAAAATGAATTTAAAAATATAAAAGATATAACATATCAAATGGGTATTATATACACCACAAAAAATAAACTAGTGGTGAGTATGTCTTATGTCATAAAAAATTAAGTGAGATGAGAAAGGCGTACCACTATAGAAACATATGAATCAAATACACTTCAAGAAAATAATTTAAATTTTAACATTTAATACCATGAATTAATAAGTATCCATGATTTTAAAATTAAATTTTTTATTTTACACACATCATAAACATAAATAGGTGTATAACTTCAAACATTTATTAACACAACAATATTGAGATGAAGAACCCTTACCATATATCGGAAAACATTCATAAGCTATCTAGACTCATGTGTAATAAATTTATATTTATTATAATTATATAAAAAATATTTACACATTTATAATATCCTATTTGATCCATTTACAACATTAAAACACCTATTTATTAATAATTATTTATAAAAATCCTTCTTTTATAATCATAACTATTTCATTTCTCATGTATGTTTCAGTTTGTAAGTTATGGTCCTTTCACTTTGATCATTGTTCCATCGTATCCAGAATATTTATCCTGTCATAATTATATTATTTAGTCATTATATATAATTTTATAACTGTAATATGAACAGGTAATGAAAAATTAATTACATCTCTTTGTGGAGATAGTAGTTCATATGTATACATGAGTGATGTTTTCCAATTTTTGATTCATGCAACAAAATAAAGGTAAGTAATAATTCACCTTTATATAATAGTTATTATATCATTAATATCATATTTATTCTTTAAATATATCCCTATTACCATCCATGTAAATCAAAAATTAAAAACGAATCACATCGCTTTATAGAGGTGGTATTCTATGTGTACACACGAGCGACATTATCATTTTACAAAAAACTTTTTAGCTAATATGGTATATAAAAAATAATAATTATATAAGAATAATTATTTCATAAATATAATATATAAATATTAAATCTATCATAACAATAAACCATGAAATATGGTGATAGAAAATGAATCATATCTCTATGTGGAGGTGGTAGTCCACACGTATACATGAGTGATACTTTCATTTCTAATTTGATGGAAAATAGGTGGGAAATGGTTACTAAATCATCATAATAAAATATCAGTGTAATTATTATATTGAATAAATCATGTAATGAAGGATAAATCAATATAAGATAGGGTATAATAATAATCAAAATCGAAACATCTTGGTTAAGGTTTATACCTCTTCTTTGAAAAATCTTCGTTAGATTACACCTTAATCCATGAAAGATTGTTCTTAGGAGAAGACCAAGGGAACTGAGATTAAAGAAAGTAATTTAATAAGGTTTTTGGATAGGTATTTTTAAATATATAGGGATCATATTATGTTAATAAAGGAAAAAAGGAAAGGTTCCCTTTTATAAGTGAGGTGAGGGACACACACGGAATTACCTATAAGATTTCAATAATATAGTATCACTTCCATGTGAAAGTGGATCAAAATTTATAAGACTTAAAAGGTAGGATAACATAATGTATAATTATATTGAAAAAATACTGATTATAAAAGATTATATGGAATTATTTCCCATATCTGTTATTTTAACCCCCTGGTAAACCGGTTTTAACCATAATCGTGATAAATATATTTTATTATTTTTACAATTAATTATTAAAAAAAATTAACTGGAACCTATTAAATTATTTTAATTATAATTTTTTTCAAATAATTAGTCAATTTCAAAATATTAAATATCTATAAGTGAAATAAATTAACTTTAAAATAAGTGCCCAAAATGAAACAAAAATCATTTTTTGATAAATGCATTTTTAAGCATAAAACTGGATTTATTCTTATTCCATGCCTAGTAATAACCATAAAATAAAATTTAAAAAATATTAATAAATAAATAATATATTAATTTAAATAAAATCATTATAAATATTTAATTATTTAATAAATTAACATAAAGAAACAATATACACATAAAAATAGTGTTTTTGAAAATTGTGTTTTTAATCCCTAAAATGAACTTATAAAAAATAAAGTATAATGTTTATTAATGTTTAATTGATTGTATTTTTTATAATTAATGTATAATTATGTTAAATTAACATCAATATAAAAATTTCATACCCCCCCACCCCAAAAGGTACCTCTCTTGGGCCGGAAATGAAGGAAGATAGATAATGACCCTCAAGTACCACCTACACTAGGCCCTAAGTTAAAGACTAGCACTGAGGGTATACAAATATGAAATATGAAAGGAATTTCCCTTGATAATATAGGATAAAGAGATAAGATATCAATGATCAGTTATCTTAAAGTAAAAATATAAAATATATTAAAAAACAATCCCACAATGTATGTATAACATTAACATAAACAAAGAGCCTCAAAATAAATACCAAAGAAAAAAGTAAATGCAGTAAAACGGTTTTAGTCCAAAGTTTTGAGCTATTAATGTAAAAGACATTATTTCAGTCCTATTAGAAACCTAAAAAATAATTTTTATATATATAGGGTGATAGTACAAGTATACTCGGTAGGATCATATCCAAAGTATCTTATGCACATGTGAAGAGATCATATTAACCCACTAGTAGGAAAATAGAAAAACCAAAAACATTTAAATAGTTCAAATAACCAATCCCAACCTCATCAAGTAAATATCACCAAATAGTGAATCTAAGTATAACAACATAATTAGAATCAAATTGATAAACACTACTCCTCACTGCTTTCCCTCTGATTTTTTACTCTCACACCACAAAACTGTATGTCCTAGAGCTCCAATGTCTTTTGTATAACATCTTATCCCAACACACTTGGTCCATCACATCCCATCAAATCTCACCTGAAGACACTAGGTCCATCACTTCTTATCACATCACATCTCTTCAAAAGACACCAAGGTAATCACATCACATCTCATATACATCCATAACCAGTATAGTAGGGTATCGTTTATGTGACGGGAATCAACCCCATGCCCTCGTCCAACCATGCATAACCCCCACCATAAGTGATCTCAGAAAACATCACTATAATGACATTTTTACTTCTACCCATCACATCCCATGCATGTTAATATCATATGGAAGATAGATTTGGGAAGATCAAGAATTTTTCCATCCATCCTTATAATTGGGATGAAAGTAAAAGCACCCCCAAAACATCTAGTTGTCAGTAAAAAATTCTCTATGTGGGTGGTCACTATATAAAAATTGCAAGAAACAAACAATTTTTATATATGTATATCTACAAATATTTCCAATCTATGGGTTCATAACAAAAATTTCAACCACTCCACAACATCAACACTAAGACTCACAACATATTAAAGATCTATTTCTACCTCTAAATGTAAAACACCACACACAAAAACACACCACAAGCCACATACCACATTCCACCATTTATTTCAAGTAAATCCAATCCTATATTTTCCCATTACCAACTAATCTCAGTTAACTATCCCATTTATTTCACTTTTAAACATCCATCACATTTGACCACACTTCCCATATTATTTCAAGCATTCATTAACCATTTAAACCCATGACATTTCAATACATTATTTTTAATTTGATTCCATTACAACCCTGCCAACTATTAAAACACATCCCAACACAACAAACCATTACCAAATTTCCAACAACATCTAAATTACCACTATTTCACATCATCGAAACTTTACGTCACAACCACTTTACATCCCAACTGTTTACCATAATATTCTCCACATATCATGCCCCTGCATCATCATATTCACCACATATCAGAACCATATCTCAAAAAATCTACCACCACATTACAACCACACATAACAACACCATTGAAGTCATTAACATATCATTTTTTCATATTTAACAAATGGATTTTCATCACATTCACTTCATTATTTCAAGGGCATTCTCACACATTCAAGAGTTTACATGTACAACCAATTTATTAGAATGATATAAGTGTTTAGGAACATACATTAAATAGAAAAATAAACACAATAAGGGTTCTATAGTCACAACAAACACATTGAAAACAAATCCCCTAATGTCCATGATTTTAAGAAAGATATCAAGCTCGTATAATCACGATATCAATTAATATCAAAAGTAGTAAAGCATGTGATTTATTTCCATTTACCCTCTAATTTTAATTAAAATAAATAAAAAAACTTTATTCATCTAGTGTATACTATGTTTCCAAAAGAAAAAAATAGCATTACCCCACTGACATGACATAAATATATGATAAAGTAAGGATCCCCAACTTCAAACAAAAATTTATACTTCATTTTACTATGTTTAATAAGATAGATAACACCATCAAGCACCATAATAAAAGATTTCACCCTTACCAACCTGAAAAATATCAAGAACATAAAATAAATACCAAAATAACACCAAAAAACAATGTTTTTCCCAAAAAAATATCTTCTTGGATGAATGATATGGAAAAGAAGGGAGAAAGAAACAAATAAAATTGCCAATAACCTTAAAGAATTTGTCCCCAAAAGTCAGGGTTGAAATCCATTGAAAGTGGGATTAAATACCACCTTGGGAAACACTTGTTTTTCCCAATGATTTCGAAGAAATTCGAAAAAAATGAGGCGGTTCGAGTGTCTTTAGGTTTTTATACCCTGCCTAAAAAATATATGATGACAATCCAGCCTCTATAACCACACTATAAAATTGATGAAAAGGAACTGACCACAGCACAGTGAGAGGGACAACACAATAGTGATGTCAGTCAATGGCGCGTCTAAGAATAATGGTTATCCCCATTCCAAAGATATGATAAAATTGGAGAAAACCCATAATGCATCTAAGATCGATATTCCATAGTACCCAGAAATAAGAAGGTGGCTACTATGTAGCCCCATTTCCACGGTGCAACTACCATGAATTTTGTAGAACCATTAAAACTCACCCCTAATACTCCACACTATAAATAGAACCCCTATGTTTAGCTAATATAGTAAGAAACTTATTCTCATACCATAGCCTCTCTCCATATCATTGTTATAGCCAAAATTATATTAGGATAAAACTCCTCCACCATACCCTTGTGTCGTAGCCAACTTCTCCACACCATAGAACAAAAAATGATATATCACATCCCTATTCCATAGGATAAATGAACATCAAAATGATAGAACATGCAAACTCCACCTCCAAACCTCTTCACCATTGTAGACTAATCAATGAAACATCAAATCCCGTATGATGAAGCCTATCACTCTGCACTGAAGAAAGAACCTGAGATGAAATATCAACTCAATATCATTCTTTTACTATCCAACTCATTAGGATCTCCCTCAGACACCTCCCCCAAAAGAATTCATACAATGTAATGGGCTATAAATTTCCATTCATTAGATAAGATAACACTCAAATAAATATTATACTAAATAATAAAAAACATCCTATAATGAAAGTAAATTTTACTAAATACTATCCTTTGAGATATATCTCAAGGATCACTGTTTAACTCAATGCCACCACCATCCAAATAAATTGAACCCAACCAAAAACCTTCACTAAACAGCCCATAAATCTATATCACCACATAATATCAGACTAGCTATAATCCACTTTAATCACACAATTACATCTTCACCACCATCTAAACCTCCTTATATCCCGAGTTAACAATTACCATAACCATCATGCCAAAAGGCCCCAAACACACAAATCAAGGAATTCCATCTTCCATAACATGATATTAAGATATCTAGATGGAACTAACTCACCTGTATGGTTTTAAAACATTTAATATTATAACATGTATTGATTATAAATTATTTTCCCTCTTATCTATATATCATAATAATTAACACACTTCACATATACAGGGATGAAACATATTATAAAATATAAATATTCAAACACCACATTGAAAAGGAAAATAAAAACAGGAAAAAAATAAAAAATACTTTGGGTACTAGGAATGAATCCTCCCCTTACAATTCTACGTATTATCTTCTAAGACATTATTCTTATATAACACACAATCCAATGGAATGGTACATCCAAATAGAACCCTCTCTTGATGATCCTATATAACTACTTTTTTCTCTATGAAAATAATGTCATCTTCGATATCAAGCTCACCAAATTAAATGACGTAGGATTCATCATGAAGATACTGATGGATTTTAGAGATGTGTAAGATGTTGTGAACCCTGTATAATCATGGAAGGAGTTCCAACTGATATTCTATCTCACCAGTATACCCCAACCCCACGAAAGGTCCCATGAACTTGGATGAGAGCATACACCCCATGTCAAAACTCCACTACCCATATCGTGTGGAGACCTTTAAGAACACGTGATCTATAACCTCAAACTCAAAGGGCCTCCTCCAACTATTGGCATAGGAATTATGTTGGTTATATTCCACCTTCATCCTTTCATGAATAACCTAAACATTCTCTATCGTGTTATGCATCAAATCAAGGAAGATAAAAAATTACTCCCAAATCTCATCCCATCATAGTGGATAATGACATGGATGCGCATACAAATCCTAAAATTGGTTCATGTCAATGGATGAGTGAGATATGTTTTTATAAGAATGGAAAATAAATGTAAAGTGTAATTACCAAGATATTTTGACATCTAAGATTCATGGAAACAATATATCCCCTAGAATCGGAATAGTCTACATTATTTTCCCATCTTTCTAAGCATGGAAAGTAGTATAGAGAAAAAAATGAGTTCCAAAATAGTGATTCAATATCATCCATACTTGTGAGGTAAAACATGTGTCCCGATCAAAGATACTTAACCTTGTAACTCCATGAATCCACACAACCTCATCCACATACCTCTTTTCCAAAACATCCATGATGGCCAAGTCCTTGATCATTAGGAAGTGATCATACTTCATTAACTAATCCATAATTACATAGATATCATGATAAACTCTCTGTGCTCAGTGTAAACCTATCAATAATTCCATAGAGACTTCATCCCACTTCAACTAAATAAAATCTAAAGAATGAAACATTTTTCCAAGAACAAGGTTCCAAGCCTTTACCTACTATCAAACCACACATCAAGCCAAAACATATTCCACCACCCATTTTACCCTTGACCACCAAAATTGAATCCTCAATCCTTGGTACATATTGTATACTCTTAAATGTATCGTAAAAGGTGAGTTATAAAACACATGAAGGAGTAACTCAAGTATCAAAACTATAATTAATAACTTCCCTTGAAACACCATCTAATTCTGACCATCCTCAGACCATCCCTATGAAGCATCACCATGGAAAACAAGATCATCACCTATACCTTTGAGTATCACCACTAAGACTCTTACAACTACTATATTAAGTAAAAATATATCGACTTATAAAACAACTAACCCGAATGATCAACCATCATTTCATATAAGTGTAGTGTTGATAATCCCTTTATCACCCTCCAAGATGCTTTAGAATCCTAAACAAAATCCTTCTAAAACTTCCTTCCCAAAGAATTGGCCATGACATTCAACTTTCATGAGGTTTGGGAGATATCCAAGTCATAGCCCTAAAAAACCTACATCCACCTCTACCTATATAGATTCATGTAATGCAAATAAAATGTTACTCCAATATATTTTTATTGGTAAATACTACAATGTATTCTCCAATGAGGTAATGTCGCCACAAATTAATCACAAACACAACAACTTCTCACTCTATATCATGAGGGGAATAGTTATACTAATGGGAGAATAACTTCCTAAACCCATATGAGCTCACCTATTTCTACAACATTAAGATGCATCCCATTACCAAATAATAAGTGTCACAAAACTTATCTAACACCACCTCTTCCTCTGGAAACTAAAGCAATTGAGAACCGATAAATTTCCCCTTCAGGTACTTGAATACTAATTTACACTAATCATACTAGATAAAATAACATTATTTCATAGTCAAAATTTTAAATATGGATATGATTCATAAGAAATAAGACATAAAAATCTCATAATAACTAATAAGACCAAGTAATTTAAGAACCTCTTCCACATTCTTGGTTGTTACCCAGGAAAAAAAACCTTTATTTTTGATGTTTTGATAACCACATCTAGTTGGGGCATGACATGCCCAATAAAATATACCTATCTCATATAAAACTTACACTTGGAAAACTTAACATAGATTTTGGGACATCAAAGAACTTGTAATATAGTTCTGAGATGACTGATACGCTCCTCCACTAACTTTGAGTAAATCAATATTTCATTGATGAACACAAATACGAACAAGACCAAGAATTTATATAAAATGTATTTCATAATCCCCATGAACAGAACTTATAAATTTGTGACACCAAATGGTATGAGCCTAAACTCCAAGTTCCCAAACCTGTATTTAAAGGGGTTCATGGGTACATCATCCTCTTTCACCATAAACTAATAATAACAAAACTGTAGATCGATATTATAAAACCAAATAGATCTTATAAACTATTCCAAAATATCATTGATCCTCGTAATAGAGTACAGATTATCACTCATCACCTGATTCAACCTAAATTAGTCTATACATAGCCACATTATACCATCCATCTTCGGGGTGAATAAAACTAGAGAACCCCATGGTGACATGCTGGGTTGGATGAAACCTTTTTGAATAATATCATATATCTAAATATTAAACTCGTGAAACGTATAAGGTTCCATCATATATGGATACATAAAAATCATATAATCATCATTATTAAGATCTATTCTAAACTTGATATTATACTGAGGGGGTAGTTTCACAACCTCTTCATAAAAAACATACAAAAAATCCCTAATGACCCTATAAACCTCCTCTATCCTGGTGTCCAATATTTTTAAAGATATCTCATCTACCAGAGAATGAAGGTAATATATTCATCTATTTCCCAACTAAAAACATTCATCTTTAATGAAAACAACACCTTGACCATCCACATATAAGAACACAACTCTCCTCTTCAAGCAGTCGATAATAGATCACATGGAATTTAACCAATAAATACTTAAAATTAAAGTATACATTTATATTTTTAAAAAGAAAATATCCCTATATAAATGATGTAGATCCATCATCAATACACCCCTTTCAAAAATCAAACAAGATGGTATTATCTCCAACTGGCGTAGTCAAAACTACAGGGGAATAAACCCTCTCTATATCTAATACCAATGCATGAACTAGAGTAGGTGAAGAAAATGTGTGTGAGTCACCTGAATCAAACAAGTAACAAATATTGATAGATAATAAATTAATCATACCTTCAAAAATCTCTAGAACCTCCGGTGTTGTCACCCTTTCTATATGCAACTAACCATGACATGCTCCTCTACCTATCTATTGATAACCACATACATTTACATACTCATTTATGGGTCTTGAAGATAAGGAAAATCATGAGTTCAGCCTTATCCTTCCACACCTCTCCTAGGTAGAGAATAATACATATAATTTTTCTACTTAAATGGTCTCATTGGTAGCTTCTAATGAGGATATAGTTAAACTAGAAAACCTCCACCATATTGTGTTCCAAAAATGATAGGGCCCTAATTATGATAAAGACTATGTCCCCAAGAACTAAATCACACTAGCCTAAGTGCCCCAAGAAATAATGAAAACCAATATCACTAGAAGATCGTAATTGAAGCTCGTAAGGTCAAATCCACACTGATCAAAACCTAAAAGGCCCCAGTGCCTAGGACCTTCCTCTAATAACTCTGCTCCTCAAGGAACACTATTGGTCACCCTCTTACAGTAAACCTCCTCATGAGTGTGTAGACTCGATCACCTCCACCTTCTTCAAAACTGATAATTATGTTGTAAACGTAAATGGAGTAACTCTATATTAGATTGAACTGACTTCCTCTTCATTTACTTCAAGGTAAATGAGTGGAACTCAGCACAAAAATCTTTATGAATGTAAACCCATGAAACATCCACTACCTTCTGCTCACCAAGATGCAATTTCCAACACTGATTCATGTCTCATAGCACCTGACAAACCACCAATGAAACAAAGTACTACATAGGAGCCCAAATAAAATTGATGGGGATCTCAAGATCCTATAACTATGTATCCAACTTCATATCAGAAATGATACCCTCATGTTTTTTCAAATCCTATCATTGGTGTAACAAATCCTCTAGTATTTATCATCCTGCTTAATCAGATCAACCCTCCAGTGATCAACAGGAAGAGCCAAATGAACCACCACTGGCTAAACCACACATGGTAGATGACCATGACACATTTCTAAAAGAAGATTAAAGATTTCCTAATCCTAGTAGCATGAAATTTTATTCTGATTGATTAAATTAATTTTATCTTTATTAGAACCATCCAATTCAAACAAGAACATAAGTAAATAATGATTCATTAACCTCTCTTAGAAATCTACCCTACATGTAGTGACACCACGCTTGTTCATTTAGTAGGATTATATTCCTTTTATATGTTCATAGGGGGCCTAAAATCTCATGTTCTAGCTGGTCTTTCCTGACCTATGTAACACACCAAGATAAACTGATGTCTTTGACCTGCTAATCCATAAAATACTCATAGTTTTTAACTCTAAACATCATCCTATATCTTAATAAAAACAATAATACAACTATTTTAGGACCCCACCCCCCTCGAAAGATACCCATCATGATCTGAAAATGAAGGAAGATATCTAATAACCCCTGAGCCCTTCCTCCACCTATCCATTGGTTGGAAACTAACATCAAGGATATAAAAATATCACATATTGGAGGTACTACCCTTTATAATATTGGATCAAAATATGGGATATTAGTGATCAATCAACTATATGGGACAATATAAAGGAAAGTAACCAAAAATATCCCACAATTAATGTATAATTTGAACAAATACCTAGAGTCTCTAAATAAATAGCCAAATTAAAATCTAAGGAAGTTTCACAATAATAGTCTCAAGGTCTGAGCTAGTAATTTCTTTATTAGTTCACGTATTACTCTTGGAAACCTAAAAAATAGTTTGTTTATATTTTGGGTGAGAAAGAAATTATAATCAATAGAATCACACCCAAAGTACATCATGCACATCTGAAAAGATAATACTAATATGCTAGATAGAAATAGTAGCACCAGCACCACCTAAACAGGTAAAATAACCAATCAAAGCCACACCAAGGCATTCTCACTAAATAGTTCATCATTTTATAATCATATAATAATAAGCTTATCGATAAAGAGTGACTTGTAACTCTTTCCCTCCAATATTCTTCTCTCACACCCTAACATTATAGGTCATGGAACTCCTATATCTTCTATATAACATCCTTCCAGAACACACCTATGCCACCACATCACATCATATCTCTCTTGAAGAATCATGTGTCATGTCATCACATTACATCGAATCTAAAGACACCTGGTCCATCATATCACATCTCAACCACAACCAAAGATAATATAGTAGGGTATCATGAACATGAAGGAAATCAACCTCGTTCAATCCTCCTACCATTCACGACCCCCCCAACGAGGTCCATCTCATCAAACTTCACCATGATGGACTTTTGAATTATGTCCAAAAAAATCTTATTCATGTCAATGTCTCCTAGAATAAAGAATAGTGCAGATTGGATATCCATCCATCCATCCTCATTACAATGATATTTGGAAAACACCCCCCAAAACATTTGGTTTTCAGAAAAAAGTGTTTTTTATGGGTGGGGTACATATAGAAATCATAAGAATCATACAATATATATATGTATCCACACAAAATCCCAATATATGTATTCACAACAAGAGTATAAACCAAACCAAAACATCACCACCAAGACTCACAACATCTACCACATTTACTACCATTGTTAAATGCATAACACTACACAGCAAGTCATACCACAAGAAAAAATCGACATTCCACCTATTCCTTTCAAGTTAACCCAATTCCCAGTTTTCCTACTACCTACCCATCTCAATTAACCAACCCATCTATTTCACGTTTAAACATCCAAAACATTAACCACACATCTCATATTATTTTAAGCATTCATTAACTATTTCAACCCATACCATTTAAATTCACCATTTTCAATTTGATTTCATTAAAACTAGGTAAACTATCACAATGGGATATAATACAAAAAACCATTCCTTTCATTCCAACAAGATCCACAATATACCCTTTTCAGATCACCACCACTTCACATCACAAACCACTCTCAACACATCCACCACAAATAATTCATGCACCTCATCACATCCACCAAATATCCCAACCATATCACATCACTTTTACCTTCCCCCAAAATGACATCTGCATGTCAAAAAACCTTTCACATCATCCATATATCATTTTTTACATTTAATAAGGGCTTTTTATCACTTTTACTTCTTTATGTCAAGATCATTCTCACACCATCCAGAGTCTTCATGTGTGACCAATTTATTATCTAGATATAATTGATTAGAAACTTCCATTAAAGGTAATAAAAATTACCACACAAAAAGGATTCCAAATTCACAACAACCACATAACAAACAAACCCCCCAAAAATGATTATTTTTTCCAAGTTATCAAGCCCATAAAATCAAAATATAAATAAATATCAAAAGTAGTAAATCATGTGATTTCTTTCCCCTTCCCCTTTAATATAAATTAAACTAGTTAATTATCTTAATTATGCCAATTAATACTATCATTTCAAAATATAACAAGATAAAAATCCCTCCTTAATGATACAAATAAATTAGAAACAAAATATCTAAATGAAGTTTTATTATTTGTTTCACAAGGTTGAATAAGAAGGAGACCACCACTAAGCACCACAGTGAAGGAGAACACCCTTACCAGCCTAAAACTAAAAACCCACATCAAAATATTACCAAAAAAACAACAAAAACCAAAGTAATTCCTAAAAAACCCTTCCCAAATAAAAAATATAGATAAATAGGGAGACGGAAATAATTAAACTTTCATATAACCTTCAAGGATCGATCCCCCAAGTAAAGGGTTGAAAATAAATAAACTGGCATATAAGACCTCCTGTGGGCGCACATAGGACACCCATGGATGGAGAAGAAAGTCATGAAAATTAGGGTAATCAAGGGTATTTGGTTTTTATACCCATACTGGAAAAAAATAAGACTATGGAACAACCTTCCTTACCACACCAAAGAACTACTAAAAAAGGAACAAACCATGGTGCACGGCAAGGGACCACACTATAGTGATGTCGGTAAAAGTAGAATCATAGAATTATGACTATCTCTACACTGAAGATATAATAATAAATAATAGACTATAAAATATCCAAGAACATTACCCCATAGAAACTAACAATAAGAAAGTGGTGACGTTGCATCCCAAACTACATGGTGTAGCTAACATGAGTTTGGAAGAACCACCAAAACTCACCCTCAGAACTCTATGACATAGCTGTCACCCCTACACCAAATCCACTTAGGAAATAAACATATCTCTATAAAAAATCGTCTCCCCACACCATTGTTATACTGAAAAATGGTCGTAACACAAAAATACACAAGTGAGACCCTACATCACAGCCAACTCCTCCATACCAATGGACATAAAAGGAAACACTTTATATAGTATAACTACCACTAAAATGGTAGAACCACTAAAATCCACCTTAGATACCATTTATACTATATTCATCTACACTATGATTCAATGGTTCCCCTGTGGTGTATCCCATCACTCTATGTTGTAGAAATCCCCTCATCTGATGTTTTATCTCAATCTCCTCTTTTTACTCTAAAACTCCTAAAGACCTCCTCCCGACACCCCCACTACATGAATATCCTAAATTTAATGGGATGGAAGGACAAATACATTACAAAAAAATAATTTAAATTTTAAAATAATTTATTTAATGAAAAGAAATGATAGTTTTATAAAAATCACAATTTTTTCTATTCGATTAAAAATAAATCATTCCAGAAAAATTCCAAAAATTCACCCTAATATAATATTTCTATGTTTTTATGAAGTTGGATTCATTTTATTAAATAAAAATTCTAAAAAAGGATGAAATTAATTATAATTTTTTGGCACAAAATTCAATAAAAAACATTTTTAAAGAAAAAATATTCTTTTAACATAAAATAACTTTATGGAAAATTGAGTACATATTTATTATACATCAATAAATATATTTTCATTATATAAAACATTTATACAAATTTTTTATAATGTGTCTATTCCAATCCATAACACTAACTTTATGGGTATGTAATAATAGTAACATTTAAATACTATGTTTATAGTATATCTCAGTTTACTTAATGCTCATAATTACGTGTTAAGATATCAAGCATTTTATTAATTTAAAATTAATTTTTAGAGTTTCATATACCCCTAAATAATTTTTATTTTTTTATTTTTTATCTCAGTAATCAAGGGTTCAATATTTTAAAATGAATTTTTTGAAAACACACATTATACAAAGGATAATAAAACATACATTGAAAAGTGGAAGTGGGAAATATAAAGGTTACATAAAATAACACTTAATTATCTTCTAATATAAGGATAAAATTATTATGAAGTGAAAATATGGGCATGTAAGAGAAAGAAAATTTCTAAATAATAATAGATAATTATAGAGAATATATTCATGTGAATGTTAGTGACCACAAAACCATAAATCAATAAGGGGTGATAAGACCATTAATTATCCATAAATAATCAAAAAAACAAAAACCTTTTCATTTTAAAGGTCATTTTTCCTATATTCAACGTATTATTTTACCATGGAATTTACGAAAATATACATACTTAATTTATTTATATATATAAACATAATTTATTCCATTTTTTGTGTGTTTCAAATAGTTTACACCTATTTTTATCCCATGTTTAATTTTTGAATGAAAAATAATATTATTTCATTCCTGAAGCACTAAAATAAACTTATAAAATATCATGAGACCAATAAAATGTTGATAAGTTATTCCCCTTATCTCTATTTAGCTACTGAAATGAAAAATATTATTATTACATTCTAAGAAAAATATTATAAAAACTACAATTTAAAAAATTAATTACAAATATTTTAATAAAATTTACCAAAGATCTACATAATTTATTCTTTATATGCCCACATTCCAAATCTACAAAAATCATGATTAACTAGTATGAAAAACCCAAAAAAATTGGAAAATGGTTACAAAATTTCCCAAATCAACTTAACAATAATCCTTAAAAAACATAAAGTATATCTTAATGTCTCAAAAAACATGTGAATACATTGATCTAGTATTCTTCAAAATCAGGAAAATAACTTGATTCACCATAAAACCTCAATGAAAACATACATGCTTCCAAAAAACTCTATTATTTTTCTTCTATTTAATCACAGCCTATCCAATATATCTTATAAATCTAGAAATGAAATAAACATCTTAAAAGATAATATAAATAACTTTTCCATTAAATAACTAATTATTTTAAATTTCACCAATAATATAAAATTTATATAATTAATATCAATCTCATAATTAAAAATATATTTTCTCAACATCGGTCACATATTATGGTTTACCAATCCCTTAATTTGGTATTTTCCAAACGATTAACCTTACTAGTAAAAAAAAATTTAGGTCTTCAAAACCATTTAGTATATTCTTTCAAATTCTAAAATCAAAACTAATATAGAAAAATCCTTAATTGTTTCATGATTCTTATAACCTTACTATCATTTATGAAATAATATTACAGCATAATTCTAAAATCTAAATATATAAACACTTAAATAATTTCACATAAACAATTAGACTATCATAGTTTATTCCTTAGTCTATAAGTTAGGAAATAGATTAGAGTATTGAATCAAATATTTCCCAAGTTCCCAAAAAATAATACATTGAACAATAAATAGTTCATTATGATATATTATATTTTCCTCCATTGAACTAATCATTTTTTCCTAGTAATTATATTCTCTGTATACTTATTTTCATCCCTCGAAACATATTCCCATTACTTAAATAAATTACCATGAGTGATTCTTATCACATTATCAATATATAGAAATTTTAATCATTTATCTTATATAGTCATCATGAAACTCAATTTTTATCTTATTTAGTTCATTTATAATCACACATATATTCTGGTTGTTAGTTGTATATTGATATTCAAATTTAGAAATATTCACAATCTTTCATATTGTAGATCACTTTTCATTTAGTTTTTTAGTAATAAAATCATTGAATTCTCCATCACATTCATTGTTAACATCATTCCTCCTTGTTCAATCTTTTGAAAAAAGCCAAAAATCATAGTTTGAGTAAGAATCATAATGATAAAACATATAATCATGACAATAAATTCATATGATGTCTAAATCATGAAAAAATTATTTTAAATATATGATACCTTAGGTTTACCATATGTCATAAATGGAAATTTTCTGTTAAAATATTTTATAATGTTTCATAGGGAAAATATGAACTAACTAAAGAATATACCTTGTGAGTTTCTATCCAATTATATAGTATTAATCCCACTCATAATTCACCAGTGATAATTGAGTTAATACCCAATCTATACCATCCAATGTTATTACCCCTATGTGCATATTTTCCATAGTTGTATCCAATTTCTAGTATCCAGCCATGGATATATTTTCAAAAACATTAACACTCCTTTATTTACCATAACATATGTTATTATATTATAATTATTCGTATCCTTAGGCTTCTTACTAATGTTTCCTCATCCTAGTTTCCAAAAATAACTAAACCTTGATCTAATATTAATTAATTTGACCCAAACCTCCCATACATAAATATTACATCATTTTAGATGAATATACATTAAATATCATTATGATCCATTCCATAACTATAAATATTTTTTGTATTTGGAAACATGGATTCATAAATAATTGGTGTAAAAAATATATGCATCATCTCCAACAAAGTCCTCCAAAACAATCACCCCTCTTAAACATATTATACTTAAAACCTTTATTTATATCCTACTGAAAAAGGAAACAAAATAAATGGTGATCTCAAATTCTTAATAATATTAAAAAAAGAGTTATAAATCAATAATAATTTTTATAATAAAAAAAGCATAAGGATATGACAGCTTGAAAAAAACATTTGAAAATCACCCCTATAAATTTACACAGATCATTATCATGAGTCATGACATAAATTTTGCTAGTTTATATGTCATTAATAATTATGAAATCAAAGAACATGATCTACGAGAGCATAATATTCTTATAATATCACATGATAAAATAGTGGTATAAAGTGTGGAATAATCTTAATCATAAAAATCATACATCTAGGATACCCACTAATATATTCATCACATGTTTTTCTTGCACTAACCATAAGTGTACCTGCTTCGGGATTGGGGTAAGCTCTTGTTCACCCATGTTAGGATTGGGATGACCACATTTGTACTATCATTTAGGATTCAGAAAACCCCCCATATACCCTTTGATCTCAAAAAATAATAATATTTATCTAATTTATTGGAGTTAAATAATTGATCCACCATTCACATATTAATAATTTATTCATATGTATGCAACTGGATCAAGAAAACATATATTATTTCATCAAAGGTTAACATTGGAAAAGAAAATGGGTTCTATCAAAATATCATCATCAAAAATCATAAACCATCTAATTTAAAAATATATATATAATGTATCAAGTTATCCTATACCTAGAGAATCATAAGTATATTCAAAGGATGTTATCCTAGATGAATAATTAATTTAAAATATCACTGGAATATTTTTTGAGTAAAATACCATTTTTATTTTGAAATCACTTATTTAATATATAAAAATTAAAAAAATAATAAAGAAAAAATTTTATTTAAAAATAACTATAAAAACCAATAATATAAGCTACAAATAATTTAGTGGTCATTGTGGTGGGAAATTCCATTATTTCTACAAATGTTTAAATAATGATTAAGTTCACACCTATGGAAAAAAGTAACTTATTCATAAAATGACAAGAAAATTCATTTAAAATAAAATTAATAGAAATTAAAAAATTGGTATAAATTACTTTAATCAAACATTTTAGAGTAATAAAAACATTTCTAAGAACATTTTAAATAAAATGTGGACATGGAAGAAAAATATTTCTAAAGGAATAAAAAACAAAGTTAATTTTACTTGAAAATGTTCTTTTGGGACGTTGAGTACATAGATAGAGAAAACTGAAAGAAATAAAGTAATTTCAAAAAATAAAAAAATAGAAGAAAATTTATAATATTTGGAAGATAAATATCATGTAATTTTATGATTGGAATATTAATCATAAATAATCCTGGTAAAAAGTGAGATTATAACACAAAGCCATTACCATAGTGGTAATGATTGAAACACAACCCCCAAAAAATAAATAAGTTAAAATAAAAATTTCAATAACATTAATATAAATATATTCAAGGTATAACATTTCAAAGGTTGTGTATATACACCATACAAAGGAAATAATAGATTAATATGGCATATGTCTCGTGAAAATAAAAATAATTCAATAAAACCATTTCACTTTTGTAACATTCAAATCAAAACCCGTTATAGGAAATAATTTGAATTGTGAGTTTAAATACCCTGAATTAATAATTATTCATGAAATAAAGTGTAAAAATGGAATTATAAACACCTTACAAACATAAATATATGCATAACATTGAATATGTCTCAAACAAACAATATTGAGAAGAAGAACCTTTACTTTATATCCAACTTAATTCGTAAGAACTCAAACCCTCTATTTAATAAATTTTTATTTCTTTTATATATATTTTATACCCAGTTACATACTTATATTATTGTATATCATCCACTTATAATATTACAACATTGGTTAATTAATAAGTTTTTAAAAAAATTCTTGTTTTCGGGTAATAACTGTTATGTTTTTCATGTATGTTCAGGTTCAGCTGTAATGATCCTTCAAATATGATCATGGTTATATATTATCCATAATTTTAATCATGTAAAAATTATAATATAAAATAATTATATATAATTTTTTAAAAATTAATATAAATCAGGGATGCAAAATGAATAACATCACTTCATAGAGATAGTAGATTATACGTACGCAGGAGTAAACTTTTACACTTTTTAATGGATGGAATGAAAGAATACTAAATAATAATTCATTTTAATAGAATAATTATTATATCATATAGATCATATTTTATCTTTAAATCTATTCTTATTACTATCCATGTAATGTGAAAAATGAAAAATGAATTAACTCACATCGTTGAGGTCGTAGTTCACACATATGAATGAGTGATGTTATAATTTTATAACGGATGGGAAGGAGAGAAGGTAGATAAGGTCCAAAAATAAAATAATAATAATTAGATCATAAAGAAAATTTAAAAAAATCATTCCATCATAATAACCAATGATGAATAAAAGTGAAAGAAAATTCATCATATCCCTATATGGAGATAGTAGTCCAAACATAAGAATAAGTGATACTTTAATTTCTAATTGGATGGATACAAGGTGGTAAATTTTAGTTCCATAATCATAAAAACATAGAAATATATTTATAATGCTACACTCATCATGTTATAATGGATAAAAAGTTTTTAAAAAATGTGAAATAAGAAATAAAATTGAAAAATCTTGGTTAAGATTTACACTTCTTCATAGAGAGAGGCCTCCTTTGTCATATTCTTTAAGACATGAAATATCTGTCTTAGGAGGGGCTCTATTATTAATTTAATTAATCTGAAATGTTTTTTGTAAAGGTCTTTTCCAAACAAAAATTTTCAAATTGTGTGAATAAAAGATGAAAAGAGGTGCCATTTTTTAAGTGAGGGTGGGACATACATGGATTTACCTAAAAGATTTAAATATTATAAGGTAACTTTCATGTGAATGTGGCTCCAAATTTTATAAAAAACTAAATTTACTTTATTCAATGATTTTTAACATAATAATTTAACAAATACATATCAAATATCATGGGGTGTAGTGTCTTTGGAAGATTACATGCTAAAATACAACATCTTAATCCTAAACTCATCATCTTTATTTGAAACTCCAAATGGTTATCAGCTCCCAAAACACATCTAAAAATTCATGCAATATCCTTTTTAAAAATATATAAAGTAAATTTAGAGACAACAAGGTTCAAATTTGAATAAAAATGTCAATAATTTATAATAAGAGATTCTGAAGGCATAATGTGATCTCGTAAATATAATGATCATAAACATGAAAACATGGCATAAGGAAATGACATCATAAGATCTTGGAATAAAAAATATATTTAAATTAAAAAAAATAATTCAAAATAATATGAAAATGATTACTCACTAGGCCATCATAATCATATGATAAGGATTTCCCCTACGAAATCAAAAAGAATTAGTTTAATATATAATCCAATACATTACTTATTATGAGACATTAACATTACCCAATGATTTGGAGGGGTATAAAGGACCCACATATCAAAAATTATTTTGACCTCAATCATAATATTTTCAATATTATGTGTTCTACAAAAGGATATGGAAACTATACATAAATCATAAGCATTGTAAAACCCCTGAGAAGAAATTCGTTTTCATAACCTTTTCTTATGGTAGAACTGAAAGTTATGTCATATGGACATCCAAGAGAAGAAAGATATAAATAATTTTAAACATGATTATTAAAAAAATGAACACATTTCATTAACATGGGAATTCATTTTATAAAATAATTCTTAAATTTTTTTAAAGAAGTGGGAATAAAAAAACATCTTAGGTGATATTTCTAAAATTATTGAAGATTATTTTAAAAAATGAAATGGGGAAATGTTTTCTTTTAAAACAAAAATTTAACTAAAACTTAATTTTCATGAAAAAAAAATATGTTTTTTAGAAAGAAAATTAAGGTTAAAACACTTTATGGGGTTTATACTTTACTTGATATTAAAGAAAGGGATGTTCCTTTAAAAATCAGGTTTATATAAAAGAAGAAATTTCAAAAACAACTTAAAAATGTCCTTCCCTATAGCACCCCAAATATTTTATGGTATTTTTATATTAAATAAAATCTATTCATCACTGTGTTCCTTTGAAATAACACTAGGTTATTTAAGAGATACTAAAAACCTTTCCATTAAATATAAATTTTCTACTTCTATGTTTTTAATTTCAAAAAATAGTCATCTGGAGTTGTGATTAATAAGTCATTTGGAGTCTGATAAAACAAACTTGATTTTTGGTGAATAGTAACTTACCCTTATGAATAGTAATATGAATAGTATATAACCCTTATGAATAGTAAATAATAAAATTATTTTATTTTCTTAAGGAAATAAGATAATGAGATCTTAATTAGTTTTTCAATGAGAAATAAAACTAATTGCACCTTTAAGATTGTTATTTTTCAAATTAACTATGAATTTATTTAAAATTTTCATTAATAATATTTAGAAAATTAATTTTGAAAAATGGAGTTCATTTTTTAGTTCTACATGTCAAAAAATGGTTAGGGTAAATTTTTGGGATTTTTCTGAAATTCTAGAATTTTTTATGAATAGTGAAATACAATAAAATACCGTATATAAAAATTTTCAGTAAATACACTATTTATGACGTCATAAGTGATGAAAGGCCACTTGGTTTGAATTCACATGCCATTATTACTATTTTATGTCACATGAACTAATAATATTCATAATCTTGGGCAAAAATATTATAATAATGATTAAAATAATGAAAAATACTCCCTCTCCTCCACTATAAAAACCCCTCACCACTCCCTATTCTCTTCACTCCTATAAGCCTTGAAGCTCCTAGAATTTCTGCCCAAATACATTTCCCTAGTCACTCCCCATGACCATTAAGCTGTTGGTATTTCCAAAATACAAAAATCCCTTCCCTTAAGGAGGTTCTCGAGGATGTTATTTCAAGAGGTAAAACACCTTTCTTTTTCTTTTAGTTTCAATTGAATTTATCTTAATTTGTTATCGTCTCCTCACCTAATATATACAAATGATAATGATAACTCCATTATCATCTCTATACTAGATTTAGTTCATGTTAATGGAATAACCATCATCAATATTATTACTCCCTCCCTTTTATTTTTATAAATGAAATCAACGTCCATGAGGTTCCAATTTATAACATTCGTGGACGACAAAGTTTTGTTCTTCAATAGTTCTTTAGTTAATGGTCAATGAAACCATATTTATGGTTGAATCAGGTCATAACATAGGTATTTTATCTTGATTAATGTTCTGGAATATTTACACGTACATAATATGGAATAATAATACGAAACAAGTTTATTGAGCACAAAACTACCAAGCCAAATTCTGGCGTTTATTTTTTACTCATCGAATGAGTCATCCTCATGGTATATAACCAGAATCATTATAATATCATTTATATAAATTTAATGTCACTAATAATTTATATTAACAATTCTATATGTTTAACCATATTTCAAACCAACTTCTATTCATGAATACAAGTAAACAAATCATGAAACCAAGTAAGAAAATGCTTCCAAAACAATAAGATTTAATCTCCTAAACCCATCAAAAAGGCCATTAATGAACTTAATAAGGTTATAACATATCAATTAAATGTTTATTAGGTTCT
This sequence comes from Viscum album, assembly GCA_963277665.1. NCBI lineage: Eukaryota > Viridiplantae > Streptophyta > Magnoliopsida > Santalales > Viscaceae > Viscum > Viscum album. The sequence continues at coordinate 129,405,010 of OY728138.1, read as the reverse complement.
ATAATTATTAATTAATTAATCTAAATTTTATTATTAAGGTCTTTAAGAACAATCAAGAACACACTAGAGCAAAAGGTAAGGGGTTTCTCATCTCACTTTCATTTCTGTGAGATTTTCATTGTTCGCCACTTATTTCTTGTATTTGGTATATATGTACTTCTATTTGATATATAATAACATTATTATATTTATATTCATGTTATTCAATGATTCATTTTATTCTCATTAAGTTCTGGTCATATGATTCGATTGGTTACATTATGGTGAGGGACTTCATCTCAACTACCTTTTTGTTGTGACTAACTTTGTATTGTGCACCTAATAATCCCTATGTGGTGTACCTAATTCCCATTTGAGATCACTTTTCATTTTAAGTTTTAATTTTATTAAATATCCATAATCTCATTCCATGGATAGGTTTTTTGTCTAAACCGTATACCATTTTACATATGGTGTTTATTTGGAAAGTTATTTTAATTATGGAAATATTCATGAATATGTATACTCTACTCTATATGGATATTGAAAAGGAATATTTAACTTTTATTTAATCAATTTAAAAAGAATTATTTGTACACTAAGTGTCAGGTGTGGCCTTCTATAGCCCCTCGATGCATCGGTATGTCTCATTAGACAAATCAGTTTGGCCAAAAACCCTTCGAGTTTGTTTCCAAAAATCAGAAGGGTTTCTACCCACAGAACTAAACCGTTTTAACGGTATTATGGTTTCATGTTCCAGATACATGGATTCCAATTAATAAGAATTATATTTATTCATTATCACTTCTTATTATTATCCATGAGGTTTTCACTATGACAAAATCTATGGATGCAATTTCATTCTCAGATTAATAATGGCATTAGTTTTTCATTTATTCACTATTCCAAATTGATTATGTCAAATTGATTATGATTCACTTATTATTTTACTCACGGTTCTGATTTTTTTAACCCTTACTGATCATTTGAGCTCACCCCTTTCATTGTTTACCTTCAACAGGTGATGAAGAGAAGGTCTTTTATTGAGTTCGTGTGGTTGCAGTTTTTAGTTGTCGTTATGTGTTGTATTTTGTAAACATTTACAATGTAATTTGAGTAACATTTATGTATCTAGTTTCTTCAAGACTACTTAAATTATCTTTAATTTGGTATTTTCATTCCTTATAACCATTCCAATATCGTAAGTAATGCACCAGCACCATCCTAGAGGGTTCGGGGTGTTACAATCCCCCAACAAATAAAGGTAATTTAAAAAAAAGGTATATATGAAAAGATAACATATATACATAATATGTATTATATATTTATATGAAGAAAAAATAAAAGGGGATAAATATAGAGTACTTGAAACGAAATGGTATTGGGGGTGGTTCGAAAGATCCCTTACCATTATGTCTAAAAGTGTTCTGCACTTGTACTAAACTTCCTGTATAATTAAATTATATTCCTTAAAAACATAATAATAAAATTATTCAACTATAATTATTTTCCTAGTGACTATTTATTATCATAATTTGTTTGTTTATTTAATCTTATAAACTATTATAGATTACTTGAGTTGGTTCGGTTAAAATTTATGTAAATATCTTATCATGTTAACCATGGTAAAGATTAATTCAAAAATAGATTTAAAACCCATATAATAAAAATAGTGTTTTAAATTTAATTTTTATACATAAAAATCATTTTGAAATTCGTCCATTATTTTCGGTAATCAAAAACAAAATGTGTCACTATGTGAAGAAGGTAATCTACACATACACATGGGCAACAATTTTACTTTCCATAAAGTAGGAGGTTGGTAAAAGATAAAAATGTTTTATCACTTAAAACCCATAATAATAGTATAAATAAAATATTTATTCAATAAAAAATCCATTTTTAACCAGCCATTCAATGTGGTTAAGAAAAATATGACACTTCAGACAAAGAGGCAGTAGTCTTCACATATGCAAAGTGTCGCTTTTATTTTTTTTAATCATTTCAGAGGAAAGAATAAAAGTGTTATTATATTAGTATAGTAACACACCTTCACATAATTAGTTATTATTTATCATAAAATTATGTATAAAATATTTTAAATGTGGTATAATTAATAAATAATGAGAAAGAAAGGTTAATAAAGATGTGATACCTTCATCGGGACTTTGAACATTCTCTTAGAAGTATTGCTAGAAATTGGGGAGTTAGGATATTGTATGGTGAATAGGTAATTGATTTATTATAATTGGTTCATATGAGACATAATTATGGTATAGTTATAATATTAATTATAATGAGAGGTAAATAATGGAAGGTGTGGAAGTGGTCTCCTTTTATAAGTGGGTAAAAGGTCACTTTCCATGGAAGAGAATGTTAGGGAAATGGTTGTAATAGAAGTGAATGAAAGATAGGTTATTTAGGTGTGTTATAATTTTTTATATATGTTTTTAATACTCTACATCCTAAAAAATCGGTTCTATAATGTCTAAAGTTTGATTAAAATTGTGAAAATTCTAGCCATTTTAAATTAGTCATTTAAACTCTAATTTTTCCTAGTTAAACATTAATCATGGTAATTAATTTATTATTAAAATTATAAGGAGGACCTTATTACAAAATTTAAAAGTAATGAATCTAAATTTGGGTTCCATTTAACTAAAATAAATTTTTTAATAGGAGAAAATTTATTTTAAAATCAAAACAAATAATGTGTTAAAAATTATTTTTTTAATATTGCCTAATAATTTAGTGTCCATAGTTTTATTTAACATTTATAATTAATTAAATGAGTTTTAATTAATTTTTATAAATTTTTAAAAATAATTTTAAAGTTTTAGTTTAAAATTTATTCATTTATTTTTAAAAATACACTATATTTAGAAATGTATTGTCCCTTGAAAAAACATTGTTTTACTATGGTAACTAATATTTAACCATGGTAACATAATAATTATACCCCAAATTAAAGTGGAAATAATTAGGTAATTTTGAACCATTTATTTTAAATTTCAAATCTATTTCATTTGATTAAATTTTTGAAAAATAATTTTAAAATACTAAGGTATAATGTATTTAAAACATTTTTTGAAAAAATATTTCTTATGTTCTAAAATATGAAATATAGTTTTGTAAGAAAGAAATTATATTTTAAAATATTTTATGTTTATAATAAGACATATATTATTTAAATAAAAAAATTTATATGTTTTAGGTTATGGTTATATCCAAGTGATTTATTAAAATCCATGGTATTTTAAATAATGGTATTTTTCACTACTAATATGAAAACAATTATGTTAGAAAAAATACATAAAATCATATTAAGATAATATAAACATTATATATCCAAAAATGATGTTATTTTTTCAAATTCAAACCCTAAAGTTTGTAAATTTGAAATTATAATAAAATCATAATATATCATGAAAAATATATTTTTTAAGAAATTGTGTTTTATATATTAAATTTTCATTTAAAACTAGTTCTAATCATATATATATCAAACTTTAAAATTTTTAATTTTATAAAATACATTTTAAACATAAAAATATATTTTATCAGTTTCATAGTTATGAAAATCGATTTTGATGTTTAGGGTGAATTTTATTTTGTTTTTTTCATATATATATATATAATCCCTTATATATATATATATTAATTCTTTTTACCACTTCTTATACCTTCTAATTCAATAGATACCTTTCTAAGTTCTATGTTGGTTTGGTTTTTGATGTAACATGGGGTGGAAACCATAGAACACTATATGTATTTTAGGAGATAAACTTGGGACATTTCATTCTACCCCATTAAATAAATTTCATCCTTTTAAATTTAATTATTACCCACTGAATAAAGAAGGTGATGGTATTATTTTTATATTTATTATTATATATTCAAATTCCAATATTACATATAACTTACTTTCTTAAACTATATCAATATACTATTTTTCTTCAAATAACATTGATTTTTTATATACTAATAATGTATTCTCTAGAGTACAACTTCCCCAAAACTACTTAACACACCAATTCATAAAACCATAGTTTAATCGCATATTATTCCAAAAAAATAAAAATATCTTTAATATTCATATGCTATTAGACACTAGTTTGTCAAATCCAACACTATAAAATATATAACATAATCCCAAAAATGTGACAAACATCAACAAAAATATTATGAATTATCATGGATCCCAAGGACATAGATACAACATAACATATATTTTCAAAATTAACTAACCCTATATAATCTTAATATTAAACAAGTCCTAAACCTAAAAAATATCTATACCTTAAATATGTGTTCTTTAATGGTTATCTTCAAAAATGAAACCTTACCATTAATTCATTTCTTCTAGTTATTGATACCATTCAACATATGAAGTCAAACCATTACCGTAAACCTTATGAGGAATGATCCTTATATGTTTCACATAGTCATAAACAAAATTTATAATATACCAAAACTCTATTGATACATATCACTTCACTAATTAAAATATCTAAGATCGTCAATATTTAATCTCTATTAATATGTAAACCTAATTACATTAGTTAAGTCTAGAAAATTACCTTTTATTTCATAATAGGAAGATACTATGATAAATGTATTTATGTATTGTCACTTATTTAGTTATAATACATATTGGTTGTTTGGATACATACCATTATAATATTCATTTTTTTGATATTATTACAACCAAATACTAAAATCATAATGGTTGCGATAATATCCTAAACATTTCGAGTATTTGAATATGAAATCTCAATACTAAAATTTCTTCTCTAATAAAACGTTTATTTAAACTAATGCTTCTTTAATTTCAACTATTTTATATTTGGTTAATACTATAACTCTATTGGTTCTTCCTTGGTTACTATAAGTGGTATCTTCTCATACCTTTAAATATATTCCCTTAAAGTAATTCAGAAATAAATCCTTCATAGTGTCTAATAATGAGTATGAAATCTACCAAATCATATACCCAGGGAGTCTCAGACCAAGTGTGTGGTAAGGGTCCATTCACCATGCCCCAAAATGATGGTTGATATATACTCAACTGACACTTTTTATAGTTATGACCCATAGATTCATCTATTCCAAAAATCACATCCACTTTTAGTATCTAGATAAGTATTCATTGATAATAAAACCACATAATCTCAACCATACCAGGACTTTAGGAACTTATCTTATAATTGGAATTATCCTCAGGTCTTTACTAATTTTAACCAATCCTAATAACTAGACCTTCCTCTAATAGAAACTATGTAAAAAAAGAAGTAAAAAACTATTTCATGATTCTTAACATTCTATTCTAAGAAATACACATTTAGGATAGTGTGGTATAGTGTATTTGGAGGATTTCATACATAAATAAAACATTTTAAGAATAAACTCAATGTATTTATTTAAAAATACAAATGGTGATCCTACTCCAATAAGTCCTCTAAAACTACATGGTATATCCTATAGAAAAATACATAATATAAATGGTGACATAAAAACCCTTCTAGTGGAATAAACATATAAATAAAGAATATCATGATATTTAAAAGTCATAACATGATATCATAAAGATAATGATCATAAACATGAAAACATGTCATGAGAAAATGATATTATAATAGCTTAGAATCATAAATATATGAAAACATCATAAATAATACATCATAAGTACATGTAAATGATTACTCCATTAGATATCATCATCATATGCTAAAAATTAATCCCTATGATGTCATCATATTCCAAGGATTACTTCTTAGTCCATGAAAAAGGATTAGTTTTAATCCATAATCTCGTACATACCTTCTCATGTAACATTAACATTACCCAAATAATTGGAGGTATATAACGGACCCACCCATCAAAAATTATCCTAACATACATCATAATATGTACATTCTTATGTATACTACAAAAGTAGATAAAAACTATATATAAATCATAATCAAGATAAAACCAATATAAAAAAAGTGGGTTTCACAACCTTGTCTTAAGTAATAACCAAATGATATGTCGCATTTATTTCTAAGATAATAATGAAATAAATCATTTTAAATATTAAAAATTTTAAAAGGGAATAAAGACCTTGAACATGGGTAATAATTTTAGAAAATAATTCTTAAAATAATTTGATAAAGTAAGAATAAAAAGGACCTAATTAGTGATGCTTTTTGAAATGATTGAAAGAGCCTTTATAGAAGAGAAAGAGGGAAATGTTTTATTTTAAAACAATAATTGACATAAAAATGGTTTTAATGAAACAAATATTTTTTTATAAAAATATTAAAGTTTAAAATATTTCATGGGTTTGATACTTGAAATGATAGTAGACAAGGGGAAGTTCCCTTAAAAATCAATTTTACTTAAAAAGGAAAAAAATAAAGGGAACATAAAAATTAACTCTCCAAAAAAAATAAAGTTAATATACAATATATATATGTAAATATAATATATATTCATATTTTAAATGATATATTTTATAATAATATAATTAAAATGGGGATAAAAGTAGATCATGTAACCAAAAGTTAATGGGGGTGGTTCAGAGGATCCCTTACCTTTATGTCCAAAAATGTTCTATGCTTTTACATAAGTTACTTTATAATTAAATTAAGTTCATAAAAAATAATAATAAGAACCTTTTTCATCTATAATTAATTTTATATGGTTTATTTATTAACATAAGTTGTTCATTTATTAAATTTATTCCACTTATACCAGTTACTCGAGGTGGTTCGATTCATTTTTACTTGAATCTCTTGGCATGTTGATCAAGACTAAGTAAATTTTTAAAATATATTCAAAAAATATATAATATAAATTTTTTTTCAAATATGATTTTTATATATAAAAATAATTTTTAAATTAATCCATGATTGTCGGTAATGTAAAACAAAAGGCATTACTAAGTGGTGATAGTAATCTGCACATACACATGGTCAATAATATTACTTTCCATAAAATATGAGGGAGGTATAAATTAAAAATGATTTATCATATAAGAATCATAATCATGATATAAATTTAATAATTATTCATTAAAACACTATTTTTAACTAACTATAATATTATTTTAAGAGAAATAGGACAAGCAGTGCGTGGAAGTGGTTGTTCGCACATGCACATGATAACGTTTTTATTTTTCAACTAGTTTTAAAAGAAATAATAAAAGGGATATTATACTATTATAATAACATAAAAACATATCATTAATATTGATTATATCATACTTATATTCATAAAAGAGTAAATAATTGGTAGAAGAAATAAATAAGAAGAAAAAAAGGTTAATAAAGATGGGATACCTTCGAGGAGGCTTTGAACTTTTTCTTGAAAGTATTGTTAAAAATAGAAGGATTGTGACATTTGATGATAACCAAGGGAATGAATTTGGGAAATGGAATTATAGAAGAATCATTTAGGCTATATTTTCAAAATTAATTCAAATGTTAGGTCAAGTATGAATGGGGTGGAAGTGGTCTCATTTTATAAGTTAATAAAAGGAAACTTTCCAAGGAAAAACAAGCTAAGTAAGGTGTAATAATGAAAGTGCATAAAATCTAAGTGATTTATGTGTGGTATGGATGGTGATACATATTTTTAAGACTTATAAAACTAAAAAATGGGTACTATATGTTCTAAATTTCAAGTGAATTTAATAAAATTCGATCCACATTAGATTAATCATTTAAAAACTAATTGGTCTTTATTAAATATTAATCATGGTAATTAAATTTTTTTAAAATAAAAGTGAATATTATTTCCAAATTTTGATTTAATGAATTATAATTTATTATCCGTTTAACCTAATTAAATTTTTAAATAGGAGAAAATTATCTTTTAAATCAAAACATATAATGTGTTGAAAAGTTATTTCTTAGGAAAATGTTGTTTTAATCATTAAGTGTTCTTAATATAATTTAACATTGATTACATGAAAAATTGTTTTTAATTTTTTTTATATATTTTTAATCTTAAAATTATAGTTTTAATTTAAAATTGACTCATTTAATTTTAAAAATACACCAATTTTAGAAAAGTGTTATTCCTTGAAAAATAATCATTTTAGGGATAATTTTATTTTTTTTGTTCTTATATATATATATATATATATATATATATATATTCATTTATATATATTTTATAATTATTTTTACCACTAATTATACCTATTAATTCTATGGTTACCTTAATAAAATCTATATTGGTTTGGTCTTTAGTGTTAGAGGTGGCACAAACCATCAAACTCATTATTTATTTGAGGAGAAAAACACGGGTCATTACAAAAAATGGACAATACTTAAAAGGTAGGATTATATAATGTCAAAATATCTTAAACCAATAATAATTATATAATTTATGTGTAATTTATACCCTAATATTAAATTTTACCCCCCCTGGTAATCCCTGTTTAACCAATATTGTGTTAGTAAAATTGTACAATTTTTACAATTCATTATGACCAAAAATTAAGTTAACAAATTTAAATTATATTAACTATCATAATTAAAAATATATAATCCATTTTAAAATATTTATTTTATATAAGTTTCATAAATTAAAATTAAATAATAGTGAAAAATACAACAAAACCCATTTTCTGAAAAAACAAATCATTTGTATGCATAAAATATGATTTATTCTTATTCCAAGCATTGTAAAAACCATAAAATTGGTGTTAGACAATTTTATTGAATTTATAATATATAAATTACATTAAAATAATTAATAAAAAATTATTTATTTACTTATTTAGGATAAAAACACATTGCACACATAAAAAATAGTTTTTAGAAAAAATATGTTTTTAAGCCCAAAAATGAACTTATAACGAAATAAATTATAATTTTGTTAAATATATAATTTATTATATTATTTACAATAAAATGATACTTATGTTACTTTAATATAAAATTAAAAACCTAATGGTTTTTTTAAATTAATATTTTTAATGAAAAGAAATGGAATTTTTACTAAAATCGATATCTTCATTGTTCGCTTAAAATAAATCTTGTAAGATAAATCAATATAATTCATCCTAAGATAATATTTAAATTATTATTTAAAAAATTATATTCATTTTCTGAAATAAAATTTCTAAAAATGTTAGAAATTAATTATAATTTTCTTGCACCAAATTCAATTAAAACCATTTTTTAGAAAAACATATTTTTGAAGCATAAAATGGCTTTATTAAAAATTGAGTACTTTTTTATCCTACATAAATAAATAAATTTTTATTATATAAATCATTAATAAATATTTTTTATAAATTGGTTAATCATATTTATAATTCTAATTTAACTTAAATGTTATAAATTTTACATTTAAATAATATTTTTTAATGTATGTAGTAGTTCACTTAAAGTGTGGTGTTTCATATTTAGAAAGATGTTGAGCATATTATTAATTTAAACTAACTTTTTGGAGTGTTACAAATACTTAGTAATTATGAATGTTTTGTAAATTAATCAGTAAATTTTAATTTTTCTGGATGATTAGAGATGATGATGATATACATTTAATATTAATGTACTAATATTGGAAATGAATATGAATTAATAATAATTAATTTTTATATGATTAATAATTAATATGTAAAATTAATGATTTATTTCATGTTAAAAATCTAGACCATTGTGGTGGAATCTAGTTGTCTTGTTCATCAATAGATATATTTGAGGCTAAGTCCATATATATTCCTTTTATGTGGTTGTGTGTGATATATCATATATTTTCTGATTAAATACACTATACCACCCATGTAAATGGGGAAACAAACACCCACATTTATTTTAGGTTATTTACCTCAACATTAAGGTTGTAAAGGGTATGGTTTTCTAGCATCTCTCTCTCCCCCACTCTCCCTTAGGATGTAGTATTATGTGTGGTTATATATGTGTTGTGATGGTTTAAGGTATAGGGTATGGACTCACATAGGTTGTGATGGACCTTGGTTTTACTATATAATATTGTGTCGGATATAACAGTTTGAGTTTTAGAACATACTTGTAACTCATAATGATTGTCATAGATTTACATGGATATAAATACAAGGGTTTTAGTGGAATGAGTTATATTTCATCTTGAATATTTTAGAGTGGATTATAGACTTCAACTTGTTTATAGATGATATATTGATGATGAGGATACGATTGACTATATGGGGTGTATGTCGTAATTATGATATGGTTACTTAGGTTAATGAATATTTATTTATGGAAGGGATTATAGCTCAGGATGTCAAGAATTGATTCATAAGAGAGAATAACCATTGGGTATGTGGAAGCATGGTACCATCATTTATGTATATTCTTTTGATATATATATATGTTTACTTCAATGTGTTACTTGGTGAGAGAGCTATGGTGAGGATAGGAAATAGTTGTACGTGTTTAGGTTATAAGTCAGTTTCATTTTTTTATCAACTAGAATCTACTATTATTTGTTCATATTTTGTAAAAGTGATTTTAGAGAGGACCCTTAAAATTATACATGTTATTCTCACCTTGTGTATTTATAAAATATTTTTCATTTATATGTGATATTGTTGGTAATTGAACTTTGTGTTACTATTTCAAAGAGTTGTTCATGATCTCTTCAAGCTTCACGGTTTTTGTCAATGATTTATTTTGTATTTTTAGTTGTGATAGTTGTATAAGATTACAAGTATATATAGTAATTTCTTCTATATTTTTGTATGAATTTGATTATTTATATCTATTACTATATTTTATTCTTAAAATATACATAAAGTAGGTAATTCCTCCCATTTGATATTATATACCTTCGATGCTAGTCTCCAAACCCTGGACTATTAGATGTTGGATTCGGGGTTATCTCTCTCTTGTTATTATTGTCCTAGGATGGTCATTGGTGGATGGGGGTCATGAATTATTGGTATTGAATCTAATGTTTAAGAGATGGGATATATTTTAGATATAGGAACTGGTGAGGATTTTATGGGTTTCGAGATAAACAGTATCATATAAAGTAATTAAATAACATAAAAAATGGAGACTCGCTAAGACATAGGTATTTAAGGTCCCCTTTTATCCGATAAAAGTAAATATAGGATTAGTGTACATACTAAGTAAATTTATATTACTTATGAGGTAGAGAACAAGGTAAGTATCATTCCACATGAGTGACTACACTTGCATTTGAATTGGGTATACAATGGGAGTTAGGTCATATTTAATTATCTAATTAACCTAAAATGTTCTAAATTTTAATTTTTTAAGTCCGTAACATTTATTAGTTTTTCAAATATACCACTAGTTTGACATCCTTGATATATTTATATTGAATAAATTTAGTAGGAAGTCCAAGTTGATCATCATGTAGTGGAGGTCAATGATGATGACTCTTATAGGGGGTCACTCAAAGTGGTTAAATTATAGAGTCTAAATAAGTATAAGGAATCTATTTTACATTGAGAGACATAGGATTAGCATGAGGAGGTATATATTTCCTTTAGTTTGATTCTTACTCATTTGGGGTGTTGGGTTTCATTTTCTTTGACAGTTCTACATGCATCAGCTCAGCAATGGTGGATCTTATTCCTTGGAAAGAGTTAGGATTCAACTATTTTATGAGAGAATTTTGGAGATCCATTAAAATATTTGATAATTTTGTTGAATTTGAAAGTGGTTTATCACTAGAATATTCTTACCATTTATTAGGGGAGTTCCAGTGTGTGGGATTTAATTATTTTATATATTAATATTATATGTTATGCTTTGGACCTTTTCTGGATGAGGAGTCAAGGGAGAGGTATTTAAAAGAGGATTTTTGTCTACAGATCTAGCACCAGGTGACCCCATTTATGTTAAAAACATATATCAGGGTGTTGGAAAGGGTTGAGTTTATTGAGAGTGTTCTATAAAATACTGTACCATAATGGGATTTGAGTCAAAAAAAAATTGATTGAGTAGATATGTGATTAGACGTTCTCAAGTTATGGGTTAAAATAAAAGGTTTCAATCAGAGGGGGGAAAGTTTAATCCTTATTTATCTCATTTCACCATATCCAATAGTTCTCTAACCCCTTATAATATATAGAGAATTGTTTTTTATACATGTGAATTTCGTGGCCATCAGATTTGAGGGTCTCTGACCTACCTCCGTAGCTGGAAAGGATCTGGTGTATGTAGAACCAAGATAAACATAAATAAAAAATACATTTATAACATGTATTAATTAATACATCTCATAAATAGTCTCACAATCCAAGGACATAAAAGTTTAATTCCTAGGAGACTGGATAAATAAACATTTTATTTTAAAAAAGTTGTGAATATTTCTCCATAAATGTAACCCACTAGAGCCTCATCTACACATCTCATATGATATAATCATCTGCAAAACCTAGGGAATATAAATATGAGAAATGGGTGAGTTCAAATGCTCAGTAAGGGAGACTTATCAGCTATTCATATTGGATAGATTATAAACATGAGGGAAATCATGTGTGGAGGAGAAATATCTTATAAAAATATTTTTGGGATCATAGCTAAAAATCATAAAAATCAATTAATTATTAAGGATCATGGAATAGAAACGTAATACCAAATGAATTTTATCAAAATAATGAGTTAGAAACACATAAAACAAATAAAAAACGTGAAATTTTAACATATAAAGTGGAGTGTATTTAGGACATGGAATATAATAAACATTTGGCATATCATGATAATAATGAAAATTTTTAATAAGTGGAACAAAAAAATCATATGTAATAATTGTGATCAAAACCAAGTATATCCACCATTTAATTTTTTGAAAAAAATACATGTATTTCCACCCATTAGTTTGTGAAAAAAATAAGTATGCACATGCTTTAGTATATCATGAGATATAAAACAATAACCAATATATTAATGGGTGATATTGGACCACACCCATCATCATCCAAATATATGAGTGAAAATTAAAATTGAATCAGTTATATTATCATAAATAACCTATGAGAATAAAATAGGTTTCGTAACTTTTCCAAATGGTATCATATAAAAAATCATGATCATTTTATAATAAAAACATAATCTCCCAAAATTTTAATTTAATAATAAGATATAGAGGCTGATTTATAATCCACTACTCTATTTGATAATAATTCTTTGAAAATCTATTAAAATTTATAAAAATCTTGTTTCTCAAAATCCATATCTTAATATCATCTTAAAAATAAGTGATTTTAAAAAACTTTCCAAAAAAAATTTAAGATGAATAGAAAACATCTTAAATCATTACTTTAAAATAATTTTAATAAAGATACCTTTATAATAAATAAAACATATTTCAAAATTTGAAGTAGCATGTAATAATATAAGATCATGGTCATGAATTTTTTTTAAATATTTTAAAATGAATTTATTGGAAACTTGAATCATTAAAAGGATAAGAAAACCTTTTAAAAAAAATAATAAAGTGGAATAAAATGATAGTTAGAGATAAATAAATTTAGCTTCCACTAGAGAATGGAGAAAATTTATGGGATGTAAAAATATGGATATAGATGTAACAAACCTACCTCCAATACCCCAGATTTAGTGATAACTTTATTACATTGAAATAGGTATGAGGGTTCTAATATTAAATAAACAATTATCTTAATAGTCTGGGAGATATAGATACAAACATAATACCAATTTTAAATTGGGAATAAAATATAAATAAAAGTAATGGAAAACATTCAACATCCTTTAACCCATTTAAATAATTATTTTTTATATCTTGTGGAAAGGAAAAAAAATATTTTTGATCCCAAATTCTCATTAATTTTTACATAGAGTGGAAAATATAATGAGTAAATAAGGTATAATAAATAAGTCAAGGTTAATAACTCAAAACACTTATCAGTTAATCAAAAACTTGACCATAAAATAAATCAATGGATAATACCAATGTAATAATCACATGGATAATAATAATTTAATTATTAACGAAGGGAGTACTTAATAATGTACTTAATGATCTCAAAAATAAATATATCAATACCATCAAGATCATGTGCCAAGATAGTTTAATATATGGGTAGGTATGCACTAAAACCCATTTTATTTATCCAACTAATTTGTCTCATGATCCCTACCAAGGCATCAAAAGACTATATATGAATGGGCCCCACCTAATACTACTTTTCCATTTTTTTTCTTCATATATTAAATGATGAATTCAATTTATAAATAATATTCCTTATTAATAAATATTTGTTTTGAGTAAAGAATATTGAGTTATCAATATTTTACCCATTCAATCAAATAAATTTTAATACAAAACACTATATTTAAATATGTTATAAGATTTAGGAAATAACCATAACCTTGTTTAAAGAGAAATTTTATGGCCCCAAATTAATAGAACATAAGATATGACCATCGGTTCATCGGAAACATATCTTTTTCAATAAAATCATGTCCTTTGGAAAAATAAAAAAAATGAATTGAGATATTAAAATAATATTTCATTAAATATTTATCTCTATAAAATAATTGAAAATGTGTAGAAAAATCTAAATATCATAAAATGGTTACATATATGGGGAATTCTATTATCGTTATATATGTTAAAATCATTCATTTTGTATTTTTATAAATAATTTGAAAACATACAATTTGAAGAAAAAAATAGAAATATTCCATTAAATTTTTTTAAAAAAATCAAGGTTAACTTAAAATTTTCTTAATAAATCATTTGAGTAAATAAAAGGAATCTTGTAAAACAATTTTAAAAAACATGAACCTCGATGAAAAATATAACTGATTAAAAGAGAAATAAAATAAGATTTTATTTTAAAAATATATTTTATTTATTCATGTACCAATTATAAGAAAAGTTTGAGGAAAAATATGTAAACTAATTAAATATCTAGTGGATAAGAAATTAGATGTATTTTAATAAGGATGGGTTATAATTTTCTTTCAAATAAAATAAGATCGATCCCAAGAATTGGGATTAAAAAACAATTTTTTTTCCTAATTTATAGATTTTAAATTGAAACCCATTAAAATGATGTAATTTAATTAAATAATTATTTATAATTAATAAATATATATTTATGGTAAATACATAAATTTTGATGTATATAAACCACATAAAATGTAATAGGTGAATAATAAAAATATGTCTCAATGGAGTGTAAATTGAGATGAAATACTTTACCTTGCGCTTTCCTTTATTTGAATGTGATTTAACCTTCTATATAATGATATTAAACATGTTATTGAACCATATTAATATTTATAATATCATATATGATTATCTTATATCATCTTGTGAATCGATCATTTATAATATTTTATTATTACCATTGTTTTGGGTGTTAACTGCATCATTTTCTTTTGCATGTTTTTTCATATAATTTCTAGTAATTATTAATTTTAGAAAGTTAAAATACCTCTAGAAATATATTTAATTTATAAATATAATATTTTTTTAATTAGATACATATTTAGAGTCATTATTGAAAATTTAACATGGAAAATTAATCACATCACTTCGTGGAGATGGTAGGTCATACGTACGCATGAATGATGTTATAATTTTCTTAATGGGTGAAGCGGTGAGAAATTAGATGGTTTATTAAATTTAACTAATCAATTATATGTAATAATTATCTTATTTATTCATTGGTTTCACCATTATAAAATATTATTATATTTAATATAATATTTTTATTATATTTTAAGTGTTAATACATATTTTATGGTAGTAAAATAAAAAGTAGAAAAGAAAAATCTTGGTGAAGATAATTACCTTCGCTTAGAATAACCTCCTTTGGATATCTTTTTTAGGACCCTAGGATTGGTGTTTTGGGAATAAAAGAAACTATAGAATATGTATAAAGATATTTTGGAGATATTCGGGTAGGTTTTTTGAGTTAAATGAATTCATATGTGTGAATAAGAAATTGTAGGAGGCACCCTTTTATAATTGAGGTTAGTGGCACACAACTAATGTTTCATAGTTCTTTAATAATTTCAACTCAATTTCTTGGAAATATAGCCCCAAAATCTCTCATATTATAATAGGAATATTATAAGGACAATATAAAACCATAAAATTGTGTTTTAACAAGTTTTTATTTCATTTTTACCCATATTATTTTATATCAACCCCTAGTAAACAAGTTTTAACCTTAACCGTGGTGATTAATTTTTAGTATTTTACTATTCATGATAGACAAAAATAAAGTCAAACTTATTAACTAATATTAATTATTATTTTTAAAAATATTAAACACATTTTATCAAATTCAATTCATTTAAATGGAAATTTTTTATTTTAAAAAAAATATAAAACATGTCAAAAAACAATTTTTCAAGAAATGAATATTTCAAGCATAAGATGATCTTATTTTAATTATATGAATAGTAATAATCATTATATGGATTTAAATACATAATTAAGATATATAATATGTTTTTTTAAAATAAATTGTCATTAATGATTATTTTAATTAATTAAAATGGGAAGACATTATTCTTTTTTTTAAATAGTTTTCTAAAAAATATTCTTTATACCTCCAAATGATTTTATCTTTATATCTATAAAAATGATAGAAAATAAATTGTTAATTAAAAATATAATAATAAATTTATATAATTAAAAATAAGAATATTTAAATACTATATATAAAATTATTCATAAAAGCTTATTTCTAAGGGACATTTTTAAAAAATCATGCTTTGATTATTTTGACATAGTTAGTTCAAAACCAATATTCATCCATTCAAATTATAATTTTTGTTTAAGAAAATATAAAAAATTAAATTTTTTAATATTTTTAGTAACATATAATGTTCACTTACTATAATTTAATATCATGTGATACAATATATTTAAAATCCAAAAAATCGGAATTATTCTTAACAAAATTACATTTTTAAATAAAATAGTAGCTACATCAAGGAAGAAAACATTAGTGTTAAAAATTATTTCCCAAGAAATGAAGGTATAAATTAAACAGAAAATTATCATAGTTTATATCATATCAAACTTGAAATATTTCAGATAAAAAGAAGTGACTATGACCCGAGGAAAGTATTTGAGCCATAAAAACCCCTAGCCTTTATTCCTACTTAGTTGAATACACTCTAAAATCCTATAAAACAAAAATAACTATCTTATTATACAATTTAATAACCTTATTAATACATAATACTATTTATAATATTTGTTTATAATCATTATATATTTTTATATTATAATTATTATTTTCTTATTTTTCAACATAAGGTGTTTATATTTTTTCCCATTTGTATTATTTCGTAAAAGCAGTGTAGGTATTCATTATTATTAAAACTTTCCCAATTAAAATATAACTAATGTTGCTATAATGGTTTAATTATAATAATTTATAAATTTTCAATTTTCTTTTGAGGAAAATTTCAATCTTTATCCTTGAATATTAAATTTATAATAAACATACTTCAGTGATTTTGTAACCAATAAAAAAATCTAAATTATTAAGTTAAATATTGATGTGTACCTTCCATAACAAAAACAAAATAATTTTTCAATATTTATGTAGTCTTATATAATTAATTATGTGTTTATATTTTATGCAAGATATAGTTTCATAGTAAAGCTCTAGTATTTTCTCAAACCTACCCAAACATGAACATACCATGATTAACAAATGGTTATGAGGTGATTTTGTTGCAATATAATTGCATCAGTAGCATAAAGATATAATTTAGTTTTTTTAGTGTGAAATATTAGGATGATAATGGAATTATAAGAATAAGTAATAGATATAAATGTATTATAAAAACTTAATAAAATATTTTCTTCTAAGTACGGTTATTATAATTAATTGAATTAATAATGATTGTTTATTGATCATATCATTAATAGGTTCTCATAATTGTCAAACAAGAACCTTAATGAAATCATAAAAGAAATAT
Organism: Viscum album; assembly: GCA_963277665.1. NCBI lineage: Eukaryota > Viridiplantae > Streptophyta > Magnoliopsida > Santalales > Viscaceae > Viscum > Viscum album. Next base: position 129,387,101 of record OY728138.1, on the reverse strand, counting down.
TTATCCATTAAACCCATCCAAATTACTATAAATTTAAGGTTATGTTCAAAATAAAAATAGAAACCAATCATTCCATAGAGGTGGTATTCCACACATACTCATAGTTCATGATATCATTCTCCACAGAATGAGAGAAATGTTTAATATATTTTATAATTTAATAATATAAAATATTTTATAATTATAATAATTATTTATTAAATTTATATTTAGTTCTTTCTATGTATAGTGGATAAGGAAAAAAAAGAAACATGAATATTTATAGAGTTGGCAGTTCTCACACACACATGAATGTTGTATTCACTTTTATTAAGAGAAAAAGGGAAGGGTGGTCAATGACTTTACATTATTATAATAACATTTCAATATAATGGCAATACTTATATTATAATTTGATGATGTTTTAATGTAATATTTGGATGTATTAGTGCACATAATCCAATAAAAATTTGAAAGAGAATTTTTTTAGTTATTCATCACTTCTTAGATTATTTTCATTATAAATGGGACCGATCCATTGAGAGATGGTATTTTTATAAGACCATTACCTCTTTATAGTTGATAGAAGTTTTGAGGTAATGGTTATGATTATTTTAGGCTTAACTTATGGTGATTTTTTATGATGGAAAGTGATGAAAGGAGATCCACTTTTCTAAGAAAAAAAGTAATGGAATTTTTGTAAAAAAATAAAACTTGTCAATAATGGGAAGACACCCTCAATGAAAGTGGATCCAAAATATGAGAAATACTGGGTTGGGGAAGTGATAAGGTTGTGATATAATTTTATATTTTTTTCACACATTTTTTAAATAGGTTTCAATCCCTTTACCCCTATAATTGTTACCTTTTCATTTTATATTTTATTGTGGAAACTAGTTCTTCCCTAAGGTAAATTAATTTTTTACCCATATTAATCACCCCTTCCCTAAATAAAGGTAAACTCGTTTACCTTTATATAGTTATAATTTCCTAAAATTTAAAGTTACTTTTATCTTGATTAATGGTAATTCATAGAGATTTTTCATTTTATAAAGGTAAGTTTATCCTCTACGTTAGGGTAAAACTCATTAAATTTATGAAATATCTGATCTACATAGAGTTAAGACTGATTACCTTTACGTGAGTTCTAATAAATAAATGCATAATTTCTTTCATTTATCATATAAAGGTAACAAACAATATTTTATTAAATTTATTTCATTATTTAGTGAGGTTTGGTGAGTCTCGTTTCAGATTAGTCATTCCCACGTTAGGGTGATGCGGTATTTCAACATATCTCATAAAGCTAAAATATTACTTGTGTAATGGTCATATTGTTTTCATGTAAGGGTGGCCCTCCTTTACCTAGTAGGCCTGAGGGTAGTTCTTATCATGAATGAAGGTCCTCACATAAGGTTATAGATATATATAGGTAACAAATGTTTTTATAGAATTTCAATATCTATTAAAAATTTAATTAAAAAATATTTTTTGGAAATATTAGTTAAAATGAATGTATTTAAAAAAAATTGCAGAGAATAAGAAAAACAATATTTAAAATTATTAATTAATGACTTCATTTTAAAAGATTAAAATGAATTATGTAAGGTGAATTAAATCATAGCAGATTTAATATGAATTAAATAATAAAAATTGACCGAGTGACATGAAAATATCTGAGATAAGAACGCATCATATTATTCTAAAAACATGTATCTTCAAATTTATTAAGTTTCTTAATTTTTCGTTGATCCATTACATACAATAATTTCCATTAAAATCAATTAAACCTTCTATATATTGACATCACCCATCTTGCAATTCATAGCTTGTGTGGTTATTTTTTTTCTCTCTCTCCCTCTCTCTCTCTCTCTATTATTGGTACAGTTTTCTATAAGCCTTATTCCAAGAGGTAGGGGATTCACAAATCTCTATTTTATTTTTGTAAAGGTTTTTTTTAACCATTTTGGTAATTAACTAGGATAAATAGATGATATCATCTATAAAAAGATAATAAAAAGAATATTTAAAAAAATTATTATCACATGCAACTTAAATATTATTTAATTATATCACAATAAAGGAAATAAGATGGGGGATTTATCACATGTTTTTATTGTAGTAATTTTATATGATTTTTTATGCATAAGTTAGATTTGTAAGATGAATTATGAATATATGTATACAGGTTGAGTTATTCATCTTCAAATAATTATATATAATGATAAATAGGAATGATAATAAATATGGGATATGTAATCGGAAGTGATTTTTAATTTTTATATATAAAAGGTGGTGTGTATCTATTTATCGTGGTTTTTTTTATGTATCATGGTTGATATAACTGAAACATGACAAATAATATAAATTCAGAATGATGAAAATATTTAATGAGAGGTTATATTAAATCATTAACATTCTTCGATGAATATTTATAAAATATAAAACTATTTCTAGAATCATTTTTTTGGAAGATATTTAGATATTGATAGATTCTAATATTAGTTTTTTTCTTAATAATAACTTATTCTTGATAAACCAATCAATTTAATATGTAAATGAAAGGGTTGTTTACTGAAGATAATTGATTGGGGATTAGTGTGCCCATTCTTGTCTAAGGAAGGTTCATATTACTTAATGTTATAGCCTTAGTTTACTTAATTTGTGTGTTGTAAATATTTAGTTTCTTGGTGTGAATGTTCTAGGATGTTAAAGACTTGTTTTAATTTTATGTGAACTAGGTATAGTCGTATTATTAGCAATCAACGGGCTATATTTATTAGGGCTGCATTGATGGTCAATTTCATTGATGGAAGGATATGAAGTATCATGCACAATTGTGTCTTTAATGGCACCACGGTGGTTAGAATGACTTAAAAGTTGGAATTTATTGCAATATATGTTTGGTTTATTCATTTTATGGATGTATTTTCAAATATTTTTTGTTATATTTACCAATTACTTGATGAAATTTGGATCTCTGTATAGAAAGTGAATAATATTTCATTGTAACATAGGATGAGCCCTATTATACTTGATAATTATCGAATCTAAATTAATTAATCAATGAATGGGAATGGTTTTGGGTGATTATTGATGATTATGAGGACATACTAATAATATTAATGTATCAATCTAGGAAATGAATATAGAATATTATTAATTAATTTATGAATAATAATTAATTAATAAGGAATATCGATCCTTATATTCTTTTTGGAGATCTAGACCTTAGCAGGGGAAGTCGTGTGTCTTATATGGTGATAGCTATAGTTGAGTCTATGTCTAGGAATTTTTCTTTAGTGTGGTTATGTAGGATATTTTTTTCCTTTCATATGATTTACCATCCAAGTTAGTAAGGAAACCAACACCCAAATGTTTTGGGGGGTGTTTTTCTCCATCCATCCAAATTGAATTTTTATTAAAGTGAAGAACAGAAGGACAAAAAGCAACCTACAGAGGTCGAAAGTAATGTAGACCGAGGGCATACCCTCTGATAAAATTAACACATTCTGCCTTAAAACTGTTAGTATGGAAGATATGCACGTCTGTGGACCTGTGATCGTCCATGGAAGTCAAATAGTCTGCGACCTTGTTCCCCTCTTGCCATATGTGGGAGAGAGTGATGTTTTGACTATGCATATCACGACATTTCCTGACCACATACACAATGGACCAAGATGTAGAGCGATTCTCTTTAAGGGAATTAAGGAGGACAATAGAGTCCACCTCTACTTCTAAAATGGAAACATCCTCTTGAATGCAAAATGAAAGCCCTGTGAAGAGAGCTCGGGCCTCTTCTTGGATGGCAGTTCCCCTACCCAAGAAATGAGAGAAATCCAGTTTCACATCACGCTTAGGATCTCAACCCCCCCCCCCTCCGGAGATCACCCCCACTGAACAATATTCGCCAGTTTCACATCACCCTTAGATGGATAACTTCTCTCTCTCTCCCTCACTATCCCTTCAGGGGTAGTATTATGGGTGAGCATATATTAGCTATGATGATTGAAGGTATAGGGTATATACTTACATGATTTGTGATGGATCACATTTTTACTATACGTTTTTATTTGGGATGTAACGGATTGATGTTATAACACATACATGTAACAGAACATGTTGGTTATAGATTCTCATGGGTATACATGTAGGAGATGTAGTGTATTGAGGTATACTACATGATACATGGGTTGTAGTGGATCCCAAACTTTTACTTGGTTATGGATGATATATTTATGATGCGTATGTGGTGAGGTACATTAGATGTATAGTTTCATCATGATATGGTTTCCCAGGTTATGGTAGGATGAATTATAGAAGGGATTTTTCCTTAAAATATTTGGAATTGGGACATGTGAGTAAAAAGCCAGTCGATAACATGATTTCAGGTACATTTATTTACATATATTATTTTGATATATATATTCTTACATCTATGTGTTATTTGTTTAGAGATCCATGGTTAGGATGGTAAATAGATTTGACATCTTAAGTATAATTTTTTTCAATGGAGTTTAGTATGCCTCTTTCACATTTTTTTATCAGATGGATCAGGGATTATCATACTGAGTATACATGTTATGATCACTCTACATATATATAACTATTTTTTCGGTCCACAAGAGTTTGTTGGTGATTATGTTTGGTGTTACTCTCTGGAGAAATTTTTTAGAAGTATTTGGAGCTTTGTGGTCACTAGTGAGGATTTATTTGGTTGTTTTCAGTTGTTTTAGTTGTATGACATTACATTCATATATTGATATTTCTTCTTTATTTATGTATGAAATTTACTAGTGATATATCATCTTATCACTTATTCCTTAAAATTACATAAAGATATTATTTTTTCTAATTTTAAAATATATACCCTTGGTTCTCATCATCAACCTCTGGACTATTGTAGATGGTATTTGAGAGTAATCTCTTTATCTTTATTATAGACTAATGAGGGGTACTAATGGAGGGTTTTATGTTAAAAAACCCCCTTTCATTATCAACTGAGTTAGGTATGATTGGTAATTTATTCAAATTAATAATAAATCATTAAATTATAACAATTTAAATTACTCAATATAAACTAATAATATAATGGTTTTATTCTTGAATGTACCATGTGTAATTTATCATTATATTTTTCTTCTAATTTTTCCTATATTTATAAATTTATTTGGTTGAGTTCAGTTACACGAATTCTTTGACTAGGTTCATATTCAGAGATTTCACATGCTTACCCAATTTAGTTATGTGAATGTAGCTCAATTATATTATAAGAAATTTAGTTATGTTAAATTTGGCTATGTATCTAAATTTTTTTATGTCAAATTAGATTATAGACATCATATGGAATTTGGATACATCATTTATTATTTCATGGGTTTAACCTGATCTTCACATATCCAAATTTCCCTTGAAATTTTGTTTTTTATTTCAAGTTGTTAGGGCTCATCTCTTCTCATCCATAAATTGGTCACATTTATTGACTGATTTTGTTGAACCCTTAGCCTTTAAAGATTTATTATCTAGCCATATCCAGATTTAGAAGATTTGATTCACATAAAGTATTTGAGAGAGGAAATTATGGATATATAAATTATTTCCTAGAGAATGAAATCAACTAAATATATAGTAATTATACTCTCTTAGTCTCATCATATCCCTCACTATGTATATTCAATCTTTTATCTAGAGTTTCACTATGTTTGGTATAGTTTATCTATCAACATCAAGTAGAACTATAGCACGTCTATTTTAAAATTCCACAATAAATATTCATAACATTCCATTATTTGGATGTCGGTTGGTAAATCCAACTATTCTTAAGGGTTTTCCACTTAATATTAGTTTTATTTTCTTATAATTACAAATTTTTTCTTCATATTTTAATTTATTATAACACCCCATTATTTTAATATATCACTTCCCTTAAACGAGCCAAGTGTGTTTAATAGCCTTCACTACACTAAACATCTAACTTATATGAAACTAAGATATGTTTTAATAAAAATATAAATATTATGTATGATCATTAAAAACATGAATTTTAATTAAAATAATTAATAGGAGTAATCGCTATATGAAATATTGATAGAAATAAAGTAATTACTACTTTTAATATGAATTAAATTCAATTATTATAGCTAAAAGAAATAAGAAAATAATTTTATTCTGAAAGTTATATTTGTTTAAAATTGATATTTTATTTCAAGAAACAAATTATATAATGGTTGGATAATAATAAAAAATATTGGTAATATGAATAATAAATTATAAAATATTTATTAGTAGTTTACAAGGAATAATAATAACGAAATAGTAACATTTTTAAAAGTTATGAATAAGTTTTCACTATATTTTGGGAATTTATTAAAATATTAAATTATAAAATTTTATTAATTTTGTGTTATAAAATGAAAATAACTTTTTTCTTAACCATAATAATGTAACCATGAGATAAATTTATCATATTTTCTAAAATAATTGATTTTTAGGTGAATAGAGAAAATTCCGATTTTTACAAATAACTTGACTTTTATGAAATCATTACTATATAAGTATGAATATAAAATTCAAGAAACATTTATATAAGATAAAATATTTATTATATATATGAATTTATAATTTTTTAAAAAATAATTTAAAAACTCATAGTTTATATTTTATATCATAAGTAATATTTGATCAAAAATTATTTTTAATACAAACCTATTTTATATTTTAATATTATGTTTTATCACTTTTATAAATTGAATAAAGTGAAATTTATTTAAAATTTAGAATATATAGGTTCAAATTATCTAATAATTACACATTATTCTTAGTAAAAGTTATTAATTTACCATTGGTTAAAACTAATCACCATGGTAAAATCTAAAAAATTAAAAGTAATAATTCATACAGTAAAGGGATCAGAACATAATAAAAACGTGTCTAGGATTGATTTTATAAAAAAAAATTAGTGTTAAATTTTCCAAATTAAATTATTTTACAATATATTAGATACTTGACATGTTAAACATGTGCTCCCATCATATGAGGTTGAAATATTTAAAAGAAATCATTCACACCACTTATAAAAGGGGCCTCTTACCAATCCTTCAAGGAACTACAAAATATCCAGCTTACTCATAAAAATCAGCCATTTTTATATCCCCTAGAATAATATATCACTCTATTAAGAATATTTTTACAATATATTATCCTATCTCATACATTTTTTATGTATCTTCTTAGGAAATCTCAAATTGCTAAATGTGAGTAATCATTTTAAGTTACTTATTTATTTTATATTTTTAATTTTTAATTATAACTTTAAAATACCCAAGTAATTAAATTATTTGTGGTTTTATAAGAAATTTTATTATATTATGGTAATAATCACTAATCAAATTTTACATTTTCTATTAAAAAATGAATCACTAATTCAAGCATTGTTAATACTACTACCTCCACGATGCAAACTATTTTGTTTTCCATCACCACTTTATAAGGAAACTACAGAAGGTAAATTTAATAAATAATTATGATATTTATATCATATTTATGACTCTTAAACAATAAAAAAATACTACTTCCTCTTATTATAGGAAAAAATGAAATTTTCATCCATGCATATGTGTGGACTACTGCCTTCATTGAACGATCTATTTTCAATTTTTTATTTTTTCCACCACCTTATATGGATAGTCATGAGAATATTATTCAAGAATAAATATTATTTTTATTATATCATTAATTTTATGTTATCATAAATTGGAGAATCTATTAATAATATGGTTAATAAATTATTATCATTAATACAATTGTTTAAAAAGGGTGAACTAAGAAGAAAATTAGCTCTTCCAACTAATAAATGAAATTATATAAATTAAATTATCTTTATAAATATTTATTATTATAAAATATCACTATAATAAACACTAAATAAGATAATTAATCTTCTTTTATAATGATATTATTTCCAAAACACCTCATAATCACCCATAAATCATGGTAGGTTCATGTTTGGGTCAGTTTAACCACATACTTAAAAAACATTTAATTTATATCATGGATGACCATGATAAGTTATTTAATGGTATAATATGATGTAATTATTTAAATAATTATTTTTTCAGGTTTGGTTATTTTAATATTTAAACAGTTAATTAAGAAATCACCCTTTGTTTATTAAGAAACATCAAAATTTGCTCATCGCCGATTTAAACCTCATGGATCGTAATAAAAAATACCATGAAATGGGATTATATATTTATGAACTATCATGTAATATATGTTATAGTTAATTTAATTATATTATAATTATTAAATTTAAAAAAATGAATTACAATGTTGTTTTTATGAAACTAGTTCAAAGTGCTAAAGATTACATACACCTTATGTTGAAAATAGGTAAAAACATAATAATATATATGTGTGTGTATATAATTATTATAGATAGGTTTATAAATGGATTTTGTTATGAATAAGTTTATTTATTATTTATTCAATAAACTTTATTTATTTATTTAGTACATTTAGTTAAATTTAAGAACAAATTAGGGCTGATCTAAGGGTTTTCGTCTCAATTTCCTCTCTTTGAGACTTTAGTATTATGAATCTAATTTAATTTATGAAGTGTATATAATAAGAATAGAATATATAATATCATTAATTTTCATTTAATAATGGTATTTTAAGTTCAATTACAAACCCTATATTTCAATTAGTTTTGATTAAAGTGTTACTCAAGCTGTAAGGGTTTTGTTGGTCTCAATTCTGATTCTTTAAGACATGATACATGTTATGCCCTATGTTTCCTTCCTATTATTTTATATTTATTTAAAAAACCATGAGTATCATATAATCTATTTCCTTTTAATTAAAGTTAAAAACTACACCATATCAAGTTATTTTCTTCCAATGTATTTTAACTCAAGCGTTATTACGATAATATAAGTTTTTGTTAACTCAGTTTTTTTCATTGAGATAATATTGTTCACATAAAATTATTTCATATAAGTTGGTTAAATTATTCCCATTTAATTTATAATTTGTTATTATTTCATTGTTTTTATTTTTATCATATAAAATCTCTTTAAAATTATTCATGTTTCTTGGAGTATGTTTCCCGTAAGGGGTATTAATAACTCAAGTGTCTTTTCCTTGATTTATATTGTTTTGTTATGAAATTATTCCTTACATTATTAGGTTCTCCCACAAAAGAATTTTATTATATTGTTTTTGGTAAAAAATTATTTTGAAAATATAGTTTTAATATAAGTGAATTTTTTTTACTCATCTTACAATGTTATTTTTAAACAAAGGTATTTTGAAAATATTAAAAAGGGTTTTTATTTTCACTTATACATTTTTTGTCTTAATATCCTCATTTATCCAAGATAAAAATTATCCATTTTCATGGATTCATTATTTTATATTAATTTTATATTAAATGTTTTCAAATACTTTCATTTCACCTTTTCAAATGTTTCCTTTGAAAGAAACATGTAAATATTTATTTTATGTCAATAATAAAAAAAATTCTAAAATATCTTTCTATTTTTTATTCCATTTCCCTTATCACTTTCAGAATAATTTACCCTAATGGGGTTTATATTTCTTGATAGATATATGTTATCATTTGGTATATTAAACTCATGGTATTAAATAATAAAATTATTATGATACCCTTCAAGTCATTATTTTGTGAGGGTGTTTTTCATTTATGTCAACACAATTTATATGATTCCTTATTTTCATGGGGTTATGTTTTCTTAAAACTATCCACCTTATTTCTATATATGTCTTATGATAATTTTATTCTAGTATTTAATTTTTATATACTCATTTATTTATATGACATCAACATCGCATTTTATATAATTTATATTAGATGATGTTCACCTGGAATGTATGTTATTATATTAACATGGGGAAATGTATTGGAGTTATATATGTTATTATTTAAATATTGGATATTATTTTAAAGTTTACTATATAGTTTTTACCTTATACCTTCTTCTACTTCAATTTTAGGAACTTTTTATCACTTTTATTGACATGTGAAAAAGCATTGATGTTCTGTATATTATTATTCCAATACGAATCATTAGTGTAAAGTTGACTATTTAATGTTCGACCATAAAACTTCTATATCAAGATGGTTTATGATAGTTTTATCCCTTTTATTAACATGGGTAAAATTATATGCATTCTTTATTATTATTGAATACTGACATAGGTTTATTATGTATTGTATTTTCGTATTTCTCAATATATGGATAGGAAAGTTTTATTCATTAATACATTCCATAAAAAATTGTATATAACACCTTGGTGACTCTTATTGTGAATGAATTGGGAATAATTAGGTGATGTGTGGAGCCCATAATTTTATATACCATCAATTAATCGACATGTATCATGAGAGAAAAAAGTTTGTGTTTTAGTGTATACCTCTTCCCATAACAGGATAAGATCTGGGAACAAGGCCTTGACAACATTTTTTGGGATATTCTACATTATGCATTCTATAAGTATGTGATTGGTATTATTGATATCTGTTTTTTTATTTATTTTAATGGATATAGTAAGCTTCGACTTTCAAGATGATTAAATATTTATGTTGTTTACCTATTCCTTCCAAAATATTTATGCCATGTTTATACCACAATTTATTTACTTATATGTTTCTCTTACTAAGTGTTTGAGATCACACCTTTATTATGTATCCATTCACCAGTTTATGAAGAAAAGTAATACATGTCACAGGTCTAGAAGGATACAACTTGTGTAAGAATTTATGGGTGGCGTTAAAGACTCATTATTGATTAAGAATTTTTGTATATAGTAAAACAAATTTATATTTCTTTAGAAATATATGGTCTTTATATAACAACCCTACTCTTTATTTCATTTTTAAGCATGATTTATTATATAAACATGCACTTAAAACAACTCAGAATATTGATAGGTCTATTGTATTTGAAGATTAAGAACATTACATAACAACTTAAAACATGAAATACACATCTTCATTGAAAACTTCTTTTACATGACCATAACATTCATTCATACTTATCATTGCATGGGATAACCTGAGGACATACATAAGGAAATGGTGAGGTATAAATCCAATTAAGGAAGAAACATGGAATAACATGAGTAATATAATACATGTTAGTCAATGGGAATATCAATGGAGTGAAAAATAAACATTAACAAAAAGGAATGATATAGCATGATATTCTTAACATGGAAATGTGGAAACAAAATATAAAATGATATTACTATGATCCATGGATCATTGCACATGGATTATCATGATTAAATCCTTATACATGAGTTATCATTATTAGGCCCTCATTGAACAATAATTATCATGAGTAAACTCCCATTTCACTTTGTGTACCATGATACTAAACATTACCCAATGCATTGGAGGGCTATCAGGGCGCACTCTTCATAATCATTTCATTTTCATGTATAAGTGTGCCACATAGATCATAAAATATGGATTCATTAAACATAGTAATTTATTATATGAACAAGTAATGTGGAATAATTAAAAGTATTTACCCAATCAATAATTACATGAGAATAAAGTTGAATACACTTAATAGAGAAATGGCTATGGTATTCACTATATGAAAATTTTGGCATGGAAAATCGTGGTGCAATTTCAGCAGCATAACGACGTCATATAGAAATTCATAAAATGGGTTGATGAGAGATAAATGGGCATATCATAATTTATAAATGAAATATACTATAATTGGATCATTTAAAATAATATCCCAATATATGAAATGGAATTTAGAGGCATAATATAAATGAGATTCTTGAATTGAAATGGGAAGAGAGAAATCTCTTATGGAATTTCGTCGTGGTAATGGGTGTAAACGGGTGGGATTAATGAGAGAGAAAGGGATATATAATCATTAAAAAATAATAAGGGTAGTATGGGGAGGTTCAAAAACATTCCCCATCATTTTTAATTTAAAATAAATGGATGTAATAATATAAGGAAACTTGGACAAATTTTGAGAAAGGAAGAAACCCTTACAGAATTTTGGCATAGTAACGGATGGGATAAAAGGATCATAGGGGGGATTAATGGGAGTGAAGGTTAGATACCATAATGTATAAATAAAATGGATAGTAAGGATTTATGGAATAAAATATATCAAATCAAGCAAATGCAAATTAAAATGCATGACATAAAGGAGGTGCTTGAAGAAAAAAGAGAGAGGGAGATCTATTACTTGGATGTGTGATCCTCAAGGCTTAGGAGAGGCTTCTTGAGAGCTTGGGGATCCTTGGGAGGACTTTAGGGAGTAGGTGAAGAGTTTTTTGGATATTTAAGGAGTTTTAGTGAAGATTAATGGGTTTTTGGGTGGGTTTATATAGAAAAGGTGGGGGAATTATTTATTATTTTGGTTTTGGACACTACACACTAAAATATTCAAAACCACAAACCAACCTATGATTTTATTCCCATGGTTTATAGAAAAGGGGATTGGTATGAATTATTTTATAATTATAAGAGCTGAAGATATTAAAATATTATCCTTTATTATGTGGAGGTGAGTCATATTATTTAATTAATGAACTTAAAATCATAAAATATACTATACATTTTGGAGGATTCACTGGGGATTTATAAAATTTGTAAAAAAAATATAAAATCACATTATTTTAAATGTAAAAATTATATTTTACCAAATATCCCTTTTTATTGTTTATTACATTACAATTGGGCCATTATTATGTCATATAACACACTTTATATTTATATGGTAATTAATTTTTACACAAAAATTAGATTGTCTTAGAAAATTATGAAAAAATAACAATTGGATAATTTTCATACCCTAATTCCAAAAATAATATCAATTTTATCCAAATAATTTTATAAAAATGTCAATTTTCATTTTTAAAATAAAAACCGACAACTATTGGAAATTGATGGGTTTTGAAAAAAACGGTTTTTAAACCTTAATAAAAATTTCATTTGGCCTCATAAAAATTATATTATCATTTATATTTAATAAAATTAATTTCATAATAATGTTTTATTAAAATATTAGTTATTAATTCATCAAAATATATTTCTAAATTCAATTTGAATATTATCCAAAAATACTATTTGTGATTTAAAAACATTGATAAAATGGAAGTATATTCATTATTCTATACAAAAACATAATCATAATGTTGTGGTATTGATACATATCTCTTTATTACACCAGAATATTCCCTAAGAGTAAGGTGTGTGATGTTGGGGATTTCTTGAGGTCATTCAGTGAACATATTTTGGGACTTTATCTTGATGAACTTGAAATTTTCAAGTAAATAGTTTCTCTCATGCATAATTTGTTGGATCTCGGCTTGGGATTGGTCTATAGAAAATCCCATAAATTTTATCTCCCTCTGAAGTTCCAATAAATGGGCTTAATAGGGTATGATCGTACTTTTTTGGGCCATCACTTCCTTTGTCTATTGAAAAAGGATTTTTTAAAACCTTATATTTGTACTAGTCATGTGATCACTGTTCAAAGGCTATATTTTCAACGATAAGGATACTTAACAGCCATTTTTAATCTAATTGGATAGAATAAAACAAACAAAGTGCATGTTTTTTCTATATCCATTTTTCAAAATAAGATTTTTAATTAAAAGAAAATAAATTTTATTCATAAATGTTGAGATCAGTACAACCTTCCCCCCTTAAGAAATTTCACCTTCAAAATTTTTTTTCAGATTTTAAAATAGATGAGGGTAAATCTGCTTCATCATTTCCTACAGTTCCCATGTTTCTTCTTAAAATTTTTTGTTTCTCCACAACAAATTGACAAGGGGTATCATCAAATTTCTTAGAAATTTTTATCTATGATCTAAGATATATAATATTTTCTTCTCATAGTAGAGGTAATTATCTAATGTTACCACCTTTGGATTGAGTACATGTGATGGGTTAGGTATGTACTTTCTAAAGAGTGATACATAGAACATATCATGTACTTGATACAGGTTCAGGGGAAGTGTTAGTCAAATGTCCACTACTCTGATGCAATCCAGGATCCAAAAAGGGCCGATGTACCTTGGACTAAGATTTCCATTCTTCCCAAATCCCATAAATGTTTTCCATGGAGATATGAATAGAAATATCATGTCTCCAAATTCAAACTCAAGGTCTCATTAATGATTATCATCAAAGCTCTTTTTTCAACTCTGGGAAGCTTTGATGTGGTGATTGATGGTCTTAACCTTCTCCACAATTTCTTTAACCATTTATAGACCTAGAAATTTTCATTCCCCAAAATCATCCCAGTATGCAGGTGTCCTGCATTTATTCCCATGAAGGGATTTATAAGGATCCATTTGGATTCTTGAGTGGAAACTATTTTGTAAGAGTATTTCACCAAAGAAAGATGTTGGTATCATCCACCTTTGAAGTCCATTGAGAAACCTCTCAACATATCCTCAAGTGTCTAGATATTCTGCTCAGATTTTCCATCATTTTGAGGGTGATAGGTTGTGTTGAAGTTAAAATCAGTATTCAAAGCGCATTGGATATTCTTCTAGAACTTAGAGGTGAATCTTAGATCTTGATCAGACACAGTAGATATTGGTACACCGTGAAGCCTTACCACTTCTATGATGTATATCCGTGTAAGTTGATCCAGTGATAAATCCTCTCAAATTGAAATGAATTCTTCAGTCTTTATAAGATAATCCACAATAACCTAGATAGAATTGTTTCCTTTGGATGTCTTTGTAAGTCCATTGACAAAGTCTATAGTGATGTTTTCCCATATACATTTTGGTATGGGTAATGGTTGCATCATATCCTAAGACTTATTCCTCGCATAATTCACTTGCGGATATACCAGGAACTTAAATGTATATTTAGTTATCTCCTTCTTTATGTTATCCCACCAATTGTGCTCTTAGAGATATCAATACATCTTCATGTTTCCTCATTGAATGGATAAATTCAAACTATTTGTATCATCCAAAATTTATTTCTTTAACTCTGGATTAGATGTAACATATAGTCTTGACCCAAATCTCACCATTTCTTCTTCACTGACATTGAACTTATAGGATTTCCCTTTTCTGATAGTTTCCACTTTCTTTTGAAGTCTCATATCATCTTTTTAATCATCTTTTAACCTTTCTAAAAGAGATGATTGATCAATCATTTGTGAAAGTATTGATGATGTTCCCTTATTTATTATTCCCATGTCTATCTGCATCAAATATAATAATATTGGATCCTTTTCAATTATCATTGATGGTATAATTTTTGGGCCCTTTTTTACTTAGAGCATCTTTCACCTTGTTTGCTTTCCCAAAGTGGTAATTGATTGACTGGTCATAACACTTGATGAGCTCTTCCCATCATCATTGTTTCATATTCAACTATTTCTATGTTAATATATATTTGAGACTTTTTTATCTTTATATATTTCACACATCTCCACAGAGAGATAATGATTCCATATTTTCAACACAAAGATCACAACTTCCAACTCCATATCATGTGTGGGATAGTTTTTATCATGAATTTTAAATTTCCTTGAATCATAGGTAATGAATTTTTCATTATGAATCAACACACATACAATTCCCTTATTTGAAGTATCGTTGATGATTACAAAAATCTCCCCACTTGTGGGTAGTGTGAGCATAGGAGCAGTAATAAGGCTCGTCTTCAACTCCCTGAAGATATCTTCACATTCACCATTATAATAAAACATTACTCCCTTACAAGTTATATTGGTAAGAGGGTTTTTCAATCATGATAAATTTCTCACAAATTAGTGATAATATCCATCTAACCCCAGGAAGCTACATATATTCATCATAGATGTCAGCCTTAGCTATCCCTCGATTTCATTTGTCTTGTAAGGATCCAAAAACATCTCATTACTTGTAATGATATAACTCAAGAATGGGACATCCTTCAACTAGAACTCACATTTGTTATACTTTTCATATATCTTACCCTTTTTCAAGGTCTATAGAATAGTACTTAGATACTCCTCATGCTCATCCTTGTTTTGGGAGTATATTATAATATATTCTATAAATAATACCAAAATATTTTCAAGGAAATATCTAAAGACGCTATTCATCAAGTCTGTAAAGATTTTTGGAGCATTAGTGAGTTAGAAAAGAATCACTATGAACTCATAATTCTCGTACCTCATATGAAAAAGTAGTCTTGGGGATATATTCTTTATTCTCCCTAACTTGGTAATATACCAACCATGGATCCACCTTGGAGAAGTATTTTGTTCTATGTAGTTGATCGAACTAGTAATCAATTTTGGGAAAAGGATACTTGATATTTATCATGATTTTGTTGAGCTCAGAATAATCAATGAAAAGGCTCATTGACCCATCCTTCTTCTTGAATAAGAGGACTGGTGCACCCCATGGTGAAGCACTTGGGCATATAAACCCTTTATCCAGATTTTCATATAGTTGTTTCTTTAGATTCTCAAGCTCCACAACATACATTTTATATGGAGTCTTGGATATTGTCAATTCCCTAGGTATAATATAAATCAATAATTCAACATATCTTCTAGGAAGAAGATTAATAAATTCCTTGGGAAACACATCAATGAATTCCCTCACGATAGGCATGTCTTCGAGGATGGTTTTTTCCTTAGACACAATCATCTGAGAAAGATATTCATGCTCATAAGGTAGTAATATCCATGATTGAGATAATGGTTATAAATAAGAGTCATCCTAATACTTTCACTTCCATATAATTAGGTGTCAATTCACCATATGGATAGTGATTTTCCACTTTCATAAATTTATGTTGGCTCTTTATAGGGAAATCCAATCCATGATAAGAATTGCATAAAACTCATCCAGAGAAAGTAAGACAAGGTTCTCTTGGAATTTTAATCAAAAAATTGTGATAGGGGAAGATTTATGTACATTGGATGAAATAATTTCCCCATTTTTCATCTTCACCAACATCTCTACTTCCATTATTTGTAGTGATGTTTAGATTATTCTACTAAACTTTTGAGATATAAAAGAATGTATAGAACTATGGACGATAACCCTACCTTTGAAGTTTTTATTATGGTTATACTTTATCCAATATTGACTAAGTGATGATTATTTTTAAACTATTAAACACATAAAGGGGAATATAATGATATTAAATTGGTAAATTATAAATAACATTTATCTCCTTAACTTATGAATTTATAGCCTTCGATCTAAGTTATTAATGATCTACATCCTAATGTATATTCTTATTGGTTTTTTTTTTGTTCCCTTAATAATGGTTCGTACTAAGATAATGAATTTACCAAAGAATATCCCCCGGGAGTGTCAAACCAAGAGTGTAGAAAGGACCATTATGGTGCACTATCTCCCATTTTAGTCTAGATCAAAGTGGTTTCTTTGGGTTTTACCCCTGGATACATCTATGCCAGAGCAACCTCTACTTGTTCATATCCAAACAGGTATTTATTTTCTTGATAAACTACTTACTCTATACTCACAAAAATTTAGGGATTATTTTCTTATACTTTGTATTATCCTTAAGGATTTCACTAGATTTTTCTAATCCTATTCCCAAAAATAAAAAAAACCTCCCTCTGATACAAACTATAACAAGCCTCGTCTTTATTTCATATTTAAAAATGGTATATTATATAAAAATTCAATAAATACAAATCATAATATAGATAGATCTACTGTCTTTGGGGATTAGGAACATTACATAACAACTTAGAACATAAAACACACATCTTTATTGAAAAATTATTTTACATAAACATAACATTCATTTATACTTAGCATTTCATGGGATTACCTAAGGACATACATAAGAAAAGGGTGAGCTGTGAAGACCAGTAAGGGAATAAACATGTCCTAATATGAGGAATACAATATATGTTATTCAATAGGAATATCAATTGAGGGCAAAAGAAACATGAACAAAAATGAATGATATAGCATGATGTTCATAACATGGAAATGTGGAAATAATATTAAACATGAAATTGTCATGATCCAAGGCTCATTGCACATGGATTATCATGAGTAAACCCTCATTACACGTGAATTAGCATGAGTAAAATCTCATTGAACATGAATTATCATGAGTAAACACTCATTTAACAAGAATTTTCATGAGTAAAACCTCATTTCACATGGTGTATCATGATACCTAACATTACCCAATGCATTGGAGTGATATCAAGTCGCACCCTTTATAATCATTTCATTTCCATGTATAAGTGTTCTACATATATCATACAACATGGATTCATTAAACATCATAATTTATTATAAAAATAAGTAATTTAAAATACATACATGTATGTCTGCAATCAATAAGTACATGATCATAAAGTTTAATACCATTGATAGAGAAATGGGTATGGAATTCACTTCACGATGATTTTGGCATGGAAAATTGTGGTTCAATTTCGGCATCATAACGACGTCAAATAGAAATTCATAAAAAGGTTTGATAAGAGAGAAATGGGTATATCACCATTTATACATTAAATTGATAGTAAGGGTATCATGTAACATAATATCCCGACATATGAAATGGAATTTAGATGCATAATATAAAAGAAATTCTTGAATGGAATGAGAATAGAGAAATCCCTTACAGAATTTTGATATGGTAACGGGTGTACACATGATGGATTAATGAGAGAGAAAGGGATATCTAATCATTAAGAAATAATAATGGTATTATGGGGGAGATTATAAAACATATCCCATAATTTTTAATTTAAAATAAACATATGTAATAATATAAATAAACTTGGACAAAAATTGAGATAGGAAGGAACTCTTATGGAATTTTTTCATAGTAACGGGTGGGATTAAAGGATCATTTGAGAAGATTAATGAGAGTGAAAGGTAGATCCCATAATTTAAAAATCAAATTTATAGTAATTATTTATTTAATAACATGTTTCATATCAAGCAAATGGAAATTAAAAGGCGTCACATAAAGGAGGTTCCTGTAGAAAAAAGAGAGAGGGAGATCCCTTACTTGGATGTGTGATCCCAAATGCTTGGGAGAGGCTACTGGGAGATTAGGGGGTGCCTTGGGAGGACACTAGGGAGTAGGGGGAATAGGTTGGTAGATATTTAAGGAGTTTTAGTGGAGAGGAATGGGTGATTGGGTGGGTTTATATAAGAAAGATGGTGGAATTATTTATTATTTTGGTTTTGGAAACTACAAACTATAATATTCAAAACCAAAAACCATCCCATAGTTTATGCCCATGTTTTATAGAAAATTTAAGTGGTATACATTATTTTAAAATTAAAAGGTCTTATTATAGTAAATTATTAGCCTTTATTATGCTAAGGCGAGTCACATTATTAATGAAATGAACTTCTAATCATAAAATATGTTATATATCTTGGAGGTTTCACTAAGACATTATAAAATAACTCAAAAAATTATAAAATCAAATTATTTTAAAGTTAAAACATATATTTTAACCAATATCCCTTTTATAGTGTTTATAACATCACTATTAGGCCATTATGATGTCATAAAATACAATATATATATTTATATGGTATTTAATTTTAACCTAAAAATTTGACTGGCTTAGAAAATTATAAAAAATTAAAAATTGGATAATTTTGATGGCTTGATTCCAAAAATTATATTCATTTTATCCAAATAATTTTCTAAATATGTCAATTTTAACTTTTAGAATAAAAACCGATATTTATTGAAATTCACGAGTTTTGATAAAAACAGTTTTTAATCCTTAATAAAAATTTCATTTGGCCTCATAAAAATTATATGATAATTTATATTTAATAAAAGTTATTTAATAATAATATTTTATTAAAATAATATTTATTAATTCATCAAAATATATTTCTTAATTAAATTTTAATATTAAACAAACATACTATGTGTGCTTTATAAACAATGATAAAATGAAAGTATATTAATTATTATATACAAAAATAAATAGTCATAATGTTGGGGTCATGATATATATATATTTATTACACCAGAATACACCCTAAGATTAAGGTGTGTGATGGTGGGGATTTCTTGGGGATGTTCAGTGAATATGGTTTGTGTCGTGATCTCGATGAGCTTAATCTTCTCCCATAAATGGTTTAGCTCATGCTTGTGTTGTTGGATCTCGGTTTGGGCTTGGTCTAGGTAAAATCCCAGAAATGTTATCTCCCTTGAAAGCTCCAATAAATGGAATTCATGGGGTATGATCGTACTAGTTGAGGTCCTCGCTTCCTTTTTCTGTGCGAAAAGGATTTTCTAAAACCCTATATTTATACTAGTCATGTGATCATTAATCAACGACTATATTATCAATGATAAGGATAATTAATGGTCATTTAAATCCAATTATATATAATATAATAAATGGAGTGCATGTTTTTTCTATATCCATTTTTAAAAATAATAAATTTAATTACAATAAAGGGGATTTTATTCATAAATTCTTGGGTTTTTACACATTATTAGTTTATAATGTGTCCTAATTATCTAAAGATCTAAACCTAAAATGATCCTTTAGATGTAAGAGATTAAATAATCAGTATTTATTTTTCTAATTATAGATGGTTATATTAAGGATTTTACTACTCGTGATAAATAAAGTAAGTAAAATAGGTTTCTATGATCATAGGATATGGACGTATGGGTCTAGGGCATCATAGTTGGTATCAAAGGAAAGGTTTAGATAAATTTAGAAATTAGGATGCCTGTTGAGGATAATTAAAGGGTTGATAAGTTACAGTTGGTCATAATTTAAAAATTATAAATAACCCTTTAGTATAGAATATAATTTAACATTAAGGTTATAATTCCCATTTATTTGGGTATTAGAATAAGATAACTTTAGTGAAAACACTAGGGTTAAGTCTAAGATAATTTTTTATGTATAGGATGACATCTTGATGTTTTAGTAATGTCTTGATTATATGTTTTTCCTATAAATTAAATCTCTATAGAGATTTTACAAGTGTATATAGGCTCTGTAACAAATGAAACTAGGGGTAATAACCTGGAAAAGGATAGATTGGGTATTAACTCGATCGTCACCTGGTGAATGAAAATGAATTCTAACTGTATACCTAATTTTACACTCTTAATGGATATTATTTGTTCAATCGCATTATAATACCCTCAGTTTTAAGTGAATGACTATTTATTCATGTATTTTGAGTCTATATAATGTTTGGGTTGAGTTTTAGGAGGTTATGAGGGGTTTTGTCATGTTTTTTAGGCTTTTTTGGAGGATTAAAAGTTTTTCTTGGCTAGTGGAAAACATGAACTACCTTTTGGAAAATGTGAAATAGAAGAAAGAGGGAACTATAATGGTACATTGTTAGCACATGGTTTATCTAGATATTGTGAGTGCCTAGTGGAAATGTTGATTCTTGAAATGGTGGTAAAATCATGGTTGGTGTATAGTTTATCTGTGACAGAAAACTATGCGAGGGGTTATCTTAAGACAGTAGAACTGAATGGTTGACACACAAGTTTCCAACCCGTGCATCCAAAACATGAAATGTATAGTTGGATCACCTAAAAATATGGATCTAATCTGAATTAATACCCAAGACCTCCTAAAATTAACTTAATCCCTCAATAACCTAATTTATTTTTGCTTCCTAATCATGAGAGATTATACTCTTATCTAAAAGTGATTATTAGGTGAATCAAAGTGTGTTAGGGGTCCGGATTCATCAATAATTCATTGTTATTCATTGTTATTCTTATAATTATTCTCATTATCTCATTAAAATTCATATATTTAATATTTGGAGGATATATCAATGCTCAATGATGGGAATGATCATCTATTATGACTATTTTCTTTAAAGGGAATAAAATTTAAGCTTGGGTCTAGAAAATCATAGTGTTGTTCTTCATTTTATCCAAATTTTGTGAGGTATGTGGATTCTCTTTTATCTCCACTTGAATAAAACTTGAATTCTTAGTTTTCATTAAATGTTATATTTAAAATGGTTATGAAATCATTGTTTGATTATTTATAGAACTCAATTTTGTTTTGGATTTGGAATTTTAAAAAAAATGGATTGATTTTGGGAAAACCCCCATTGTTTTCAATTTAAAAATGTTTATTTTAAATTTATAGTTTGGTTTTTGAGTCATGTAACTTGATTTTTGAAATTATTTTAATAGATTAAAGGTTTATGTAAAAAAATTGGGATGGTATATTTCATTCATGGTTGGTGTAAGTGTATTCATAGATGTGACCCTATAAAAGGGGTGTGTGCCACTGGGGAACCTAGTATAGGTCACCTTGTGATGACTTGGTTGATTGATGAGAGATCGCTCATGAGTATGAAACTCTCACCTGGTAATGCATGGTGTTTGTTTCAATACATGGTTATGGGTATATCAAATAACACAAAATGGTTTTAGAACATTATATTTGTTTTCCCTTGTAAATTTTTGATGGTTTGATATAAATTGTTTAAATTAATTTTAAAATACTATATATAAAATATGTAAACATTTTTTTCTAGTTGTATGAGTTAGTAAGTCATTTAGGAAATCCTTCTAAGTTTATACTCACACCTTTCTTGTGAATAATTGTTCATTTAAAGATTTCATATATCGGGAAATGGGTAAACACACGTTATATCAGT
This sequence comes from Viscum album, assembly GCA_963277665.1. Taxonomy (NCBI): domain Eukaryota; kingdom Viridiplantae; phylum Streptophyta; class Magnoliopsida; order Santalales; family Viscaceae; genus Viscum; species Viscum album. The sequence goes on along the minus strand of OY728138.1, from coordinate 129,364,457 downwards.
TTTTATTGATGCTTCTTGACACCATAGTCATGGCATGTGGACTTAGATCATGGAGAAGGTTTGATGTTTCAAGTTTATGTCACTTTATATTTTTGAGTTTCCTAGTATTCTGGAACTATTGAAGTATTTCTTTTGATTTCCTTTTGTAATCTAATATGGTTTATAGGTTTTGTTATGTTTTTAGTTGTATTTTTTACTCATGCTTCATATGAAGGTTTGGTTTTTTATTGTTTTTATAGTATGGATGTTTTATCTTTAAAAATGGAAAATTTTCCCTCAAATGTTTTTGAGAAACTTGGAATTTTTACTAGAATTTAGTGTCTCAGGGATGTCTCCAAAGGCCTAGTATCACCATTTCCTCTTCCCAATCTAATGTGGAGGGGAGGGGTGTTAAAATGGTATCAATTTGTTGATTCATTGATTTATAAATGGTATCAATCTTGGTCGGTCTATCAATCTTTTTTGGACAAATGGTATCATTCTTTTTCAGTATTGTAGTTAGGTTTATATCAAAGAGATAGGATATTTGAATCATTAAATGTATATCATAAAAATATGTATCTAAACATTTTATGTTGAAATTCATGTTACCCTTATTTTGGGTACATATGTTCCTAGAAACACTTCTAGGTGTATGCTCACCTCATTATCATGGGATTAGTCAATGATAATTGCATGACATGTATTGATAGCAGGACTTAAAAATAGGATTAAATTATTCATTGTGAATTTAATGGTTTATTAAATGGAAAAAAATTGGCGATTTTTTAAAATAGTGAAAACGGTTTATTTTCAAATGCATGGTTTTAGTATTTTCAAACATGTTTAAAATTTTGAGAATTGATAAATTGTGGAAAGTTATGTATGTGATATGTGTTGGTGTGGTAAATAGAAATTATCAAGCCTCTTTCTGCTAATATGTGATATTAAACACAGTTTTGTTCTGGTTCTAGTGAATGGCATTGGGTAGGTGTTGTAAGAACCAACCGGAAGAGGCTACTATGAATTTGCTTTCACCTGAACCATAGGTGAACCAAAATATGGTCCAAGGTTTTGTCCAGAATTTTCAGCCCCAAGATAGGGTTAATTACAACTATGTACCTCAGAAAGTGGACTATTTAGATCAGTTCTAAAATTACAATCCACCCATCTTTTAGTGGGATTCTAAAATAAAAAAATTATAATTCCAATTGAATCGAATATTAGATTTCATAGGGACACCAAAAGAGCTTAAAGTAAACTTTAAAACATATATGTTATAATATTTCACATGCCAATGGTGGGAATTAGTAGTATAGGATAAATTGGACAAATGAATTGGGAGTATTTTAAATAAATTTTTAATAATAAATTTTATCTTCACAACTGTAAGATTTATAGAACAACATAATTATTTAGTTTAGAGCAACAGAACCTCATGGTGAAAGAGTATTCTTCTAAATTTATGAATTTTTTTTTTTTCTAGAATTATTAGTAAGTGTATCCTTTATGGAAATCATTTATTTAATCAAGGTTGAGTCCATATATTCACTCAAATATTTCTATTCTTTATATAAGAGATTATACAGAAATGGTCAATTGAGGTATGGTGGTAGAAATAGATATCTAAGGAAATATGGTTAGAGGGAGCATTTTTATTCCTATTAGAACATTTGGAAACTCCAATGTTGGGAATAGGTGAAATAGGGACATGTTCATGACCCATCCAAAGGGTCTCATGCTGCAACTCCCCAATCCCACCTTCAATAGGTCAAGGTCTGGGTACTAGTGTCGAGTTTTCATATCACAAACATGGGATTACTTACCCTAAATTACCTATACACATGCACACATATCCATGTCCATAAATATATAAAATGTAAAAAAACTGATAAACCAAGAATGCATACATCTAAATCCCATAACCAGAGTATGAAAATAAGTAATGAAAATTAAAGAGGGTGAAATACTAGCTCACCAGAAAGAGTCTAAAAACAAGCCTATCATGAAAGTAAATATGGTGATTATTTTCAAGATAACCCTAATAACACACCTCATTATATCTGTCACACTTAGTTCTTACTGGTCCTAGACCCTCTATGAATTCTTTAAAAGGCTGATCATCTATACAAGAAATGACACATGTGGTCAAAGATTGTGTAGGGTTGAGTATAACAATACCCAGGAGGATACCCTGAAATCACTAAGAATATAAAAATAATAATAATAGTCGTCTATAAAAAATTATATTTCTACAACACATATAATAATAATATCCAGATATACACAAAAAATAAACATAGTCTCAAGGAAAATTCATAATTGTAATTCCTGCCAATAATTCCTACTCAAAGGTTCCATATAGCACACATCTATTAGAACACACTCCATGAGTCAGATAACACTAAATACGTCCATCTAATAGGTCATGCTCATCGATTCTTATCATAATAAGTATACACTGGAATTTTGAAGAGATGAAATACATAGATAAAGATATCACCCAAGACCATGTGGTATACAGACAATTCAATATTGAATAACCCACTAAGTAGAGGATTAGTTAATGTGTAGTATTGGTCACAATTAATCCAAGAACTCCACCTAGGGAAATAATAAGATATATAATCTCACACCATACCTCACAGAATGATTCTAAAAAATCTATCCAAAAAATTCTACTGAAGGGATCATTATTCTATGTGTAGTATGTGATTCTATTTTAATATTAGTTAAAGGATATAAGGAACACAGCCTAATTAAACTTCTCTAAGATACATAGAATAAGTTATTCAATCACTCTTTAAAGGAGTAAAACATAACTAATACTAGTTCGTGGCATGTCCCTTCGGCATTGGGTCATGCCCGTGTATCATGGACCATGATTGTGTCTTTTTCAGAGTACATGGCATGTCGAATCTTGTGTACTCTTGATCATGTCTATGTATAGTTGGCCATTTCCGCATGGTTGTGTCCAGGAAGGGCTAGTCGTTCCCATGCTCTTTCATGTGTACTATCCTAGGTAGATACTAGGATAACTAGTATGGGTCACACATCATGTGATAGGGTCACACGGAGTGTGATACTTAACTTTATCTAGAAACCCTACTCACCACTGTGAGGGCCTCACTTTTCATGTAGCTCGGAAATACATGTTATTTGTTATGGAATTTTTTAGAAATCTAGATCTGGATTCAGAGTTTTCTCTCACACCTCCATCCATCATTTCGGCTACCGACCTTGTTTGAAAAAATGAATCCATGGTTGTTTGACCTTACCATTATCAATCACTAGGATCCAACCCATGAATCCATTCATAAAATATTATTCATATGTCAATCCCTAATTGTGTGCCAAAAAACACAAATCATGCATCTGAAATTAGTCTAATTCACTTCCTTTTCCATCATTGCACAAACAACATGTTGTAATGAGCCTAGATCTATGATATTGAACTGTTTCCCCATGAAATGGGTGTGTAGTGTTCAATTTACCAATATTTTTCAAGCAGGTAAAGAGATTTTATCATGGTGAACAAAAAAATGTGGAATAAAATTACAATCAAAAAATGAGTAATGAACCATAGACATTGTTTTTATTGGCCTCAAATCATTGTATTTATAATTAATAACTAATAGATGAATAAATAATTACAAAGAAATTCCTCTAAATCCTAGATAAATCTAAACTATACTCACAATACGCATGATCCTCAAATCAATTTTCTAGTCGATTGATGATTTTTCCTCATAAGAATCATAAAACATAGATACATCAAAGAGAAATAGCATCCCACCTCATTTTGGATCGATCTCTAACAATAAAGGAAGTTGTGGCATTGTCATTGGCAGGATCCTCTGATTTCATTGCACACCAATCATGGAACATTGATCTAGTTATCGTCTACCAAGGGAGATCCTCCAATGTTGTCCAACGGCTCTTGTTGATTTGTAGAGTTATGTAGCCAGCCTGAAAATTTTTCCATAAGTTTGTATTTAAGGAGGAGGATTAGGTTTCCACATCATTATGGGTTAAATAAATTAATTTCATTAATTTATTTTTTATCCACACCCATAATGAATTTTCCACAAAAACAATTATTTTGACAATGGTTATGCCGTGCCTAGGGTGAAAATAAGGATCTGAACTCAACGGTTCCCTCAATTTTATAATTCTGGAATCTATTTAGAAGTTATTATACTTTTTCAAGAAAATTTTACATGTTATTTATTTAATTTGTTTAATATATTTTAAAATTTTATTTTTGAAACACCGGGCCTTGAAATCACACACTGTCTCAGTTCTTGTTCTCCAAAATAATTCATACAATATCCAAAATTAATATATGGAGAATCTGAGTCACTAAATTCTCCAAACCTTGTAGATTTAAATACCAAAAATCTAAAACAAGTGGCTTCAAAAATATATATTGGTACTGATCATGCATATAAGCCTCCCCCTGTTTGGTGCCACCTAAATATTCTTATGCTTCTATCAGACAAATGACAAAGGACTCACTCACCCATGACGGATCATATCCTATCAATCCTTTGTATCTATCTAGTAATCATCAAAGTTACCTCCATCCTCAATGTATATCTCTCTCCATTTGATAACATTTGATGGATTATGCACATACCTTCTTAGCTATGACATGTGTAAGACTTTGTGTACCCGGTATAACTAGAGAGGTAGATATAAGTGGTGCACCACTTAACCAACTCAACACAGTATCTAAAAAGAATGGATGAAACTCACATATATATTATCTCCCTAGACAAATATTTATAATCCATGACGAGGTCAAACCTATAGGATCATATGTTCTCCCTCCTCAAAATATTAATTTCTCTATCATCTATCCACATATGAATTATAAAGACTTTATGTAGCCTACATATTCTCCTCGATTATCTGTACCTTCTCAGTAGTAGATCACACCAGATCTTTAACCATGAGTGATAAATCTCCTTCATCAGTCTAACAAAGTGGTGACCTATAGGTTCACCTATACATGGCCTCTAATAGTGTCATGTCAATGGTGAAATTTTATTTTTTTTGTACTAAAACTCCACTAAGGGTAGGTGATCCTCCCAACTATGGAAAAATTATAATATGCAAGCTCGGAGCATGTCCCCCAGAACTATAATGGTTCACTCAGTCTATCCCTCTGTCTGGGGGTAAAAATGTACACTCAAATACAACTGATTCCTAAAAGACTCCTATATTACCTTACATAATGGAGATATGAAGTGGGAATTATAGTTAGAAATGATCTTCGAGGTAACTCTATGGATCCAAACTATCTCATACATGTATTGGTTTAACAAATTATATATTTAATTTGGATCTCAAATAGCTAGGAAGTAGGACAACCTATTGAGTTACACTATGATTACCTAGATGGAATCGTGTCCCCTAGATGTACATGGTAACTTTGTCACGGATTCCATGGATATATCATCCCACTTCCACTCTATAACCTCAATGGGTTGAACTAAACCCACTAGAACTTGGTTCTCATCCTTCACTTACTGACAAGTAAGGCATCGAGAGATAAAATTTGCAAGTCCCTTCTTCATCCTTAGCCATCAAAACTAACTTCATAGGTCCATGTGCATCTTTTCAACACCTGGATGCACCGAAAATGGAGATATATGAAACTCCCTAATAACCTCCTCATTCAATGTCATTGGTACCATCGTGCATCCTATGAAAAGAATAACATTCTCCCTACCTTTAGAACATTCATTAGGATCATGTCCAATGGATATCTGAGTACATATGGTCTCATAGTTAGCTTCCCCAATTGGTGCCTCCCTAACTCACTATAAATTAATAGGGGTAACAACCATCAATTAGAGGTAAGTTTCTCTATCTCCATCCACAAAGGATTACTATAATTAGGAAAATTTATTTGACCCCTTACTAAGAAACTATGAGCAAGATCTTCTACTGAGAGAATCTACAACCATGTTCCCCATACCAAGAGTATAGAAATATCAAAGTCATAATCCTAGAGAAACTATATCTATACCCTCTATCTCAAGTTGAGAATCATCTGGGAGAAGATATACTTGACAATCTTGTGGTTATAATAGATGATAAACCACTCTCTAATCTGTTGGTGTCACTACATCTCTATTTTGAAAACTACCATTGTTAACTCAATATAGTGGATCATGTAGTTCTACTCATGTGGTATCAAATAATATGTAGCGTAGGTAGTCACTACATTCCTCTTCATTATAACACAACCTAACATAGTTATTGAGGCATCACATAACACTATGTACTCAACACCCTCCTCTAGAAATATCAAGGTGGGATTGCTCATCAATATCTAACTAAACCCTAGAAAATCCTACTCGAACCACTCTGTCTTCACAAAAGGCTTCCCATTTTGGGTCAAAGTTATCATGGGAGCTAATATCCTAGAGAAATTTGGTATGAATCTATTATAATATCCTAAAAAACAAGAAATATCTAAACCTCCTTCACACTCATGGGTGGATCCCAAGCTAACACTACCTTGACCTTTTCCAGGTCCACTACCACACCATCTATTGAGAAACCATGTCACAAAAAGTGGACCTCCTAAATCTTGAACTAGAACTTTGAGAGCTTCCAATAATGCTGGTGATCATGACGTACATATAAAACCATCCTCAATTGTCTCACATGCTCCTCCTAGTATTCTGACTACACAAGGATATTGTCTATAAAGACTATAATAAACCGGTATAAGAAAGGATAAAAGATATGGTTCATTAGTCCCATAAACATTTTTGGGGTGTTATTCATTCCAAAATGCATCAATAAGTTTTCATAGTAACCATAGAAACATCTGAATGTCATCTTTGGTATATCTTCACCCCGTACTCACAACTGGTGAATGCTTGATCTGTTTTCAACCTTCAATAATTGTCACAACCATATCAACTGATCAAATAGGTCATAAATCCTTAGTAGTGGATAATTTTTCTTTATGTTAACCTAGTTTAGGTGACGATAATCCACACATAACATCAGGCTATTTTCTGGATTCTTGGAAAATAACTCTAGGGTTGTAAGGGTTGGTGTCCTAAGAACCAACTTCTTTGTACTTTGATTACATGAATATTCACTTATTATATATTGTTCATTGTTCTGCATGACTATAATATAATAATGTCCTAGAATATTTGTTGCCTTGATAAGGTCATGGTAGATCCCTGCAATGATGAGAACCTTGAAATACTATAACAATATTCTTGAATAAAGTTTTGCAGTTGGATGACACACTATAATAAGAAACTTAGTATACAGACCATCATGTGAGAGTACTCGTAAGAAGACGAGACTCTCTCTCATGGAGTTCACACATGGTAATCTCCAAGATGGGAGATTATGAGAACAGTCCTGCCTGTAGAAATTCTGCATGTCTTGGTGTCATAGGACATTGCTATCTACAAGCGTGTGTAATTGTCCTCAGACTGGAATATTATCATTAACTCATGTCATGACTCGCACACTTATATTTACTGATGAAAAATGTCACGCAGACAGTTGGAAGGAAGTAGGGTATATTGGGAGTATCACGAGTGACATGTTGTTAATGTATAAGTCAAGGAAGGATTTGTCCCTTCTATTTATGGAAGTTGATATCTCGTCCCTTTGATTGAAGTAGAACTGTTGCATTAAATTCCATGTCCATGGTGTAAAAGATGAGTTTATTTCAGGTAGTCAAAGAATGGCGGATCAAGCATAGAGGTTTATGACACTTCCACGAAACCTGCTTGATGAGATATCAAGACAAAGGGATTAAATTACACAATAAGAATTTGTATGAGGTGATACGTCAATGCGAAGTCAACTTCTTTCTCTTGGGTTCCTTGACCCATTTCTACACAATAATCTTGGACTTTAGGCAAGCTCACCTAATGCCAATGAGAAAGAGGCCTAGAGGGCCACACACTAAGTGTATTCAAGTATCTCAAGTAGAATAAAGATTATTCTCGTACGTGGTTTAATAATTATTCAAGGAAGCCTAAATTGTTTTAATGATGGACGAAAAAGGAAATAAAAAACAAGATATACACGCCGTGTATTAAATATTACACGCTGTGTAGTTTTTTATGGAAAACAAGTACACACCGTGTATTAATAATTACACGCTGTGTAGTTTCCTTTATGGAAAGGAATTGAATAAATGAAAACAAGATATACACACCGTGTACATTGAATGTACACGCCGTGTAGTTTTCAATGAAAAATAAGTACATGCCGTGTATTTATTAATACATGTTGTGTAGTTTTTCCAGTCGGGATTTTGAGGATATAATATTGTTTTAAATGATATTTTTATAATCAACGTGGGTTCATGTCAAGGAATTAATTATTCGACATGGGGGTTTTAAATAAGAGTCAATGGAATAAATAAAATGAGTAACATGTTTATTTATTGTCATAACTCTACAACCTCAAACCTGGTTATAATATCCTCACAAACCCAACTCCTTTCTAACACAAAATAGAATTGTTGTACACAACAATTCTGGATAATTCTTTCAATGCTGAAAGAACCTCTTCCTCCAAGAACGCTCTCAAGACCGAGAGAGATCCTCTTCCATCGGATCAAGATGATCTAAGGCGGACAATGAAAGCAATTGTTTCTCCACGCTAGCACCCAGATACTACTTTGGCGATGTCCCGAGATATGAGGTACACGTGTGGATCACCGCTAGAGAAATTCTACACTTGGATTCTACGACGCAACGACGAATTACATCGGAACGTGATCAAGAACATCAACGAAGAAAGAAAACCTAAAGGGTATTTCTTTTCAAATGATTAAATTAATTATAATCAACTTGTAACGATCCTACCTTGTGGTTCTGGGACTTTTCTTTTCTTTTTCCATTTCTGTGATTCGATCCATGGAGACTAGAATTTATCATCGTATTGATCCCAGGTTAATCATTGTTAATGAAAAAAAGCCAAGTGGGAACATCCACCCATGCGATTCCGCTGCTCCTAGAACCTTCAAATGGTATCAGAGTGAGGTTACAATGTTGATTATAGTTATTTAATTTTCATTGATAATTTACGCATTTATATTTGATTCAATTCAAAATAAATCATTCTATAAATTTGAATAAACGAGATTTGTTCTTCCTCCTTCGTTTCTCAATTCATTTCACTGAAATGGACTTTTAATTTTAATTTTGATTAAAATAAAAATGAGGAACTCATATGGATGAGCCGATCTTTCTGTCTGTACAACACAGGATTACACGGCATGTAATTAAAACTACACACCGTGTACTTAGGTTTAATGAACCGGCACTGGTCCGCCAAACCACGCCGTGTAAATTGATTATGCCTAAGTTTTAATCACGCCGTGTTGACCCGAATTTAATGGTGCGTGGAGACCAGAATACATGGCATATATGTTGGAGAAAAACGTTATGTAGTCCGATCTAGCCAAGGTGAAACTGTGTACAACGAGAAGTCGTGTTCCGCGTACACGGGATCTCCAGGCTGGTTACCACGTAACAAGTAAGTACACGCCTTGTATGATTTATCTAGACGTCGTGTACTCCAAAATTTCCAAAGTACAGAGAACACGCCAAAGCCCCCGGTGTGTACTTTGGTTAAAAGGTGAAAAGAAATACACGCCGTATACTTTCCAGAAATGGAATTTCACCAAGTTTCCTCCAAAATTAAAAAGACCTGTAAAAGGAATATGGATGAGAAGAATCTCAAGGAATTTAAGATATATAATTGATTAATTATAAGATCATAATTAATTTAATTCAAGCGCGACTTATCTTAAATAGAAAAACGATTAAAAGAATTTGAATTCTAAATATGCATAAATGTCATTTCATGTTGTGGATGATCATGAGATAGGCCAAAGACCCTTTTTATGTGTGTATTGTTTCATTTAAATTTGTTTAATTTAAATTTGTTGGCATGTGATCCTTCTTCCAATAAAATATAGGGCATGCGTACCCATGGTTTCATTAATATAAAACCCATGTAATGGGGGATATCCCAAGCTAGGGGAGAAGGTTTGAAATTCTAAGCTGTGGTGAAACAAACACAAGAAGATACAAAGGTGGACAGGTGGGAGCTGCAAAACACGAACCATCGGTTCAAGGTGTTTTTCCCTAGGTCAGGGTTAGCTTATAAAACCACAAGATAAGTTAACCAATAGAAGCTCATGATCATGCCTTTTTATTTTATTTATTTCTGATTGCATGGTTTATTTATTATGTATGTGCTGTCACAATCACATAATTAATGAAATAAACAAGCATGAAAATATGGAATAAAATAAAAATCAGATTATGCCGAAACATTATCAGAACATGGTTAATCAGTTAACCAAGCATCACTTAATATTAACAAGCATGTGATAATGCAAAAATACACATAAATAATAAAATCTCTCAAAAACCATATTAAGTTAGACCAAGCCTTTTGTTACTTGATTAAGGGAAAGACTCAATAAAACTATGTGTTTGACTAACCCTTGTTGGAACACTTAATTTTATAATGGAATCCCTTATGAAAGTTTTCGGGTTGAATTAACCATATTACATCAAGAGAAGTATCCCTTGCTAGACTTGATGTAATATTGGAGGCAAGAGTTGAGGAAATCCAAGTCAAGATTTCAGGATTGGGGAGTCCACTCAACAGATCAAGGAACTGTAAGCTCACAGTTGGCAAAGACCTTCCTACCTAAATACCTTCAAATAGCTTGACCAAACCTTGTTGGGGTTATGAAAAGGGGAATATGGATCCTTTTCACTAGAATGTCAAAGAAAATGGACATTCTGAGTTCAATGGTGAGGGCCATTGGGACTTGATAAAATAGTGGGGGAATTAATAAATTAATTTATTATTTCTTATAAAATGTAATCAAGAAAGTACTAATAAATCAGCTCTTTTAAATTGTATAATCAAGATGACAAACTCGTCAACCACATTTTCTCTACGATCAATTCTGGATAAAGACAATATCCTCACTAGCAGTAACTTTCAGGAATGGTTTAGGCGCCTTAAGGTTTTTCTACGCCATGAACGAAAGTATTATGTGCTGGAGTCCTCACTTCCTGATCCTCCTGCCCAAGGGGAAACTGATGAATATTTCCTAGTCTATGACCAACATTTGAGCGATGCACTTGAAGTTCAATGTTTGATGATATCATCAATGTCAAGTGAGATCATGAATTCTCATGAGGACATAGATGCCTATAGTATGCTTGAGCACCTCTGTGGTCTATACCAGGAGAGAGCAAGATAGGAAAGGTTTGATATCTCCAAGGCTCTATTCCAGAGTAATATTGGAGAGGGTTCCCCAAATCGGACTCATGTAGTCAATCTCATTGGATAAATTGAGTTCTTGGAGGTTCTAGGGTTTAAACTCCCCAAATAAATGGGTACCGATCTCATTCCTGCATCACTTCCCCAGAGCTTCTCAAAAATTGTTGTGAACTTCAACATGAACAACATTGAGAAGTCTCTATCTGATCATTTCATCCTCATTCGCCAAATGGACAATGACATGAAGCTTGAAAATCCTTCTGTCCTCATGGTGAATAAAAGGAAAGGAAAGGAGAAAATAATTAATCCCAAAGCTTCTTCAAGGCCCTCCAAGAAAATGAAGATCAAAGGGGAGGCAAAGGAAAAGGATGTTGATTGTTTCGCATGTGGAAAGAAGGGCCACTGGAAGAAAAACTGCACCCAGCCAAGGAAGCAAGGGGAAGCTTCATGTGTGTTTGTTATCGAATTCAATCTATCTGTTTCTACTAATTGGGTAATAGATACTACTTGTGGTGATCACATCTGTATCCAAATACAGGAACCAAGTAGATTCAGCAAGATTGACTGAGGTGAGGTGGATCTACGAGAAGCCAACGGATCAAGACTTGCTGTTGTAGCTATTAGAGACTACCACCTCACATTGTCTACTGAGATGATCTTGGTGTTAAAGGGTTATTATTATGTTCCTTCTGTTACTATAAACATTATTTCAGTATCCATATTAGATACTAAAGTATTCATATTCATGTTTTTAAATGAATGTTTCTACTTTTATAAATATAGCATTTATTTTGGTAGGTCACATTTATATAACGGCCTTTATGTGTTAGAATACACAAACCAAGTATTGGCTATCAATGACAAAGTAAATTCACATGACTCATACCACACCCAACTTTGGCATCACCAGCTAGGTCATGTCAATGAGAAACATTTGACAAAATTACATCAAGATGGGTATTTAGATTCTTTCGAACTAAAACCACTTGGTGTATGTCATGTGTTTCTACAAGGAAAAATGACCAAATCCCCATTTAGTGGGAAAGGTGAAAGGGATAAATAGCTTCTATAATTAGTTCACACATATGTGTGTGGACCATTTCCAATTTAAGAAAGTAGTGGGTTCTCGTACTTCATAACTTTTACTGATGATTTTAGTAGATATGGATATATCTACTTAATGAGGTATATGTCAGATTATTTTGATCAATTCAAAGAATAGAAGAATGAAGTTGAGAACCAGCTTAGTAAAAAGATTAAGAAACTATGCTCATACAGAGGAGGAGAATATCTTAATCATGACTTCACTGATTTCTTACGGGAGTTTGGGATTCTATCTCAACTCACTCCTCCTTATACACCTCAGTGGAATGGTGTAAGTGAAAGGAGTAACCGCACCTAGTTGGAAATGGTGAGATCGATGATGAGTCATGCGAGTCTTCCAATATCCTTTTGGGGATATGAATTACAAAAAGAAGTATGCATACTAAACCAAGTACCAACTAAATCAATAAATGGTATTCCGTATGATTTATGGAGTGGACGCAAATCCATGTTATAGAATTTACATGTGTGGGGTAGCGAAGCCTTTGTTAAGGCCTCTTCAGGTAACAAACTTGCACCCCGAGGCACAAAGTGTATCTTTATAGGATATACCAAAGAAACAAGGGGATATTACCTATACAAACCCTTAGAAAAAAAGGTAACAGTCGCAAGACATGCCATATTCCTTGAGAGGGAGCACATCTCCAAAAGAGATAGTGGGAGCGAGATATACTTTGATGAAGTCGAGGCTCAAGATACACAAAATTTGGTACAAGAACAGATTCCACAAAGCCTCGTAGAAGAACAATCTGTTCCAGATAAACAAGAACTGCGTAGGAGCACGATAGAGGTGAGAGAACTAGAATGATATAGTTTTCTTGTCACCATGGATGGTGACTCATTATTGGTTGACAATGATGATCCTCTTACCTACAAGGAAGCAGTTTAAGGAACAGACGTTGCCAAGTGGAAAGAATCCATGAATTCTGAAATGGATTCCATGTACCAAAACCAAGTCTGGATTTTGGTATATCCTTTAGTTGATGTAAATCCTATTAGTAATAAATGGGTATTCAATAAGAAACTAGACATAGAGAGGCAAGTCAGCACCTATAAGGCACGACTGGTTGCAAAAGGTTTTAGACAGTGTCAAGGAATTGACTATGATGAAACTTTTTCACCGATTGCGATTCTGAAATCCATCAGAATCCTATTGGATATTTCCTCTTACCATGACTTTGAAATTTGGAAAATGGATTTCAAAACATCATTCCTTAATGGGAACCTCCAATAATATGTATACATGACACAACCTGAAGGGTTTGTGACTCCAAAGGATTCCAACAAGGTATGTAAGTTGCAGAAATCCAATTATGGATTAAAGGAAGCATCAAGGTCATGGAACATTAGTTTTGATGAAGCTGTAATGGAATTTGGCTTTTTTAGTAATGAATGTGAGCCTTGTGTCTACAAGAGGTTTAGTGGAAGTGCAGTCATTTTTCTAATAGTATATGTTGATGACATATTACTAATTGGAAACGAAGTACAGGTCTTACAGTCAGTTAAGGCACGGTTGCATAAATGTTTATCCATGAAAGAATTGGGTGAGGTAGCATATATTATTGGGATCAAGAACTATCGTGATAGATCCAAGAGAATGCTGGTCCTGAGTCAAAGTACATACATTTACAAAATACTGAAGAGATTCAGTATGGAATAGTCCAAGAGGGGATTGTTTCCAGTGTCACATGGCATTCATCTTTCCAAGAAAATGTGTCCTCAGACACGTGAGGAAAGAAATAGAATGGCAAGGATCCCTTACGAATCCGCGATTGGGTTAGTCATGTATGTTATGCTATGTACGAGGCTAGATGTTGCTTATGCATTAATTGCGGTAGGCAGATATCAAGCTGATCCAAGAGACCGCCATTTGATGGCAGTCAAGACGATCCTTAAGTATCTGAGGTGTACTAGGGATATGTTCCTAGTTTATGGAGGAGATAAGGAACTAGTCATCAGAGGACATGTAGATTCTAGTTTACAGACTGATAAAGATGACATGAAGTCGCAGACTGGATACATCTTCAGTTTGAATGGAGGTGCAATGAGCTGGGAGAGCTCAAAGCAAAGTGTGGTGGAAGATTCTACAGTGGAGTCCGAGTATATCACAGCTTCTGAGGCAGCTAATAAAGCAGTATGGATGATAAGCTTCATCCAAGAGTTGGATGTAGTACCGATTAGTAAAGATCCTATCACACTCTATTGTGATAATACTGTAGTGGTGGCACTTGCAAAAGAGCTAAGGTCACATCATCGAACAAAGCACATACTTCGGAAGTATAATCTCTTGAGGTATTTTTCTCAGAGAGGTGAAGTTGTAGTGAGCAGTATTTCCATGGAAGACAATATAGCGGACCCCTTGACTAAAGCCATGACTCAGTAGAAACATGATCATCATGTGAGGTCTAGCAGACTAAAAGTTGCAGGCAGTTGGCTCTAGTCCAAGTGGTAGTTTTTAAGGGTTGGTGTCCTGAGAACCAACTGTTTTGTACTTTGATTACATGAATTTTCACTTATTATATATTCTTCATTGTTCTGCATGACTATAATATAATAATGTCCTGGAATATTTGTTGCATTGATAAGGTCATGGAAGATCCCCGCTATGATGAGAACCTTGAAATGCTATAAAAATATTCTTCAGTAAAGTTCTGCGGTTGGATGAAATACTATGATTGGACACATAGTATACAGATTGTCATGTGCGAGTACTCGTAAGGAGACGAGACTCACTCTCATGTAGTTCACACTTGGTAATCTCCAAGATGGGAGATTATGAGAACAGACCCTCCAGTAGCAATTCCGCATCTCTTGGTGTCATCGGACAATGTTATCTACGAGCGTGTGTAATGGTCCTTAGAGAGGAAGATTATCATTAACTCATGTCATGACTCACACACTTAGATTTTCTGACGAAAACCGTCATGCAGACAGTTGGCGGGAAGTAGGGTACGTTGGGTGTGTCACGAGTGACATGTTGTTAATGGATAAGTCGAGGAAGGATTTGTCCCTTCCATTTATGGAAGTTTATATCTCAGCCCTTTGATTGAAATAGAACTTTAGCATTAAATTCCATGGTCATGGTGTAAAAAACGAGTTTATTTCAAGTAGTCAAAGAACGAAGGATTAAGCATATAGTTTTATGACACCTACATGAAACCTGCTTGATTAGATATCCAGAAAAATGGATTAAATTACACAGTAAGCGTTCGTATGAGGTGATACGTCAATGCGGCGTCAACTTCTTTCTCTTGGGTGTCTTGACCTATTTCTAGACAGTAATCTTGGACTTTAGGCAAGATCGCCTAATGCCAACGAGAAAGAGGCCTAGAGGGTCAAACACTAAGTGTATTCAAGTATCTCAAGTAGAATAAAGATTATTCATGTGTGTGGTTTAATAATTATTCAAGGAAGCCTAAATAATTTTAATGATGGAGGAAAAAGGAAATGAAAAACAAGATATACACGTCATGTATTAAATATTACACGCTGTGTAGTTTTTCATGGAAAACAAGTACACACTGTGTATTAATAATTACACGCCATGTAGTTTTATTTATGGAAAGGAATTGAATAAATGAAAACAAGATATACACTCCGTGTACATTTAATGTACATGCCGTGTAGTTTTCAATGAAAAACAAGTACACGCTGTGTATTTATTAATACACACTGTGTAGTTTTTCTAGTCGTGATTTTGAGGATATAATATTGTTTTAAATGATATTTATTATAATCAACGTGGACGCATGTCAAGGAATTAATTATTCGACATGGGGGTTTTAAATAAGAGTCAATGAAATAAATAAAACACATAACTCATTTATTTATTGTCATAACTCTACAACCTTAAACCTGATTATAAATATCATCACATCCCCAACTCTTTTATAACACACAAGAGAATCATTGTACACAACAATTCTTGAGAATTCCTTTAAGGCTGAAAGAACCTATTCCTCCAAGAACTCTCTCATGAGTGAGAGAGATCCTCTTCCATTGGATCAAGAGGATCTAAGGAGGACAACACAAGAAAAGGTTTCTCCATTCTAGCACCCGGAGACTCCTTTGGTGATGTCCCGAGATACGAGGTACATGTGTGGATCACCACTAGAGGAAGTCTACACTTGGATTTTGGGACGCAACGACGAATCACATTAGAACTTGATCAAGAACATAAACTAAGAAATAACACCCAAAAGTTATTTCTTTTCAATTGATTAAATTAATTATAATAAACTTGTAATGATCCTACTTTGTGGTTCCGAGACTTTTATTTTATTTGTCCATTTCTATGATTCGATCTGTGGAGACTGGCGTTTATCATCGTATTGATCCCATATTGATCATTTTTAATGAAAAAACCCAAGTGGGAACATCCACCCACGCGCTTTCGCTGCACCCAGAACCTTCATGGGTTGCATAGGGTGAATCAATGGGTATAACAAATCACGTTGTCTATAAGTCCTCCAACAATACCCTCAGCTCTCATAGCTCTGTCAGATCCACTTAATATGTTGGTGTAGATATTAGGGTCATCCTGAGGTGTAGACTAGTGCATAATTCTATATCTCGACTGCGAGGCAAGCCTAGATCAACCTTATGAAAGACATTCTCATACTCTTTCACCGCTATAGGGAACTGAAAACTCATAACATCCAGTGCACCAAGGGTCATGATAGACAACTAATGATTAATTAGTGGCACCATCCTATGCATGAGTCCGTCTTACACAACCTAGATTTCTTTTTCACCCATAAAGAAAACCATGGTCCCATCGCTGCAGACACACTGCATCTTCCGCATAAAAAATTCTATATGGGCATGAACTATGAATAACTAGTACATACCAAAGATTACATCATAATGCCTTATCATTGCTACAAGTAAATACCAATAGAAACACTTGCCTCCAAGAGTCAGGTGACACTGTTATCACAAGGGTGTGATCACTGAGTCACCTCCAGTATGAGTCTCCCAGCACAACGGTCAAGCCAAGGGATCAACTAGAATCTCTATGTATCAAACTAGATAAGTGGAAATAAAGGAATGACTAGAAATTATGTCTATCAGTACTATATCTAAGGTAGAAAAATACATATATCATACCTTTAATCATACCTGGATCCTCAAGGACATAAACCTCTACCACCTTCAGCTACCCCCACCCTTGTCCTCTAGCTCCCTTAGCCTAGCAAGGATCACCTTAGGTAGGTAGTGATAACATGTAGAATCGTCTACCACCTCTAGCTACCCTCCCATATCCTATGTCACACCTACATCCCAACACACTTATATGATCATACCATTTCCCTTTCCTTGGAATCCCAACCACAATCTCCTTATTAACCATACGGCTGGTTGGAAAATCTTGTGTAAGATGTCCCATTTCATCACATGAGTAGCACTGCCTATTCCAAGGCTGACTAGACCCATCCTATAATACTTTAATCATAGAACATTTGTCTTTAAACCTCTTACTAAAACACCTCACATGCCTAGGTCCATAATACTTATGTTGGATCCCTACTTCCAAAGTTTATACTTCTATGTTCCCATTTTCAGCAACCACTATCAATGTTTTCTCGACTAATAGACTCTCAGCCACAAAATATCGCTCTAGCACCCCATAATATGAGAAATTCACATAGGTGTAACACTGGATCAGATGTATCTTTTTATTCCTGGTTTTAATGTCCAATCATGTAATAAATTATCAATAACCATATCTATCGAGTACCAAGAGTGGTTGGTGAACCTCAATGAATACACATCAATTGTAGTTCTACCCTACTGAAGCTATAAAAGCACCTTCATGTGTATAGACCTAACCGTAGCTAGAGATAAATCCTCTATGAAAAGGTACTCAAAATATGAACATGATATACTTTCCTGGTCAAATGAATGGGTTAAAAAATCCCCCACCATTTTCATAATAAGTTTTAAAGAAGGATCACTTCCAGAACCACCATCTGGTCTACCGATGTCCCGAGAAGATGAAAAACTCGCATCACCTAAGAACATGAATCAAGTATCCAAAATCTATCTGATCTATTAAAACATAAATATTCACACAAAAACCATGTCATACAGAGAACGAATTTATAATATTGAACCATTACACCAAGAAATAGGTGTAAAACATTCGATTTACTAGTATATGTTGAACTGTAGGCCAATATATTTTCCTGTGATGAATGAAGAAATGGGGATGAAAGGCACAAACATGGGGAATTAACCTCAACCAATTTTCATGTTGGCCTTGATTTATTACTATGAGAATGACAAGTGAAGAGATGAAGAAATAAACACAAATAAATTCTCCCAAATCCAAGATAAATCTATCTCGTACCCACAATACACATGATCTACTAATCAATTTGTTAGTTCATGGATTTACATTAATCATAGGAATAAGAAAATGGAGATAAATCCAAGAAAAACAAGATTATACCTCAATTTCAATCAATATTTGATAAAAATTGAAGTTTTTTCGTAGTTTTTGGTAGGATCCTCTGATTCCATAACACACCGATCATGGACCATTGATCCGGTTCTCATCTCCCAATAGTGTTCCTCCAACACTCTCTGATGGATCTCATTGATTTATAAGGTTATGTGCATAACAATAAAAATCTTCCATAATCATGTATTTAAAGAAGGGGATTAGTTAATTCCATTATTATGGATTAAATAAATTAATTTATTGATTTATTTTTAATCTAATTCCATGATGACATTTCCACAAACAACACATACCAAAAAAAGGTTATGTCTCTCCTAGGGTAAAACCTATACACTAAAATAAGTGGTTCCATTGTATTTTTTATTTGGGAATCCGTTTATAATTTATTCCACTTTTTTTGGAAAATTGTGGGCTCTTGTTATTTAATATATTTAATATATCTCAAACATTTAATTTGGGAACACCTAGATTCAAAATCACACAATTTCTCAGTAGCTGCTCTCAAAAATAATCCATATAATATCTAAAAATAATATATAGAAAATCTAATTCACTACCGACAACAACTTATGGAGTGGTGGGACACCTTATAATTAGACCATGAGATTAGTAAGTCTACATCCTTGGATTAAATGTAAGTTGGTATGTTTTCAATGTGGGATTTTGAAGCATATGAATTGAGATTGTACAGCACCACCAAGAGCATGTAATAATTATAATGATATGGGACATCTTCAGGGTTATTATCATGGTGCTCCAATTTCATGTTCTAGAGATAGATATAATATTAATCAAACATAATATGCTTTAACAAGATGATTGTAGAAAAATAATTATCATTATCAAAATTGATCAAGCTAAGGTGGTTCTTAGAAC
Source organism: Viscum album (assembly GCA_963277665.1). NCBI lineage: Eukaryota > Viridiplantae > Streptophyta > Magnoliopsida > Santalales > Viscaceae > Viscum > Viscum album. The sequence goes on along the minus strand of OY728138.1, from coordinate 129,344,719 downwards.
ACCATAACTCCTCAATTTCATTAATCTCAACAGGGTAATAAAGAGAAAAGCACGATGAGAAAGAAATTATATAGAACTAAGAAAGCTCTCATGGATTATAAATTAGGTCCTCCAATAGTAATAGGTATGATTATTTTGAATTCTAACATTATGAAATCTTTTTCTGATATAGGCACATCCCACTTGTTTATTTTTTCTTATAATTCTGATCATATGGGTTTTCACATTCACATGATTCCTTCTTTTTTGAAACTTTAAACTTCTCTTTTACAAAGAGAGTTTCAAACCATTATGTGTAAATTTTGTTATATAACTATCAATGGCGTTGGGTTTCATTGGTCTTTCACTATGGTTGATATGGATGTCTATGACATTATTTTGGGTATGGATTGGTAGATATCATTTAGGTCACACATCAACTGTTATGCCTGAAAATCTAGTTTCACATATCTTGATGGTGTTGAGAATATATTTAGAGGATATAGGGATTTAAAGGCTATTAGAGAATGAATTTCTTAACTAGTGGTTGAAACTATCTCATATCAACTGGAAGTGCATAATTTTGAAGATTTGGTTGATATCAAGAATATATATTTTGACAACATCATAGACTAATTTCCTGATGTATTTCCTAATCAATTCTCTAGGTTTCCATAATAAATAGAATTTTAGTTTATGATTGATCTCCTACTATGGACCAGTACTATTTCCCTTCCATATTATTGTATGGAACTAATATAATTAATGTAATTGAAAGTTAAATTAGAATAGTTAGAAAGTAAAGGGTTCATTTGACTGAGTATATCTTTATGGGAGGCACTAATTCTTTTTGTGAAGAGGGAGAATATAACCCTTAGGGTTTGTATAGAATGCTATAATCCAAACCAAGTTATGTTTAAAATAAATATCCTCATCCAATAATTGATGATATATTTGATCAATTGAGGAATTACATTGGTTCTATAAGATTGAATAATTTTTGGGATATCACCAACTATTATTTTGGAAGGAGGATATTTTGAAAACAGCTTTCATAAGCATATATGGCCATTATGAATTTGTTTCTATTCCTTTTGGGATTATAAATTCCCTATAAAACCTTATGTAATTTATGAATATAATCATTCATATATATCTAGATTCATTTTTGGTGGTTTTTTGTGATATTTTAGTGTGTTCTAGAGAAAAAGAGGATCATGTGCAGAAATTGGATATAGCATTGGGTAAATTGTCAGAGAATCATTTTTAGGACATGTTATCAAAGTGTGATTTCTAGACAAAAGAAGTAAGTTTACTTAAAAAATTAATTTCATAAAAATTAATTTCTATGGATCTAAAAAATATAGAAGTTATTATATCTTGTAATTTACCAAATAATGACTTTGATATGAATAGTTTCCTTGGATTAATAGGATAATACAGATGTTTTGTGGTTGATTTTTCCTATTTTACATCATCGATGAGAGCTATGATCAGGAAAGGTGTTCCTTTATAATGTAATGTAGAATTACATAAATAATTTAAAGGATTTAATGTTATACTTACATAATCACCTATCCTCATGATTCTAAATTTGGGATAGAGCTATGTAGTCCATTGTGATGCATCAGAATATAGGTTGTGATTTGCTCTCATGTAGAGAGATAATATTTTTTTATGTCTCACGGTTGTTATAGTTTCATGATAATAACTAACCAACACATGATTTGGAATTTTTTGATGTGGTCTATGATTTTAATATTTGGTGTAATTACTTATTTGGTGAGAAATTCAGATTTTTTATAGATCATAAATGTTTGAAACATATTTTCTCACAAACGGATTTAAATTTCAGGTAGTGTATATGGATGTAGTATCTAAATATGTTTGACCTATACATGATTTACAAACTAAGTAAGGTGGCTATATGGGGGATAAATTAATCAAGAAGTCTTTTGGTCAATTAGATAAATAGGTTTTGGATCAGTGGAAACTGATTTAGATCATAGTATATATGCATCTAGATTTCTTTGAGCAGGGTGATGTAATCATTTTCTTTCCAAATATTTGGTTCTTTATTTGTTTGAGTAGGTTAGAAAGGATCAAATATCTAATCATTAATGTGTTACCATGAGGTCAAAACTCAATGTTGGGGAGACCATTTTTGTATGGAAGTTTGATGGGAGTTTAGTGTTACTATTTAGGGGTCAAATGGTTATACCTTTAGCTTATCAAGAACAGCTTCATAGTACCTACCACCATTCGAGATGGGAGGTTCATATGTGAATTAAAAATATGTACCAAATTTTGAATGCTTAGTTTTTGTGTGTTTTAATTAAAATAATTTTATTATATTATGTCTCGAGATGCCTCTACTATCAGTAGTTCAAGGAATAGCATCAACGGCTCATTGGTATGTTAAATTCATTTTCGATTCTTATGTGTAAATGGGATTAGATATCCATGTATTTTGTAATAGGCCTACCAATTATAGTTAGGAAACACAATTCCATTTGTATGATAGTGTATCACCTCAAAAATTAAGCTCACTTTATCCCTATTTTCGAAACTAATATGGTATAAGACTTTTCAAAAATATACATTCAAGAAATAGTAAATATGAACGGTGTTCTGGTCTCGATTGTATTTGAATGAGACCTTATATTTACATCTTCTTTTTAGAAATCCTTATAATAATCCCTTCCAAAAAAATTGACTATGAGTGTTTCTTATCATTCTCAAACGGATAGACAGTTTAAACAAACATTCCAAAATTTAGAGGACATTATTAGGGATTGTGTGATAGATTTGGGTGGATCATGGGAATATTATATACCTTTAGTGGAGTTATCATACAATATTAGTTATTAGTAATAAATACACATGTACCCTTTTTAAGAGTTGATAGGAACTCTTTTCATTATTCACCTTATTGGGTGGAAGAAGGTGAGACTTCACTAATTGGACCTAGCCTTGTGCAAGAGACAATAGAGATGTTTTAGTTCATCATATAGAGGATGGATACAACTCAGATTCTTTATAAATCATTTTTGGATCACTTTATATGAATTTTTTATTTTAGTTGAGTGATAATGTGTTCTTAAGAATCACTCCATGGCTTGGGCATCATCATTTTCGTAATTTGGGAAAGTTGTCATCTCGGTATATATGTCCTTTTCAGATACTTGAATGTCATACGGAGGTGGTATATGCATTAGATTTTCCACCAAGGTTTAGTTCAGTGCACATTTTTTTCTATCTATCTTGGTTGAATAAGTACAAACCTGATCCTAACCATGTGATTCTATGAGATCACAATGACCTGGAGTTACATGAAATGTTGATACATGTGTGGGTACATATTGTGGATAGGAAAGAGAATATATTTCATGGTAAAATCAATAGTCTAGTATAGCTTTTATGGAATCATGGTTGGATTTAGGATCAAATGTGGGAGTGTGATAAATAAATGATGGAAAATGTCCCAAACTCTTCCAAGACAACAAAGTTTTTCTAATTTAGAGGGATGGAAAGAAAAAAGGTGGGGAGAATATAGTTCCTAGAGTTTTAGGTAAATAACCCGTTATTCGTGTATTTTGAGCCTATATAATATTTGGGTTGTTTTTTAACATGTTATAATGGTTTTTTAATATTTTGGAGGCTTTTCTATAGGTACATTATTTGTACAAAGTTAAAAGAAATTGTGCACCGCCTCTAGGAAACCGTACAGAAGAAGACATTGAGAACTTGGCGGTGCATGATTGGGGCCTGATTTGGCCAAACCATTTGAGTGACTAAAAGAAATTATGATTCTTGAAATAGTGGTAAAAAATGGTTGGTGTTTATGTTTTTCTAATTGTGTGAGCCAATCATGGGAGGGTTTTTCCTGATATATTAGTTTTTCAGGGTTGATGCATTATTTTCCAAACCATGAAGTGTATAATTGGCACCTCTAAAAATGTGGATATAATCTAAATTAATAATTTAGACATACTTTATTCACCTAATCCCTCAATAACCTAAATTCCTTTTTCACTCTAGTCTTGATAGATGATCTACAATGACCTGAAAGTGGTTATTAGGAGAATCAATGTGTGTTGGGGGTTTGGATTCATTGGTAAGTCATCATTATTCATAATTCTTATTAGATCTAGTCTTCTTATCTCTCTCAGTATCATATATATAATCTGTTTAAGATATATCCATGTTCTATGATGTTAATATTTATTAATTATGATTTTTTATTTAAAGGTAAGGATATTTATGCCCAGATCTAGATAATCATAATGCCGTTCTTTGTTTTCACCAACCATTTTAAGTTAGGTGGATTCTCTCTTATCTTCACTTGAATTAAAACATGAAGGCTTAGTTTTATTTAATTAATTTCATTGAAATGTTTTTTAAATCCATGTATTATTCCTTATGGAATCCCTTTTTGGTTATGGATTTGGAATTTTAGAAAAATGGATGGATTTTGGGAAAAATCCCTTTTTATAATTTTAAAATGTTGATTTTAAAATTATAGTTTGGTTTTTATGTATGGAAATTGTTTGTTGAAATGATTTAAAAATGGGAAAGGTTTATGTGAAATGGTTTTTGAATTTTTTTTACTATAAAGTTTTTTTGTGACTGCATTCATAGACATGACCCAGTGAAAGGGGTGTGTACCATTGGGGAACTCGATATTGGTCTCCTTATGATGACTTAGTGTATCGATGAGAGATTTCACATTATTATAGAACTATCACCTGGTAATTAATGGTGTGTGTGTGTGGAGACATGGTTATGTGTATTACAGGTAAAATGAAATGGTTTTAGAAAATTATAATAGTTTTCCATCGTAAATTTTTGATGGTTTGATATAAATTGTTTAAACTACTTTTAAACTATTTTATATAAATTATGGTAACATGTTTGGACCTAGTGTAATGATTTGGAAAGTAATTGTAGAAATACTACTAATTTTAGACTCACCCCCTACTTGGGAACTACTGTGAATTTATAGATGTAATACATATGCACATATAAAGGAAAGTTATCTTGGTTCTTTAGTGATGCTTCTTGACACTGTGGACATGTAATATAGAGTTGGATCTTAGAGTGGGTTGGCTGTTACCAGTTGATGTCACTTGGGAGTTTGGATTTTTTTGGTCTTTTTTAACTCTTAAAGTATGTCTTTTGGTTTCCCCTTGTACACTAATATAGTTTATTGCTTTGATTATGTTTTCAGTTTTCTTTTGTACTCCTACGTTATATAGAGGTTTGGTTGTTTATTATTTTCTTATTTTTGATATTTTATCTTTAAAATGGGGAAATAATCCATTTAATTTTCTTGAGGATATTAGAATTTATTTATTTCCTTTAGTTTCTTGGGGATGTCATATAACTCCTTATAGAACCACCTCCTCTTCTCAATATAATTAAGAGGGGAAGAATATTCCCCACATTCTATTTATGAAACATTTTGATTGATTTTAATATATTTATGTTGCATAATATAATAATAAAGTGATTGTGGATAACATAGATTGAAACATATAAATTCATAAGTTAAATTACATATTAATTAATATATGATTTTCTAGATAGAAGATAGGTTGGATTTTTAGAGCATATATTTCAAAGGTGTTTGGGTTTAAAATATTTTGACAAATCTCATTGTAATTTAGGATCTATATTTTGAGTATTAGTTTAATAATTATGAGAGATCATAAATCAAAGTAACCAAGGTTTAAAAAATAATGATATATATTAAACTAAGATTAATATAGTTTTAACTAAATGAATTTTTAGCTAACGTGGTGATAAGGGTAAAACAGTTTAAGGTTGAATCCCTTTTATGTTATTGATTAATATAATTCCCCTATACTGATAATGTTTCATAACTCATGTAAACCTCTTTGATTTTAGTGATGGTCAGAACTATAAATAACCATGGTTGTGAGGGATAGTGGAGATATTACATCAATAGAAAACCCATCAAAATGAGAGTTGGACTAAGAAATATTATGATTATGATGAACCATATATCACAAAATATGATTAATAAAGTAAATATAGTTGAATTCCCAAACACCATAAAGAGGATAAATATGGAGTCATAGGAAAGATAAAGTGGTGAATATTAAATTTTCTATATATCATAAATGTGGGTAGAATAATGGGGGGAATTTTCTTAAAATGGGTAGATAAATTCTATAAGGGTAGAGATGAAGGTCATCATACTCACAAGTGTATGGTAAGGAGAGATTATAAAACAAATTGTTTCTTAAAATGTGAGAGAGTTGGTAATTTTGAGACTCAATGTACCAATCTAAGCTACAACATGGTAAATAACAACCAACAACCATGTGAACATGGAAAATCTATTTAAACTGCTACTAATTAATTAGATAGTGATTTTTCACTCTTTTTTTTAGTGTCATATGTCGAGTAAGTTTTCGCCAACTATTAGATATTGAGTTATAGATAAAATTCCCAAGTGTTATGATTGTCATATAAATCATTTTCAAGTTTTGTGGTAAGTTATCACTTATGGATATAGATAATATTACCTTAGTATAATTCTACTTGAAATTAGGTATAGGTTAACTCCCTTTATAAAACACTTATAATAATTTTTTATAAAAAATAAATCTTATTTCACATCCTAAATAAACAAATAATCATATTGTGGTGTATAGTTAATTATGAGTTACTTATATAAATTACTTTAATATTAAGATTCAAATTGTAAGGACACAATTTAATTAATGGGGAAGAATTTAATACCCCATTATTTTAATATATGACTTCCTTTAAATGAGAAAATATTTTTTGATATCTTTCTCCACACGCAACACCAAACTTAAAAGAAACTATGATATATTTTAGTAAAAATATGAATATTAACTATGATTTTTGAAACATAGTCATGGAATTATTAGGAATCAATAGGAGGAACCTATTTTTGAAATATTTATATAAATAAAATAATTTCTACTTTTAATACGAATGAAATTCAATTAGTATTGCTCAAAAAACTATAAAAATAATTTTATTCTTAAATATATGTTTTTATAACATTCACGTTTTATTTCAAGAAACTAATTATATTATGGTAAGATAAGAGAATGATATTTATCATATTATAAATAAATTACAAATAAATTAATTGGTAATTTATAGAAAAAATTAATGAAGAATAGATGAAATTTTAAAATTTTATGAATGGTTTTCACTATCTTTTGAGATTTAATTAAAATATTGAATTATAAAATTTAGTAAATTTATTTTTTTAAAATGAAAAAAAAATCTTAGGAATAAAATTAATTTTTTAATATTAATTTTTTTGTATTTTTCAATGATAATTTATTTTTAGGTAAATAGTGAAAAATACTGTCTTTACAAATAACATAACTTTTATGAAATTATTAGTATATAATTATGAATTGGAAATTAATGAAACATTTTTATAAGATAGAATATTTATTTTATATGTGACTTTATAATTTTAAAAAATATATTTACAAATCAATATTTAATATTTTAGAACATAACTAATATTTTATCCAACAACAAATAATGCATAACACATTTTTTATTTTGAAATTAATTTATCTAAGTTTTATAAATTAAATAAAATGAAATTTATTTAAAGTTTATAATAATTAGGTGAAAATTATTTAATAAATTCTACTTTATTTTTTTACATAAAGATTATGTTGCCTTAGGAAAAACTAGTTACTCGGGTAAAAGCTAAAATCATAAAAGTAATAACGCAAGGGTTAAAGGCTTGAAACATGATAAAAACATGTCTAGGATTTATTAGATGATTTTTTTATCTAACTTATCTCTTATATACTACTTTATTTATCAATTTTTAATCCACTTGACATGTTTAACATGTGCACCCTTTATATAAAGTTGAAATATTTAAAAAAATTCATTCCCACCACTTATAAAAGGGGCCTCTCACCACGCCTTCAAAGAAATCATAAAAATTCTATTTCCTCCAAAATATCATACATTTTTCTTTATCCTATAATATTCTTTTACTCTATTAATCTAATAGTTACAAGATATTATTCGATTTCATCCATTTCCGAGGGATCTTCTAAGGAAATCTTGAATTTCTCAATGTGAGTAATCATTTTTACTTAACTTATTTATCTTCTATTTTTATTTCCAATTATAATTTTATAATACATATTTAATGAAATTTGTATTTTTATTATAATAAATTTTAATATTTTATGGTAATAATAATTAATCACATTTTTCCTTTTCTATTTAGAATAATTATATCGTAATTCGTGTGTTATTTAGATTATTTCTTCAACTACACAATGCTTTTTTTGGTTCACCACCTTAAAATTATTATCTAAAAGGGTAATTTGTCAAATAATTATTATATTTATATAATTTTTATTATTCTGAAATAATAAACCATATTAATCCTTCCACTTTTTTCACAGAAAAAAGAAATTGTATATCATGCGTACGAGTAGACTACCACCTCCATGGAACGATCGATTTTCACTTTTCACTTTTTATCATTGAATTATATGAGTAGTCATGGGATAAAAGAATAACTATTATTTTAACGATACCATTATGGTTTTGATATGAGAAATTTTAGAACCTAATAATGATGTGATCGACAAATGATTTTCATTAATTCAGTGTTTTAAAATGAGAAAACTGTGTGGGAAATGATCTCTTCTTTATAAGTAATGGATTTATATAAATTTAATTAAATTTATAAATCTTTATAATTATGGTATATCTCTATTATAAACACTAAATAATATTATTTTTCTTATTTTATGATTATATTATGACTAAACCACCTCATGATCACCCATTAATCATTGTTGGTTCATGTTAAGTGCGATTTCACCACCTACTTGAACAATAATATGAATTTTTATCATGGATGAATATGGGAGAATATTTATAAGTATAATATGTATAAATATGTAAATAATTTTTTTATCATATGGTTATATGAATAATTATCTCACTAATTAATAAATCCCCCTTCGTTAATTAAGAAACACAGAAACATGTTTTTCATTGATTTAAACCTCATGAATCATAACCAAATATTCCATAAAATGAGATTATAGATTAATAAACTATAATGTAATATATGTTTTGATAAGTTTAATTGTCTTTTAATGATGAAATTTGTAACAATATTGAATACCAACACTATTTTTATAAAACTAGTTCAAAACAATTAAGATTACTCACACCCCTTGTTGACTGCCAATCATTTTTTTCCATTTTCTGAAGCCGGTTTAAGGGAACCGGTACCCCAAACCGGTTTATGGAAAACCGGAAACTGTACAAAAAATCCAATCCTCCTACAGAATTCATTGAAAATCAAGATTCAAAATTCAAACCAACCAAGTTCCACCGAGCCGCACCCATCATCGTGTGCCCCACCTCGAGCCGCGCACCCATCATCACGTGTCACCCATCATCACGCCTCGAGTCGCACGCTACCTCGAACCGCGAAAACCACGCACCACCAATCACGCCATCGGTGAGACTCGCCGGACCGGCCATACCAAAACCCGCCGGTGAGCATCACCGATGACCGTCGAACCACCGAACATCCATCCATGCACCACCTTTCACAGGAGGATGCCATCGGAGCCATCCGCCGTCGTCGACACCGAAGCTTGAACTTCACCGTGGTCCGTGAACAACTAGGCCGAGAACATCCATCAACACAAAGAAAATCCAGCAGAAAAATGGAAGAAATCCAGCAAGCACAATGAACTTTCAGCAGACAATTGGAATCCAACTCGGTAGACATCCAATGCCGCCACACCTACTGCCACAGAAGGCCAAAACAAAACCTCATGTACACACCCGCCGCAGAAGGAGACCCCCGGGAGACTCACCGCGAGACGACGACGCACTACCGAGAAGAACCCAGAACGCTCTGGAGAGTTTGCCGTTGGAACGGTCATACACCCTAGATCCGACCAGCAACGCCGCAGAATCCCGAAGCGCATCACCACTGGAGGAGTCGCGCAACCACCGCAAAGGCACCAGAGGCATCGAAGAAGCCAACCACGGGGAGGGAATGTCAACAGGATGAACCCTAACATATCAATCCCTTCCAACTCGAACGATTACGCCTAAAATAAAGCCTTCACCACTGAAAAAACACAAAAAGAAAAGGAAACAAGGCCTCCCCTCCCCGAGCCGCTCCATATCCATCATCGGCCTTCAATGGAAACAAGCCTCGACCGCCTGCCGAACGAGACGAACGACATGCCGAGCCAAGAAAGTCACCGAAAGGGAACTCAGGAGGAAAAGGATGGAGGGGGAAGGGTCGTGGGAATGGAGGAAACCCTAGACGCCATGAAAACATTGAATTAATGAAAATCATTTGTTGATCACATCATTATTAGGTTCTCAAATTTCTCATATCAAAACCATAATGGTATCGTTAAAATAATAGTTATTCTTTTATCCCATGACTACTCATATAATTCAGTGATAAAAAGTGAAAAGTGAAAATCGATCGTTCCATGGAGGTGGTAGTCCACTCGTACGCGTGATATACAATTTCTTTTTTCTGTGAAAAAAGTGGAAGGATTAATATGGTTTATTATTTCAGAATAATAAAAATTATATAAATATAATAATTATTTAACAAATTACCCTTTTAGATAATAATTTTAAGGTGGTGAACCAAAAAAAACATTATGTAGTTGAAGCAATAATCTAAATAACACACGAATTATGATATAATTATTCTAAATAGAAAATGAAAAATGTGATTAATTATTATTACCATAAAATATTAAAATTTATTATAATAAAAATACAAATTTCATTAAATATGTATTATAAAATTATAATTGGAAATAAAAATAGAAGATAAATAAGTTAAGTAAAAATGATTACTCACATTGAGAAATTCAAGATTTCCTTAGAAGATCCCTTGGAAATGGATGAAATCGGATAATATCTTGTAACTATTAGATTAATAGAGTAAAAGAATATTATAGGATAAAGAAAAATGTATGATATTTTGGAAGAAATAGAATTTTTATGATTTCTTTGAAGGCGTGGTGAGAGGCCCCTTTTATAAGTGGTGGGAATGAAAATTTTTAAATATTTCAACTTTATATAAAGGGTGCACATGTTAAACATGTCAAGTGGATTAAAAATTGAGAAATAAATTATTAGATAAGAGATAAGTTAGATAAAAAAATCATCTAATCAATCCTAGACATGTTTCTATCATGTTTCAAGCCTTTAACCCTTGCATTATTACTTTTATGCTTTTAGCTTTTACCCGAGTAACTAGTTTTTCCTAAGGTAACATAATCTTTATGTAAAAAAATAAAGTAGAATTTATTAAATAATTTTCACCTAATTATTATAAACTTTAAATAAATTTCATTTTATTTAATTTATAAAACTTAGATAAATTAATTTCAAAATAAAAAATGTGTTATGCATTATTTGTTGTTGGAGAAAATATTAGTTATGTTCTAAAATATTAAATATTGATTTTTAAATATATTTTTTAAAATTATAAAGTCACATATAAAATAAATATTCTATCTTACAAAAATGTTTCATTAATTTCCAATTCATAATTATATACTAATAATTTCATAAAAGTTATGTTATTTGTAAAGACAATATTTTTCACTATTTACCTAAAAATAAATTATCATTGAAAAATACAAAAAAATTAATATTAAAAAATTAATTTTATTCCTAAGAATTTTTTTTCATTTTTAAAAAATAAATTTACTAAATTTTATAATTCAATATTTTAATTAAATCCCAAAAGATAGTGAAAACCATTCATAAAATTTTAAAATTTCATCTATTCTTTATTAATTTTTTCTATAAATTACCAATTAATTTATTTGTAATTTATTAATAATATGATAAATATTATTCTCTTATCTTAACATAATATAATTAGTTTCTTGAAATAAAATGTGAATGTTATAAAAACATATATTTAAGCATAAAATTATTTTTATAGTTTTTTGAGCAATACTAATTGAATTTCATTCATATTAAAAGTAGAAATTATTTTATTTAAATAAATATTTCACAAATAGGATCCTCCTATTGATTCATAATAATTCAATGACTATGTTTCAAAAATCATAGTTAATATTCATATTTTTACTAAAATATATCATGGTTTCTTTTAAGTTTGGTCTTGCGTGTGGAGAAAGATATCAAAAAATATTTTCTCATTTAAAGGAAGTCATATATTAAAATAATGGGTTATTAAATTCTTCCCCATTAATTAAATTGTGTCCTTACAATTTGACTCTTAATATTAAAGTAATTTATATAAGTAACTCATAATTAACTATACACCACAATATGATTATTTTTTTATTTAGGATGTGAAATAAGATTTATTTTGTATAAAAAATTATTATAAGTGTTTTATAAAGGGAGTTAACCTATACCTAATTTTAAGTAGAATTATACTAAGGTAATATTATCTATATCCATAAGTGATAACTTACCACAAAACTTGAAAATGATTTATATGACAATCATAACACTTGGGAATTTTATCTATAACTCAATATCTAATAGTTGGCGAAAACTTACTCGACATATGACACTAAAAAAAAGAGTGAAAATCACTATCTAATTAATTAGTAGCAGTTTCAATAGATTTTCCATGTTCACATGGTTGTTGGTTTTTATTTACCATGTTGTATCTTAGATTGGTACATTGAGTCTCATAATTACCAACTCTCTCACATTTTAAGAAACAAATTTTTTTATAATCTCTCCTTACCATACACTTGTGAGTATGATGACCTTCATCTCTACCCTTATAGAATTTATCTACCCATTTTAAGAAAATTCCCCCTATTATTCTACCCACATTTATGATATATAGAAAATTTAATATTCACCACTTTATCTTTCCTATGACTCCATATTTATCCTCTTTATGGTGTTTGGGAATTCAACTATATTTACTTTATTAATCATATTTTGTGATATATGGTTCATCATAATCATAAGATTTCTTATTCCAACTCTCATTTTGATGGGTTTTCTATTGATGTAATATCTCCACTATCCCTCACAACCATGGTTCTTTATAGTTCTGACCATCACTAAAATCAAAGAGGTTTACATGAGTTATGAAACATTATCGGTATAGGGGAATTATATTAATCAATAACATAAAAGGGATTCAACCTTAAAATGTTTTACCCTTATCATCACGTTAGCTAATAATTCATTTAGTTAAAACTATATTAATCTTAGTTTAATATATATCATTATTTTTTAAACCTTGGTTACTTTGATTTATGTTCTCTCATAATTATTAAACTAATACTCAAAATAGAGATCCTAAATTACAATGAGATTTGTCAAAATATTTTAAACCCAAACACCTTTGAAATATATGCTCTAAAAATACAACCTATATTCTATCTAGAAAATCATATATTAATTAATATGTAATTTAACTTATGAATTTATATGTTTCCATCTATGTTATCCACAATCACTTTATTATTATATTATCCAACATAAACATATTAAAATCAATCAAAATGTTCCATAAATAGAATGTGGGGAATATTCTTCCCCTCTTAATTATATTGAGAAGAGGAGGTGGTTCTATAAGGAGTTATATGACATCCCCAAGAAACTAAAGGAAATAAATAAATTCTAATATCCTCAAGAAAATTAAATGGATTATTTCCCCATTTTAAAGATAAAATATCAAAAATAAGAAAATAATAAACAACCAAACCTCTATATGATGTAGGAGTACAAAATAAAACTGAAAACATAATCAAACCAATAAACTATATTAGTGTACAAGGGGAAACCAAAAGACATACTTTAAGAGTTAAAAAAGACCAAAAAAATCCAAACTCCCAAGTGACATCAACTGGTAACAGCCAACCCACTCCAATATCCAACTCTATATTACATGTCCACAGTGTCAAGAAGCATCACTAAAGAACCAAGATAACTTTCCTTTATATGTTCATATATATTACATCTACAGAATTCATTGAAAATCAAGATTCAAAATTCAAACCAACCAAGTTCCACCAAGCCGCGCCAATTATCACGTGCCCCACCTTGATCCGCCCACCCATAATCACGTGTCACCCATCATCATGCCTCGAGTCGCACGCTACCTCGAACCGCGAAAACCACGCGCCACCAATCACGCCATCGGTGAGACTCTCTGGACCGGCCAGACCAAAACCCGCCGGTGAGCATCACTGATGACCGTCAAACCACCGACCATCCATCCATGCACCACCTTTCACAGGAGGATGCCAGCGGCGTAACACCCCGACCCCAGCTACCTAGAGTCGGTGCATTACTTCGTAGCATTGGCATGATCACAAAAGATCATGTCTCGAAAGACCGATTAGTTTAGTAGCCTTGGAAACACTAGATACATTCATAAACCTTACATTACATCATAAAGTGAAAAACTAATAACAAAGTCTTCATAGTCCACACTCGTATCCTCTTCTGACTATCCTTGCAGGTCATTCCTAAAATACTTCTTCACATCCTGGAAAATATTAAAACATTTAAAGGGGTGATCTCATATGCTCAGTAAGGATAACAATATAGCGGAAGCTTTCATCAATAAACATAAACATTTAAGGAAATTTATAACTAAAACAAAATCCTTTTAAACATGAACTTCAACATAATATGGAAAAAGTAAAATGAGATAATGCCATTCACTTCTTCACATGGATATTCTACTGGTCGAATAATCACATGAAATATCAATAACCACTTTCATAATGATGGAATGCATAATGTCAGACTATCATAACCGCGTAGCCAAGGCCTCGTGCCAAGACCACAAATATGATTTTGTCAAGGCCTCATGACAAGACACTAGTTTGTCTCATGAGACCTACCGATGCATCGAGGATATATAGCGGGCTCCACCCGTCACTTACTAAGTCCAATGCATTCCTCATATGAATAGGTTTAAACATATCATAAACCATAACATAATCGTATCACATAAAACATGCATAAAGGAAACATAACATTTCTACATTTCAATCACAAGATTTCAATACAACACATTGATATAATAAAAACGCTTTCAAAACCATTTTCAATACCAAAATAAAAGAAAGCTAAAACTTTGTATTTATTTTTCATTAAAAAAAGTGATGGATTGTAGAGGAAGCCGAAACTCAAATAATGGTCACGGCGGCGGAGAAGTCATTGTCGCCGCATATGTACGGAAAGAAAAACATTCCCTTTTTGTCATTTAGTAAAACGCTTCATATAAAAAATAATCCTTTTGAATAAACATAAAAGTCAAAGGGGTTTATACATCGTATAAAAGAAAATTGTGTATAAAACCAAATATGCCTCAATGAAAGGAGATTGAGACGAAGTCCTTAAAAAGATCATTTTTAAAATATAATAGATCTATTATGTTTATTCACTATATCTACACATAAAGAACGTAAAAATACAAAATAGGACATAATAATATCATGACATAATTTGAAAGTAGGAGATTAACCCAAAGAATGGAAATTGGGTTAAGAAGTTCCCTTACCTTGCGTCTTGTCCTGACTCGAACGTTATTTAACCTCCTGAATAATAAACTAGATTTAATTTCTATTTACTTAAGAACATTTTTCATGTTCATTATTCCTTTTATATCCCTTATTACCATGTTATGAACATTATGTAATTATTAATGTTTATAACGCTCATTTTGTCGATCTTAGGTACTTGAGTCAAAAATAAAATTCTTATAATTACAAGTTGTTCATGTGGTGATATATCCATTATATCCAGAATTATATTCATGATATAGATATCATATATCTCATATATATCCAGTATATACATGCATTTATAATATTCCATAATGTTTAGAGGTAAGAAATGAAATGCACCATTCATGGAGACGGTAAGCCGTACGTACGCATGAACGCTACTTTCATTTCTATTTTTTATTTAATGAAATCATAATTATATAAAGGTATATTATAATTCCAGTATAACATCATATATAATATCATTTAATCCATCCTTTATACATCCCACATATGGTATTAACGATTAAAATCACTTTGAGGGGGCGGTAGTCCGCACTTCCTAAAATGAAAATATCACGTTTACCCATAATGGAAATAATAAAGGTATGAAATAAATGAAAATATAGAACCTTAAGTAAACCATAAACATATTATATATCATTTATAAATATAGTGACATCTTAATGTCCACCTTTGAAGGTGTTTTATGAGTGTTGAACAATCATCGTTTCGTGAGGCAGAAATTTGCCATCCACGGAAACCGTATGTTCTTTAACCATTAGATGTAGGTGTGTGTAAGTGTATCTCTAATCCTTCTTATAAAAACATCCTAGTATATTTAGTATACTGGTTTTGTTACAAAAGAAATGAATAAAAAGAGTTTATGGGGTTGGAGAAGCAAAATAAAACAAAATAACATAAGAGAAGACATTACCTTAAAATCGGGTAACTCTTTTGATTTGAGCCAAAGGCTTCCTTGGGAAGAGTTCTGCCCAAAGTGACGCTTCTAGGAGTAAGGGGGGAAGTTTTGAGAGTATTTGGGCAGAGTTTGGCTGAGCCAAATCGTTTGAAAGTGTGAATGAGGTGGTAGAGGTGGGGGCCTTTTATAAGAGGAGAGAAGGGGCACTCTTGGAAAGTAAGGAAATTTTACATTATTATACAATGCTTTTCGGATTCTAAAGGTCCCAAACTTATATAATTCGAGGCTAATGTGATAAGGGTTCTAAATCTAGCCATCCAATAGTCTTTGGACAAGTTTAAGCCTTGGAATTTACATTATCGTTTCATTTTATTAAAATCGTTAAATAATGAGGTCATCGCTACATCATAATGATGTCATAAATAATTTAATTTATTTAATGTCCAAAAATTATAAAAAAAATACTATGATGTAGGAAATATTTTTAGCTTTCTAATGACTATTTATATTCAAAAATATTACTTGTATAACCCCATTTAAAAATTGTTTTAGTAAAACATTTCATGTTTGTGTCATTTTTTACTTTAACATTAAATAAAAGGTATTTATGTCATTTTCCAACTAAAGTGGCTCCATGGGGTCCCCAAGTTTACCCATGGATTTTCTTGGTCGGCCATGGCACATCCAATGAGGGTAGGACATGTTTCAAGCTCATCTCATATTATTAAAACATTATTTTTACCTTAAACTACACTAATTACCTCTAATCGCGATTAAGAACTTAAAAGTTACTATTCGCAAAAAAATTATTTTAATCTCATTGAACCATATTTTACTTCTTAATGACAACCATTTATGTTGGATTTTTGAAAATCAAAACACAGAAGTGGTAATATTTCATTTAAATGAAAAATCAGTTATTCAACTACCACTTAGTGGTTTCACTATTCATCAAAAATTGATGTTTTTCAGAACAATGCCAAAATTTCACCCTAAGCTATAATTGATATTCCGAATTCAAAAATGATGTCTATTTTAAAAAATTACAAAAATATAAGTTTCATTAATTAATTTTATAATTAATTCCCGCTGTCACAACAAATAGCGTGTTTTTAAGAAACAATTTATATCAAAAGATTGGCAATTGTTTATGTCCAATTTCAATGTTAAATTAATTATAATGACCACCATTGGATAAAATGGTAAAAATATATTCTAATTATACTTTAAAACCACTAAATAGTATAATTTATCACTATAAATTATTTTGATTAAAAAATTTGTTTTTAAGTATTTTTCACTATTCATAAAAAATTAGAAGTTCTCAGAAAAATACCAAAAATTCAACATAGGCTAATTTTGATATTCTGAATCCAAAAATGAAGTCCATTTTGAAATATAAAATTTCTATAATTTTAAAAAGTGGTTATTAATATTCATAACGGCAACTTTGATTAGTCACGGTGTTTTAGAACTCGAAGTTGCGTACAATGCAAGCTATTGCATTATTGAATGAGAAGCGTATCATGGAAGCTTGGGGTGTTACAAGTGGAGCCATCTGCCATCGTCGACACCGAAGCTTGAACTTCTTCGTGGTCCATGAACAACCAGGACGAGAACATCCATCAACACAAAGAAAATCCAGCAGAAAAATGGAAGAAATCCAACAAGCACAATGAACTTTCAGCAGACAATTGGAATCCAACTCAGTAGACATCCAATGTCGCCACGCCTACCGCCACAGATGGCCAAAACGAAACCTCAAGTACACACCCGCCGTAGAAGGAGACCCCCGGGAGGCTCACCGCGGGACGACGACGCGCTACCAAGAAGAACCCAGAACGCTCCGGAGAGTATGTCGGTGGAACGGTCTTACACCCTAGATCCGACCAGCAACGCCGCAGAATCCTCAAGCGCATCGCCACAGGAGGAGCCGCACAACCACCGCAAAGGCACCAGAGGCATCGAAGAAGCCAACCACAGGGAGGGAATGTCTTTAGGATGAACCCTAACATAGCAATCCCTTCAAACTCGAATGATTACGCCTAAAATAAAGCCTTCACCACTGAAAAAACACAAAAATAAAAGGAAACAAGGCCTCCCCTCCCCGAGCCGCTCCAGATCCGTCATCGGCCTTCAATGGAAACAAGCCTCGACCGCCTACCGAACGAGAAGAACGACACTCTGAGCCAAGAAAGTCACCGAAAGGGAACTCAGGAGGAAAAGGCCGGAGGGGGAAGGGTCGTAGGAACGGAGGAAATCCTCTTTGGGGAAATTAAATTTTACTACAAATTAATTTTTTTTACTCTTCTTATAATATTGGTTTTAAACAATTTTATTTTCAAAAAAATAAAAATGGTTTATTATTTCACTATCACATGTTTTGTATTCCTATCCTAATTTTATAAATATAGAATTTATTCTTTTCAAAGGCTCAATAATTTTAAACTCTTTTAAAAATAATTTTTTTCAAACTCTTTCATGTCACCTTTTCAAAATTTAACTTTTAAAGTGCCATGTATATTTTTATTTTATGTCAATGATAAAAAAAATTCTAAAATCACTTTAAGTTTTTGTTTCTATTTACCTTATAATTTTTAAAAGGATTTACCCTAATTTATTTTATATTACATGATAGATATATTTCATAATATATATAACTGAACTCATGGTATCAATAAATTCCATTCTTTTTCTACTCTTAAACGAATTCTTTTTTTAGGTTGATTTTCATATATTTTAAAACCATTATTTGTTTCTTTATTGTATCATTGTTATGTTATTTTGAAACCATCCACTTTATTTATCTAGATGGATAATGATCATGTTATTTCATTATTAACTTATTTTTATACTCATTTCCCTATACATCATTGAACATCACTTTTTAAATAATTCATATTGAATGATGTTATCCTAAAAATTATGTCATTATATTGACATGAAAAATGTATTAGCATTCTATATATTTTATTTCAATATAGATGATAATTGGAAATTTGACTATTTTTTGTTTAACTATCCATATTCTTCAATGATATGGGTTATGATCATGTTATCCCTTTTATTAACATGGGTAAAAGTGTTAAAATTTCATATATTTTTATTCCAATACAGATAATTATTGGAAATTTGACTATATAATGTTTGACCATCCAAATTATTTATCATGAGAGATTATGGTCATTTTATCATGTTTATTGACATGAGGAAAATCATTATAATTCTTTATGATTATTGAATGCTAACACATGTTGATTATTTATTTGACTTCCATATTTCTAATTATATAGATAGCCATGTTGTAATGGCCCGGGTTTTGGGGTCCATTACTTTGTGAAAATATTGTGTTGGGTTTTCTGGTCTGGGAATCACGGTGGTGTAGGCCTACCTGTAGCCTTAGCCTACCGGTAGCAGGCCTGTCGGAAGCTCAGTCTACCGGTATCCACAGCCTACTGGTAGCTCTGTCTACCGGTAGCTGCAGCTATCGGTGGCTCTGTCTACCGGTAGCTGCAGCTATCGGTGGCTCTGTCTACCGGTAGCTCGGCCTACCTATAGCTGCAGCCTACCGGTAGCTCGACCAACCGGTAGCTGCAGCCCACCAGTAGCGGGGTCTACCGGTAGTTGTGGCCAACCGGTAGCTCGACCTACCGGTAGCTGCGGCCTACCGGTAGCGCGGGCTACCGGTAGCGGAAGCCTACCGGTCGCTCGGCCTACCGGTAGCTGTCACCCACCAGTAGCCCTCAGCCACTGGTGGATCTGGCCTACCACGCGGGTTCTTTCCAGTGGCGTTCCTTCTTGCGCAATTAGGGTTTTAAACCCAATTTTGACTCTTTTAAGCGTGTTTTAAAGCCCGATAATGCGCGTGAATGTTTTAATTAATTAACTAATGAATTAATGTGTCGGTTTAAACAATCTGATCCTTTAATGACATGTGGGGCCGCGTGGCCAACCCACGACCCCGCGCTTCACGCGGTTTCACATTCTTAACTCAACCGTCCGCGACCCTTATAAACTAAAGGGTTAGGCGTGGTTTCTTCTTTCCTAGATCATGAATTTTCACGAACATCTTTTGGTGCATCGGGTGAGCCGCATCGTTATCCGTAAAGTTCTACGCCCGGCCTAAGTGTCGGTCTTCTATCAACAAGTAGGGAATTTTCTCCTCTGTCTCCCTCTTTTGTGTATCATGCGGGGTGGGTGTGCTTTTGTTTCTATAGAATTGGATAAACCAGACCTAAATAAATATAATGAACTGATTCTATAATGAAAGAAGTGGGGTTGTGATTGTTAATGTTTCTTTATATTATGATCTTCTTTTTGAATTGTGCGGGCTTATGCCTACTAAAAATCAGGGTCATTGGTGGTCTTTCTCTATGCACTAATGAACCTCTCGTAGTGTTTTAAATAGATTGTATTGTAATTGTAAACTCCTGCTGTGAAAAGTAAATTGGTTGATCACGTATACCCGGCTAAATAAATTGAAAGCACTAGGATCAACCCTTCTATGATAACCCCCAGTTAAAACACAAGGAAATTGAAATCATGGAGCATGTAAAATCTTTTAAATCTGAAAATACCCGCATGGGCCTGTTTCACTTGATGGTAGTGGTTTGATTGTTCTTCTTCCACGGGTCGGTTTCTAGAGATGTGGGAGGGGATGGGATCCCCTATTTTTATACTCTCGTTGGTTGTGGAATTGGGAATGGGATTCCATGTTGTTACGGATTCGATGGTTGTGAGTTTTATGGTCGGGTGGTTACCTCATTTATATCACGAATTGGGGTGGGATCCTCTGTTGATGAAAAACCTTTTGGGGGGAGGGGACACGGGGCACTGTCTCGGGGTTGTCTTTGGTTCCAGTACTTCGAGGGATCTCACTTATTCCTTTGTTGTTGTGACTTCACAACATAACCGGGTGTGGATACTTAAATTGACATTTGGATGGTTTCTTTTCCTTGGTTATGCTTATGGTGTTAGTTGCCCAGTAGTGCTTAAACTTATTTAAACATTATCACTGAACATGAAACAAGAATGGGACAAATGGGTTTTGTTGGCAAGAGTCGTGACTTGAACATAGTGTTGTTTGTGCTCTTTAGGAGGGATGATGAAATAAACCTAAACTTTGGGTGAGTTCTTGTTACCTATATCTATATTTGTAGTTTTGTGTTTCTTATTCGCGCCCCACCCAAGTTGAGAACTTAGTGCTGAACACCCCCATTTCATGGGGGAGGGTGTTTTCCCAACACTATTATTAGTGGCTGGTTATTAGCTCCTTTTCTGCTCCCTTTCCCGGATAGCCCAAGTATCTTCGGGCAGGCTGTGATGGAATGAGGTCCATTATTAGCCCAAGAACCTTCGGTCGGGGTAGTGTCGTGGTTGGCCAGGTGTGTACGGCAGGTGGTTTCCCAAGTATCTTCGGGATGAGGCCCAGGTGTCTTCGGGCGTGGCAGTGGATCTTCTAGCCCAGGTGTCTTCGGGCGTGGTGGTGGTTGTTCTGGCCTAGGTGTTTTCAGAAGTGGTTACGTGTGACAGTTGTGGCCTAGGTGTGTGCGGGCGGGATTCGGCAGTGGGACTGCGTGTGGTTGTGGCTCAGGTGTGTGCGGGCGGGTGTGGAAGTGGGACTGTGGTGAGAATGGAGGGATTGGTTAGATGCGTAGGATGTCTCAATAACCAGTGGGAAAGTGGCGCGGGGTACCCAAACATTGATGTGCTCTTATTATATATATATTACTTTACTTGTGTTATTTGGGGAGTGTTCCTTGGTGAGGCTTGGGTGGATAGTTTACCTTGATAGGTGTTTGGATTACTCCTTTTCTCACGAGACTTTAGTACATTCCCCCACTTGTGCATGAGATTCTTTGGTTTTCCCTACTGAGTGTACTTGTATGCTCACCCTACATATATAAAACTTCTTTCAGGTTTCCAGGAGGACTTCGGGGATCGAGCAGGACCAGACTAGCTCGGACCTTTGGGGAAGTTGCAGTTGCTGTTTTTCTTCCTTTGGTACTTACCTTTGTAGTCACCTTTTTTACTTTGTGGCTTTTACTTTTGAAACATGCATGTGGGAATGGTTTAATTTTGTCTTACTTTTCTTTTAGTTTTGGATTTGTTGGGTTCCATCATCTTATCTCACGATCCTGTAAAACAGAAAAAGGGTAATGCCTTCCATTTAGTGTGTGATTCTATACCCTTGGTGCTAGTCGCCACTCCGGGACCTATTGAAGGCGGGTTTCGGGGGTCATTATCTCTCCTTCAACTTAAAGAAGGAAGGGTTTGGCAGTCTGCTGACCCTTCCCTCTTTTTTGGTGAAGGTGGGTCGTGAAAGAATGGTATCAGAGGTGATGATTGAGAGATAGGATGGAGTTTGGAGTTAGGCACAGTGAGGATTGCATGGGATGGTAAGGCAGCAGTGTTGGGTGACCTTGGGGCGTGAATTAGGCTAGGGAAGACCGGCTAGGGAATAGGATATTAGGGCCCCCCGTGATCGATGCAAGGACTCTAGACCTACCGAACGACCAAGTGAGGCCATGCTGATTGCAGGGTAGAGACCCTAGGAAAGGTACATGCATCATAATGACTTGTGTTCTCATGTTTCTAGGGTATTTTGGGAATTAAGAATAAAAAAAATATTAAGGAGTTTTAAAGAAAATATTCTAAACTACTTGGGCTTAGGCATTCCTTTTTAACCTTGCAGTTATGGAACATGGAAGGAAAACGTGTGTGGTACAGGAGATCGAGGCCCCGCAGACTACCTTGGTCGATCAGCAGAGAGATGACCGAGAAGAGGAGGACGACCAGTGGAAGAGGGCTCTTCAGTCCTTCCAGCGACAGGCCCTAGAGAAGTATGAGGGAAGCACCTCTGACATGAAGACAAAAGGCTGGATAGAGGAGCTAGTGATAGCTTTCGTCCTGATTCTGGCCCCGACCAAGTAGTGGGTTCCTCTGGCCGTCAGCCAGATGTGGGGAGCAGCGCGTCAGTGGTGGAAGCTTTACCTAGGGGAGAGGAGAGAGGCTGATGTAGCCGACAGCCAAGGGGTAGAGGAGCCGAGTATGGACAGCTACACGCCGCGGAGACAGCAGTTCCAGCAGGGCCGGAGGTTGTTTGAGGTATGATCAGTTTGTATAGTACCCTTGCTTATTCTTTGTTCGATACCAGAGCTTCACACTCCTTTGTTGTGCCTAGTCTAGCCCGTGCCTTGGGTCTAGATGCCGAGAGACTTTCAGAACCCCTAGTGTTGATCACACCAGTCGGGGGTCAAACTGACTTGTTGTTTGTTTGTTGGGGAAGCAGACTGATGATAGGGCCACATCAGTCAGTTAGGGATCTTCTTCTGCTACAGATACAACTATATGATGTCATCCTAGGAATCGACTAGCTATTTTCTGTGTTTTTCGTCATCGACAGTTTCCGAGGAAGGGTTGTGTTATCAGACTTGGGCAGGCGGCGTGTTACCTTCACAGGTGAGCGGAGCAGTCAGAAGGGCAACAGGCGAGGGGAACCACTCCTCTCCTTGCTTGCTGAGCTATTAGTAGGGTCAGTAGGTGCTGAAATGGTGGAAGTGACAGAGATTGTTTGTGGGTTTATGGACGTCTTCCCTGAGGAGGTGACGACTCTACCCCCTCGACGTGATATCGAGTTCGGGATAGACCTGCAGCCCGGTGCTCGTCCGATCTCGATGGCTCCGTACTGGATGGCACCTTCAGAGTTGTGAGAATTGCGGATCCAAATTGATGATCTGATGAAGAGGGGTTATGTTCGCCCGAGTTCGTCACCATGGGGCACTCCAGTCTTGTTCAAAAAGAAGGAAGATGGTGGCCTCAGGTTGTTCATAGACTACAGGAGGCTGAATCAGGTGATGATCAAGAATCGCTACCCTCTTCCGAGGATAGACGATCTTTTCGACCAGCTGAAAGGGGCAGGATGGTTCTCGAAGATCGACCTGCGATTTGGGTATCACCAGCTGAGAGTGATGGAGGGAAACATCCTGAAGATAGCGTTAAGATGCAGGTATGGACACTTCGAGTTCGTGGTTATGACCTTCGGCATTACGAACACCCCAGCTGTGTTCATGGGGCTTATGAACTCAATCTTCCTGGAGTACTTGGATCGGTTCGTGGTTGGATTCATCGACGATATCATGATCTATTCGATATTAGAGGAGGACCATGCAGAGCACATGAGGACAGTTTTGGAGGTCCTCCGACAGCATCATCTCTATGGGAAGTTGTCGAAATGCAAGTTCTAGACACGAGAAGTGCACTTCCTCGGGCACATGGTGTCCGAGCAGGGGGTAGTGGTGGACCCGTCAAAAGTTGAGGCAGTTGTTTCTTGGGCAGCACCCAAGAATGTGGAAGAGGTCCATAGTTTCCTCGGGCTGGCAGGTTACTATCGGAGGTTTGTACCCAACTTTTCCCGAGTAGCAGCCCCTTTGACAACCCTTACCAAGAAGGACCAGGTTTTCGTGTGGAGAGAGCAGTGTGAGTCAGCCTTCAGCTATCTGAAGGAGAAGTTGGTTAGTGCCCCAGTGCTAAGATTACCAGAAGAAGGTGCAGCTTATGAGGTATTCTGTGATGCTTCAGGACAGGTCCTGGGATGTGTGTTGATGCAGCAACAAGGGGTGATCTCTTATGGGTCCAGGAAGCTACGCCCTCATGAGCGTAATTATGCCACCCATGACCTAGAGCTTACAGCGGTCGTTTTTGCGCTGAAGTTATGGTGGCACTACCTCATCGGAGAACGATTTGTGATATTCACAGACCACAAAATCTTGAGGTATATCTTCTCCCAGCGGGACTTAAACTTGCTACAGCAAAGATGGGTGGAGTTCCTCTAGGATTATGACTTAGAGATCTCTTATACTGAGGGAAAGGGAAATGTAGTAGCCGATGCCTTGAGCAGGAGGACGCATAAGGATGCGGTCCGAGAGTCGGCGGACGCCTGGAAGGTGATGGAGGAGTTGGTTGCTTTACACCTAGATATGAGGATGGATAGCCATAGAGGCTGCCTATATCAGATGACAGTGCAGTCATCTCTATTTCAGCAAGTGGAGGAATCTCAGTGGGGAGACCCGGAGTGCGAAGTGATGCGTGACCGAATTGACCAGGGAAATGCTCCAGAAGTATGGACAGAGGATGGTCAAAACCGGATGCTTTTCCAGGGAAGGTTGTTTGTTCCGGAAGTGATGCACGACAAGGTTCTCAGTGAGTTCCACAACTCACCCCTAGAGGTACACCCAAGAGTTTCCAAGATGTACCAGGGACTGAAGAGGCAGTTTTGGTGGCTCGGAGTTAATAAAGCGGTGGTAGAGTTTGTGGCCAAGTGTCTAGTGTGTAAGAAAGTGAAGGTTGAACACTGAGTACCAGGCAGGCTACTACAGCCTCTAGATGTCCCCGAGTGGAAGTGGGATGACATCTCGATGGATTTTGTCACAGGACTACCCAAGGTCCAAGGGGGATACGACACCATCTGGGTGGTAGTGGACAGGTTGACGAAATCGGCTCACTTTCTGGCGATCAGGGAGTCGAGTGTAGCGAATGCTTTGGCGCGAAGGTACATGGATGAGGTGGTGCGGTTTCATGGGATTCAGAGGTATATAGTCTCGGATAGGGATGTATGATTTACCTCACAAGTCTGGAGAGGATTGCAGCATGCTTTTGGCACCCATCTACACCTTAGCACTGATTTCCACCCCCAGACGGATGAACAGACAGAGCGTACCATCCAGACCTTGGAGGATATGCTGCGGGCATGTGCTCTGGACTCAGGGGGATCATGGGTGTGATACTTGCCTCTAGTAGAGTTTTCCTAAAATAATAGCTACCACTCTACCATCGGTATGGACCCGTTTGAAGCTTTGTACGGGAGGCCATGTCGTTTACCTGTTTGTTGGACCGAAGTAGGAGAGGCAGGAATCCTTGGCCCGGAAGTGGTGTAGAGCACGACAGAGAAGGTTCAGCTCATACGAGAAAGGATGAAGGTGGCCCAGGACCGACAGAAGTCATATGCGGATACCAAGAGGATTCCCTTGGAGTTTGAGGTTGGAGACCACGTGTTCTTGAAGGTCTCCCCTTGGAGTGGGCATCGGAGGTTCGACAAAGGGAGTAAGCTTTCTCCCGGGTTCATCAGACCCTTCTAAGTGTTGTGGCGGGTCAGCGAAGTGGCTTATCAGCTAGCGTTACCACTGCTGCTACTGAGGATACATGATGTCTTCCATGTGTCCCAGCTCTGCCAGTATCTGCACGATGATTCACATGTCTTTGATTGGGGTGAGATGGACATTGAGGACAACGTGACTTTTGTGGAGAGACCGGTGAGGATCGAGGATCGCAAGGAGAAGGTGCTTCGTGGGTGAACCATTCCCTTGGTTCGTGTGTTGTGGAGACATGGTGGCCTTGAGGAGAGTACGTGGGAGAGGGAAGCACAGATGCCTACCCAGTACCCAGAGTTGTTTTGAGATTTGTTCGTTGTTGTACCTATTGTAGTAGAACGTTTTGTCCTTTGGGCTATGGAATGTACCGGTTTTCTTTCCTTTGGATGTGTGTGAAAAGCTCTGGATATGGGGGAGGAGAGGACCTGATCCCTAATCAAGACGCATTAAGGTGGATGCGACTAAACTCATGCGGGTGAGTCAGTGCCGCCCAAAGTGGATAATATCTTGACATGGGGGAGGAGACTCCCCAACCCACATTCCTGGGCAGTTTGGCATGGTATGTTTCTTGGATCTTGACAGAGAAGTGTTTTTAGTTAGCATGGGTTCACTCCTAAGAGGTATCTTTCGAGGTGGTTGTTCGAACCCTCTCTTTCCTTATGTTCTGTTTTGATTCTCGAGGATGAGAATCGTTTAAGAGGTATCTGATGTAATGGTCTAGGTTTTGGGGTCCATTACTTTGTGAAAATATCGTGTTGGGTTTTCTGGTCTAGGAATCACGGTGGTGTAGGCCTACCGGTAGCCTTAGCCTACCGATGGGAGTCCCGGTGGTGGCTCGGTCTACCGGTAGCCGCAGCCTACTGGTAACTCTGTCTACCGGTAGCTCGGTCTACCGATAGTTGCAGCTACCGGTGGCTCTGTCTACCAGTAGCTCGGTCTACCGGTAGCGGCAGCCTACCGGTAGATCGGCCTACCAGTAGCTGCATCCTACCGGTAGCTGGGTCTATTGGTATCTATGGCCTACCGGTAGCTCGGCCTACCGGTATATGCGGCCTACCGGTAGCTCGGTCTACCGGTAGCTTCAGCCTACTGGTAGCTCGGCCTACCGGTAGCTGCAGCCTACCGGTGGCTCGGACTACCGGTGGCTCTGGACTACCATGCGATTTCTTTCCAGTGGCATTCCTTCTTGCGCAATTAGGTTTTTAAACCCAATTTTGACTCCTTTAAGTGTGTTTTAAAGCCCGGTAACACGCGTGAATGTTTTAATTAATTAATTAATTAATTAATCGTTTTAAACCACCCGACCCTTTAATGACATGTGGGGCCACATGGCCAACCCATGACCCCACTCCTCACATGGTTTCGCATTCTTATCTCAACCGTCTACGGCCCTTATAAACTAAAGGGTTAGGCGTGGTTTCTTCTTTCCTCGATCGTGGCTTTTCACGAATAGATTTTAGTGCATCGGGCGAGCCGCATCGTTATCCGTAAAGTTCTGCACCCGGCCTAAGTGTCGATTGTTTATCAACAAGTAGTGAATTTTCTCCTTCGTCTCTCTCTTTTGTGTATCATGTGGGGTGGGTGTGCTTTTGTTTCTATAGAATTGGATAAACCAGACCTAAATAAAGATAATGAACTGATTCTATAAAGAAAGAAGGGCGGGTTGTGATCATTAATGCTTCTTTATATTCTGATCTTATTTTTGAATTGTGCGGGCTTACGCCTACTGAAAATCAGGGTCGTTGGTGGTCTTTTTCTGTGCACTAATAAACCTCTCGTAGTGTTTTAAATGGCTTGTTGTGTAATTTTAAACTCCTTCTGTGAAAAGTAAATTGGTTAATCACGTATACCGGGCTGAATAAATTTAAAGCACCAGGATCAAAACTTCTGTGATAACCCCTGGTTAAAACACATGGAAATTGAAATCATGGAGTGTGTAAAATCTTTTAAATCTGAAAATACCCGCATGGGCCTGTTTCTCTTGATGGTATTGGTTTTATTGTTCTTCTTCCATGGTCCGGTTACTGGAGATGTGGGAGGGGATGGGATCCCCTGTTTTTATACTCTCGGTGGTTATGGAATTGGGAATGGGATACCCTGTTGTTACAGATTCGGTGGTTGTGAGTTTTATGGCCGGGTGGTTACCTCATTTATATCACAAATTGGGGTGGGATCCTCTGTTGATGAAAAACCTTTTTGGGGGAGGGGACACGGGGCAGTGTCTCGAGGTTGTCTTTGGTTCCAGTACTTCGAGGGATCTCACTTATTCCTTTGTTGTTCTGACTTTACAAGAGAACCGGGTGTGGATACTTAAATTGACGTTTGGTTGGTTTCTTTTCCTTGGTTATGCTTATGGTTTTAGTTTCCCAGTAGTGCTTAAACTTATTTAAACATTATCACTGAACATGAAACAAGAATGGGAAAAATGGGTTTTATTGGCGAGAGTCGTGACTTGAACTTAGTGTCGTTTGTGCTCTTTAGGAGGGCTGAAGAAAAAAACCTAAACTTTGGGTGAGTTCTTGTTACCTATATCTATATTTGTAATTTTGTGTTTCTTATTCACGCCCCACCCAAGTTGAGCACTTAGTGCCAAACACCCCAATTTCATGGGGGAGGGTGTTTTTCCCAACACTATTATTAGTGGCTGGTTATTAGATCCTTTTCTGATCTCTTTCCCGGATAGCCAGAGTATCTTCGGGCAGGCTGTGATGGCCTGAGGTCCATTATTTGCCAAAGAACCTTCGGGTGGGGTAGTGTGGTGGTTGTCTAGGTGTGTGCGGCAGGTGGTTTCCCAAGTGTCTTCGGAATGAGGCCCAAGTGTCTTCGGGCGTGGCAGTGGATCTTCTAGCCCAGATGTCTTCAGGCATGGTGGTTGTTGTTCTGGACTAGGTGTTTTTAGGTGTGGTTACGTGTGACAGTTGTGGCCCAGGTGTGTGTGGGCGGGATTCGGCAGTTGGATTGTGTGTGGTTGTGGCCCAGGTGTGTGCGGGCGGGTGTGGCAGTGGGACTGCGGTGAGAATGGCAGGATTGGTTTGATGCGTAGGATGTCTCAATAACCAGTGGGAAAGTGGCACGGGGTACCCAAACATCGATGTTATCTTATTATATATATTACTTGACTTGCTTTATTTGGGGAGTGTGCCTTGGTGAGGCTTGGGTGGATAGTTTACCTTGATAGGTGTTTGTCTTACTCCTTTTCTCACGGGACTTTAGTGCGTTCCCCCACTTGTGCATGAGAGTCTTTGGTTTTCCCTACTGAGTGTACTTGTATGCTCACCCTATGTATATAAAACTGCTTTCAGGTTTCCAGGAGGACATCGGGGATCGCGCAGGACCACACTAGCTCGGACCTTTGGGGCAGTTGCAGTTGCTGTTTTTCTTCCTTTGGTACTTACCTTTATAGTCACCTTTTGTACTTTGTGGCTTTTACTTTTGAAACATGAATGTGGGAATGGTTTACTTTTGTCTTACTTTTCTTTTAGTTTTGGATTTGTTGGGTTCCATCATCTTATCTCCCGATCCTGTAAAATAGAAAAAGGGTAATGCCTTCCATTTAGTGTGTGATTCTATACCCTTGGTGCTAGTCGCCACTCCAGGACCTATTGAAGGCGGGTTTCGGGGGTTATTATCTCTCCTTCAACTTAAAGAAGGAAGGGCTTGGCAGTCTTATGACCCTTCCCTCCTTTTTGGTGAAGGCTGGCCGTGACACACATTTATTGAGTAAGATGTTCCTCAGGGAATGGTATAAAAGGTCTTAATGACACTTATGGGGAGTGATTTAGAGATAATAAAGTGATGAGTGGGTCTTGGAAATAATATCCCCTCAATTAATTAGTAGGTCAAATGATACAAAACAAGTTAGGTTTTGGTGTATACCTCTTCCCATAACAGGATAAGTGTCTTCAAAAAAAGGCCTTGATAGCATGTTTTTTATTTTTGGCAATATGAATTCCATTAGGATGTGATCAGCATTGTTGATCACATTTTTTCATTTATTATCATGGATATATCATGCTTCCAATTTCAAGTTGATTATTTATTCTTGTTATTTACATATACCTTCCATAATATTTATTCCATTTTTATTCTATGATTTCTTCAATTATATGTTTTTGTTAGTTAGTGTTTGAGATCACCCCTTTCTTATGTTTATATTCCCTAGTTTATGAAGAAAAGTATTACATGTGACATGATTTGAAGGATAAAAAGTGTTGAATAATTTATGGGATATGTTGAGGAATTATTATGGATTATGTAGTTTTATATATAGTAAAAAATATCTATTAGTTGAGAAAGTCATGGGATTTATTAATTTATGATGTGTCCTAATACTTTAATTCTCTAAACCTGAAAATATCCTTCATATGTAAGATATTCAATAACCATTTTAAAATTTTTAATTATGCATGGTTATATATATGATTTTATAGTTGGTATAAGTGTAAGTTTGCAAAGAATTTTTCTGCGAGCATCGAATTCGGGAGTGCAGGGTTGAGGAGTCACATTTCATGTATGCTTTATCATTTTTCTTGTGATTTTGATTTTATTTTTTTAAAGGATATAATAGTTTGTGAACTTTTCTTTGAGCAGGACCAAACTAGTACCAAACCATATTAAATCCTCTATGTCTTTTATTTATTTCCTTGTTTTATTCACTTTTATTGGTTTCATATATCACTTTATTTTGTTCTCTTTCATTTCTTGCCTCATTGAAAACTATAATTGTTCCTTATTTACATAATCTTTTGATTATATTTTTTGAAAAACAATGTGGGTTTTACATAACAAATGGTATCAAAGATTCAAAAATATGATAATGGATTATAATAAGTATGATATTTATAAATTTTAAGGTAACAACAACTTTAAATTGTTCCATCATGATATGAGAGAATTTATAGCCAATTAAGGGTTGTAAGATGTGGTGAATGTCTCTAAGAAACCTCATATAAGTCAGTCTGCTGAAGAATAGATTGTGACCATATAAAAAGAAGTCCCTTCGTAAATTGTGATAAAATCCCATTATTCTTTAACATCACATTTTTATGATAAAGTTCTATGGGAGGTTGATTGGGAAACTTAGACAGGTGTTATTTTGTCTAAAATATAAAAACTCTATATGGAAACAACATTTACAGTCCATCAAAATTAGATATATAAATTGTATTACCTTCAATATACATATTATAACTACCATTCAATAACATTTTGATGAGTTTAATAAAATCTTGTTATACTTGGAAAATTTTAATGTTAATGTTTTAGATGACGAATAAGACATAATTCATTTAATTTTATTTGATGGTTGATATGAACATCTCTTAGATGTTATGATATATGTATAAGGCCCCATCCTTAAACCTTACTTAATCTTGAGTTGTTACAAGATTACACATTGAGGATCTTTTCAGGTTTAGAGTTTTAGAGAATTAGATCATGAAACTTGCATTACATTCCACATTTAAACAAAGTGGTTGCATAAAAGACAGTATTCATTCTTCCCATTAACGGAAACATATTTAAAATAAAACATGGATTCTTTCTTGACACATCCTTGACACTATCATCACATCATGTACCTTTTCCTTGACCTGTGAAAAAAATTTAAAAAACTTGGGATGATCATAAAAATATCAGTAAGGGTTATAAAAATATGAAAAGGAAACATGAGTTCATATATACATAAGAATGAAATCATACTTTAACCATAAAACATAGGCACTTTAACATACCTCATCAAATCATGAATAAATCATAGAAATCATAAGACATAAAGGTAACTTGTGGCATTCATAACATTCTTACGTAGGGAGTAACCCTCTTGGATACGTTTGGAATACCCATCACAGTATATTACCTAAATCTCTTCAGAGAAACCTTAATATTTCACTCCTTCGTGTTAACCAATGCATTGGAGAGCTATATCGGGCTCACCCGCCCTTAGTTTATCATGGAACCACCCGTTTTCATAACAATGCCCAAGAACCATAACATAAACGTATCACATAAAACATTCATAAAGGAAACATAACATTTCCACATTTCAATCACAATATAACATTTTAGTATATTGAAATAATGAATCCATTCAAAAAGAAACCATTTCCAAAACCATTTAAAACATTTAATAAAGAGATTTTTGAATCAAAGTGTCCCATACCACCTTGAAGCTTTTAAAATTTTAAACCATTAATATCCATATAAATAAATCCTTAAAACCATTTTGAAAACATGGATATTAATAAGAACAAATAATTAAAACATTTAAATCCATATTTTCGTTAAAGGGGTTTTACCAAAATTAGAGACACTTGAATACAATAATTGAGGAATAAAATTTAGTCAGAACTTTATAATATCATGAGAATAAATGGATGAATGATATAATATTCCAAAGGATAGTATATACACCATATAAGAGTGAATTGGTGCATAACAACAATGAAGTCTCAATAGAAATGTCAAATGTGATGAAATCCCTTATAAAGAAGGAATCCTTAAATTAAGGATAAATAAATCTCAAAATTATGTGTGACAAATATAAATACACCCAATATGAGTGGATATTAAGTGTGAAATAAATAAATTTCATTCACACATAATAAAAGGATTACATATTCAATAACTACATGTTGAACCCAAAGAAATCGTAATTGGGTTAAAAAGTTCCCTTGGTAAAATTCGACAACCTAACGGCATCACTTCAAAATTCAGAAAATGAGTTTATGAGAGATAAAAAGGGCATATCATCACTAGGAAATAAAATTTACATCAATAAGTATATAAAATAACATATCCCAACATAATAGTATGTGAATTAAAAGACATAACAAAAGAAGTCTTTTAAAAAGAGGAGGGTGAAAGGTCCCCTTACCGAGTTGGGTAACTTTCGAAACGTACACCCCATGGAAGAAGGGTCATACAATGAAGATGTGAATACCCATAAATAAAATTATACTACACAAAGTGTATAATAATGGGAAATAAATACACCACTCAAAGGAAATAGTGGAAAACATAGCATAAATGTCACAGGAATAAAAGTGAGATGAAAAATCCCTTACGAAAACTCGGCAGCCTAACGGCACCACTTAAGACTTCCAAAATGGATTGATGAGAGATAATAGGGTATCTCATCACATTAACATAAAAATTAAAGTAATAGTAATATAAAATAACATCCCATTAACAAGAAATATGATCTTTAAAAGGAATGACATAAAAGAGTGTACTTAAAAAGAAATAGAGGTGTATGATCCCTTACCTCGGGTCCAACTTGACTTGATCGTTCTTTAATCTCCTGAATAATAAACTTGACTTGATTTATAATTACTTAAGAACCATTTTTCAAGTTCATTATTCCTTTTATATCACTTATTACCATGTCATGAACACTATGTTATTATTTAAGTTAATAATGGCTGTTTTAACGACCATTGGTACTTGAGTCAAAAAAAATAAACTCTTTATAATTACAAGTTGTTCATGTGGTAAAATATCCATTATATTCATAATTTTATTCATGATTTAGATATCATATATATCATATATATCCAGTATATTCATGCATTTTTAATATTACATAACATTTAGAGTTAAGAAATGAAATGCACCGTTCATGGAGACGGTAAGTCGTGCGTACGCATGAACGCTGCTTCCATTTCAATTTCTTATTTAATGGAATTAAAACATAATGATACATAATAGTATTTTAATTCCAGTATGGTATCATATATAATATCATTAAATATATCCTTTATATGTACCACATATGGTATTAACGAATCAAATCACTTTGAGGGGGCGGTAGTCCGCACTTCCTAAAATGAAGATATCGCGTATACCCCTAATGGAAGCCATAAAGGTATTCCATAAATGAAAAATACAGAATATTAAGTAAAACATAAAAATATTATATATCATATATAAATATATTTTCATCTTAATGGACACCTTTTAAGGTGTTAAAATAATGTTGAACAATCATCGTTTCGGGAGGCAGAAATTCACCATCCACAGAAACGGTATGTTCTTTAACCATTAGATGTAGGTGTGTGTAAGTGTAGCTCGAATCCTTCTTATAATAAAATCCTAGTATATTTAAGATACTGGAGTTTTTACAAAAGAAATGAATAAAAAGATTTTAGGGGGTTGGATAAGCAAAATAAAACAAAAGGACTCAAGGGAAGACATTACCTTAAAATCGGGTAACTCCCTTTGGATTGAGATCAAAGGCTTCCTTGGGAAGGATTCTGCCCAAAGTGAGGCTTCAATGAGTAAGAGAGGGAAGTGGAGAGACAAAATGGGCAGGGGTTGGCCGATCCAAAGGCTTTGGGAGGGTGGGTAAGGAGGTAGAGGTGGGGGCCTTTTATAAGAGGAGAGGAGGGGCACTCTTGTAAAGTTACAAAATGTTACTTTATTTTCAAAAGATTTTCAGATTTTAAAAGTCCCACATTGATTTATTTCGAGGATAATGTGATAAGGGTTCGAAATCCACTCATCCAAAAGGTTTTGGACATGTGTAGGTCTTAGATATTACATTATCTTTCCATTTTATTTAAATCGTTAAATAATGAGGTCATCGCTGCATCATTATGATGTTATAAATAATTTAATTTATCTAATGTCTAAAAATTATAAAAAAAAATACTATGATGTAGGAAATCTTTTTATATTTCCAATGACTATTTATAGTCAAAAATATGACCTGTATAACCCCATGTAAAAATTGTTTTAGTAAAACATCTCATGTTTGTGTCATTTTTACTTTAACATTAAATAAAAAGATATTTATGTCATTTTCCAGCCAAAGTGGCTCCATGGGGACCCCAAGTTGACCCATGGATTTTCTTGGTCGGCCATGACACATCCAATGAGGTTAGGACATGTGTCTAGGTCATTTCATTTTATTAAAACATTATTCTTACCATAAACTACACTAATTACCTCTAATCGCGATTAAAAACTTAATAAGTTACTATTCACCGAAAAATTATTTTCATCCCATTGAACCACATTTTACTTCTTAATGACAACCATGTATGTCGGATTTTTGAAATTCAAAACAAAAATATGGCAAACTTTCATTTAAACGGAAAAATCAGTTTTTATAAGTACCACTTAGTGGTTTCACTATTCATCAAAAATTGAAGTTTTTCAGAAAAATCCCAAAAATTCACCCTATGATATATTTAATATTTCGAATTCAAAAATGAAGTCTATTTTAAAAAATTCAAAACATATAAGTCACATTAATTAATTTAATAATTAATTCCCGCTATCAGAGCAAATAGCGTGTTTTTATTAAACAATAAGTATCAAAAGATTGACACTAGTTTAAGTATGATTTCAAAGTGAAATTAATTCCAACGACCACTATTGGATTTAATGGTAAAAATATATTCTAATTTCACTTTAAAACCAATTCAAAAGATAATATAATCATATAAATAAATTATATTAAAAAGTGGTTTTGAATTAAAATACAACATTCTACACTATTCATTAAAAAATGAACTTTATCGGAAAGATACCAAAAATTTACACAAAGTAAATTTTGATGTCCCAATTCTTAAGAAGAGTTTTATTTGGTCCAATAGAATGTATAAGAGTGAACAAAACTATATTTAATGATGGTTCTCCATCAAAAGGCGATAAGTGAACCTTTAGTGAAAACTAGGGCATATACGCCTAAAATTGAATTCTTTCCGTATTTTAAGCCTTTATCTTTTATTGGATAAATGTAAAAACATTTAAAAACATATATAATCATATTTTAGTTATTTCTATCCATTCCCGCCAATACAATAGCAACATGTTAACTACCATTTAAAATAATATTATTTTATTATTAGAGTGCAATGTAAGATTCCCAAGAAACTCGTTGTTGCGTGTTGGGTACGCCATCAAGCATAGTGTCCCCTTTAAAGTCATATTAATATTTTATTCAAAAATATGGATAAATATGAAAATGTCATATTCTTTATTTACCTGGGGTGTTACATCCTTCCCCCCTTTTGGAAATTGCATCCTTGCAATTTTAAAATTGAGCTTGGAAACATCCTTGAAAGTCCCACATCGGAACAAGAGTCGGTAAAACAATCACTTTAAAATAAAGAAAGAGAAGTATAGAGGTCACTAGAGTTAACCCATACTAGGATTCCATGTAGGAAAACATGGACATGGAGGAGAAAACATAGGGTCACGTTCTGATGGAGAGTGAAAGAAAACATGTTTAGGAGAAAGTTAACCATAAGAAAATCACAAACTTGTGATGGGTTAAATGGTATTCGATTCCCCAGTAGGAAAAGTTAATAGACAACATTTTTGTTTTAAGATACTTTTTATTGAGGAATTTATTCATAAGGAAACATAATCACTTATCATGTTGACTTTCAACTTTTATTATATTCCTTACACAAACTCATATTTTCTCTAAAAGATGAGTATTTAGGAAGACTTGTTCACATTAAGAGTACTATAATAAATTTATAGAGAATCACCTAATCCAAAATAGACAACTATATACTTCCCATGTCTTTAGACTTTAACCAAAACCGAAACCAAAAAGGTTAGTACAAGATTAGATAATCCAGAAAAGGATTACCCTTTATAAAAAAAATCTATTCTTAATCTCCAAAATTTTTCCAACAAAACCCAAAGTTCAACGAGGACCATTCGATAAAAACATTGTCCATAAAATTCTTCAAAGTAAACCAAACTAATATTGAAACTCAAATATTTTAAGGTTTTATTCATATAGTCTTCCATGTTAAATCGTAACATTTATCTCCAAACAACATTAGTTGCTCTTAAAGTCTCGTATTGAGAAGTAATTAACCTAATCACATATCCTCCATGATAGGTTAATAAATTTCCATAGATAACCCAAAATCAACTTACTCTTAATTAAAAAAATCATCTAACTAAAAAAAGAATTAGTCAAACTAACCAGGGACTTCATGTAGTCCAGTGGTAGGTGATAAAACTAGTCGCACTTTGGTTGTGGGTTCGATTCCCGCAGCTTTGTCTGACGCGACAGGTTGTCACACGGTCTGTGTGTTGTCCTTTTTCCAAAACTATATAATTCTTAAAACATTCCCCAAAATGAGATAAAATCATCAAAAATAAACATAACATATTTTAACCTCAAGTTTATCTCATGCCTTTCACTTCCATCATAACATATAGTAACCCATAATTACCTCAAAAGTAATGATCATATAAACCCAAATGGTTCTTTATAACTATGTCCACAAAAGAACAGATAACTATTCCTTGAATAAAATTTTCATATATTAAACATCAGGGTTACACATACTATAAAAAGTCTTCAAATGTAACCCCGTCATCAAAAGAGACTTAATACTCTTAAGAATTTCACCATAACTCTTGAAGCCCTTATATGTTGACATCTTACTCATTCAACGTTCTTCATGATCCATTAACCATTCCTTTCCAAATTATTCTGAAATACTTCTTTCCTACAAACAAAATCATGAATCATATCCTAAGATTCCAAAATAGGAAAACAATAGTTATGAAATAATCCATACCTATGATTGGTCATTTTCAGTTTCTTCATCCTCAATCGAAATGGCATTAGGTATTGGTAAACGAACATTTGTACGATCTTGGTGATCCCATTCACGAAACTTCTTCATAGGACATGTGTTTGCATAATGACCATGCACACCACATTTAAAACATTCAATTGATCCCTCAGAAAGAACTTCTTTCCCTTTCCTCGAGTCAACTGGATGCTTCCTTTTTCCATGGCAGGTTCTTGGTTTATGACCTTCATTTTCACATCTATAGCATATTTCTATCCCTTTGAAACATTTTCCTAGGTGTTTCTTTCCACATCTTTGACACATAGGTTTTTGAACACACTTACCTTTATGATTATTACATGTACTTCCGTAGGGATTTATTTCCCTCATATATGATGCCTTAGAAAAATCACCAAGGTTTAGGTGGTCAATCATGACTCCAGATAGTTGGTTGAGGATAAACACAAGAGTTCTCATTGCAGCTCCCATATCATTCAGTTTCTTGCCCAAAAAACTATCACAGTTTCCTTCACATCCACTGTTACTTTGGTGCCTGCTAGATCCAGCCATTTACTAAAACCAAAAAGGTCAGTGTGAGTATATCAAAAAAACCATCATGTACTAATGAGGAAGATAAACACTAAGATATACTTACTCATTCACTTTATCTAAAACTAGGACTCTTTCTGAAATCCTAACCATTATGGTAATGTCACTTATGCTTAAAGAATACCTTAACCTCTAAAGTTATCTAAACCGTCCTCCGAATCCAACTATAAGGCCCCAGCCTTAAACCTTACTTAATCTTGAGTTATTACAAGATTACACACTGAGGATATTTTCAGGTTTAGAGTTTTAGAGAATTAGATCATGAAACTTGCATTAAATTCCACATTTAAACAAAGTGGTTACATAAAATACAGTATTCATTCTTCCCATCAATGGAAACATATTTAAAATAAAACATGGATTCTTTCTTGACACATCCTTGACACTATCATCACATCATGTACCTTTTCCTTGACCTGTGAAAAACATTTAAAAAACTTGGGATGAGCATAAAAAGCTCAGTAAGGGTTATAAAAATATTAAAAGGAAACATGAGTTCATATATACATAAGGATGAAATCATAGTTTAACCATAAAACATAGGCACTTTAACATACCTCATCAAATCATGAATAAATCATAGAAATCATAAGACATAAAGGAAACTTGTGGCATTTATAACATTATTACATAGGGAGTAACCCTCTTGGTTACATTTGGAATACCCATCACAGTATATTCCCTACATCTCTTTAGATAAACCTTAACTTTTCACTCCTTCACGTTACCCAATGCATTGGAGAGCTATATCGGGCTCACCTGCCCTTAGTTTATCACGGAACCACCCGTTTTCATAACAATTCCCAATAACCATAACATAAACGTATCACATAAAACATGCATAAAGGAAACATAACATTTCCACATTTCAATCACAATATAACATTTTAGTATATTGAAATAATGAATCCATTCAAAAAGAAACCATTTCCAAAACCATTTAAAACATTTAATAAAGAGATTTTTGAATCAAAGTGTCTCATACCACCTTGAATCTTTTAAAATTTTAAACCATTAATATCCATATAAATAAATACTTAAAACCATTTTGAAAACATGTATATTAATAATAACAAATAATTAAAACATTTAAAGCGATATTTTGGTTAAAGGGGTTTTACCAAAATTAGAGACACTTGAATACAATAATTGAGGAATAACATTTAGTCAGAACTTTATAATATCATGAGAATAAATGGATTCGTGATATAATATTCCAAATGATAGTATATACACCATATAAGAGTTAATTGGTGCATAACAACAATGAAGTCTCAATAGAAATGTCAAATGTGATGAAATCCCTTACAAAGAAGGTATCCTTAAATTAAGGATAAATCAATCTCAAAATTATGTGTGAAAAATATAAATACACCCAATATGAGTGGATATTAAGTGTGAAACAAATAAAGGTCATTAACACATATTAAAAGGATGACATATTCAATAACTACATGTTGAACCCAAAGAAATCGAAATTGGGTTAAAAAGTTCCCTTGGTAAAATTCGACAGCCTAACAGCATCACTTCAAAATTCAGAAAATGAGTTGATGAGAGATAAAAAGGAAATCTCATCACTTGGACATAAAATTTAAATCAATAAGTATATAAAATAACATATCCCAACATAATAGTATGTGAATTAAAAGCCATAACAAAATAAGTCTTTTAAAAAGAGGAGGGTGAAAGGTTCCCTTACCGAGTTGGGTAACTTTTGAAACGTACACCCCATGGAAGAAGGGTCACACAATAAAGATGTGAATACCCATAAATGAAATTATACTACACAAATTTTATAATAATGGGCAGTAAATACAACACTCAAAGGAAATAGTGTAAAACATAGCATAAATGTCAAGGGAATAAAAGTGAGAGGAAAATCCCTTACGAAAACTCGGAAGCCTAACGGCGCCACTTAAGACTTCCAAAATGTATTGATGAGAGAGAATAGGGTCTCTCATCACATGAACATAAAAATTAAAGTAATATTAATATAAAATAACAGCCCATTAACAAGAAATATGAGCTTTAAAAGGAATGACATAAAAGAGTGTACTTAAAAAGAAAGAGAGGTGTAGGATCCCTTACCTCGGGTCTGACTTGACTCGATTGTTCTTTAATTTCCTGAATAATAAACTTGAGTTAATTTATACTTCCTTAAGAACCATTTTTCAAGTTCATTATTCCTTTTATATCACTTATTACCATGTCATGAACACTATGTTATTATTTAAGTTAATAATGGTCGTTTTAACGATCATTGGTACTTGAGTCAAAAAATCTCTTTATAATTACAAGTTGTTCATGTGGTAAAATATCCATTATATCCAGAATTTTATTCATGATTTAGATATCATATATATCATATATATTTAGTATATTCATGCATTTGTAATATTACATAACATTTAGAGTTAAGAAATGAAATTCACCGTTCATGGAGACGGTAAGTCGTACGTACGCATGAACGCTACTTCCATTTCAATTTCTTATTTAATGGAATTAAAACATAATGATACATAATAGTATTTTAATTCCATTATGGTATCATATATAATATCATTAAATATATCCTTTATATGTACCACATATGGTATTAACGAATCAAATCACTTTGAGGGGGCGGTAGTCCGCACTTCCTAAAATGAAGATATCGCGTATACCCCTAATGGAAGCCATAAAGGTATGCCATAAATGAAAAATACAGAAGCTTAAGGAAAACATAAACATATTATATATCATATATAAATATATTTTCATCTTAATGGACACCTTTTAATGTGTTAAAATAATGTTGAACAATCATCATTTCGGGAGGCAGAAATTCGGCATCCACAGAAACAGTATGTTCTTTAACCATTAGATGTAGGTGTGTGTAAGTGTAGCTCGAATCCTTCTTATAACAACATCATAGTATATTTAAGATATTGTAGTTTTTACAAAAGAAATTAATAAAAAGATTTTATTGGGTTGGATAAGCAATATAAAACAAAAGGACTCAAGGGAAGACATTACCTTAAAATCGGGTAACTCCCTTTGGTTTGAGATCAAAGGCTTCCTTGGGAAGGATTCTGCCCAAAGTGAGGCTTCAATGAGTAAGAGAGGTAAGTGTAGAGACAAAATGGTCAGGTTTTGGCCGAGCCAAAGGATTTGGGAGTGTGGGTAAGGAGGTAGAGTTGGGGGCCTTTTATAAGAGGAGAGGAGGGGCACTCTTGTAAAGTTACAAAATGTTACTTTATTTTCTAAAGATTTTTGGATTTTAAAGGTCCCACATTGATTTATTTAGAGGATAAGGTGATAAGGGTTCTAAATACACTCATACAAAAGGTTTTGGACATGTGTAGGTCTTAGATATTACATTATCTTTCCATTTTATTTAAATCGTTAAATAATGAGGTCATCTTTGCATCATCATGATGTCATAAATAATTTAATTTATCTAAAGTCTAAAAATTATAAAAAAAATACTATGATGTAGGAAATCTTTTTATATTTCCAATTACAATTTATAGTCAAAAATATGACTTGAATAACCCCATGTAAAAAAATTTTTAGTAAAACATCTCATGTTTGTGTTAATTTTTACTTTAACATTAAATAAAAAGATATTTATGTCATTTTCCAGCCAAAGTGCCTCCATGGGGTCCTCAAGTTGACCCATGGATTGTCTTGGTCGGCCATGACACATCCAATGAGGGTAGGACATGTGTATAGGTCATTTCACTTTATTAAATCATTATTCTTACCATAAACTACACTAATTACATCTAATCGCGATTAAAAACTTAATAAGTTATTATTCACCAAAAAATTATTTTTATCTCATTGAACCACATTTTACTTCTTAATTACAACCATGTATGTCGTATTTTTGAAATTCAAAACACAAAGATAGCAAAATTTCATTTAAACGGAAAAATCAGTTTTTATAAGTACCAATTAGTGGTTTCACTATTCATCAAAAATTGAAGTTTTTCAGAAAAATCCCAAAAATTCACCCTACGCTATATTTGATATTACGAATTCAAAAATGAAGTCTATTTTAAAAAATTCAAAACATATAAGTCACATTAATTAATTTAATAATTAATTCACACTGTCAGAGAAAATAGCGTGTTTTTATTAAACAATAAGTATCAAAAGATTGACACTAGTTTAAGTCTGATTTCAAAGTGAAATTAATTCCAACGACCACTATTGGATTTAATGGTAAAAATATATTCTAATTTCACTTTAAAACAAATTCAAAAGATAATCTAATCATATAAATAAATTATATTAAAAATATGTTTTGAATTAAAATACAACATTCTACACTATTCATTAAAAAAATGAACTTTATCGGAAAGATACCAAAAATTTACACAAAGTAAATTTTGATGTCCCAATTCTAAAGAAGAGTTTTATTTGGTCCAATAGAATGTATAAGAGTGAACAAAACTATATTTAATGACGGTTCTCCATCAAAAGGCGATAAGTGAACCTTTAGTGAAAACTAGGGCATATACGCCTAAAAT
Source organism: Viscum album (assembly GCA_963277665.1). Lineage (NCBI taxonomy): Eukaryota > Viridiplantae > Streptophyta > Magnoliopsida > Santalales > Viscaceae > Viscum > Viscum album. The sequence goes on along the minus strand of OY728138.1, from coordinate 129,301,423 downwards.
TGAATTCTTTCCATATTTTAAGCCTTTATCTTTTATTGGATAAATTTAAAAACATTTAAAAACTTATATAATCATATTTTAGTTATTTCTATCCATTCCCGCCAATACAACAGCTACATGTTAACTACCATTTAAAATAATATTATTTTATTATTAGAGTGCAACGTAAGATTCCCAAGAAACTCGTTGTTGCGTGTTGGGTACGCCATAGAGCATAGCGTCCCCTTTAAAGTCATATTAATATTTTATTCACAAATATGGATAAATATGAAAATGTCATATTCTTTATTTACCTGGGGTGTTACAATATGTTAGAGACTCCTTGACTTTAGAGGATTTCAAATCTACCTTTCTTTCTTTTTTTTGTGTGTTTTAAGGATAAGGTCAAAACCAAATTTTATAGTTTGATAGTTAGGGGTTATTATGAGTTTCAATGGAAGAATAATGGTAAAAATAGAAAGGGTGGAAAGTACCATAGCTAGTTTAGGGATTCTTGATCAAATACCAAACTAAGAGAGGTTACCTGGTTTCATTTATGGGAACCTAGGAATGTTATACCTAAATACCCAAAGTTAAAATCTAGTGAACCTTATAAAGAATCAAGTGATCATTCATATGTTTCCAACAAATTATATTATGGTGTTAATATATTGACATCATCCCATGATATGTTTATGTTGAATGGGTTTTAGACTTATAGTGTTCATTCCATATGTTTGTATATAAGGCTTATTTTTCTAAGTTGAATGAGGGTGTTGAAGTAGTGGTTGTTTTAGGAAATAACAAGAGGTGTTGTGTCATGTGTAGAGGTTTATATATCATATAACTCTTAGAACACTCTCTTGTCACCTTATTGTATATGGTATGGGTTATCTATTTTCATAGGAATATCATTTCATTAGGTGTCTTAGATCAGATAGGTTTTACCATCAAATCAATGTTTGGTCGCATTAATATATACAAGGTATCTTGTGTAGTCCTTAATGGTTTATTGTTTAATGAGTTACATGTATTGAATGGAAATACTCACACCAATCAATTAGGAATCACCTATATTAGTAATAGTGACAACACTATGCATTACTATAGGATTTTGGGGCATGTGAGTGCCAAAGGATTAGAGGAACTAAGTACAAAAGGTCTTCTTACCCAAGTTATATCAAGAAAATTTCCATTTTGTGAGGATTTTGTCCTATTAAATTCTAAGAGAGTTAGTTTTCAAAAATCTTTCTTTAAAGTTGGTCACCCACTTGATTATTTTCATTTTGATCGGTGGGGATCTACTAGAAAAACATCCCATGGGGGAAGATCCTAATTTTTTCACCACTAATGATGAATTTTCTAAGAAATTATAGATTTACATTTTGAGAAATAAATATGATGTCTGAGGTTTTCAAAACATCAAAATTTACTATAAAAAATCAATTTAGGAAGAAATTATAATCCTTGAGGACTGATGATATACTTTAATACCTATATACTACTATTATTAATTTCTGTGTAGGTGATGGAATTTTGATACATCAAATAGTGAATCATACTCTTCAATAGAATTCTCTAGGTGATAATATGAATTTAACCATTCTTGAGTGGGTTTTTATAATTCTTTCACACTCAAGCTTTCCCATGTCCTTTTTAGTTGAGTTTATGCTATGATAGTATATCTAATAAATAAGTTTCCATTATATGATAAAGGTTTTAAGACTCCTAAATAACTATAGAGAAACTATCCTACATCCTATGCACACCTAAGATTCTTCTTATGCACTGACTATGCTCATTTCAATACAGATAAACTGATCATAAGGATTTCATGTGTGTCTTTATAGGTTTTCCAAAGGGGGTAAAAGGGTGTAAACTATGTGTATCTAAACCTGGATTCTAGAAGTGTATTGTTAGCTAAGATATGGTTTTTTAAGAGTATTTAACTCCTGAATTATATCCTACCATGGATGATATTGTTTATCCTTATCAAAAGATGGATCATGAGGTTGATCATTCCACTATTGGGGAGTCTCCTACTAATACTTATCTATATGTTTTTTATCCTCCTCTCTCTCTCAGCCTGATCCAGACTTTGGATCTGAATCTGATCATGCTTTAGATTTTTTTATCCTTGTAAACTCAAAAATTACCATCTCACTAGATATAGAGATATGAATGTTATTAGTACTATATCCAAGTATATCCATGCTAACATGGTTTTCTTTTCCCTATATGTTTCCCAAGATCTTAATGTTGTGAATAATCAAAGATAAAACCAGCATGTTAATGACAATAAATTTAATCACTGCATTTCTACCATGAAATATGAGATTTAATTCCTTAAAAATAACCGTATTAGGTCTATATTAAATAAACCACCTACTTCCAAGGTAATTATTAACACACCAATATTTTAAATTACAATTCCCATTAAAAACTATTGTGTTTAATAGATTTCTTTACACACAACACGAAACTAAAAAACTATAGAAAATTATACAATAATTATAATGTATCCATTAGTGAGTAGGGAGTAAATATACATAACCACCTTAAGAAATAATATGTACAAAAAAGGAAAAAAAAAATTAGTGTAGTTAAAAAATTAATAAAATCACCTTATAGTTAAAAATGTATTCTTTCTTTCTATAATTAACTTTTTATGTGACTTATTTTAAGAAAATAAAAATTATTATAGAAAAGTTATATTGTAAATACGAATAATATATATTTTTATATGAATAATATATTAACAATATCTATATTGTTAATTGATATAAAATAATAATAACGATAATTAATTATTTGAAACGTTATTTTCCTATAAAAATAGTTCTTCATTATAGTTTATAATTTTATTTAAAAGATAAATCCCTAGATTTAATAATTTTAATATGAATAAATTATATTTACTTTTGTATTTATCATATCAATACCTTTTAAAAATTAATTTTTGATATTTTTCATAAATACTTAGTTTTCTGGTGAATAGTTAAAAAATACTGATTTTTTTTAAAACTAACATTTTTATAACATTATCATAATACAAGAATGAATTAAAAAAAATTGAAAAAATTTATATAATATATATATATATATGTAGAATAAATAATATAAAATTACCATGTTGTTTTTATAAAACCCATGAATATCATTTTGGAAAAATAAGTAATATTTTATTTTAAAAACTATTTTTTGGCTTATATTAAAAATTAAATTTCATAAATTTTAGAAATTAAATATGTAAAAATTTACTATATATTATATATAAATATGATAATATTATTTAATAAGTTAAATTTTTTATTTTCAGTGTAGAAGTAATATTTCTAAGATTAATTTTAATGGCTATAGTAAAAGTAAAACTGTTATTTTCACAGAAATATTTAATAATATTGTGTAATTTTGAACTAATAAATTAAATTTATATATTTTAAATGAATAATCTAATATTATTTTTAAATAAACATAAAATTATATTAACACACATTTAATTGGTAACCAATTATAAATAAGATTAATAACACATAATGGATAATACAACATTTTTCTACAAAAAAAATGTTTTCCTTTGTATAAAATTGTTTCTTTTAAAGGTTAATATTATATAATTTAGGAATTTAATTATATTAAATAGAGATTAAATTTAGTTTAAAATATAAAAATTTGGTAATATAGTTTCTCATATATTTTTAAATAAAATATTAATAGTTTAGCTAAAAAGTGGTTTCCGAGGTAAAAACAAAATGTAAAAATGTAAAAATATATGGTAAAATAGTTTAAACATGTTAATAAATTTTTAAAAACTAATTTTTGAGTAATTATATAACAAATATCACCTTACACTAAATTATTTACAACTTTTTGATCCATTTTTCCTTCAATAGATTAATGAAATCATTGAAAATTAAAGTGTATTCACATAAGTGCCTTTTATTAACTTATAAAAGGGGATCAGTTCCGGCCCTTAAATGTTACACTTCTCATTATAATTTAAATTTAAAATCTTCCCAAAATATCTCTAATAGAATTAAATTTTTTTTCCTTAATCCCTTAACCTCTATAATTTAACTTAAGGCCTCCATTCCCAAGGATATCTCTCAGACAAGATTGAGTCTCCAACGTAATTATTACCCACTTTTTAATCTTTTATTATTAATATTACCCTTTTAAAAATCTTATATACATACCAATATCATTAAATATAAATAATTATTATTACAATATGTTATTATATGTATTGAATAAACATTATTTATTCCTCACTATCCACTAAGAAAAATAAAATCATTGTTAATACGTGTACATGGAATACCGGCTCTACAAAACGATGTATTCTATTTTTCATAAACAACTCACATGGATGATTTGAATAATAGAATTTATGAATAATTATAATATATAAAAAATAAATATTATTATTAATTTTCAAATTATCATATAATTTATTTCCCTCTCATTAATTGAGAGATGGAAGCATTAATCGCGCATATGGGCAGACTATGATCTCCACGAGCATTGAGTTGATTTGTCATAACCAACCATCATGGATAGATTTAAAAATATATCTAAAATATAAAAAATAAGTTCATAACACTATTAATATTAATGTTACTATGAAAAAATTTTATGATGCGTTCTACCTTGGTCAACAAATATAAGGATTTACATAAAAAATATTGACCGAACAACCTAAAGTAACTGACATAGGAAAGAAAACAATATTATAAAAAAATTAATATGATAATAAATTATATAAATTAAATTAAATATTCATTAATAATTTTACTAAGAAGTTATATAATAAATTTAATTTTATTATTCAGTGTGTTTGGCGCATGTGCAGAATGAATCTGGAATATGGTAAGGGTTTTCATCTCAATCACCCTATATTGAGGAAAGCTTTGGTATGATGCATGAATATTCATTTATATCGTGTAAGTATATTTAATTGATTTAAAATATCATTTATTATTAATAATAATGTAAAATTAAATTCCATTCTTTATCTTCCCTATTGTGGGCTATGATTGATGTCTTCCCTAAAATATAAGGGGTGTTTTTATACATCATTCTTATTTCTTGAGTTATAATTTTTCTTCTTGAGTTGTGTCTTTAATTTATAATGGTATAACCTATATTTATCTTGAGATATCACTTTTGGATCAAATATTCATTATTTATAAGTTTCCTTATTGAAAATGCAAAAAATGTTAAGAATAATTCTCATCCTCTTAAATGAAGGTTTCCCATCCTTATCCTTAAATTCCATTCCCAATAATATTCACCATTTAAATTATAAACATAGTTATGTGTTATATAATGTAACAATTATATTTTCATTGTAATATTTTTAAAATTATCTTTTATAATAATTTTATTGTGTGGTATTTCAACAAAGGTTTTTTAAAACATAAAAAGGAATCATTTGTACTTCCATCATTACTTGTCAGTTACATGTCCTATTTCTTTTCCTCCATTTTATGTAATATTGTTCTTCTAAAATTATTATATTATTGTATATATTTCCCTTAAATATATACCCAGTTAAACATCATTTTATTTATTGGGGTTATACATTTTTTTAGTTTCCTTTGAAATTACCACTTTAAATTAAACCCGATTTAAGGGAACTTGCCTATTAATTATTTCATCTCAAGAATCACCCACAAAAAATGCACTTCAACTGTGAATATATTATAAAAACCATAATTATTTTATGGATAGCCCTATTGGTTAAATTATAGTTTTACATACAAAAATAATCTTTTAACTTCATTAAAATTATTTTCAATATATTTCACAAAGCATCTCCCATGTGGTTCATTTTTATTCTTTCTTATCCAAGTCCCTTCTCAATAATTTACTACATTGGAACTCAATGGTTGGAACCTAAATTTATTTATAAAAATATGAAAATTTTGAAATGATTTAATTCCTTCTTTTATTGTAAATCCTTTTGATATTTTCTTTGGTTATTCTTTGAGGGAAGATTATGAAACCCACTTCTTTCTCAAGGGTTTTACCATGATAATTCTTCATGTATGATTTATTTCCCTCATGTGGGACACTTGTGCAGCTATATAATATGAAATGGATATTGTACCTGAAATTATATACCCCTCCAATGTATTGGTTAAATCTTTATATATCATGAGATGTTATGTATGAGATTGGGGAGTGATCTAAATCCACCCTGGGGATTTTTCCACTATGTTGATGAGAATGGGGAGTAAACCTAATATATATAATACTTTTTTACACTATTTTTATGGAAATAGTGAATAAAACCAATTTTCATGGGACTTTTTCCACTATTTTTATGGGAATGGGGAGTAAAATAAATCCATTATTATACTCTTTCCACAATGATAGTATTGGTATTGAGCTTGACATACGCATATAATGTTAGGTTTTATGTTGTTTCCAAAAATTTATAATTCCTTGAACATATGATTTCATTTATTTATTCCATGATTCCATGCATATATAATATTTCTATATCATGGTACATGTTTTTTATTTTGAGATTACATATACATATTCATAATTTATACATAGATCTTATTACCACATATCCTTTTTAATAATAAATTTGACCCTTCTCATGTTTTCTCATAGATTATGATCTAACCCGTAATAAAAAGTTGGTTTGTTTTCTCTTTATTGAGATTTTGAGCTTACCCCTTTCTTATGTTTCTACTACCCAAGTGATGAATATCAGTATAACATATGGTAATTCTAGAAGGAGTATAGTTTGGATCAATTATGGAAAATGTTCACACATTTTGTAAAATAAATTGTGTATGTATCTTGTCCTCAAATATATTAAACCTTTCATTCTTGGAATTATGAGAATATTTTTTTGATTTGTAATGTTTAAATTATGGAAATGATGTAAAATAAATACATGATTAGCTTGGGTCATTATAGTTGGTTTCAAAGTAGGGTTTAGTTATTTTTTAGGATTAGGGTAGTTATTTTTGGGAATAGGATAAGACAAATTTAGTGAATACCCTTGGTATAAGTATAAGGGGTAAGTATAATTATAGGATAATATTATAAAGTTTTATTAAAATAAATATTGTGTGGTTATTATATAAATTACATACTTTTAATGATACTTCTATCTAGATGTGCTTGTGTCGCTAATGAACCTAGGGGTAATCACCCTAAAAAAGGATGGTTAGTCAATAACTCAACCTTTACTCCGGTGCACAATGAGTGGGCTAAATACTATACACTTTTTTGGAAACTTCTTGGGGATATGCTTTGGTTAATTATATTAAATTTATGAACAATTATGAAGGATTTATTATGTTAAGTAATTAGGTTAATTTGTAATAAAGAACCTAAATTAAACAATCCTATATTAAACCAAGAGTGATTTAGGTTCAACTAGAGATAATTTTATGGCTACAAAGAGTAATAGATTTTAAGGTTCGGTTTTTGTAAGATTGTTTATGATAGTTATCTTATAAATTTAATATCAATAACTCATAATTTACCATTTTAATTTTATAAATTATTAGATCTAGGTGGAACCAATTTAATAATGAGCATGGTGGGAAATAAAATAATTTTATTAATAGGAAACAAAATGGGATAGAAACTAGTTTTGAAAATATTATGGCCATTCTCACACAACAATCTCATGCTGAGATTAATAATATGAGAATTTTAAACTTCTAAACACTCCAAAAAATATAAGGATGGAGTCAAATGGAAGTTTGGATAACAATGATCATTACGGAAATAATTTTCAATTTACATCATTCCAAAAATGTGGGAATATACACCCATGGTAATATCTCAAATAAACTGAAATATGTTTTATTTGTGGTAAATGAGGACATAAATTTCAAGGAAAATGGAAGAGTTACATTACAACAATGTACAAAAATATTGTTCTTGCTAAGAATCCATTATTAGTCTGATGTTTTAGATATGAAGAATTTGGGAACTTTGAAAACTATTATACTAATTATTACAATCCATGTAATCTTTAAATAAATCAATCTTATTATTTATAAGTATTCATTTTATGTATTTAAATTTATCATTGTTTTATAAATACTTTGTTAAAATTTTTCAGTTGAAAAAAAATAGTTTTATTTTACTAAAATATTTTTTGATAAATTACACAATTTTATTTAAGAATAAATTTTTGGATTTTTTTGAAAATATTGATTTTCAAGTGAATAGTAAAAAATGATGATTTTTGAAAAATTTTAATTTCTTCGAATTAAAATAATTTAAATTGAAGATAATATTATATTTTTAATTTTTTTTTATAGTAACATAAGATCAATTTGATTCAATTTAATCTAAAAAATTCCATATGAATCAACATTATATTTTATTTTGGTTTAAGTTAATTTGTATGCTTAAAAACTCAATTTTCTAAAAATTATTTTTCGTTGTGTTTTGCGCACTTATATTAAAAATAATTTTATCCACTTAAAAAATGAATCTTGAAAAATTAATTACACATTTTTAATCAATTTTTTTAAACTTATTAACAGTTTCAACTTCATTTTTTGTCATTATGAATAGTAACCGTAGTAAAATTTGTCACCACGGTAAAGGGTAAATCGAGTTAATTAAGGTAAAAACTAAATGATAAGGCCATAAAATTTTTTCATAAATCTTAGTTGAGGGTTATATTTAGAAACCTATCATATTATATTATATATTGGATAGTTTGGGATCTATTTTATAAATAATAAGTCTTTATAATATGTAAATTCTTAGAAAATTTACAAGTGTCCCACTCCCCTTGATTATAAAAAGGAACCTCCTCTCATCCCTAACTCATGCCTTTTGAGAACTTTAGTTCATCTAATACCTTCCCAAATATCCCCACAACATCCCTACCCATTTCTTATAGGTATTTTTATTCTTAAAATACTAATAATATAAAGATTAAGGTAAAATCCAAAGGGAGATATCCAATGAGAATGTATAATCCCTAACCGATGTATTTCATGTTTATTTATTCTTCAAACTCATTCAGATATTATGAAACAATGAATAAATAAAAACATATCCATCCTCAATATGATTAAAATTTATTATTATTACTTTGAAACCCATTTTTCTCATTTCTATCTTATGGGAAATGAAAACATCACACATGTGTATGTTTGGAATACCACCTCTGCAAAGCGATGTATTTTTTTTAATCATTTGATCATATGTATAATTATAATGATTAAAAAATGAATATTTATGATATTTATGATATGATTATAATTATATAAATATAATATATTACTTATTTTTTTATTCTTCCCATTCGTTTGAAATTGATAACATCGTTCATGTATACATGTGGAATACCACCTCCACAAATTGATGTGATTCATTTTCCATTTTCACCTTATAAGGATGGACATAAGTATGGAAATAATAAATAAATATGATATATATAACATATTTAATATTATGGAATTCTAAAATATTATCTAATTTATTTATTTTCCACCCATTAGAAAAAATGATAATGATATTCTTGCTTACATATGAACAATTGTATCCATGAAATGGAATGGTTCATTTTCAATAACTTCCTTACATAGTTTATTTTAAAATTTTATATAATTTTTTATTAATATAAATTAAAAATTCTTTAGATTATTGAGATAATGTAACCATAACCCATTTGATCATAATCGAATCATCGATGTGGTTTTTTAGTCATAAATTGAACAACAACAAGACATCCAACATGAACTTAACCATTTTAGTAAGTAAATAAAATGTGTTAAAAATGAAATAAATTGAATAATGATAATTAAATAAAAATGAATATTTTTATTAACTAAGTATAAAACTAATATAATTTTATTATTCTCAAGTTATAGAATGTATGAATATAGACAGAACATAAGGTAAAATACTTTTCTTTAAAACCTTATTTTAATGTATTCCCTTGAAATATTTTTCTTCCATATCCATGTTCATTAAAATGTTTGAAAACTGTATTACTTATAATTAAAATGATATTAAATTTCTTTTTCAACTACTTTTTACATTATTTATAAATTTTTAAAAAGGAATATTTTAAACATTTACTGAATGGGTCATTTTTACATTTTTACAAGAGTTTAAAATGACTTTTTTTAACCCATACAACTTTAGAAATTTTTCCCAAAATCATAGATATTATTTGTTATAAATATTAATTTAAAAGTTTAACTAGTTATTTTAATTGAAAATATTTCTCTCAATATTTTTTTAAAAAAAATTATAATGTTTTTTTAATGAAATAGAAATTTTTATCTTCTTTATGGGATAGTTGAAAGTGTTATTACTTATGGGATTTAATTACAATTAAAATTTGTTTTATGATGAAAGTGAAATATATATTTGTTTTATTCATGATATGTTTCTTAGATATTTTATATGAATATTGGGTGATTCTAGTATTTCTCTAATGATGGGTGATCCTTATTTATCTCTCCAATGCATTTGTTAAAGTGGTGGAGCATATCATTTATGGGTTACTCCTAAAAGATATGGGAATTATCAAATTATGTTATTCCACTACACGGGATATTTTAAGGGTGAATGTAAGTATAATTTCCTAGGGTACCTACATGATATTATTTCAATGGTTTATAAAAAAAATATTTTTATTTAGAAAGATAAGAGATTAATCTTATGTTTTTAAGGAATTTTTATAACGTTTGTGAAAGGATTGATTTTTAAAGAAAGGTATTCATGAGTTTTAAGGTTTTATAATAAAACCATATGATTATGATTTTTTATTTATTATTTTATATGAAATGTTTCATGAAATATATTAATAAATTAAGTTGTTTTCATGGAAAAGTAAATGGATATTTGAGATCAAAGTTTTACTATGAAAAAGGAAATCATTATTATGGATTTTTCAGGTTTACAAATAGAATAATATATTTATTTTATTTTATATTCCTTAATGATATTTTTTTCTCATCCCATATTTTCAAATTATTTTTCATAGGGCATAATTATGAGTATAAATTTTAATATATTAGAGTTCAATATATGGGAGTTACCTTGAATGAAGCAAGTGTGTTTTTATAATGATCTTGTTTTGTGGGTAAAATGTAAATTATATGGAAATTTACAATTTATTATGTAATATTTTTACTAATAATATAAAATTATATACTAGAAATATCCTAGAAATGTGAGAAATTAAAACCCATTTCCATGTTGCTTTATCTAATCCATGACTACCCAGAATGTTTTTCCATAGAGAATGTGGGGAAACAAAGGAGGAAATACATGAAAGGGATAATATCCTTCTAAGAAGGAAACCTATAAGGGATGGAATTAGAATAGATTACTTTGTGTGTATATTGAATTAGTTGAAACAATATATCATTGGAGGAATCAATGATAGAGAGTGATGAAATTCTTCATAGAGGAACATATCTAGAGTAGATCATTTGAAGAAACAACACCCTCTAACATTAAGTGGATCTGAAAACATGGTGATATCTGAAGGATAGATCAATTCACTAGAGAATATGTTTCATGTTTTTAGATACTCTTAACCATAGAATAAAACCCTTGATATTTTTTATTTTTATGTTGAATCTGATTAATAGTGGTCCTTGATAAAAAAAACTAAGTAAAATGAAGAAATTTATTCCATGGAATAGACAATATTTAAAGATACCTTCAATGAAAAGTATTTTCCTAAAGTTATTAAAAATAAAATGGAAATGAAATTTTTGTTATATAATTAACATGGGGAGGAATGTTTTGGTGCATATGAAGCTAATTTTATAGGATTGTCCTAGTAGGCATCAAATTTCATTCTAGACCATTGGAGTAAAACTAATCTATTTTAATTGGGATTTAATCCAAGTTTATAATGTTCTATGGATACTCATGAGTTTAAAATTTATGAGAAAATTCTTTAGTGGGTTGAGAAATTCAAAATAGAGTTTTCAAAATTTTACAATAATAAGGATAATATGTGATCCATGTGGAAAAAAATGGGGAATCATTCTTCAAAGAAACCTGAATGTAAGAAAATTAAATTTCCCTCTTGTGATAATCATGGAAATAAGAATTATGAAGAATTTATTATGAGATATGGTAAGTGTTACTAATGTGTAAATATTAAATACATGGCTTGTGACTATAATGAAAATATAAAGTAAGTGGTCAAATAAATAATGAAAATCAGACATTGAAATGTTTTAATTACATTGAGTTAGTGAATTATTATAATGCATATAAACATTCAATTACTCAAGTTGAGAATCATCATTATCAGAAATATAATGGTGTAGAAATTTATTTTTCAACTACTATATAGTATGTGGGAACCTAAAATAATATGGTGATAGGTACATTGATTGTTTATTCAGACTATGACAATGTCTTTTTAATTTAAGATCAGAAAATTATTATATATATAGGAAATTTGAATGTAAGATGGAAATATCATATCAATAAATGAAGTTGTAACTCTTAGTAAAAGAAATTGGGGGTAGTATAAAGTCAATAAGAATTTATAAAAACCTCCATGTTTTCACCTCTAGAATATATTTTCCTACAAACCTTGTGTTCTTTCCCATTGTAGATTTTGATGTTATTTTGGGTGTATATTGGCCTTCTGTTTATCATGCTAAGATAGATTATAGAGATAAAGATGTTATTTTTTAGAATGAGTTTCCATTTTTATATAATAATGAATTCATACCTTTGAAAGCATATCAAGCAGCTGAGAAAATGATAAAATATGGAAGTAAAAGTTATCTTTCATATATTATTGAAAATAAATGAACTAATAAAATTATTTATGTGTTAGAGGTAAATGAATCTTTGGATGGATTTCCTAATTATTTTCCTAATGGAATTCATGATCAGTATGTTGAATTTACTAATGACTTATTGTTCAATTCTAAGTTAATTTAAAAAACCTCCTTATTTAATGTCATTAATTAAGTTTTTATAATTGAAAAGAAAAATATAAGAGTTTCTTAATAAGGGTTTTATTTTCCCTACAACTTCACCATGGCGTGTTCATTCTTTTTCAAAAATAAGGATGGTTCTACAAGGTTGTTCACTGATTATAGAGCACTAAATAACATCACTATCAAGAACATGTATATATTACCTTATATCAATGATTTTTTTGTTAGCCCCAAGATCTATAGTATTTTTAAAAGATTGATCTCATGTCCATATATCACTAACTGAAGGAGGATGATGAATAAATTTTGATGATGGTGTCCTATGCTAGGAATTATCATTATGAGTTTTTTTTCATTCCTTTTGGGTTAGAAAACTCACATGATATATTTATGGAACTAATGAATTGAGTGTTCGATGAGTATTAAGATAAATTTTTTATTTTTTTTATTGATTATATTATAGTATACTCTAAATTCTATTAATGTCATTATAAACACCAATGAATTTATATAAAGAATTAAAAATAAATTAAGTTATATGGAAAATTCAGTAAATGTGAATTTTTGTGGCATTGGATTTATATTCTTGATCATACTATTTCTAAATATGGAATAACTATTAATACCACTAAAACAAAAGTGGTGGAAAAGTGTCAAATCCCTAATAATTTCACTGATATTTGAATTTTTCTAGGATTAGTGGGTTAATACTGATGGTTTTTTGAGAAACATTCTTATTTATCTATCCCACTAACTAAGTTAACCTGAAAAGGAGTAAAAATCATATAGATAAATGAATGTGATGATTTCTTTCAAGAATTGAAAATAATATTGGCTAATGTGCTAGTATTATATTTACTGAGAAGAAATTTTGGATTTATTATTTATAATAATTTTTATTCAAAGGGACTTGGTTGTTTCTTGATAAAGAATGTTTGGGTTGTCATGTATGCATCTCGTCAATTGAAACCACATGAGCATAAATATTTTATACATGGCCTTGTGTAGGATATAATTTTCTTATTTTTATTTAAAAATATGAATAAAACATTTATATAAGAATAAACTTAAAATTTATAATAATCATAAAAAAATTAAAGTATATATTCACCCAAAACGAGTTTACCATGAGGCGGGGAAGATAGATAGAATAGATTAAGGATTATGATTCAAAAATTCACTCTCATCATGGTAAATTAAACTAGATATATAATTTCTTGAGTCAAAAAAATAATTTGTCATTAACTATGTTATGAGTGTAACATGATTCTTTAGTTAATTATTTAATGAATATTGGCCTAGAAAGAATGTATGGAAAAACATATACAATTTTAAATCAAGTATTGATGTATTTAACTTTGTTAAAAATAATTAAGGAATATTGGAAGTAAATATATTAGTTTGTAAGAAAAATTAAAATTGATCAATAAGGGTATTTTCCCCAAGTTTAATGTTGATAAATAAGGTGTTATCAAATTTTGAAGGTGGTTGTGTGTGCCAAGTGATTCCCAGTTGAAGAATGAATTGTTCAGTGAATCTAAAATCTATCTATTTTCTATTCATCTCGGTATCAATAAGATATTCAAATAACTTTGGGAATATTTTATGTGGAAAGGTATGACGAAAGATATGGTTGATTATACCATGAAATTGTTGGATTTTTAAAAGAATAAAGTTAACTGATAACTACTAAAGAGGATTCTTTAACCTTTTTTAGTGTTATAATGGAGATGAGAGAATATATCGTTGGATTTTTTGTTGGGATTACCAAATAAATCTTGAGGAGATAATGTTATTTGGGTTATCATTGATCACATAACTAAATTTGTTCAGTTATTTACCTATATAGGATATTATATTATTAGATCTGATTTTAAAAATTTATATTAAGAAAATTTACAAGTTACAAGGAAGTGCCCTCTTTGTTATAATTGATCATGATCCTAGATTAGCATCAATTTTTTTAAATGACTTCATAAGTAAATTGGTACTCAAATAAATTTTAGTAAATATTTTCATCTTAAATATTATGGGAAATTAGAGCATAAAATACATAATTTAGAAGATATTATTTGGTATTTATCATTATATTATCAAGGAATTTGTGAACAGAGTATATCTTTAGTTAATTGTATAATAACAATAATTTTCATTCAAGTATACAGATGGAACCTTTTTAGGCATTATATAGAAAATGGTGTTAGACACCAACATGTTTGGATGAAGTCAGTGAGAGAAAATTAATAGGACTAGAATTGTTAGAAGATATGGTTGAGAACCTAAAAGTGAGTTGTTATCTTATAAGTATAGTTAATAGTATGTATAAGATTCAAGTAAATCATAGGAGAAAATATATATTATTTGAGGTAGGTGGTCATGTTTTTTTAAAGTATCTCCATGGAAAAGTATTATGAATTTTAGAAGAAATTTAAATTTAAGTCTACAATTTATTGGTCCATATAAAATTATGAAAAAGGAAATATTAGTTTCTTATATAGTATCTTTACCACTATGTTTATCTCGGATACTTTATTTGTTTCATGATCCATTTCTAAGAAATTATGTACATGATGCATCTCATGTTTTGATCCCTAAAGTGGTATAGTTAGAGGATAATATATCTTATGAATAAAATATGGTTTATATTTTTGATCATAGAGTTAAACTATTAAAAATAAATTGATTTACTTGTTTAATTCTTTATGGAATAATCTCGTGATTGAGGAGGCATTATGGGAATCTAAAAATTCAATGAGAGAAAAATAACCTCACTTTCTTAAGTAAGGAAGAAAATTATGAAGACATAATTTTCTAATGGGAGAGAATGTAAAAACCAACATAATCCTATAAATAAATCAATATTATGATTTAAAAGTATTCATTTTATGGATTTACTTCGTAATAGTATTCTAAATATTTATATAAAATTTTTAGTCAAAAAAGAATAGTTTTATTTAACTAAATTATTTTCCATGAATTACATGGTTTATTTAAAAATAAGTTTTGGAATTTTAGGAATTTAGATTTTTTATTTAAATAATTTTTTAAATAATCATATTAATTATATCTTAGGATGAAATTTTGGTAATTTTCTAAAAAGGATTGATTTTTGAGTGAATAGTTAAAATGATGATATTTACAAAACTGACATTTCTTTTCATTAAATAAGGTTTTTTAAGATTATCATTATATTTTTTATTTGGTTTTAAATTAACATAATATCCATTTAGTTTAAAATAATAAAAAAATAGAGGTATCAATATTGTACTTGATTTTTCTATAAGTTCTTTTTAGTTCTTAAAAACACAATTTTCTAAAAAATATTTTTCGTTACATTTTGTGAAATTATATTTAAAATAATTTCTTACAATTATAAAAATTAAATTTTGAAAAAAAATCCATATTTGGAATAAATTTTTTGAAATTTATTAATGAGTTCAATTTCATTTTTTTCATTATGAATAGTAACCATTGTAAAAAATGTGCCCTCATGGTAAATGGTAAATTGGGTTAATTAAAGTAAAAAATAAGTAATAAGGACAAAAAATATTATCCTAATTCTTATTGGATAATGGTATTTCAACCCTTATATCTTTTTATTTTAAATTTTATAATTTTGGAGCCACATTCCTAGGATTAAGACTTTATAATATTTAAATTTTTGGAAAATTTACAGTTGTGCCACTCTCCTCACTTATAAAAGGGTACATCCTATCCTCCATTACTCACAAATTTGTAGAACCCTAGTTTATATAACCATACCCAAACCACACCCCCAACATCTCTCCCCACTTACTAGAGGTCTTGGTGTTCTCAAAAGACTAATCCTAGAAGGATTAAGGTGTAAGACAACGGGATATGTCTAAGGAGAAGGTATAAGTCATAATAGACCTATTGCAATTTTATTTCTTCTTTATAATCCTTAAAATATTATTAAACCATGATGAAATTATAACATCAATATCTTAAATTTAATGAAATTTTTTTATTATTATGTTACAAATCTTCTTCAACTCTTTTTCATCTTATAATAAAGGAAAACACCGCTCACGCATATGTGTGGAATACCACCTTCACAAAGCAATGTGTTTGATTTTTCATCACAGGATCATATGTATGGTTAAAATGATTTAAAAAATAAATATATATGATATTTATGATATAATTATTATTTTTTTAAAATAATATATTTCTTAAATTCTTACTCTTTCTGTCCGTTGGAAATTGGTAACGCTGATCGTGCGCATGTGTGAAATACCACCTCCACAAAGGAATGTCGTTAATTTTTCATTTTTATATTATAAGGATGTTTATAAGGATAGAAATTATGAATAAACATGACATGTAATATATTCTTATTATTTTAGATAATTAAAATACTATGTAATTTATTTTTTTCCACTTGTTAGAAAAAATTAAAATAACGTTCAGGTGTACATACAGGATACCATCTCTATGAAATGATGTGGTTCATTTTCCATAACCTCTTTACATTGTCAGTTTTAAAAGTATATATAATGTATAAATTTTATAAATATAAAATTTTTATGATTCTATAGATAACATAACCATAATCCCTTTGACCACAATTAACAAACCGATGTGGTTTTGATGTTATAAATCGAATGATTCCAAAACATCCAATATGATATAAAACTATCTCAGTAACTAAACAAAACATGGTAATAAATGAAATTAAATAAATAATGATCCTGAAATGAAATGTAAAAAGGTTATAAAAAATTTATAAAACTAATATAATTTTATTATTCAATATTTAGAGAACGTACGAAGCTAGGTGGGGTATAAGGTAAGGGACTTTTCTTCAAAACCTTATCTTATAGTATTCATTTTGAATGTTTTTATTCCATATCCATATTATTTAAAATATTTTCATAATTTTACTATTTATAGTTAAAGTAATTTTAACTTTTATTAATATCTACTTTTTAATTTCTTTTTAAAGGTTTAGGAAGGAATATTTTAAACATTAACTGAACATGTCATTTTGTTGTTTTTTACCAAAGTGTAAAAAATGTTTTTCTAAAGCATAAATATTGAACTATTTTTATCTGAGTCATATTTTTCATTATTTATCAAGAATAATTTAACATTTTCCATATTTATTTTCCAATAAAATATTTCTCTCAATATTTTGTTCATTTTTAGTTTTGAAATGTTTTTCTATGGAAATGGAAACATTTTATCATCATTATGAGTTAACTAAAAGTGTTACTTCTAATGGAATTGTATGAAAATTAAAATGGGTTTTTTTATTAAAGTAAAATAAATATGTGTTTCATAAATTCTATTATTCTTGTAAATTTTATATTAATGATGGTAGAGCCAAATATATCCCTCCAATTTATTGAATAAAGTAATTAAGTTTACCGGTTAGAGGTTACTCCTAAGAGATATGGTAATTATCTAGTTAAGTGAATCCATTATTCAGGCTATTTTAGGGGTGAATGTAAGGATAATTTTCAAAAGATCCAACATGATATTCTTGAAATGGTTTATAAAGGAAATCGTTTTATTTAAAAAGATAAGAAAATAAGATTATGTTTTTAAGGAAATTTTATGACAATTTAGGTGAAAGGATTGTTTTTCAAGGAAAGGTATTCATGAATTTTCTTATTTTCTGAGAAACCATTATGAATATTATTTTTATGTTATTATTTTATATGAAATATTTCATGAAAGATATTCAGAAATAAAGTTGGTTTTTGGAAAAGTAAATAGATATTTGTGATCAAATGTTTATTGGGAAAAATGAAAACTTTTATCAATATTTTAGGTTTATAAATGAAAAAACATGTTAATTTTATTTCATATACCTTACTATGGTTTTGTTCACATACCATGTTTTAAAATTATTTTTCACAAGACTTAATTATAAGTAGAAAATTTAACACATCAGAGTTTTGGATATGGGAGTTACCTTAAATGAAGTGTGTGTGTCTTTATAAAGAACTTGTTTTGTGGTAAAATGGATGTTATGTATAAATTTACACTATTTTATCGAATTATTTACCTAATTATTTAAAAATATAAACCAAAATGATCATGGAAATGTAAGAAAGTGAAACCCTTGTTATAGGTCATGTAATTATGTGTTGTTTTAGGTATGGGGTGTTATAATAATTCAAGGGATTAAGAGGAAAATCGACACCAACAAACTAATAGATCATGGGATCAATAAAAACACATCAAATGACTACTATTAAAGTGTATAGTGATAATTAAGTGGCACTAGGTACACTTATTCATCATTCTAGATTTTTAGATTTCTTATATTGTGTTTATTTTCACCCACTATTAGTTGTAGAAATAAAAACATAAAGTTTTAGTATCATTGTATCCAAACTATATAAATATTATTTTAGTATTTTAGAATTTTGATTCATGAAAGTCTTTTTTTCCTTCTTTTAGATAAATTTAATGTGATTTTGGGAATTGATTTTTCTCTATACTTAGAGGAAAATTATCTATTAGAGTAAGAAAATCACATATCATATCAACCTATGACACTCTATAAATGAAAGGATGATTATAAACATGCTTTAAAACAAAATTATATCATTTAGGTTTTGATATCAAATAAAAATAGAAAATTGTCTCAAATTTTTATAGAAAAATAAACTATTAGTGTTAACCCTACAATGAGGAAGAAAATTTGTTCCCAAATTTATAAGGTTGATATATTTGTAAAAATTATATCCTGAGTCATGTCTATATTTTAGATACACTAATACATTACCATTAGTATTAAAAAATTAAAAAAATTATGATGTATATTATTTAAGGGGTAATAAAGTAAGAACTAAAGATTTTAAATTGTGATTCCCTTTAAAAACAAATGTGATTAATAACTTGTCTCACATACAACACTAAACCAAAAAGACCATAGAACAGTATATAACCATTATAATATAGCCATTAAGTTGGAGAGTATAAATATTGATGACCAATTTATAAAATCTAAATAGAAGTAAAAATAACAATTTTTATAATAGTTAGATAACTAATAAGATCACCTTATCGTTAAAAATGTACATTTTCTAAAATTACCTTTTTATACACATTATTTTCTGATACTAAATATTTTATAAGAAAGTTATATTTTTTATACGAATAATATATAATTTTATATGAATAATATTTTATCATGTTTTTTATTAGTAATCGATATAAAATAAGAATATTAATGGTCAATACTTATAATATTTATTTTCTTATGAAAATATTTTTTTCAACATATTTTATAATTTTATTTAAAATAAAAATTAAAAAAATTCGAGATTTTAATTTGAAAAAATTAATTACATTTTTTTATAATATAAATATTATCTTAAGATAAATTTTTTTTATTTTCTAAAATAATTGGTTTTTGCGTGAATAGTGAAAAATACTGATTTTTCTAAAAACTGTCTATTTATGTAATTATCATAACACAAGAATGTTTTAAAAGATTTTGAAACCTTTTATAATATATATATATATATATATTTATATTTAAAATAATTAATTAAAAATTGCTATGTTTTTTATAAAACCCATGTATATCATTTTGGAAACATAAGTAATAATTCATTATAAAATCTATTTTTATTTGCTAATGTAAAAAATTAATTTTCATCACCTTTAGAAATTAAATACATAAAAATGGATTTTATTTATTAGATAAATATTATCATATTATTTGGAAATTTAAATTTCAATTTTGGGCATAAAATTATGATTACAAAGATTAAATTCAAGGACCATGATAATAGTAAAACTCTTATTTTCAAAGAATTGTTTTATTAATATTGTATAATTTTTGTCTAATTTATTAAATTAATTAATTTTAAATAATAAATTTAATGCTATTTTTAAACACTTATATAATTATATTAACATCAATTAAATTACTAACCAATGAAAAATAAAATTAAACACACATAATGGCTAAAACATTATTTTTCTATAAAAAACTGATATCCTATATATATACTGTTTTAATTTAAAAGATAATTTTATCTTATTTAGAAATTTAAATATTTTAAATGCATTGTAAATTGAGGTTCAAAAAATAAAAATTTATTAATCAAGTTTACCTTATATTTTTAAATAAAATATAAATTACTAAGTTAAAAACTAGTAACAAATTTAAAAAAAATCTTTTAAATTGGAAAAACCTATGGTGAAAGACATGAAACATGTTTAAAACATGTGTGGAAATTTTATTTTGAGGATTTATAAACCCAATATCACCTCACACACAACTATTTTTGACTTTTTGAGTCATTTACCATTGAATAGTGTAACGACATCATTGAAAATTAAAAGGATATTCACAAAAGTGCCCATTTCTTTACTTATAAAAGGGGATTACTTTCACCCATTCAAAGTTAAACATCCCATTAGAATTTCCCATGGACTTATACCCAAAATAAATATATAATAATTCCTCTTATCATACATAATTTCCTAATATCTAGAATTTATCGTGAGGCCCTCATTTTCAGGGAGATCTGTAAGAGAAGGGCGAGTCTCCAACATAAGTATTACCTGCATTTTAATCTTCCCCTTAAAAAAACTTATATTCATACCAATATAATGGAATAAATGTCATTATTATATTTATCTATTAATATATTGATGGAACAAACATTATTTATTTCTCTCTATTTACTAAGGAAAACAAAAGCATCGTTAGTGCATGTGTGCGGACTACCACCTCCACATAGTGACGCCTTCAGTTATTCATAACCATATCACATGGTTGATTTTATGGATATTATTGATGAATAAAAATTATATAAAAAATATAATTATTATTTTTAAATGTTAAATTATCATATACTTTACTTTCATCTCATTTTTTGAGAAATTGAAACATTAATCATGCTTATGTACGGACTACCACCTCTACGAGAAATGAGTTTCATTTATCATCACCACCCATCATGGATGGTTTTAAAAATATATTTAATACATGAGAATTATTTACATGATATACTTTTAGTCCAAAAATGCCTTTTTTATTCTCACAAATTATGTTTTTTATGTTATTAATTATTTTTATCTTTTCTCATAGAAAATTTTTTTCGAGAAAAAACAAGTGACCATGTTCCAGGTAATAAAAATTAACTATGTGTTCAAAAAATAGCATGAAAAATGAACCTAACACATGAAGTTTTTACCTAAACACATGAAGGATTCAAAAAAAATCATGATGTATTCATCCAACCACATGAATACTCCAATCAATCATGCAAAAAGAGAGTTAAATGTGTCTAAATATTGAACCAACTGTACATTGAAATAAACTTACCACATGAATAACTTAAGTTGCCTCATGAAAAAATTGAGTGACCACATAAATAAATTAAGTTGAAAAATAAATAACTAATTTAACTGTATAAAGAAAATATGTGACCTAATGAATAACTCAAGTTAATGCATCTAGTGACCCTAATAAATCAAGTAACTGTAAGAATAATTTATGAACCTGGTGCAAAAACATGTTATTGTGTTTCCTTTTGAGCAACCTATTATGGAGATTAAGTGATTGTGTCTAATTCATTTATGGAGGAATTATCAAATTAAAATGGATATAATTTTTATAATTTAATGATATTTTAGTGAATTTAGTAATTTTAGAATAAAATAATCAGTATGAGGGTTATTTTATAAATATTTTTCATTGGCTAATTACAGAAAGATTTTTCTTTAAGAAGATTAGTCATTAATGGAAAAAAAGAGAGTATACATACACAAATACTGATCTTTCATATGTACTTCCATGAAACTATGTTCTATTACTTCTAAGTAAAAGATTAGTTCAAATATTTTCAAAGAAATATTTAATTACAATTGATTAACTGAAATAGATTTGAGATTGATCTGCATCATAATAATCTTTGAACTTCTTGTCATATATCTATTTTAGTTTGTTTTTTATTTCTGTTTTATTATTTTTTATATTTGTCACCACATGGTATACCTTTATATTTAATAGTACTAGATACTCTTTCCTCGTTCCTTTTACATATATTATCCCAAGAATAATTATCATAGAGTCTGGCCATAGCCTATACTTCCCTATCTATAGTTATATCTATAAAACCTAATTCAAATTGGGGATCAAGTTTATTATTATTTAATTAACAATCTTGTAGGAAGGTTACTATCAAGTGTATAGGTTTAAGTTCTATCTTGGAATTTAACCACTTTTTTAAATTTTAATTATTTTCTCTTATTTATTTTCTTACTCTGTTTTTAAAAAAAATCACTGATTATATCCTTCCATTTATTCTTTATTAATTATTTTCTAAAATATGACTTATAAATGAAATATATGATATTTAATATCTATATGTGATATATTATATTTGGGGTGAGTAAAATATTTTCAAAAGTTTAGTCTTTTTAAAATAGTTTTAACTGGGTATTGATCAGGACATTAAGAAACTATTTTAATGCATCAAAATTTATTACATCATTTATCTGTTAACTATGATATTTTAATTAAGTGTATTTTAAATTGGTTCTAAGTAAAAATTTTAAATTGGAATCTCAATTCACCCCCCCCTCATTAATTTTATACTGAGACCAACATTTGGTAACAAATAGTTGTTTTTATTTATTTTTTTTACATTTTACCTTGATAAAGTTATTTAAATAAGTTATTTCGTAAAAAAAATATTCTATTATTATGGATGCTAAGTTTGAATGTTATGATACAAATATAACTTCGTACTTTAATTGTCATAAATATGATCAGTGTTAAAACCATCTTGAAAGAATAGGTTTTACATAAAGAGATATATTGAGTATAAATATGAAAAACAAAAAAACTACTAGGAAATAATGGGATGAACCAACTAAAGATGCTTATGTTTCAAGCAACAAAAAAATAAATTATTTATTTTGTTCTTTAAGAGAGGAATAATTTAATAGAATATATTCTTGTGATACAGTTTACCAAATTTAGGATACTCTTTCTGTGTCTCATGAAGTCACGTCTAATGTTCATGAAATAAGATTAAATGCATATACTATTAAGTATGATACTTTCAAAATGAAGCCTGATGAATCTATCTCTAACATGTTTCTTAGTTTTAATGAAACCATAATCAACATTATTTCACTTGGACAAAAGGTGGATGATAAAGCTCAAGTTTAAAGTATAATGAAATGTCTACTAGATCATTAGATAGGGACTACATTTTTTGTTCATGAATCATGTGACATTAGTAAAATACTCATCAAAGCATTAATTTTCATATTTTTGGTGTATAAAGAAGAGATAAAATTGAATTATTAAGATGATAAACCAAAAGGGAATTTTTTTATTTTAAATAAACTCAATAAAAAACCAAGAAATTTTTCAATGTTGATGGCCCAAGTTGAAGTGAAACTAATGAATACAGTGATAAGAAAATGGATATGTTTTACAAATGATTCAATTTTTATAAAATAATATGTTTTTCCAAAAATAAAATTATAGAATAATTTCTGATAAAAGAGAAAATTGGAGGAAAAACTAAACTAGAGATAACTCCTCTGGTCACATTACATAATATTAGTATAAAAGAAAATCACATATAAAATATGAATTTATTAATCATAAGTATAATAATAAGTGTGAAGAAAAACAGAAAAGGATAAAGAAAACCATGAATCCCATAAATATTGCATCTAAGGATAGGTCCAATGACTCAGACTCTAATCTAAAAGATTCAAATGAAAAATAAAATCGATGCTTTATGGATCCTTCAAAGGTACAGTCTATTTCTTTTACTCATATATTTTTTTAATATAAAATGTAAAATAATTATTTATAAGAATATTATGTTATATAAGGACATACAAGGAATGAATTAAAGGATAAATACAGAAATCAAAAAAGGTGCATGTTCTATGTACTATTGATAAATTTTATCTCTAAATTGAAATGAAAGAGAATGTCAATATCTAAAAATAAAATACTAAATTGAAAATGATAAATGAATAGATTACAAATTATTCAGAGGATTTTTTTTAATTGTATAAAAATATTGAATATTATTTTAGGTGAACAACAACATCCTAAATTAAAATCTAGAATTGGATGTGGATATGAAAAACAAATTAAGATGTATAAAAATTATTTTTTTCCTAATTCAAAGAACAATACCTTAATTTATAAGTCTAAGGAAACTTCTAGTTTTTTAAAAAATTATAAAACAATTTAAATGAAAAACAATTTTCTATCAAAATATATTCATTTTTCTAGTGATATGCTTGTGAAAAAAATATGGATTCTAATGGTTTTAGTTTCTAACTTTTCCAATCCCAAGAAAATTTTGTTACAAAAGTTATTTATTATTTAATTTTTTCTATGAAAAATATTTGTAAATCCCTAGTATAATTCTATTTTATCTTTACATTAGATTCTCTAGGATTATGAATATATACTATTAAAGATTCAAGACCATTATGAAAGTGGATGTTGGACATGTCACATTTAGTGATAGTGAAAAAGGGAGTATTATTGGACTTTGACAAATAGGTAACTATAAATCAATTCTTATTTATAAATTTTTCTTTTTTGATGGCTTAAAATATAATCTGTTTAGTATTTTTTAGTTCTGTGATTATTTTTTTCATGCTAAATTAGGGGAAAATGATTTCAAAATTTATGATTAAAATCCTACTTTAGTATTTACTATTTTAATAAATGATAATATTTATGTTTTTAACATATATTTTTTATTTTCTCAAAATATTTATTTTTTAAGATCTTTTAATAAAGAATCTTGGTTGTAAATTGGACACTAGTCTATTTCAATATACACTCACTTATAAATCTTAATAATAATGTTTAGTGAGGGAATTTACCAAAATAGAATTCCCTAAATACAAAGTGTAAAATCCCTATCAAAAGTGAAAGTATCAAAAAAATATCTTTCAAACTAAATAAATTGGTTTCTACCTCTCAACCGTTAGAATTGGTACACATGTATTTTTTTGGACCACTAATATATTATAATTTAGCCATAAAACACTATGCTTGTGTAATTTTTTATGATTATTTGAGATGTACATGGGGTTTCTTTCCTAGATAACAAAAATTAATATTCTCCTTGTTTGGAATAATATGAAAAATAATTAGGGAAACATAGTAAAATCATAATCAAAACTCTGATAAGTGATCATGGATGAGAATTTGAGAATCAATATTTTTAATCTATCTTCCCACAATATGGATATACTCACAATTTCTCTTCACCTTAAATACCTCAAAAAATGGGGTTGTTTAAATAATAAATATGACTCTTCTTGTAATTTCTCAAACTCTACTCAATGAATATGAATTACCTACCTATTTTTGGTTTGTAGTTGTTAACATAGTTTGATATGTGATCAATAGAGTTCTCATTGGACCGATCATGAAAAATACTCTTTATGAGTTATGGAATGGTAGAAAACCTAAAGTAAATTACTTTAGTTATTTTGGATACAAAATCATCAATCAAAACACAAAATAGAATATAGAAATTTTTTACTACAAATCTATAAAGAAATTTTTCTTGGTTAGTCAATAGCTAGTAAATCATATATATCCTTTAATAAAAAAACAATGTTTGTGGAAGAATTGGTACATGTAATTTTTTATGAGACATATAAATATGATTCTCTATAAAAACTTGATGATGATATGTAAAACTTGAATATCAATAATATATATAAAACCTATAAACTTTTTGTGGATTTAACTAATGAATATTCTAATAGAGACCATCAAGATTGTCCGAACCTGAAAGAAAACTTGGAGGAACAAACTACTTTATTTTCTAGAACCATTAGAACCCTCAAAAACCATACCTTGGATGATTTTGTAGGATACCTGGATAAAATTACCCAAACCCAATCCTTTATTTGTAACCAGGTTGAACATCAAGCCTTTTTGTCTCATCTTGAACTTAAGAACATAAATTATGAGAATTTGGTGATGGTTATACAAGAATAAATGTATCATTTTTAAAGAAATAAAGTATCTGAATTTGTTGATAGACCTAAATACTACTTAACGTTTGGCACAAAATGGGTATATAGAAATATGTTTGATGATTCTGGAATAATACTTATAAATAAAGATAGATTGGTTTCAAAATTTTATTTTTAAAAATAAGGTATTTATTATAAAGAAACACTTCCATATTTAGCTATATTTGAATCCATTATAAAAAAATCATATTGATTGTATCTTAATTTAAAGTTATATCAAATGGATTTCAGGATTGAATTCCATAATTGTTATATTATTAAGGAAGTTATTTTTATAAAACCCCTATATTTCTAAACCATCATTTTCCAAATAATGTTTTTAAACTTTTTGAAGCTATTTATGGATGAAAACAAGATCCTAAAGCTTAGTGTGATAGGCTTTGCTCCTTCTTTATTAAATATATATTTTCTAATTTTATAGTTGATCCTAATTTATTTATAATAATAATTTTGAAGGAAGTTTAGTAGTTGAAATCTATGTTTATGATATCATTTATGGTTCATCCAAAAACTTTTTATGTATTAAATTTTATAAAATGATGCAAAATGAATTTGAAATGATGTTAATGGTTGAGTTAAAACTATTTCTCAATTTCATAATTTTTCCAAACGAATATGGAAATGTTTTAAATCAACGAAAATAAAAAATGGGTCCTCAAAAATAGTATGGTTTGGATAGAACCAAAGGTAGTGTTACTCTTATGAGTACAAGTTATAAGATATATTTGGATAAACTAGAAGATCGGTTTACTAGTCTAATTTTAAAGGTATGATAGGGATTTCACTATATTTAACTACTAGTTAGCCTGATATTTTGTATATTGTATGTATGTGTTCCCATTTTCAAGAAAATCTAAAGGAATATCAATTAGATATTGTTAAATTGATTTAAGAATACCTTAATAATGCAACTAGTTTTGGATTTTTCTACTCTAGAGGCTATTCATTTCATTAAGTTTGTCATTCTGATGTCGATTTTGGTGGCTATAAGAGGTAAAAGAAAATAAATTATGTAACATTTCATATTTTATGAAATTATATAGTTTCTTGGTGTAGTAAAAATAATAATTATTTTTCTTTATCTACTGTTAAAGCTAAATACATAGTTGCAACCAGTTTTTGTGCACAAAATTTATGGATAAAACAAACATTACTAGAATTTGTGTGTAAATTCATATATGTCCCTATAAATTATAACAATACAAGTTATCTTAACATTTCTAATAATTTTGGATCACATTCCAGGACTAAGCATATTTATATAAGATGTCTCTTTTTGAGAGACTATTTTTTAAAAGGTGATATTAATCTTGATTCAACTAGAACTGAACATCATCTTGCTGAAATATTTATAAATCCCTTAAATAAAAAGAGATTGAATTATATCGTAAATTAATTTGGAGTGATTAATTATTCTTAAACCTCTTATTTTTACTTCTTATCATTTTTTTATTTAATTCATTTTCTTAGAGTTCATTTATTTGATAATTTTGTTATATTTATTAATCTTTCCATTTTTTTAAGATTTCACTTCTTTTAAATTTAATCTGATTATTTATCTACTTTGGTAATAACTATCCATGAGAATTTATTCATATTTTTGGTTAATTAATCATTATAATTTGTTCATATGATCATTTAACCTGTCATAAACCATCAAAGTTACAAAAAATCATGTTATTTGATAAGTAAACTAACATTGACTTTCTTAAGTTACCGCAAGAATGATATTGTGGTCAGTTGACCTACCATGTCTATTCAAAAAATTTAAGATATATATATTAAGTGTTTATGTCATGATTTTTTTTAGTTATCCTTTTTTGTATTAAATTATTATTTAAATGATTGAATAAACTCAAATAAAAATTTGACTCGTCACACCTCTCTCTTTATCTCTATCTCTCTCTCCCTCTTAAAATCCCTAGATTCAATCTATTTCAAATCATTCTTTCTAAAATCCTCCCTTATCTCAAAACAAAAACTCTTCCGGTAAATTTTTGATTCTTAGTTGAAAATGGTTATAATGAAACAATATTTGGAATTTGTATCTTTTTCTTCTTCTCCCCTTTTAAATAGAAAAAAGATATGAAAATCCTGATCAAGTGCTATAATCAAGCCTTTTAACCCTCATCTAGTAGATCAAATTGTGTTTATAGAAAATTAAGTGGATGAAAATTGGTTATTATCAAGATAATTATTAGTTTATAAATCTATTTATAATAAAGGATAGTGTGATTGGTTCAAAGAAAATGGTAATCATTTTTATCTAAGAGAAGTCAAAAAAATTATTTCAATACAGATTTTTATACAGGTGATTCAAGGGAATCTATTTAAACTCTTTTAAATGGGGAAAAGATGGTATTTTCTTTTAAATTTTTTTCCAAGAGTATGAATGTTCCTTATATATGAGAATGTGAGTATATCAATGTTCTTATACTATTGTAATTCCTTGGATCATTTTTCTTGAACAGTACCTGAGAAGGAGTCCCCATATGACCTCAGAAATGCCTCCGTATATTCTAGATGATGAAGACTATAAAAGAGGGTGTAACATATTTTTAGGGATACTATGTATTTCTAAAATAATCCCTAGGTGTCATGACCAATTCTACTAAAAAATCAGCATGACTCATGCATATAAAGAACGTCACACCAACCCACAGAAAAAACTGGGATCCCCATAGACCTCCCTAAGTCTAGAATATAAAAATATTAAACTATCTAAATGATGTATAAAACATAATAGATCATAAATTCCAAGTTTAATGAGATGGAATCAAATATAACAAGGGAACACTGGATAGTACATGATAACTATAACTGGAAATAAAAACAATGGCCTCTAGCCTAACTCCCAAACCATTTTGCCACATCCTTGGCCTCCATGACATGTTATAATGTACCATGATCTCATCTTTACATGGTACATATGTATTGAAATGAAACATGAAGGTCTAAACATATAGGCCAGAAACCAAATCATGTACCCAGATTAGGGGTGAGTTCAATGGCCTAGTAGGTATCTCTAGTTCCTTAACCAAACTTGTACTACTGTGATCAAAGGATGTGAATGAAATACATATATAAAGTGTGGTTATCATTATGAAACACAGCCACCCAAAAATATAACACACAAGCACAATAATCACACAAACATTTCTTCTTCATCATAATGTTTAGATCCTCCTCATACCATAACCCATATAGTACATACTTTAGTTCCATTCTAGAATTTGTGTCATACCATAACCCATACTCTACCTTCCTCAACACAATTCCAAAAGTAATGTCATTCATAAGCTCGGTAGAACATTTTTCCTATGGACTGTATCTCTCATCTAGATTATAGCCTCATCAAGTACCCCAACCCATCACCATATAGTCAATAAGGTCTATCAAATCACATTGATCCATCCTTGTAGACTATGGGGAGGTCAACCATGAACATAAACCCATCATTAAAATTTCTAGAGAGGATAATCAATCACACTGACCAATCCAGAAGGTTTTTCAGAGGCCCAAAATCACACTGACCCATACTGATGATTCTTGTGAGGTCAATCATTCACAATGACCCATCCTCACAGGTTCTTGGGAGGATAACCAATTACATTGGTCTATCATAAAGTTTCATGTGAGGCCTAATAATCATGTTACCCAACCCATCCCTGCACACTCAGGTAGGTTTATCAAGTCACCCCGACCCATCCCCATAAACTTTGGGGACGTTAACCATGAAAAATTTCCCATCTTTGTAGGTTCTGCAGAGGCCATTCAATCACACAATTCCATCCAGAATGTTCATGGGAGGGCTAACATCCCATTAACCAATCCAAAGGATTATTTTAAGGTCAATAATTCACACCATCCATCTCACATGTTCTGGGTAAGCCAACCAATCACATTGGACCATCCCAAAGGTTATTGGGAGGCCTAATTTCAAATTACCCTAAAACATCCTTATGCACTCATAGAGGTCACACAATCATAAGTTCAATGCATATAGAAATAAAAAATAAGGCACACAACCCATATCATGGCTCACCAACTCATCATCAGGGCACTAGTCCCTCTATACCAAGTCATACATGCAAGTTTCCACCAAATTCTCCTTGAACATACCACACCTTTTAAGGTTCCTTCACTCCACTATGATCAAACCACAACATTGATACCAAGAGAAAATGTCATTAGTCAAAAATTAACAGCACATAAAACATGAAGGCTTTTATACTATTATTGTTAGATGAACATAAATAATAAATTAACAAAGGGACACAGAAATGTTAAGGTCCCCTAACTTAAACTAAGTCCATTTACTTAATCAACTAGTCAGACATCACTGTATAATATTTTCCAAGAACCACCTCAACTGAAGAGGCCATATATCACATCAAGAATCACTAAAAATTAATTATAATAATTTATAATTAAATAAATAATTAAAATCAAAAATTCTTAAATCCTAACAACTCACTCAATGATCCAATGAATCCATATATGGTTTTTGATGACCTCAATCATGCCAATGATAACCTGAATCAAATATAAACACAATCAAACTAATTAATTAATTAACTAAAACCAATATTCCAAATTGTAATAATCATCAAAAAATTAATTAGGTAGTCTAATGACACTAGAATCATAGGAAAGCATGTGTGTTTCACTCCTAACACACCTCCAAGCCTATTCCAAGGAAAAAACCTAAATTTATAAAATCTAATTTATCATCAATTTTATCCTAAATTAATTGGAAAACCTTCGCAAAATCACTATTAAATTTACCTAATTTCAAATTATGAATGAAGGGTAGATCACAGCCCCTCTGGATTCCCTCTACGAGCTACATAAAAAATCCCCTTAAAGATCAATGATACTCAAAGCTCCAAATAAGTAATCCCTCCAAATCCTAACCAAATTAGATGAAATTTAGTGAAAACAGGAGAGGAGAATAATAGATAATATTAGAAAATATTTTACCTAAAATAACCTAAGTAAAACCACTAAAACTACCCCAATATAAATAAAAATCAAGGGAGAATAAGGGCGTTCGACCCCTTGCTTGGTCATATAACCAAGGAGAAGAAGAGGAGCTTCCCACTCTAAAATAATTAGTGGGAATGTTATAAATTCCTCCTTTTTAAATTCCACCAACTAGATGGCGGTTATAGTATCCTACAATGTTGTTATCTTATACCACTGATTAGTCAGTGAATTTTGTATCAAAAGAAATCTGCATCCACCATCTAGCTAGTGGTTTGATGTATCTAAGGTTGTATCAGCCTCCATAAACCATTCCAAGGCCCTCTTGAGAATTCAGAACACCTCCCAACCATATTAATCATCCAAAAACATGAAATTAAGGTTTTATAACTCTAAGAATCACGTTCTAAATTCTAGTTCTCAAAATAAACCATCCTATAATGAAAATTTCAAAATCCCTCATGAATTTTCAACTCGTAATAAAGTGGGTTGTTACACTTTTGATCATGATCACTTTGATATTAAAAATTCCCTTAATAGGATAACTATAAATAGAACTCCTAGAAAACCTAATGTTATATAACTAAATGGTGAATTTATACTGTTAATGAAATTTATTCAACATTTGATTTATCCCATGAAAGGGGGTTCATTATTTTAAGACATATAGATCTATTTTTTCTATATCTAATTACCAATTGAGTTTATATAAGCATATATATATAAATTATGATAAAAATAGAATAATTTTGAATACCCTCTTCCAGATTCACTTCACTGATTTATCCTAAGTACATTTCATCCCTAATGGATTATAAAGGATTAGTTTATAATCATGAGGATGATCATAGTCTCTCTCCAACTATAATTTTGGATCTCTTAATTCACCTCTACCTTTACCCTTTCAATAAGAAAAGTTGAGAGATAAGGTTCTTGCTAATATTGAAGTATCAATAACAAATTATAGAAGATATGGTTGAAGATATAGCATGGGAGGATAGTGAATCAGATGAAATAGTGATAAATAAAGATAGTAGTGAAAAATAATCTGAGTCATATTATTGGATATACTCTAAATCCTAGTGGAAAAGAAGAAACTCCTTAGGGGTAATTTGGTGATAGTGGGGATCATGGGGGGAAGTCCACTTAGAAAAGGTGGACTTGTCATCTCATCTGCTCAAATAGTTCCCTAAGGGTCCTTTTTTGTGAAAATAAATCTATAATAAAGGGTTGATTTATCACCTTCTAGTACATCTATTTCTACAAATAATTTGAACTTATTAAAGGAATAAGTAATTGATGAAATTTTTGTCCCTATTACCACCAAATACTTTGAGGAACCATTTAATTATGGTGATATATAACCTCATGGATCTACTCACACAAATCTCATTGAAGGTGTTGAGGAAGAAAATGTTGTAGTAAATGAGTCTTGGTATCTTATACCAGAACCTATAGTGATTTAAGATTTGTTAGATGGTAAGTAATATACTCCTAATAAATTCATAAATATACCTATTTCTTCTAATTCTACATATTCTGTTACTAAAGAAGATCTTAATTTTCTCATAATTGATTTATTAGATGTATTGAAGGATATATTCATGGGTTTTATAAAAAAATCTAAAACCATTCAAGAAGATGACTTCTCTAGAATAGTGTCTCTTATCATATCCCATTTTCAACCAAAGATTCATCTCAAGATAGATCCAATGAAAAATGAAATTGATCACCTAAGAGGTCATGTTGGAGCCTTGAAAAAAAATCTAAGACATGATTCTCAAGATTTGTAATCTCCCATTACCATATTTTATGTAATTCCCTTTCTTTTACTTGTTTTCCTATTTAATTGGGTGTATATTGGGACTCCATAGAATGGAGATAATTAGTTGTAGAAAGTGCATTAAATTTTGGGGATGGAAGTTTTTTTGAATTAATAGAGTCTGAGTATAAATGTGTTAGTGTATTATCAGGGTTCTTCTCGAGTTCGTACAACATCTGAGGACTTTTTAAGTTTTTATAGAAGAACCTGGATTTTTCTGTTGTGTTCTAGGGAATTACACAGTGTGTAAAGGGGTTACACAATGTGTACTTAATCATTTGACACAATTCATGAACTATTTACACATTGTGAAAGTAGTACACACCATTTAATGGTTACATGATGTGTGATAATAAAAGTTCAGTTTTTAGTAAAAAAAGTGATGGGTTTTTTGGCATACTTGATCATCATGGATTACAAAATGTGTAAAGGAGTTACACATCATATAACTATCAGGAGGTCATCTTTTAGGGTTTTGATCGGATGAAATTTTATTTCATTACTTGACATATCTCTTGAATATCAACTAAGAACCACTCTCCTATGAGTTTTAGAGTCTCCATTCAATCTGGATTGATCCATTTCGTGATTTATCACTTTGGCGGTGGGTTTGCGCCTCTTCAAGTAAGTGATCATTTCTTCTTATTCATTTATTTGATCATAGTAGCATTATAGCATTTCATAATCTGATTCTTTAACCTATGGTGTTATCTATCCTTCTTTATTATAAATCTATGGTGGGATATTATTCTAGAGGACATTTCCTTGGGTCTATTATGGTGTTTCATGCGAGTTTCTTTGAGGTATGTTGTGATATACCCTCTCAGTTGTCCCTTTTTCTAATTATATCAATTCTATGATGTGTAGATTGATTCTAGGGCCTCTATTTTCATTTTTGTGTTCTCTTGTTGGTGGATCCTTTGTGTGCATGTGTGGCCCCAATTTTTAGGTAGGTGGTTCCGTCTTTAGCCAGTGTTGGTGAACTTTATTTCTCCTATTCTTTTTCTAAATTAATTTATAAATAAATTTTCATGATTGTTTTGTGTGTGTAAATGAAAATCTGATTAAAGCTGGTTTTTAATAGGTTTTTTGTTAATGGAAAATGGGGTATTTTCAAATAATTGAAATAATTTATGAAATCAATTACATAATAAGCCTTGGTTACCTAGGTGTATAGTTGATCTTAGATCCATTATCCATATTACCATTGGGAGCTTAGCTCATAGGGATTTTATATGCACCCTAGGTCTGTCATTCTAGTGACTTATTCTTAAAAAAATTTGGAGTTCCACTCATGGGGTGTTTCTCTTCTGCTTAGGTTTGTGTTCTAGGTACTTGTTGTGAACTAGTCATTTGTATAGACCCAACACCAACAAGATAGGATTCAGTGTCTACTAACATTACATTGGCATAAGATAAAATTAAATCTTGTCCCAATAGATTTAATAGTTTTTTAGTCTTAGTAAACTAGATACATACATTATTCTTCTATTACAAATGAATAAAAAAAATTACAACATAATTTTTTTTGAGGATAACATTATTTTCATCTAGTATATCCTTTCATATCTTTCCTAGTACACTTCATTGAATCCTAAGGAAATGAAACAAAATAAGGGTGAGATAAAATGCTCATTAAGGTTAAAGTATAGCAGAAATAATCATAAATCAATGGGAATAATAAATATAGAAAGGTAAATAATTTAGAACACATTCCATGTAATCAATAACTAAGAATGAAGTGAGTAAATAATATGGCAAGGTAAATAACTGAAAACACGTTCCATTTAAATAATTGGATAAATAAAAAATCAATATAGAAAGGTAATGAACTAAAAAAACATTACATTAAATCAATAAACTAAGAATGAAATACATCCATAAACTTTGTTATAGTTAAAATATCATAGATAATAAATATTGAATCAAAAGTATGGTAATGCATAATTTTTGGATATCATGTCTGAGGCACATGAAAACCTATACCTTCAAGAACATTCACATGATAGTTTAAAACTACAGGTAAAAACTCATTTAATTTGTGAAAATAATTTGTATCATGAGAACCTGTTGATGAATATAGGGGATATATAATGTATGGGTACCACCTGTCAATGCATATCCAAATAATTATTCATATTTAATAATTTATTCAATTAACAAACAATATACCTTGTAAAATATCCATATTGAAGAAATGATATGGATGTATCAATGTTTATTTAGAAAATAAAATAACTATAAAAGTAAACACTGTATGTAAAAATGATATATGTTTTAGGAAATAAATATATACATGATAAATGATATAGATAATTAGGGTAAATTCAAGGTCTAATGGTCATAGGAAATTGAATATTTTAGGTAAACTAAAAAGTAATCAAGGAAGTAAGCATCAATGTTATCCTTATCCAAATCAATTATAAACCATATATATTAAGAATAAGGATTGTATAAATACAATATATCTTAATTTTATTAAAAATAAATAGTTATTTTCATTGATGAATATAAATACTATAAAAATATCTCTTAAAATCCTTCTTTAGGAAAATATCCTTTTATTTTGAAAAAATGTTTTTAAAAAAATATTTTATTTGAAAATAAATTTTAAAAACGTAAAAAATTATGTTAATGGTGAAAATTCCTTTTATAAATCCTTTTTAAATAGTTAAAAACATTTTTAAAGATATTTTTATAAAACATGGTTTTGAGAGAAAACAGATATCCAACCCAAGAGATGAATGGAGTCGGATTTTAATAAAACATTTTCAAAAAAAATTTAAGTACCAAAGAGTGGTAAAATGGTATTATTACTTTAAAAGGGTAAAAATTAACCATAGGATAATAATATTAAATAGTTTATTAAAAAATATAAAATAATTTCATCTAATTTAAATTCAAGTTTAAATAGTCCTTAATAAAATGGTCTTATGATGTAAACCCTTCAAAACACCATAACATTGAAGTGAGAAAAAATCAATAAACAGATTATGTGTGTTTAATATAATTTCAAATAAAATAATTTTAATTTCATCAATATATATTCAAATTCATTATACCCAAAATCATATAATATTAATGATAATTAGGAAGTAATATAACCCAATGAAAAGGAATTGGGTTAATAAATTTCTTAACCGCTTGGGTAACTTTAAGTGTAAATCCCCTTGGGTGAAATAATTCAAATTAAAACTAAAAATATCATGAATAATTAATTAAACATGATATTACATGTAAATTAGGCAGTATTTACACCATATATAAAAAATTATGTGCATAATAATAAATTATTCCTCAAAGAATGAAAATTGAGATAAAGTCCCTTACTACGTGGTAAATTTTAAATTATAATCCACATGAAAGAAAAAAATTAAAATCCAAATCCAAATAAAATGAAAAAAAATTATTCATGATATGCAATAAAATATAGGAAGTATATACACCAAAAAAAGAAATAAGTGGTCAAAATGGCGTATGCCCCACGGAAGAAAAAAAACTGAGACAAGAATCACTTACCTTGCATTTCCTTTTGGTTAAATGTCCCTTAATATCCTATATAATTGTTTTAAACATGTAAATAACTTATTCCTGAACCATAATTATACTTTTAATATCATATATGATCTTATTATAATATCTTATTACCTATTTGTCAATAGTCTTTCATTTTTTCATTATTTTGGGTGTTAATTGCCTATTTTTTGAGTATGTTTAAACTTATTACTTGTTGTTACTATTAATTATATTATGATTTAATCATAGCCAGAATTTAAACCATGATTTAAATATCATATATATTCATTATATATGTATTTATAATAATCCATAAAATTTGGACATAGGAAATGAAATGCACCATTCATAGAGACGATAGGTCGTACGTATTCATGAATGCTACTTCCATTATTTCATATTAGAAGAATGAAAATTAAATGATATATATGTATATAATCATTATAGTATCATTTTTATTCCATAAATGTCACATTTTTTTATTAAACTCATCTTTAATACATTCCATGTATAGTGTGGATGTATCACATCTCTTTGAGGAGGTGATAGTCCACGTGTCCAAAAATAATATTATCATATTTACACAAAATGGAAAGTATGAAGGTATGTGTTATATAAAAATTATAGAATTATTAAGATAAAAAATATATCATATATATAATATAAAAAAATCCATCATAATTACCTTCCATGAAATGTGGTAATGGAAAAAACGAATGACATCGTTTCGCAAGGCGGTAGTTCTTTGTACACAAACGGTGAGTTCATTACCCATTTGACGGAAGTGTGTGTAAGTTTAGGTTTCAACCATAACATAAAAACATATCATTATATTTATTATACTAATTTTATTATATAATCATGTAATAATAACAAATTAAGTGTTGTAGAAACAAATAAAACATAAATTTGGATTGAAGATTGTTACCTAATTTTCGGGTAACTCCTTTTGGTTTATACCAAAAGGAATCCTTTGTCAGTTAATTCAAAATTGGAGGCTTATAGATTGATTTTAGGTATTTTGGGAGATTATTTTATCTAATTTTTTGGGATCTAAAGGGATTTATATGTCTGAAAAGGTGGGAGGGGTGAGTGTCTTTTTATCATGGAGGGGAATTCATATAAATATAAAAAGGTAAACACTATAGAGAGGTCACTCTTATATAATGTTCCTCTAATAATGATCCATATTCTATAAAACTTAGTATATGGTTTCAATATGTCCAAATAATGTCTTTTTTACAATTTTCAAGGTCATTTTCGCCCTTAGGTTTAAGGTTTAGTCCCTTATTAAGCTAATTTTTCTCTTAATTGTTGTAATTAATTTTAATTACTTTCACTAATATTTTTGATAAAAAAAATAATTTGAACTTATTATAAATTATAAATTATGTTTATTACAAATTTTTAATACATTTTTCCAAATTCCAATCATAGAAGTGACATAAAATAATTTAAATTTAATTCTGAAATTAAGAGACAAAGCGGATTTTTAAAGTAAAAATGTTCAAATGTTTACTTTGTTTTTATATTCAATTTCAAAATTAAATTGATTAAAATTAAATAAATTGTATTAATTAATATATAATTAATATAATTTTAATTTAAAATAAATTTAAAATATAATTTAACTATATAAATAAATTAGATGAAAAATCGGTTTTGAATTAAAATTTAGTGTTTTTCACTATTCATTAAAAATGAAA
Source organism: Viscum album (assembly GCA_963277665.1). Lineage (NCBI taxonomy): Eukaryota > Viridiplantae > Streptophyta > Magnoliopsida > Santalales > Viscaceae > Viscum > Viscum album. The sequence goes on along the minus strand of OY728138.1, from coordinate 129,262,445 downwards.
CATCACAGAAAAAGACCAAAAAATAAACCTAAACTAATTTGGATATTAAAATTTCAAAAATGAAGTTTATTTTGAAATATAAAATTTATAAAATTTCCAAAAAAATTATTTAAAATTGGTTCTTCATTAAGAAGCAGTAAAACTGCCTTTATGAAAATAGAGGTTTTTATGTGTGAAAATTGGGTTTTCTCTTATCATATGATTATAAAATATATTATATGGATGTAAAAATAATTTATTGAATATAATATATATATTATATTAATATAACTCACTAATTGTAATTAATTTAATTTATTAGGATAAAACAACTTTGTGAGCATAAAAATAGTTTCTTATAAAAACATTCTCTTTATATTCAATTAGTTCATATATTCATTTATAATTAATTTGTAACCAATTAAATCCACCATATATTTTCATAATTTATTTAATACTATTAATAACCAATAATTTTATATCTATTTTGTATCTTATTATATTAAATAATAATATCTCAATAATATATTATTGTTTGGTAAAACTGGGTCTTTTGTGTAACGCAAACTACTGAACAAAGTCATTATTGCGTGTAATGCAAGATAAATTCATGTTTCATTAATTAAAATCTATAGAATATATTTATTTAAAATATTAAATATATCTTAAAGTCTCTAGAGGTTTTAAACATTCTATTGAATTAAAGTTAATCTTTTATAATTTTCTGCGTGTCACATTCTCCCCACCTTAAATAAATTGTGTCCTTGCAATTTAAAGCAGATATCAGTAAAATATGGTTTGATATTTTAAAATTAACTTATTGAAAAATATATGTTGTAAAATATTTTATAAAATATCCTCTTAATAATTTATTATGATAAGTACAATAGTTAAATGGAATAACATATAACTAGGTTTCCATATAGGAGAACATTAGTGGAAAGTGAAAATATGCACTTAGATGAAAAGTGTAAATATTTATAGGGAGTGATTAAGTTCATTAGTTAAAAAAATGAATGATTAGTGTAAATTTGAGGGGACACTAATCCATAAATATCTAATGATTTATAATACAATATGTTTAACAAAAATATTGGTATTGGGACAGTATTTTTTTAAGATTATTTTTTTAATGTTGAGGAATTATTTTATTGGCCAATAATATAAGGATATTTATTTACTTGATAAGAAAAATTTAATATTTTGGTTATGCTTCAATCAAATTCTATATCATCTGTTACTCTATGAAATGGATATCTTAAAATTAACTTTGATTCCTGAAGCACTAAAATTTTCTTTTTATTTAGACCGTAAGATCCGTAAAAAATTATTTACATTTGTATCTAACTATTTAGCAAAACCAATATGTTTAATAAATTAATCTCTAATCCTAAAAACTAATACTATTGTTTTATAATTATAATTTATTCATCAAATTTTTTATCTAAAAATAATGATATATTAACCAGGACATCATATAGACTAGTGGTAGGTGTGAAAACCTTATCATCCTTCGATCATCGGTTCATGCCCCCAATGCGTTGACAGATTTGATGGGTTGTCACATGAACTATAGGTTTTTCATTTCTAAATAATATTAATATAATTTCCAAATTAAATATGATGGACATCCCAGAAATAAGTTTAATCACTAAATATCCATTCAACTCAGGTTCTCAATACAATCCCAAAACATAAATACAACATCCATTCATTTCTACATAAGTCCTTTCTTGGTCTATAGTGTATCATATAGAATATGTATTTCTCTCGGGTAATTTCTAAGTTCCCAACATTTATGTAAACAAAATATAAATGTATCCTTAGGATGAGTTTTATTTCCTTCCATCATACTCTTCATTTTTTTTCAAAAGCTGTTTGATTTATGTCCTTCTTTCCCACACAAAAATCATTTCCCCAACCCATTAAGATAATTTTATGGGTATCTTCTTCCATATTTATTACATGATAGAAATAAATACCTTCTTTATCTATGGTCTCCACCACTAGAGCTATTAAAAACCCCACCCTTCTCTTATTTGGTGATTCTGGGAGTTGGTTAAGGTATATGTTGTTAATCATATTTTGGTAAAACTTATTAGGAATGAACATAATATCTTTCACCCCTATGAATATTCTGTTTGGTTTCTCATTTCAACCACCTTTTCCTTCATTTTTAGTGCTAACATGATTCTTTTGGGTTAATCCATTGAATAAAACCAAAAAGAATGGTCTGAGAAAAATTTATTATAGTCAAAAAACCATATAATCATTTTTAGGGTGTCTAAATCTTAACACATTATTTTTTATCTAAGACACCTTAGGTTTAGCCTAGTTCCTTCGTTGTCATTATCTATTCAAATCTCTTATAATGGTTTGTAAATAAAATGTTAATTAACCTAAGTGTATTCCCCAAGAGTGTCAAATCATGTATATAATAAGGCACATTGTCATGTACTAGGTCATGCTCGATTCATGCCCGATGGAACTTGTTAGAGTTGTTACCTCTAAGTACATCTATGCCAAAACCACATCCACCTGTAGTATCTAGACAGGGATATATTTCTAAGAATACCCATATAATCACTTCCTTACCAAAATTATAGGATGTTCTTCTATACTTATACTCAAAGTATATCTTAGGTCTATTTTATCCAATCTATGATTTCTTAAATCTAGTATCTATGGTTGCTACTAAACTTGCTCTGATATAAAATGTAGTGACCAGACCTCATCAAGCCCAAATATTTTTTATAATACCATTAAATTTTCATAATATACAAGTAAGTCACATCCCAAAGGACCAAGAAGTTTATTAGTATTGGTAAACTAGATACATACACAAGTCTTGTATTACAAATGAATACAAAAATTGCAACATAATTTGTTTTTTGAGGATAAATTTATTTAATATAGTATATCCTTGCATATATTTCTTAGTAGACTTCATGGAATCCTAGGAAAAGGAAACAAAATAAGGGTGATCTCAAATACTCATTAAGGGTAAAGTACAGTGTAAGAAATAATGAATCAATGAGAATAATCAATATAGAAAGGTAAATAACTAAGAACACAAATTATGTAATAAATAACTGATAAAGAAGTGAGTAATTAATATAAAAAGGTAAATAACAAAAAATAAATCTCATTTAAATAAATATATTATGAAAAATCAGTATGTAAAGGTAAGAAACTAAAAACACATTACATTTAATCAATAAAATGAGAATGAAATGTAACTATACAATTTTTCATAGTGAAAATATCCTGGATAATAAATATTAAATAAAAAAGTAAATGCTTAAATTTTGGACATCTTGTCTGCGGCACATGAAAACCTAAACCGTTAAGACCATTCCCAATATGGTTTAAAACTATAGGTAGAAACTCGTTTAATTTGTGAAACTAATTTTCATCATGAGAACTTGATGATGCATCTGGGAGATATATAAAGTCTGGTACCCACCCATCACTGCCTATTTAAAACATTCCTCATATTGAATAATTGATTCAATTAATATACAACATGACTTATCAAATATCCTTATCAAATAATGTATATAGATTTATCAATATTTCCACTAAAAATTAAATAACTATCAAATTAAACACTATTTTTAAAAATGATATGTGTTTGGGAAATAAACATATCCATGATAAATGATATAGATAATTAGAGGAAATTAAATTTTTAATGATCATAGGAAAATGAATATTACAAGGAAACTAATAAATGAATTGAGGAAGTAAACTTCAATATTATCCTTGTCTAAATTAATCATAAACCATCCAGAGAAAGAATAAAAATGGTGTTGATACAAAATATCCCAAGTGAAGTAAAAAATAAAGGGTTTTTGTCAGTGATGAATATAAATACTATAAAAATATCTCTTATAAATATTCTTCAGGAAAATATCCTTTTGTTTTAAAAAACCTTTTGGAAAAAAAATTCTTTGAAAGTCACATTTAAAAAAATAAAACATTATGTAAATGGTGAAAATGCCTTTGATAAATCATTTTGAAATGGTTAAAACATTTTTGAAAATATTTTTTATAAAACAAGGTTTTGAGAGAAAACCGATCTCTCACCCAAGATAGAAATGGAGTCAAGTTTTATTAAAAAAATTCTAAAACATTTTAAGTACCAGATAGTGTAAAATTGGTACTATTGCTTGAAAATGGTCCTTAATAACCAGAGGAGAAAACAATGAAAGGGTTTATTAAATAATGATCGAATAATATATTCAAATGTAAATTAAAATGTAAATTATTATCCCAGCTAGGTTAAATACCCTGAGAGGGGGGTGAATCAGGGTATGACAAATTAAAACAAATTCCCCTTCAGATTGTGTTTTGTTATTAAACAAAACAATATTCTCTCTCTTTACCATATAAATATATGAACAAAAATGAAATCAAGAAAGAGTCACAACAATTTTTCTTGGTTCACTCGCATTGGGCTATGTTAAATGAAAATACTAAGGGAATGTGTCTATGTACCATATCTACTAAAGATCACTTCTATTATAATGTTCATAGTAGACTCATTATTCCTCCTAGTTTATGAAAAATCACAAAAATAAATATCATTGTTCTTTCAACTGAAGTGCTATCACTACTTCTTCAGAAGATCCTCCTTTGATTACTTGAATCAATATTTTTTACACCTCATTTATTTTATCATTAAGTACCACTTTAATTTATAGTATTAATACCACTCTACAAAAAATTTATTGGGAATTACCTTCTAGTTCACACTTTGTCCTTTGAGAAACCTTTGTATGTATTGTGTGAAACTTTACTAACTTGCATGTAACATTTAAAGTTGTCATGGAAATCCAACTTGCATGAAACTTTTATTCTGTGTGTATAACTCTGTTGGTCATACAAACTCAAATCCCTTTTTTCACATAGAAAATAGTTTATCTATTTCTTCTTGAAACTCTACTTACATTAAACTTTTATGCCTTGTGTGTAACTATTATATGATTAAGATCTCTGATATTTTCTAAGGGTTGAGCTACTAAAATGAGGGGGGGTAGTCATCACTTTAGAGACCTGACTGACCCTACACACAAGATCCTTACATTCCTTCCTCTACAAAATTAATATTTCTCTTAGCATAGAATATCTTGATGTTATTTCTCATTTTTCACGTAAAATCCTTTCACGCACAAACACCATCACTATTTCACGAATGTGGGAAACTCTTCTTTTTTCATGAAAACTCATCTTTTGTGCACATTCAAATATTTCATTCACTTCTATCATTAGCCATATTTTGATGTGATGATTCTGAATTTTTACTTGTACACAACATTGTGAATCACCAACACTTTTCTACACAACCTTTTACTTTTATGTGAAAATACTTTCTTTTCCAAAAATATCTTTTTCCCTCATCTAGATTTTAGACACCAAAAATTTTGAAAACACTAGAAAATAGTTTCACCTTGTATATGCATATTTTTGTACCACCACCAGAGAATCCATTCCTTTTTATTAGATCCTTATCAACATACATTTTCAAAAATATCTCTAGAACTCCAAAACTGACCAGGGAAACCTTCTTTGTCAACAAACACAATATACCAAAAAACACTACAATGTTACCTTGATGGAATTTTTCCAAAAATTCTCTGCCATTGGGTTTGATGAAAACTCTTCACATTTTGATACCTCAATAAAGATTATTCCATATTCTACCCAAATTTTCTTCTTGTGATTTAGATATTGATTAAATATTTACTCAACACACACTCTAAGACCACATGATCCATTCTCGGCATGAGAAACAAGAGTAGCATGCAAATCACGTCAATGAAACACTTAATTTCTGAAAGCAATCAACTTCTTTCATCAAAAACTTTATATTTCATGATATATATCCTTTGATCGATCACCTTTATCATAATTGTATTTAAAACTCCCCCTAATTCAAATCTTGGGTTATCGTGATTTGGAATGCTTAAATATGTCCAAGCTAAACTCTAATAGCCATAAATTTTTTCCACATTGCACCTAACTCCCATCATGTCACAGAATCATTTCATGGTTTATCAATAACATGCAACCTATAGAATGTTGAAACTCCCCATACATCCCCCTATGTCACAGCTCCCCCAGTCAGCTTCCCCCCAATATTGATTAAGACATTTTCACCCCTTTAATTTTCATGACCCGTCCCCCGGGGCTCGTGTCGTGACTACCCCAAGACCACCTTCCATGGGTCATGGGCTAGCGAATAGCACCGAAGGCGTATTCCCTAAAACTGGGAATGCATTGCCTTTATATACTGTAAACACACGCAACCAAGAACACAGAAAATTACGATCATGAGTAAACTATGTAGTAAAAGTGTAAGTACAGTAAGCAAAAAGGTCCAAAATACAAGCCCAACTGGAAAGTACAGGAAAACTAAATAGTACAAGTAAACTAGAACATATCCTATGAACACCCACCAAGGATCCTACCTAAAGGGTAGGTACATCTCTCGAATGGTCATCTCTGTGGTACGCCTCATCAAATGTCCACCTTCGAGCTACCTCCAGTCCTGGTACCCTTGTCCTCAGTCAGTGTTGTCTGTAGGTGCGGGCATAGCCTGTGCTGGGGTGAGTATAACTATACTCAGTAGGGACCCTGAGACCCTCAAGGTCTCACAAAATCCACAAAGGATAAACCACAAATCATGAAATCAATATAAAACCCTACTTAGTTATATGCCCATACATATACCTAAGTTATCAAGTATACCCAACTCCATCATGAGGAAACACAAGGTGCAACTCAAAATCCTAAATATCAACTATTCCACAAAGGAAGGAATACCACTAAGGAAATTATCACATAGGTATACCACACAGAATAATACCACTAAGGTATTACCACAAAAGAAAGTACCACAAAGAAAAGTACCACACAGGTACGGACTCAGCTCACACCAGTTATAACTTAGGTATAGTAGTAGAGATGATTAGATGTAACAACTAATTCATCTTAATATGTAAAGAGGCAACCCATGAAGGCTCATAAATCATTATCAGACCCAAAGAGGATCATAGTACATCGTTAGAACCACACAGGATCCCAGTACCTCGCTATACCCACACAGGATCCTAGTACATCGTCAGACCCACACAGGATCCTAGTACATCGTCAGCACATCCTTAGACCCACACAGGATCCTAGTAAATCATCAGTATATCGTCAGACCCACACAGGATCCTAGTACATAGGTAGTACCTCGTCAGACCCACATAGGATCCTGGTACATCATTAGTACATCGTTAGACCCACACAGGATCCTAGTACATCATCAGTACATCGTCAGACCCACATAGGATCCTAGTACATTGTCAGTACGTCATCAAACCCACACAGGATCCTAGTACATATTTATTATGTCGTCAGACCCACACAGGATCCTAGTACATCATCAGTACATTGTCAAACCCACACAGGATCCTAGTACATTGTCAGTACATCTTCAGAACCACATAGGATCCTAGTACATTGTCAGTATGTCATCAGACCCACACAAGTTCCTAGTACATCGTTAGTACGTCGTCAGACCCACACTGGATCCTAGTATATCGTCAGTACGTTGTCAGATCCAACTACAGGGTTCCCTCACTAATCTTGCCTGTCTCTGGGAGGGTCTTCTTCTCAAGCCACTGGTTGATACTCCAGCTGTCACCAAGTCCCGTGACAAATTATCCCAATGGACCGCCAAATCATAGGGGTCTCAACGCAATAGAGGGTGCATCAATCGGACACCCAATCTGTAAGTTATTAGCATTTTATTCCTGAGGGCATGGTTGGATTCATGCTTGATCCAACTTGACTGCACCCCAACTTTATCCAAAACTTCAGTGGGGTATAAAAAAGGGACCATCTCACTCCAAGGATTATAGCCCCATAGACGGTTCATCAAACGGATGTCTGGTGCCAAAGTTATGGGAAAAAGTATGGAATGGGTTGAAACTGGTTGGGGTCCGGTCCGACCCGCTCGGACTGACCCGGCCCGACCCACTGGGCCAACCCGGTTTGGATAAACCTGGACCAACCCACTAGGTCTAGCCCAACCTGCAGCGCGACCCGGCCTGCGGTGCGACGGGACAGTCGCGGTGCGGCGGGGCGCCCGCGGTGCGGCGGGGCGGCTGCGGTGCGGCAGGGCGGTCTCGGTGCAGCGGGGAGGCAGGGCGGCCGTAGTGCGGTAGTCCGCTGCCGCTGGCCGGATGGCCAATTGTCCTCTCCAATAGCGAGCTGGCCACCCTTCCCTTGCCGTCGCGGCACAGGGTCGTGGTTCTCTTCTGTCGGGTGGTGCAGTCGCGCCGTCTCCTTCGTCGCGGTCGGTCGTAGTGTCGGCCACCATTCTCGTGCCACATCGGTGTCAGTTTCCATCCTCCTCCATCGCGATAAACACACCAACCATGAAGGATGGAGGAGGGATCGGGCCGTGTTCCTTTGGTGGGATCCCTCCGCATTAGCTCAGTAGGAGGCAGATCAAGATCATTAATTCGACCTAAAACACGAAGAATAACAAAACCCATTTCTCGAATGTTTTTTGATGTTGGTGAGGAGATAAGTACAGACGTCGGTTAATTGTTGTCGAAGACATCCCACGTTGGAGGTGGCGCGTTATTCATTGAAGATGTTCTTTGTTGGGAGGTGTTCTTTGTTGGAGAAGCATAATCCTCCCAAAAGCTCTCCCCTTTTCCTTTTCCCACCAAAATAATGAGTTTCCAATATAATTTAACTTAATAAGATTAATTATGTTGGCACAATTAAAATTATGACACATTTCATTAATTGTTAGTTGGCTCCAACAATTAAATGTGGAGTTGGCATAATTAATTTTGATGAAACCTAGGGTCACCCCCTCATTAAAGGAGGAGTTCAAGAGTTGGGTGGTCCCCACCTTTGAATTCAAATTGGGGGTTTTATTTCAGGTGGTCCCCACCTCTATAACCCATGTAGAGAGGTTTCAACAATAAAAAATAAAATGTTAAATAATTTTATTTTTTTATTTTCCCACAAAAAAGTTAATAACTATCTTTCACCATCAACATACTACGGTCAAGGTAATGGTCTCCTTAACTGAATATCGGTGTTGCGAGTTCAATGGTGTCCTCGGATTTTAATTCCAAGCACCGGTTCAAAAGTTACCAAAACCCGCTTGCACGTTTACTGAATTTACCTAAAAAAAGTTCAAAAAATCATTACAGGCACACCGGGCATCAGAATCACGTGCCATAAATTTTTACGGACTCGTAAAATTCCTATATAATTAAAAAAATACATGGAATTCTAGAGTATTTACATTAATAGCCATAATTTTTTCCACTTTTTCAAAAAACCTGAAGGTCACTTCGTTGTGGTATGAAATTGGGTAAAGAATACAGAATATCATAATAAGGAAAAACAAATCATACCTTGAGGATAGGGGGTCTACAAACTTTTTGAAGTGAAAGGATTCAACTAAACTCCTAGATCCAGTCGATTCCATTCAAATGCTTCTTTGGGTAAAGCCTTCATCAAAATTTCTACAACCTATAGTTCTGTAAGTACATACTCCAACTTCATAAGCCCATTCTCTACCTTCTCCTTGATAAAGTAATACTTGATTTCAATATTATTTGTACTTGAGTGATGGAATGTATTTTTTATAAGATTTAAATAACTTTAATTATCATAATGGATTCTGATCAGAGACATTACTTAAACTCCCATACAATCAAGTTTTTGGTTCATCCATAATAAATGTGTTCACACTTGAGTAGTCACACTATATTCATATTGTGCAATGATCAATGACATACAATCTTATTTATTTTTTATACATTAAATAAATAATCCATCAGGATAAAATTCCCCACCAGATGTTTATTTTCTATCAGCAGTTGATCTGGCCCAATTTGTATCTATATTGCCCAATAACTCTTGCTTTGATTTTTCATTATACAAAAAACCAAAATCCAACATGCCCTTAATATACCAAAGTATTATTTGAACTATAATCAAGTGGATTTACTTGGAATTTATTTGATATATTTTTACTTGAAATGTGTAAAAAAAAATATCAGGTCTTGTTCCTATAAAGTACAATAGACTACCAATGATTTTTCTATATTATGTGACATTAACTGCATTGCCTTCATCATCTGATGACAGTTTCATCTGGGTATCCATAGGATTCATAATCTATTTGGAATTATCCATTCAAAATCTTCTCAAAAAATCCTTGTCCTATTTATATTGATAAATAAATGTTCCATTCTCTACTTGTATCACCTGTAAACTAAGGAAAGTTTTTAGTTCACCAATCATAGAGATTTTAATTTCAATTTTCATGAATTCAACAAACTGTTTTCATTATTCTTCATCTGATGCACCAAAAAATATGTCATTGGCATATACCATCACCATCATCATTTGATTACATATATTGTTAAAATAGATATTATAATCAACTCCACCATACTAAAAAATGAGTTCTTTAAAAAATAATTGAGCCTTGAATATCACAGTCTCAGTGCTTTCTTCCACCAATAAATATTTTTTCTCAGTTGACATACTCTTTTCTCATCTTCATGAATGATAAAACCATCTGCATACTCAATATAAAATTCTTCTTCCCAAACCCCATTTAGAAATGATGACTTAACATACATCTGGAAAACTTTGAACTTTCTTTGTATGGATATATCCAAGAATAATATGATTGTATCTAGCCTTAAAACAGGTGAAAATGTTTCATCAACATTGATACCCTTTTTTGGGAGTACCCTTTTCACACTAGTTTTTCTTTGTTTTGAATCATGGCTCTGTATTTATTCATCTTGTTTTGAAAGACCCATTTAGTCTCAATAACGTTATTATTCATTGGTCTCGAAACAATCTCCCATATATAATTCCTATCAATTTTTTCTAGATCCCCATTCATAGACTAAACCCAATTTTCATCACTAGCTACATCCTCAAAACATTTAGGCTCTACCAATGAAAAACAATATGTCTATTGTAAATGCTTCAATATCTATGTTTAAACTGGAGTTTTCTGGTCACCAAAGACATTTTTCATATTAAATTCATCTTGACACTTTGGCTTCTGCATCTATATATATTTGGCTTCATCCATGTCATCATTAGTATCTTCTTCTGAATTATCATTTTCCACTTCTTATCCCCATGTATTTCTTACTTCCTCATCAATTTCATCAAGGAACTATTCACTTTATTGTTGAAGATTCTATTCATTTTCAACTACAGTGACATCATTGATTTTAATTACTATTTATAGACTCTTATTGAATAATTTATATGCTTTTCTTTTTCCTGAGTAGCTATGCAATATCCCCTCATCTTTACATGACTCAAATTTCCTCCGTTTCTATTTATTGATAATAAAACACTTACTTCCAAAGATTCAAAAGTATTTCAATGTTGGATTATTTTCTAGCCTCATCTCATATGGATTATTTTATTCCTTTAGAAACAACATATCCCTATTAGATATGTAGATTGATGTTAAGACTTCTTCCTTTTAAAAAAATTCTAGTAGGTTTTTTTCAATAATAATTTTTTTTCATGTTGACAATCCGATTTCTCATCTCAACCACTTCATTTTGTTAAGGATTTCTCACAACTAAAACTTGATGCATTGTACCATGTTTATCGATATAATCCTTCACCATGATATTTTTAAATTCTATAAAATTATCATTTAAAAACTTTAAAACATTTTTTTCGAGCAACCTTTCTAATTCCCTCTAATATTATTTTATGAAACTGAACACAAAGGTCTTGTGAGAAATAACAAATGCTCATTCCATCCTACTAAAAGAATATATGAAAATAATGTGCTACCTCTTTTATTCAATGTCTCTTAGTGAGATAGGCCTACATAAATATTTATGCACTAACTAAATCACTCTGTTTGAAATTTTTTCTTTTTCCTTGTACGCATTTCAGCTAATCTTCCCTTGTTAATAGGAATCAAAAATATGAGTACAATCATAGGATATATTAGAAAGGTCTCAAGATATTTCACATTTTACTAGATATTCTAGGGATGGTTGGCATAGATGGACAAGTAGTTTATTCCATAACCTATTTTCTTCTCCTCTAGACAAAAAATACATATCTTTTTATCTACTTACATGGTAGAGATTCCCCTTTGTTATTTTTTCCAGTGGAATAATTACACAATATATTCATTTTATGATACACATATTATTAGTAAATATTATATAATGACTATAGTCAAATATTCAACTGACACTAAGAATGTTATGAATAAGACCTTCAATGAATAAGATATCATCATGTCTCATTTCTTTTCCCCCAAACTTGGATTTTCCTGAGCAAGTTATCTTCAGGCCCTCATAATTTACAAAATTGACAACACCTTCCTTTTCATATTTTATGCCTATAAAAATATCCTTATTTCATTTCATTTGGGATGTTCATCCACTATCCAGGATACATACACCAGAACGATCTGATGCTTTAAGGGAAATTTCTGTAACCACTGCTTGTTCAACACTTTTCTTTCTGATCTATTTTTTGTCTTCATAACTTGTATGGATTGATAATATTGATCTTCCTTGGAGTATAATGGAATAGATTCATATTTTAAATATTCAAATTGGTTTTGATTATTCAGATCACTTGATGATTCATTGAGTTGCTACTTGCAACCAATTTGGTTCTGCTTCGCCACATTCTTTTGCATGGTTAATGTATCATATCAATCCATGGGTTCAAATCCTCCACGCAAAAAAAATAACCATTGAAATATGTCCTAGAGTATTAATATTTTCAATTTTTTTCATCACCTAAAACTTCTCTTCTTATTTCTACTTCATATATATTAATTCATTATGAAACACTTTGTTGTATTTCTTAATTTTGGCTCTCCAAAAATCTATCTATTCAAGAGTGTATTTTAATTCATCCTACATATCAAATCTTTCTTAAAATTCTTCATCATTATCTCTTTCTTCCCTTCTCTGGGTGATTCCTACAACTTCCACCATAGTATTTTCTCTATGCTATTTATAGGTATACATTTATTCAACCAAGTATTCTTCTAAAATATCATTTTCTTTTGAAATAATATTCTTCTTTTTGTAGAAATTTCTTTTAAAATTATTCTTTACTTCTACATAGGTTGAAAACTTCTTCTTATTAATTTCGAAATCATCCTCATCATAATCATGAAACTTCTTGGGGAGCCTTAATGTAATATTTACAACCTTTCCACATCGAAATCATGAAAGTGGGAGTTTCCCTTTGAACTTTTCTTTTTCTCTTTAAAGATTTTAGGAAATTAAATAAATTACCTTATCTGTATGTTCTTCTTCTTAGAAATTTTCAATGGTAAGCTTTTTTATGTCCTTTAATGCCACCTAATTGGAATTCCATTTTTCCACAGACTTAATTTCTTCATTTCCCATCTCATATGTGACAAAAGTACTATGCAAGCTATCCAATGTCAACCCCATTGGACCTTTATCCTCCAACACAAAAACTTTTATATTTAATAAAGGTGAAAGTCTTCTTAATATGTGTTTAAAAAACTTTAAATATTTAATAATTTATATAATACTATGCATATCCTTCAAAAAAACATTCACCCTTTTAAATAAAGCATCAATAGACTCATTGGGATTCATTCTTGAATCCTCATATTTTTTTATTGAACTTTTAGTTTTTCTTCTCTGAATTTTGAGTCACCTTAATATATATTTAATATATTTTCCCACATGGTGTGATTTGACTTAAATGACATCACATTTTTATATATTTCATTGGATAAGGCTCTACCTAATGCATTGATTCCTCTAACGTTGGCATCCAATTCACTTCTGTCAACTTCTGATAAAGAACCACTATCCACACATGCCTAAATACAATTTTTTTCTTCTATATAGACATCCATACCTAAGGATTGGAATTAGTGCAGCATCATATTATTCTATAATTTAAAAAAATTCTATCGAATATCAGAATCCCTTTATGATTGACAATGTCCATTGAATCCCCTTGGAAATTAACATTAAAATTAACCTTTGGATTTGACCCCAATTGTTATCCCACCTATTTTAAATACTCTAAGAGGGGGTGAATTGGAGTATGATAGATTATAAAAACTTCCCTTTAGTATATTATTTCGTCATTAAACAAAACACTCTTCTCTCACTTTCCCATAGAAATATATGAACATAAATGAAAGAATGTATGAGACTCAATAATTTTACTTGGTTTACCCACACTGGGATACATCCAAGAAGCATACAAAGAAAAAAATATATACCAAATACACTAAAGCACATTACTATTATAATGTTCAAAGATGAATAATTGTTCCTCCTGGTTTACAACCAATAACAAAAATAAATCTCACTACTCTATCAACTGAAGTGGTATCACTACTTCTTCATAATATCCTCCTATGATTAATTGAATCAATATGTTTTACACCTAATTTAGTGTATCATTGGGTCTCACTTTCATCCACAAGATGAATACCACTTTATCACATATTTATTGGGAAGTACCTTCTGGTTCACATTTTTTCTTTCACACAACAGTTATATTTATTGGGCTCAACTTTACTAACTTTCATGCAACATTTAACTATATTAGGGAAGTCCAAATTTTAGGAAACTTTTATGATTTTCACATAAATACCTTTTTAATATATACTCAAGTCCATTTTTTGTATAGAAAATATTTTATTTGTTGATTCGTGTAACTCTCCTTGCACGTAAATTTGATGCCTTGAACAAAACTCTAACATAACTCAGATCACTTATATTCTCTAACGATTGATCTACTGAAATTAGGGGTAGTTATAAATTTATATACCCAACTAACCCTATATGAAATATCCTTACACTCCTTATTCTGAACACATAATATTTCCCAAAGTGTGGAAGATCTCAATTTTATGTTGTATTTGATGTGTGAAATCCTTTCGCACACAAGCTCTATCCCTATTTTTCGGATTTACATAACTCTTCTTTTGTGACGCCATCTTATATTTTATGTACATTCAAATATTTTGTGTACTTATTTCCTTTCCATATTTTGATGTGATAATCCTAAATCTTGACTTGTGTGAAACATTTTGAAACACCAACACCCTTGTGTGAAACATTTAAATTTTATGTGAAAATAATTCCTTTTCCAAAAACACCTTTTCCGTCTTCTAGATTTTGGACCCCAAAAATTTGGAAAATACTAGGAAAGTGTTATACCTTGTATATGCATCTTTATGTACCTCCACAAAAGCATACATTCCTTTTTCTTGGATGCTTTTCAACATACCTTTTCAAAAATATCTTAGGAACTCCATAACTAACCATGTAAACCTGATTTATTAACAAAAATAATCAACATAAAAACATTTCAATGTTAACTTGAGGGATTTTTTTTCCAACATAAACAATCCCAAATAAAATGGGATTGTGAAGTAAACAATTTAAAAGACCATAACATTAAAGTGAGAATCAATAAATTGATAGATTAAGTGTATCGATTGTAATTACATGTAAAATAAGTGAAATTATATCAATATATATTTAAATTCATTATAACCATAGATAAAATAATTCAAATTAAAGCTCAAAATATCATGAATAATTAATTAATCATGATATTACATGTCTAGGTGTAATTATGTACACCATATATAATAAATTAGGTGCACAATAATAAAGTATGACTCAAAGAGTGGAAATTGAGATAAAGTCTCTTACTACTTGGTAACTTTCAAAATATAGTCCCCATGAAAAAAATAATTTCAAATGAAAACATAAATACCCTGAATATAGATTTATTCATGATATAAAATACAATAGGGGCATTATATACACCACACAAAATAAATAAGTGGTGAAAATGGTGTATGCCTCAAGGAATAAAAAAAGTGAGACAAGAATCACTTACCTTGTGTTTTGTTTTTGTTGAAAGTACTTTAACATATTGTATAATGGTTTTAAAATTTTAAATAAATTATAAAAAAATAAAAATTATATTTATAATATTATATATGATCATTTTATAATATCTTATTACCCATTTTTTAATAATCTTTCATTGTTTTCATTATTTCATGTGTTAATTGCCCAGTTTTTCAAGTCTGTTTTAACTTTTTACTTTTTGTTCCTATTAATTAGATCATCATTTCATCATGTCAAGAATTTAAACAATGATTTAAATATCATATGTATTTATTATATATTTATTTATAATAATCAATAAAATTGGGGATAGGAAATGAAATGCAATGTTCATGAAGACGGTAAGTCGTACATACGCATGAATGCTACTTCTATTTATTTTTTGTATTAAAAGAGTAAAAATTAAATGATATATATTCGTATTATAATTATAGTATCATATTTATGTCATAAATGTCAAATATTTTCCTTAAAATCATCCTTAATACATTCCATGTATAGTGTGAATGTATCACATCGCTTTGAGGAGGTGGTGGTCCATACGTCCACAAATGATGTTATCGTATTTACACAAAATGGAAAGTATTAAGGTATATGTTATATAAAAATTCCATAAGTATTAAGAAAACATAAATATCATATATATCATATAAAAACAATGTTTTTATCATAATTTCCAACCATGAAATCTGGTAAAAAAACCAATGACATCGTTTCGCAAGGCAGTATTTCATTACCCATTTGATGGATGTGTGTGTAGATTTAGGTAGAACCCTTAACATAAAAATAGATTAGTATATTGAGGATAATGATGTTATTATATAAGTATGGAATAATAATAATAATAAATTAAGGGGTGTATAGACAAATACAATATAAATTCGCATTGAAGAGTGTTACCTCATTTTCAAGTAACTTCTTTGGGTTTATACCAAAATAACTGCTTGGTTTCATTTCTTCTCAATTTTAGGATTATAGGTTTTAAGGGTGGGTATCTAGATCTTATTTTAGTAGTTTTTGGGTGACCCAAATGGAATTATATGTGTGAATAAGTGGTAGGTGTGAGTTCCTTTTTATAGTGGAGGAAGAATAGCATTCTTATAAATATAAAAAATGTAATCACTATTGAGAGGTATCCCTCAAATAATGTGCCTAAAATAAGAGTTCATATTCAATAAAAGTGATTATATGGTCTATATATCACTATAAAATGTCTTTTGGACAACTTTATATGTCATTTTGGCCCTTGAGTTTAAGGTTTAGTCCCTTGTTAATCTAATTTTTCTCTTAATCACTTTAATTAATTTTAATTACTTTCACTAATATTTTTTTTCAAATAAATTAAACTTATTAGACATTATAAATTATTATTCTTCCAAATATAGAATCCATTTTTTCAAATTACAATCAAATAAGCAGTAGAAAATAATTTAAATTTAATCTCACAGACTGGATGACAAAGCGGGTTTTTAAAGTAAAAATATTCAAAAGTTTGCTGAGTTTTTATATTCAATTTAAAAGTAAAATTGATTCCAATGAAAAAACTGGATTAATTGATGTATAATTTATATAATGTGACTTTAAAACCAATTTAAAATATAATTTAACTATATAAATAAATTATACGAAAAGGAAGTTTTGAATTAAAATTCAGTATTTTTCATTATTCGTTAAGAAATTAAACTTCACAAAAAAATACCAAAAAATCACCTTGAAATAATATTGAAATTATGATTTCAAAAATAATGTTTACTTTGAAATATAAAAATTTATAAAAGATTCAAAAAATTTATTTAAAATTGATTCTTCATTAAAAGACTGTAAAACTACCTTTATAAAAATATAGGTTTTTATGTATAAAAATTGGGTCTATTCTTATCTTATGATAATAAAATATATTGGATTAATTTCCAAAATATTTTATTAAATATAATATATATATATATAATACATTAATACAACTCACTAATTGTAATCAATTAAATTTATTAAGATAAAACAACTTTGTGAGCATAAAAATAGTTTCTTTTAAAAACATTCCTTTTATATTGAATTAGTTCTCATATTCATTTCTAATTAATTTATAACCAATGAATTAAACCATATAATTTCATAATTTAGTTGATTCTGTTAATAACCATCAATTTAACAGCTAGTTTTTATCTTATTACATTAAATAATAATATCTTAATAATATATTGTTGTTCGGTAATACTCAGTCTTGCGTGTAATGCTAACTACCAAAAAAAGTCATTATTGCGGGTAATGAAAGATAAATCTATGTTTCATGCATTACAAGAAATAGAATATATTTATTTAAAATATTAAATATTTCTTAATGAATCTATAGGTTATATACACTTTATCTAATAAAAGTTACTCTTTGAGAATTTTTGAGGTGTTACATCATTGTTGTGGTACGAGTAGTCTGCAAGCTTAAATTGTTGAGTTCCTAGACAATATTTACTTGTGCTTGGATTTATACTATTTTTTACATGATATTAATTATTGGATTTTGTTAAATGATAAATGGAAAATTATTCTTGAAATTTATTTACATGACTTTTTTTAGAAATTATTGGAAAAAGAGAAATATTTTCCATGATTTTGATAAAAATTATTTACTTATTATCATTCCATGTTTTACTTTAAATGATCATAATTTGATTATTATATAGAGAATTATTATAAAACACTTGGGTGGGATCCTATTGAGCCTATTAGATCACCCCTTGTGCACTTATTCAGTGGTGCATAGACCTTTGTATATCTTTCGTTGTCGGGAAAGTCAAGGTGTTGCAGTGAGGTGGTGAGGTTTTTTGTCAGTTGTATGGGTAGATAGTGGTGATTTGGTGGGTTTATTCCCATGATATCACATGGAGTTTTTATTTTTCCTCTTTTTTTAGTCCTTTATTTTTGGACTTGTAATTGGAGATTTTTTTTCTCTTGAGTTTTTTTTGTCTCCATTATGGCATATATTTATCTTTTATTATTTATCTCTATATTGCATATATATATATATATGTGGAATTTTGTTGCTTAATATTAGGAGAAATAATTACCTCTATTTATTGTTAGATTCTTGGGAGATGGTCACCAAACTATGGGGATCGGGAATTCCCTTTGGGTATGTGGAGGGTCGGGTCATGTACAATATTGAGAGGGTATTTGGGACAGTTTGTTAAAGTTTGGAATCTGATATAGTCTATCCTCAAGAGATCTTATCTCGGGACCTCTGTTAGATTGAATATAGGATTTTTGAGACTTGATAGATAGATTTCAGTGAGTTTCTATCTAGATCTTTTCATGATGAGACTCAAGTTACCATGGGATGATAGGAAGTGTGTTTCTTGTTTTGTGTTCTTAGTGTTAATATTAGTTTTTTATTATGGGTTTTCTAGTTTGAATTGTGATTGTTATATTGCATGACCATTTTTTTATGTGTATTAGTATTCCTCTGAGATGTGTTATGTGAGTTCCTTATAAGGGTACAGCTAATGATCCTTAAGGGAATCCTCTTATGGATCAAAACATTATCGAGGCTATCATGCAGGTAATTTTTTTTCCACCCATAATATGCCACAATTTCATAATGCAATCATTGAGGTATATCCAAGAGCTAGAGGAGACAGGGATTGATCATGGGAGTTTTTTGGTAAGAATTAATTGTCCTTTAAAGGTACGAATGAACATCAAGAGTTTAAGTTATATCTTTAAAATATTAATATTATCTTTGAATTCATGGATAAACTTGATAATATCTATGTGAAGTGTGAAGTATTCATACTTGAGGGTCCTAAAAAGTGTTGGAAATATTCCATAGTACTAGCTGATAAGAATGTGGGATTGGACAAGAAAGGTTACAATACTCTCTTCTTCCAGTATTTTTTTCCAAATTTGCTGATGATGGAGAAATATATGGAGTTCCTCACTTTATAGTAGGGATAGAATATAGTGCCAGCATACCCCAATCAGTTTGCTAAGATGGTTTGTTTTTCACCAAAAGTTGAATATAATGAATTGCTGAAAGCCTATAAGTACATGTAGGGTTTTCGATCAGATATCAAATCATATATATTTATACTAAATATTTAAACCTGTATGGAGATAGTGTAAAGGGATATGATGGAAGAGATGAATATGGAAGGCAAGGTTATATATTTTACCCCTTATCTACCACATAGCGGAAGATTCGGTGGTGCACCAGGGAAAAAGAGAGGAAGTGACAGGATCATCGTAAGAGTGATTGAGGTGATTCTTGACAATAGGCCTCTTTAGCACCTCCAATTTAAGCTAGTGGTGTTCCTATAACTTTCTATTAGTGTGTCAAGGCCATATACACATGGTGTTCTTCTTCTACACCTTCAAATATGTGTAACATTTGTGGACGTTATGGTCATCTGCAATGTTTTTTTCAGGTTATGTCTGCTACTCAATATGGTCAGGGATCGTCAGCTCTAAAATATACTTCATTGCATTCAGATGCATCAAAAACTATAGGGATATATCCATAGGCTATATGAGTGAATCACCTTCATAAATTAGATGATATTCTAATGGATGTATAAAATGGTAGAGAAACGATGAGAGGTACCGTATTTTTTGCATCAATAGTAGTGATTTCTTTATTTGATACTGGTGTTTTTCACTCATTTATATCCGGACATTTTTCTGATATGATTAACTTTCCAATTAAACTCATTTCATTTATTATGTAGTTAGAGACACATCTAGATAAGAGTAAATATCATGGGTTCTGGTGTCCCTACGCACTATCAATAGATGATATGAAGTTACTCCAGGATTTTCTTATTCTAGATATGGATCTATTCAATGTCATAATTTGGATGGATTGGATTGTTACTCATCATACTGAGGTTTATTGTTATAATCAGTGTGTCTCGTTTCTTTTAGATGATGGGATCTCATATGTGTTTTATAGATATTGGTATCTGATGTCTGGTCGTGCAGGACCTTCCCGTCTAGAGATCAGGAGTTTGTTGTCTATTATTTCAGTTTAGCCCAATGACGTTTCTTATATTTTTTATCTTCCAACTATTATTTTGGTATTTATTTTTGTTTTACCAAATGATTTATCTAATCTTACTTTTTAGATGTAGTTATAGTTTACAATTGAATTGGTTCCAAGTACACAGCCAATATTGATACCTTATTATCATATGTCACCGGAATAGCTAAAAGATATCAAGATTCAGTTAGATGGCCCTATGAAAAAGGGTTATGATCTCCCCAGTGTTTCACCTTGGTCATACCCATATCTATTTTCCAATAAGGTAGATGTTTCACTTCGATTTTTTGTGGACTACTAGAAGTTTAACAAGATAATGGTTAAGAAAAAGTATTTTTTTTTGCCTCATGTGAATTATCTGTTTGATCAGTTAAAGGGGGAAAAGTGGTTTTTGAAGATTCATCATTGGTCAGGTTATCATTGGTTCAGATTTTGGGAGTTTGATATATAGGATAAGGATTTTAGGATAAGGTATGGACATTACTAATATCTTTTTAATATGTTTGGTTTGACTAACTCTCCTTCAGTTTTCATGGTTTTGATGAATCGGATATTCCATTATTATCTCAACACTTTTTTGTAGTATTCATAGATAATATTTTGGTTTATTCAAGATCTAAGTGCGAGAATGGTCGCCAAAAAAGTTTGGTTTTTTAAATCTTAAGGATTCATCATTTATATATAAATCTTTCAAAATGTTACATCTAGATTCAAGAAGTGAAATTCTTGCGGGGGTTTCTCAATTTCATCAGGATACGCAGGAAGATGTTTTGAGTATGATTCTGAATAGTATTTAGTTATCATCATCTCTCCTTGATTCTATCCTATAGATTCATGAGTAGCATGAATAGTTACTAAGAATTTTAGAAACCATTTATAGTGGGGAGACTCTTTCATGTGGGTTTATCTCTTCAGATGGTATTCTCAGTTTTGGGGATCAGTTTTTCATCCCAACATCAGTTAGGAGATAGTTTTGTATGATTATCATAGTTCTTCATGGATCGTTCATCTATGAACTAAAAAGATGTATTATGACATGAGACAGCGATTCTGGTGGATGGCTATGAAGTGTGGCATTGTTAGTTATGTGTCATGATGTTACATCTGCCAACAAATAAAGGCAGAACATTTGAGACCTTCTTGTTTTCTTTAGTATCTTCTAATGTCAGTTTGGAAATGGGATGAGGTGTTCGGTGACTTTTTTGTCATACTACCATAGAATTATCAAGGGAGAAATTTTATTTGGGTGGTAACTTATAGGTTGATAAAGTCGTCTCATTTTTTTCTAATCAAAGACATTGCAAAAATTTAAGATTTGGGTAAGATGTATGTGCAGAAACTTGTGACCAAACATGGGGTTCCTTCTGATATTCTTTCATAAAGGGGTCCTAGGTTTACTTATAGGTTTTGAAGAAGTCTCCAAGATTATATGGGGACTCATATCCAATTTATTACATCTTTTAATCTATATAAATATGGTCATACAGAGTATGTTATTCAGATTATATAGGATATGATTTGTTTCTGTGTCTTGGACTTTAGTGGATCATGTATCACACCCAAAACATTTTTTGGTATGTTTCTCTTAAATACTTTCAATTAATTAGATATAATATATTTAATGAAGCACTAAGTCTCTATGAAACAACACTTGGTTATTTATTGTAGAAATTCATAACCTAGCCATTAAACATAAATTTTCCACATCTGTGTTTTGAATTTCAAAAAACAGTCATCTATTGTTGTGATCAGTAAGTTATTCCGAGTCTGATAGAACCAACTTGTTTTTCTAATGAATAGTAACATACCCTTATGAATATTAATATTACCCTTATAAATAATAAATAATATTTTTATTTTTATTTTCTTGAGGTTATAAGGTAATGAGATGTTGAGTAATTTTTCAAGGTAATAAAAAATGAGTTATAGATTTAAAATTATTATTTTTGAATAAATTATAATTTTAATTAAAAATTAAAATAATAATATATATAAATATTTTCAAAAAATGGAGTTCATTTTTTAATTCTACACGTCAAAAAATTATTAGGGTGAATTTTTTGGATTTTTCTAAAATACTTGAATTTTTGGGAATAATAAAAAACAATTTTGAGTTCTCGGTAGTTTAATGACATCATAATGATGTAATAATTATTATAAAAGGCTACTAGAATTATGTATAGTAAAATATGACATATATTTTCCCTAGTGGATAAAACCATGGGAAAATACCATGGGAAAGCCCATGGTTTTTCAAAAACCACTAATGAGGTTTCCCTTTAAATTAATAAAACAAATCCCTCTCATTTACTATAAATACCCACTCATCCCTTCATTTTATTTTATTAAAAATCCATAATCCTAGAATACATGGTATTTTTACCTCCCTAGTAGTCATCCCAAGGTTTCCTCAAGCCCCCAAGGTCTCAACCTTCATGTTTAGGGAGTTACTCTACAAGGTAAGGGAATCCGCCACCCTTATCTTTTATTAAATATTTCATTTAATGTTTTATCTTTTATTTTAAATTGGATTATATTGGGAAATGTCATTAAATATTCCCCTTTATGTCCATATTATTTAATATTTATTAGATACTCCCTTTCTCTCATCAAACTATTTTATGAATTTTTATGTGACGTCGTTAGGCTGCCGAATTTTTGTGAGGGATTTATCAATTTTTATTTTATTTTGAGTTCCTTTATTTTATTATTCTTTCCTCATATCTCATCATACAAATTATTTTATAATTACATTACCTTAAATGAACTTGAATTTCATTATTCTAATGGATTATTTTATCATCATCTCTCATTCCCCCTCCTCTTATACCAAAAATGAAAACACTGTCTAAGATGTGTTAATTTATCACATTCTAGGACGACGGGTTCTCAATTTTTATTTCCATCTTCAATTCTGGTCATGAAATAATTTTTATGGTTGGACCAGACCAAAATATATGTATTTAATATTATTAAATCCTCTGTAATCTTTACACACACATAATATAAAATAATAATACAAAACAAGTTCATTATGAACAAAACTGCCAAGTAAACTAGGTGTTTATCATTATTTTTTATCAAACAATTCATCACCATGGTATGTAACCAAAATCATTATAAGATAATATATATCTCTAAATGTCACTAATAATATATATTAACAATTATGTATAATTAACTACATTAAAAATGAGCTTCCATTTATGAATTCAAGTAAACTGATCATGAAAACCAAGGATGAAAATGCTTCCAAAATAATAAAATTGAACCTCTTGAACCCATAAAAAAATCCATGAATGAACCCAATAATGTTATAATAAATAAATTAAATGTTAAGGAGGTTCTGTATTATTAATTAATGAGTATAAATTTGATTATTCAGGTCATTAATATCGGTCAAATAACACTTTCAGGCATAAGGTAAGGGGTTTCTTATCTCACTTTTAATTCCTTGAGATTTCCATTATTCACCGCTTATTTCTTTCATGTGGTGTATTGTGTAATTCCATTTGATAAATATTATCATGATTCTTTTTATATTCATGGTATTATGTGATTAATTTTTTGGTTATTAATTTTTGTTCATAAGACTCGATTGATTCCAACCTGGAATGGGACTTTGTCTCATTTTCCATTTCATTGTCATTTACTTGATATTGTGCACCTAATATTTCTTATGTGGAATATCCACTGACCATTTGGGATCATTTTTCATTTTAAATTTTAAATATATTATATGTATATATTTTTGTTTCATGGATATGAGTATTTTCTTAATACATATACCCTTTTACATATGGTGTTTATTTCGAATGTTGTTTTATCTATGGAAATATTGATGAATATCTATCATCTACTCTATATGGATATTGAAAAGGAGTATTTTACTTGTATTAAATCTATGTATAAATAATTATTTGGACTTAAAACAATGGTTGAGTCCCACTATATCCCTTAAATGAATCGACAGGTCTCATGAGATAAATTAGTTGGTGACAAACCCTTTGAGTTTGTTTCCAAAAAATTAGACGGGTTTCTACCCATAGACTTAAACCATTTCAGCGGTATAGTGGTATCATGTGCTTGATACTTGACATACAATTAATAATCATTCTCTTTATTCATTTTAAATTATTACTATCAATGATTTTTTCACTATGAAAAAATATATGGATGAAGTTTCATTCTCAGTTTATTAATGGCTTGTGTTTTTCATTTATTCACCATACCATATTAGTTTATGATTCAGTTATTATTGATTCATGCTTCCATTATTTATAACTCTTACGTATCATTTGAGCTCATCCCTTTTATTTTTTTACCTTCAATAGTTTATGAAGAGGAGACTATTTATTGAGTTCTCATGGATTCAGTTTATTAGTTTTTGTTATGTATTGTACTTATCTAGCTTTCTCAAGGTAATATGAGTTTCATGTGTATATCTAGTTTCTTCAACACTAATAAATTGGTTATTCATTTGTTATTTCATTACTTTTAATCATTACAATGTAATAAGTAATTTACTAGCTTCGAGCATCTAGTTTTGGGGTGTTATAGTTGGTATCAAAGGATGTTTAGTAGCAAACTTGGAAACTAGATTTAGAAAACATAGATTAGGGAACAAACCCCTAAAATATTCTTTAAGGATAAACATAAAAGAGAATCTTGGTATTTTGGTAAGGAATATATTATGTGGATATTTATAGAAAATATATTCATGTATGGATATAAACAAGTATAGGTGGCTCTGGAACAGATGTACATAAGAGTGAAAGATCTGACAAGGAGTTTTGGGCTTGACTCGGGATATCCTGTTGCACGAAAATGGACTTTGTTGCACTCTTGGTTTAACAATCCTGGGGGATATTCTTAGGATAATTCACATTATCTTTACAATCCATTATGAAGGATTTGAATGTAAATTTTTCCTTAATAGAAACTATGTTTACGAGATTAGTTATGCGTAGAATTTAAATTTATGATAGGTACTTTTCTAGTTGCGATTATAAATTATGATTCATAACCTAATATAGTGTATGCCATTATTTAGAAATGGTGCCTAATGGAAGAAGGGGAATCAATACTCGTGGATAGTGTAGGGATTTCCCCACTTATCAAGTCAACACATTCAATGTTGGAGCAGATCAAATCATGAACATATTGGAACAACTTACTTAGGTTGTGATGAATAACCATGCTACACCTGTGTTGGATCATTTCATGTGGCAGAAGACCCCATATTTTAATGGGACTACTAATCCATTGGTTTCTTAACAGTGAATCAAGTCCCTTGAAAATATATTCAGGGCATTAAAATGCAATGAAAATGAAAAGTTAGTGATGGCAGTATAAGGCCCCAGCCTTAAACCTTACTTAATCTTGAGTTATTACAAGATTACACGTTGAGGATCTTTTCGGGTTTAGAGTTTTAGAGAATTAGATCATAAAACTTGCATTACATTCCACATATAAACAAAGTGGTTACATAAAGATAGTATTCTTCATTCCCATCAATGGAAACACATTTAAAATAAAACATGGATTATTTCTTGACACATCCTTGACTCTATCATCTTATCATGTACCTTTCCCTTGACCTGTGAAAAACATTTCAAAAACTTGGGATGAGCGTAAAAACTCAGTATGGGTTATAAAAACATGGAAAGGAAACATGAGTTCATATATACATAAGAATGAAATCATACTTTACCCATAAAACATAGGCACTTTAACATACCTCATAAAAACATGAATAAATCATATAAATCATAATACGTAAAGGTAACTTGAGGCATTCATAACATTCTTACGTAGGGGGTAACCCTCTTGGTTACGTTTGGAATACCCATCACAGTATATTCCCTAAAATCTCTTCGGAGAAACCTTAACGTTTCACTCCTTCGCGTTACCCAATGCATTGGAGAGCTATAACGGGCTCACCCGCCCTTAGTTTATCACGGAACCACCCGTCTTCATAATAATGCCCAAGAACCATAACATAATCATATCACATAAAACATGCATAAAGGAAACATAACATTTCCACATTTCAATCACGAGATATCAATACAACACATTGATATAATAAAAACATTATGAAAACCATTTTCAATACCAAAGTAAAACATGGTATTTATTTTTCTTTTAAAAAAAAGGTATGGCTTGTAGAGGAAGCCAAAACTCAAATAACGGTTACGACGGCGGAGAAGTCGTTGTCGCCGCATACGTACGACAAAAACATTCCCTTTTGTCGTTTAGTAAACGCTTCGTATAAAAAAGATTCCTTTTGAGTAAACGTAAAAGTCAAAGGGGTTTATACACCGTATAAAAGAAAGTTGTGTATAAAATAAAATATGCCTCAACGAAAGGAGATTGAGACGAAGTCCCATACAAAGATAATTTTTAAAATAAAATAGATACATTATGTGTATTCACTATAAGTACACATAAATAAAGTACAAATACAAGATACGACATAATAATATAATGACATAATTTGAAAGTAGGAGATTAACCCAAAGAATGGAAATTGGGTTAAGAAGTTCCCATACCTCGTATCCGACTTGACCCGACCGTTCTTTAAACTCCTGAATAATAAACTTGAGTTAATCTCTACTTGCTTATGAATCTTTTCAAGTTCATTATTCCTTTTATACCATGTTATGAACATCATGTAATCATTTAAGTTAATAATGTTCATTTTGTCGGTATTTGGTTCTTAAGTCAAAAATTGACTTCTTATACTTACATGTTGTTAATTTGGTCAAAGGTTCATTATATCCAGAATGGTATTCATTATGTAGATATCATATATGTCATATATATCCAGTATATACATTCATTTATAATATTACATCACATTTAGAGGTAAGAAATGAAATGCACCGTTCATGGAGACGGTAAGCCGTACGTACGCATGAACGCTACTTCCATTTCTATTTCATATTTTCTGGAATGGAATCATAATGACATAAAAGTATATTATAATTCCAGTATAACAACATATATAATATCATTAACTTTATCCTTTACACATCCCACATATGGTATTAACGAATCAAATCACTTTTAGGGGGCGGTAGTCCGCACTTCCTAAAATGAAGATATCGTGTTTTACCCATAATGGAAACCATAAAGGTATGCCCAAAATGAAAAAAACAGAAGCTTAAGGAAAACATAAACATATCATATATCATATATAAAAATAGTGACATCATAATGGCCACCTTTGAAGGTGTTAAATGAGTATTGAACAATCATCGTTTCGGGAGGCAGAATTTCGCCATCCACAGAAACCGTATGTTCTTTAACCATTTGATGTAGTTGTGTGAGAGTGTAGCTCAAATATATCTTATAACAACATCCTAGTATATTGAAGATACTGGTGTTGTTACAAAAGAAGTAAATAAAAAGAGTTTAGGGGGTCGGAGAAGCAAAATAAAACAAATGAACATGAGAGAACGAATTACCTTAAAAAGTGTAACTTCTTTTGGTTTGAGCCTAAAGGCTTCCTTTGAAAGGATTCTGCCCAAAGGTAATCCTCTAGGATGAGGAGAGGGATGTGGAGAGAGCAAATGGTCAGGGGTTGGCCGAGCCAATGGCTTGAAGAGTGTGTGAAATGAGGTAGAGGTGGGGGCCTTTTATAAGGGGAGAGGAGGGGCACTTTTGGAAAGTAAAGAAACATTACTTTATTTGAAAATGTGTTTCGGTTTTAAAAGGTCCCACATTGATATAATTCGTGGATAAGGTGATAAGGCATCTAAATCCATTCATCCAATTGGTTTTGGACATGTGTAGTTCATAGATTTTATATTGTCATTCCACTTTATTTAAATCGTCAAATAATGATGTCATCACTGCATCATTATTATGTCGTAAATAATTTAATTTATTTAATGTCTAAAAATTATAAAAAAAAATACTATGATATAGGAAATCTTTTTAGCTTTCCAATGACTATTTATAATCAAAATTTGGACTTGTATAACCCCACTTAAAAATTGTTTTCGCAAAACATATTATGTTTGTGTCATTTTCACTTTAACATTTAATAAAAAGTAATTTATGTCATTTCCCAACAAAAGTGGATCCATGGGGTCCCCAAGTTTGGCCATGGCTTGTCTTGGTCGGCCATGACACAACCAATGATGTTGGGACATGTGTCTAGGTCATTTCATATTATTAAAGTATTATTTATACCTTAAACTACACTAATTACCACTAATCGCGATTAAAAACATAATAAGTTACTATTCACCAAAAAAATTATTTTAATCTCATTGAACCACATTTTACTTCTTAATGACAACCATGTATGTCGGATTTTCAAAATTCAATACACATCAGTGGTAAACTTTCATTTAACTGAAAAATCAGTTTGCTTGATTACCACTTAGTGGTTTCACTATTCATCAAAAATTGAAGTTTTTCAGAAAATTACCAAAAATTCACTCTAAGCTATATTTGATATTACAAATTCAAAAATGAAGTCTATTTTACAAAATTCAAATCATATAAGTCACATTAATTAATTTAATAATTAATTCCCGCTGCCAGAGCAAATAGCGTGTTTTTACAAAACAATAAGTATCAAAAGATTGACACCAGTTTAAGTCTAATTTCAAAGTGAAATTGATTCCAATGACCACCATTGGATAAAATGATAAAAATATATTCATATTAAACATTAAGACCAATTCAAAAGATAAACTAATCATATAAATAAATTAGAATAAAAGGAGGTTTTGAATTAAAATACAACATTTTACACTATTCACTAAAAAATGAACTTTATCAGAAAGGTACCAAAAATTTACACAAAGTAAATTTTGATGTCCCGATTCTAAAGAAGAGTTATATTTGGTCCAAAATAAAGTATAAGAGTGATCAAAACTATATTTAATGATGGTTCACCATTAAAAGGTGATAAGTGAACCTTTAGTGAAAATTAGAGTATATATACCCGTAAAATTGAACTCTTTCCGTATTTTAAGCTTTTATCTTTTATTGGGTAAATGTATAAACATTTAAAAACAACTCTATTCATATTTTAGTTATTTCTATTCATTCCCGCCAGTACAACGGCTACTTGTTAACTAACATTTACAATAATATTATTATATTACAAGTGTGCTACGTAAGTTTCAAAGAAACTCATCGTTGCGTATCGGGTACGCTATCGAACATAGCAACCCCTTTTAATTAAAATTCATATTTAATTCTCCAATATTAATAAATATGAAAATTATTTATTCTTTAATTACCTGGGATGTTACATCCTTCCCCCCTTTTGGGAATTGCGTCCTCGCAATTTTATTCACTTATCAAAATAAGTGGGGGTATTTATCCCTCATAGCATTTTCAGATTCCCACGTTGCCTCTTCAATCACATGGTTTTTCCAAAAAAAACCATTACCTGGTGAATCACCTTATTCCGTAACACTTGCTCCCTGTGGTCAAGAATCTGGACCGGTTTTTCCTCATAAGATAGGTTTTCTTCCAGCTGAACTACCTCTGGACTCAAAACATGAGATGGATCTGGCATATACTTTCTCAACATCGAAACGTGAAAAACATTGTGTACCTGAGATAAACTCGGAGGTAAAGCCACTCGGTATGCAACTGATCCAACTCTCTCTAGAACTTCGTATGGTCCAATGAACCTTGGACTCAACTTTCCTTTCTTACCAAATCTCATCACACTTTTCCAAGGAGAAACCTTGAGAAAAACATGATCACCTACCTCGAAAGATAGATCCTTCCTCCGGTTATCCGCATAACTCTTCTGCCTGCTCTGAGCTGTTCTCATGTGTTTCTGAATCAGCTGAACTTTTTCTGCCATCTCTTCTACCAATTCTGGTCCCATCAACTTTCTTTCACCCACTTCATCCCAGAAAGCTGGAGTTCGACACCGCTTCCCATATAATGCCTGAAATGGTGCCATCTGTATACTGGAATGAAAACTGTTATTATATGAAAATTCAACCAAAGAAAGATGTTGGTCCCAACTTCCCTGATAATCCATAGAACAAGCTCGTAGCATATCCTCCAATTTCTGAATTGTTCGTTCTGACTGTCCATCTGATTGAGGATGAAAAGCTGTACTAAAATTTAATTCAGTACCCAACGACTTCTGAAGGCCTTTCCAAAAGTTAGAAGTAAACCTGGGATCACGATCCGATACAATGGAGAGAGGAACTCCATGTAACCTGACTATCTCTTTAAGATACAAACGGGAAAGTTGATCAAGAGAGAAAGTATCTCGTATAGCAAGGAAATGAGCAGATTTGGTCAAGCGATCAACAATAACCCAGATTGAATTATTACCTCGAGATGTCTTTGGTAATCCAACAACAAAGTCCATGGATATATTCTCCCATTTCCACTCTGGCACCGGTAAAGGCTGAAGCATCCCTTTCGGTAACTGCCGCTCAGCTTTAACCTGCTGACAAGTCAAACACTTCACAGTAAAATCAGCAATATCTCTTTTCATTCCATCCCACCAGTAATACTCCCGCAGATCTCTATACATCTTAGTACTGCCCGGATGAACTGAAAACGGAGAACTATGAGCTTCACATAACAACTCTCTCTTCAACTATGAATCACAAGGCACACATAACCTCTTCACAAACCTCAAAACACAAACACAAACTTATCCAAGAACTCATGGAAAATTTTATTAATAAGGTCCATGAATACAGTAGGTGCATTGGTTAACCCAAAAGGCATAAATAAAAATTCATAATGGCCATATCTAGTACGGAATGCAGTCTTCGGAACGTCTGCTTCTTTTACTTTCAACTGATGGTAGCCCGACCTCAAGTCAATCTTCGAAAAATACTGAGCTCCCTGGAGCTGACACCACTTCATTCGATGGCCCAACATCTGCTGAAGTAGTTGCAAAGGATTTCACCACCCCTTTCTGCTTGTAGTCTAACTGCTTCCCATCACTCAAGCTCCTTGTCGGACACTCGTTTGCATAGTGACCCATCTCATTGCACTTATAACATTTCACTAACTGTAAATCAAATTTGTTCTTACCTTCACCTTGATCCTTTTCAGTGCAATCACGAGCCTTATGTCCCATCTTACCACATCGGTAGCACTTTCCAGAATTCAGAAGACATTCCCCAGCATGCCTTTTGCCACATTTATCACAAACTGGAAACTTAGTTCTCTTACTATCAGACTTTTTTGAAGAATTCTTACCTTTCTCCTGCCACCTCGGTCTCTTCTTCTGCTGGTTGTTATAGAACACTTGGTCATCAGCAAACTCCATTTCCACCTTCTCAGCACATCGAACAAGCTTTTCATAACTTTTAAACTCACGAGAAGCTAATGCCCTTCGATACTTTGTCTTTAATCCTGAGTAAAAACGATTGATTTTACTATCAAGGTCCCGGATAAAATTGGGAGCATACCTTGCCAATCGAGTGAACCTTTCTTCATAGGCAGCCACTGAGTCTTCCTCTTGCCTCAATTCCAAGAATTGCTTTTCCATCCTAAGTCGAACAGCCTTAGGAAAATACTTCTCAAGAAACATACCTTTGAATTCATCCCAGTCAAGAGCATCAATCTCATCGGCGTCCCTGATATTTTTAACCATAGACCACCACTGATCTGCCTCACCCTCCAGACGGTAAATAGCAAGACTAACCTTTTGATTGTCTGAACACCCCATGACATCAAAAATCTTCTCCAGTGCTTTAATCCACCCTTCAGCTTGCACAGGGTCAGATGATCCTCTGAATGATGGTGGATGTTGCCTCATGAAATGTTCCACCACTGACATGTTCCTCTGCGGTTGATCTGGCTGATCTCGTGCATGGATACCACCGCCATTTATCGCTTGAGTCAACTGCGCCATTACTGCAACAAACTGTTCAGTTCCGATTCCGACCATCTCAGGTTGCTGATTTGGAAGGTTGTCTTCCTCCTGATGTCGTCCCAACATAGCTGCTTTGTTTCCTCTGCGGAAAACCATTCTGAACACCGAAATATCTTAGGCGAAGCAACATGGTAATCTGTAAATGCTATATCATTTAAATCATATTATAATTTAACACTTTTCTAACTCCTAAAGTTGTCTAAACCGACCTCTGATACCAACTATAAGGCCCCAGCCTTAAACCTTACTTAATCTTGAGTTATTACAAGATTACACGTTGAGGATCTTTTCGGGTTTAGAGTTTTAGAGAATTAGATCATAAAACTTGCATTACATTCCACATATAAACAAAGTGGTTACATAAAGATAGTATTCTTCATTCCCATCAATGGAAACACATTTAAAATAAAACATGGATTATTTCTTGACACATCCTTGACTCTATCATCTTATCATGTACCTTTCCCTTGACCTGTGAAAAACATTTCAAAAACTTGGGATGAGCGTAAAAACTCAGTATGGGTTATAAAAACATGGAAAGGAAACATGAGTTCATATATACATAAGAATGAAATCATACTTTACCCATAAAACATAGGCACTTTAACATACCTCATAAAAACATGAATAAATCATATAAATCATAATACGTAAAGGTAACTTGAGGCATTCATAACATTCTTACGTAGGGGGTAACCCTCTTGGTTACGTTTGGAATACCCATCACAGTATATTCCCTAAAATCTCTTCGGAGAAACCTTAACGTTTCACTCCTTCGCGTTACCCAATGCATTGGAGAGCTATAACGGGCTCACCCGCCCTTAGTTTATCACGGAACCACCCGTCTTCATAATAATGCCCAAGAACCATAACATAATCATATCACATAAAACATGCATAAAGGAAACATAACATTTCCACATTTCAATCACGAGATATCAATACAACACATTGATATAATAAAAACATTATGAAAACCATTTTCAATACCAAAGTAAAACATGGTATTTATTTTTCTTTTAAAAAAAAGGTATGGCTTGTAGAGGAAGCCAAAACTCAAATAACGGTTACGACGGCGGAGAAGTCGTTGTCGCCGCATACGTACGACAAAAACATTCCCTTTTGTCGTTTAGTAAACGCTTCGTATAAAAAAGATTCCTTTTGAGTAAACGTAAAAGTCAAAGGGGTTTATACACCGTATAAAAGAAAGTTGTGTATAAAATAAAATATGCCTCAACGAAAGGAGATTGAGACGAAGTCCCATACAAAGATAATTTTTAAAATAAAATAGATACATTATGTGTATTCACTATAAGTACACATAAATAAAGTACAAATACAAGATACGACATAATAATATAATGACATAATTTGAAAGTAGGAGATTAACCCAAAGAATGGAAATTGGGTTAAGAAGTTCCCATACCTCGTATCCGACTTGACCCGACCGTTCTTTAAACTCCTGAATAATAAACTTGAGTTAATCTCTACTTGCTTATGAATCTTTTCAAGTTCATTATTCCTTTTATACCATGTTATGAACATCATGTAATCATTTAAGTTAATAATGTTCATTTTGTCGGTATTTGGTTCTTAAGTCAAAAATTGACTTCTTATACTTACATGTTGTTAATTTGGTCAAAGGTTCATTATATCCAGAATGGTATTCATTATGTAGATATCATATATGTCATATATATCCAGTATATACATTCATTTATAATATTACATCACATTTAGAGGTAAGAAATGAAATGCACCGTTCATGGAGACGGTAAGCCGTACGTACGCATGAACGCTACTTCCATTTCTATTTCATATTTTCTGGAATGGAATCATAATGACATAAAAGTATATTATAATTCCAGTATAACAACATATATAATATCATTAACTTTATCCTTTACACATCCCACATATGGTATTAACGAATCAAATCACTTTTAGGGGGCGGTAGTCCGCACTTCCTAAAATGAAGATATCGTGTTTTACCCATAATGGAAACCATAAAGGTATGCCCAAAATGAAAAAAACAGAAGCTTAAGGAAAACATAAACATATCATATATCATATATAAAAATAGTGACATCATAATGGCCACCTTTGAAGGTGTTAAATGAGTATTGAACAATCATCGTTTCGGGAGGCAGAATTTCGCCATCCACAGAAACCGTATGTTCTTTAACCATTTGATGTAGTTGTGTGAGAGTGTAGCTCAAATATATCTTATAACAACATCATAGTATATTGAAGATACTGGTGTTGTTACAAAAGAAGTAAATAAAAAGAGTTTAGGGGGTCGGAGAAGCAAAATAAAACAAATGAACATGAGAGAACGAATTACCTTAAAAAGTGTAACTTCTTTTGGTTTGAGCCTAAAGGCTTCCTTTGAAAGGATTCTGCCCAAAGGTAATCCTCTAGGATGAGGAGAGGGATGTGGAGAGAGCAAATGGTCAGGGGTTGGCCGAGCCAATGGCTTGAAGAGTGTGTGAAATGAGGTAGAGGTGGGGGCCTTTTATAAGGGGAGAGGAGGGGCACTTTTGGAAAGTAAAGAAACATTACTTTATTTGAAAATGTGTTTCGGTTTTAAAAGGTCCCACATTGATATAATTCGTGGATAAGGTGATAAGGCATCTAAATCCATTCATCCAATTGGTTTTGGACATGTGTAGTTCATAGATTTTATATTGTCATTCCACTTTATTTAAATCGTCAAATAATGATGTCATCACTGCATCATTATTATGTCGTAAATAATTTAATTTATTTAATGTCTAAAAATTATAAAAAAAAATACTATGATATAGGAAATCTTTTTAGCTTTCCAATGACTATTTATAATCAAAATTTGGACTTGTATAACCCCACTTAAAAATTGTTTTCGCAAAACATATTATGTTTGTGTCATTTTCACTTTAACATTTAATAAAAAGTAATTTATGTCATTTCCCAACAAAAGTGGATCCATGGGGTCCCCAAGTTTGGCCATGGCTTGTCTTGGTCGGCCATGACACAACCAATGATGTTGGGACATGTGTCTAGGTCATTTCATATTATTAAAGTATTATTTATACCTTAAACTACACTAATTACCACTAATCGCGATTAAAAACATAATAAGTTACTATTCACCAAAAAAATTATTTTAATCTCATTGAACCACATTTTACTTCTTAATGACAACCATGTATGTCGGATTTTCAAAATTCAATACACATCAGTGGTAAACTTTCATTTAACTGAAAAATCAGTTTGCTTGATTACCACTTAGTGGTTTCACTATTCATCAAAAATTGAAGTTTTTCAGAAAATTACCAAAAATTCACTCTAAGCTATATTTGATATTACGAATTCAAAAATGAAGTCTATTTTACAAAATTCAAATCATATAAGTCACATTAATTAATTTAATAATTAATTCCCGCTGCCAGAGCAAATAGCGTGTTTTTACAAAACAATAAGTATCAAAAGATTGACACCAGTTTAAGTCTAATTTCAAAGTGAAATTGATTCCAATGACCACCATTGGATAAAATGATAAAAATATATTCATATTAAACATTAAGACCAATTCAAAAGATAAACTAATCATATAAATAAATTAGAATAAAAGGAGGTTTTGAATTAAAATACAACATTTTACACTATTCATTAAAAAATGAACTTTATCAGAAAGGTACCAAAAATTTACACAAAGTAAATTTTGATGTCCCGATTCTAAAGAAGAGTTATATTTGGTCCAAAATAAATTATAAGAGTGATCAAAACTATATTTAATGATGGTTCACCATTAAAAGGTGATAAGTGAACCTTTAGTGAAAATTAGAGTATATATACCCGTAAAATTGAACTCTTTCCGTATTTTAAGCTTTTATCTTTTATTGGGTAAATGTATAAACATTTAAAAACAACTCTATTCATATTTTAGTTATTTCTATTCATTCCCGCCAGTACAACGGCTACTTGTTAACTAAAATTTACAATAATATTATTATATTACAAGTGTGCTACGTAAGTTTCAAAGAAACTCATCGTTGCGTATCGGGTACGCTATCGAACATAGCAACCCCTTTTAATTAAAATTCATATTTAATTCTCCAATATTAATAAATATGAAAATTATTTATTCTTTAATTACCTGGGATGTTACAGGCAGTGTATTGTATCAAGGGTGAAGCTGATCAATGGTGTTCTTTGATCCAGAATACCACAGAGGAAGAAGAAATAGAAGATATGGAATGGAGGACTTTTAAGGAAATATTTTTCGACAAATATTTCCCTCATGACCAATGAACTGAAATGAAGAATAAATTACTTTGATTAAAGAAAAGGGAAAAAGATAGTGTTGTAGAGTTTAAAGATACCTTCACAAGACTATCCAGGTATGACATAGATTATATACGTGACTCGGAAGACAAGATTGATCATTTCATTGAAGGTCTTAAGAAAAGTCTTTTAAGGGCACTATCTTCTTAAACATTTTCATCATATAAAGAAATTTTATTAAGTTCCATAAAAACATAGAGGGAGTTTGATATAACAAATTTGTTCAAGGGAAACCAAGATAAGAAGCAGTACTCTGATCAACATGGAAAAGGTTAAGTGATAAAGAAGAACAAGGGAACAAAGTAATTCCCATTATGTGAGAACTATGGAAAGAATCATCCTAGTAAATGATTGAAAGGCATGGGATTTTTCTATAAGTGTGGAGAAAAGGGTCATTAATCTAATGAATGCAAGGGGAAGAAACAATTCAATGATGTTCAATGTTACAATTTTAGAGAGATGGGACACTATTCAAAATATTGTCTTAATCACCAAGGAAACTTGCCTCAGAAAAGTCCACGAGAGCAAGGGAAAGCCTATGCTGTTACAACCACAGAGGTCAAAGTTCCTAATGATGTGGTGGCAGGTACTATAATTGTTTCCTCAAACTTAGCCAATGCATTATTTGATTCTGGATCATCGCATTCATTTATATCTTCCAAGTTTTCTAAGAAAAATATACATGTTCAATTTGATTTAATAAAGGAGTTTTTAGTAAAAACTTCTAGGGGATGTATCATTGCAACAAAGGCATGTCGATCAGTCCCCCTCATGACACATAAATGTGCTTTAGTTTCTAATCTTATCATCATACCAATGATTTACTTTAATATAATTATAGGTATGAATTGGATATCAAATTATGATTCGAAGATCTATTATAAGAAGAAGGAAGTTACAATTTTTTAAAATGGTTTAGAATCTATTATCTTTAGAGCAGAAACCTCTCCATCTAATTCTTATCTAGATCTACTCCTAGTAACTCAACTAAATGAAATTCTTGGAGGGGAAGAGAACCCAATATCTATGGGTGAGGAAATAAATATTTAAATTGAATATGTGCATATAGTGCAAGGATGAATTGACGTATTTCCAGAGGATTTACCTAGACATCCTTCAGAGAAAGAAGTTGAGTTCTCTATTGATTTAATTCTTGGTGCAAGACCTATATCAGAGACTCCCTATAGAATGGCCACTGTGGAATTAGTGGATCTAAAGAAACAACTTGAGTAACTAAGTGTCAAAGGATTTATTCAACCTAGTGTTTCTCCATGGGGAGACCATATCATTTTTGTTAAGAAGAAATATGGATCCATGAGTCTATGAATTGATTATAGATAAATCAATGATATTAAAATAAAGAACAAGTTTCCTCGTCCACGAATTGATGATTTATTTGATCAACATCATGGAGACCAATATTTTTTAAAGATTGACCTCCGATTCGGATATCACCAGCTACGTGTGAGGAAGGAAGATATTCCTAAAATAGAATTTTGAACCAGGAATGGGCATTATGATTTTACAGTAATGCCTTTTATACTAACTAATGCACCCTCAGTTTTCATGAATCTAATGAATAGATTTTTTAAGGAATATCTTGATGAATTTTTTGTAGTATTTATCAATGATATCCTAATATAAATCAAAAGATAAGAATACCATGAGAATAAAATAAGAATTATTTGGAAAAATCTTAGAGGAAATGAATTATATGGGAAGTTTAGTAAGTTTGAATTTTGGATTCAATTAGTTTATTTTTTTCTATATTGTATCTAAGTATGAAATCTTAGTTGATCCTATGAAGAAAAATTCAATCCAAGAATGTCCCATGCCAACAAACATAATTGAGGTACACAGTTTTATTAAATTAGTATATTACTATTGGCATTTCGTTCCGAATTTTTACCGACTGGCTAACCCACTAACCAATCTCACGCATAAAGGGGTTAAGTTTGTATGTATGAAAGAATGTACAGAATGCTTTGAAGAATTGAAATAAGAATGGTCAATGATCTGGTTTTGAATCTTCCATCTAAAAATGATGGATTTGTGATATACAGTGATGCATCAAAGAATGTAATGGGTTGTTTCCTTATGAAAAATGATAAATTTATTGCTTATGCATCTAGGAAATTGAAGACTCGTTATAAAAATTACCCAACTCGGGATCTTGAGTTAGCAGCTGTAATATTTTCTCTAAAAATATGGAGGCATTATCTCTATGGTGAAAGATGTGAGATATATATGGATAAAAATAGTTTGAAATACATTTTTAGATATAAATAACTCAACATGAGGCAAAGGAGATGGATTGAGTTACTCAAATATTATGATTTTTCAATACACTATCACCGAGGAAAGAAAAATAAGGTGGAAGATGAATTAAGAAGGAAAGATCAGGGACTTCTGACCCAAATGAGGATTGAGAGAGATCCTATATTCATAGATTTACTAAATATGGGTATGGGAATTGTTAAATAAGGGGAAACATCTTTCCTCCTTCAAATGATTGATAACCCATATTTACTCGAGAAGGTAAAAATTTCTCAATCTGATGATGAGAATTTACACAAGAAAAATAATGTTGTTACAGATGGGAGATTGGAAAACTTCATGTATGAGGAAGGAGTTCTAAAATTTTGGAATAGGTTATGCATTTCATTAGTATATAATCTAAAAATGGAACTATTAGATTATACTCATAGCTCAAATTTTTCTATACACCCTAGTAGAAAAAATATGTATAGAGATTTAAAGGAACATTTTTTGTGGGATAATATGAAGTGAGAAATTACTTACTATGTGTCAAGGTGTCTAGTTCGTCAATAAGTGAGGGTAGAGAGACAACATCCTAGAGAGGTGATGCATCCTCTACCTATTCCTTTGTGGAAGGGGGATGATATTATGATGGATTTTTTCACAAGACTACCAAGGACTCCTAGGAGGAATGATGCAATATGGGTAATTTTTTATCTTATCACAAAATAATCACATTTCCTTGATGTAAGAGAAGATTTACCACTTCATAACCTTGCAAGACTTTATATTAATGAAGTTTTAAGAACTAATGGTGAGCATATATCGATTGTGCCTTATAGAGATCCTTGGTTTACATCAAAATTCTTGAAAAGTCTCTAGAAGGATTTAGATACTGAGCTTTATATGAGTATGGCTTATCACCCCCAAACCGATGGACAATCTAAAAGAACTATTCAAACACTGGAAGACATTTTGAGGTCATGATCTCTTGACTTTCAAGGTATATGGGATCAATACATACCTTTGGTGGAATTTTCTTACAATAACAGTTTCCATTCTAGCATTCAAATGGAACCATACGAAGCATTATATGGTAAGAGGTGTCGAAATCCAACTTGTTGGTATGAATTTGGTGAGAGGAATATTTTAGGCTCATAAGTTATTGAAGAGGAAACTGCAAAGGTAAAGAAAATTCAGGCCCATATTAAAGCGGCCCAAAGTTGGAAAAAGAGTTATGCTGACAACTAGAGAAAGGATTTGGAATTTTAAGTTGACAAACATTTCTTTCTAAAAGTATCTCTATGGAAGGGTGTCTTATGGTTCGGTAAGAAAGGGAAATTGATCCCCAGGTACATCGGACCGTTTGAAATTATAGAAAATATTGGAGTGATAGCTTAACATTTATAAATTATACCCAGTATCTCCAAAGTTTATAATATGTTCCACATTTAATTGTTAAAAAAATATATTCCAGACCCAATGCATGTACTCACCTATAAATAAGTAGAGCTGCAACCTGATTTGTCATACTGTGAAGAGCCTATCGATATTCTTGACACGAGATAGAGGGTGTTGAGAAATCAGACAACTCATCTAGTAAAGGTTCTTTGGAGAAACCACAAAATGGAGGAAGCAATGTGGGAACCTAAGGATTTTATTAAGAAGAACTACCCACATATCTTTTAAGGTATTTATAGATGAAAAAAAATTCAAGGATGAAATTTTTGTAAGTGGGAATAATATCACACCCCAAACATTTCTTGGTATGTTTCTCTTAAATACTTTAAATTCATTAAATAGTCTATATTTAATGAAGCACTGAGTCTCTATAAAACAAAACTTGTTTATTTATAGTATAAATTCATAACCTAGCAATTAAACTTAAATTTT
This sequence comes from Viscum album, assembly GCA_963277665.1. Lineage (NCBI taxonomy): Eukaryota > Viridiplantae > Streptophyta > Magnoliopsida > Santalales > Viscaceae > Viscum > Viscum album. The sequence continues at coordinate 129,221,095 of OY728138.1, read as the reverse complement.
CCACATCTGTGTTTTAAATTTCAAAAAATGGTCATCTACGGTTGTGATCAGTAAGTTATTTGAAGTCTGATAGAACCAACTTGTTTTTATAATGAATAGTAACATACCCTTCTAAATATTAGTATGAATGTTAATATTACTCTTATAAATATAAATCATATTATTATTTTATTTTATTTATTTTATAAGGTAATGAGATGTTGAGTAATTTTTCAAGGTAATAAAAAATGAGTTATAGATTTAAAATTGTTATTTTTAAATAAAATATGATTTTATTTAAAAATTAAATTAATAATATTTAGAAAATTATTTTCAAAAAAAAGGATTTCATTTTTTAATCTGACATGTCGAAAAACTATTAGGGTGAATTTTTTGTATTTTTTTAAAATAGTTGAATTTTTGTGAATAGTAAAAATACATTTTTGAGTTTTTTGTAGTTTAATGATATCATAATGATGTAATAATTAATATAAAATGCTGGTATACTTTTTCATATTAAAATATGACATGAGGTGTCTCAAGTGGCTTAAACCATGGGAAAATACCATGTTCAAGCCCAGGGTTTTGCAAAACCCACTAATGAGATGTCCATTTAAATTAATAAAAAAACTCCCTCTCATTTACTATAAATACCCACTCATCCATTCATTTTATTTAATTAAAAATATTTAATCCTTAAATATATATTATTTTTAACTCCCTATTATTAGTCCCAAGTTTTCCTCAATCTCCCAAGGTCCCAACCTTCAAGTTTAGGGAGTTACTCTACAAGGTAAGGGAATCTACCACCCTTCTCTTTTATTAAAGCTTTCATTTTATGTTTTCTCTTTTATTTTAAAATGGATTATGTTGGGATATTTCATTCCATATTCCCCTTTATGTCCATATTATTTAATATTGATGATATACCCTCTTTCTCTCATCAAACTATTTTATTAATTTTTATGTGACGTTGTTAGGCTGCTAAATTTTCGTGAGGTATTTCTCAATTTTTCTTTTATTTTGAGTTCATTTATTTTCTTATTATTTCATCATATCCCCTAATCCAAATGATATGAGAATTAAATTACCTTACATGAACTGGAATTTTATTATTCTAATGTAATATTTCATCATCATCTCTCTTTCCCCCTCCTCTTATACTAAAAATGAAAACATCGTCCGAGATGTGTTAATTTATCACATTCAAGGATGACTTGTTCTCAATTTTTATTAGCATACTAAATTCGGGTCATGAAACCATTTTTATGGTTTAAAAAGATCATAATATATTTATTTAATCTTATTAAATGTTCTGTAATCCTTACACACTCCTAATATAAGATAATAATACAAAATAATTTCATTATGCACAAAACTACTAAGTAAACCAAGTGTTTATCATTATATTTTATCAAACAATTAATCCCCATGGTATATAACCGAAATCATTATAAGATCATATATATATCTTTAAATGTCACTAATAATATATATTAACAGTTCATGATGCTTAACCACATTACAAATGATCTTTCATTCATGAATACAAGTAAACTGATCATAAAAACCAATGATGAAAATGCTTCCAAAATAATAAAATTGAACCTCTTGAACCCATAAAAAAGTCCATGAATGAACCTAATCGGGTTATAAGAAATAAATAACATGTTGAGGAGTTTCTGGAATTATTAATTAATGAGTCTAAATTTGATTATTCAGGTCATTAAGATCAGTTAAAGAACACTTTCAGGCATAAGGTAAGGGGTTTATTATCTCACTTTTAATTCCGAGAGATTTTCATTGTTCTCCACTTATTTATTGAATGTGGTGTATTGTGTACTGACATTTGATATATATTATCATTATTATCTTTATATTCATGGTATTCTGTGATTCATTTTGTGGTTATTAATTTTTTTTTATAAGACTTTATTGATTACAATGTAGAAAGGGACTTCATCTCAATTTTAATTTCATTGTCATTTACTTGGTATTGTGCACCTAATCTTTCTTATGTGGCATATCCACTGACCATTTGAGATAATTTTTTATTTGAAATTGTAAATATATTATATATCCACATTTTGGTTTCATTTATATGAGTATTTTCTTAATCTGTATAACCTTTTACATACACTGTTTATTTGGAATGTTGTTTAACTATGGAAATATTGATGAATCTGTATCCTCTACTCTCTATGGATACTGAGAAGGAATATCGTACTTATATTAAATCTATGTATAAATAATTATTTGGACTTGAAGTGATGGGTGGGGCCTACTATATTTCCTCGATGCGTCGACAGGTCTCATGAGACAAATAAGTTGGCGATAAACCTTTCGAGTTTGTTTCCAAAAAATCAGACGGGTTTCTAATAAAAGACTTAAACCATTTCGGTGGTATAGTGGTATAATGTGCTAGATACATGACTTCCAATTAATAATAATTCTATTTATTCATTTTCAGTTATTACTATCCATGAGTTTTTCACTATGATAAAATCTATGGATGAAGTTTCATTCTCAGTTTATTAATGGATTGTGTCTTTCATTTATTCACCATGCCATATTAGTTTATGATTTAGTTATTTTTGATTCATGATTTTTATATTTATAACCCTTACTAAGCATTTTAACTCACTCCTTTCATTTGTTTACCTTTAATAGGTTATGAAGAGGAGACTATTTATTAAGTTCTTGTGGATGCAGTTTATTAATTTATGTTATGTATTGTACTTTTCTACCTTTCTCAATGTAATATGAGTTTCACATGTGCATCTAGTTTCTTCAATACTATTAAATTGATCATTACTTTGTGATTTTATTCCTTTTAATTAGGCCAATGTAATAATTAATGCACCATCTCTAGGTTTCTAGGGTCGGGGCGTTACATCATGGGATTACCAAATGAGACTTGTTGAGTTTTCCTATAACAATAGTCAACAGTCATCAATCTAAATGGCTCCATTTGAGGATTTTTATGGATACCCATACAGTTCACCTATTTTTTGGGTATAGTTGGGTAAATCTTATTTGGTGGTTCTGAATTTGGTTTAGGATACATCTACGAGGATTCAAGATATACGTCGATATATGGTTATAGAGTATAGTTGGAAAAATATTATGTGGATTAACAGTGTCATCCTTTAGAGTTTTTTGTAGGTGACTGGGTTTTATTTAAAGTTTATCCTTTATTAGGTTTCTTTCGGCTTGGAAAATGGTGAAATTTTACTTTGAGATACATTAGAATATTTTATATCATTGAGAAACATGGGTGGGTTGCTTATCATTTGGAATTTCTAGCTCAGTTGATACAAATTCATGATTTTTTCTATATATCACAAATCATGAAATATCATCCTAACCCCTTTCACATTCTAAGTTGGGAAGATATTAAATTAGATCCATATGTTTCAGTTATTGAGTGTCCATTTGAGATAGTTGACTCTCAATTGAAATTATTTCATGGTAAGTCTATTACTTTGGTCAATGTGTTGTGGTGGCATGGTATCAAATTCTCATGATACTTGGGAGCTAATATTGTTGATGAGCGAGAAGTGGCATCACCTCATTACTAAATTTCACTCGTCCACATGACTTCCCAGGGACAGAAAGTATTATGGTGGGGAGTTTTTAACATTCTCTTACCCTATTTTTGTTAATTCCCTTCCCTTTACTTGTTTTCATCTTTAATTGGGTGCATATTGGGACTCCTGATGATGAAATCATTTTTTTGGAAAATTAATTAAAGTACAGGAATGTATGTTTTTTTGAATTAATGGAGTCTAGGTGTAAATGTGTTTATGGATTTTTAGTGTTCTTCTAGAGTTCAAAGAATTCCTGAGGTGTTTTTGAGTTTTATTGTAATAACCTAGAGTTTTTTTTGTGTTACTTTAAAAAAAATGACGTGTAAAGGGGTTACACGATGTGTACTTGGTCCCTAGACACAAGTCGTAAACTTTTTACATAACATGAAAGTAGTACACACCATGTAAGGGTTACACAATAGGTAATAATAAAAGGTTGGTTTTTTAATAAATATGAGATGGGTTTTTCAGTGTACTTGATCATCATAGATTAAATGAAATATAAAGGAGATACACATCATGTAACTATCAAGATTTCAACTTTTAGGGTGCCGCTCGGATGAAATTTTATTTCATTCTCCCACATATCTCTTAGATCTCAACCTAGAACCCTTCTCCGGTGACTTTTGGAGTCTTTGTTTGATCTAAATTTATTTGTTCAGTGATTGATCATCATGGTGGTGGGTTCTCATATCTCTAGGTAAGTGATCCTTTCTACTTATTCGTTACTTTGATCAAGGTAGTTTTGTAGCATTGTGTTATCTAATTAACTGAACTATGGTGTTATCTCAACTTATTTCTTATATATCTGTGGTGTAATCTTGCTCTGATGGCCATTTAATTTTATTGGTTATGGTGTGGCATGCGATTTTCTTTGAATTATGTTGTGATCAACCCTCTTCACCAACCCTTTTTCTAATTGGATAAATTCTAAGATGTGTATATTTATTCTAGGGCCTCTTCTTTAATTGTTGTGTTCTATTGTTGGTGGGTCCTTTATGAGAATGTGTGACCTCAAGTTTTGAGGTAGGTGGATCCATCTCTAGACTGTGTTGATGAATTACACTACTCATGTTCTTTTTATAAATTTATTTATAAATAAATTGGCTTGATTTTATTGTGTGTGTAAATAAATTTGTAATAAAATGTGGTTTTCCCTAGTTTTTGGAAAATGTAAAAAAGGTATTTTCAATTAATTGAAATGATTTATGAAATAAAACACATGGTAAACCTTGGGTACATAGATGGAAATTTTATCTTAGGTATATCATCCATATTACTGTTAGAAAATTAGCTCATGGGGCTTTTCCCTTTTCCTGATGTCTATCGTCCTAGGGACTTGTTCTTGACATTGTTTGGAGGTTCACTCATGGGGTGTTTCTGTAACATCCCAGGTAAATAAAGAAATATGATATTTTTATATTTATTAATATTTTTGAATTAAATATTAATTTTACTTTAAAGGGGTTTCAATGTTCGATGGATTACCCGATACGCAACAACATGTTTCTTTGAAATCTTAAGTTGCACACTAATAATATAATATTATTATTTTAAATGGTAGTTAACACCTAGTCGTTATATTGGAGGGAATTAATAGAACTAACTACAATATTATTATAGATGTTTGTTAAATTTATTTAATTTTATCGAAAAAAAGTTAGAGGCTTAAAATGTGAATGAATCTAATTTTAAGCATAATTTACATTAAAAGGATGATTTATCACCTTTTAATGGTGAACCCTATTTAAATATAGTTTTGGTCACTTTCATATGTTAATTTTTACAAAATAAAATTTTTATTTAGATTATTATCATAAAAATTTACTTTGGGTAAATTTTTGGTATTTTTCTGATAAAATTCCTTTTTTAATGAATAGTGAAAAATACCGCATTTTAATTCAAAACTACCTTTTCATCCAATTTATTTATATAGTTAGATTGTCATTTTAATTTGTTTTAAGGTGTAATTTAATTATTATTTTTTCATTTAATACAATTTTGGTCATTTGATGTAATTTCACTTTTAAATTTGATGTAAAAACAAAATCAATCTTTTGATAGATTTTACCTCTAAAAAACTCGTCTTTGGTTTTGACAACGGAAATTATTTTTAAATTAATTATTGAAATTTATGTGTGATAAAATGGATTCCATATTTGGAATAATAAGTTCCAAATTATGTAATTAAGACTCTTTTGTTTTTGACATGATGAATTGTAATTACGGTAATTATTTTTAATTACCGTGATTAATTAGTAAATCGGGTAAAAAGGGTAAACAAAATAATGTTATAATAATATAAAATTACCCAAAAATGTGTCCTAATGCTATTTTTTGTTTCATGACCGACCATGGGATGCCTTTTTCCAACTTAGGTACCTCATGGAATCACTTTTGTGTGATAGTGACCTTTTATCATATTATTTTTAATGAAAGGAAAATATAACCAATGTCTGTAACACCTAAGTAAAATAATTTTATTTTTGTTTATATAAATGATATCTTTTAATATAAATAGTAATTGTAAATCTTAAAATATTTCCTATATCATGATATTTTATTTATAATTTTTACAGATTAAATAAATAAATTTATTTTTGACACAATGATGATGCAGTTATTACCTTATTAATGAAAGATTTAAATAAATGATATTATAAGGGTTAAAATAATTTTTTTTGAGAATTTGGATGCTATAAAATAATTTTATATATTATTATGATATGTAAAATTTATTTTAATGCTTTTATTTTGAAGTAATAAAGATTTTATGCCTTTATCAAGAGTCAACTACCAAATAGTGTCAAAATTGGCATAAATTAGTTTTTAAAACAAATGTTATTTTATTAAATGGTATAATAGTCCAAAAAATCTAATATTATGACAAAATAAATATAATTTATTACTAATATCATTATTTATACAAATATGGGACTATTTTCATTTTAAATTAACTATTATGACCTTATAGTTTGAAAATAAAAAAAAAGACGCGGTTTGAATTATTAATTTTAACTAAGGGTTAAAATGAAAAGATAAGGTGAATTCTATGACCTATACTTGTCTAAACCCTATTTATTGAGTGGTTTTATACCACTTAACCTCTTATACTATAAATACATCATTTAGGAACCATTATAATTTGAAAAATATTTTATAATAAATTAATATTTCATGACATTCCAAGAGTGCCCCTCCTCCCCCTTATAAAAAGCCATCACCTCTACCCCTTACTCACAACTCTCAAGCCCTTGGATCGTCCAACCTCTGCTCATATTATCTCTCCAAATCCCTCTATTAATCCTATAAGCCTCACTTTGGTCAGAAGTCTTTCCAATGAATCCTTTGGCTCAAATCAAAAAGAGTTACCCGATTTAGAGGTAATGTCTTCTCTCGAGTTTCTTTATTTTATTTTCCATATTCACTCACCAATATCTTATTATTATTTTATCCGATAATAAAAACAGTATCCTCAATATACTAGTATGTTCTTATGAAAAGTATTCTACCTACACTTACACACACCTCCGTCTAATGGTTAAAGAACATACGGTTTCTGTGGGTGGTGAATTACTGCCTCACGAAACGATGATTGTTCAATCTTCTTTTAACACCTCTCATGGTGGCCATTATGATGACACTATATTTATATATGATATATGTTATATTTATTTCCTCTATATTCTTATTTATTTTATATTTAAAACATACCTTTATGCTTTGCAGTTGTGCAAATGCGATAATTTCATCTGAGGAAGTGTGGACTACCGCCCCCTTAAGTGATGTGACTCGTTCATGCCAAATATGGAATTTATAAATAATGTAATTAATGAAATTATATTAACTATATAAAATATATATTATAATGTAATTATAATATATCTATGTCTCATTTAGTTTTAATTTCTTTAATATGACAAAGAAATGAAAGTAGCATTCATGTGTACATACGACCTACCGTCTCCATGAACGGTGAATTTCATTTTTTATCTCCAAATGTTATGTAATAGTATAAAATTAATATATACTAGATATATATGATATTAAAATAATTAATACCATTTTTTATATGATGTAATTATAACTACATGGACAATTCGCTTCAAACAAGTTCATTTTTGACACATGTATCGAACATCGACAAAACGTATGATATGAACACACATAATTAACTAATTATTATAACATGATAATATGTGATATGAATTGAATAATAAAATTTAAAGTAATTCCTTAAGCAATTATAAATTTTCCAAGGTTTATTATTCAGGAATATAAAGAAACAAATAAGACAAGTCGGACTTGAGGTAAGGGGATTTCTTATCTCACTTTTAATTCTGTGAGATTTCCATTGTCGCCACTTATTTATTGAATGTGGTGTATTTTGTACTTCCATTTCATATATATTATCATTATTGTATTTATATTCATTGTATTATGTGATTCATTTTGTGTTTATTATCTTTTGGTTATATGACTCGATTGATTACAACGAGGTAAGGGGTTTTTATCTCACTTTTTATTCCGGTGAGATTCATGCTACATTTTCCACTATTTCCTTTTTTGTAGTGTATGTACTTCCCATGATTGTATTATTTGTGTAATATACTTTAATTTATGGGTATTTACATATTCATTGTATGACCCTTCTTTCATGGGATGTACGTTTCGAAAGTTACCCAAATCGGTAAGGGAACATTTCACCCTCCTGTTTTTAAAAGACTTTTTTTGTTAGGTCTTTTAATTTACATCTTCTTATGTTGGGATATGTTCCTATATATCCTTATTTCTGGAAATTTTATGTCCAAGTTATGATATAACATTTTATCTCTCATCAACTCATTTTCTGAATTTTAATGTGACGTCGTTAGGCTGTCATATTTCTGTAAGGGAACTTCTTTACCCAATTTCAATTATTTGGGTTAAACCTCTACTCCTTGATTATGTCGTGATATGAATATGTGTGAAGGACCTATGTTTGTTTTACAATTAATATTCACTTATATTGGGTGTATTTATATTAGTCACACATAATTATGTCATTGATTTATCCTTAATCAAAGGATTCTGTCTTTATAAGGGACTTCATCTCAATCTCCTTTTATTGAGGCATCCTTTGATTTATACACGACTTTATTTTATACGGTGTATAAAACCCTTTTGACTTTTCATTTCATTCAAAGTGAATCTTTTATCTATGAAGCGTTTTACTAAACGACAAAAATGAATGTTTCTTTTTTTTACGTAAGCGGTGACAACGACCATTTCCACCGTCGTGAGTATTATTTTATCATTGGATTCCTTAAAAAGTTGTAATGTTTTTAAAAGGAAAATAAATACCATATACTCTTTTTATGTATTTTGGTATTACAAATGGTTTTTATAATGGATTTATTATTTCAATATCTTAAAAAGTTATATTGTTATTGCAATGTGATAATGTTATCTTTCCTTTATGCTTAAGTTATGTGTTATGTTTATGTTATGGTTCTTGGGAATTGTTTATGAAGTCAGGTGGTTCTGTGATAAACTAAGGGCGGGTGAGCCTGAGATAGCTCTCCAATGCATTGGGTAACGTGAAGGAGTTAAATGCTAAGGTTTCTCCAAAGAGATTTAGGGAATATACTGTGATGGGTATTCCAAACGTAACCATGAGGGTTACTCCATACATAATAATGTTATGAATGCCTCAAGTTACCTTTATGTCTTATGATTTCTATGATTTATTCATAAATATTATGATTTCATGAGGTATGTTAAAGTGCTTATTTTTTATGAGTAAAGTATGATTTTATTGATTTTTATGTATACATGGACTAATGTTTTCTTTACGTATTTTTATATCCCTTACTGAGATTTTTATGCTCATCCCAAGTTTTTGAAATGTTTTCCACAGGAATTAAAGATGAATAGGGTCAAGGATGGGATCAAAGAAAGACATGATGTCTAAAATATGGAACTAGTCATGTTTTTTTAAGAGTTTTTATTTTATGAAAAAATGGAAACTGAGTATAAGTGTCTACTTTATAATCTTTTGAGGTGTAATAGTTATGTCCTAATTCTCTAAAACTCTAAACCTGAAAAGATCCTCAATTTGAATTATTCATTTAATTCAATATTATTTAATGTTCTAAGGTCAGGTTCTTATAGTTGGTATCAAAGGTTGATTTAGAAAAATTTAGGGATTATGAGTTTTCGTTAGACACATGGTTAGTCCCCATGTCTATTATTTCAGTTAAATCCTTGTTTTATAACTTTTTCAGATCAAGTAAAGTCAGTTAAAAATGGAATGAGTAGGATCTCAAACGACATTCTTATCTATTCCTGGGGACATGCTTGCAATAATTATTGCAAAGTCATGTTCGGATGATTGTGAAACTTTTTCTAGCATAAAACTCACTTACAAGCAATTTTTTGGGATATCAAACACCTTTACTATACCTCGTTATCATTGTGGATCATGGGTTGTATTTAGAAAAATCTTATTTTCATAATATTCTCATATTTTCAAGAAATTTAAATATTATCAAGGTATTTTTCAATATTTTACCTTATCACGAGATTTTGAAGCATATTATGATTTTAAAAAAGGTGCTGAAGAAGGATACCCTTGAACAATGTATTTATATTTTCTTTTACAATATAGTCTCTCAACACATACCTATGGTATTTTAAAAGGAACGTTAATTGAAAGTCTCAACTCAAATTAGGTTCTACTATTTTATAGAAATCATGTTTTATTAGAAGTTTTAAAATTATGTGTCATACATGATTATTTTCCAAAACTGTTTTTCTGTGAACACCAATATGACCCATGTTATACAAGGTGTATTTGGATGGGGGAAGCAAATGATTTTTAAGGATCTCTAAATCATTGTTGCAATGCATGGACCTTCTACCTATGTGAACAAGATGATGATGAAACCAAATGGACACCATGATCAAGGTATGATGTTCTTCCTTTTGGGGATTGTTTTATTTTATCTTATGGTGGGGAAATAAGACTTCAAGAATTAAGATGTTGAGATCATAATGAATTTGGATGAAAATGAGAGGTATAAGGAAATCATTTAGTTTAAAACATGTTAGGGTTATTTTTTAGTTTTATAAAAAGGACAACCCATAGGATGGGTGACAATCCATCACATCTGGTAATGCCGCAGGAATCAAACCCACAACCGAAAGGCGATATGGGTGCATCGCCTACCACTAGCCTACTTGAAGTACCTGGTTAGTATGACTTATTATTTTAGTAAAATGATTTTATAGAACAAGAATAAGTTGATTTTGGTAATTTATGTTTTATCAAATGGATATACTTAGTATAGGAAAATTATTTGGTGATTAAGTGATAAAGGTTGTTGTGAAAGACGTTCTCTCTTTTGATGAAACACTATATCCCTAAGGAAGATATAATACTATGGAATTTAAATTGTGGAACAATGGTTGAAATTTTAGTTTGGAAGAATCTATATTTTTATTGTGGACATATTATAATTTGGTTTATTTATGAAAATTATTAACCTATCATGGAGAATATGTGATGAGGTTAATTACTTTTCAATATGAGACTTTGTGAGTAACTGATGTTATTTGGAGATAAATGTTAAGATTTATCTTAGAAGACTATGTAATTAAATCCTTATTAGATTTGGGTGTCAATATTAGTTTGGATTACTTTTGAAGAATTTTATGGACCGTAGTTTATTGAATGGTTTTTGTTGAACTTTGGGTTTTGTTTGAAAAATTTTGGAGATTAAGAGTAGTTTTTCTTTTTGTAAAAGATTATCATTTTTGGGTATTATCTGATCTCGCACTAACCATTTTGGTTTTGGTTGATGTCTAAAGACAAAGGAAATATACAATTTATCTTTTTTGGATTATGTGATACTATATAAGTTGATTTTAGCACTTTTAATGTGACCAAGTTGGTTTTAATACTCATCGTTTGGAGAAAGGATATTTTTGTGTTATAAATTTAGTAAAGTATGAAAGCCTACAGGACAAGTATGTTTCCTTATGTTTTTAGTTAAACTCATAAATAAATTCCTTAATGAAAAGTAACTTAAAACAAAAACATTATCTATTAACTTTTCCTACTGAGGAATCAAGGACTGTTTAACCCATCACAATTTTATGATTTTCTGGTGGATTACTTTCTCCTAATCATGTTTTCTATCACTCTCCATCAGAACATGAAACTTTGTTTTTTCCTCCATATCCATGTTTTCCCTACATTTAATCCTAGTATGGTTTATCACGGTTAACCTTTGTATTTATTTTTTTATTATTTTAAGGTTATATTTTTATTGACTAGTTTTCCGATGTGGGACTTTAAATGATGTTTCCGAGCCCAATTTTAAAATTGCGAGGACACAATTACCAAAAGGGGGAAGGATGTAACATCCCAGGTAAATAATGAAATATGATATTTTCATATTTATTAATATTTGTGAATTAAATATTAATTTTACTTTAAAGTGGTTTCAATGTTCTATGGCTTACCCGATACGCAACAACATGTTTCTTTGAAATCTTACGTTGCACACTAATAATATAATATTATTATTTTAAATGGTAGTTAACACCAAGACATTGTATTGGAGGGAATGAATATAACTAACTAAAATATTATTATAGAGGTTTTTCAAATGTATTTACTTTTATCCAATAAAATTTAGAGGCTTAAAATGTGAATGAATCTAATTTTAAGCATAATTTACATTAAAAGGTCGATTTATCACCTTTTGATGGTGAACCCTATTTAAATCTAGTTTTAGTCACTTTAATATGTTCATTTTGACAAAATAAAATTCTTATTTAGATTAATATCATCAAAATTTACTTTGGGTAAATTTTTGGTATTTTTATGATAAAATTCATTTTTTTATTGAATAGTGAAAAATACCGCATTTTAATTCAAAACTGCCTTTTCATCCAATTTATTTATATAGTTAGATTGTCATTTTAATTGGTTTTAAGGTTTAATTTAATTATGTTTTTTTAATTTAATACAATGTTGGCCATTTGATGTAATTTCACTTTTAAATTGGATGTAAAAACAAATCAATCTTTTGATAGATTTTACCTCTAAAAAACTCATCTTTGGTTTTGACAACAGAAATTATTTTTAAATTAATTACTGAAATTTATGTGTTTATAATTTGATAAAATGGATTCCATATTTGGTATTATAAGTTCCAAATTATGTAATTAATACTCTTTTGTTTTTGACATGATGAATAGTAATTACGGTAATTATTTTTAATTACCGTGATTAATTAGTAAATCGGGTAAAACGGGTAAACAAAATAATGTTATAATAATATAAAATTACCCAAAAATGTGTCCTAATGCTATTTTTGGTGTCATTAATAACCATGGGATGCCTTGTTCCAACTTAGGGACCCCATGGAATCACTTTTCTGTGATAGTGACCTTTCATCATATTATTTTTAAAGAAAGGAAAATATAACCAAAGTTTGTAACACCTAAGTAAAATAATTTTTTTTTTATATAAATGATATATTTGACTATAAATATTCATTGGAAATATTAAAATATTTCCTACATCATGATATTTTATTTATAATTTTTAAACATTAAATAAATAAATTTATTTTTGACACAATGATGATGCACTTATTACCTCATTAATGAAAGATTTAAATAAATAATATTATAAGTGTTAGAATATTTTTTTTTTGAGACTTTGGATGATATATAATAATTTTATATATGATTATGATATTTCAAATTTATTTTAATTCTTTTATTTCTAAGGAATAAATCTTTTATGCCTTTATCAAAAGTCAACTAGCAAATAGTGTCAAAATTGGCATAAATGAGTTTTTAAAACAAATGTTTTTTTATTAAATGGTATAATAGTCCAAAAAATATAATATTATACCAAATGAAATATAATATATTACTAATATCATTATTTATACAAATATGGGACTATTAAAATTTTAAAGTAAATATTATAACCTTATAGTTTGAAAATAAAAAAAAAAGACGTGGTATGAATTATTAATTTTAACTAAGGGTTAAAATGAAAAGATAATGTAAATTATATGACCTCAAATTGTCTAAATCCTATTGATTTAGTGGATTTATACCCATTATCCTCTTATACTATAAATACATCATTTTGGAACCATTATAATTTGAAAAACATTTTATAATAAATTAATATTTCATGACATTCCAAGAGTGCCCCTCCTCCCCCTTATAAAAAGCCATCACCTCTAACCCTTACTCAAAAATCTCAAGCCATTGGCTCATCCATACTCTGCTCATATTATCTCTAAAAATCCCTCTATTACTTCTAGAATCCTCACTTTTGGTATAAGTCTTTCCAGGGAATCCTTTGGCTCAAATCAAAAAGAGTTACCCGATTTAGAGGTAATGTCTTCTCTTGAGTTTATTTATTTTATTTTCCTTCTTCACTCACCACTATATTCTTATTATTTTATCCCATAATAACACCAGTATCCTAAATATACTAGGATTTTGTTATGAAAAGTATTCTACCTACACTTACACACACCTCCGTCTAATGGTTAAAGAACATATTGTTTCTTTGGGTGGCGAATTACTGCCTCACGAAACGATGATTGTTCAATCTTCTTTTAACTCCTTTCATGGTGGAAATTATGATGAAAATATATTTATATATGATATATATTATATTTATGTCCTCTATATTCTTCTTTATTTTATATTTAAAACTTACCTTTATGCTTTGCATGTTGTGCAAATGCGATAATTTCATCTGAGGAAGTGTGGACTACTTCCCCCTCAAGTGATGTGACTCGTTCATGCCAAACATGGAATTTATAAAGAATGTAATTAATGAACTTATGTTACCAGTATAACATATATATTATACTTGAATTATAATATATCTATGTCTCATTTAGTTTTAATTTCTTTAATATGACAAATAAATAAAAGTAGCATTCATGCGTACGTACGACCTATCATCTCCATGAACGGTGCATTTCTTTTTTTATCTCCAAATGTTATGGAATAGTATAAAATTAATATATAATGGATATATATGATATTTAAATCATTAATATCATTCTTTAGATTATGTACTTATAACTACATGGACAATTCTCTTCAAACAAGTTCATTTTTGACTCATGTACCGAACATCGACAAAACGTATGATATGAACTCACATAATTAACTAATTATTATAACATGATAATATGTTATATGAATTGAATAATAAACTTTAAAGTAAGTCCTTAAGAAATTATAAATTTACCAAGGTTTATTATTCATTAATATAAAGAAACGAACAAGACAAGTCAGACTTGAGGTAAGGGGATTTCTTATCTCACTTTTAATTCCGTGAGATTTACATTGTCGCCACTTATTTATTGAATGTGGTGTATTGTGTACTTCCATTTCATATATATTATTATGATTATATTTATATTGATGGTATTATGTGATTCATTTGGTGTTTATTATCTTTTGGTCATACGAATCGATTAATTACAACGAGGTAAGGGGTTTTTATCTCACTTTTTATTCCCGTGAGATTCATGCTACATTTGCCACTATTTCCTTTTGTGTGGTATATGTACTGCCCATTATTGTATTATTTGTGTAATATAATTTAATTTATGGTTATTTACATCTTCATTGTATGACCCTTATTTCATGGGGTGTATGTTTCGAAAGTTACCCAAATCGGTAGGGGAACCTTTCACCCTCCTCTTTTTAAAAGACTTCTTTTTGTTAGGTATTTTAATTTACATCTTCTTATGTTGGGATATGTTCCTATATATCCTTATTTCTCTAAATTTTATGTCCAAGTGATGAGATAATCTTTTTATCTCTCATCAACTCATTTTATTAATTTTAAAGTGACACCGTTAGGCTATCAAATTTCTGTATGGGAACTTCTTTACCCAATTTCAATTCTTTGGGTTAAACCTCTACTTCTTGATTATGTCATGATATGAATATGTGTGAAGGACCTATGTTTGTTTTACACTTAATATCCACTTATATTGTGTGTATTTATATTTGTCACACATAATTATGTCATTGATTTATCCTTAATCAAAGGATACCGTCTTTATAAGGGACTTCGTCTCAATCTCCTTTTATTCAGGCATCCTTTGATTTATACACGACTTTCTTTTATACGGTGTATAAAACCCTTTTGACTTTTCATTTCATTCAAATGAAATACTTTCTCTACGAAGCATTTTACTAAATGAAAAAAATGTTTCTTTTTTTTACGTAAGCGGTGACAATGACCTTTTCCACCGTCGCGAGTATTATTTGATCTTTTCATTACTTAACAAGACATAATGTTTTTAAAAGGAAAATAAATACCATATAATCTTTATACATATTTTGGTATTGAAAATGGTTTTTATAATGGATTTATTATTTCAATATCTTAAAAGGTTATATTGTTATTGCAATATGTGAATGTTTTATTTCCTTTATGCTTAAGTTATGTGTTATGTTTATGTTATGGTTTTTGGGCATTGTTTATGGATTTAGGTGGTTCTGTGAAAAACTAAGGGCGGGTGAGCCTGAGATAGCTCTCCAATGCATTGGTTAATGCGAAGGAGTTAAACACTAATGTTTCTCCGAAGATATTTAGGGAATATTTTGCAATGGGTATTCCAAACGTAACAATGAGGGTTACTCTCTATGTAAGAATGTTATGAATGCCTCAAGTTACCTTTATGTCTTATGATTTCTATGAGTTATTCATAAATCTTATGATTTCATGAGATATGTTATAGTGCTTATGTTTTATGAGTAAAGTATGATTTTATTGATTCTTATTTATACGTGGACTAATGTTTTCTTTCCCTATTTTTATATCCCTTACTGAGCTTTTTATGCTCATCCCAAGTTTTTGAAATTTTTTCCACAGGAGTTAAAGATGAATAGGGTCAAGGATGGGATCAAGGAAAGGTATGTTGTCTAAAACATGGAACTAGTCATGTTTCTTTTTTTAAGAGTTTTTTTTTGTGAAAAAATGGAAACTAAGTAGAAGTGTCTACTTTATAATCTTTTGAGATGTAATATTTATGTCCTAATTCTCTAAAAATCTAAACCTGAAAAGATCCTCAATGTGAATTATTCATTTAATTCAATATTATGTAATGTTATAAGGTCGGTTCCTTATAGTTTCTCTACACCTTGGGCCTATTTTCTAGGGGACTTTTTTTGCACTAGTCATTGTTGTGGTATGAGTACTCTTCTAGCCTGACCTGTTGAGTTATTTAGTATGATTTACCTATTCTTGGATTTATATTATTTTGGATATTATATACATTATTTTTTTATACGATAAATGGAAAATTATGGTTGAAATTGATATACCTTCCTTTGTTTAGAAATTATTTGAAAAAGACAAATATTTACAATGATTTTGATAAAAATTATTTACTATTTATCGGGCTATATTTTACATTAAATGAGGATAATTTGATTTTTGTATAGAGAATTGTTATAAAACACCTAGGTGGGAAACTACTAAGCCTGTTATCTCACACCCTATGCACTTCTTCAGTGATGTGTAGACTATTGAATGCCTTTAGATATAGGGAAAGGAAAGGTGCCTTGGTAAGGAAATAAGGTTTTATATTAGTTGGATGGGTAGTTGGTGGTGATATTGTGGGTTTCTACCAATGTTATCAGATGGAGTAGTTGGTTTTCTTGTTTTAGTAGTCCTTTTGGTTAGACTTATACTTGGATATTTGTTTTTCTCTTGAGTTTTTTTGTCTTAGTTATGGAATATATTTATCTTTCATTATTTCTCTCTATCTTGTATATATATATGACATGTTTTTCTTCATATTGGGAAAAATAATTCCCTCTATTTGTGTTCAATTCCCAGGTGCAAGTCGCTATCCCATGGGGATCAAGAACACCCTTCAAGTATGTGGTGGTCAGGTCGGGTACCAGTTTGAGAGGGTATTTTGGTCAATTAGTTAAAGGTTTTTTAATGTTTATATATATATATATACCTTGGATATACCTTCTCTTATACCTCCTTTGATTACATCTCTTTAACTAGTGAAAATTTCTATCAATGAAGATCTGATCATCCATCTTATAAGAGATGAGATAACAGTAGAATTAGATGATTATCATAAGACTAGATATATGGTTCTTAATAGATTTCAAATACATAAGTTAATGACTTTGGAGGTGGTCATAATTTATGTGAAATGCGTAGTTCGATAAATAGATACAATCATAAGGGCTATTAACTTTTATCTAATAATCTTCACCACGTCAGATCTAAAGACCATATTTAGGTCCTTATCTAGTGATCTCATAATGCCTCCACTGACTTAGGAATTCAAGACTCTTTTGAAGATATAAAAGGCTATCACACCTACATTGGAATCATTTTTAGAGAATAAATAATATTTTATTCAAGTCATGGAGAATGGGTCTTGAGAATTCAAAGATTTTGCCAAGTACATAGAGCTTTATTTTTATAATGCCAATACTTATATTTTGGAACCTCCAACTTTACCTATAACTTTAACTCCTCCCTAGACTACTTACTCATCCAATCATTTTTTGTTGACCCCTCTTAAATTTTTTCAGCATGTCTAACCTATCTCTATGTGTGTGGTTATTCAGTAACCTTATCCCATCTCTTCACTACAACCTACACCTCCTATAACTTTCTCCATAGACAAAGGTAAATCAATGGCTCTTCATTCTAACATCAGAGATACTATTATTTTGGATTCTAATTTTGATTAGAGTATCTAATAGGGAATTTTTATTTTTTTCTAAACTATTTGTGATGTATCTCATTTTTATATATCTTGATTTTTATCAATTTTTTTTGTTTCTTAATTACATCATCTAATATCTTTTTGATGTCTATATTATAATTTATTCATAACTCTTGTACACTTTGATAATACCAAAAGTGGGAGTATAATATAGAAGTTCACATTATAATATCTTGATATATTTTAGTTCACATGGTACTTAAAACTTATTTCTATTCTTGCTTAGGATTTAGTCACTCATGATATATAATCATAAAATAGGGGTGATTATTGTATTAGTCCAGCAACTCTCTATTTTAATTCTCACAAATCTTTTTTCTTATGTTATTAATGAATTTTATATTTTATGATAGTAAAATGTTTTTCTGGAAAAAAACAAGTGAAATTGTGTTAAATAATTAAAATTCTCTAATTAATCAACTGATTACATGAGTACCAAACCTACCACATGAAGGATTCAACCAACTGCATGAAGGATTCAATCAACCATGCACGCATACAGTGAAATTATTCTAAGTGTTGAACTTACCATGTGTTGAAATCAACCAACTGTGTGAAGAAATTAAGTGGACACATCAAAAACATAAGTGAATATAAGAATAATTGAAGTTACCACATGAAGAACTAATCTGATAGCATCAAGTGACCATAATAAATCAATTAATCACAATAAGGATTTTTAAACCTACCACATATACAAGCAACCACGTGTCTATTTGATCTACATACTATAAAGATGAATTAACCATGTCTAATTCAAATAGTGAGATATTTTTAAATTACAATGGATATATTTTGGAGTATTTAATGCGATTAAAATAATTTAATAATTCCATATCAGAATAATGTATACAAGGATTATTTTATGAATATTTTTCAATAGCTAATTGGAGAAGGATTTCTCTTTAAGAAGAAGAGTCTCCCATAGATAGAATAGGTAGGATACATACACAAATATTGATCTTGGATATGTGCTTACATAATACTATATTATTTTACTTCTCATTTTAATATCCATTTGAATATTTGTAAGGATATATATTATTGATCAACCAAACATGATCATATATAAGACTTCATCAATGAACTCTATTCACTCCTTGTACTCTCTCTGTTTTAGTTTACATTTGAGTTGTGTTTATATTATTTTTTATATATATTAGTATATGATCTTGCTTTGTATTAGAGAGTAATAGATACTCTTTTTTCATTCTATTATCCCATTAATAACTGTATAAGAGGGTTGTTATATCTTGGACTTCCCTATAGAGAGTTGAATATGTAAACCCTATCCAAGTTATGGATCAATTTTATTTGAATTTAATAAACATGCTTACGAGAAAGTGACTATAAAGTTATATTTTCTTATTTATTTTTTTAATCGGTTTTTCAATTTTTTCACTAATTATATCCTTCTATTTATTTTTCAATGATTATTTTCTAAATTGTGACTTTCAAATAAAACATTTGATAATTAACATATATATGTGACATATTCTATTTAGTGTGAGTAAAATATATTAATTTAAATATGTTTCAAATAGTTTAACTTGGTTTCAATTAAACTATTGAGAAACTATTTGAAAGCATCATAGTGTTTATACCAACTTTATTTGTTAATGAAACTGTTTTAGTTAAGGGGTTTTAAAATCAGTTTTAACCATAAATTTTAAATTGTAAGATAAATCCACCCCCTATTGAGCTATCCATTATTAAAAAAAACATAACACAATTAATATTATTGATATTATGAAACTATTTTATAATTATTTCTACCATAGTTGACATATGTAAGAAGTTATAGAAAAATTGATTGAACAACCTCAAGTAACCAAAATATGAATGAAATCTATAAAAAATATAATATGATAATAAATGGTTAGTATTAAATTAAATATATAATAGTAAGGTTCTTCAGAAGGTATATAATAAAATTAATTTCATTATTCAAGAATTTAGGTGGACGTATAGAACAAATCTGGAACAGGGTAAGAGTTTTCATCTCAATCACCCTTCATGGAAATATGATTTGATATTATGTATGAATATTCATTTGAATGGTGTAAATAATAAACCCTTGATTTAAAATATCATAAATCATTTTTGGACATGTAAACTTCACTTCCATTCATGATCTTCATTATTATGGGCTTTGATTGGTGTCTTCTCTAAAATATAAGGGTTTTTTCATAACTCAATCTACATTATTGATTTATAATGCTTCTCCTTGAGTTTTGTATTTAATTTCATATGGTATACCATATATATATTTTAGGAGATTACTTTTGATTATAATATTATTTATTGATGAGATCCCTTCTTGGAAATGACACTATGTTATGAATAATTCTCATCCTCTTAAATGACATTTTTTCCTCCTTATCCATAAATTCCATTATCGCCAATGTTCTAATTTTTAATTAGAAACCAAGTTATGTGTTATATCATGGAACCTTTATATTTTTCTTATAAACTATTTAGAATAATTTTTTATTATATTTTTACTCTGTGGGATTTCAATAAAGTAATTTTAAAACCTAAAAAGGGATATCTCGTACTACCCTCGTTACTTTTTGGTTACATGTTATCTTTATTTTCCTCCAATTTGGGAAATGTTATTATTATGATATTCTTATATAACTTTATATATGACCCTAAAATATATACCCAGTTAAATATCCTTTTCATTTATGGGGTTATACATATTTTTAGTTTTATTCAAAATTCCCAAATTAAATTAAACCCAATTTAAGGGAACTTTTTTATTTATTATATCATGTTAAGCATCACCCCCATAAAATGACATTAAACTAGGAATATTTTTTATACAACCTTATTATTTCATGAAGAACCCTATTTTTTCAATTATTTTTTTATAGAAAAAATAACCTCCTTCATTCTTTAAAAATATCAGTTACCTATTGCACAAAGCATCACCCATTTTTTTTCTTTTTTATTATTTTTTCTCCTAGATCATTCTCATGAATTTTCCTATATTAAAACTAAATGTTCAGGACCTATGTTTATTTATTAAAATGTTAAAATTACAATATGATTTAATTCCTTATTCTATTGTTAATCCTTATGATATAGTCTCTAAATATTATTTTAGACAATACTATAAAATCCAATTTTTCTCATGGGTTTTATCATGATTTTGCTTTATATATGGTTTTTTTCTCATGCACTTGTGCATGTAAATAATATGATGTTCTAGGTGGGATTAGAATTATATATCCCTAAAATACATTATTTAATGATTTATATCTCATTAAATTCTATTTATGATATTGAAGGTTGAACCAAATCAACTATGGTAATTTTTCCACTCTGTTTATGGGAATAGGGAGTGAAACTGTCATATCTCAACCTAAAATTTCTAGGTATTTCCTTTTAATTTTGTTTCGAGTTAATATTTATAAAAAATATCAACTCTTTCTTCTTTTGGATATTTAGACCATTTATTTTATTATTTTTATTTTTATTTTTTTCATAATTTTCAATATTGATCTGCTCATTTTTTGAGAAATTTAGAGTTTTCTGAGAAAGAGCATAGTTAGTGCGCAGTTTTTCACCTCACCATTTCAATCATAAATTTTTTATTCCAAACTCCAATGAGGCAGAAATTTTTTTAAATATTACATAACTCAATTTAAATCATTTCATTAAACTGGAGAGAGTGTCGGATCGTAACCTAACCTTGAAAAAAATATGTTTCCACTCAACACTCTAAATTTGTAGATAGTTTGGATGATAGTTAAAGATAAGATGATATAACTTAAATGAAATTTCCAAATTTTATAAAAAAAATGGATGATATATAAGATAACAAGGATCATTTTTATTTAGGTTGGATAATCAAAAAAATCATCTTATATGTTTAAAATTAATGTACTTTCAAATCATTGAATTTGGATAGTCTGTCTGTCCAAATTCATTTTGTTTATTTATTCACCAATAAATCATTCAATTAATGTAAAATAACATTTAAATTTTGAGTTTCAATTAGTAATGAGTAGATTAAAAATTCAATAGAATACCTTTTCCAATATTCCATCATTTACTTGGTTGAAAATGTATATCCTTTGAAAGATCAAAATTGATGACATAATTTTTTATGGGTTTTAATTTTTTTAATACCATAACCTCCTTATTAATTATTATAACTTCTCGACCAACACTAGATCAAAAATAATGACTCTATGGACTCCATTGTGTTGATTTTAAAACCTCTAAAAGTGATTTCTAGTTCATAAATGTTCCATTGTTCAAGGATTTCATCAACCGATACCATTTTTTTCCTCCCTGAGTAGATTTCTCTTATAGTCTTAATGAACCACTAGAGTGGGAGACTCTGGATGATAATAAGTTGGAAAATACTTATATATTATCCTATAACTCCTCTTTTCTCTTTAATTTTCATTGTAAATTGGTTATGATAGTCATGGGTATTCCTCAACTTACCTAAAAAGTGTGATTCTCGGTTGTCTTTCTCTTCTCCCTTGATGTTTTCCTCTCCTTATCTTGTGGGATGTTTTCATTAGGAGTGTTCATCAAAAGATTCAAGTTAGGTGGTTTCAAATTGGTTCTCTCCTTTTTGAACCATATTTATTCACCCTCATCACTTTGAAATATATAAAGTCATGAATCATGAAAATGATTATTTATGAAATTATGTTAAAAATTTAATTTCATTTGCCTTTTGAGAAATGGTTTTCAAACATACCCTATTTATCATTTTTAAAGTGACTTCAAGGATTTTTTGGGGAATCTACATGTTTTGGTGTTTAATTATTTCAAATATTATTCATAATGATTTTAAATTAAATACCAAATCATATTTTATTGTGTCATGACCCATCCCAATGGGGATCATGACACGAATCCCCAAGCCCACCTCCAATATTCTTGGGTTGGTGACTATCACTGATTAGGAATATAACTAACATGGGAGGCCTTAGCCTAAGTAAATATACACACGCACACATCTCCAAGCCTATACAATACTGAAATGTAAAAAAAACTGAAGAACCATATATACATACATTTAAATCTAACAACCAAAGTACGACATGATGTAAAGTAACGTAAAGAAGGTTAAATATAGGCCCACCAAAAATAGTCTGAAAACAATTCTAAACTGAAATTAAATACTCGTGAATTCTTTCAAAAGTCATAGGAACACACCTCTTTTTTTCTTGTCTCACTAAGCACCATCCAGTCTTGGTCCGTAAAGGACTTTGTCAAAACTTTAGTCATCTTCACAAGATACGAAATGTGTGGGAAAATCCCATGTAGTGGTTAGTATAAAAATACTCAATAGGACAACCCAAAACTACAAAGCGTACAAAAAATTAAATATATAGTCATCTCTACATGGGTATATGTCTATATCATATATACCAAGAATATCTAGAGATACTCAATAAAGACGCACATTCTAACGGTAAGTCACAATCGTAGTATGCCATCATAGGATTCCATCTCGAAGATTCCACATAGCACTCATTCAGGAGAACACACTCCTAAGTATGATAACACTAATTATTTCTTTCCAAGAGGTACTGCTCATCGGGTATAATCATTATAAGTACACTTTGAGAGTCTGAAGAGATGCGATATACATATGAGGATCACACCCAAGGCCGTGGGATGATACCAATAACTCAATTTGGATTAACCCACTAAGTAGAGGATCGGTTACTATGTATTTTTTTCACAAAAATACCAATAACTTTACCTAGGGAACAAAGATGAATAGAGGATCTCACTCTAGGCCTCATAGAGGGATTTCAATGACTCTATCCAAGAAGTCTCGCTGAAGGGATTGTTGTCCTATGTGAAGGAGGAAATTCCATAATAACCTTTAGAGAAAGGATATAGGGAATACATAATAAGTAAAAATATCTATGATACAAAGGATAAGGTCTTAAATCCATGTTTAACAAATTACATAGTGTGTAAAAAGGGTTAAACTCCCCTGTAAATGGCCCCTGACCCCAGGTCCTGCCTGTGTAAATGGCATGTGTCTCAAGTCATTTATGTGTCCATATAGAATTAAACAGTGTGTTGTATGCTTGTGTACTCTACCCAAGTGACATTATATGGCTTATCTCGTGTACCCATTCTCGTGTACAAGTATGTATCTTAGCCAGTGTACTTTGGTCCAATCCATGTTCGTGTAGACACGACGTGCTCCAACCCATGTACTCCAACCCGTGTCCATGTACCCTCCTATATACATGCCAAGTCGTTAGGGAGAGGTCACATGCTATGTGATACTTAAGTTTCTCCCAAAACCCTAGCTACTATAAAGGGTCCCCCACACGGCATGTAGATCAGACTTACATATCATATAACATTGGATTTTCCATAATTCCATATCTAGAATCCAAGCATATTATCTGGAACTCGGGCCACTAATCTAGATACACCTCACCTAAAAAATTGATAAGTCATCTCATCTGGGCCTTCCCATCATCAAACAACAAGTTTCATCCCTTTGATTCGCTCGAAAAATAGATTTATACATCATTCTTTATTGCGCACTGAAGAAAATGAAATTTGGTATCCAAAGACATCTTATCTGTCTCCACTCCCATAGTCACACCACATTCGTTTCATATAGATCCCATATCTAAAATTTCATATCATTTTACTAAGAAACATTTTTTCAATGATTGATTCATCGGGATATGTTGAACCATAGGCCAAATGAAGAATGTCTACGGTGAGTGAAGAGCAAGGGGAAAACGTAAGAACAACCAAGAGGAATGGACCTTGATTGATTTTAATGTAAATCTCAATTAATTTACATTAGAACTACAATTGAAGAATCAATAATTTAATCCCAAAGAAAGTTCTTGCGAATACTGATTAAACTATCCCATCCTACAACCAACCAATCCGCAAATCAATATGTTCATCAACTGATTTACGTTCATCATAGATACTAAGAATGAGGAAATAAAACTACATCCAAAAACCATCCTACCTCAATTCAGTTCTATCACTGATGAATAATGATATTTTGCCACATTATTTATTGAGATCCTTCGATTTCATTACAATTCGATCATCGATCTATGATCTGATTGTCATTCGTCTATGAGAGAACCTCCAACACTCTCTCCAACGGCTCTCCAACGGTTCCAAGGTTATGAAGCTAACTCTAAAATTCCAAAATAATAGTCTATTTAACGATGCATCAGTATTTGATCAAGAAAATTGAAATAAAATAATTTATTGAATTATTTTTTATATTTTTGCACTCACGATGAATTTTCCACAAACGGCCTATTCCGACCAAGGTTAAGTCATGCCTATTGTAAAACTTGTATTCTAAACTCAACGGTTCCCTCAGATTTCTGATCTAGACCCCCATTTAGATGTTATTATACTTTTTCAAGAAAACTATGTGCATATTCTATTTAATATATATAATATATTTTAAACATTATTCCAAGAACACTAGACCTTGGAATTGCACACCGTCTCAGCACCTAGTCTCAAAAATAGTCTATAAAATATCCAAAAATAATACATGGAAAATCCAAGTCATTAATTTCTCTCCACCGTGTTTTGTTATTTTCTGAAAAACCAAAACAAGGGCTAAATAAATAAATTTGGTTAAAGAGAACATATTTTAGCCTCTCACTCCCATGTACTCTCTTGGAGATTCATGTGCTGCCACTAACACGCACCAATGGAATCGCTTACCCACAAAAGATCCTCTTCTACCAATCCTAGATCTCTATCTGGTACTCAAAAAAGGTATCTCCATCCTTGATGTCCAACTCACCACAATAGATAATTTGTGATGGGTCATGCACATACCTCCTCAACTATGACATATGGAAGATGTTGTGCACCCGATCTAACTGTGGAGGTAGAGCTATGACACCTCACCAACTCTACACATTATCTAGAAAGGGAAAATGAATCTCAAAGATAGCTTGTCACCCCAGTCAAATATCTATAGTCCAGGTCGAGGTGAAACCCATAGAAATACATGGTCTCCATCCTCAAATGACAAAGGCCACTGTCGTCTATCATCATAAGACTTATGATAGGTCTGTTTGGTCTTCATATTATTTAGATGATCTGCACCTTCTCGGTAGTTGTTCTCAAAAACATTGGGCCCATCTGTGCCGAATCTCCTACGCCAGTCCAGAAAAGTGGTGACCTATAGGGTTACCCATAAAAATCCTCAAATAGTGTCATACCAATGGTGGAATAGTAGTTTTTGTTGTACACAAACTCAACTAGTGGTAAGTGATCCTCTAAACTACAGCTAGATACCAACATAAAAGCTCGCAACATGTCTTCCAGAACTAGAATGGTTCACTCTATCTGGTCAACAGTTTGATGGTGAAACACTATGCTCAAGCATAAATGGGTACCAAATTCCTCCTATAATACCGTCTAAAACTAGGATTTGAAGTGATCATCCCAATCAAAAAAAATAGCATTGATGGAACTCCATGGAGTTAGACTATCTTCTACATAGAGAGGCATCCTAAGATTTCAACTAAACTTTTCTCTTGAATTTATAAGAAGAGGGCTGAGTTAGTGAGTCAGTATATAATAACCTAGATGGAATTGTTTCCCTTGTATATATGTGGTAATCTTATAATGAAGTCCATATATATTTTATCCCAATTCCATTTTGGCACCTTATGGGGTTGAGCTAAACCCACTGAAACTTGGTTCTCATCCTTCACTTTCTGACAAGTAAGGAATAGAGAGTCAAACTCTACAACTCCTTTCTTTATTAATAGCCTCCAAAACTTATGTCAGAGGCCCTCTAACATATTTTCCACACTATTATTTACCACTAAAGGAGATGTATGAAACTCTCATAGAACCTCCTCCCGCAACATCACAGGTACTATTCTGTGTCCTCTAAAAATAATGAGATGCTCCCCGCCTTAAGAAAATACATCAGGATCATGTCCTATGGATATATTAGTATGTAGGGTCTCATAGTCGATATCCCCAAGTTATACCTCTTGGAAAGGCTGTAAGAGCGGGATGGAACCATCGATTGGGGGTAAGATGCTTCATATCTATCCAAAACGGATAACTACAGCAAGTCCAGCTACTCTAACGGCTCATTCAGTAAGTGAGAACAAGATCTCCTACTATGAGAATCTTCTACCACGTTCCCCTCCCCAGGAGTATAGACAATTTTGAATTCATAATCCTGAAGGAACTCTATCCATCACCTCTATCTCAATAGTGGAGCACTCATCAAACTCTGCCTCAACTACTAAAAATTCTGTTGGAACCTCTCTATCCACATAAAAGGATTCCCATTTAGAGTCAAAGTTGTCATGGGTGTAAATATATTAGAGAAATCATGTGTGAATCTCTAGTAATATCCTGCCAACCCAAGGAAACTCTACACCTCTACCATGCTCTTAAGTGGATCTCAAGCTAACAACGCCTTGACCTTGGTCAGGTCCACTGTCACTCTATCTACTGAGATAACATGTCCCAAAAAGTGGATAACCTGAATCTGGAACTGGTAGTTAGAGAGATTTCTGTAAATATGGTGTTCTCAAAGTACATCTAGAACTATCCTCAAGTGTCTCACATTATCCTCCTTGGATGCTGAGTTCACAAGGATATCATCTATGAAGACTACCATGAACTAGTCTAGGAAAGGATGAAATATCTGTTTTATTATCCCCCTAAACATTTTTAAGATGTTATTCATTCCCAAGGGAATTTCCAAGTAATCATAGTGACCATAGTGACATATGAAGGTTTTCTTCAATATATCCTCATCTTGTACTCACAACCAGTGATAGCCCGATCTAAGGTAAACCTTAGAGAACCATTGAGCCCCTATCACTGATAAAATAGGTCATCGATCCTCATTAATGGATACCTTTTATTCACATTCACCAAGTTCAAGCATTGGTAGTCTACACATAACCTCGAGCTCCAATATTCATTTTTGGATAACAACATTGGGGCTGCCCAGGGTGAAACATTGGGTATAACAAAGCCCTTCCTCTATAATCCCTCCAACTGAACCCTCATCTTGTAAAGATCTATGGAATATATTTGATATTCGGGCACAAATATCAATATCATATTGGGTTTTAGATCAATTAATAAGTATATATCTTGGTTTAGAGGTAAACCTTGAAAATCTTTAGGGAATATGTCCTCATACTTGGCCACTATCATAGGAAACTAGGAACTTATAACATCCACTACACTAAGGTTTGGGATAGCCAACTGATGAGTAATCAGCTTCACCCTCTTATTCATGATTTTATTCTGTGTTTCTTGGGTTTCCTTTTCATTGAAAAAGGTGAACATAGTCCCATCACAACAGATACACCACATACTATTCCTAAAACAGTCAATCTGGGAATGAACTATGAATAACTAGTCCATACCCAAGATGAAGTCATAAGGCCTCAATGCTGCTACAAATATATCTTGACTGAAACTATCACCTCCAAGAGTTAGGTCACACTTCTAGTAAAATTGTTTGATTGCTGAGTCTTCACCAGTAGAAGTCTTCAAGCAAGGGTCGATCCAATGGCTCAATCGGAATCTTTAATTCTCATACAAGGTGTGTGGAAAAAATGAATAACTAGAACCTGTGTCTATCATTATTGTAGCTAAGGTAGAAAAAATATATATGGTGCCTCAAATAATTCACAAAGTTTCTGGGTTATAAGATTCAACCACCTACAGTTGTCCCCACCCCTGTCCTCTAGCTCCCAGAGCCTAGTGTGGACCACCTGGGGTGGTGGTGGTAACAAGTCAAAGTGTTGACCACCTCCTACTTCTCTCCTAGTTCCTCTACCACAAATTCCGCATTGTGAACCTGAATGCTTATTCTATTGACTCTACCTTAGTGGCCCATCCATGGTCTCTCTGCCATCTATACAGCAAGTTAGATAATCTCGTTCAAGATTTCATCTGCCATCACATGAGTAGCACTACCTCTCTTGGAGATGACAAGACCTGCCCTGTGTGCCCTGAACTGCAAAACCTATGTTCTGGGACCACCTCCTAAAATTTCTCACACATCCTGGTCCCTAATATTGATGTTGTATCCCTGGTTATTAGGTCTCTACTCCTATGTTCCCTATACTGGAAACTGCTGGTTGTATCTACTCAGCCAAGAAACCCTCAACCACAAATGCTCTCTTTAGCACCCTAGCATAAGTAGGAATTCATATAGGGATAACACTATATTGGATTTATCTATGAAAACCTCACTCAAAGGTTTAATCCTTGAATAACTGGTCATGAACCATTTCAATCATGTACCTGGAGACGTTGTTAAACCTCGATGAATACTTAACTACTATTGTGTTGCACTGTTGAAGCTACAGAATCTCCTGGATACATATATCCCTTAACTTAACTAGAGGGAACTACTCTATAAAGATACTCTAAAACTATATCTATGATAGATTCACCTCATCATAATATTGGGTCACCAAACCCCACTATCACCCTATTGAACAGTGAAGAAAGTTCAATGCCAGGACCATTATCTGATCTGTAAATGTCCTAACTAGATGGAAAACTTGGGTTAATGCCTCAATCTAGTCCTCATCTACCTGTGTGTTAGGCTCACCTCAGAACCTGAGGGGACTCTATCACCGAATCTTGTGAAGTTCACTTAGTGTATGAACCTCATCCGCTGGTACTACGGGTATCATGTGATGATTGACAGGTGGTGGTATAGCTATTGCACCACCTGGAGGTAGAATTTATGGAACTAGTCCCTATATCGAAAACTCAACACTAATGGTATCATCCTCATGATCCTGATCCCAAATCCTATCTAGAATACATCATGGAGGCATACTCAAATTAAAGAATATGTACCATGGTCAATGAGTATATTTAGAGAGCTGACTCAAGAAGTAAATGGAAACCAAAACCCATTATTATATGATGTATGTACCATTGTTTCCCCTAAAATAACTATTCTCATGTACTGATTCTAAAAGTAGGTGGTCAGAGTCCTGGTGTATGGATACATCGACCGTCGTACTAGCACTGGAATCTCTAACCATAAAGCTGAACTGAGAACACTTAACACTGTTACCCCAAACCAATCTCACAGGCTCTCAGTCCTAAGGTATAAGTGACTCCTCTAATACCACTTTTTCATGAACTGTCCTAATGGATCCTATGTCATGACTCCTCAAGCATGCCTTCAATATGCTAGGGGCTGGTGACTAGCACTGAGTAGGCATATCACTGAAATGGGAGGCCTTAGCCTAAGTACCAGTAAACACACACACAGCTCCAATCCTATACAATGATTAAATATAAAATCAACTGAACAACCATGCATGAAAAAATCTAAATCCCACAAGCAGAGTACGATAGGAAGTAAAGTAAACAGGGAAAAATATAATCACACCACAAAGAGTCTGAAAATAATTCCAACCTAAAAGTAAATACTGGAGAATGATATCAAAATCCATAGGAATACACCTCAGTCTTTCTAGTCTCACTAAGCATCATATTTTCTTGGTCTATCAAGAAATATATCAAAAGGTCGGTCATCCACATGAGACACGACATGTGCAAGCAAATCCTATGCAGGGTAAGTATAACAATACTCAGTAGAACACCCTAAAACTATAAATAATACAACAAAATAAATATATATTCAGCTCTAAAAAATTATATTTATATAGCATATATAACAATAATATCGATATATACCCATCAAAGACACACATTCTAAAGGTAATTCACCACCGTAATATGACAGCCTTGGATTCTAGCTTGGAGATTTCATATAGTAATCATTCAAGAGAACACACTCTTGAGTCTAATAATACTAATTATGTCCTTCCAAGAGGTACATCTCAATAGGTCTCATCATTAGAAGTGCATGGTGAGAGTCTGAAGATATACGATAAACATATGAGGATCGAACCCATGGTCATGGGGTCATACCAACAACTCAATCTAGATTAACCCACAAATTAGTAGATCAGTGACCGCATAGTGTTGGTTATGACAATAATAATAACTCCACCTAGGGAGCAAAGATTAATATAGGATCTCACTCTGGGACTCATGGAGGGATTCCAATGACTTTATCCAAGAAGTCTCGCTGAAGTGATCTTTGTCCTGTGTGTAAGAGGAAATTCCATACTAACATTTAGGGAAAGGATATGGGGAATTTACCATAACAAAAATTCTCCAATATATATATTAAAAGGTCTTAAATACATGTTTAATAAAGTACATGGCATGTAGAAGGGGTTACACATCATGTCCCTTGAACCTGGATTGTGCTTGTGTAAACGGCCCATGTCTCAATCTGTGTCTATGTCTGTGTAGAAGTACATTCCATGTTAGATACCCATATACTCTACCCATATTCTAGTACATGGATTATCCCATGAACCCATTCATGTGTACCAGTATATGTCTTATCCCATGTACTTTGGTCCAGGTCGTGTCTGTGTAGGGGAGTGCACAGTGTGCTCTAACCTATGTACTCCAACCTATATTCATGTACGATCCTAAGTATACACCAAATCACCAAGGATAGATCACACACTAGGTGACATAGCCACACACCATGTGATACTTAATTATCTCCCAAAAACCCTAGTTGTCGTAAAGGGGGACCCACACTGTGTGTAGATCTGACTTACATGTCGAGTGTCATGGGATTTTCTAGAATTCCATATTTGGAATCCATGCATCTTATACAGTGATATGGACATTAATCTAACCATTAATTTCCTGGAAAATCAAATTTCCACCTCATCTGGGCCTCACTATCATCGAATAACAAGTTTTCTCTCTTAAATTCACTCCAAAAATGGATTTATACAGCATTTTTCATTGTGTGTTGAAGAATATAAAATCTAGTATCGAAATTCATCTAAAATGTCTCCACTCCCATCATCGCACCACCTTTATGTTGTATCGATCCCAAATCTATAACTTCATATCATTACACCAAGAAATGGGTGTGCAATGATCGATTCATCAGAATTTGTCAAACCATGATCCAAACGAAGAACACACGTGGTGAGTGAAGAAACAAGAGATAAAATCATAAGAACAACCAAGAGGAATGTACCTTGATCTATGTTTGTGTCGATCTTGGTTTTTTTAGTTATAATTACAAGATAACAATCAATAATTTAATCACAAATAAAATTCTCCCAAATCCCGATTAAACTAACCCATCCCGCAACTGACCGATCCGCAAATCAATATGTTAATCGATTGATTTGTGTTCATCGTATAAACTAATAATGGGTAAATAAAACCAAATCAAACAACCATCCTAGCTCAATTAGGATTGATCTCTGGTGAAGAAAAATGTTTCACTGTAGTCTTTACCAAGATCCTTCGATTTTATAGTGCGTTGATCATTGATCCATGATTCGGTCATCATTCATTTGAGATAGATTCTCCAAAACTCTATACAATGGCTCTTCAATGGTTTTAGGGTTATGTGGATAACCCTATAATTCCAACATAATAGTATATTTAATGATGCATCATTTTTTGCATCAAAAAAATTGAAATAAAATAATTTATTTAATTATTTTATCCATTTTTGTGCCTATGATGACTTTTCACAAACGCTCTGCACTGACCAATTTTAAGTTTCACCTAGAGTAAAACCTGTTTTTTGAACTCAATGGTTCCCTTTTATTTCTAACTTATTCCCCCATTTAGAAGTTTTTCCACTTTTTTAGGAAAATTTTGCATGTGTTCTATTTAATATATTTAATATATTTCAATCATTTATTATGGGTACATCGGGCCTCAGAATCGCACACCATCTTATCCCCAAGTCTTGAAAATAATCCATATAATAT
Organism: Viscum album; assembly: GCA_963277665.1. Taxonomy (NCBI): domain Eukaryota; kingdom Viridiplantae; phylum Streptophyta; class Magnoliopsida; order Santalales; family Viscaceae; genus Viscum; species Viscum album. The sequence goes on along the minus strand of OY728138.1, from coordinate 129,187,861 downwards.
ACAAAAATAATATATGGAAAATATGATTAATTACATATTTAAAGGGGAATTATTCAAGAAATGTTTACCTTAAGGAAATGATTTCTCATTAGAAATGATCTTCAATGATTTTGAGCATTATTTTATTTTTTAGATTTAATAAAAAACCTCTTTTGATGTTTTTAAATATGGTAATACAATGTTTTTTAGTTAATTATGGGTAATGGGGTAGTTTTAATTACTTATCATGAATGAAAACACTAACTAAATATATTTTAAGGAAAAAGGAGTACCCCCATTTTGAGATTCTTCACCTATAGTTCGTACACCTAGGGTAATGTGCACCAGGTGCTTATTTCACCATGATTTTTACCCTAGATATTTAACCACTTCTATATATTATGTACAATGTTGTGATGTTATATTATCACTTTTGATATATTTAAAAGCTTTGAATTATGTATGTTGATAAATTTCTTGAATCCTTTCTATCCATTATTATTAATATTTGAATTGATTTGGTTATTATGTATTTTTAAAATGCATTGAAATCTAGAAAATTATAAAAATTGAAGTTGAAATTTATGCCTCGGTAATGTTTTGCACCCAATATCCATGATAAATAATTTTTATATTTAAATGTGTATCTGGTTGAATTTATCCATTAAAGAAAATAGTTTTTGAACTATCTTGATAATAATTTTTATTTTTATTTAATCATGTCATGTTTTACTTAAATTTAGAATTTTTTTATTATTTATAAAATAAATTTATATATGAAATGCTTGGTGGGAACCTACTAGGATTTGTATCTCACATCCTGCTTGTATTTTTTGGTTTTTGTAGTGTTCTTGTTCCTATAGTAGGTGTTCGTGTGATCTTAGACTTCTTTTTCTGGGTTTGAGATTGGTTGGATGAGGGTGGGAAACCCTAGACATGGTGGGTAGTCAAGGACCACCAGGAGACTATTCTTGGTAGTTTTGATCTACCTTCAATTTCTTTTTTTCTATAATCTCCTTGTATTTTATTTTGGTTATATTTAATTACTTATGTGGTGATGTTTACACTGAGTTATTTGTTAGTTTTTTTTATATTTTTTGGGTGAAATCATTCCTATGGTTTTTTCTTGATACCTGGGCACTAGTTTCTAGCCTATAGGGATCGATAAAACCCATAAGGTCAGTGTAGAATTAGCTTGGATTTTGGATTAGATGGTACTCTAGGTTGATTCATTAAAAATTTTATGAAATGAGAATTTTTATTAAAATAAATTAATTTTAATTGTAAGAACTTATGTTATTTTTGGTGAATTTTGGTAGAAAGAATATTATGAATGTTTTAGGACTCAAGAGGTAATTTATGAGTGGGTTCTTGATCACTGCCTCTTCATTATGAGACTTGATTTACCAATAAAAGTGTGTAATTTAGTATTTATTTTAAGGTATTGGTTTCCTAATGATATTTGATATTTATACTTACAATTATTGCAACTTTGATGTTGGGAATCTCTTATGAGTTTCAGGATGGAATAGAAATATGAACAGAGTTGAACTGTGCCTTCACAGTCTAGTAAACCATGAGGAATTGATGTGGTTGTTATAGAAGTAAATCCAAAAAATTTTATGAGGTTGGTGTTTGGTTTAAAAACCCATGTGACCAATCCATGCATTGTTCTACTTTAACCATGAACTTGGTACCTTTTCCATTTTCCCCTAAAATTACTTCACTTAGGTGAGGTTAGTTTTGAGGGTTATGGTTGTAGTTTGTTTCATTCCCTTGTTTGGTTGTTTCAGCTTAATCCCTTTGGTGATGTTTTAAAATCTGTTGAAAACCCAATTTTTTTACTAAAACCAATTTTATTTGATTTCATTGAAAATTGTTTTCAATTACCAAAAGAGTGTTTTATGGAATATTGGTTTGTAAAACTGACTTTTAAAGACTCTTGTGTGATGTGATATAGAAATTTTATAATAAGAAACTTTGATTTATAATGGGTTTAAATAGAAATGATTTTGAAATTTTAAAATGGGATTAATGGTTTGAAACCATGGATGAGGTTTCATGATCTGATAAAATATTATAATTTTGTGATAAAATTATATCATGATTTCATGTTTCAAAAGGAAAGTGTAATTTTTATTTATCAGGGAAATATTTTATGCTTTGAAACCAATGATGTATTGAAAAAGTGGTTTTTGTCTTGTTTGAAAGATTTTGGGATATTTATATTTTGTTTTAGGTTTTATTTGATTACTAAGTTTATGAACCTATGTTTTTGATGTCCAAAAATGTCTCCCATAAATTCCTTCAAGAAATATAGAATGTTTTTTCATTTATTAAGTCTTTTAAGTAGTCCTTGGTATTTTTTAAGGGTTGTGTCTCTAGTTGAAGATTCTACCTAGACTCTAAATTGAATGGTGTAGATGATTATTTTCCATCATTTGGAACCCACCCAGGTCTTCTTGGAACATTGTCCACCTCCTTAAAGAGTTGCACAAGGTTATATTGAGGAAGTGAAATTACTTTAAGAAATTTAGGTGATCTTTGATTCTCTCAAGACTCATGATTCTCTGAAGGTAAATTCTATCAACTCCTTATTTTAGGTACCTGGTCGAGAATGGTGGTAAGTATTGATTCACCTTGTGTGACTTCAATGTTGGGAACCTGTTCATTATAATAAGACATGTTTGAAATATGAGAGATTTTGTAAACGATGTGGCATCTTGAGTCACATTACGAGGTTATATAAGTTTGGATATCAAAAGGGGAAGTTTCTATTAGGGGTTATTATCTCTTGACTATATGAGATCATATTCTTTAAGAGAATAGGGCTCTAGGAATAGGCTTCAGAGTGAATATTTTCACATATTCAAGGAGAAAATGGTGGTATTTGATGCTGATTTAGCCTATTATTTTCACCATTAGAGTAGTTACCATTTGAGTTTTACTTGATGTTTTTCCTCTTGTATACCTCGTCACATCTAATGTTATTTTTATTTTTCCCTAGTTTCTCATTGATGATGATATGTGTTTTCCAATATCGTTGTTAGATTCTATCTTGGAGATGTATCGATATGGTTTTATAGATTTTTCTCATTGTCTTTCCCTTATTTTAATCTTTATATTTCATGAGTTGGTTTGAAGAATTTTTAATTTTAGTGAATTAAATATTGTGGGTAGATCACCATTATTGAAATTTTCATGTTCAAATGTTATCATTTCTATTTCATAAGAATTATTTTTTCATGATATGGAGAGCACAGATTTGGGATTTGTGGTTTCATTAATCTTGAAATTTCATCTCTTGTATATATCCAAATAAGGATGTGTGTTCATCTCTTTGTATAATCCAAGTGTGTTTTTCCCTGTTTTGGTTCACTGGTTTTCAATGACCTTCTTGTTATGGGAATTTCTCGTGGCTTACTTTGGGTTTCTTGTGGATATTTTTCTTATATACCTTGGTTATGATCATGATTATTCCTTCATTTTTTGATATCTCTTTGTTAATCCTTGTGTATGTACTCCCTTTTAAGGAGTTTGACTTCATCTTGAATGGCTTTGACCCCTTAAGGTTTCATGCGCTCTTGGGTGTGGTATGGAATCATGTGTTGAGATCCTTTGGATTTTTAGGGTTGTTGTATTTCAAAGTACCTCATGTTTCTTCCTTATATGGGTGTCTCCCTGTGGTCATTGATGGATACCATTTAGGTTGGTTTTTGTTCCTTGGTATCCTCTTTTTTTCTCGATGGTTAGAGATCAATCTTGATGTGATAGAAAATTTACCTCATGAGAACGTAGTTCCCTGTTTTTGCACTATACTTTTTTTTATCTCTTTTTTATTGGACTTGGAAAATACTTGGGTTTTACTAAGGTAACTAGGACTCTGTGGATTCTTGATGTACTAGACACCCAATAGTGATTCAAGATGATTAGATGATCCCATTGAGGGGTGAGGCTCAGTGTTTAAAATCCAAGTTTACCATCGAGTACTTTCCTAGGATAAAAATCCTTGTTAGTTCTCTTCCTTGATTGTGAATGGTTGGATAATTGATGTATATTAAGAGATTTGTATTTTTTGGTGAATATTTTAATGGTAGGGAGACCTATTCTAGGTCTTTGGTTCTTTCTGGTTGTTTTCAGGTTCTTCTCAGTGTTTTTGAGTTTCTGTTTTGAGACATGTGTTAATATTGGTGGTTCTTATTAAGTTCCTTTTGAAATATTTTTAGGATGTTCTCTTGGATTTTTTGGGTGGATAATTTTGGGTGAGTCTTATTCTTTTTCATGGACCATCCACCTCATGGGTTGAGTGTTAGAGTTATTTTTGTCTTATTTTTTCTAGCTTTTGGACTGGAAGATTTCTAGGGACAAAAATTTCTATGGTGGGGAGAATTATTACATCCCAACCTAAAATTTCTAGGTACTAGATTTTCATTATATTTGCACTCACTATTAATAAAACATATCAACTCTTTCTTATTTTTAATCTATTAACAATTTATTTTATTATTATTTTTCTTATTTTTCATTGGGTAATTATTGGGATCACTCTGGTCATTTTTTTGAGAAATTCAGAGTTTTCTGAACAAGAGCATAGTTGGTGCTAAATTTTCCACCAATTCAACCATAATTTTTTTTGAAATCCAATGAGGATGAAATATTATGAGCTATTAAATAAACCAATTTCAAGAATTTCATCAAACTGGAGGGAATGTTGGATCATGACCGACCCTTGTTAAAAAAAATTTCCATATCAGCACTCCAAATATGTGGATAGTTTGGATGACAATAAATGATCAGATAATATCTCTTAAATTGTGTGTCCAGATTTTCTATAATTTATTGGAATTATAGATAAGAGTCCAAGGATAATTTTCATTAATGGTGGATACCTGATATTTTTTCATCCAATATGTTGAAAATGTGTGAACTTTTAGTGCATTGTATATGGATAGTTTGTCTCTCAAAATTCATTTTTTTATTAATTCTCCCATAAATCCTTAAATTCAAGTTTAATAACAAGTAATTTTTCAAGGTAAATATATAAAGAGTATAGGAAAAATTATCTAGAATAAATTTTATCAATATTCCTTCATTTACTAGTTCTAATACAGAGAACCTTTTAGATGTGAGAATCTGTGACATAATTTTTTATGGATTTTTAATTTCATTAATTTTATAACCACCTCCTTAATTTTTATAAATTCTCATAAAACCCTTGATAGACCCTATAGAATCCAATGGGATGGTTATAAAACCTTTGAAAGTGATTTTTTGTGGATAAATGTATTTTTATTTGGGTATTTCACCAACTGTTTTTGTTCTTGCCTCCTTAGGTCGATTTCTCTCATCAGCTTACGGAACCATTGGTGAGGGAGACTCTAGTTGATCATAGGTTGGTAAGTCCTTCTCTCATGGACTAGAACTCCTATTTTATCTTTGATTTATCATTGTAAATTATTTATGACATCCATGGGTATTCATCCCCTTACCTGAAAAGTGTGATTTGAGGTTGTTTAACTCCTCTCCCGTGACATTTTCCTCTCTTTAGCTTATGGGAATGTTTTCATTGAATTTTTCATCAATATATTCAAGTTAAGAGATTTTAAATTGGGTTTTACTTTTTGAACCATGATTTTTTACCCTCTTCACTTTGAAATATATAAAGGAATGAATCATGAAAATGATTATTTATGAAATTATTTAAAAAAATGGATTTCTATTCTCCTTTAACAAATGGTTTATAAACTTACCCTTTTTATCATTTTAATGTGTGTTCAATGATTTCTTTTGAAATATACATTTTTATGGTGTTTAAGAATTTCAAATCTTAATCATCATGATTTTAAATTGAATACCAATGTATGTTTTATTTAAAAAGGGATTTATTCAAGAAATGTTTTCCTCAAGGTACTAATTTCTCATTGGAAATGAACTTCAAAGATTTTGAAAATTTTGTTTAGGGTTTGATTTAATAAAAAACATATTTTGATGTTTTTTACATGGTAAGGATATGTTTTTTAGTTGGGTATCGGTAATGGGGTAGGTTAAATTACTTATCTTGGGAGAAAACAGTAACTAAATGTATTTTAAGGTAAAAGGAGTACCCCCATTTTGGGACTCTTCCCCTCTAGGTCATGCACCTAGGGTAATGTGCACTGAGTAACTATTTCACCATGATTTTTTCCCTACAGATTTAACCTCCCCTAGAGTTTTCATTCCAAGTTATAGTGTTATTTCATTACTTTTATATATTTAAAATATTTTAATTGTGTGTGTTTATAAATTCATTGAATATTTTATCCCTTATTTTTAATATTCTAATTTATTTTATTATTATGTATTTGTACAAGGATTTAAAATATGTAAAATTATAAAAAAGGAAGTTGAAATGTATGCCTTGAAAAATTTTTACATCCAAAATCCATGAGAAATGTTTTTTATCTTTAAAAGGGTATCTATTTGACATTATTCATGAAAGAAAACAATTTTTTTTAACTATGTTGGAAATCCATGTTTAATATTATTTAATCATGCATTATTTTACTTAAATTGAGAATTAGTGCATTATTTAGTAAAGCCCTTGATATATGAAATTCTTGGTGGGACCCTACTGGGCTCTGTAGCTCACACCCTACTTGTATCATTTATTTTTGTAGTTTTCTTATTCCTATAGTAGGTGTGTTTTGATCTTCCACTTCTTTTTCTGGGTTTGAATTTTGTTGGTTGATAGAAATTGACCTAGGACATGGGGGTGTTCATGGACCACCAGTATATGGGTTTTTTCTAGTTTTGATATGCCTTTAGTTTCTTTTTTGTATCTTCTCCTTATACCATATTATTGTTGTGTTGATTTAGTTATGAGTACTTTTTTTTGTTTTTTATCTTATGTTGGTAAAATCATTCCCAAAGGATATTTCTTAATTCCCAGAAACTATTCACTATTATGTGGGGGTTAGGAATTCCATTTGTATCCATGGAAAATCAACCCAGATACTGGTTTAGATGGTACTTTAGGTCAGTTAATTACAAATTTTATCAAAGGAAATATTTACTTAAAAAAGTAATTTTCCGTGTAATACCTTTTTTTATTTGAGGTGAGTCATGGTATAAAGAAGATTATGAATCTTTTAGGACTCATGAGGTAGTTCATGAGTGGGTGCTTGATCACCACCTCTTTATGATGAGACTTGAGTTACTAGGGAAAGTGGGTACATAATTATTTCTTTTGAGTTACTTGTTTTGTGATGATAAATGATATTTGGTCTTCCGATGATATTATATTTTATTTTGGTAATCTCTTATGAGTTTTGGGTTGTAATGGAGATAATATTAGATCCACACTATTTATTTATGGTATAGTAAACTTTGAGGAATTGTTTTGGTTAATTTGGAAGTCAATCTATGAACTATTATGGGGTTGGTGTGTGGTTTACCAGCCCATGTGACCAAGACATCCATAATTATCATTTAACCCTGAACATGGTACATTGTCCATTTTCTTCCAAAATGACTTCACTTAGATGATGTTAGTTTGGAGGGTTATGGGTGTGGTTTGTTTCATGCCCTTGTTTGGTTGTTTCAGATTAATCCCTTTGGTGATGTTTTTAAATCTGTTGAAAAACCAAATTTGGTAAATAAAAAAAATATTTGATATATTTTAAAATTGTTTTCAATTACCAAAAGTTATTTTTTTTGGAAATATTTGTTCAGAAAACTAAATTTCAAATACTATTGTGTGATGTGATTAAAAAATGTTTTAGAAAGAAAATTTGTTTTGTAATGGGTTTAAAATGGAAATGGTTTTGGAATTTAAAAATGGGATTAATGTTTTGAAACCATGGAATAAGTGTCATGATCTGGTAAATATTTTAAGGTTATGATAAAATTATATCAATATTTCACATTTTTAAAGGAAAGTGTAATATTTATTTAATGGGGAAATATTGTGTGCTTTGAAACCAATGATGATTTGATAAAAGTGATTTGTGTCTTATTTAAAATCTTTTGGCTTGATTTTTATTTTATTTTTTGGGTTTTGTTTTATGCCTGATTTTATAATCCTGTGTTTCGTGATGTCCAAAAATGTCTCCCAGAAAGTTCTTTGAGAATGATGGAAAGTCTATTTGTTGTTCCAATATTTGATGTAGATCATCACGTTTTTCAAAGGTGGCATCTCCAGTTGATGACTCTACCCAGACTCTGAATTGAGTAGTGTATTTGGATCCTTTATGAACTTTAGACACTACCCAGGTCATCTTGGACCATTTTCTACTTCCTTATATAGGTGAAAGGGATTCTCTTGAGGTGGTGAAGTGGCTTCATAAAGTTGATGGAATCTTTTATTCTCTTAAGGATCCAGAATATCTGATGTTTAGATCTATCAACTCCATATTTGAGGGACTTAGGTGAGAATGGTGGGAATTATTGATTCATCATGTGTTATTTAATTGTGAGGAACCTAGTCATTCTTATAATTTATGTTTAAAAACTTTTAGAACTTGTAAACGGTCTGGCTGCTTGGTTCACCTTAAGAGGTTCTGTAAGTTGGGATATCAAAAGGGGGAGTTTTTATTGAGGATAATCATCTCCTAACTATGAGTCAATAGATGCTTCAAAATAATAAGGATCCAACTATAGTCCTTGGAGTGAATCTTCTCACATAGTGTAGGAGCTACCAGTGGTATTTAATGTTGATACAACATGTTTTTTTCAACATTGGAGTGGAGACCTCTTGATTTTTTCCTTGATGTTTTTACTCTTTTAAACCTTGTGAAATCGGGAGTTATCCTTTTTATCCCATTGTTTCTCATTACTGATGATATGTGTTTTCTAGTATCATTTTTGGATTCTATTCTGGAGATATAGAATCTATTTTTATGGATTTTCATGTTCTCATATGCTTGTTTTAATCCTCATTTTTAAATATTTGAGTCTAAGAAATTTGAATTTAAGGGAATTCAATATGGCAGGGAGATCGCCAATATTTAAATTCATAGGTTTAAAGGTTTTACATTCTATTCTATAAGAATTCTTTTTGCATGATCTATAAAACACATATTTGGGATTTGTGGTTTCCATGATCTTGAAATTTCTTTTCTGATTTGTATCTAAATAAGGACTTATGATCATGACTTTGTGTAATCCTAGTGTTAGTTTTCCCTATTGTATTTTGTTAGTTTTTGGTGATCTTCTTGTTCTAGGAATCTATTTTGGCTTTCTTTGGGTTCCTTGTGTATTTTTTTTCTTATAGACTTTGGTTGTGATTGTAATGTTGGATTCATTTTCTTGATATCTCTTTGTTTCTTCTTCTGGATTTACTCCCTTGAAAGGTGTTGGAATTCAACTTGAATAGTTTTTATCCCTTAAGGTTTGTTTCAATACTAGGTATGATATGAAATCTTATGTTGAGAAATTTGGATATTTTTAGTTGTTGTCTTTAAAAGTCCCTCATGTTTCTTCCTTTCATGGGTGTCTCTCTATGGTTAGTGTTGGATACCATTTGGGTTTTTTGTTATTCCTTAGTATCCTCTTGTTTTTTCTTTGACGGTTAGAGTACAATCTTGATGTGATGAAATATTTCTCTCATGGGAGTGTAGTTCCCTATTTGTGAATTGGCCTTGTTGTTTTGATCTCTTTACGAATATACTTGGATAAGCCTTGGAGTTGTACTTGAGTAACTAAGACTATGTAGATTCTTGATGGACTAGGAACTCATGGGTGATGGGAGATTATTTAATGACCTCGTCAAGGGGTGAGGCTCAGTGTTTAAAATCCAAGTTCATTGTCAAGTACTTTCTCGGGATAGAAATCCTTATCAGTTCTGTACTGTAATGACCCGAACTTTTGAATAATATTTTTTTCTTGAATTTTTGTATTATTTTATTTTATACTCAACAAAACTATATCCTTTAATTAATGAAGTGAGTATAATTAAAATAATACCACTGGGTTTTGACTTTTATATGACCATTGATCAATATGACCATTGGAAACTAAATTATTAACATTATGATTATTGTTTATAAATACAATTGATCATGGTTAATTAATATAGAAAGAAGAGTCGATGTCCTCATCCAGTAGACTCGGTCTATACAAAGCTCATCTATCAGAGCTTGGGAAGGAGGTTACATCACTAGGCTTTTCTCTGGACCAATCCCAAGTTGAGAATCAATATGTGAAGATTGAATGGAATCTCCTAAGAGAGAAGTTCAAGCTGATAGAAATCACCACTTAGGCAATGTTGTCTAAGCCGCCCCAAGATTCTATCACCATAGCACACCTTACACTTAGGTCTTATACAGGTGTTATAAGGGGCTATATAACAAGGCCTTCGTTACTTTGTGTAATCTTTTTGTATAAATAAAATTTTTATTTATTCTTATGGTAAAATTTTTATATTTAAAATGTTCGGATAAATATAGGATGAATTTATAGAAGTTCCATATTATTGTTGAAATTTTAGAAAAAAGGGTATTTTAAAATATTTTTTTATATTTAAAATAATTAATAATGTAAAATGATTTTCAAAAAATGGTCTTCTATAGTTGTGATCAGTAATAAATTTAGAGTCTAATAAGATCAAATTAACTTTTAGTGAATAGTAAATTATGAATAGTAATATTACCCTTATGAATAGTAATATGACCAATGGAATAGTAACTTCACTTAATAAAGTATAAATATAATTTAGGAATCTTAAATGGTGAAGTTATATAATAGCATAAGTAAATAACTGTTTTGGAAATTATTAGTTATGTATTAGTATTTTTTCGGGTAAAATGTGTTTTTACTTAAAAGTCAAATATCTCATAATTATAAAATTATTTTCATAAAATGGAGTTCATTTTTGAATTCATATCATCGATATTAGGTTAGGGTAAATTTATGATATTTTTATAAAATGTTTTGTTTTTTGGTGAATAGTAAAAATACACTTGAGTTTCGGTGTGATTAATGAGATCATTAATGATGTAATAATTATGTAATAATTATGGTAGACTTGTGTATATTAATATATGATATTAGGTGTCTCAAGTGGCCAATACCATGGGAAAATACCATGGGCAAGCCCATGGTTTTTTAAATACCACTGTTGAGGTGTCCCTTGAAATTTAATAAAATATCCTCTCACTCTTTCTATAAATACCAACTCATTCCTTCATTCCTTTCATTAAAAATTCATAATCAACAAAGATGTGGTCTTTTTTCCTCCCAATTATTCCTCCCAAGGTTCCCTCAATCCCCCCAAGGACCCAACCTTCAATCTTTCTAAGTTACTCTTTAAGGTAAGGGAACATTTCACCCTCATCTTTTAAGTCATGACTTCCTTTATGTTATGTATTCTAGTTTCCATCTTCTTATATTGAGGTATGTTCTTATATATCTTTATTACTGTCCATTTCATGTCCAATTGATGAGAGACCCTTTCTAATCTCATCAACTGATTTTCTGAATTTTTAATTGACGTCATTAGGCTGCCGAAGTTTCGTAAAAGAAATCACATCTTCTCTTTTCTTTCAAGTTTTATTTTCATGTGGTATGTCATTAAAACATACATATCATGATCTTATTTAAATTTTATTCTATCCCTATACTGTATTATGAGTTATTTATGAGTGGTTGACCCTTGTCCCCTCTCTTTTTAATGTTTTCTAAAACCATGTTATATAGTCGTTATGCTGCAGAAATTTCGTCTCAAAATCTCTCTCTCTCTTTTTCTCAAGAAATTATCTTATTTTATTTATATGAATACCCAAACCCATTTAGTTTATAGGGGTATTCATAAAGACATAAAATGATATATTTTATTCTGTAATTTACATACATGAAACCCTCATTCCTTTTCCATGGGTTATAAATGACATGACGATCATGTTTTTTAAGCACTTTTAAAACGTCACGATTTTGAAATGAAACACATTTATTCTATTCTTTTTGGGTTATTTATGAAATGATTATTTATGATCTATGTGGATCACATTAAAGTAAATACATATTAATGGCATGCCCTGATAGCTCTCCAATTCATTGGGTAAATAATTTAATCTTTAGATATGACAAGTTTCACGATACATTGGTGAATAACCTTGGTAATTTTTATGACACCTTGGGCATGAACCTTGGTGATATATTCATGAATGTCTAAATTAAATGTTGTATCCACATATTCAAGTTATTATTCAAGTTATTTCTATTATAATATGCCTCTACTTCCATTTCTCATGTCTTTATGTTTTTCATCAAGTTCTTATTGATATCAGAATTAAACTAATCCCCTTACTTTCCTTATTGGGCCTTCTGCTCACCCTTTCCTTTTATGTATGTCTCCAGGTTATGAGATGTAGTAATTTTACTTAGGATGAACTTTTTATAAAGACTTAATAGTGGATTAGAAGAATGTTTTATGTTGTTTTCATGTATATTGTTCCTGATTTCCAAGACACTAGACTTTTAAGATCCTCTGTTTGTAAAATGTAATGAAAAGTTATGTAATAAAAAGGAAGGATTCCATATATACCTTGCTTGTGGATAGTTGGATAATTTATGGATCTTTATATTATTATATTTTTTTTAATCATTAAATGGTGTGTATTATAATATTTTTATTATTCCTCTCAATGTTGTTGAGTTTTTGTTTTGAGATGTCTGTTGATCTTGGTGGTTCTGTTTAAAGGTTCCTTTGGAAAGCTTGTTAGGTCATTCTCTTATAATTTTGTCAGGTAGACAATTTTGGTTGAGTCTTATTTTTTAAAATGGATCATACACATAATATTTTAAGTATGTGAGTTATTTAAGTCTAATATTTTTATATATTTCATATTGGAAGATTTTAAGGGACAAAATGTGTTATGGTGGGGAGAATCGTCACATCCGGACCTAAACTTTCCAGGGACTATCTTTTCATTATATATGTACTCTCCATTACTAAAACATCCCAACTCTTTTTTATTTTGACTCTTTTGATAAATTATTTTATTTTTATTTTTTGGTAATTTCTAGGATCACTATGGTCATTTTTTGATAAATTTGGAGTTTTTTTAGTAAGAGCACGGTTGGTGATCACTTTTCCACCTCAAAATTTTAGCCATAATTTTTTTATCTAAACTCTAATGAGGATGAAATTTTGTGAAATTTTAAATAACTAAATTTGAATTATTTCATTAAAATGGATATAATTCTTAATCGTGATCAAACCTTGTCAAAAAATTATTCCAACTTAGCACTTTAAATATATAGATAGTTTGGATGACATTAAATTATCAAATGATATCTATTAAATGGAATGTCCAAAATTTCTTATATTTTTAGGGATAATATATATTAGGAAAATTATTATTATCATTAATTTTGGATTCTTGATATTTTTTCCTATTCTATTTATAAAATGAATGTACTTTTAATGCATTTAATGTGGGAAGTATGTATTTCCATATTCATTTTTTTATTAATTTTCCTATAAATCCTAAATATCATGTCCAATAATTTTGAAATTTTTATGGTGGGTGAGGAAAGTGTATAGGAACAATTTTCTAGAATAACTTTTTTCAATATTCTTCTATTTACCAGGTCTAAAACATTAAAGATTTTGGAGGTCAGAATTGATGACAGGATTTTTTATAGTTTTTGAATTTCTTTAATATGGTAACATACTCCTTAATTCTTATAAATGATATGATAACCCTTGATAATCCTTAGGGAATACATTAGGATTATTTTGACTCCATCAAAACTGATTTCTGGTGGATCAATGTGATGTTCTTTGTGTATTTCACCAACTGGTCCCATTCTTACTTCCTCAAGTCGATTTCTCTTATCGGCTTAAGAAACCATTGGAAAGGGAGACTTCAGTTGATCATAGGTTGTTAAGTCCTTCTCTATTGGCCAAAAATACCTCATTTCACTTTTATTTCTCACTATTAATTGGTGGTGATAATAATGGGTATTTATCCTCTTACCAAGAATTGTGATTCTAGGTTGTCTAACACCTATCCATTAACATTTTCCTCTCTTTAGCTTGAGAGAATGTCTTCATTGGTATTTTTCATAAATAAATTCAAGGTCAGTGATTTAAATTTGGGTTTTCCTTTTTGAACCATGACCTTTCACCCTCTTCACTTTGAAATATATAAATTAATGAATTGTGAAAATGTTTATTTATGAAGTTGTACTAAAAATTTGATTTATTTTACCTTTTGAAAAATAGTTTTCAAACTTATCCTTTTTATCATTTTAAAGTGTGTTCTAGGATATTTTGTGAAATCTATATTTTTATGGCATTTAACCATTTCAATTATTATTCCTCATGATTTTAAATTGAATACCAAATCATGTTTTATTGAGAAAGGGGTTTATTCAAGAAATGTTTTCCTCAAGAAAATGATTTCTAATTAAAAATGAAGAACGAAAAAAATTACTTTTTTTATCATTAATCAAATAAGGGAAAATTCCCTTCCCTAAATAAAAGAGATCAAGGTGGTATAAAGTGATTAAGGTTGAGGTCATCCCCTTGGAAAAAAATAATTGCATTCTCAGGGTAACGACCCCACATTAGAGAATATCAACAAGGGTTCTTGAGGACTACTCCCCCTAGAAAGATAATCTACAATGAAGTTAGCTTCCCTTGGAATATGTCTAATAGAACATCTGTTTAGGATCTCTAAGGCCCAACATCGAACAATGTATGTCAAAAGCCACAGCACCTCAAATTTCCCATGTATAGCCCAAATCAACACCTTGGAGTCCGATTCCATATCAGAACATGCCAATGAGAACCTGTTGCAAAGAATGACACCTGTTTGCAATGCACGTACTTCCGCACCCAATGAACTTCCCAGACCATGAAAACTACTAAACAAAAATATTACCAAACTATTCCTATCCCACACCAGACCTCCCCTACGCATCTGACCATCCATAAATGAGCCATTGAAGTTAATCTTGAATCCATTCACTGGAGGTTTCCACCTAATCCAGCGTCCCTGTGAACTGGGATGAGTCATTGGCATGTTTAGGAAACTGAAAAGAATGTGAGAATGTTTTCTACCATTTAGTAGTGTCCCTAATTCATGCACCAGGACTTTCGTCCTCAAAAACATCAAAAACCAGATGTCTGAAACTCTGTACATGACTTACTCTGATCCTCCCAAAGTGTCCAGAAAATCGTTGTAAGAACAATGTTACGGATCTCAGACTTCATCTCATGCTACTCTGAACCCAAGAACCAACTGACAAAAAACTCCTGAATGTAAGTGCATGCTACATTATAGTTACCCTCATTTATCCATGCTAGACCAAAGACTTACATCCCATTCTCTCTTAAGTAACAAGTGGACTGCCAACTTCGACTGCGGGTTAGAGAAATAAAAACATCGTGAAGCTAGCTGAATACCATTATTTTGAACATTATCATCAGTCAGTAGGGATTGATTCCTCACTCTCTAAACAAGAAAACACATCTTCATGGGGACCTTTTTACACCACAAGAGTGACCCCCACTCATCACGGTCCCCCCTCCCCTGACGAATCAAGTGGTGATAGTCGTGCCCATTAAAGTACCCAAAACATGACTCCATGAAACTGTATCTATCATCCTCATATGAAAACACCACTTATTTATATACTTCCATTTGTTCCAAACTCAAAAATGGCTTCAAGAATTCTTAGATGGCGGGTAGCCTCATTAACTGACATATCTGGAGCTGGACATCATGGGAATAAGTGTTTCTCCCCAACCCAATTTTCTCTCCACAAGTTTATAATCCCTCGGCCCACCACCCAACGAGAAGACCCCTCAAGAATTTCTAGGTGAAACCTCACTATTTTCCCCAATCTAGATAGTTTCCTGCTCTCACATTCCTCCTATTTAATTCCATACTTCATTCTAAGAGTTTTGGCCCACATCGATTTCCCCTCCAAAAAAATCCCATACTAGTCGAGCCTGCATTGATTGCATGGAAACTAAAATATCCCTAGGCCAACTCCACCTTCCTCCACTAGTTTTTACACTTGATACCAGGTGGCCCAGTGGGTCTTTATTGAGTAATTTTAATCCTAAATAAATGTGTTTTTCAGCTTCTCCATAGCCAAAATAATCCCCTTAGGTGGGGTGATAGTAGACATGACATGCATTGGTATGGAAGATATCACACTATTAATCAAAGCCACCCTTCTCCCAAAGAATAGAAACTTGTTTTTTCAATTAAGTGTCCTCCCAATAATTCTATTAAGGATATCCTCAAAGAAGACCTTTTTCACCTTACCATTCAAAATTGGAGCCTCGAGGTATATCATAGGAAACTGCTTCTGTTGTATGCCCAAAATGTATTGAATGGTCTGAACCCTCCTTGGAAATTTATTAGAAATAAAAACATTAATCTTATTGGAATTAACTTTTTGTCCACATAGACTACCATATATCAAAATAATCCTCATAAATTTAACCAATGGAAACCTCCTACCATTCAAAAAGATGATAATATTGTCAAAAAAAATTATATGTGAGAAAGAGCCATCCGAAGCTTGAGACCAATATAGCCAAATCTTCCAGTCCCTTAAGTATCTATGTAAGTTTTGTGATAGAGTCTCCTGTTCAAAGAGAAAAAAGTGGGGGATAGTGGGTCCCCTTTATGTACACCACACACACTCTTTAAAAAACCTAAGCCCCTACCCAAAATAGAGATGGTGAGCCACAAAGAGGAGAAGAAACGGAAGCATAAGTCGCAAACCCATTCATGAAAACCTAGTTTTCTCATCACCTGAATTATAAAACTCCATTCAAACTTGTCATACGCCTTATCCATGTCCACCTGTATAATCACATTGTATTTGACCACCTTCTTATTCATGTCCTCCAACAATTCTTGGGCCACTCCCACTACCCCCTGAATACCTATCCCTTGGACAAAGCTGTGTTTCTCTTGAGAAATGACCCTTGGAATCACCTTGTTTAGTCTCCTAGCTAGAAAAGTTTCCAGGATCTTGTATGAGACATTGCATAGAAATATAGTTTTATATTGACTAATAGAGGAAGGGTCTTTCACTTTCGGTAACATCACCACTCTGGAGGCACAAGAACCCCTATTGATGGCGCCCCCTGATGAAATCTTTCACATCCTAAATAACCTATAGCCCCAAAAATTCCCACGCTTCCACATAGAAGGATCTCGGAAAACCATCAGGGTTGGGAACACTCTCCAGTGATATATTGCGAACCACCTCCTAGAACTCATCCCCTAATGGTAAAATCCTTAAAACCTCATTATCCTCCATGTCAATCCTCCGAGCTATACTCCTCATGAAGGCCTCCTGGTAAAATGACAAACTCTCCTCCCTCGATGATTTCATGCGCTCTCCTACTAGAAACCACTCGAAGTGATCCAAATCTAGTCTTCCAGCAAAATTTATATTGGAAGAGAATAATCCATCCTCCTTCCTAATGTTGACTTTCAAATTTTTCCTCTCCTTCAAACAAGTGTGGAAAAAACCACTATTTATATCACCTTATTTAAGTCACCTGACCCTGGATCTCTTACTGTATCCCTTCTCCACCTCCAACAACCTTTGATCCAATAGTGAGAAGTTGTCATATATATAACATCATGAAAGAGGATTCATCCCACTTGTACTGAAGAAAATATTCCAGATGTTCAATATTCTTCTAAATCTTCTCCACAGAGTCCCCCTATATTGTTTTATTAGTGAACCACTTTACAATATCAGAATTGAGCCGCTTGAGACACCTATATAGCCCAACCCAAGACCTTCCCTCCATCTCATGTCCCCAAGATTCTTCCATCATTTTCATGAAATCATCCATGAAATGCCAATCTACTGAGTATAAAAAAATCTTTACTCTTCTGGTTACCCTACTTAAGATCCACAAGCAGCGGCGCATGGTCTAATAGAGCACAAGATAAATAAGAGACAGAGGCCCTGGAAAAGGACTCTAAACCCTGGATGTTAGTCAGACATCTATCCATCCTACACCAGATATGGTTACTCCCTCTGTGGTTATTACACCAGGTTGATTTTCTCCCACTATAACCCAGATCCAGTAGTACCTTACTAGAAATGAATATATTAAAATCAAGCATGTGATTATTATATAACATTGATCCTCCTATATTCTATGAGATGTCAACAATAGTGTTGAAGTATCCACCAACAAACTAGGGTAAAACATCTTTATCAAAGGATCTAAGATACTCCCACAGATTCCTTCTAACCATAACATTGCTACTAGTATAAATGAAGGAGAATAGGACCACAAGACCTTTGAACCCAAGATTCACTGTGATACATTGTTATGAAACCTGCACCAGCTCCACCTAAAAACATTTATTCCAAAATAACCATATATGCTTATCAACTGGATGCCCATGCAAGTGTTATAGAATACCTTCTTTCTTGTGAAAAAACCAATTATTCATGGTTCCTGTTTAGGCTCGAGAATAACCGTCAAGGAATCCCCACATCTCCAGCACTCAGAATCCAAGAAGGTGCATTTTTTTTTGCCCTCATACCATGAGAATTATAAATCATCAAAGAAGACATTAATGAAGGGATCTCTTAGCCTTTCGTCCATTGCTACCTAATTTTGGAATGAATAAGTCCTTGCAACACTCCTCCCTAAACATCGAACAAGTCACTAGCCTAGAAAATCCTTTAGAGGAACATCCTTTCTTTGGGATGAGAACTTTCTTCTTCAAGGGACTGTCTGATTCCTCCAAGAGTGAAAACATGCTCCCCGTCATGATGGGAGGGGATGTTGGAGACGCCTCATCCTAGAGAAAGGACACCAGCACTAACCGATTCTGCAAGTTGTGGTCCGAATCTAATTCCCTTTCCACCCCCTCTGGGAATCCCCTCTTCAAAGATTTCAACTGAATGTACATGGAGAATCTTACTGAAGCCAACAGAGAAAAATTCACCATTTCTAGATATAGTAGAGAAGATATCTGGACCTCCCCCACAGGAGGTGAAACTCATCTTGGAATGTCTAAGAAAACTGATGCAGCAGCCTTGGACTTCCCTTTGGAATGTTGGGAGGTTACCAATGGCACGACCCTCGCCAACGCGTTGCCTTCCAATTCCATCGGTGCAGGCAGTCCTGAACCCAACGGTAACAAAGAAGGTGACACGGAATCCTCAGCCAAAAAGTAGTATGTCGGTGCCTTTTCATAAAAAAGAATACCGCTTTAAGGACCCAGATCCGAAAACATTTGAAAATTTAAATAAATTTTTCAGACTGTTAATGTTCACCAACTCTGCTGAGGTAGATGATGATCGGACACCATCCATCGCTACCGCACCGAAACCGCCTTTCCCTCCCACTTTACCACTTGAACCAGCCACTGGACCAAGTGATGGAACTGTCTTCTAGATACTATACGGGTTTGTGGAACCCCAACTCTGCATTCCCCTTTTCCCATTCCTACAAAACTCCACTGCATGTCCTTGAAACTCACATGTAGTAAAAACCTAGGAGGAGACTAAAACACCAAGTGTTGCCACCACATAAACCCCTATGGATAATGGATCAGGATTCTTGAAGGAAACTTCACTACTAAATTCATCTCAACACAGATCCTCGGATTAGCTATGTCCATCAATCTCTTTGTAATCTCATCCACACACAGAAAATTTCCCAGAGCGTCTCCCATCGCCTCCAGAATTGAAGGATTATGAAAAGGTAGGGGAGGTCCAGGAATCTTGATCCAAACCATGCCCATTAAGGATTATTTACCATAGTGACACTCCCATGCCCACCGTGAAAGAGTAAAGCGATGAGACCCGCACCGCATTTCCTCCCTTGACCAGGTTTACACAAAGTCATCCCTATTAAAGAGATGAACACAAAAGGAAAACTTTGAAAGATCTGATACTACTATCAGGTGATGATGAACCCAATAATCTACAAACTCCCTAAAAACCTCCAACAAGGGTTTCATCAGTCCAAACCTAGCCACCAGGGTTAGGTTACGCACCTCCGCAACACTTTTCATTTTCTTTTCAGAGATCACCACCACTGGATTCCCATCCTAAAACTCTGGTTGTTGTTGTTCAAACTAGATCAGTGGGATACTAAATTTAGCACCCTTCGAGCTGCTCCTACAGACTTCCTCCTTGAATGAAGGCACCTCAGATCTATTGACATTGCCTTCTACCACCTTCCTCTAACCATGGTAAGTTTCGTCAATGGACAGAGGACAACCTTCCACAACCTCCCCAGCCACATAGCATGCCATCGAAAGTGTCACCTCACAAAACCTTATATTATTCTCCTCGTTAAAAATGATCTTTAAAGATTTTGAGCATTATGTTCTTGGTTGTATTTAAAAAAACATTTTTTTATGTTTTTTTCATGGTAACCCAAGGGTTGTGAGGTGGGAATGTTTAATGTGGTGGGATTAATTACTTATCTCGAATTAAAACACTAACTAAACATGTTTTAAGGCAAAAAGAGTACCCATGTTTTGGGACACTTCCCCTCTATGTCATACACCTAGGGTGATGTGAACCGAGTACCTATTTCACCATGATTTTTACCCTATATATTTACCCTCCCATATAGCTTGTGTACCATGTTGCGGTGTTATATTATCACATTCTATATATTTAAAATCTTTGAATTGTGTGTGATGATAAATTCCTTGAATATATTTTATCCCTAGTTTTTAATATTTGAATTTCTTTGGTTAATATGTATTTTTAAAATGCTTTTAAATATATAAAATTATAAAAAGGAAAGTTGAAATGTAAGACTTGATAATATTTTACACCCAAAATCCTCGAGAAATTTTTTTTATCTTTAAAAGGGTATTTAGATTTTATTCAGGAAAAAAATGTTTCTGAACTATGTTGTAAATTCATGATTAATTTTATTTAATCAAACCTTATTTTAATTAAATTGAGCATCATTGGGTTATTTAGTAAATGAATTTATATATTAAATGCTTGGTATAACCTTACATGACTTTTTTGCTCACACCATTATTATATTATTCGGTGTTTGCAGTCTTCTTGTTCTTATAGTAGGAGTTTGTGTGATCTTCAACTTATTTTTCTAGGTTTGATATTGGTTGGTCGAGGGTGGGTGACCTGGGTCATGGGGGTGGCCATAGACCACCAGGATATGGGTTTTGGTAGTTTTTATCTGCCTTCGGTTTCTTTTTTTATATATTCTCCTTGTACCTTGGTATAGTTATATTGATTTACTTATGTGATGATGTTTCCACTGAGTATTTTTTTTGTTTTTGTTATCTTTTTTTGGGATAAATCATTTCCAAAGGTTGTTTCTTGATGCCCAGGCACTAGTTTCCAACTCATAAGGATCAGGAATTCCCTTTGGGTAAGTGGTGAATTGGATTAGATATCGATTTAGATGGTACTCTAGGTCGGCTTATTACAGAACCCAATCCATAAGGGACTTTGTGCACTATGTTTATGATAATGGGGAATGAACTCAATTCCCATGGGGAGTTTTTCACTATATGAGAATGGAGAGTGAACCCAATCCACTATGGGACTCTAAAAACTATGACAGTTTGGGTAGTGGTCCTTAACTTATGCTTATAATGTCATGTTTTTTTATTGTTGCCACATATTTATGATTCCTTGAACTTATGATATAATTTCCTTTTTTCGGTTTTCCATTATTCTCTAACACTATTATGTCAAGGTACATGTTTTTTTTAGATTACATGTCCTTCCTTCATAATTTATGAATATATCTTTTTACCCTATTCCCTTTTTAATAATAAATTTCTACACATGCTCATGTTTTCTCATATGATTATAATTTAACCCTTAATGAAAAGTGGATATTTTTTCCCTTATTGAGTGTTTAAGATCACCCCTTTCTTATGTTTTTATTCCTCATGTTATGAATATGAGTATAACATATGATAAGTCTAGAAGGATTCTAGAGTGGATAAATTATGAAGAAATGTTCACAAGTTTTATAAATAAATTGCTTATATAACTAGTCATCAAAGACACTAAACCTTCCATTCTTGGGATTGTGAGATTATTTTGTGAGTTGTAATGTTTAGATTATATAAATAATGTAAAATAAATACATTTTTATCATAGTTCACTATATGATTGGATGTAAATGGATATGTAAAATAAAAGAAGGTAACATTACAAGAAATAAAATAAAATTTAAGGACAAACTTGTAGATAAAGGCTTCCTCCAAAGATATGGAATTTATTATGCTGATATATTTTATCATGTAGTTAAGAATTATTTTATAAGAATATTTCTTAATTGTTCTACTCATTTAGATCTTCATATAGAATATATTGATGTCAAAAAATATTTTTTTATGGTGATTTAGATAAAAAAAATTACATGAATTTCCCTACTGGTTTTGATCAAGAATTTAAAACTAACCAAGTTTGTTTGATTAATAAATCAATATACGGATTAAAACAAGATTCTGGAAAATTGTGTAAAAATATAGATTCATTCATATTAAAAAATGGTTTTAAAAGGAGTTATTTTTATGAATGTGTATATTTTAAATATGTTAAAAAATACATGATTTATATCATACTTTATGTTGATGACATATTGCACATGTGTGGTAATATGAAATCATTCACCCATGTTAAAATGAAATTAAATTAAACTTTTGAAACAAAAAATTTAGGCGGTGAAAAGTAGATCTAGGATATAGAAATCATTAGAAGTATAAATAATGGGTTACATTATCTATCTCAACATTTATATGTGGTGAATGTTCTTAAAATATACTTATTTGATGCTTTGAAACCTATTAGTGTTCCATTTGCTCATCATTTTAAATATTCCTTATCCCAGTCTTCTACCACTGCTTCTAAAATTGAATATATGAGTAGAATCCCATATGATAATGTTTGTGGAAGTATTATGTATATTCTGATCTGTACCTAGTCAATTGTTGCCTTTTGTAATTTTTACCTTGAATAGATTTATGTCAAATACAAGTAAGAAACCTTGGCATACCCTTAAGTGGTTATTGAGGTACATCGCTTATATATCATCCCTTTTAATTTGATATTGTATAAATTGTAATTCTATATATTTAGTCACTAGTTATGTGGATTTAGATTTTGTTGGTAATGTTTATACTAGGAAATCACTAACTAGTTATGTTTTCACTGCATGTCGAGGACCTATCTCTTGGAAGTACAACATGAAATCAATGGCATCCCCCTAAACCAAAAAGGATGAATGAATAGCACTGAGAGAGGCTGTTAAATAATTCATTTGGATTAAGGGTTTGATTTTTGAGCTTAATTTAATTAGTTTTCTTATTACTGCACATTATTATTCCAATTCTAATTTTTATTTTCTAAAAATCCACTTTTAAGTATTGTGGGAACCGTGCACATACCCGGTTGTAGAAACAAATAACTCAACTTAATATCAGAGATCACAACCAAATACCACAAATTCATATTTCAAATTTCAAAATTCAAAACAAGAGAATGTGACATAGCCTCGAGCATCAAACTACCACGATCCATGGACCACCTTGAACCACACTAACGTCTCTCCTACATTTTCGATGAGATAAGTCATGAGAAACCAAAAACCAAAGTCCCCAAATGCCATCAGATCCACAGGCGACCACCCCCAGACAACCAAAATCACTCTTGGAAACACCACATAAAGTCTATCCACCACCCAAAGATAAACCAGGAGACCCATGTATAACTGAGAAGGGAAAAAAGATGAAGAAGTCCCCGTCATTTCTCTTTCCATCGTGGAAAATCCAAACCACCCTGAAGCACCAACACATTCAACCAAGATGGGGTCTTGTGCATTGGGATAGGTTGATAGAGCAGGTTGGGATGGTAAGATATTAGGACTCTCTCGAGAACAGGCACTAGAAGAATAAACCCAGTGTCACCATCATCAACCAACTTCAAATATCATTCCACATTAAAAGTGAAGCAAATAAAACCAAAGAGGAAAATGAAAAACCAAACATAGCCTCAAGATTATATCCATCACTAGCAGGTAAGAAAACACCCAAGCACCAACAAAAGAATAATCAAGGAACCAACCAGTGCAGGTGAAGAAACCAACGCCAACGAAGAACAGAAGCTTAGATTGTCACTAGAGCCCCTCCAACACCATCCCAAGTTTCCCCTAAACCCTCAACAATACTAATCAACATGGATTCGATCAAGATGTGACGAATAGTAAGGGTAGTAGAGGGTAAGAGTAATAGACACTGCCAACAACGCCAACCCAAACCACCTGATGCACTAGCACTATACATTTTCATTGACATTCTGCCTTTCACATCTCTAAAAACCTAGTATGCCATGGTAGGTCCAAACATATACATATTAGGTTGCATTTTATTATAGAGATTATAGAGAGTGGAATTGTGTGTCACCATGATACACATAGATGAAAATTCAATCGATAGTTTTACTAAGGTTGTAGCTGTGTCCAAGATCAAGCATTATTTAGATATCTTGAACTTGGTTCCACTTGAATGACATTTAAGTGCAAGAACATCATATTTTTTTGTATTTTATTTTGAAAATGGTGGAGATTTTCTTATTTTAACATGTTAATTGATTTCCAAATGAAACTAATCCTCTCTTAGTTTTCTGTTTGAATTTAGCATGTGTAATTTCTCATTATATTTCTCTGCTTATTTTTCCTACCTTTATTATTTTATTCTATGGAATTCGATCTTATTAATTCCTTAACTAATTTGACATATGTGGATTTCACTTACATATTGATTTTGGTTACATGAATCCAAATGAATTCACGTATGTAAAATTTAGTTATGTGGAATTCGGTTATGTGGCTAATTTTGGTTACGTAGCTTCTTTCGATTACACTAAATTCACTGGCATACATCAACTAGAATTCAGCTACACCATTTAACCTTCTGTGGGTTTCGATTGACCTTCACATATCCACATTTTCCTTTTTGTTTTGGTTTTTTTTTCATGTTGTCATGGATCACCTCTTCTCAGTCATCCATTTCTTATATTCAGTTAAGTCATTACAGCAAACCTTTAACTTTCAAATATTTATTATCCATCCATCTCCATATCAAGAAGACTTTATTTGTGTGGAGGTTTTGAGAGAGGTGGTTCCAGAGATAGAAATCATGTGCTAGAGGAAGAAGTTGATCGAAGTTGTAGGAATTTTACCCTGCTAGACAAGTCGTAACCCTCACTGTGTAGATCAAAGTTTTTCCACAATGTTGTTCTCTGGTGGAGATCGTCAAGCTAGTGATGGTGAGGAACACCATAGCATGTCTATTGTTGAATACCGTTTGGCGTATTTTAAAGATTCCACTATTTGGAAGTTGGTAAAACTGATTGTTCATAATGGTTTTGCTCTAATTATTTTTTCCCTTTTCTTTTGATTACAACTTTTTTCTTCCTCTTGGTTTTTCTTGTATGCATTCTCATTTTCTGTTTTGAGTTTTTTTTTTAATAAAGGCTAGAATATGTAGTGTTCTTGACATGGGGTATGACCAAACTAGTATCAAACCACGTTAAATCCCCTAAGTATATTACTATTTTCCTTGCTTTCTTCACTTATTAATGTTGATCAATTCTCATTGTTTTGTCCTCCTTCGTTTCTTGTCTCATTGTGAATTGGAATTGTGTCTTTGGTTTGTGACCTTGTGAATATATTTTAGGCATACATGTGTCGGTTCCCCTCAACATCACACAACAAAATTAAAAACTTATGAAAATATACAAAAAAAAGAAAATTATATGAATAAAATTTAAAAATAAATAACCATTTCCTTCAAAAACTAAACCAAAAATAAACATAATGCATATATTTTGGGTTATTACATTAAATTTTTCAAAGGCATAAATAAAAAACATTGTCTTCATTAAATTTTCAATGAAAACACATGTTTTCTACAAGAAGGAAATTTAAAGCAAGCAAGTAAAAAAATTAAAAAAAACTATTGAACAATAACATAACATTAATTCAATTCCCCAAATTAACTCTCCTCAAACACGAGTCTATATGAATCAATAATACAAAAAACAATCTTTTTTGTGTCACACAATATATATCCATTCACTCCCAACTCCATGTACACATTTTTAATAGCCCCAATACAAAAAGTATTAAAATACCAAACAATATGACTAGAATAATCCAAAAAACTCTTATTTAAAAGAAATCAAACATTCTATCTCAGAAGATAAGAAGTGAAACTACAATTTTAATCTTCTTCAATACAACACAGGTTTTGTGATCCCAAAATCCACATGAATGTTATAATTAATAAAAAAGAATAAGAATAATTAATTAAATACTTTAAATTTTTCATCAACAAGAAAAAAACACGAAAATTGACGTCTCAGGTCCAACGATTGGACCTGAGGGTCAAGTACACCGCAGGATGAATTCCACCTAGCCAAAATGTGATGTAGCGGCAGATCTGGTTTTTGATTTAAAACGTTTTTTAAAATTCAAATCGTTTCATTTGCAATGGTTGGACAATAATACCCCTTGTTGTGTAAACCGTTTTAATAAATAACTGTAAAATGTAAAAATAGAATTTGTTATTGTAAAACATTAATAATATAGATAAATAAAAATTGTTTAATAATAATAATAAATATATAAAAAATATATAAAAACATTTATTTTAGATTTTTCATAATCAATTTTACAGTGCATATTTATAGTATAAAATTTTAGTGCAAATTTAAAATTCATATATGTTTTATATGCATTGTTTTATATAGAAATTTTTCCATTGTTTAAAAATAACACAAATAAGGTTTCGAGATATTAAAATTTATAGCTATTTTTTCATTATTTTATAGGAAAACTAAAAAGGTCATTTTTTTAAAGATTGTGTCTTGACAATTTTTGTTTATTATAAGTATAGAAAATATAATAATGATCATTAAATTAATTTTTAGTGAAAAAGTACTTTTTTATTTATATATTAAAATATTTTCAATTTAATTTTATGTAAAAATTGAACTAAAAATTTCCTATTGAAGTTTGCATTGGAAATTTCTAACAGAAATTTGTATTGAAAATTTTCACCATAAATTACATTATTCATGTATTAATATAGTTACACTGAAAATGTAAACATGTATGTATTTTGAAATTTATTTAATTAAAATTCCTGTATAATTATTGTAAATATTAAGTGAAAATTTTAACTGGAATCTTAAATGAGAATATGAACTGCAATTTTCCATTGTAAATTTGTACTAAAAGTTTTCTATGCAAATTTTCAATGTAAATTTCCGGTGAAAATTTAAAAAAAAAATCTATATTAATTCATTTGCACTATAATTTTAAGTAGAAATTTTAATTGTAAATTTGCAGTGGAAATTTTCACTGGAATTTTACATTGTTTATTTGTGAATTGATATATTCTCGATTATAATTTAAGTGGAAATCCAAATTGGAAATTTAAGATGACAATTTTCTTTTCAAATTTCCACTGTAATTTTCCAGTGCAAATTTGCATTGTTTATTTACGTATTAATCTATTTTTACTTGTAATTTAAGTGGAAATCCAAATTGAAAATTTGTATTGTATTGTGAATTTGCACTGAATATTTTCAGTATAGATTTATATCAGTGGAGATTTACAATGTAAATGTAAAACACCAAATGTCAATGCAAATTTACTTGGATGTTTTTATATAGGTCTTGAAAATTTACACAATACAATTTGCACTTGAAATATATAATTTTATATTATCATATATATTTTTATTTGGATGTGTTTCTTTGGGTATTTTTAGTTTGCATTGAAAATTTCATCATGCATTGAATTTTTATTAAAAAATTTCAGTGAAAATTTGCACTGAATTTTAAATGAAAATATCTACTGAAAATTTGCACATTAAAAAATTCCACTGAAAATTTGAATCGAACCTTTCACTAAAAGTTTCTGGTGGAAATTTGCAATAAATGTTTCTAGTGTAAATTTCTGGTGAAAATTTACATTTTTAATTTGTGTATTAACATATCTTCTTTGTAATTTACATTGTGAATTTGAACTAGAATTTTCCATTGGATATTTGCACTGGAAATTTGTTATCTTGGGAATAAAATCTTCTACTTATACATGATTTATGGAGTGTTTATAAACTCTTAGGAATCCATAAATTTTACACCAGAATTTTTTAATGCAATTATTCAATAAAAAATTGGATTTTTTACCTATGTATTAATATCTTTTCATTGTAATTTTAAGTGAAAATTTGAAGCGTAAATTTTATGTGGAAATTTGCATAGAAAATTTTCGATGGAAATTTTCAGTGGGAATTTACACTGGAATTTCCAGTGGAAATTTACGCTGGAATTTTTAGTGGAACTTTTGACGGGAATTTCCAGCAATGACAGCGTAAAAAAAACCCCAAAAGTGCATAACATGAGCATTTTCGTCCAAAACCCCAACTTGAAGGTCAAGTTCAAGTGCCCAACCTGAGACGAGCGAGAAAAGGACTTTCGATTTCAGAAACGAAATTACAATGGATATATTTTTTGTGTCTAAAAAAATAGTAAAAATGACAGTTCATTAGTTAACGATGGGGCAAAAAAAGCTACGGAAAAAACACTTCGTCTCACAAATAAAAATGAATAACAGTCACCCAAAAAAAATATAATAAATATCAGTTATCCGATGTAAGTAATATTTAGAACTTCGAGAAAACAACCTGACTTACCTATTATATATATATAACGGGTTTTGACCTCGCCCGAGATACCCCGGACCTCAGCGCGGCTGTCTCGAGTCCATTCAGTCAGGTATGGAACTCCTCCGCCGCGCCTCCTTCCTCCTCCTCCTCGTCTCCGCCGTCCTCTTCCATTCATCACCCTCAGGAGTTCTGATCGCCGGCGGCATCCGCCGCCGCGTCTCCGATAGCGACGGCGCCGGGCGGCAGTGGGCGAAATTTCAGAAATATCCAGACGGTTCCCTGACGTCGAGGGCGCCGCCGTCGGCCGGAGACACCGCGGCGGAGAAGCGGGTGGCCCCTAGCGGCCCCAACCCCTTGCACAACAGGCGGCTCCGGTAGGGATCATTGACTTGATGACAACCATGTTTCCCCGCCATTAATGAATGTCCACAATTTCTGCACACATATATATAAATAAATATATATATATAAAAATAAATATATATATATATATATATACAGTTGTAGCTTTCAGTCGGAGGCTGTGGAAAATTCATGGCTTAATGTTAGGCCCTACAAAGGAATCCTGATTTGACTTTCGTCTTCTGATCCGTCGTTCTTCTTCTTGTTGCTCTTGTCATAAAAAATGGGGTCTTTGTTTATGTATGCCATCGATCATGGGGCGTCATGCATGGGTTACAGGATGATGATCCATGGATGTTCATGCATGAGGAGAAGAGGGCGTGGAAATGCGAGTATTGACATTAAATGAGACTTAACTGCCCCAGCGAAAACCCATCCATTTGCAGTTAAATAATTATTGGAAGAAATAATGGGACGACAGTGTATTTAATGATACATAGCCATAGCCATACCATAGCCATACCCATAGCCATAGCCATACCCATAGCCATAGGCTCGCAGGAAACTGTGCCTAACCGTATTACTGTAACTCCCAAGAACCCTTTTGTTATGCCACGTGGTGTGCTGATTTGGGGTCTTTTGATTGGTTTAGGTTCTTTGGATAAGAATATCCACACACCCAAAAAAAAAAAAAACATTCGGGCTGAGTTATCCAAGAAAGCCAGTTTTAGGTTATCCACATCATATGGAGTGGGAATTAAAATGGAATGAATGGATAGAGGATTGAAGGTACAGCACAGTGCAGAGGGATCGCGGATCGCACTTTGAACACCGCCCTCCACAAATGAAAATGGTGGGGGGGAGGACGAGGCCATCCACCCAACCAGGGTGCCCTGATGGTTGTTTATTTGGTATTGTTCGACAAAATAAATATGATGGTGAAATTGATATTTATTGTAATATTATCAATATATTTGTAATTTATATGAATAATATTTATTTGTTTTTATTTATTAAGTTTTAACATTTAAAATATGTTTCAAATTTATATAATTAGCATGTTTAAATGATTTTTTAGTAATTTTGTAATTTAAATATTTAATTGTACAATTATAAATATATATAATTTTTGAAAAAAGTATATATGAAATTATAAATAAATATTTATTTATTTAAATAAATATATAATTTTATATTATATATATATATTTATTTATTTATATAAATATATTTATAATTATGTATAAATAATTTTTAAATATATTTATTTATAATTAAAATCATAAATAAACAAATATATATATAAATAATTATAAATTGTAAGATCCCGACCTTTTTTGGAGTTATCTCGTACGCAAATTCATGCACCTTTGTTTTAATTAAGTACCTTTGGTTGAAGTTATGACTTGGGGTGCGTTTGACCAGAGTTTTAAGAAAATTTTGAGAAAAAGAGGACTGTGCACGGTTAGAGTAAACCATGCGCCCAACCCAACTAACCGTGCAGACCCAGGCAAAGGGTGTAGAGACCCGATTTCCGCCTCGCAAAACTTTGAAATATTTCTATGAATATTTCCAGAGCTAGGCGCTGAGACGGCGTGCAATTTTGAGGTCCGATGTGCCTGAAATTAATTTTATAAAAATATTAAGTGTTTTTATACTATGCACGTGTCGAAAACGAGATATCTCCTAAGCGGTAGCTCAGATATGAAATCTGAACGGTTGAATTTGGAGCATGTCGTTTACCCTAAGCGGAGTATAACTTTTGTCGGCACATGAACACTAAAGAAAACGCCACCCAAAAGCAAAACGGTAATTAAGATAATTAAACTTATTTTTTTTATCACGAGCGCCGAATCAAATAACTTTCGAACAGGGACTCGGATTGGAAATCAGATACCACCGTTGAGTTCGAAATGGAGTGTTTTGCCTAAGCGCTTCATATAGTGAGCAGACACAGTGATTTTGAATTCCGCAACTGTTTGCGGATTTCAACATTTTTCTATAAATAGAAAAATGAGGATTTAGATTAGGGTTGGCTCTAATCTCCCTCCCTCCCACCCTCTCTCTCTCTAAAGTATTCTTTGGCGTTCTTTAGCGAATCAAAGGCGAATCGAAGAACGGAGCTTCGGTGGATCGCAGCGAAAGCGCTGGCGGGTGTGCTCATCATCGACAAGTGGATCAAGGTAGGATTCTTATTGAATTTTCGCACATCCGTTTTGAATTCCAAGTTATATTCTTGAATTCTTCATCAAATCCCCTGTTTAAACATCAAGACGCTGGCCGAGACGAATAGGGTCATCATCCATCTCTGTCTTGAACCCACATTTTTATTCGAAATCCGCCCGTTCTTCGTAGATAATCGACGCTCACTTTCAAGCATGCCAATCCACCGTCGGATCCCCGATCATATGCCAGAGTTTCGAAGGTTCCGTCGCAGGGATCGTAGATCCATCCACAAATCTGAAAATCGGGCTACCGAATGAGCCGATATGTCGTGCAGAAGAAAGGGGCAGGCGGGTCCGGCACGACAGCGCCGACAAGGGCTGACTGTGCGACGGAAGGCGTTGACTGCGTAGCTTCAACGCGACGGGTGTACTGGGCGTGTGGCGGTGCAAGCCGAGGCGGCTGGCAAGGTCGGTGTAGGTTGGTGGTCAGGGCAGAGGCGCAAGGCGAAGCTGGGGCGGCGCAGGTGTCGCGGTCGAGCGGCGATCGGGGGACCGAGACCCGCGAAGCACGGGTCTGCGTCCGCATGAGGTCCCGAGGCAGACCAGCAGGCCAGTTGGCCAACACCCTGGAGCGGGCGGGTGACGGAGCGCGGGCGGGCCGCGGCAGGCGGGCCGACCCGGTTGGGTCCAACGCTCCTTAAAAAGCCTGTATCTCGTAATCCAAGCATCTGATTCACGTGTTGTCTACGACTACACAATCCTCTCATCAAGGAAGATCTTTTTAGACTACTTTGGGACTTTTTGGTCTTGGTATCGGGGTGCGGGTACAAGAAACGCCTAAGTTAAATAATAATAATTAAATTATTATTATTCGGAAAACTTGTTTCGGACCTACCTTCTAAACGGGAGGTCTGTTTTGACGCGCCATTTGAGGTGTTGCAACCCTAGAGTTGAGGTGAAAATTTTAAGATAACTATCGGGTTTTTTAAACCAAAGTTGAGGTGCGGGCCCCATAGGGCTGCTTCGCACGTTTTGCGGTGAAAGATGACCTTTTCATCGCTTATCTGTTTTGGAAGAAAGAGTGGGTCCAAAAAAGATACTTTTCCGCCCGAAAGATGTTCTATGGGGCCCATGGCTCGGTCCCAAAATGCGGCGACTTGCTACTTTTCCATCCGATGTCTATTTGGGGCGAATGAATAGTCGATCTTATGTGTATTTCTGCAAGGATCGCAACGGTATAATCTGTTTGAACTTACAGAACCTTGTTTGTGATCTCATTAAATATGGGAACATGAAAGGAATATTGATGGGAGATCCTTTTAATGTGTTTGAAGAGAACCCACAGCTTGGGTCAGCTTCGACTCTTGTGAGAGTGGAGAATATGCATGAAGAGATAAGGTCAAACTTTCTGGGTCGTTTGAGGAAGCGTGTCAGCAAAATTACGTTTTCGCCCTTTATATCAACAATGAGAATCGTGCTCTCGTAAGCTTATTCGCTAGGCATGCTGTATACTCTGGGAGTGCACTGACATGCTTAGGGGTACTTGATCGCAGTTTGATACCCAAGAATGGCTAGGTACATGGAAAGGCGTCGAGGTGGGGTCACACATCGTGTAAGCCCCACTTGCACCGTGTACTCCTTTACGAATTCTTCTATCCCTCACATCTCCTTCTTTTGAACTCGAATTTTGGCCCACGATTAGCCTATCCTGAGTGTCTTTCCACGTAGAATTTGATGATGCCCTCCATAGTGGCTTACAAGTTATGACGCAATATGTTCCAGGTGTGACGCTTATCCGGGGCAGCACCCGATGACTGCAATAGTTTTTTCGAGAGGTACCATCCAGCTGAGATGGGCAGTGTTTTTCAATGACGCTAGAGTGGCACCCTCCAACTAGGCTGGGGATGGGTCCTCGACGATACTAGAGTGGGACCCACCAGCTAGGATAAGGATGGGTCCTCGACGATACTAGAGTGGCATCCTCCAACTGGGTTGGGGATAAGTCCTCGACGACACTCAAGTGGAATCCTCCAATAGGGCTGGGCATGAATCCTCTACTTTGAGACATGACCTCTTGACTGTGCGACAATGACGAGGCATGCTCTGACATGACTTTGGACTCTCAAGAAAGAGAGATGCTTTTCCCACCAAGACACATCCTTGTAACGCGACCTAAAACTGTGAGGGTGAGACAGTGCCGCCCAAAGAAGATAGTGTTGGGGTGTGGTGATTGAGTCCCTTTGACTTATAGTTTAGAGTAGACATGTGGGATGCTAGACATCGATGGTTACTTCTAGAACTATTGGCAAATCACGTTTCTTGGGCCGAGATTTTGAGATGGAGATCCCCTTACTCTCTTGTTT
Source organism: Viscum album (assembly GCA_963277665.1). Lineage (NCBI taxonomy): Eukaryota > Viridiplantae > Streptophyta > Magnoliopsida > Santalales > Viscaceae > Viscum > Viscum album. Next base: position 129,154,338 of record OY728138.1, on the reverse strand, counting down.
GAGTTTCTTTGACTAAGCATATATATATATATATATATATATGAATACACGTGAGGTATGCCACGTGCTTTCTGTGTCTAGATTCTCATTATTGGACGAGTCTACTCTCCTACTATAGGTAGAAAAGACTTGATGAGAAATTCATATCCTCTCCGTTTCTAGCTCCTTGTGTTTGGATGAGCTTACTTTACTCTCTTAATGGGCTGAGTTGCACTTCTTTTACTATACCTTGTTCTCTCTATCTACTTTTGTCATCTTCTTCTATTATATCTCTTACTACTCCCCTCTTCAATACCTCTCTCGTTGCCCCCTCGAGCCTTTGGGGCATCCTACTGAGTATCTTTATACTCACCCCTGCTTGGGCTTTTTCCGCACTTGGTGTGCCCTTAGAGACGACAAATATATTGATAATGACTTTAGAGGAGTATAGGGATACGAGTTCTTGGACCACGTACGGCGGTCATAGCTTGGGATCCAGGAGCGGGGCTCCCTCAACTGTTTTTCTTTTCGATTACTGTCAGGTTATGGCACTTTTCTGGTTGGGTGTGTATTTTTGTCCTTTACATTTCAATTTACTTTTATATACTTGTACTTTTTAGAGGTCTATGCATGTTTGTGGTTTATATATAACAGTATTATATCTTTTATTCCCTATTTTTCTCTACACTTTTTCATTGAGTTGGCTGCATATGTGTGTACAAGTTCATAGGCAAAGGCCTCCCCCGATTTTTTGTTCCTTTGACGCTGGTTGCTAGCCCTTAGCCTATGGAGGTGGGCTTGGGGTAGTTGCAGCTCAAGCCTCGGCACGGGTCAGATCGTGACAAAGGGGATCCACACAGTTGGTGCACAATTTGATAAACTGTGCATCCAAATCCAGTTAACCATGCAACCCTAGGTAGTGAGGGCCGCAAGGTTGGCACACAGTTTTTTAAATCATGCACCCCTACCTAGAAAACTATGCACATGGTTTCTTTTCCACAAAAAACTAGTTTTAAAATCCCCTAAACCCTCAAAACACCTCTTATCCGACCTTGGCACAAGAATAGATATTTTTGGATGATTTCAGAGCTTTCTGGAGAGGTTCCAAGGCTCTCTGACCTCCGTTCTTCAATATTCAAAGCCCGAATCGAAGATCCACTCTTCTCCCGGTAAGTGGATTTCATCCTGATGCCTATCCTGTTCATTCTTCTTTCTTTCCTTGAAATTTTGGTAGAATTTATCCTCTATTTCTTTAGATCTAAACTCTTATGGTGAGATCTAGATCTATGATTATAGATATAGATCTAGATTGATTAGATCTTGATATCTTTGATCTTGATTTAAGGATATAGATCCAGAACTCAGATCTACATCGTTGTGATGCTTGGATTTTTGGGGATTTCCATTGAATGAACGTTCATCAACGAATTGAGGTAGGTGGTCTAAAATATAATTCCCATAGTCATGGATTTGATACGTGTATGAAAAATTGTAGAATTTCTAGCATTCTTTAGCAATTGAATTCCTAAATTTGGTTAATTAGTTTGACCAATTGATTTATAAAAGCATTGTTGAAATTGATAATTAATGGATGAATTAATCATGAAACTAAGGTGATGTCCTATTAGATAATTAATTTGGGAAATTGATTATGAGAGTTAGGGGTTGTAATCTAGATAATTAATCAAGGGATTAATTATGAGATATTGAATTGGCTAGATTGAGATAATTAATCATGAATTAATTATGTGCCATGATGTTATGATCTAGATAATTAATTGTGGAATTAATTATGAAGAGTTGAGATTTAGAATGAGGTAATTAATTTTGGAAAATTAATTATGGAATATGAATTATGTTATTGATCAGTTAATTGATGAATTAATTAATGGATTGGAGTACCTAATTAATCAGAGAGTTAATTAAATATATTCATGTATTTAACTAATTGTTGAATTGGTAATAGAATTTAGGGGAATACTTAATTATGAAATAATTATGTGTGAAAGAATGGGAACATGGTCATTCTAAATTGAGAAGTATAAATGGTAACATGGTCATTGTATTTGTGAGTAAATGAATGAGAAACATGGTCATCCAACTAAGAAGTATAAATGGTAACATGGACATTATACTTATGGGTAAAGGAATGAGAACATGGTCATTCTATTGAGAAGTAAGAATGGTAACATGGTCATCTTACTTATAAATTTATTATTGGTAACTTTGGAACTTATATTTTAATTTAATGAATGGTAATAAAGGCCCTTCGAGATATGTCAAGAAATGATAATAATTTAAACTTTGGCATGAGTCGAATCGGGTACTGAGATATCATATCACCTTTAAATACTTCAATCTTCGGCATGAGTCAAATAAGGTATTAAGATATGATATTACCTAGGGAACACTTAGGACTCCGACATGAGCCAAAGCTAGCATAGAGGCACGAGTATCCCCAAGAACCCTGGAGTTAATGTGATTAAATAAAGAATAAATGATAATGAGATAACTATTTATTTATGCATTGTATTATTTTCTTTATAGAACTGCTTACACTATCTTTTGAGTGGAATTGTTTTAGAAACCATTGGTGGTAACCTACTGAGTTGTACTGACACCCTACTCGGGATGTTTGGTCGGTACCTGAATAGACATTATTATTGTAGGATAGGTTAAGGGAAAGGGCCCTGGATTAGATTGCTGATTGGGGTTGGATCTTGGCTGAGGGAACCAAACATGGTTTAGGAATCGTTTGGGAGTCATTAGTGTCTTTATTTTCAGTTTTGTTTTTAGGTACTTGACACTTATATTTTCATAACATGTTTTCCCTTTCATTTGAATATTGTATTTGTTTTTTTGGTTATCTTATGACATTGTCTTTGTTCTGGTTATATATGCTTCTGGATTTTCTTATATACTTTTGCTGGTATTTTACTCTGACAAAAGAGGGTATAATATCCCCATGACTGACTTACCAGGCCCTCATTGCTATCCAGCAACCTCTGCTATAGGAGGAGTCATGCCTGAGGTCATGTGACCAACTAGATCGGGGCACCGTCAGGTGGATCCTAGGTCAGGACGTCACAATGTGGTATTAGAGGATTAATTTTCTTTCTTCTTCTTTTGTCATACTGTTTGGGAATGTTGGGACCAAGTTGGATGGATAAGGAAGTAAGAAAAGTTTTCTGTTACAAAGTGTTGTCTTTTGTTGTCAAATAAGCTAAATCAATTTACTTTGTAAAAGACTTGTAACACCAAACGATGCTTTGCTGATTTGTATTTCACAAAATATCATAAGTTTGGAGAACTTGTGATGCAAGCCTTATGAAGGAAAGGGAGAGACAAAGAAGTGTTTTTGGCAAAGTCATATCACAAATATCATCAGATCAAAAATATGGCAAAGGAAAGGAGTAGGCACGCAAGTATGCAGTGGGCACACAAGTATGCGGTAGACGCACAAGTATGTAGAGGCACGCAAGTCATATTTCAAAAGAGCATTATTTCAGAAACATGGCAAAGAAAATAAAGTGGCGCGCAAGTCAAGAATGGCGCGCAAGTATGTGGCGTGCAAGTATGCAGCACGCAAGTATTTGTCGCGCAAGTATTGGTGCTCAAGCGTGTCGAGCAAGTCATATTTCAAAGATCATGATATCAAAATATGACAAAGGAAAGAAGGTGGCGCACAAGTGCTGGAGCGGCACGCAAGTTATGGCGCACAAGTATGGGGCGCGCAAGCCACCAAAATGCCTATAAATAGGTGACTAACCTCCTCATTTCTTAAGGCTCAAGACTTAGAGAAATATTTTGAGCTCTAAGCGCGCTTGTCGAAGAAGTCTACCGCACAAGTGTTGCAGCGCAGGTCTACCGCGCAAGTGTCGCCGCACAAGTCTGCGGCGTAAGTGTTGCCGCGCACGTCTGCCGTGCAGGTCTGCCACGCAGGTCTTGTCGCGCAAGTATAGGGCGTGCAAGTGGTAAGGGTGGCGCACAAGTTTTGTGTTGTTCACAAAGAGGCATGCAAGTATAAAGGAGGCGTGCAAGTGCAAGGAGGCGTGCAAGTGCAAGGAGGCGCGCAAGTGCAAGGAGGCGCGCAAGTGGTAAGGAGGCGCACAAGTGGAAGGAGGCGCGCAAGCTGTTTTCTCCATGAGGTTTCTACCAGCTTCTGGGTAGGAAAGTGAAGAATTGTTTTGAAAGATTTGATCTGGGAAAGGTCATCAAGAAGCACAGAATAATTTCATTACCCTATTTGTGCTAAGAGGGAGCACACACACTATTGGATTGTTTTCAAAGTGCTACACGAGTTTAAGGGTATATCATACTCGTTGTATTCTACATCAAAGGATTGTTTTCTAGTGGATTGTGTGGTACTGGATTATTTCCGTACCATACCAAGGACGTAGATACTCTTATTGAGTAGTGAACCTTGTAAATCTTGTGTTCCTGTGGTTGTGTGTGTTCAGTAGGGAAGAAACTCTTTAACAGGAGGAAAAGGTTGTTTCATAAAGAAGGAAACTTAAAAAAAAAGATATCACTGATTCACCCCCCCTCTCAATGATACTTGGATCCTGACTGGGAACTTCAATTGGTATCAGAGGGAGGTTCCCTTAGTTTATTCTTTGCTGAAGTTGTTGAAGTGAAGCTGTGATGGAAAATCTAAATTGTGTTAACAATAAGGGGATTCTGATTTTTGACAGAAAGAACTATCACATCTGGAAGGACAGAATGATTCCTTATCTTATGTCTCTTGGATATGAAGTTCTTGAAACTACAACAGATGGATTTCCTGCTATTGATGACAAGGTTCCTCTTACTCCTGTCGATAAGAAGAATCTTGAGAATGATGGAAGAGCTAAAATGAATTACTCTCATCTCTATCTGAGAGTGAATTTTTAAGAGTGAAAGGTGTTGCTACAACTAAAGGAATTTGGGACAAACTAAAGAACATCTATGAAGGAAATATGAAAGTGAAGAAGGATAAACTAAAAATCTAGAGACTGGAGTATGAAGACTTGAAAATGGGAGAAGCTGAATCTATTGGGGATTTCTTTACCAAGGTAAATGACATTGTCAGCACTATCAGATGTCTTGGTGAAAATATGGAGGATTCTACAGTCGTTGAAAAGATCTTAAGAATTCTTCTCGACAAATTTGGTGCTAAAGTTTCTTCATTGGATGACAGAGAACCTGAAGAATTATCTCTGGATTATTTTCATAGCACTCTTATCACTTATGAAATGAGAAGGGAGAAGACTATGAAGAACAAAATTAAAGTTGATAGAGAAATGTATTTTAAAGCTTCCAAGAGAAAAATATCTAAGAAGGCTCATGAGGAAGATGGCGTTGTTGGCTCTGACTCTGAAAATGAGGTATGTGAAAACTTTGATGAAATTTTATCCTTGTTTTCTAAAAATGTGAGAAGAGGTACATGAAAATATAAAGGGAAACTTCCCTTGAAATGTTTTGAATATAGAGCTGTTGGACACTTTGTGGCTAATTGTCCTAAAAAGAAGCATTTTGAAGATAGTGATGAAGAAGACAGAAGACCAAGAAGGTCTTGGAAGAAACATGGTGGAAAAGATAGTTCTTCTGGAAGAGGTAAGGATAAAAAATTCTTCAAATAAAAAAGAAGAAGCTTGTTTTCGAAAAGTGAAGAAGAAGATGATAGTGAGACTGGATCTGAAAATTCAGTTTCTAAGAAAGATAGAGAGAAGACCTTTGTTGCAACTGTGAATAATGATGATTATGAGAGCAGTAGTTCTGAAGAAGAAGAAACTCAACTTGAATCCTATCTGAAAGAAGAGTTGAAGGAATGTTTGAGAAATATCAAAAGGCTTGAGAAGGAAAACAAGAAGTTGACAAATGAATTTTTTTCAATAAACAATCAAGAAGGTTTTACTGATGAGAAAATCAATATGAAAAAGGATATTGATGATCTGAATAATTCTCTTGAGAATGCAAAGAATCGCAATGATCATCTTGAAGTAAAGCTGAAGGCAAAAGAAGAAGAGTTGGAAGCTGTCCAACAAAAACTTTATAAAGCTAAATAAATGAGTATTAGTTTCAAAAACTCTATCTCTGAAGTTGGTGAATGTTCTTTGAAGGAGGAACCTAAGAAGGATAAAAAAGGGTTGCCTTCAAAGGTTGAAAAGAAAAGTAAAAGTGGTTCTGAAATGAAGAATACTGGGAAAGCCATGTATGTTGTAAAGACCAACAAAATTGGGAATTCAGATGTTTCAAAGAAATCTGAGTTCAAAAATGATTCAAAACATTCTGAATCTGGAAAAGTTTCCCCAAAACTTCTGGTTTTGATAGAACTGAAATGGAAAGTAATACTTTGATTTATAACAGAAAGACTGGTGGCTCAGAAAAGAAAGATTGGAAGGTGGCAGAGAAATGTGTTTTTAATTCTAGTCAGTATGGAAGTTTCAGAGGCAAATACTATTTCTATGGATACTGCTGGTATTGTGGTGGATTTGGAAATACTACAAATATGTGTTGGTTCAACCAAAAACATTACTATTATTCCACAATTTATAAAAGGCAGGGTTTGAGGGGGAGTCAATCTCCTCAAAGAAATAAGTCAGAAAAGGTGGTTGTAAAGAAACCTGAGAATGTTGGAGTAAAAATTAAAAATAGGTTCCAACCCCTGGAAACTATTTGTGAAAGATGTGAACAACCTGGACATCTTGCGAAAGGATGCCTTATTTTGTTACCAGCACAACAAAAGCTCATTAACAATTCTCAGAGGCTGGAGGTGAAGAAAGAAAAGGAAGAAGTAAAAGATCTTGTTGTTGAAACCGCCTTGAAAGCTATAAAAGGAGAACGTCCATGAATTCTTGATAGTGGATGTTCATCTTATATGACAGGAGACTTAAAGCTTCAGAAGAATGTGAAAGACTTTAAAGAAGGAACAGTGGCATTTGGAAATGATGAATCTCTAAGGATCAAAGGTGTTGGATCATCCATCATTGGAAAAGAAAAGATGAAATCCAGGAAAACATTATATGTTGATGGACTAAAACATAACCTTCTTAGTGTGTCACAACTCTATGATGAAGGAAACAAAGTTATCTTCAGAAAAGATGGATTTATTGTTAAAAGTTAAAATGATGGAAATATAGTTACGAGAGGCCAACGAACAAAAGGGAATTTGTTTCAAGTTGGTGAAGTGCAGAGCTCTTGCTACATGGGTGTAGTGGATGAAAATCAGTTATGGAATAAAAGGCTGGGACATATGTTTCAGAGAAATATGTGAAAATTATCAAAGAGAGACAGTGTCCGAGATATGCCTGATTTATCAAGAAAAAGAGATTGGTGTTGCACCATTTGTGAGAAAGGTAAGATTACAAATTCTATTCATAAGAGAGTTGAAATTCGCTCAAAAAGGCCATTGGAACTCATACACTCTGATATCTGTGGACCAATGAGCAAGAAATCTACAAATGGAGATAAGTACTCCATTACTTTCATTGACGACTTTACTTGCATTACTTGTGTTATGTACATGAGGCATAAGTCAGATGCTCTGAAAATGTTTAAGAGTTTTAGGAGGAAAGCAGAGAAGGAATGCGAGTATTCTGTGAAGAAGTTGAGAACTGATAATGGTGGAGAGTATAAGAATGAGGAGTTTTCAAGATACCTTGACAAACATGGAATTCGGCATGAGTTCAGTTCACCATACACACCTCAACAAAATGGGGTTGCTGAAAGAAAGAATCGAAGTCTGGTAGAAATGGGGAGAACTATGTTACTTGAACATAGTCTTTCTCATTATTATTGGAGGCAATCCATGAGCACTGCAGTGCATATTCAGAACCAATGTTTCTATAGGCCAAACTCAGATATGACTCCATATGAAATGTTCTATGAAAAATCTCCAAGTCTGAAACACTTGAGAGTCTTTGGGAGTCCATGCATTATAAAGAAGAAAGGTGGAAACCTGGGAAAGTTTGAGCAAAGAGGAGATGACAGAATTTTTCTTGGCTATGCTCTAGAAGGAAGAGGTTACATATGTCTCAATAAAGAAACAGGAAGAATTGTTGATTCTTCAGATGTAAAAGTTGTTGAAAATGCTAAGAAAGAAAAGTAGCCATATGTTGATGTGTAAGTTGAGCAGGATAGAGAAGTTTTTGTTAATAGTTCTCATAATGCTGTAGACTGTGTTAATCCTACTCAAGAAGAGGAATTTGACTCAGAGATCTCGAGTGATGATGAAGAAGTTCAAACAACTCATCCTAGATTGAGGAAGAAAGTGAAGGCTCAGAACATTATTGAAGATAAAAATCAGAGGGTTCAAACAAGAAGAACAACAAATGCTATATCACATACTTCTCTTTATTCGAAAATTGAACTGAATGATGTAAATGAAGCATTTGAGCATCCAGAATGGGTTCATGCTATGAACGAAGAGCTTGATCAGATAGAGAAGAACAATACTTGGGAACTTGTACCCAATCCGGACAACAAGAACATTATTGGCACAAAGTGGGTTTTTCAGAACAAGCTGAATGAAGAAGGAGAAGTAATAAGAAACAAAGAAAGATTGGTTTGCAAAGGGTATTCCCAAATTGAAGGCATTGATTTTGATGAAACCTTTGCTCCGGTAGCAAGATTAGAAACAATCAGAATTTTTCTTGCCATTGCTGCACAATGAGGTTACAAAATCTTTCAAATGGATGTCAAATCTGCATTCTTGAATGGTGACCTTGATGAGGAAGTTTACATTGATCAACCTTGTGGATTTTTTATTGGAAAGGATGAAAGCTATGTGTGCAGATTGAAGAAGGCTTTGTATGGTCTAAAACAGACTCCAAGGGCATGGTATTCTAAATTGGATACTTTCTCGAAAAAGATGAATTTTAAGAAAGGAAGAGTTGATAGCAATCTTTACATCAAGGAGGGCCAGGAGTTTTCATTGATTGTTATTGTTTATGTTGATGACATCATCTTTACTGGGAATGATGAAAGATCATGTGAAAGATTTTCTGAGGAGATGAAGAAGTTGTTTGAGATGTCCATGCTGGGTGAAATGAAATACTTTCTTGGGTTACAAATCTCACAGAAAATGAATCGTATCTTTCTGTCAAAAGAAAAATATGCTAAGGAACTTCTGAAGAAGTTTGACATGGAAAATTTGAAACCAGTGTCTACACCTATCTCAGTGGGAACCAAGTTGTCTAAAGATGGATAAGGCAAGGAAGTTGATCAGAAAGAGTTTCTAAAGCTAATTGGAAGTCTGTTGTATTTGACTGCCTCAAGACTCGACATTTTCTATGCTGTCACCTTATGTGAAAGATTTCAAAGTGCTCCTAAAGAATCACATCTGATTGCTAGAAAAAGAATTCTCAGATATATCAAAGGCACAACAAATTTTGGAATTAGGTATGATGGCTCAGGAAATATTGATCTATTCGGGTATTCTGATGCTGATTGGGCCGGAAATGTTGACGATCGAAGATCCACATCCGGTGGAGTTTTCTTTCTGGAAAAAAGTTGTGTAAGTTGGCATGCCAAGAAACAGAATTCAGTAACTCTTAGCACATCTGAAGCTGAGTATGTTGCTGCTACTCAGGCTGCAACTCAACTAATGTGTATGAAGACTCATCTGGAAGATATACTTGTTGAAGTAAAGCTATCATTGCTCTTGGGTTGTGACAATCAGAGTGCAATCAATCTTACAATAAATCCTATACAACATTCTCGTTCAAAACACATGGATATAAAGTACCAATTCATCAAAGAGCAGGTGGAAAAGAATAAATTAAGGTTGGAGTATGTTCCTACATCTAAACAAGTTGCTGATATATCCACCAAGCCCTTACCGAAAGAACCATTTTCAAAATTGAGGTTGACCATGGGTGTCCAACCTCCTTCTCATCAAGGTTAAGGTATGTGTTTATGTACCCTCTCTCATCTTACCTTTGGATAGTGTTTTCAAGGGGGAGAATTGTTTCATAAAACTATCCTTATAGATGCATGCATAAAGGGGGAGTTGTGGGTAAGCTGTGAATCCAACATGTATGTGTGTGAACTATTCTAACAGTTTGTTAGAGTGGTTGTAGGAAAAAAAGTTGTTTTCCAGGAAAGTTGAGGAAGTGAAGAATGCTAAAGTTGAATCTTGAAAGAGGAAGTGAAGAATGCTGAAGTAGAAGCTTGAAAGATGTTCTGAAGAAGGCTGAGGAGGTACGCTCATGAGATTTCATAGTCACTACTTTTGGACAACATGGTTTTGACTGTCAATAATTCTTGTTTCCTACAATGAGTTAGCTCACGTAGGCTTAGAATTGTTGATAAGTAATCCATTGCTTAAGGTTAAAAAGTTCAGTGATTTATGAATCATGGTTGACAACAAAATCCAAAGGGGGAGATTGTTGGGACCAAGTTGGACGGATAAGGAAGTAAGAAAAGTTTTCTGTTACAAAGTTTTGTCTTTTGTTGTCAAAGAAGCTAAATCAATTTACTTTGTAAAAGACTTGTAACACAAGACGATGCGTTGCTGATTTTTATTTCACAAAATATCATAAGTTTGGAGAACTTGTGATGCAAGCCTTATGAAGGAAAGGGAGAGACAGAGAAGTGTTTTTGGCAAAGTCATATCACAAATATCATCAGATCAAAAATATGGAAAAGGAAAGGAGTATACGCGCAAGTATGCAGTGGGCGCGCAAGTATGCAGTAGACGCGCAAGTATGTAGAGGCGCGCAAGTCATATTTTAAAAGAGCATTATTTCGGAAATATGGCAAAGGAAATAAAGTGGCGCGCAAGTCAAGAATGGCGCGCAAGTATGTGGCGCGCAAGTATGTGGCGCGCAAGTATTTGTCGTGCAAGTATTGGTGCTCAAGCGTGTCGCACAAGTCATATTTCAAAGATCATGATATCAAAATATGACAAAGTAAAGAAGGTGACGCGCAAGTGCTGGAGCGACATGCAAGTTGTGGCGTGCAAGTATGGGGTGCTCAAGTCACCAAAATGCCTATAAATAGGCGACTAACCTCCTCATTTCTTAAGGCTCGAGACTTAGAGAAATATTTTGAGCTCTGAGCGCGCTTGTCGAAGAAGTCTACCACACAAGTGTTGCAATGCAGTTCTACCGCGCAAGTGCCGCCGCGCAAGTCTGCGGCGCAAGTGTTGCCGCGCACGTCTGCCGTGCAGGTCTGCCACACGGGTCTTTCCACGCAAGTATAGGGCGCACAAGTGGTATGGGTGGCGTGCAAGTGTTGTGTTGTTCATAAAGAGGCACACAAGTATAAAGAAGGCGCGCAAGTGTAAGGAGGCGTGCAAGTGCAAGGAGGCGCACAAGTGCAAGGAGGCGCGCAAGTGGTAAGGAGGCGCGCAAGTGGAAGGAGGCGCGCAAGCTGTTTTCTCCAGGAGGTTTCTACCAGCTTCTGGGTAGGAAAGTGAAGAATTATTTTGAAAGATTTGATTTGGGAAAGGTCATCAAGAAGCACAAAATTATTTCATTACCCTATTTGTGCTAAGAGGGAGCACACACACTATTGGATTGTTTTCAAAGTGCTACACGAGTGTAAGGGTATATCCTACTCATTGTATTCCACATCAAAGGATTGTTTTCTAGTGGATTGTGTGGTACTAGATTATTTCCGTACCATACCAAGGACATAGCTACTCTTATTGAGTAGTGAACCTTGTAAATCTTGTGTTCCTGTGGTTGTGTGTGTTCATCAGGGAAGAAACTCTTTAACAGGAGGCGAAGATTGTTTCATAAAGAAGGAAACTTAAAAAGAAAAAGATATCACTGATTCACCCCCTCCCCCTCTCAGTGATACTTGGATCCTGACTAGGAACTTCAGGAAAAAGGTAGATAAAAGACTAGGAAGAGTTGAGTCTTAGTAATGATCTTGTACATGGGAGTTTCTAACCCATGTTTGGGGGAAAACCTAAGTACTTGGGATGAGATTTTTTTATTGTTGTTCGCTTTTACAATTGAATATTATTTCCCCTTGGGTGACACACTTGTGGTGTGATGTGATTATTGTTTTTGAGAAATTTTTAGTATTGATTCACGAACCAGAATGACATGAGAGTTGAGTATGAATGCATCATTATAGTCACTCATGGTTATTGTGACATGAATCATTTTAGACACCCACATGAAAATGGATTATGGGTAAGTTGTTTAACTTGAACTGTTTTCCTTGTTTGTGAAATTAAAATGAAAAATGGTGCCTAACTTGAATTGAGAAATATTGTAAAATGATGCAACATGAGAATGATTGAGAGTCTAAATGAGAAAATTGATTATTATAGTGTGTTTACCCTTGTTAACCAAAACATTGGAGTATGATGGTTAATGGTAGTGATAGCGCCTCGTTTTGACCATGTGGCGAGATATGGGGAAAAGAAATGTTGTGAACTATTGTGATTTTTCTTATTATGTAAATGTTATAAGGCAGTATTATGATACCTAATATGTGTGTTTGGCATTGTAGAGAATATACCTCCATGATGCTTGTCAAGGGGACGACCAAGGGGCATGGATATGAATGGTCTTCCAATAAGGGAACTTGAGGTACCGATGGTTCTAGCTGAAGATAAAGGGGAGAAGTTCTGGGAGAACTTTTCTTGTTTCATAAAATTCACGGAAAGATACCCGGGGTGGGTTGTAAATAACATATCTGAGTTGATAAGGGAGTTTCAGTTGCAGAACCCTCTGACTTTTACTGGGGAGGGTGGGCCTGAGGGAGCTGAATTATGGGTTGAGTCCATAAAGACAATACTTGAACATTTAGAGACTTCAGCTGAGAGGAGAGACAAGATGGTTTCTTATATGATATGGGGATTAACAAAGTGCTGGTGGGACATTCAGTCATGAATTGGACAAACTAATGGTATGTTATGGAACGACTTCTGGGAGAGGTTCTTAGAGCACTTTTATCCAGAGACACTGAGACAAGAGAAAGCTGCAGAGTTCATGAATCTAACCCAGGGGAGCATGTTCGTTATGGATTATTCTATATGATTCATAGATCTAAAACACTTTTCTCTAGCATTAATAGTAGATGAGGCAGCTATGGTGAAATGATTTCAAGACGGACTTAAGTGCAAGATTAAGTCCTAAGTCAATCTTTTTCGATTAAAGAAGTTTTATGAGGTGGTGGATCATGCACTCATAGATAAAGGGAACCTAAGGGAGGATTCTAGTACTATACATGTAGTTGTTACTGGATGATTAGGAGGTGCAACATCCAAGAGCAGGAAGCACTGTTATGAAAACTTTAGCTAGGGCAGTGGGAAGCAGAGTTCTCAGATAGGAGGGTCAGTTGGACATGACCATACTAGGGTGATCTGTCAGCAGTGTGGTAGGCCAAGAAACTATCACCTACACTATCCTCAACCAAAAGTAGAGTTTTGGTCCTGTGGCAAGATGGGACACCTACAAAAGTTCTGTAGTCTACAAAGATAGACTAGTGCTGAGGGAGCAGTCGGGCAGAGTCAGAGTGTTGGAAGGGGGTCTTCTACACCGTATCAGTCTGGAAGCTAGAGTTCTATTGTTTGAGGTGTTAGAGGGAGTGGACATGGTTATATATGGCTAGAGAGCCCTTATTAGCAGAGTGGTGCTACTCATGGGAGTTAGACAAAATCACAGGGAAGAGGCATATGATAGTTACATGAATTGCAACCTACACTTGTGGAGAGAGAGGTTAGGCCATTGATAATGAGAGGTACTATTCTAGTAGCTTCTACTTTAGCTACTTTCTTATTTGATACTAGTGCCCCTCATTCCTTTATATTTTCAAAATTTTTTAATGTTTTGTTCCTGGAGGTGGATTTTGTGAGTGGAGTAATGACTATCGATACACCATTGTGAACACAGTCTATAGTCAACTGTCTATGTAAGGGTTGTTCACTAGAGATCGAGGAATACCATTTTATATGAGATATATATATTCTTGATATGACAGGATTTGACCTGTTATGGGTATGGACTGGTTAGTCACATACCAAGTCCACATCAGATGTTACCATAGGAGAGTTACATTTATATCTCCTAAGGGTAGGCCGTACATTCACCATGGAGAGTGGGATATATAGGTAATCCGAGAAGGGCCAATTACTTAGCAAATGGGAGAGATCGCTAGCCAAGTTTCTGTTCTATTGTTGGATGAAGAGGGTGTGAGGCAAGATGTCCTTCCACCAGTAGTATAACTATTTCAAGATGTATTTTCTGAATACTTATCAGGGCTACCACATGATAGAGATGTGGAATTCACTATTGAGATCATGATGAGGGTTGATACAACATCTATCCCACCATATAGAATGTCACCAACTGAGATTCATGATCTCAAGACTCAGTTGGAGGAGTTGAAGAATAAAGGATTTATTTGTCCAAGTACGTCGCCTTGTGGATCACTAGTTTTGTTCAAAAAGAAATCAGATGAGAGTTTATATTTGTGTGTCGATTACCGAAAGTTGAACAAAATGATTGTGAATATATATCCTATTCCACATATCGATGATTTTTTTGACCATTTGAAGGGATATTGTGTGTTCTTAAATATTGATTTGAGATCAGGGTATCATCAATTGAGATTTCAGACTTCTGATATACTAAGTACTGCTTTCAGGAGCAGGTATGGCCTTTATGAGTTCATTGTAATGCCATTTAGGTTGAAAAATGCACTAGCATTGTTTATGGATTTGATGAACAAGATATTTCATCCGTATTTGGATCAGTTTGTGGTGGTATTTTTGGATTGCATCTTGGTGCACTCCAAGACTCATGACGATCATGCCCAATATCTTTACATCATCATGAGTACACTGAGAGAGAATTAAACATACACTAAGCTATCTAAGTGTAAGTTTTGGATTGATCGGGTACACTTCTTGGGACACATAATCTCAGAGGAAGGTCTGGAAGTGGACCCAGATAAGGTCAAGCAGTAGTTTCTTGGGAGTATCCCAAGAATGTTTTCATATCTGAAGCCTTTTGGTATTAGAAAGATATTACTGGAGATTAATCAAAGACTTTTCTTGTTTGTTAGCACCATTTTTGGGATTGAACAATAAGGGGATAAGTTTCTTTGATCATAGGCATGTGAGGAGGCCTTCTATGAGTTGAAGAAGCACTTGACATCAACACCAATATTGATCCTACCTGAGTCAGGTGAGAAGTACATGGTTTATTGTGACGCATTTTGTATCAGACTTAGAGCTATGTTGATGTAGGGGGATCGAGTCGTGGTGTATGGGTATTTGAAGTTGAGACCATATGAATGGAACTACCCTATGCATGACCTCAAGTTGGAAGTAGTGGTTTATTCTCTTAAGTGTTGGCAACACTATCTTTTGAGAGAAAATTTTACAGTTTGTACAGATCACAAGAGCTTGAAGTATATATTTTCAGAGCATGATTTGAATCTTCATAAGTGGAGATGGGTAGATATTATGAAGTCATTTGATTTTGAACTGGCATATACGTCAGTGAAAGGAAATAGTGTGGATGATGCCTTGAGTAGAAAAACTCAGACTCATATGGTTCAGAAGTTGAGTGTAGAGTGAAATATGACGACTCTGCTGGATAAAATGCATGTGGTGGTTTATTAGAGTTAGGAGAAGATGAATCTGGTTTCAATTGTAGCGGAGTCTATAATTTTGAGATGGATTATGGATAGAAAGTACGACGATTCAAAGTTCTTAGCCTTGAGGGAAATATTTGAAGGCAGGGAGACACATTCGGACTGGTTGATTGATGAGGATGAGACCATCTATGTGAAGAATTGAGTTATTGTGCCTATGAGCATACAATAGGATCTCATGTGATAATTTCATACCTCGAAGTGGGAGGTGCATCTAGGTGTGACCAAAATGTACCGTGACCTATGATGATAGTTTTGGTGTCCAGGCATGAAAATGTAGATAGAAGGGGTTATGAAAGGATGATTCACCTATCAATAGGTGAAGGCAAAGCATCAACGACCTGAATGTTTACTATAGCCATTGGCTATTCCGAAATAGAAGTGGGATGAAGTGACAATGAATTTTGTGGCGGTTCTTCCAAAGATGCTTTGGAATAGTGATTCTATTTGAGTAATTTTGGATCAACTGACCAAGGTAGCACATTTCTTTCCTATAAGGTAAACCCTTGCAGTAGAGAAGTTGAGAGGACTGTATGTTTAGTAGATAGTTCATCTATACAGGGTTCCATGGGCTATAGTTTCAGATCTTTATTCACACTTTACTTCACACTTCTCATAGGGATTGCAAAAAGCACTTGGTACACAAGTTTTATTGAGTATGAATTTCCACCCACTGGAAGATGGGAATTCAGAGTGTAATATATAGGTGCTTTAGGATATGATGTGGGAATGTGTACTTGACTTTGGTTGGTCTTGGGAGAATCACTTATATTTAGTGGAGTTCACCTATAACAATAGTTATCAAGAAACTATAGACATGTCACCATACAATGCGATTTATGGTAGGCCATGTAGATCATCGCTATACTGGATAGAAGTGGGTGAGTTAGAGAAATTAGGATTGAGTCTCATGCAAGAGAAATCAAAGCATGTTCATTTGATTAAAAAACATATGGCCGTGACTTAGAGTAGGCATAGGTCATATGATGATAGATGAAGATGACCCCTAGAGTTTATATAGGGTGATCAGGTGTTCCTTCGGGTGTCAACTAGGTTGGGACACCATAGGATATAGAGGTAGGGAATGTTGGCACCTAGGTTTGTTGGACCATTTGAGGTAGTGGAGAGAATCGGGCCAGTGGCGTACCGATTGGCTCTTACATAGAAATAAAGTGCTATGCATGAGGTCTTCTATGTTTCACAACTATGACGACATCACCCTAACCCTTCACATGTGATCAATCTAGGTGAGTCTAACTTAGAGATAGATGTGTCCTTTGAGGAACATCCAATATGTGTGCCGAGTCGTAGTGATAAAGTGTTGCGGGGAAAGATCATGCTGATAGTTTGTGTGTAATTGCAACATGGACGTATGTAAGAGGAAACATGGGAAATAGAAGAAGACACGAGGGCGCAATTTCCTAATCTTCTTGGCTTGGAATCTTATAAAATCTTGGAAGTATACCCTGAGGATGAGTTATTATAAGGTGGGGAGATTGTAAGATCTAGATATTTTCTAGAGTTATCTCATACGAAAATTCAGGTACTTTTTATTTTAATTAAGTACCTTTGGTTGGAGTTATGACTTGGGGTGAGTTTGAGTGGAGTTTTAATTTTTTTTTGAGAAAAAGGGGATTGTGCACAATTGGCACATGGTTAGAGTAAACCGTGCACCCAACCCAGCTAACCGTGTGGACCCAGGTAGAGGGGATCCACATGGCTGGCACACAGTTTGAAAAACCATTGGAACATGGTTGGCACATGGTTTTTTAAATTGTGTTCCCTTTCCTAGAAAACCATGCACATGGTTTCTTTTCACCTAAAAATTAGTTTTAAAACCCCCAAACCCCTGAAACACCTCCTATTCAACCTTGGCTTAGGGATATATCTTTTTGGATGATTTCAAAGCTTTATGAAGGGTTTTTAAGGTCACATGACCTCTGTTTTTCAAGATTCAAAGTCCGAATTGAAGATCCACTCTTATCCTGGTAAGTGGATTTCATCCCGATGCTTATCCCATTCATTATTCTCTCTTTCCTTGTTCTTTTAGTGGAATTTTCCTCTGTTTCTTTAGATCTAAACCTTTGTGGTGAGACATATATCTATTATTATAGATCTATATCTATATTGATTAAATCTTGATATCCTTGATCTTAATTTAGGGATATAGATCCGAAACTCAGATATACATCATTATGCTGCCAGATTTTTTTAGAGATTTCCATTGAATGAACATCCATCTACGAATTAAGATAGGTGGTCAAACATCCAATTCTCATAGCTGTGTATTTGATGCATGTTTAAAGAATTGAAAAATTCCTAGCATTCTTTAGCAATTTAATTCCTAAATTGGGTTAATTAGGTTGACCAATTTATTTATCGAAGCATTGTTGAAATTGATGATTAATTGGGAATTAATAATGAGACTAAGGGGATGTATTAGTAGATAATTAATTTGGGAAATTGATTATGAGAGTTAGGGGTTGTAATTTAGATAATTAATTAGGGGATTAATTATGAGATATTGAATTGGCAAGATTGAGATAATTAATCGTGAATCAATTATGTGCCTTGATGTTATGATCTAGATAATTAATTATGGAATTAATTATGAAGAGTTGAGATTTATAATGAGGTAATTAAATTTGGAAAATTAATCATGAGAGATGAATTATGTTATTAATCAATTAATTGATGAATTAATTAATGGATTGGAATACCTAATTAATTGGAGAGTTAATTATGGATATTGATGTATTTTACTAATTATTGAATTAGTAATGGAATTGAGGTGAATAGTTAATTAGGTGTGAAATAATGGGAACATGGTCATTGTAATTATGAGTAAAAGAATGGGAACATGGTAATTCAAATAAGAAGTATAAATGGTAACATAATCATTGTACTTATGGGTAAAGGAATGGGAACATGGTAATTCTATTGAGAAGTAAGAATGGTAACATGGTTATCATACTTATGAATTTTTTATTGGTAACTTTGGAATTTATGTGTGAATTTAAAGAATAGTAATAAAGGCACTCTGAGATATGGCCTCACATGATAATAATTTGAACTCCGGCATGAGTCGAATCAGGTACTGAGATATCATATCCCCTTTGAATACTTTGAGATCCAACACGAGCCGAATTAGGTATTAAGATATGATATTACCTAGGGAACACTTCGGGCTCTAGCACTAGTTAAAGCTAGTATATAGGCATGAGTATCCTCGAGAACCTTGGAGTTAATGTGATTAAATAAAGAATAAATGATAATATGATAACCATTTATTTATGCATTGTCTTATTTTCTTTATAAAACTACTTACACAATCTTTTGACTGGAATTGTTTTAGACTCAATTGGTGGTGACCTATTGAGTTGTACTCACACCCTACTCAAGCTACCTGATCTGTACCTAAATAGACTTTATTGTTGTAGGATAGGTTAAGGGAAAGGGCCCTGCTGATTGGGGTTGGAGCTTGGATGATAGAATCTTACGTGGTTTGAGAACCATTTAGGAGTTATTAGTGTCTTTATTTTTATTTTCATTTTTAGGCACTTGACACTTATATTTTCATATCATGTGTCTCCATTTTAGTTGAATATTGTACTTTCTGTTTTGGTTATTTTATGACATTGGGATTGTTCTGCTTATATATGCTTATGCATTTTCTTATGTACTTCCACTGGTGTTTTACTCTGATAAAAGTGGTAATAGTCTCCCTATGACTGACTTACCAAACCCTCGCTTCTAGTCGGTAGCCTCTGGTGTATGGGGAGGCATGCTTGAGGTCATGTTACCAAATGGCTCGAGGCACCGTCGGGTGGCTCCCGGGTTGGGATGTCACATAAAATTACAATAAATTATTTAAAAAATAAATATATTTAATATATTTAAATAATAAATATATTTATTATATTTATAATTATACATTAATATATATCTATATAAATTTATTTATAAATATATATAAATACGTTTTAAATATATATATTAATAATTATAAATATAAATAAATAAAAACATATTTAAATAATTATAAAATTATAATAATATTTTTATTATATTTATAATTATATATAAATAATTTTTAAATATATTTATTTATAATTATAATTATAAATAAATATTTATATTTAAATAATTATAAAATTACTAATATTTTTTTTTATTATAATTTTATAAATATATAAAAATATTTATAAATATATACAAATATTTATAAATATATTTATTTATAATTATAAATAAATATAAATATATTTATTATATAAATAATTTAATAAATATATATAATAATATAAATAAATTATTAAGATTAGATCTTTATGAGTGCTGAAAAAGTACTGATAAAACTCCTCTTTATCAGCACTAAAAAGCGATGATATAGACTATTTTATGAGCGCTTTCAATTTTAGCGCTGATAAAACTACTCTTTATCAACGTTTTTTTGGAAAGAGCTGATAAAATATTTACCCAATTTTATAAAAGAACCATAACTGGAGGCTTCTCTCTTGCACACCTTCTAGCTGTCACGAAACCCTACTTCTTCTGTGCTTCTGCTCTCACTGAAACCTACTGTCGTCGCTGCTCTCATTCTTCAGTGAATTCCCCAAAAAATTGTTCCTCTTAAAATCTAAGGTATTTGATGAATCATTGCACCACATCACACCCCTATACCACATTTCATCACCTTTGCAGCACACGAATCCCTGCACCACATCACACCACCCATGATGGCATTTTTCTTGCATGAAAATCATACCGCGAGGGAAGGTGGATTCTCCATGTGAGTTTGAATGACCGTAGGAGGGCCCCATCATTGGAAATATAGATGGAGTGTCTACGTAAAGGATTGGGGCTTGGAAATCATTTAACTATGTTAAAAAATAACATGATTATGAATCATTGTTGGGTTTTATAAACTCTTTTGAGTTCTTGTAAAGGTTTTGATGTATGGGTACTTATAAGACATGATTTTGAAATGTTTTGAAAACCAAATTAGGATTATGTATGTCTTGGATGGTGTTAAAAAGGTGTCAATGGGAATTTAGTAAATGAATATTTGAATATTTTCTTATGGTTATAAATTTTATAAATGAATGTTTAATGTTTGGTGAGGTGTAGTGTTTTCAATGTTTTTCTTGGGGAAAAGGTACGTTTCATTAGATTTTTTGATTTTAAATCAAAATTTTATGGTTTATTTGTAAATATATTTTGATTATACAATAGTATTTTTAAAAGGGGATAGTTTTATAATGAAACTTAGAGATTATTTTGAAAAGGAGGAGAATTTTTATAAATTATTTGAACTCCCCTAGTTTTGAATTGGGAGTTTAATTCATGGTAAAATTGTGTAATAAATTATATATATTTTTCTAAATAAGATGAAAGGTTTATACTATATACTTTCTATCATTATATGTTTGGATGGGTTACTTGAAAATGGATTTTAAATTTCATGTGGTGTTTTGAAAAAATTTTAATTTCATCATTGAAATCTGAAAATGTTTTTAAATGGAATTTTATTTTTATAAATGTTTTTAACTCCCTAGTAGCAAGTTTGAAATTTTAACTCATAACCCAGTGTGAAATAAGATTTTAGTTTTTCAAATGAGGTGAAATTTTTTCATTGGGGTACTTGTTTTGTAAAGTGAGTTTTAAACTTTTAGTTTGATGTTGGAGATTTTAAGAGAAAAATTGATTCTTGCAAAGGTGTTTTATCTTGGTAAGTTGTATTTGGTGTTGTCCAGTGGTCAGTGTTGGGATCATTTGATTTGAATTGGGAAACATGAATGAATGGCTTTATGTTTTGTGTTATTTCTAGTATATCCCAAATAAGTCTTAATGAATATTGTATAATCAATATTTATGATATCATATTCTATTTTCTAGGTGTGAATCAGTTTTGGGATTGATGATGGCTACCAATTTAAATATTTTTTCATATCAAGTTTAAAGCAGTTAAAGGTTCTTAGTAAATTTTGGATTTATATAAACTCTAGATTCACACTTACATATCACAGTGTGTTTACATACTTCAATAATTTTATTCATTTAAAAATTTATATAATTTTATAAATTTTATAGTATATAATATTTATATATATAGTTTAAATATAAAATCTTATTAATTATTTATTCTTTTATAGTTTTATAGATTTATAAATTATTATTCAATTATAGTTTTATTCATTTTAAATTATTATACTTTTATACATTCATAAATTTTACTTTTATATATTATAATTTTATACTTCTATAAAATTTTAAAACTATATACTTTTATAAATTATGTATACTTTTATAACATATATGTACTTTTATATAGTTTTATAAATTTTTAAAACTATATACTTTTATAAGTTATCATATCACTAGAGTTGGATTTCAAACCAACTATGAGGTATGATGCCATAATAGAGAAACAATTCAACAACTAGAAAATGTTGATATACCTAAGAGGTATGATGCGAAGGATATGATATTTAATTAGTTTTATTTTCTTTCACAATATGAGTATGAACATAATTAATGTAAATTCAATGTTAGTGTTGAAAATATTTTAAAAAATATAAGAATTTCTTTTTTTTATTTGTGAAACCATTATTATACTCAATAGTCGTATTTTCTATTATGGAACTGGTTTTCAAATAATATATCTTTTGTTTTTTTATATTTCAATTATTATATTTAATAGTCATATTTTCATCGGTTTTTTATAATGTAAATGTGATTTTAAGGGTAAATGATTAGTTTTAAAGTTAATAAATTGGATTCATATGATGTTTCAGAATGAGGATGATATTTTGGATTTTGATGACAATCTAAATAAAAGATCTTTTAAATATCACATTGACTTTAAAATAGAGTTTTGTGATTTGAAATTAGAGTGAATAGATTAATTGGTTTTTTTATAACATAGTATGATCTATCAATAGGATGAGTGGTATCTATATTTATAAATGAAAACATGTGTAATGCAAAAGGGTGCTATATATATTTATGTGATCATATTAACTTTCAGATACCTAATAGATACACAAAATATAACCTTCTATATAATATATATTGATAATAATACCATGGAAAGGGAATGTTACTAACTCTATCCAACCCATAAGATATCCTTCATGGGATCAATCCCAAAAAAAGTGAATTAACATTTAAACCTAATGAAAATACTAAACCAACTTTGAATCCAACATCACCTACACGGTTTAAATTAGGGGATTCCTCCACAACTACATCTTCTCTCTAATTTGGTGTTGGCTTCTTAAGGGGATGAGTCTCACATAAAAAATGCAATAATATCATCATCATCTTCATCTCCATAACAATTATTATTTCATTTTGTCTCCTGAGACTCATCCACATATCTTCTAGACATGAAACTATGTTTCATGAACTACTGTGAGCAGTAGTCATCCCATACCAAGTATTGGTGAATATTTTGGATAAATTCGTAGGATAACACCTACCACCAGTGGAGTAATTCTATTCTTAAATTCAGCTATCCATTTCCTTCAAAGTGTGATGAAATTATTTGAAACATTCAAATGTTGGGTTCCCCTTATTTTAAAGGTCCATTTTTTATGTATTTATTCATTTTGTTAAATATTAATATTACTGAATAAAATAGGATGGATATGAATAGAAAATGGATGGATTCCAATTGTATGACAAAGTAATATCATGCATATGACCCTTCTCAAGTCCTTTGTCCATGTTTATGCTATTGTTATTCAATACTAATTAGTCCAGAGGAGTTGGAAGAACAATTGGTCTCTCACAAAATATATCAAAGTTATAAATATTGGAATAAACATGGGGGAAGAGTGAATATATATAGTGATAGGGATAACACTAAATATACAACATTTACAGTCATACTGAAGCTGTATAATTTAAAATCTAGAAATGGATGGAGTGATACCGATTTTACTGAACTAATTGATCTCTTTAATGATATGATCCCAACATATAATGAGCTTACTAGCCAAACATTTGACTCTAAATGAATGTTATACTTGATGGGTATGATCTATGAAATAATACATACTTGTCCAAATGACTGTATCCTATATCAAAAAGACAAAAAATCACTAAAAGAATGCCCAAAGTGTGGTTCTTATTGATACAATAAATATGAATTGAGTCCTATGATTTTTTATGGTACTTTCCATTCATTCTAAGGTTTAAGGGAATATATAGAAGTGAGGTGACTACAAGGAAATTGACATGGCACATAGATACAAGAAATAAATATGGTAAACTTCATCAACCAATAGACTCCCCTTAGTGGAAGAGAATTGATCATGAGTATCCTAAATTTAGAAATGACCTGAAAAACTTTCATCTTGTAATATCTAGAGATGGATTGAATCCTTTTAAATATCAAAGAATCACTTATAGTAAATGGTCGATTATGTTGGAAAATTATAACTTTCCACCATGGTTATTCATGAAATGAAAATACATTATGTTATTTATGCTTATATCAGTACCAAAACAATCAGGTAACGAAATTGATGTTTATTTGGATCCTTTGATAAAAGATTTAAAATTATTGTGGGATTTAGGTGTTATGTTGTAATATGATTACATAAATACAAATTTTACATTGAGATCTATGTTGTAAGTGATGATTAATGAATTTCCTACTTATGGAAAATTTTCAAGATACAACATTAAAGGAACTCAAGGGTTTCTCATTTGTGAACAAGGTATATAGTTAATTAGGTTGAAACATTCATCAAAGACTGTGTTTCTAGGAAATCACAGATTTTTACCCTAACAACATAAGTACAATTATTGGACGACATCATTAAATGGGAGTTCATAAGAATATACAACATTATCTCCACAAATAGGTGATAAACTATTTGATAAAGTAAAATATATGATCACTAATTTTGGTAATTTTTTTTCCAAAAACCTTATGAAAACAGATTGAAAAAAGAAATCATTTTTTATAAATTACCATATTGGAATTTTCTATATGCCATAAATTTTATTGATGTTATGCATGTTGAAAACATTTTATGTGATAATTTCATTATCACATTACTAAATTCAACTAGAAAAAAAAGGATGGAATTAAGGATAGTTTGGACATGATTGACATGGGAATGTGGGAGGAATTGGAACTATTGAAGGGTAAAAAATGGAATTTTCTTCCACCTAATTCTTACACTCTTTCAAAGAAGGAAAGATATTAGTTTTTTAACTTCTTGAATGTTGTAATGGTTCTAGAGGGATATTCATTGAATATCAAGAATATAATGTCAATGACTAATTGAAAGTTAAAGGGTCTAAAATCATATGACTGTCATGTTTTTATGCAATATCTAATGCTTGTAGATTTATGTTGCATTTTTTACAAGAATTCATATCATACATTAACCAATATATGTTTATTTTTCAAATATAAATGTAGAAATTTTATTGACATGATTAAATTGAAAACTATGGAAAAGGAAATTTCCATCATATTATGTGTATTAGAAATGTTCTTCCCACTGACATTATTTAATATGACGGATCACTTGATGGTTCACTTGGTGAGAGAGATTTGACTATATGGTTCTATACATTATAGACGAATGGACCCCATTGAACAATATATGAAAATTTTGAAAGGAAATGTCAAAAATTGATGTTGTCTAGAGGGTTTTATTGTAGAGTGATATATTGTTGAGTAAGCTGTTGAATTTTTTACCGACTACCTGTTTAGTGTGAAAATCATTGGTTTACCAAAATCTCGTCGCAATATGTGGCTTGTAGGTGAAGAAATTTCTGGAATAGATGTTGTCAAAATCAATATTACAGATTGATAGTAGGCCCACCTTTACATTTTTCATATCAGTTTAGAGGTTTCCCCATATGTTGAAACCCACAAATAAATTTTGAGGAATTTTAATCCATCAAGGGATAAAAGATGTATATCAAATACACATAATCAATATTTTATATTATGGTTTTGAGACAATATTTTTAAGGTGTCAGATGAAAATATAGATTCAATTTTAGAAAGAATTCGATGGATATCTAGAGGACTAAGTGTGCATGTATTATCTACATTGGTTATATAATTAATGGTTATATGTTCTATACAAATGAACATGATGAAGGCAACACCATGAAAAATAGTGAAGTTACACTTGTGGATGAAGTGATTAATTTTTCTGATACTAAGGAAATAAATCCAATTTATGTGAATATGTCACACTTTTTCATCATAAAAAATATAAGGGAGTTGTATTATTAAACATTCTAAGTGATGATTTTTCAATGAAAGTGGGTTGATAATAGGAGTTCTGTTAAAATTGATGTGTTGGGTTCATTAAAATGGATTTTAGTAAGGAAGGGTATAAAGACAAACCATTTATAATGAAAAATAGGCAATACAAGTATTTTATGTTTCATATCTCACAAACTGAAAGTGGTAAAATATTTTTTTATCAACTAAACCCACTGAATGGTAAAATAAAAATTCAACTGAGGATAACCCTTTCATTAGGATATCACAATCATTTCACAGTAGTCACAATGTAGATGAGGTCTTGAATGTTAGAGGAGACTACACTAAAGGGATTTTTATACTCTATATAGTGGTTAAATCCCTTCAACCTTTTTAAAAAATAAATTTTAATAACCAGGTTATATATACTTTGTAATATACATTGCATTACCTCATGTTATTATTTGTTCACTTATATAATTATGTAATATAAATTAAATTTTTAACCACTTATGTAGATAATTATTTCTACACATTATAATGCTCCCAATCCTAATGAATAATAGGTTTCTCAACCAACTTATACTCCTAGTGAAGTGGAACAATGACCTTCTGCACATGTCGATTCTACCAATATAGAGGAATAACATATTAATGATGTTAAACCTAAAGAAATGGTATATGGAAAATAATTGATGTCTTAGAAAAAATAGGAGTGTCGTAGTATGATGGTGTTTACAAAAATTATTAAGTAAAAAAGAAAAGGCATCAAATTTGAGGTCATATGGAATGCACGCGGGTAACCTGTTAACCCCAATAGGGCCATGTTCAGTAGTTTCATTTGGATCATCACTCAAAAACGCATGCCGATTGATATAGACCAATGGAAAAATGTTGTGTACATGCTTAAGAAATAGGTTTGAGAAGATGTTAAGGTAAAATTATGACATCCTTTCTTTATTTTACTAAAAAATAAAATAATGAAACATTGAATTACTATTCATCCTCCCATGTAGAGTAAATTTATAATAGATGAATCCCACAAGAAATTTTAATTAATGATTTCTGTGAAGCTTCACAGATTCTTCCACACAATTCTAATGAAATTTCAAATCAAATATACTAAATTAAAAATAAATCCACATCCACTGCATATGTATGCACACCTGATAATCTAAGAAGTGTGGGATGCATTTACTAACCGTCATGAAGAGATATATATTCATGTACATTTTGGCTGATAATACATTGTTTGAAAATACATCTATTAATCACTTTGATTAATAATTTTTAATTTATGCAACAAAAACTGTGTACTGAAAATAAGAAACAGGTAGAAAATCCAATGTAACCCTATCATAAATCAAGGATGAGGTATGCTTCACTTGAAAAAAGTTGGAACATATTTTAAATATATCGTGATACTTTTATGTGACATAAAACAACAACATAATTATGTTTATCTATTTATATATAGATTGATGAATCCAAATCCCAATACACTTTCATCCCTTGTCATGTGCTATGAAAGGAGGAACATGTAAATAAATATGGAATACTAATAGATTAAAACACCCAAAAATTATGGGAATCATGTATAAGTATGACATAATAAAAATTTGTTTTGATTTAAATCTCTGTTATATAACAATGAATACTTATCATCCTATATTTTCTATCTCACTTAGACACAAGAATAATAAATAGATGTACCTGATGAACAACTACTATTAGTGGCCTTGAAGTGGCCATAAAATTATGGTCGCATCATAGGTATAGGTTTTGTGGTAACACCCCAAACATATTTTGAGAAAAGAAAAGAACATGGGGATAAAGATAAACAAATGGAATAAATTAATGAATGATTATCTTCCCTTGAAGAAAAATTTCATTGGAAGTACAAGTTGTTATAAAATGTTATGGGCGGGGGGGGGGGGGGTGAGCTAATAGAAGAAGTAAATAAAGAACACCCACTACATGAAGATCCTACCCCACCCCCACCAGCTTTGAGGTGATACATTCCTCTCAAAGAGATATCATAGATGAGGTAATCAATATTCTCATAATTTTTTATGTGAAATGGGAACTAGGAATACACTAATAATTTTACTTTATTGATATTCTATAGGGTGAAAATGAGTATGATTTATATCTATCAACACCCAATTATCACCTTGTTACGAGAGTTTCCATGTTCAATATCCAAGAAGCACTATACAAAACATAAAACTTCCAAAAGATAAAGTGAGAGTGGGGATTACCATATCTCATGAGCCAAACACTGAGATACCTATTCCACTTGATGATACATATATTCATATGGTCTATCAAGATATTGGAATATTCATAGAATGACTGTCATATCTTGTAAAAAACATTTTGATAAGGATTTATTCATTTCTAATTTATTTTTCATGCTAAACCTTTAGCAATTGATGAAAAAAGGTCTAAATTGATGAATGTTATTATAGACAGACAAATTGAAGGGGTGAAATGAAAGGTTGAATCAAAACTATATAAAGGATCAAACAACCAATCAAAAAGATACTCAAAAAGCACATTTACCCCACCTATTCAATGTCCGTATTTACTAACATTAAAGGTTCATGTGGATAAAAAGTTACAAAGTGGTAGTAATCACATAGTTAATTTTGAAGAAAAAATGTACATAGAGGCCATTATATAATTCATTGATCTTAAGAATGCAAATTAAATCCTCAAGTATGAATTGTTAAGAGTATCAGTTGTAAATGTATACATGAGGTGTGTTTTAATGATCTATTTTTCCAATACCCGATCTACTATGTTAATTATGACCAAATAAAATTCATATTTTTCAGGAATATATATGAATACTAATTGAAGGGACTACCCAATAAACATAAATATGTACTTATTATACCTCACATCACTTCTATAAACCAAACCAAAATGGAATTAGTTCAAATTGATGGAATAGTGGAAAAACTGGCTAAATCGTTTGAAAGAAAACTTATGGATGACAATATATTATTAATACAAAAAATGTAGGGGTAAAACTCTATAATTTAATATTATAAAATATATTTTCATTCTTTTTATTCCTCATTCCTTTTTAGGAAACATTGGGTACTCATTGCTGTCAATTTGGATACTCTAAAGATTTATTTTCTGGATTCACTATATAGATACCCAACAAATCGACCACACATGATGAAAATTTTCAATTTTCAATACACTACATCCAATTTTTTAGAACTAAACTTCAAGTTATATATTTTATATTATTTTTTAATTATAAATATTTTAAGATAAGGCAGTGTTTTAATATTATGAAAATCATGGCATGAGGATAGTCCATATGCACAAGGAGCCTATCGACTTCTACAAGTGGATAAGTATCTGGGTATAGATAATAATATTTCACTATGGAAATAGTTATAAAAAGAAATTAATTATTTTGATCATTGTTTCTACAGTTAAAAAAAACAAATAGAAAATATTGCGGTTATTATGTTTGTAAATTTATGAGAGATATCACATACCATCAACAAAATAGCATCACCGAAGAGGTATTTTCGAAGATAAATACTATTTCATTTAAAATATTTATTAATCCTTTGTGTATTTATCTTTTTCTAGTACTACTATGACTTTAAAAAATCCGTGTATTCATAAGATGAAATAGCTTTGTTTAAAAACAAATGGTCATCATACCTGATGTTATAATGTAGACATATATCATGAAGATGTGAATTAATAATTCTTATTTAGTTGATTTTATCATAATTTTCTATACTTTTTTAATTAATTTCCTTAGTATTTCTATCTAATACTTATTTTGTTAATTTTCACAGAGATTAGAAATAAACGACTTCAAGAACATGGATGATTCACTCTAGTACTATGATCATGCACTCAATATGATACACGGTGTTCCCAGTATGACTCAAATTGTATGGTTTTAGTTTAAAATTGAAATTTTATTTATGTATTATTTCATATTTATTTTTAATTTATTTTTTTATAGAATTACTAACATAAGAATTGTTTTCTTATATAGGTGTAATATTTTTCATGGGTTGGGGTGGTTTGTTTGAAGCTGCTCGTGCTCATGCGATATTGGACTTCAAGGATGAAACTGAAATAATGACAATAAGGAAATGGGTCAAGAATGTATACAACCATCATGAAAAGTTTAATTCCTACTACTTATTTAATTATTTTTTTCATTATTTTTTCTAAAATTTGTAAGTTAATTTCCTTATAATTTTCATCTAATTATTATTTAGTTTTTTTTCACAGATTTTTTGAGAAGTCATATTTTGATTTCAACTATCTAAAAAAATCTAAAAAACATAGAACATGTTCCTTTCTGATGGAAGAGAAACCCCATGCTGCATGAAACTTATGTGTTTTAGGGATCATAGGGTTTCTCTTTCATCAGAATGGAACATGTTATCTCTTTTATATCCTTTTGTAGATAGCTAAAAACAAAACACATACCACATACTCAATCAGCTTCACCTCAATTCAATACAAAGTGTTCTTGGTATGAATCAGACTGTATGTTTTTAGTTTATAATTTATATTTTAGTTATAAACACACATAACATACTCAAAACTGAGAAAAAAAATTAATATTGTTTTCATACTTTAGGAAAATAATTCATAGGTCATTTATGACATGTAGGAATCAACCACACCTTAATCCAATGCCCAATGTGGCTGTTATGACTCCAATTCTGTCTTTTAATTTAAAATTGACATTAATTTAAATAAAAATAACAAGTGACATAATAAAAAAATGATCAAACACATTTGGATTGTTTTGATACTTTAGGAAAACGATCCATAAGTCATTTTGGACAAGTAGGAATCAACCTCACCCTAATATGACACACATTGTGACCGATATGACTCAAAGTATATCTTTTTATTTAAAAATAATGTTAATTTTAGTAAAAAGAAAAAGTGAAATACTAAAAACCAAGAAAATGTTGGGACCAAGTTTTGTTTTGGTTTTATTTTTTGTTAATCGATAGGTATGATGAAGAGAAATGGATGATGATGAATAAAAATTCAGAATGAAAGGGATTGAAAGATGTGTTTGTTTTGTGGGTGATAGGTTTTTTCTTGGAAATAAGAAATGTATTCTGATTCACATTGTTTCTAGAAACAATTGTACTACTGGTGGTATTGATATAAATAGGAATCACTGTGAAAGACCATTGTAATGAGAAGAAGTATCTTTGAAAGTGGAAACATATTAATGGAAGTAAATGGTCATCATATTCACTCTGAATATTATGAGAATGAAGTTTTTGTTTTTCTAGAGAATCAGCATCACTATGACTATGATTGAATTAATTGTGATGATGATTTTATGATTTGTATTTCATATAAATCATGAGTTGTATTGAGAACTTGTGATGCAATCTTTCTGAAGAAATGGGGAGTGAAAGAGATACTGTCAATTGGAAAATAATTTTATTCTGATTTATCATATCCGGATGGTAGAGAGAAAGAAGTGGTACTGATTTTTTTTTTCAAAACCATCATATCCAGATTGAAGAGGTGGTGCCGATTGAAGAATCCATATTGATAAGAAGATAAAGAGACAATATTGATTTTCTTTCAAAACAATTGGATTCTGGGTGAAAGTAAAAAAGTGGTACCAATGAAAGGTGGTGCTGATGGAAGGTGGTGCTGATTGAAAAGTGGGGCCAATTGAAAAGTGGCACCGATTAAAAAGGGGTGCTGATAGAAGAGTAAGAGATAGTGCTGATTGTTTTTCAAAATGATCGTATCTGGGTGAAAGTGAAATAATAGACATGGTACCAATCAAAGATCATTGTTTTTAGATTGTAATTGATCAGATCTGGGTGAAAAAGAAGATATGATACCAATAAAAAAGGATTAGTTTTTAGATTGTATTGTATCGTATCTAGGATGATCCTCATTTTTAGATTGTATTGTATTATATCCGGCCAGGTAATTATTTTCATATTGTATTCGATCATACCAAGTGATCATATGAAGAAATGACCGTACCCAATAATCATAACCAGTAATCATAACCAGAATGATCATAACCAGAAATGATCATATCTAAAATGATCGTAACCATAATGATCTTAACCAGAATGATCATAACCAAAATGATCATAACAAAAAATGATCATATTCAGGATGATCGTATCTAGAACATTTGTATTCAGAAAATATCATTCTTGGGTTGAGATTAAAAGAAAGAAACAGGAATGAATGGAAAGTTACAATACATTCTAATTGATGTCAGATGATGCTAAAGCTGATCCTTAATGAATTCAAAGTCATGAAGGTTGTCATGATCCAAGCATTGGTTTTTAAATGAAGTATTGTTTCTCAAGTGGTTCAAGAGAAAAGAAAAGATAAGAATATTGCTGAATGATTTGTCGAGGGATAGTTGAACCTTCATATACAAGATTTTGATTCAAATCAGTTCTGAGAATCATATTCAGCAATAGGAATGAGGAATCAGACTCAATTAATTGGAACCATGTATTTCTAATAATTAAAATTGGTCTCAGCAATTGAAATGGTAGTTTAAAGAAGAAGAGGTTAAGATTGTGGAAGTTTTGATAAGAATCGAGAAGCGTTGACGAAGTCAGAATTACTCTGAGATTTCAGGTGAAATTCAAATATGGGTGAATTTGTGTGAGTGGGAAAATTTTTGGGATTCCCACCTAAACTCTTTTTGGGTCACCTATAAAAGGGAAAAAAAGTAAATTTTACTTTCTAACGATGGGTACTGTTCACTGTATAAGAGAGAGAAGCTCTGAGTTTTTAGTGAGAGAAAGTGATACCGTTTGTTTGGTATTGAATACAATTCGATGTGGATTATATTTTATTGGGTTTGCTATCAGGATGAATTAATCAGAACAACATTTTCCATACTGTGTATCATCGTATTGAAGATTTTCAGATGGAGGAAGTATCATACTAAGTTTCATTATACTCAGGGATTGAAGTGGTGCTGATTCATTTCTATTGCATTTTATTGAAATAAAATCAGTCCGGGAGTATTGTTTTGTAAGAATCAAACTCAGAGGAATCAGACTTAGAAAATATCAGACTCAGTGTTTTATAACAAAGTCTAGGTGGTTCTTACCTTTCTTCTGGGTAAGGAATTGATGAGTTGTATTTTAATTGAATACATTTTCTGAATTAAAAAAACCACAGGTAACATGAGTCGTTACAAAAAAATTGTGTTACCCTATTGTGCTAAGAGGGTGCACACACACTAGTGAGATTATTTCATAGTGATACACGAGTGTAAGGGTATATCCTACTCATTATAATCCATGGATTATTTTCTTAATGAATTGTATAGTATTGGATCATTTCCAAACCATACCAAGGACGTAAATATTCTTTTGAATAACGAACCTTGTAAATATTTGTGTTTTTTTGGATGTGTGTTGAGTTTGTTTTCAGTGGGACATTAAAATCACTAATAGTAGGTGAAGGTTGTTTCAATTGAAAAGAAACATAAAAGAAAAAAAATATCACTAATTCACCCCTCCCCCTCTTAGTGATACAATAAATTGACTGGGAACTTTCAGAAAACTCATTCAGATTGTTTCGATACTTTAGAAAAACAATCCATAAGTCATTTTTGATGTGTAATAATCAACCACACCTCAATCGGATGCACGATGTGATTTATATGAATGAAAGTGTCCGTTATTAGTTTAAAATTGAAATTTTAGTTAAAAACATATACCACACATTGAAAACAAATAAAACATGCTCTGATTGTATTGATAATTTAGGTAAATGATTCATAAGTCATAGGTGATGTGTAAGAAGTAGTCTCATGTCAAACCAACACACGATGTGACCGAAAGGACTCAAAGTGCGTGTTTCTAGTTTGAAATGACATTTTAGTAAAAAACACAAGTGACATACTAAAAAATAATAAAAAACATTCATATTTTTTATATAATTTAGTAAAATGATACATAATTCATTTTTTATGTGGAGGAATCATCCTCACCTAAATACCATGCATGGTGTGACCACTATGGCTCCAAGTGTGTCTTTTCAATTAAAATTGATATTAGCTTTAGTAGAAAGAACAAGTGAAATACTGAAAACTGAGAAAACACATTAATATTGTTTTTAGACTTTAGGAAAATGATCCATAAGTCATTTGTGATGTGTAGTAATAAATTTCACCTCAATATGATTCACAGTGTGACCGTTATGACCGAAAGTGTCCATTATTAGTTTAAAATTTACATTTTAGTTCAAAACATGGTTCATTCACTGAAAACCAAGAAACAATGCTCGAATTATCTTGATAATTTATTTAAATTATTCACAATTCATTTTTTATGTTTAGTAAACAATATCACATCAAACCAACACACGATGTGACCAGTATGACTGAAAGTGCATGTTTTTAGTTTGAAATGACATTTTAGTAAAAAACACAAGTTACATATTGAAAACTAATAAAACAATTTTTTATTTTTTTGATACTTTAGGAAAACTATCCATAAGTAATTATCTACGTGTAGGAATTAGCCTCACCTCAATACGATGCACAGTGTGACCGCTATGACTCTAAGTGTTTCTTTTTATTTAAAATTGACATTAATTGTGGTAAAAAGAACAAGTGACATACTAAAAGAAAATAAAAAGCATTCTAATTATTTTTATACTCTAGAAAAATTATCCATAAGTCATTTTTGATGTGTAGGAATCAACCCCACCTCAATAAGATGAATGGTGTGATTGGTATACCTCTGATTGTGTCTTTTATTTAAAATTGACATTAATTTTAGTAAAAATAACAAGTGAAATGATAAAAACTGAAAACATAAAATCATATTGTTTTGATACTTTAAAAATATGATCGATAAATAATTTTTAATGTGTATTAATCAATCTCACCTCAATACGATCCACAATGTGCCCGATATGACACAAAGTGTGTATTTTTATTTAAAATTGATATTAGTTTTAGTAAAAAGAATGAGTGGCATATTGAAAACTAAGAAAACACATTCAGATTATTTTGATACTTTTATAAAATGATCCATAAGTTATTTATTATGTATAGTAATCACCCATACCTCAATCTGAGTCATAGTGTGACAAATATGGCTCCAAGTGTGTCTTTTTATTTAAAATTGACATTAATTTTAGTAAAAATAAAAAGCAACACACTGAAAACCAATAAAAAACATTTATATTGTTTTTTATATTTTATGAAAATTATCCATAAGTAATATTTGATGTGTAGGAATAAACCTCACCTCAATTTGATTCACGGTGTGACCGGTATGACTTAAAGTGTCCTTTATCAGTTTAAAATTGAAATTTTATTTCAAAACGTGTGTCACTCACTAAAAATTGATCAAACACACTCCAATTGTCATGATAATTTAGGAAAATGATTAAAAATTCATTGTTGACATATAGGAAGCAATCTCACATCAAATTAACACATTATGTGACTGTTATAACTCAATGTGTGTGTTTCCAGTTTGAAATGCCATTTTAATAAACAACACAAGTGACATACTCAAAACCAATAAAACACATTCATATTATTTTGATACTTATGGATAATGATCCATAAGTCATTTCTAACATGTAGGAATCATCTACACCATGCACAGTATGACCGATATGAATCAAAGTGTGTATTTTTATTTAAAATTAACATTAATTTAAGTAAAAAGAAAAAGTGAAATACTAAAAACCAAGAAAATGAATTATGATTGTTTATATAATTTAGGAAAATGATCCATAAGAAATTTTTGATATGTAGGAATCAACCTCACCTCAATCTGACACACGGTGTGTCCGGTATAACTCTTAGTGTGTCCTTTTATTTAAAATTGACATTTTATTAATGCATTCTTTCATATTTATGTTTAATTTATTATTTTTATAGTATTAATAACATAAGATTTGTTTTATTATATTGGTTAATTATTTTTCCATGATTGGGATAGTTTTTTTGGAAACTGATATTAAGGTCCAGATTTTTTGAGAGGGGTTTACAGTGTGACAAAGATGATGCAACATTAATGTTTTTAAATGTTTATGGATAAAAATTACAAATGTAATTATACAAAAAATTGTTTGAAATGTATATAGTAGAATTTTTTTGAATTTGTGATATAAAATTTATTTCAATTACATTTTTTATTTGCATAGGTGTATTTTTATATAGGTTAGAGGTTGATACAGTGTGCTATTATTCAAAAAACACATTGTAAAAGATGGTCCTTTATTAGTGTTATTTTTAGCACTAATAAAGGGTTGCCTTTATCAATGATTTTTTTAGTGCTAATAAAAGGTGGCCTTTATCAGTGATTTTTTAGAACTGATAAGGGTTCCCCCTTTAACAATAATGAGGATAACAATGTTATTTAGTCCTGTTAAATCCCTTTTTTGCGTGCTATTAAAGGGGGATCTATAGTAGTGTTGGGAATGATTTACAAAAAATTACAACAACCCCATAAGATCAATGCTAGAAGAATATTTCTAAAGAATTTGAGAATGGGGAGATTAGATTAAATGATCTCATCATCCCAGTTATTTATATATCAAAACTGATGTAATTAACACTGATTCAATCTTACCGTTTTGATTAAATGACACTTTGATTCAATCAAAATAAGACAACTTTTTGAAGGAGTTAAATGATCATATTTTGAATTTAAAAATCCCATCATCACAACTAATATCATCATTAGTCGGTTTGATAAAAAAATTATTTTATTTTATTTTATTTTTATTTGTTTTATAAATAATATATATATATAATAAAACAATTTACTAAAAGTTTATATATTTTAAAATACATTTAAAAGAATTTTGAAATATATACTTTTTATGAAAAAATATACTCTTTCCAAGGCCTATATTTATAAGTCCTTGGGAATAATAACCACACAACCAATGCAGTATTCTCAAAATAAAAATCACTCTAATTATTTTAAAAAACTTCCACCTTTTCAAAAGGGACCACCATTTTTTAATAAATAAAAAATATAAAAATCACTTTTTTTTATTTTTTAAATATTAATTATCATATCAAGATCATTATACATAATGAATGTGTGAATTTTGATATTCATTTTTTGATAATTAAAATGCATTTATTTAATATGACATTTTTTGAGAGTTTTTTATGTAGTTGGAAATTGGGAACCACCCAAGACATCTCCATTGTCCATGAATCTGGATTTTATTTCTTATATACCTCAATTTTTAGTGTCTTTTTGGGATTCAGTTGGGAACTTCTTCAGAGATAACTTTAGGTGTGGGGCTAGGTTCCACCGAGAGGGACACCAGCATAGAAATCCGTTGTTTTGCACCTATTTTTTGAGAGATATTAGAGAATAGAGGGATCCTATAGGGGTTCCTTAGGTCATAACTTTCTTGTCTAATAGGGTGAAGTGGTAGTGATGAAATTCTTACAAAATCGTCAAGAGAAGATAGATGAGAGAGACCCTAATTTTTTTTGGGTTTTTGTTTGGATAGCTTGATTCGAGGAGAACCCCCTAGTTTCACCCATTTTTTAACTGAGAAAGGATCATGGGTGGTGAACCACCATGACTTGACCACCTTGATTTCTATAGAATAATATAGGTGGTTCTAGTTCTTGAACCCAGAGGGCAGCAAGTAGTGATGACATTCTTGAATCGCAACGACTTATCTAGATGGATGTGTGGATCTTGGAAATTATCTTTAGACCTTTACAATAGTGTTTTACCTTGATTCTTTCTGATCTGGATGATGATTCTAGGTTGTTTCATCTCAGCCTAAAAGATCGACCTTGTGGAGGAGGTAAGACCAAAACCTAGTAAGGGGGTTCAGTCTATTTTGTATCCCTTCCTTTTGTTGGTCTTTTTATTCTTCTGTTTCACTGGTTCAGATTTGGTGCATTGTGCTGTGTTGATATGTTTTAAATTTCTTATATTCTATTTATTCTTTCATAGTGAAAACACTATGGTGATCCTTCCTCGTGCACATAGGCCAATGTTCAAATCATATAAATATTTTTTCCCTTTTACTACTTTCATTTCTGCATTTTTTGACCTGTAAATCGCTGAACAAATTTCACTTCATTATTTTAAATTAAAATCTATTTTTGAATTTAATGTATTGATTATAAAAGTTGTTTGAGCCTTTTTAACGCTATTTTTTATTGTTGATTCCTATTTTCATTCTAGCTTGTAGTTTGGGATTCTTCATGTTGAGGAATTTATTTGAAAATTATAGAATAGATTATCTTGAATATAGATTTTTTAATTCTCTTATTTTTTTGGATTTTTACTTGTAGATTGATTCTCTAAAGGTTTTTTACTTTTTTATAATAATTTGTGAAATATTTTTAATGTTGTAAGTTTCCACTGCCAGTGTAGTGTATTATCCATTATCCAATTAATGCGTAGTGTTTTTGTTCACTGGCTGTATTCATTTAAATATTTCATTTGACATTTTGATGGAAATTTTGAACCTCATGTGTTTTATTTTTATCCATTTTTATACAATAAAATGAAAATAAAAATTGTTTTTCTATTTTGGATTTTGATGAACCAAGATACCCAATAAATCCTGGGCCATTTCATGGGGACTGTTTCTCACATAGGGGCATTCCTGACAAAAAAGTGGCATCACAACCTAATTGGGTTTAAATTTACTTCGTTAAAATTTTAAATTTCTTGTTCTCTACTTTCAAATGTTTTTTAGTGGATTTTATCTGTTACAACATGATTTTTTGTTTTGTTCAGCTTGTTAATGTGCTCTCTTGGGCTGTAATTTTAATCTGTTACTGATAGTTTTTTTCCTTGTCATTTCACTATTTTATTTTTCTTTATAAGCCTCAAAGAAGCCTCTTGGTAGTTGATAACTGTGTTTGTTTATGGTTTCGGGTTTACGATGGGTTCTGTGTGAGGTTGACCTTTGTTTGAGATCTGGTTAGCAGTAAGGTGTTAACAGGATATTGTGTCTTTAATGCCTACATTTTGCGTAGGAGTTGAGATTATGTTAGATCTTGTGGGTTACTCCATATCCTTTAGGACTATTTTATCTGGGTATGGACCTGTAGTGTGTTCAATGTTTGGGATTAGGTAGATTGTGGGTGTAGTGATCTTATTTTTTTCTTGGCTAATCACCAAGCTTCTTGGATTTTTTCTAACCCTATTTACCGACTATGTTTTGGTTTCCTAGAAACCATGTTCTGTTAGTAATTATATACTAGGATGTGTAACCCTCATGTGTCTTATTTTCTCATTGGCTTCTAGCAGGATCCCAACCTTTGTTATCACATCATAGAGTTATCCTAGGATATTGGGGATGCTTTCATTTTTCCTTGAAGTTTCCCTTTATTTGAGGATATTTCCTTTTGATTTTTAGGAAGTCATCTCCTTAGGTGGAGATTCAAAATCCATATTTTAAGGATCTTATGGTGCCCTTATTTGAGAGTATTTCTGATCATGTTCAGTGCGACATGACTCAGCTTGAAGTCAATGGTTCTTGGTGCTTTATTCCTCTTATGTTTTTATGAGTTCAGGTGGAGTCCTCTTTTGATTTTTTCCTTTCCTATGCATGATTTCTATCTATTGCTCTCTTTAGGCTATTTCCTTTTCTTTTTTTCATGATTGGACTATTTTTTATTGAGTTTCAATTCTTTGTGATTTCTATGAGTTTTTTACCATTTTTTTGTTAAAGGATGACATTGCCCTGTTTATTTGCGTTTTACAAGCACAAATAAGCTGTTTCGAGGACTTTTATAGAATGAAATTTTCTGGTCCGACTTCCTCCATGACATCATATTAGAGAATGATCTAGGTAAGTAAAGGTATAACCTTT
The DNA here is from genome assembly GCA_963277665.1 of Viscum album. NCBI lineage: Eukaryota > Viridiplantae > Streptophyta > Magnoliopsida > Santalales > Viscaceae > Viscum > Viscum album. Next base: position 129,114,647 of record OY728138.1, on the reverse strand, counting down.
TTCATATAGTTTTTTTTATAATTATCTAATTCTGAGTATGTTTAGTAGTTTATGATATCATTTAATTATGGGAAACATGTGTCACAATGATACACGAAGGGAGACTCCTTGGGTTTTACCCTATAGTTATGACCTATTTAGGTTCTGAATCCCTAAATAATTATAGTGTAGGTGGTGCATAATAATCATGTGATTTAGGTTTTAATTTGCAATGTGGAGAGTGTGATACAGTTTCATATTAAATTTGTTCCTTCATTTTAATTTCCAAGGTGAAGATATGTGAATTTTGATATTACTTTTTTGTTAATTAAAATAAATTTCATTAAAATGCCCTTTTTTTGAGAGTTTATTATTCAGTTGGAAATTAGGAACTACCCAATCCATCTCCACCATCCATGCGTACGACTCCGATTGCTTCTTGACCCCATTGTGTAGTGAATTTTAGGGATTCAGTTGGGCACTTCTTCAGATACAAGTCCAAGTATAGACCTAGATTCTTCCAAGAGGGACATTAGTGTATACATATGTTGGGCTACTCCTATTTACTGAGAGAGATCAGAGAACAAAGGGATATTGGAAGTGTTCCCTGGTTCATCACTTTCTAGTCCGAGAGGGATATGTAGAGGTGACAAGCTTCTTACTGGTTTGTTGAGAGAAGATAGTAGAGAGAGCCCATGTTTTTTGTGGGTTTCTTCTTGGATATCTCAATTCGAGTAGAAACGCCTAATTTTACCGTTTTTCTAGATGAAAAAGCCTTGTGGGAGGAAAAAACCATGACATAATTTCCTTTATCTCAAGAGAAGAAGAGAGGTGTTTCTAGTTCCTGAACTTGGAGGGAAGCCCGTGAAAACAACATTCTTGGACCACAACGACTTATCTGGACAGATGTGTGCATCTTGGAAAAAATAATTGGACCTTAGAAATAGTGTTTTAGATTGATAATCTCAGTTTTGGATTATGATTCTATCTCACTACATCTTAGTCTGGAAGATCGACCTTATGAAGGAGGTAAAACCAAACCTTGGTAAGGGGGTTCAATCCATTTTGTTTCCCCTTCTTTTGTAGGTATTTTTTCTTCTATTTCACTGGTTCCAATTAGGTGCACTATATTGTAATAACATCTTTCACATTTCTTTTATTCTATTTACTATTTCATAGTGAAAACCCCCTAGTATTCCTTCCCCATTCACATAATCTAATGAAAAAAGTACATAAATCTAATGTCCCTTTTACTAATTTAATTTCCACATTTTTTGAAAAATAAATCACTAAAAAAAATTCACTTCTTGATTTTTAATTCTAATAAAATTTTGAATTTAATGTGTTGGTTATAAAATCTATTTTTTCCTTGTTTAGCTCTGCTTTTCATTGATGATGTTGATACTTTCATTCTAGTTTGTAGTTTGGGATTCTTTATGTGTAAGAATCAGTTTGACAATTCAAGATTGGTTTGTATTGAATTTGGAATTTTTAATTCTCATGTTGTTTGGATTATTCTTTGTAGAATCATTCTGTAGAGATTTTTTATTTCTGTTTTATGTGAATTTGTGCAATATTTTGAATGTTGTAAGTTTTCACTTCCAATGTGGTGTATAAGCCACTTCCCAATTCATGTCCAGTGTTATTGTTCATTGGATATATTATTTTGAATATTAAATTTGATGTTTTGATTGAAATATTAAACCTCATGTGTTTTATTTTTATCAGTTTGTATGTAATAAACTAAAAATAAACATTGTTATCATATTTTGGATTTTGATGAACCAAGATGCCCAATAAATTTTGGACTATTGCATGGGGGCTATCTCTCACGTAGGGTAATCCCTTGAAATAGAATGTATCTTTTTATTTAAACCTTTATTTAGTATCAATAATTCCAAGTATTATCAGATTTATAAGTTTTTGAAGCATTAACATTTTTAATCTTTAATATAAAATAGAAATTTCATACACACAAATATATTTCCATCCAATAACTCATTTTGTAGCAATTTTATGGTTATATGCTCATATCTTTTTCATGAACTCTCTAAAGAGTAAACTCATTAACTCCTATAATAAGTGGGACCACTTCTAAGTTCACATAGGAAAAATATTAAAATGTGTTTCTATTATTAGAGCACATAAATCATTGAGTCTTAATATTTTTTAAGAGATTATTACTAAATCCTATGTCATAACAGATGATATTGACACCAAGTAGTTCGAGTTAAATTTTTTTAATATCAACAGTCATCATTGTAACTTGTTTTTACCCATTAAACACTTTGATTATAATCTATGTAAAGAAAGTGTTAGGTTACCATTGAATAAATTATTTATTCTATGGGGTTTAACACCATATCTTTATTAGTTTTACAAATGATCTCCCATGATAGAGATTTTGTAAATGGATCTGTAAGGTTTTTAACCAATCCCACATAGAAAATTGTTAGGGTACCATCTCCTAACAATTGTCTCACATAATCATGTCTCAAACTTATATGTATAGACTTTCCATTATATAAAAAACTATATGATTTTGATAAAGTTGCTTCATTATCACAATTGATAAAGATTAGAGGTATCTAAGTAGGCCACAATATAATTTTAAATAACAATTTCCTTATCCATTTATCTTCCTTTCTATATGTCACTAAGAAAATGAACTCTGACTATATGGTCGAATGTGTAATACATGTTTGATTCTTTCTTTCCCAAGAAACAATACATTCTCTACACTACTTCAAAACCCATAATAAACAACAATATCATTAATCAAAATTAGATAAAAGCACTGATAAAAGTACCCTTTATCAACACTAAAAAAGCACTATTAAAGGGTTTTCTTTATTAGTTATTCTTTTAAACATTGATAAAGACCATTCTTTATGAACACGTCTTTTAAGCCCTAATAAACGGTGGCCATCATCAACGCTTTAATTTAGCACTGATAAGGGGTTGTCCCGTACGAATCGTCCCACATCCGATATCTTGTTTGTCTAGGCCACTATTTATATGTTTGGGCATTCCGCTACAACAACGTGTCATGGATGCGGGGGATTGGTACCTGTATATAATTTTGTACGCTCAGGCCACATGGGTCGAGTCCTTCACCTGTTGGACCACATGCCTAGTTGGCCCATCAACATACATACTCACATGTGTGGGCCTATACACGACCCAACACGTCCCCATTTTTTATATACACCAATAAAAAAACAAATAAAACATATAAATAGTAAAAATATTAAAAATATTAAAAAAATTAAACAAATAAAAGTTAAAAATGGATAAATTACAAAAACATAAAATTTTTTATTAATAAAAATGAAAAAATTAAATATTTATATATAAAAATTATAAATAGTAATAAATACTATATATTAAATATAAATATATAATATGAATAAAATGTAATAATCAAACACATAAAAATAAAAAATGAATAAATTTAAAAAATATTATAAAATTTATTAAGAAAAAAATTATTATTAAAAAAAATAAATTTAATATATATATATATATATATATATTATTTATAAATAGTAATAAATAACATATATTATAAAATAAATAAAATGTATCAATTAAAAATATATTGATATTGTATTCAATTTTTAAATATTTTTTCAATCTATTCATCTTTTAATTAAATTTCACTCATTTTTAACATAGATTCATTTAATATTATTTATTCATTGAAAATGTTAAGTGTTTGTTTACTTTTTTTTATATAATTTAAAGATTTTAAATACCTATTCATTTAATATTTTTATAATTTATTCATTTTTAATTATTCTTATACATAATTATTCATTAATATATTTAATATTTTTAATATAGAAAATATGTATGTTTACATTAAATAAGTCATATATTTAGTGAATAATTCTTTATAATTAAAATTAATATTAATTAAAAATATCAACTAATTGTATCTAGTAATAGAAATTTAATTAAATGTCATTTGTTTTTTCAATTTAACATATATCAAATGTGTATTACATGAATTTCACACATACATATACATAATTAATTCTTTTTTTTATAAAACACACACACATAATATTTCTATAATTATTCAAATGTTAGTAATCATTTTATAATTATATTAATTAATATAATATATTAAATATATATTATGTTTCTAATCAGTAAATTTTATTCATTTTTTATACTTTTACTCAATATAAACTATTTATTACTTTTAATGTTTTTTAGAATATATTCATTTTTAAAATTATTTATTCATTAATAGTCTTAGTTATTTTTTAAATATTTTTTTAATTTATTCATTTTCAATTTTTCATTATTTTATATTTTTGTAATATTATATTTTTTAATATTAATTTATACATGTTTATTCATTTACATTTAATGTTTTTAATATGGTTCTAATTTATATAAATAATATGTATTAATTTTTATTTTATCATATGTATTTATAAATATTCATTTTTATTTTTTTTAATAATCTATATAATTAATAACACTTATTAATTTTTTAAATTTCTTCATTATTCTTCTTATTTATTTCATTAATAGATATTACATATTATATAATGTTCTTGTTCAATTTAACATATATCTAACTTGTTTTGTATATATATATACACATTAATTTCCCACACATATTATGTAATTAATGCAATCTTATATAGAAACACACACACACAATATTTATATAATTTATTCAAATTTTAATATTTATTTTATAATTTCATTTGGTAACATAATATATTTAATATATTATGTTTTTAATCGGTAAATTTTATTTCTTCATTTTTAATATTATCTTAGTTAATATTATTTATTCATTTTTAATATTTATTAATTTTTTTAGAATTTAATCATTTTCTAATATTTATCTATACATATTTATTTACTATGTTTTAATATTTTTAATATGTATTCATCTTCCTTTAAATATATATCCATATTTAATTTTTTTAAATAATTTGTATAATTAATAAAAAATATCCATTTTTTAATATTTTAAAAGTATTTTCATTTTTAATTAATCAATTTTATTCATTTTTAATGTTAATGCATTTAATTTTATATATTCATTAATAATGTTAAAAATATGAAAAAGGTTCGATTACGAGTTGGCAAGCCAACCCACACCCACCAAGTTTATTAAAAAAAGTAAAGTACAACATAGATGAGAGCAAGGCTCGACAACATTAAAAATGCTCAAAACAAGGAAAACAAGAGATAAAATCATGCTGCTCCCTATGGTGCCAAAATTCCTGGGATATCAACCTCTGTCTTTTGGGTGTCTCCCTCTACTCCATGACTTGGCCAGTTGGGGCAGCACAAGCTCATCACATGAAGATGAATTCAAGGAATGTTCTTGAATGATGTTGCTCATGTATTTCCATGAATGATCCTGAAAGTTAATCCTTAGATTATGTTAGCAACCATCGTTAATGTTTTTTGAAAACAATTTTTGGATTGTGAAATAACCCATGTATCTAAAGAAATTCAGTTCCATTTCATCAAAGGTAACTTCGATCTGCAAATAAAACCATTTTTCTATTTCATCTATAAGTCCCTAGGGGTACCTCCCACCCTCATAATCCACTATAGGAGCCTTGAAAATTTTTCCCTTGCAACTTCACATTCCATAACCAAATAATTTCCAAAAGAGTCACATACAACTTTCATGAGCTCAGAAAATTGAGATGGGAAAGACAATTCCACATTTTCACCCGAGGTCATCTACCCACCCCTCTTCCTTGAACTATATCATTATTATTAAAACCCTTGGAATCAGAAGATAACTCAATTACTGGAGGTTGTAACACTATAAAAGCTTGTTGATCATCAACAACATAAAAGGCCATATGATCTAGAGGCTAAATAATCCCTTGTAGAGTAGGTTATTCACCACCACCTATAGATTTCATGACTTCCTCCACATGGGAATATTTATTTCAATCATCCGCACTAGAACCAGTATAGGGTACACCCACCATCTCACATGTCGGAGTAAACCCCCCTCAATAGAAGGATGATCTATTGTGTACTCGGAAGCATTGGAAGACCTGAGTTTTTTAGGTAGTACCATTTAGAAGCCCTCATCATCCACAACATTCTTGTCTTAATCCAACTTCCTGTCCATTTACTTTTGAATAGTAATTTCAAAATTATATTGTTCATTATCACCAATAATAGGAGAATATTTATCAAGTAAATATGATAGTTTGTCCCACTCCTATGTTGCAATGTCAACCCAAGTTCTCTTGATCAAAGTTGAGGAGATTTCATCATGATTCTGGTCACCCATATCCTACAAAAAATCATCTAAAGGAATAGATATAGCCAAAGAAAATGTCTTTACCATGTTATTAGAAGGGTGATCCATTAATAACACCCTAGGCAAGTGAGGCAACACCATATTGGAAAAATAACCCCCTATAGAACCAAATAGAGGTGAGGCAACCCACTACACCCCTTCCCCTTGATACAGCTCCATTTGAGAAGAGTTTCTAGGCTATTTTCCTATCAACCTCTCCTAAGATTGCCCAGATTACATCACAGTGCTTCCATATGGTCCTTCAAGCTCATGTATCAACACAAAAGTTATAGGAGTACTTTAGGGGATACCAGAATCAACTGCAACCTGAATCTTAAATTTACAGGTCTCCAAGCAATGACCAATTCTATTACAATTATCACAGGATATATTTTGGTGACATTCTTCCAGAGAGTTCCTAATATTGTTACATTTAGATTAAAAAATATGTAATTTTTTAAATAGAATGTAAATTTAAATTTTAAACTCATCATTAGATAAAATAACATTTTTAGTCATGGTAGAGAGAAGATAAACCTCGAATAAAACTTTGAAAAAATGACCAAATATTGATTTCTATATTTCCCTATAATATTTAATTAGCACCTCCACTACTGAAGTAATGTCCCAAAGGATTTGGGGGTTCCAAGAAAATGAGTTGAGACCATGGATACGAAGCCATGTGTGGTTAATAGAGTTATGAACCTTCTTAGGGTTGAAGAGGGGATCCTAGCCTTGGATCCAAAGGAAGCCCGACTTTAGGTAGACCGACCCAAGCCCCAAGCTTTAGAATTTAGCTTTTATAAAGGGAAAAAAGTGGTAAAATCCTTTTCCTATGAATGTCACACTTCAGCCACCGAAGACCCAAAAATGGATGAGCCACCTCTTCAAACTGTCGAAATCCCAAGGTTTGTCACACTACTAGATCGGACAACCAATAATCTAGTGTTCACACTCCTTTAGATAAGCCTCCAGAATTGAATTGTTCACCTCCATCAGTGCCAAAAAGCCATTTTTGGTGACCCCTTGAGAGGTAAACATAGAATCACCTTTAGAATAGAAAAAAGACTTTGATTGACAATATTCTCGTCTGAAATGTTAGTCAGCCTTGTAAGCTTCAAATACAAGATATGAGGCACCCTAATTGAAAAATCCTTTAAAAGATCCACTGTATCCTTCAAGGTATTAGAGACATCAAAATTTCAAACTAGAGGAGCATCAATTGGAATCTCACCAACAACAAAGGTCTTTGAAGAAACCTTACCCAGAACAATCCCTGCTTGTGCTGCATCAAGATCCATCAAAATATCAACCCGATTAGTAGGATCTAAAAATAAATAGATAAGGCTTACCTTCACCAAAGCCTGAACTTCTTCTGAGGGAGGTAGACGCACACAACCCAATCCAAATACCATATTAACCTTCTTCGAGGGACTAACAAATAGATATGCTGGGTTGAAATACTCATCTTAGATTGCCATCACTGTAAGAAGCGAACCCTAATTTCCATGATTGAAGGATGAGATCTCCCCAACACTACACCTCACCATCTAATAAATGTTAAAAATATATTTGTAAATAAATATTTATATATAAATATATTTAAAAATTTATATTTACTATATTTATAAAATTATATATTTATAATGTACATATATAATTTTTTTTATAAAGTTTCTACATTATTATAAATAAATAATTATAAAATAATGTTAATTATATTTATTATATTTATAATTATAAATATTTATATATGAATAAATATATATATATAATTATAAATAAATAAATATAATTTTTTTAAAATTATTCATATAATTATAAATAAATAATTATTTATTTAAATAATTTAAAATTATTATAAATATGTTTAAATAATAAATATAGTTATTATATTTATAATTATATATATTTATATATGAATATATATATATATAATTATATAGATATATATAATTATTTAAATATATTTATAATTATATACAAATATTTTTAAATATATTTACAAATAAATAAATATATATATAATTATAATTGTAAATATACATTAGATATTTGGGGGTACAATTACATACAAAAACACACATCTTGCACCTGTAAGCTGAACGAGTAGGTCACAGCTCTCCCAAGAGGTAACCCACCCTATACAACCCTTATTTTACTATTATATGGACCCTGTAGACCCTTTATTATTACAAGGTCTGTAAAACCTCATTATACGGACCAAAGACCTGCAATAATCACCCCTAAAGCCCTTATGTCCATCACAACATACCCTTCAACTACATCCCCCCATCATGACCAACCTCCACCATTAGGGCATCGACTCCCTCATCGGAACTGATAAAGAGATATATTTATTAGTGCTATAATATTTAGCATTGATAAAACATATCTTTTTCAATAATAAGAAAGCACTACTTATAAAGAGGGGTTTTATCAGTGTTAATTATTTTAGCGTTGATAAAACCATTCACTATTTTATAAATTTAAACCAAATCTAATTGATTTCTCTCACACCATTTAAACTCTTGCGGATGTCCAGCTCTGCAGTTACTCCCCTGAAACCTTCTATTAGATGAATCAACTCTCTAAAACCCCAAGTCATGTTATTATTTCTACTCCTCTTTCATTTATTAGTTTCTTTATATAGATCTCGACGTGTGTATATAACCTCCATCAACCAACCTGATATGGAACCATTACGCATAGCCACCTCGTGTATACATGATATTGCTAAACTCATATTCTATATTTCACGCATGAGATTCTCTTCTTCTAGGTGCATGGATTACTTTCACTTCTTTACATGCAACTTATAACCCTAGGATTATTCTTCTTATCCATGTAGATATACAAGTGTTCAATTTTCTTCTCTTTGATAGGGTATATTATTCTTTATGTAATGTTATCCTCCATGTAACGGTAAATATATTATGCAAATTATTTCTATAAAAATTTGTATGGTGATTTTTTTAGTCATATAGAATTATTATTTTTTATTATTTTTCTAAATGGAAGGGTCCAACGCCACTTCATTTGGTATTTTCTGAAAAAAGGGGTGAATGATATTTTTCACCGGTCAAATGCCCTATATGATTGCAATTTATCGCTTTTTTATGGATCTTATAAATAATCATATGTTACATTTGGACACTAAAATATGGTAACCTAAAATTTCCCACTCATTCCACATCCTGAGGTAATTTTTGAGCAAGGGATTTGATCAAACTTCATTTTTATTGGACTTCTTCTTAGACTTTCCTTTCATAAATAAAATACCCTTTTCACCCATTGAGGTTGGTATTTTCAGATTTATACACTCATCAAGATTTATAGAGGCTTCAACCATATTAACATTTCCCTTTGAACTTTCTTTAACTTATCACACAAAAATATTTATGTTAAGATAAAACTTGTTCATATGATTTACTACTTCTATAAATATTTTCAAAACATTTCATAGTTCATTTCTCTTCTATTTAACCCCATCTTCCATAAACCACAACTTCTTCCCTTGAAAAAGCATCAAATTCAATTATTCATTATATTTTAATAATATTAATTCATTTAAAGAATGGGATGAATAAATATTATCTACAAAATGTTTTAGATCCTATATTCATATTTTTTTTTCTCTTTATCCAACTTTGAGGTCTTTAAAATACAATCCTTCTACTCTCAGTTTAGTAGAAAACCCATTTCATATTTTTCATCATTTTTATCACTATTATCTTTATCAATAGGGAAATCATCATCATTCACTTTTTAAATCATTAACCCCCTCTGATTTACTCAATGCTTCAACTTTAGTATCATAATCACTACTTTCCTCATCATTTAATTTAGATAATAAATGCATGTTTTTTAAGATTTTAGAAATTTTTATCCATTATCTATGAGGGAAATTTTTTGTCTTTAAACTTTTTAGTTTTCTTATAGTGTAAACTTATTTTTAAATCATATTCATTTTCACATTCCTTTTCAGTAAAAACTGGAAAATTGGTAGTGAAAATCACAATATATCCACATTTAAATAATTTAAATGGAATGCTATATAATAATTTCCTTTTCCTTTTTGAGAACTACTTAAAATTCATATAAAAAATTTGAGGATGTATTATATATATATATATATATTTATGAATTTTACATTTATATTATTTGATGATTCATCCCAACCATGTGAATTGTCTAAATTTGAAGCATTTGTGAAAACCCAATAGATTGTTCTTCGATTTTTTCAATAGATTGAGAACCCTAGACTAAGAATTATAGTTCATTGAATTTAAATTCAAGAGTTTATTAAAATGTTGGGTTCTCAAGACCACGTGATTAGGACCTATCAATATTTTCAACATTTGAAAAAATATCAGCTTTGGATCCTAAACATCCTGTCACCAAAACACCACCTAACCCACCACGTACCAAGTGAAGAAATGAATAATCATCAACTACTCACTATTGTTTATTTGAAACACTCATTTCCTTTTATATATCTTGTATATATATATATAATCATATGAGATATTATTGAATTAATCATATGTGATATCTTCTTTTGAAAATTTCTCACTTCGATTACATGGATCTCTTAGCTAAATGAGGATGTGGATGAAAGGAGAATCTATTCACTGTAAAAACTCTTCCCACTTATCATGAAAGGTAGTGATTTCAAATGATAATTAGTTATGGTTTTTACATCGCACCGATGGTAATCTTCTCCAAGTTCCATGTATTCTTCCTACTCCCATGGATTAAAATCAAACAATTATGTTCATTTTCTTCCTTTACCAGGCAAACAAACCACAATAGTTTTTATGTTTTCCTTGTCATGAACATAAAAAATAGTAATTTTTCAACACAAACCACTAACCTCATGTTCATTTAAATTTTTTTATGTAATATTGATAAAAAAAGTGAGCATATACAATAGATTATTTCAGATCATTATTATATAGGTTACGTCACCTTCTTTTTCATTCTTAGTGCCCTAGTTCTATAAATTTTCACTCGTAATAGATTCTTCTCCCTGCTGAATCCATTGAGTATACCTTCCACTTTCATTTTAACCTCAGTTCCAATTATATTATTATATGGTTTTTCCATTAGCTTGTCCAATAGCCACATGTTTACCCCAATTTGTTTATTTTTATGTAACATTTTTGTAAAATTATAACCTATCAAGAATCATCAACAATAACATTCAAATGTTGTGTTCCCATTATTATAATTATCTATAACTTTATCCTTTGATTATGAATATCTTATGTGTATTTATTTATTTATTGTAAAAAATGAATATTTTATGAACCTAATAATATATATATGAATTGAAAATGGATTCATGCTAATTGTATGACAAAAGTGTATGAATATGGAGTTAAAGAGTTCATCAAGTATTAAATGGAGCATGCATGAAACCATTATCAAAACATTTTTCTATGTTTACATTGTAGTTAATCAAGAGAAATTAGTCCAGAATAGTTGGATGAACATTTTATTTGTAAAAAAAATAGATCAGAGCTATAAAATTTTAATTAAACATGGTGAGAAAATGAATGTATAAACCTATTTGGATGATACTATGTTTTATGGATAATTTGATATGAATAATAGTGTAAATGATGATAGAGATCATATGAAATAAATTAAAATAACAATTAAATATGATCTTCATGATTATAAACATTTGTTTGAGAAGTTAAATAGCCATGATAAGATACCATTTTTAATTATATTAAATATACAACATTTTAAGCTGTATTGAAGTGATATAATTTGAAAGATGGAAGTGGATAGAGAGACACCGACATTATATAATTACTTAGTCTCTTGAATGATATAATATCTGAATAAAATGAACTTCCTTATCAAACATATGACACTAAATGAATGATACATTCAATGGTCATGATCTCTAAAAAAATGCATGCCTCTAAAAATGATCAGATATTTTTTTTCAAGGGCTATGAATCACACATAAAATTACCTAAGTACGACATAAATTGATACAAGAAAGATGAATAAAATCCTTCAAAAGATGTATGGTAAATTCCTATCATTCCATGATTTAGAACACTATATGAATGTTAAGAAAATGTGATACAATTTACATGAAATTCATATACAAGAATTGAATATGGGGAACAACATCAATCAATAGACTCTCCTCAGTAGAAGAAAATTGATTATGAATATCCTGAATTTGTAAATATACTAAGAAATATTCATATTTCATTATCTAAATATGGAATAAATCATTTGGGTGTATATAGTATTACTCATAGTACAATACTAGTTATGTTGGTAAATTATAACTTTCCACCATGGTTATGCATGAAGTGAAAATACATTACATTTTCAATGCTTATATCTGGACAAAAACAATCCAGTAATGATATTGATGTCTATTTGGATCTATTGATTGAAGATCTAAAATTGACATGGGATACAAGTGTTATATTATATGATGCTCATGAAAGTGAATAATTCACATTTAGGTCCACATTGTATGGGATGATAAATGAATTTCCTACTTATGTAAAATTTTTAGGATATAGAATTAAAATAATATTAAGGTGTCCCATATGTGAAGAATGCACACAATAAGTTTGGTTAAAGCATTCATTAAAGACTGTGTTTTTAGAACATTAATTTTTTTTACCTTGATGATATAAATACTGATCCTGGATAACAACATTTGATGGAAATAATGAGCAAGGTACAAAACCATCTCCACTAACGAGTGATAAACTGTTTGATAAAGTAAAATATATTGACACTATTTTTGGTAAATAATTTTTTAAAAACATTCCAAAATCATGTTTGAAAAAGAGATCAATTTTCTTTCAATTACAATACTGGAATTGTTTGTACGTCAGACATTTTCTTAGTTTTGTGCATGTAAAAGAAAAAATTATTTGATTATGTTATTGGCATGTTACTAAATGTTCCTGAAAAAACAAAATATGAAATCAAGGTTAGATTTTACATGATTAACATGGGGATATGAGAAGAGTTGGCACCTATGAAGGGTGAAAGATAGAATTTTATTACTCTAACAACTTAAAATCTATCCTAACAAGAAAAATAAAAAATAATTTTTTTTCTTAATGGTTTAAAAGTTCCAAAGGGAAATTCATAAAATATAAATAATGTCATGTCAATGACTAATTTAAGTTAAAGGGTCTAAAATAACACTAATGTTATATTTTGATGCAAGATGTGATATTAGTTGTTATACATTGCGTTCTTCCTAAAAATATATGACATACATTAACCAGACCCTATTTATTTTTCAAATCTATATTCTATACATTTATAGAGACAAAGAAGTTTTTAATCATGAATAAGGATATTTTATTCATATTATATGATTAGAGATGTTCTTCTCACTATTATTCTCTGATATAATGGTTCACTTGATGCTTCACTTAGTTAAAGAGGTTCAACTATAAGGTCATTTCCATTACAGATAGATATACCCCATTGAATGATATATGTAGATTTTGAAAGGGTACATCAAAAATCAAAGTCATCCAGAAGGTTTTATTTTATATCAATATATTTTTGAAGAAAATGTTAAATTTTTTATCGATTACCTATCAGATGTTGATAGAATCAGTATCCCAAAGTCTTATAATAATAGATTCTTTATGGGTGAAGGGATTTTCAAAAGATATTCTACAATTACCATCATAGAGAATCAGAAAAATCACCTTTATATTTTATATATTAGTGCTGAGTTTTATCCATACATTTAATCCCAAAAATCAATTCTTAGAAATTTGAATCCATCAAGGGCTAAATAATGGACATAAAATACACATAATCACAATTTATTGGATGATTTTAAGATTATATTTATAAGTAGTTATCTAAAAATAAAAATTAAATTAATGAAAAACATGGATGGGTATCCAGGAACCAAATGAAAATTCTATAACTTACAATGGTTTTTAAATTAATGTTTATATGTTCTATACAATGAAATAATATGGATTCAATACGATGCAAAACTATAGAGTTATACTTTCAGTGGAAGTGATGCATATATTCGGTTACAAGGATATGAATCCAATTTATGTGAATATGTCATATTTTGATATCATCAAATAGATATACAAGTTAGATTATAAAACATTTCAAGTGTTTATTTTCTATTTCAATTGGTTTGACAATAGGAGTGAAGTGAGATTAGATGAATTGGAATTTGTGAAGGTGAATTTCAATGTGGAAGGGTATAAGGATGTACCATTCAAAATGGCTTCACAAGCTATGCATGTATTTTTTTCTCAGATCCAGGGAAAAAATGGTAATTTTTTCTATTGTTGACTAAAAAAACTACATGGTCATATGAAAATTAAATTGAGGACGATCCTTTCATTGGGAATTCACAATAATTTCATAGAGGTTGTAATGTATACATTGAATTATACATTAGATGGGACCACAAAGAGGGTATTTGGATACTCGATAGAGGGTTCAAATCCCTTTAACCTTTAAAGAAAAAAATAGAGTTCAATAAGAAGACTATTTTCTAATATATAATTCTTTTCCTCATAATATTACATGTTCTCTAATGCATTTACATAATATAATTATTTTTTTGAGTACTCATGTAGATAATTACTTCTTTACATGATGAAGTTACTAATACTAAGGAAGAATAAATGGTTGATGCTAAAACTATAGAATTATTAGGGGATCAATAATAAGTTTTAAAAAAAACAATAACGACGTATCATTATTGTGTTAAATAAAATTTTTATGTAAAGGAGCAGGGGTATAAAATTTGAGGTTGTCTTAAATCAGTGTGACCAACCTATTGACACCAATAATTCAATGTTTATTAGTTATATTGGGGTCACAATAAGAATGCATGTACCAATTGATATAGTTGCATGACACCATGTCCATCCTGTAATAAAGGAAACTATTTGGGAAGATATTAAGGTAATGTTAAAAAATACTTTCTCTATTTTACCAAAAAAATTATATAACGAAACATTGATTTAATTTTTATTATCCCTTATAGAGTTTGTTTATTTTAGTTGGTTTACATAAGAAATATGTCTTAATATCCACTGAAAAAGATCATAGAGGCTTCCTGACACTTCTTAAAAAGCACGATCTCAGGGATATATAGGGGAAAGTAAAGACACACCCACCAGTTATGTTTGAACACATTATAAAATTGGATATTTGGAAATGATTCATTAGTTGTCATAATAAGAAATCATTTTAGGTAAAATGTAGTCAATATTATTTTATCTGAAATTATTTATTTTATCCACTTGGATTCAATATTGTTAATTTATGAAACAATATAGGAGTGATAAAAATAAACAACATGCAATAAAACCAATGTACCCTACCATAAAGAAAGGATGAGGTACACTCATCTTGAAAAGAAAATGGTATATATTTTTAATATTCATTTAATGTTTTATTTGATATAAAACTAAATATTTACTTTGTTTATATGCATATTGATGAATAAAATCTGAATCCACTTCCACCCCACGTCATGCGCTATAGAAGGAGGCCCATGTAAATAAATAGGGTAAACTTTTTTATGTAAACATAAAAGAAGTATGAGAAACATTTGTAATTATGACATAATAGTAGTTTGTTATGATCTATAATATTATTAAATAAAAATATCTATTTATGTTTGTATGTTTTTTGTATGGTTTAGACACAATAATCAATATTGATTGAACCTTAAAAAAACCACTTTCAATAGCTTTGAAGTAGCCAGAACAATATGGCCATGTTAGAGGTGTAGGTTTTAGAGTTTCATCTCAAACATATTTCGAGAATACAAAGATACAAATTGATATATATGAGATGATAAAAGGACTATAGGTATAGATAGATTCTTTGAAATATATTATTGTCTGGTCTAGTTTTATGGACCAATGTATGCAAAAGGATCAAAGTGAATTAGTAGTGAAACACATATTAGTACATGTTGAGACAAATGACCCCAAAAGATTTGAGGCTACCCATTCCCCTTAAATACCTAAATTACCCATGGAAATCAATTTTTTCAATACTCTTTCTTATAAATGTGAATCAAATAACTTTCGATAACTTTTTATTTTTAAAATTATACAGGGATATTTTTTATGTGATTTATATCTATCAGTACCCATGTTTTTCTTTGTTGTGAGGGGTATGATGCATAATATCACATGAGACATTCTACACAACAAAAAACTCCCAAAAGATCATTTTAAAGTGGGGATTCAAGTATCATAGAAGTCAAAAACTGAGTTTCCCATGTTTCTTAATGTTCTGGATGTTACAATAATCAATGATGCTATTGGTACTTTCATAACATGGTCATCTAATCTTATAAAGACATATGAGGCATGAATTTAATTTTTTTTGAAATGAAAAAACTTTAATAGTTGATGAAAAAATATATGAAATGAGGTATGGTATTACAAAAAGATAAAATTAAAGGAAAAAATAAGGTTGGATCAAAACAATCCATTGAATCGACCAAGAAAACAAAAGGACCTTCTGGAAGTACCATCTCCTTGTAAGTTCCATTGTCGCATATATTAATATTACAAGTTCATGTAGATATCACATTCAAAGATGTAAATATGTCATTCATTAAACATGAATAATAAATATTTAGAAATTCCATTACATATAGGTAAGGTCTAGAGAGTATAAATGATATTATCAAGTTTTAATGGATGAGAGTCTTAGTTTTGAATACATACATGAGGTACATTTTCATAATCTGTTTTTCAAAAAAATGACCTACTATTTTCATTATAGTTAATGAATATTCATATTTTGTGTAGGAATATATATTACTACTATATAAATAGAAAAACCCATGGAGAAAGATTTGGAATCATTAATCCCTCTATCATTTATATGATTTTTCCCTTCAGAATTAGAATAAATTGAAAAGAGAAAATATGAACTAAGTGAGGTGTTTGAGAAGAAAATATCAAATGATAGAATATTCCTGATACCAACAACACAAGGGTAAAATTCTACCATTTATTCATATAAAATATATTTTTATATTTTTATTTCTTATTTTTTAGGAAGCATTGGATGATGATCACAATAAATTTAGATACCCCAAATGTTTATTTTTTAGATCCAATGCATGGATTTCCATCAAATAGACCAAACATGATAGATATTGGGAATTTTTAATGCACTTCAATGAATATTTTATAGATAAACTTTAAATTATATGTTTTATATTGTTTTTTAATGAGAATTTTATCTTGATAGGGTGATCTATAAATATAGGCTAAATCATGGTATGCGATCGATGACTAAACATAAAAAACCTATTGATTTCTTCAAATAGAAATAGATTAAGGTATATATAGTAAGATTTAACTGTGAGAACATATTTCAAAAGAATTTAATTATTTTGGTCAATGTTTATGCAGTGTCCGAAATAAGATAATGTCAACAATTATGGATATTATGTTTAAAAATTTATGAAAAGATATCATATACCATTAAAAGACTAGCATACCCAAATAGGTAATTTTTGAAGCTATTTACAATTTCATTAAAAACATTACTTAATAATTTGTTTGTCTATATTTTCTTAGTACTTCCAAGATTTCTAATATTCTATATACTCAAAAGAAGAAGTAAATTTATGTAGAAATGAGTGAGAAGAGTACATGGTGTCAAAATATTTGTCGACATCAAATTTAGATGATTAACTATTATGTTTGTGATCTATTATGGGATATGACCTTAGAGATATATTTGGGACATGAAGGATTAGTATCATACTTCTTATATATTATTTTTGACCTGTTTCTCAAGGAGAAGTATAATGTAGGGTTATGATCTATATATTCTGACAGAGTTAGTAACATGTTTGAAGCTACTCATGCTCATGAGATATTATAATTTGAGGCTATAAATGAGATAATAGTGATATAAAAATGGGTTAAAAATGTATATATACACCATGAAATGGTGAATTACTACTAATTATTTAGTTAATTTTGTCATCATTTTATCTATAATTTTTAAGTTAATTTCCTCATCATTTTTTTTCTAACACTAACTTAGTTTTCTTCATAGATATTTTGGGAAGTAATAATTTTATTTAAACTATCTATAACAAGCTAGAAAATAGAGAACATGTTCCTTTTGGACTGAATAGGAAATCACATGATGCAAGAAAGAGACTTTATAGTTCAAATATAATATCTCATCTACCAAGGTATTTTTCTACAGTTTAAGGAAAATTATGACATCCTAAAATATTTTTCATGAAAATTTATTTAGCGGTGTAAGAATTAACTCATAATCAATTAGCCACCCCTCAATATAATACACAACATGATCGATATGACTAAAAGTGTTTGTTTTTAGTTTATAATTTACATTTTAGTTTAAAACACACAAAAAATACTCAAAACTTTGAAAAAACATTCATATTGTTTTGATACATTAGGAAAATGATCCATAAGTCATTTGTGACATGTAGGAATTAACCACACCGCAATCCGATACACGATGTTTCTGATATGACTCAAAGTGAACGTTTTAGTTAAAAATTGACCTTTTAGTTCAAAACACATATAATATACTCAAAAATGAGAAAACACATTAATATTATATTGACACTTTATAACAATAATTCATAAGTCATTTATGAAATATAATAATTAACCTCACCAAAATCAGATTCATTTTGTGTCCAATATGACTCGAAGGATATATTTTTAGTTTAAAATTGATAGTTTAGTTCAAAACACATTCCACATACTCAAAATGAGAAAATAGATTCAAATTATTTTTATAATTTATAAAAATGATCCATAACACATTTGTGACATGTATGAATCAATAAAACCTCAATCCGTTGCATTATGTTCCAAATATAACCCGAAGTTTATTTTTTAGTTTATAATTGAAACTTTATTTCAAAACACATGTGACATACTAAAAACCAAGAAAAATCTTTCAAAATGTTTTTATACTTTATAAAAATGATCCATAAGTTATTTTTAATGTGAAATAATTGACCAAACATCAATTCAACACATTATGTGTCCAGTATGACTAAAAGTGAATGTTTTCTATATAAAAGTACTATTTAAGTTTAAAACATGCATTACATAGACAAAACTAAGAAAAAAATCTCATATTGTTTTAAAACTTTATGAAAATAATTCATAATTCATTTATGATATATAATGATAAACCGCATGTCAATCCAACACATTATGTGGTCGGTATGGCTCAAAGTGCATATTTTCAATATAAAAATGTCATTTTAGTTTAAAATGCACTTCATATAACCAAAACTGAGAAAATAAGCTCATATTATTTTCAAACAGTAGGAAAATGATCCATAATTTATTTGTGACATGTAGAAATCAACCATACATCAATCCAAAAAATGATGTGGTAGGTATGACTCAATGTGCATGTTTTCAATATAGAAGTAACATTTTAGTTTAAAATGTGCATCACATAGCCAAAACTGGAAAATTGATATCGAATTGTTTTCAAAATTTGGACATGATCTGAATTTATTTTTTATGTATAGTAATTGAACGTATATCAAGTTCATGGATGATTTTACATGTATGAATCAAAGTTTATATTTTCAGTTTAAAATTTATAGTTTAGTTCAAAACACATTCCACTTACTCAAAACAAAGAACACACATTCATATTGTTTTAATACTTTAGAATAATTATCGATAAAACATTTGTGATGTGTAGGAGTAAAACAAGCCTCTATCAAAGACAAGGTGTTCTAGGTATGAAGTGCATGTTTTTAGTTTAAAATTGACATTTTGGTTCAAAAAACATGTGAGATACTCAAAAACAATCAAACAAATTTATGTTATTTTGATACTTTATACAAATGATCCATAAGTCATTACTAATGTGTGGGAATCAATCACATATCAATTTGACACACGATGTGGATGGTATTACTCAAAGTTTGTTTTTTCAATATAGAAGTTCCATTTAAATTTAAAATTCATATCACATAGCCAAAACCAAGAAAACAATCTCATATTATTTTCAAACTTTAGGAAAATAATTCACAATTAATTTGTGATGTGTAGGAATTGACCCCACATCAATCCGACACATGATGTGGTTAGTATGATTCAAAGTCTGTGTTTTCAATATAAAATTACCATTTTAGTTTAAAAGACATCACATAGATAAATATGAGAAAAAGAGATCGGATTATTTCAAACTTTATGACAATGATCCACAATTTATTTGTGATGTGTAAAAATTGACTATATATTAGTCTGATAGATGATGTTACAGGTATGAATAAAAGTGAGTTTTTTCAATATAAAAATGACATTTATTTTAAAACAAGCATCACATAGCCAAAACCAATAAAATGAGCTTGAATTGTTTTCAAAATTTAGTAAAATGATTCATAATTCATTTGTGATGTGTAGGAATCAAACTCATTTCAATCCTACACATGATGAGGTTGGTATGAATTAAAGTGTGAGTTTTTAGTATACATGTATAATTTTAGTTTAAAACATGCATCACATAGAAAAAACTATGTAAACATGATCATATTATTTTTAAAATTTAGGACAGTGATCCATAATTCATTTGTGACATGTAGGAATCGACCAAATGTCAATATGACGCACAATGTTGTTGGTATGACTCAAAGTGTGTGTTTTCTATATAAAAGAGTTATTTTAGTTTCAAATGAATATAACATAGAAAAAAAATGAGAAAATGAGTTTGGATTATTTTTAAACTTTATAAAAATGATCTATAATTCATTTGTGACATATAGGAACTGACCGAACATCAATATGAATCATGTTGTGTCCAGAATGACTTGAAGTACTTTGTTTTTATGGATTTTTTCTATGGTTCCCCTTGAGTCTTTAGATCATACCTTGGATACCCTTATTTCCCCCTCTTCTTCTTGCTGGGTTATATCTTGCGCACCACTCATCTTCAGTTTTTTTTGTTTCGGTTTGAGTACAAGACCTAGGCATTGGTCTTAGGATTGATCATCTCATTTCCTATCCTTGTGGGTCCCTATTGGTCTCATAGGATTTCATTCTAGCCTATTGTGGTTTTGTTCTATCCTTTTTTACCCGGTGGTGTCTTGGGGCTACTCTTGATCACCCTGGATTAAGTGTGCTAGTTTGTGGATCCCATATGATGCTTTGTTGATGGAATATTTTTAGGTATGTGTTTTTTTGTGGTCTCTATTTTAGCTTGATTATTATCTTCGGACAGACTAGTGATTTCCTAATGGATTTGGCATTGGAATTACATTATTTTCTCTTGTGGTGCTTTTTTTTTGGTGATGATTTTTTTGGATCTGGAATGTTTTGAGCATTTCTTTTGAAGTAATTTAGTGAAGGTGATGTGGTTCCAATGGTAGGGGATGGTGGTCCAATAAATCATCATGGCTTGCTGACAAGGCCATGTCTACTCTAAACTCCTCTAGGGATTCCATATTTTTTCAATCCAAATCCATGTAGGTCAAGTGTGGTGGTCCTCATGGAAGTTTTGGGAAGTGAATTTTGAGTGGTGTTGGTTCTCCATAAGTATCCCATGTTGATGTTCTACTGGTTGTGATCCTTGATGGGAATTTTTGGTGTTCTTCTCGGTGATAACAATGGGATTTAGATGAGTATGTTATGATGACGTCGATTTGGGTGTTGATGGAATTTTCTTGCATGTTTGGTTTTGCGGATTTATGTGTCTTACAATTTTCAACAATGTGCTATTTTTTTTAATTTGGAATTTGACAGGCATGGAATCTGTTTAGTGAGGGTTGTGTTTGTTTTTAATTTTGGATGGTGGTTGAATTTTTTGGTTTTAATGTATATGCAGTTCCCACTCAACCAAAAAGTGGTTTATTTAGAAAATAAAAAAGGGTATTTGGAGGAAGAGTTATGATTTTGTATATTGGGTGTAATTTTTTTGAATTAATAGTAAATATCACATCAATGTAAATATTTTTATATAAATTTTGAATTTAAATGAAAATTTAATATTATATTTGTATTTAAACATTCTTTTATATATATTTTTATTTCTATTTGTTTGGTTTCTGATTGTGTTTGCTGTTATAGGCATGCTTTAGTTTTTCAGTAGCTGCATGAACTTTATCAGTACTACCAAAAGTGCTGATAAAGGACCCCTTTATCATAATAAAAAGAAATTTTTGATAAAGGGGACCTTTTTCAATTATTTTTATAACACTTATAAAAAGAGATGATAAATTTTTCCTTTATTAGTAATTTTTATATCACTGATAAAGATAGAGCACTTTTCGTATCAGTTATGTTGTCACTGATTTTTTTCACTGACAAAGATATTTTAACGATGTCAAAAGTGCTATTTGTAGTGTTTCCATGGGTAAAAAACTATCCATACATGGATTTATTATCACCAATACTAGTAATATAACTCAAATTGGTGTATCCTTATAATATAGTAGGATAATAATCGTATTAGAAACTTAAATCTTTGGTCTTTCTCAAGTATTCAAAGATCCTCGTTACACATTTCCAATGTTTGATACCTAGATTACTAGTATATCTACTTATTTTACATACCAAAAATGTAATATATGGTCTATTATAATGCATTGAATACATTAATGAACAAATTACACTAGCATAATTAGGCTTTTCTATGTCTCCTACAATATTCATAAATAGTTTAACACTAGAATCAAATAGAGTATTAACATCCTCAAAACCAAAATGACAAATTTATTTAACATTTTTCTATGTAATGATACTAACATAAAGAATAACCCCCACCATGTTTTCCAAATTTAATACCAAGAATAGTATTAAGTATTCCAAGATCCTTTATTTTAAACATTGTGGTTTAATAATTATTTTTCACATTTACACCAATCATATTGGTTCAAAAAATTAACATATCATCCACATATAGAAACACAAAAAATCTATATTCTTTGTAAACATTTAATAAAAACATTTCAAAATTTTTATAATTATATAAATTAGATAAAATAATAGAATAAATTTTTTCATGTCGTTTATTTAGATCATGTTTAAGGCCATAAAAATATTTAACAATTTTACATACTCTACTTTCATTACCTTATAAAACAAACCCTTCTGGTGGTTCCATGTTAATATTTTCAGTTAGGTATCCATTAAAAAAACCATTTTAAACATCCATTTGATGGATATAAAAATGATTAATTGAGTCTAATGAAATCAAAATCCTTATTGAACTAATCAGAGCTACATGATCACAAGTATCAAAATAATCAATTCATTATTTTTTTATGAAACCTTTAGTAACCAATATTGCTCTAAAACCTTGAATGTTACCATTTGAATCATACTTATTTTTAAAAACCTATTTAAAAAATGATTTGTTTTAAACTTCTTAGTAAATCCATAAAAACCCAAGTAACATTCCCCATAATGGAATCCATTTCATCAATAATTTCTTCTTTCTAGAAAGAAACATCCCTAGGATTCATAGCTTCTTTATACATCTTTGGGTCATATTCTATAGTCAATACCATATAATACTCATTCATAAGATGATTATCTTGATATCTCTTAACAAAAAAATCTATGGAATCAGGAGAAATAAAATTTGGATGTAGATATTTCTCTCATTCCTAAGTCTTATACTTTATCTAGGTTCAACTTGAGAATCAACATTATTCTCTGCTATTGAATTTGAACAATATGGAGTACAAGAGATAGGGGTATAAGGAATAATATCCTCTAAATAATCTGTAAAAATCTATTTTAAAAAAACTCTACATAGATTTATTAAATAACGACATTATCTTTCAAATACCCAACTACATAAGTTTTTCTATTTTTAATATATCTAACAAAAAACCTTTAATCACTCTTAGACTAATTTTAGTTCTTTTAGGATTAAGAACTATATAGTAAGATAAACACCCCCACAATTTAAAATATAGAATATTATGTCTTATAACTTTCCAAATTTCATAAGGCAATAACATATTTTTCCTAGAATTAATCTTATTATGAATATTATATGCAACCAACAAAGCTTCACCCCATAAATTTAATGGTAACTTTGATTTATTAATTTTGAAATTTACTATTTCAACTAAAGTAATTTTTTTTCCTTTCATCTAATCCATTTTATAAGGAATGTAAGGTCCATCACTTTGATAAATTATACCATTTTATTCACAAAACTCATTAAATTCATTCATAAAGCATCCATAACCTCTATATGAGTATAAAAATTTATTCCTTTTGTATAATTGGTTTTCAACTTCACATTCATACCACTTAAACATATTAAAGCCTTCATATTTTATTTTAATAAGATATATATGTAAATATATGTGATAGTCATCAATAAAAGTAATAAAACTACATTTCCTCCATGAGTTAACAAACAATTTAGTTAAAAAATATCCGAACATACTAAATCTAATATATCAAAAATTATATCAAAAATTGGATTTGTTTTAACTATTTTAGACTCTACACATGTTTCCAATTTATAAAATTCACCTACAAAGTTAATTAAGTTTAACTTCTTCATTACCTTTAATGAATTACAATTAACATGTTCCAAATGACCATCCCATAAATTAGAGGTTTCAATCAAGTAAGCAGAAGAATCAATCATATTATTAATAGATAGTTGATACATGCCATCATTTTAATACCCCTTCCATATAAACACGACCCCTTTGATAATATAATCTTGTTGTATTCGAATGAAACCCAAAATCCATTCCTACAAAAATTATTAAGAAAATACTAAATTATTTTAAATCTAGAGTACATACAACACATTAGGAAAGATAACATATTCTTATAAGTAAAGTATAGTTTCATAATTCTATGACTAGAAACATTTATGCATTCATTATTTCCAATGTGTACTTACTTTTAGATAATAAATTTATCAAATGTTTTAAATATTGAATGGTCCTTTCAAATATGAACCATTTATCCAAAATAAAGCCACTATCCCATCTTCATCGAAGTCATATTGACTTTAGATATCATCACAACTAGATTTTCTTTAGTCAACATATTTGCAATGATTTTTTTATTTTTCTTTTGATAGTGATATTCCCTTTAAAAATTTCATGGTTTTCCATAGAAAAATAATTCTACTTTTTTCTTGGAAGGATTTCATAGCGACCCTACTTTTTCTTAAAATACTATTACATTATTTGGGTTTGAGAATCCCCTTACCTTAGTCCCCGCTTTATTTCATCACTTTTACACCTCATGAATAATAAAATTAGATTTATTAAAACCATGAAAAAATAGTTAATTATGTTAATTATGTAACTATTTATCAATTATAATCATTGGATTATATTTCTTATTTTTTTGTTGAATTTTAAGGGTTTTGATATCATGTTTTCCTTAAAAAATTTCCATTTCACTTTAATTTCTCTATTTTGTACAAGGTAATTTCTACATAAGTAGAATAAATTACAAACGATTAAAAAAATATATTTTTAAATGTATATATAATAAATAATTTATTTTAACCATCCATAAGTTTGGTTACATGAAAGGAAGTTGGAACCATCTTTTTTTGGTGATTAACTGACCGTTGATGAGACATTGTCAAAAGTGCAGGAAAGGGAAGTTTGAAATTTATGTATGTAATAAATATGATATTCATAGTAAATTAAAATAATTAATTAAATTTTAACATCCTAACTAATAATTTTATAATATTTTTTTTGAATTAAATTTTAAAAAATGAGGAGAAGAATGAAAAAAGGGAAGAGTTAATGGAAACTTACTATTTCCTCGGTATTGCTTCTCTTATACGACACTAAACTCCCTTGATGTTTAAAGTTGGTTTAATCTATAATTACCCTAGGTATTATAAGGAGATTTAGAGAGTTTATTTGGACATATATTTTTCTTTATAAAGTAAGGGAGTAGTGGTTTTCCAAGGGGAGGGAGAGGGGTTATTTATTCTTGAGGAGAGAGGTATTTTTAGAATAAAATAATATATCAAAGGTAAAACTTGTAATAGTAAATGTTTGACAGTATAAATAATATATAAATATAATATAATGTTTATTAATTCTTTAAACCACTTTAAAATTTTAATTTATTAGTTTATTAAGATGAGAAGCTAGGAAAAAGAAAAATTTTTATTTTAAGGGATCACTTTTGACTTTAGGTTTTGGAAAATGATTTTTAGGTATGAAATTTAAGTTTATTTAATTTTGACGAATAATTTAAGAAATTAAATATTTTTTTTGGATGAACCTCAAGTTATAGAAAATATTAGGTGATTATTACATCCTAAATGATGTAATTTAATATACCCTAGTTATGCGAAAATTGTATATTCACTGTTCACCCAAAAATTGATGTATTTCAGAAAATTACCAAAAAATAACCCTTGGAAAATTTTAATGTTCTGATTTAAAAAATGATATTAATTATTTTAAAATAAATTTCTCACATATTAAATCTTAATTTTTAATATAATAATTATGATTTTTATGAAATACTTTAAAATACATTATATTAAAAATGTGATGTTATTTTCTTTGAGTTTATTTAACCATGATATTTATTTTTTAGAATTATAATATATATTTACTTAAATTAAATGATAAATAGTATTTATATCACAATTTATTATTTTCAGGTGAAATTATTATTCTAATGGTCAGGTTACTATTCCCAATGGTTAGGTTAGTATTCCAACAACCACATTACTATTACACTAGTCACATTACCTTCTATAAATACCATTTAATTATTTTACTCAATATTCAACTAAATTCATATCAAGGTTCTATATTTCCATTTTCTATAATGTTGATTTGATTATTAATATTTTTTTCTCTTCTATAGTGTTTTTCATATGCTCACCTCCTACCTTTTGTTTGTTTCCTATTTTTTAATTAATTTTTGGTCATTGATTTATATCTCAAATTACATGGAAACATGATCTTGGTATAGTTTTGTTCATGGGATGAATTATTCTAGTTGATTAGGGAAGTCCATATTTTCTCATTGTAGTTTTTCTATTTTCTATTTTTTGTCCCCTTGTAATAATTTTCTTTTTAATGGGTTTATTCATTAACTAATGTAATTATTTTCATTAATAAGTGTTTTAAGTGTATAATATTTTATAATATAATATAATAGACATTTATTTTAATAAAAAAAATATCATTTATAAACTTAGGGTTGTTAAATTCTTCCCCCCTTTAGAAATTTCATCCCTGAAATTTCAACTAATATTCATAGTTGCGAATAGGAGAGGGTTCATCAGTTTCATTGTTTCCTCTAGTTACCATGTCACCTCTTCATACTTATGGTTCCACCAAATAACATTGAAAAGGTGTGTTGTATTTTTGATAAGAACTTTGTCTCTATAGTATGAGATCTTCACCGGATGATCCTCATAAGAGAGGTCATTCTCCAGTTGTACTACCTCTAGATTCAGTATATGAGAGGGGTTGGGTATTCACTTAATTAGGTGAGATATGTGGAACACATCATGTACTTGATCCATATTTGGTGAAAGTTAAAGCCGATAGTCTACTGATCCAATGTGATCAAGGATCTCAAAGGGGCCAATGTACCCAGGGATAAGCTTCCCCTTCTTCCCAAATCACATGACTCCCTTCCATGGTGATATTCAAAGGAAAAAAATTATACCCAAATTTAAACTCAAAATCCCTTTGATGGTTTTTATCATAGATCTTTTTTCAACTCTAATCATATTTTATATGTTTTTGGATGGATTGAACCTTCTCTATTATCTCTTGCACAAGATCAGGTCTAATTATTTTTTACTCACCAACTTCATCCAAACAATTAGGATTTCTACATTTCATCTCATATAAAAATTCATATGGATTCATTTGAATACTTGAGTGAAAGATATTTTTGAATGATAACTCAACTAATGGGAGATTTTGATCCCATACTCCTTTAAATTACTTTGATTAAGCTCTTAGCACATCCTTGAGAGTCTAAATAGTCCTTTCAGATTAGCCATTAGGTTATGGGTGATAGGCCGTATTGAAATTTAATTCAGTACTCAAATATTGTTGAATACTTCTATAGAATTTAGACGTAAAACTTAGATCAAAATCAAAGAGTATTTAAATCAGTACCCCATTCAGCCTCACCATTTCCTTCGCAAATATCTTGTAAATCTATTCAAGTGAGAAATATCCAGGAATAGAAATGAAGTGGGTGGTCCTAGTGTGTCAATCTACTAGGACCCATATTTAATTATTTCCTTTAGATGTATTCTAGGTACCAATAAAAAATTACAACATTATTTTCTCCCATTTTCACATGGGCATAGGCAATGGTTGCATCACCCCCTTGGAAATCCATAACTCTAATTTAACTTGTTGACATACCAAGAATCTTGAGATATAATCTACACTCTCCATTTTCATGTTTTCCCACCAAAAGTTCTCCTGAATACCACGATACATCTTGGTAATTCTAGGATGGATTGAGAAATATGATCTATGCTCATTATCCAATATTTTATTCTTTATCTTAGGTGATGCAGGCACACAATGTCTAGTTCCAAATTGGATTACACTATCATCATCAATGTGGTACTCATGTAGCTTCCCTTCCATTATTGTTTTCACTTTATTTGAATCTATAGATCACCCCTTTGTGCCTCCTTGGTATTCTTTTAGATAGATTACTGGGAAATAATTTGAGAAAGGTATGATATATTCCTTACCTTTATGATTTCTAGATCCATCCTTTGCATATCCATAAAGATAGAGTATTTCTCAATCTACATCATGGATAAAGTAGACAGTTATTTTTTACTAAGAGCATCAACAACCTTGTTCAGATTTCCTAGATGGTAGTGAATAAAGCAATAATATTCCTTGATTATATTTAAAAATCTTATTTAATGCATGATGAGTTACTTTTCAACAGTGTTTTTTATGTATTTAATAGTTTTAAGGAACATTTTTATAAAATATTGGATATTCTGAAGTTGAATGGTGGTAAAATAAATATTATTTCTTTGAATCATTCTCTTTCAAACATATTCACTATAAAACTATAAATTTTCTCACTTTGAAAATAGTTTTAAATGACTTTCAATGTTTCCTGTATATTTTTTCAAAAGGAAATTATAAAAGAAATGGATTTCAATCCTTGTCCATTAAGCGTAACATCCCAGTTAAATAAAGAATAAAACATTTTCATATTTATTAATATTTACGAATTAAATATTAATTTTACTTTAAATGGGTTTCTATGTTCAATAGCGTACCCGATACGCAACAAAGAGTTTCTTTGAAATCTTACGTTGCACAATAGTATTAAAATAATATTATTTTAAATGGTAGTTTACACATAGCCGTTGTCTTGGCGAGAATGAATAGAAATAACTAAAATATGATTATATATGTTTTTTAAATGTTTTTACATTTATCCAATAAAGGATAAAGGCTTAAAATACGAAAAGAATTTAATTTTAGGCATAGATACTCTAATATTCACTAAAAGGTCAAACTATCACCTTTTGATGGCGAACCCTCTTTAAATATAGTTTTGGTCACTCTTATACATTCTATTGGACCAAATAAAATTCTTCTTTAGAATCGGGATATCAAAATTTACTTTGTGTAAATTTTTGGTATTTTTCTGATAAAGTTCATTTTTTAATAAATAGTGAAAAATGTTGTATTTTAATTCAAAACCTATTTTTAATCTAATTTATTTATATGATTAGATTATCTTTTGAATTGGTTTTAAAGTGAAATTAGAATATATTTTTACCATATAATCCAATAGTGGTTGTTGGAATTAATTTCACTTTGAAATTGGACTTAAACTAGTGTCAATCTTTTGATATATATTATTTCATAAAAACACGCTATTTGTTCTGATAGTAGGAATTAATTATTAAATTAATTAATGTAACTTATATGATTTTAATTTTGTAAAATAGGTATCATTTTTTAATTCAGAATATCAAATATAGCTTAGGGTGAAGTTTTGGTATTTTTCTGAAAAACTTCAATTTTTAATGAATAGTGAACCCACTAAGTGGTACTTAAAAACTGATTTTTCGTTTAAATGAAAATTTACCACCTCTATGTTTTTAATTTCAAAAATATGACATACATGGTTGTAATTAATAATTAAAATGTGGTTCAATGAGATTAAAATAATTTTTTGGTGAATAGTAACTTTTAAGTTTTTAATTGCGATTAGAGGTAATTAGTGTAATTTAAGGTAAAAATAATGTTTTAATAATATGAAATGACCTTGAAACATGTACTACCCTTATTGGATGTGTCATATCCGACAAAGACAATACATGGGTCAACTTGGGGACCCCATGGAGCCACTTTGGTAGGAAAAGGACATTAATAACTTTTTATTTAATGTTAAAATGAAAATGTCACAAACATGTGTTGTTTTACTACAAAAATTTTTACATGGGGTTATACAAGTCACATTTTTGACTATAAATATTAATTATAAAGATAAAAATATTTCCTACATCATGATATTTTTTTATAATTTTTAGACATTAAATAAATTAAATTATTTATGACACCATGATGATACAATGATTACCTCATTATTTAACGATTTAAATAAAATGAAAAGATAATGTAAAATATAAGACCTACACTTGTCAAAAACCTATTGGATGGGTGTATTTCGAACTCTTATCACCTTATCCTAGAAATATATAATTTTGGGACCTTTAAAATCCGAAAAGCATTTTATAATAAAGTAACCTTTTATAAATTTCCAAGAGTGCCCCTCCTCTCCTCTTATAAAAGGCCCCCACCTCTACCACCTTACCCACACCTCTCAAGCCTTTGGATCGGCCAAAACCTTACCATTTTGTCTCTCCACATCCCTCTATTACTCCTAGAAGCCTCACTTTGGGCAGAAGTCTTTCCAAGGAAGCCTTTGAGCTCAAATCAAAAAGAGTTACCCGATTTAAAGGTAGTGACTTCTCTTGTGTTATTATGTTTTATTTTGCTTCTCCAACCCCCTAAACTCTTTCTATTCCTTTATTTTGTAACAACAACAGTATCTTAAATATACTAGGATGTTGTTATGTGAAGGATTCAAGCTACAGTTACACACACCTTCTTCTAATGGTTAAAGAACATAATGATTCTGTGGATGGAGAATTTCTGCCTCACGAAACGATGATTGTTCAATATTATTTTAACACCTTTCATAGTGGCCATTAAGATGTCACTCTATTTATATATGATATATATTTTGTTTATGTTTTACTTATGCTTATGTATTTTTCATTTGTGTAATACCTTTATGGTTTCCATTGTGGGTAAATATGATAATTTCATTTTAGGAAGTGCGGACTACTGCCCCCTCAAAGTGATTTGATTCGTTAATGCCATATGTGGGATGTATAAAGGATGGAGTTAATGTTATTATATATGATGTTATACTGGAATTATAATATACCATTATATCATTATGATTCCACTCCATTAAATACGAAATAGAAATGAAAGTAGCGCTCATGCGTACGTACGACTTACCGTCTCCATGAATGGTGCATTTCATTTCTTACCTCTAAATGTTATGTACTATTATAAATACATGTATATGATAGATATATATGAAATATATGATATCCAAATCATGAATATCATTCTGTATATAATGAACCTTTGACCACATAAACAACATGTAATTGTAAGAAGTCCATTTTTGACTTAAGTACCAAATATCGACAAAACAAACTTTATTAAATTAAATGATTACATAACGTTTATAACATGGAAATAAGTTATATAAAAGGAATAATAAACTTTAAAAAGGTTCTTAAGCAAGTAGAAATTAACTTTATTTTATTATTCAGGAGATTAAAGAGCAATCGAGTCACGTCAGACACGAGGTAAGGGACATCGTCTCAATCTCCTTTCATTGAGGCATATTTTGTTTTATACACAACTTTATTTTATACGGTGTATAAACCCCTTTGAATTTTATGTTTATTCAAAAGTAATATTTTTATACGAAGCGTTTACTAAACGACAAAAGGGAATGTTTTTTTTGTCGTACGTATGCGGCGACAACGACTTCTCCGCCGCCGTGACCATTATTTGAGTTTCGGCTTCCTCTACAAGCCATAATTTTTTTGAATGAAAAATAAGTACAATGTTTTACTTTTATTTTATTTTGGTATTGAAAATAGTTTTCATAATGTTTTTATATCAATGTGTTGTATTGATATCTTGTGATTGAAAAGTGGAAATGTTATGTTTCCTTTATGCATGTTTTATGTGATACGATTATGTTATGGTTCTTGGGTATTGTTATGAAGACGGGTGGTTCTGTGATAAACTAAGGGTGGGTGAGCCCGATATAGCTCTCCAATGCATTGGGTAACGCAAAGGAGTTAAACGTTAAGGTTTCTCTGAAGATATTTAGAGAATATACTGTGATGGGTATTCCAAACATAACCATGAGGGTTACTCCCTACGTAAGAATGTTATGAATGCCTCAAGTTACCTTTATGTCTTATGATTTATATGATTTATTCATGATTTGATGAGGTATGTTATTATGTTTTATGAGTAAAGTATGATTCCATGCATGGACTAATGTTTTCATTTCGTAATTTTATATCCCTTACTAAGCTTTTTATGCTCATCCCAAGTTTTTGAAATGTTTTTCATAGGTCAAGGGAAAGGTACATGATGTGATGATAGTGTCAAGGAAGTGTCAAGAAAGAATACATGTTTTATTTTAAATATGATTCTATTGATGAAAAAAATGAGTACTATCTTTTATGTAACCACTTTGTTTAAATGTGGAATGTAATGCATGTTTTATGATCTAATTCTCTAAAACTATAAACCTAAAAAGATCCTCAATGTGTATTCTTGAAGTAAAGAAAGATTAAGTAATGTTTAAGTCTAGGGCCTTATATCAAGAGGTGATGAATAGTTTGAGAAATCAAAGGATATTGTCACTATTTTTAGGAAAACCTTTTAAAAAAATATTATGAAAATGTGTTGGAAAAAGAGAAATATTTAGACTTAACATTATATTTGAAGGAATATCCATCTTCTATGATGTTCTATCATCTCATGATGCAAAGGAGGTAGGAAATGAGAGATTCAGGTAGTGAGGATGACCGCAAGAAAGAGGGTGGGGATGATGGCGAGGAAGTGTAAATATATAATTTAGACTCTTATAATCAGTATATATTTCTCACTTCTCACCACATTGGTAGTGCCACAAAATGTTTAGAGGGAAGACCATAACTGCTAACACTAGATCATATGTTGGATTTTTCTTCTCATGTATCTTCAACTGTCACATAACTTTCTCCACTTATTGGTAGTGTGAGTACATGCATAGTGATTATCCTCTTCTTAAGCTCCATGAAGCTTTCCTTAAATTATTTCATCGAAACATAAATTACAACTTTTTCATGTTAGCTTTGTTAGTGAGCTATAAAATCATGATAAATTTCTCATAAAACATTGATATTATCTAGATATGCCAAGAAAACTACATATTTCCATGACACTAGTGGGTCTGGGCCATTCCTCAATGGATTTTGTCTTTTAAGGGTCCACATAAATTCCCTCACTTGTGATCACGTTCCCCAAGAATGAAAATTCTTGTATTCAAAAGTCACACATGCTAAACTTACCATAAATATTCT
Organism: Viscum album; assembly: GCA_963277665.1. NCBI lineage: Eukaryota > Viridiplantae > Streptophyta > Magnoliopsida > Santalales > Viscaceae > Viscum > Viscum album. Next base: position 129,080,656 of record OY728138.1, on the reverse strand, counting down.
CCTTACTTAATGTTTCTATTAAAATCCTTAGATTCTCTTTATGTTCCTTCTTACTCTTGGAGTAAATGAGAATATCATCAATAAACACTATTTTATTTTGAGTTAGTATCTAAAGAATCTATTAATAAAATCTATAAATATTTTAAGGGCATTAGTAAGTCCAAAGGGAATCAATATGAATTTATAGTATCCATACCTTGTATAGAAAAAAGTCTTATAAATATACTCCTTCTTCACATTTAGCTGGTGATACCCACAATCAGGATCCACCTTTGAGAATTACCAAGCTCCTCATAGTTGATTGAACATGTCATCAATCCTTGGTATAAGATACTTGTTCTTTATAGTGATCTTATTGAGATCTAGTTAATTGATACATAGCCACATTTATCCATACTTATTATTGAAAAAGAGCACCGACGCACCCCAAGGAGATGCACTAGGGCATATGAACCCTTTTTTCAAATGATCTTGCATCTAATTATTTAACTCCACCAGTTCTATTGGGGATATCTGGTAGGGTAATTTATAGACAAGAGTGTTTATATGTATAAGTTCTATTGAGAAATCTACCTCAATATCTGGGAGAATTATAGGTAACTCTTTATTAAATACATCAATGTATTCTAAAAAAATAGGCATTTACTCAAGGTTGATACTTTCCTTAGAATCCACCATTTGATCATGGTATGCCCTCTCATAGCATATCATCACTCACACCATCAAGGGATTTTCCATAGGAGATTAATTATTTTCTTGTAATTTGTACAGGATAATGGGATGGGTTATAATATGAAAATATATTTCATTTTCTTGAAAGTTTATGTGTACTAAATATAATGAGAGCCAATCCATGCCTTGAATAGTTTTGAATTTCACCAAGGTAAGGATTAAGTTATTTGTTGGAAGAATATTACTAAATAAAATAATTAGAGAATATTATAACATTTACATAGTAATTATTTCACCCCTAGGTGTTTTTATAGATATATCAACTTCAAGATATTGAGGTTTCGATTCAATAGTTCTAGAATCCTTACATGATATAAATGAATGCATAGAAATAGAATCAAGCAAAACTTTTTCCATTCACGGGTGAATAGTATGTGTACATTATATGACTTAAATTTAAGGATTCACTTTGGTGATAGTGATAGCATAAGATTTCACCTTTTCATTTGTCATTGTCAGTTGATGTAACAAACCAACCCAAGTCAAATATACAAGAAACCCGAACCAGCCCGTCAAATAATATAGGTAAAACAGGAAAATAGAAATTAGTTCTGAATACAAGATAAACAAGGCATACAACTAGAGTATGAAGAAGAAATATACTAGATACCACAAAAAAAATAAAATCTAAGACAAAACTGGATAAACTAGAAAGTATGTCAAGTCCCCATGTGACCAAGAGTCACCTCCCGACCAACCCGTACCAAAAAAAACAACAACAAGAGAATCCATTATACTATAAGATGCTCTTCCCTTTACCTGAATCTTGAAAAAAAAAACATCAAAAAACACCTAAAGGAACAATTAGGGTGTGAGACAAATCCCATTAGGATACCACTATTGTTTCTATACTGGGTATAATATCAAGAATGCAACAATTATATCTTTTAAAACAAAATAGTTTTACAAATAATTTTTATAAATCCAAAAAATTTATAAAACATTTCCCATTTTTCTTCCTTTGGTTTTCATAAAATCCTTTCATATTCTTAGTCCATAAATATGAAAAGTAGAATTGATAAAAATAGGAAATTATATACATTAATCAAAAGGTATAATTGTAAACACATGTCCATGAAATAACCTATCATTCAAAGTTATGTGATACAACCACATATATAAAAACTAGTGAGCTAAAATCCATGATAAAAAAATCATGTGATAAAATACCATAAATGAAAAATGGAAAAGCCCATAATATTGGGATCTAGAAATGAGACAATGCATACTAGATACTAAAAATACTAAATAAGCACACATTGGATCCAATAGATATCAATTCCTGTAAGTCGATATCACAAAAAGTTACATCCATGTGGTGCAACACACACTAAGGCTACTGTTGTCTCTATCCTGACACACCCAAGGTTCCAAATGTTCAATTTTCCAATGAATTTTAAAAAACATTCTCACAATTTCAAAAAATATTTTCAAAGATAATCCAATCAGTTTTAAAGTTTTAAAACCTATTTCCAAATCAATAAAATCCATTTTCAAAGAAAAAACCCCCTTTTGAAAACATTTTCCTTTCCAAGAAATCATTTGAAACAATTTATCACTTATAATCAATGAAAAAACCAAATAAATTTATCAAGAATGACATGAAATTCATAAAATTAACCCATTGTATAGAATAACCTATATCAACATGGCAGAAACCCTATTTCTTTAGATAACGGTGATAAAAAACCAAGAGAATGACCTCCAAAAGACAAGCCACAACAAGAAACTTAAAAGGATCGATAGAAAACACTATTTGATCAAAAATCAATATCCAAACCATAGATGCAACAAATAAAAAGAAGAACCATAAGGATTACATACCCAAATAGAAGAAATCCAACCATAGTGATGATCAATTTCTAAAAAAAGTGATTTAGATGGGAGGGAGTCACCAAAAATTTCCTAGGAAGTGCCTCTAGGTTGAGGTCAAAGAATCCTATAATAATGAAAATAATAATTTCAGCCTAACATCTTGTTTAAAACCAACCTTAGATATTTTACATGGAGTGTAACCCCATTACATGTTGTGTAATCCTTGAGTCCCATATATGTTGAAAAACCCATTGATTTTTATTTAAAACCTAATATTTTCTCATTAAAAGACATGTAACCATTAGATGACATGTAAAATTATCACACTGTGTATCCAGTTCATGGGTTCTATCTGAAAACCATTATACATTGTGTTTTCCCATTACACATCATGTAATTTCCTAGAAGATAGAAAAAACTAAAGGTTTTATGCTAAAAATTCCAACAAATCCCTAACTTCAACACTACATGTATCCTACCAATTCCTTATTGGAATTACCCAACCAAAAAAAGGAAAACCAAAACAGAGGTTAAAACATACCTGATATAAAGGTAACAGGTCATTAAAACCTCCCCACTATAAACACATTCTTACCCTATAAATATCTCAAGATCACATATCTACAAAAGATAAGGCCTCTTTTTCCTCATTAATGACTCTCGTTCCTATGTATCATGGATATCCTATTCACATTGGCACATTACCCGAACTAGGGGGATCATTTTATATCACATTACCTTATCCCAATGACCCATAATAAGAATTGGATGCTCAACCAAATTGGTGTCGGGATCAAGATCAATATACTCCAATCTAATCACATGGGAAGGATCTGGTATATACCTCCTCAACTAGGAAACATGAACCATTTTGTGGATATATGTGAAACCATATGACAAGTGCAATAAATATTCCACCCTAACTAATCATCCAATGATATCAAATGACCCCACAAAACTCAGTACCAACTCACCCTAATGACCTAACCGGTGATGTCCCAAGTGGGGTGAAATTGTGAGAAAGATCCGATCACCAAACTTAAAATCCATCTTCTGACGCCAAAGGTCCACATAGAATTTATAACAACTTTTTACTATGATCAAATTCCTCTAGATCAACTACACCATCTCTATTATCTCCAAAAAAAATACTCGGCCCAATCAAGAACTGCTCTCTCAACTCTACCCAACACAAGAGAGATCTACATGGCCACTCATACAAATACTATTATGGATCCATATTTATCAAATCATGATAACTATTATTATAGGAAAACTAAACCAAAGGAAAATTATTTTCCCAAGATCCTCAAAAATCAAGCACACAATCTGGATGTATACCCTCTAGAACCTGGATATCCCTCTCTGTATTTTCATATGTATATGGATGATAATCTATGTTTAATTTAATATGGATACCCATCACCTCCTATAAAACTTTCCAAAACCTCAATTTTATTCTTGGATCACTATTAAAAACAACTACAAAGGGAATCTAATTAAGTCTCATAATCTCTCAAACATAAAAGTACCCATGTTTTTTCACTTTCATCACCTCCTTGATAGGTAGGAAACACAATTTTTTTAATTCGATCAATTATCACCGAAATAACATCCTTCCCACTAGGATTCCACGAAAAACCAACAAATACATCCAATGGAATCTCATCCTACTTCTATACCAGAATGGGTAAGGGATGAAACAACCCCACAGGTCATTGGTTCTACGCCTTAATTCTATAACAAGTAAGGAACCAAAAAACATAATCCTCTATCGACCATAGCATCCCTTGACACTAATAATGATGCCTCAAGTCATGATACATATTGGTATTCCCAAGCTGTATAGACTAACAAGAATGGTTTCCACTATCCCATAAATCCTTTCTTAGAAAAAAACAGAACAACCAACCTTTTACAAAAGAAGAAAGCTCCACTAGGACACCGAGATCACTCAATAAAGGTCTCCCCACCATGAAGGATTTCACTAAAGTGTTGGCACTCTGTATTTTACACCTTCTTAAGACAAAATCTATAATCAAAAGATGAGTCAACTTTCATCGAATCTAAGAATACATGCCCACCAACCTCTTCCACTTTCAATATCATCTTAGTAAGCAAAATCACTATAGACTATTCCTCTATTGATTAATTCAAGGATTGTGTTGTTAATTTTCTACTCAATGCATTGAAAACCAAAATTCCTTTCCTAGGGGTATAAGAAATATCAAAATAAAAATTCTAAAGATACTCCACCTAGAGTATCTATTAAAAATTCATATCCCTCTGAGTAAAAATATATTCCAGGATCTTATGATCAGAATACACCATAAACCTCTACCCAAATGGATAGTGATTCCACATTTTGATTCCATGCATAATAGCTTCAAAATCAAGATCATGGGTAGGGTAGTTCTTATCATGAGGGAATAATTAGTGAAAGCCATAAGACAAAACCTATTTACTCTAAATGAAAAATCATCCCAAACCTGTACCATAATCATCACAGAAAACATCATAAACCAATCCTAGTTAAAAAAGAATCAAAACTGGGGTTTAAGTCAAACCTACACTCTTCTCCTCAAAATATATCTGTAACTTTTCATTCCATTCAAACTTTACACCCTTATAGGTTAAATATATTATCTAAGAAGTGATATTAGAGAAGTCCTAAACAAACCATCTATAGTAACCATCCAAACCTAAGAAGTTTCAAATCTCAAACACCTTTTTGGGATACTCCCAGGACATAACTTAATATTCCTTTTTTAGGATATATTTATATTCCCCACTCAAATATCAGATTCCCTAAAAAATTCACTTCCTTAACTCAAAAATCACACTTAGAAAGCTCACCATACAGATAATGTTATTTAAATTTTCAAATAATGATATCCAAATGGTCCATATTATCCTCCTATAACTTGGAGTACACCAAAAATATCATCCATGAACACAACAAAAAAAGAGTTCAAGAACCAATGAAAAACCTGGTTCATCAAATCCATAAACACCACATGAGAATTAGTTATAATGAATGGCATGACCAGAAACTCAAAATTCCAATATCAACTCCTAAATGTTTTCTAAGGTATATCCTCTTCTCAGACTCTCAACAAGTAATACCTTGATTACAGTTCAATCTTAAAAAACTAAGGATCTCCTCTAATATGGTCAAAGAGATCATGAATCCCTAATGAAGGATATTTGTTCTTAATGGTTACCCAATTTAACTTTCAATAATCAATACAAAATCTAAGGCTCCAATATTCCTAGTTAGAAAAGTGGATAGGAAAATCCCATGGTGTCACACTAGGATGAATAAATTCTTTAGCCTCTAGATCCTTAAGTTGGAACTTAACTTCCACTAACCCAGTAGGTTCCATATGATAAAAAAACATAGAAATAGGCATTATAATAGGGAGTTGGTCAATAGTAAACCTGACCTCTCTCTGTGGAGACAAACCAAAAAAATCATCTGGAAAGACCTCAAGGTACTAACACATAACTATATGAAGTTGACCACCCAATAAAGTGTTAACTAAATAAATAAACATCTTTGAAAACTGACATGAAATTACCCCATCATATGGAACAACATTACCTTAGCTTCTTGATCTAGAGTCCCACTCACCTTGGAAAACATGAGTGAGCCCATCGGTAGATAAGAACAGAACTCAATGAAGATAATAGTCTATATGGGACATAACACTGATCACACAGTACATTTTGATAATCAATTCAAATATTTCAATATTAGTAACTAAGAATTATGACTCCACATCAAAGTCAACTATAATCACCCGACACACTAGACATCTGAAATCTTGTTCAAACCTCTTTCCCAAAGGTTTGGAAAGATCCAACAAGAATAGAAAAATCTAAAAACGTAATCCCAAAATTTCAACTAACTTTGAGGATATAAAATAATGAGTATCACCCATATCAAAAAAAGATAACACCATAGAAGACATGATAAACACCGTACCTATAACAATAGCTAGTCCTATGTCAGATTGTTCTGGCGCATAATCTCCTACATAAAGTCATATTATATTAACCACATGAACATATCCCTTGACCTATGGATTAGACCCACCATTCTTGGAAGCATCTTCATGAACCTAAAAACCCTTGGTGAGAGTGGATCCACCCTACTTCCCTAAGATATCTTTTCACAAAAGCATTATAGATGGTAAGATCATCGACAAAGATGAAAATTCTTAGGAGCCTCCCCATAATTAGAATTAGTATGTGATCTAATTCCATAATAGAAGGAAAAAAACCTATTTATTCATAGTCATAACCCTTGAGACAATCCATGAGGAAAACTAACCACTCTTACAGTTCCTTTTCTGAATAAAAGGTACACCCTGGCTAACAACTGAACCAACTGTAGGTCCACTCAAACCTGTCTTCCCAGCTATGTTTTCCACAGCTAAAGTTGCCCTGTCAACTACCTCCACAAAGGTCATAAGGAACATGAGTATGAACATCTAATAAATATTATGCCTCAGTCCTAACTCAAACATCCTTGCCTTCATGTACTCAATAAGGAAACACTTTAGTGCTAAATGTGCCAACTCAACAAAATGGGTAAAATACTCCAAAACGATATGCTCCCCCTACTCTAAGGTTAGAAACTCATGGGTATTTCCACAAAAAATGCATTAGGATAAAACTAATGGTTAAATATTTTCTTTAAGAAATCCCAAGTAAGATCCTCATGAAACATAACTTACATAATAGAGTCCCACCATCTCCTTCCCTCTCCCTTGAACATATATATGAAAACAAACCAAAGAGTCTCCATAAGTCTTTAAGAAGTTGAAGATACCATCTATATACTCAAGCTAGTACTTATATTCTTGGGGCCCTTTTTCACCATGAAAGGTGGGTGGATACTATTTAGTAAATTCTGATCCATGATCCACTATGCATCTTGGGTTCCTAAAACCCACTTGACCCAAAGTCTGAATAGTGAGGATAATAAATTCTACTAGAGTTGGGTCTACTAGAGGGATCACCTATGGAACCTATCTCCTAACTTCCTCTCTAAAACTTGTAATATCTCTTCTCAGAGGAATTTTCTAACAAAATAAAGAAACCAATTAGTCATGAGAAAGTTCCAAAATCATAGGACCAACTTTAGGCATTGATAAAAAAGCTTAAAACATTAAGAATTCAAAGAAACCATGAAAAACCTTACTTAAAAAGTAATAGATCAACTTAACTAAACTTTCCATATAGTTTATTTAAGTGACCACAAAATCTAAGTCTCAAACCTAGTAAAAATACCAGAACACCCATGGTAACTTAGTTTTAGTCATGAAAGTGAGCTGGAAATGCCCTTTTTCCACACCTACTATCTAAATTCCAATAGTCCTAACTATGGTCTACCTAAGACACAAGAACAAAAATCAGGTAGTTATAACACACTTCCATCTAGTCAGCCCTTTGATACCAAATTTTAATGAATCAACCCAAGTCAACTATACAAGATTCCCAAACTATCCCACCACATCATATAGATAAAATAGGAAAATAGAAACCAGTCCTGAATATAAGAAAAAAAAGAATACAACCTAATTACTAAGTGAGAATAGATGAGATACCACAAAAAGAAATACAATACAAACAAAAACAGGCTAAACTAGAAAGTAATTCAAGTCCCCACATGACCAACAGTCACCTACAGAACAACCCATACTGAAAGCAACGACACCAAGAGAAGCCACCATAATATAATATTCTTTTACCTTTACCTAAATCATGTAAAAAAATTCTAAAAATTACAAAAGGCATAATTAGGATGTGATCCAAATCCTAGTAGGATACCAATATAGTTTCTATAAAAGGTCTAATATCAAGAATGAACATATTCTAGATCTTAAAACAAAATAGTTTTATAAATAATTTTTATAAATCCAAACCATTTATACAAACTTTTACATTTTTCTTCCTTTGGCTTTAATAAAATCCTTTCATATTCTCAATCCATAATTATGACAAGTATAATTGTTAAAAACAAGAAATCATATCCATGCATCAAGAGGTATACAAGTAAACACATATCAATAAAATAACCTATCATGCGAAGCTTTGTGATACAACCTCGTATATAAAAACCTATGAGAAATAATACATGATAAAAAAAATAATTCCATAAATAACTATATATGAAAAATGAAAAATCACCTCATATTGGGATCCATCCTATGGGATAATGCATACTAGAAACTCACAAGCCTAAAAATGCATACATTGGATCAAATAGACATCGATTCCTTCCAGTAAATATAAAAAAATCACCTCTTAGTGGTGAAACACACACTAAGGCTACCCATGTCTCTCTCCTGATGCACCCAAGGTTCCCAATGTGAAAAATTTACATTACATTTTCAAAACCATGCTCACAATTTCATAAAATGTTTTTAAAGACAATCCTACCAACTTTGGAGTTTAAAATTCCTTTTCCAAATCATGAAAATTGATTTTCCAAGTAAAAACCCCCTTTTTAAAACATTTTCCTTTCAAATATATCATTTGAAACAATTTATCACTTCCAATAAATAAATAAACCAAAATAAATTATCATTAATGACATGAAATTCATCAAATTAACCCACTTTACAGAAGAATCTACATCAAAAAAGTAAAAATCTAGTTTCTTTCAACAATGGTGATCAGAAACCAAGATAACAACCTCTAAAAGACAAGTCGTTCCAAGAAACTAAAAAGGATCGATAGAAAAAACTATCCAATCAAAAATCCATTGACAAACTAAAACCACAACCAAAACCAAAGAATATCTAGAAGGATTATATACCCGAAGAGAGGAACTCCAACCATAATGGTGATCAATCGCTAAATAAAGAGATCTAGATGGGAGGGAGTCACCCAAAATTTCCTAGGAAGAGCTTTTAGGATAAGAGAATGTAATCCTATAAGAATAAAAATAATAATTTCATCCAAACCACTTTATTAAAACCAACCCTTAGGATTTTACACACCGTTTATCCCCATTACACATTGTGTAATCCTCGGGTCTGATATATGTCTAAAATCCAATCAATATTTATTTAAAAACTAATATTTTTTGTCACACGACATGTAACCATTTCAAAGTGTGTAAAATTATCATTATGTGTATCTAGTTCATGGGTTATATCCAACAACCATTACATGTTAGGTAATTTACCAATAAATAGATAAAACTGTATATTTTGTTTGTCAAAAATTCAAACAAACCCCTGACTTTACCATTATAGGTATCCTCCAAATTAATTATTGGAATTACTAAACCAATGAAAATGGAAAACTAAAATAATGGTTAAAAATACCTAACAGAAATGTAATGAGGTGTTACAATTGCTGACACCGATTACCCTCAAGGACCCATGGTTTAGTGCATTAGATTGCATAGTTTCCTTGCTCCCTAAAGTTGAATCTTTGAACTATATGTGTTACCTTATTTTCCTCCATCACGTTGGATGAAATATTCACGTGTCTTTGAAATTCATGTGCTTGGTGGCCTTATATACCACACTTTTAGTATTTCCCTATCCCTTTTAGGTAGTTCCCATGATGCTTTATCCCACATTTTTTACATGTGGGTGGTTGGGACTTCTTTCCACCTTTTTCATTTGATATGCCAACTTAAAAATATATATTTCATTTATTATCTGCATAAACATGGGAAAATTCTCCAAACTCCATCTCTAATTTTATAGAACATCAAAAAACCTCTTCATAATTCCCAGAGTCTTGGATATCTAGAGCCTTTTGGAGGTGTTTTTTTAAGACAATGAATAATATATTGATTTTTATACCATTTTTTATAAAAAAACCTAAGACTTATCTTACATGCTTTGTAAAAGTCACCTCATAAGTAGTGAAATATTCACCATAATTTTTTTTAAGCTCCAAGAACTCTCTCCATCTTTGTTTGAAGAGTTTTAGCGAAATAGTTGTTAATAAATAACTTATTAAAGTCACCCAAATCCATTTATTACATTTCATACATTGGATTAATATTCTTTATAAATGCACACCATTGATCATCCCCTCTATCTAGATGATAGACTACTAGAGTAACATTCTCCTTATTAGAATATTAGAGTATAGAAAAAAATATTTTCTATAAAGTTAACCCATTGTTCTGGGATAATTTGATTAGTATATACACTAAACAAAGGTGGTAGTTTCCACATAAATGATTTGATATATAGTTTCTTCTTCGTAGGTGAAGGATGAGGTTCCACATTGTTCAGATTATTATACATAGCCTGAGAAATCTAGGTAAGAATCACCATGAAGTTATTAACTCCACCACTCATTTCATTAGGAGTATCATTTAGGTAATTGTTGAATTGTCACACACATGGGTCATTAAACTAGTTTCTCCTAGTTCCCATCATTTTCTAAAATAGAAATGTTTTGAAAAAATATAAGTCAACATGTAATGAATAATAATTTTATTCTTAAGATAAAATTAATTCTAAAGTCACGTCTTATGGGATCCTGAGGCTTATCTTTTTACTTAAATGATACCTACATGATCATGTATTTTAGTACTTATCTAACTTTAAAAGGAGTAATAAATTTAGATATATATCCTTAATAATAGTTTGAATTATATTTTTTGATTAACTAAAGAAGCATTACCTGAGAGTTTTAAACGAGGTGCACAATAAGGCTCTTTTTCGTGCACCGGTTCCCGATTGATTCTAGTTCAATACAGTGTTTTCAGGCTTGTTACCCCTTGGTACATCTATTCCAGATCCACATCCACTTTTAGTATCCATATAGTTATTTTATTTATTAGAAACCACATGCTTGTATACTTTACAAAATTTTTTGATGTTTATCTATACTTAGACTTATAATTATGATATTAACTATTTTTTTTCAAATCCCTATTCCCAAATTAAATAAACCATCCTCTAATACCAACTATAGAGACCCTAATTTTTCTTATATGACTATTACATCATTTTAAAGATAAAAACACAATAATTATACATTCCAGGATAAAAAATTCTAATATATTGAGAAAATTAATACCATAAACCACTTATACATAATAAAACTATTTTTTTAATTTCTTCTTATTTATCATTCAAAAATAATTCATTAATCACATGAGGATATACATAAAAGAAATGAGTGAGCTAAAAGAATAATAAGAGGATGAATAAGGGACATGAATCAATATAACATGGGTGAGAATAATAATAATCATAATATCATAATAATAGGATCATCATCATAATCATGAGTATAAAATTTGATAAAATCAAGGAATGTGGTGATGCATAAAAATAAAACAATATGTCGTTGTTATATAATACCAAACATAGTCGTGAAAAAATCTAGTATCATGTTCGTACATAACATATGTGAATAATCATAGAATCATCATTGTGAAAAAGATACCATAATGTTCAAACATAATATACATTATCTCATGATATAGACCATATTACCCAATGTATTGTAGGGATATATAATTTTGGGCCTATCTATCACATTATAATATTTGCATAATCATGTATACCACATAGAACGTATCACAACCATATTAATGAAATAACTCATGGAAGGGAATGGGTTTAATAAGTATATCTTAAATAACGATTTCATGAATAAACTTTTTGTTCCCAAATTAAAGGGGGAAAACATATTTGGCATAAAAAACATCATTCTTAACTAAATAATAAACAACTCAGAGGGGTATAAGATGTGTTTTGAAAGAATGTTTTTTAATAATCTTTGTATTTAGATTATAAATAAAGGTGGAAAAATTTATATACAAGAATATAAAATTTAATAATAATGAAATAATATTTAAAAAACATTATAGTAATATCCATGTGGAAATTTAGGTGAAGGAGGGATAACCCCAAGGAATGAATTTTGGTTCAAGAATCCCCTTACCTTAATTCCAGCTTTATTTCATTGCTTTTATGCCTCCTGAATAACAAAATTAAATTTATTAAAATATTTAAATAATAGAGAATTATGTTAATTATCTCACTATTTATCAATTATAATAATTGGATTATATTTCTTAATTTCTATTTTTTAAGTTTAAGCATCTTGATATCATTTTTCCTTAAAAGTTTTCCATTTCACTTCGATTTCTCTATTTTGTACAATGTAATTTATAAATAATAAGAATAAATTATAGAAGATTAAAATGCATACATTTATACATTTATATATAATAAATATTTTTTTAACTATCCATAAGTTTGGTGACATGTAAATAAGTAGGAACTATTCTCATTGGCGTTTAACCGACCGTTGATGGGACATTGTTGAAAGTGCAGAAAAGGGAAGTTTAAAATTTATGTATGTCATAAATATGATACTCCTAGTATGTTAAAATAATTAATATAATTTTAAAATATTTTCTAATTATATTATAATATTCTTTTTTAAAGGAATTGAAATAAATAGAAGAAGAAAAAAAAGATAATAGTTGATAGAAACTTACTCTTCCCTTGATGTAACTTCTCTTGTACGACACTAAAACTCCCTTGATGTTTGGAGTTGGTTTACTATAGAACGTCTCTAGGTATTATAAAGGTATTGAGAGAGTGGATTTGGGTATATATTTGTCTTTTTAAAGTGATTGAATAGTGGTTTTCCAGGGGAGGGAGAGTGGTTATCTATACTGGAGGAGAGAGGTATTTTTAGAATAAAATATGAAATTAAATAATATATCAAAGGTAAAACATGTAATCATGATTTTTTACAATATAAATAATATATAAATATAATATAATGGGTTTTAAGACTTTAAAATTATTTATAATTTTAATTCATTAGTTTATTAAAAATGATAGGAAAAAAAGAAAAAATGTTATTTTAAGGGATCACTTTTGACTTTAGGATTTGGAAAATACTTTATATGTTTGTAATTTAAGACTATTTTATTTTAATGAATAATTTATTAAATTAAATATTTTATTAAATTTTTTTTATAAGTTATTATGTCATTATTACATCATGAATGATGTAATTTAAGATACACCAATTATGAGAAAAACTGTATTTTTACTATTCACCCAAAAATTGATGTATGTTAGAAAATTACCAAAAAATAACCATTGTAAAATTTAAATTTTTTCTTTTAAAAAATGGTATTCATTTTTTTAAAATAAATTTATTACATTGGAAATTTTAATCTTTAAAATAATAACTATGATTTTATGAAATACTTTAAAATATAGTTCATTAAAAATGTGCTTATATTTTCTTCCAATTTTTTTGAATCATGATATTTATTTTTTCGAATTATAATATTTATATTTACTTTAATTAATCACTATAAATATTATTTATATAACAATTTATTATTTTTAGGTTAAATTACTATTCCAATGGTTAGGTTACTATTACCAACAGTTAGGTTACTATTCTGAACAGCCACGTTACTATTCCAATGGCCACATTACTATTACAATGATAATATTATATCCTATAAATGACACTTAATTATTTCAATAAATATTAAAATCAATTCCTCTCAAGGTATTATATTTCAATTTTCTATAATGTTGTTTTCTAATATTTTGTTTCTTTTTTATAGTGTTGTTCGTGGGAGAGAAGATACTAGCAGATTGGGGTGATCCATATTTTACCATTATAGTTTTTATATTTTTTATTTTTATCCCCTTGTAATAATTAGCATTTTAATGGGTCTATTAATTGACTTATGTAAAAAGTTTCATTAATGAAATAATGTGTTTTTGGTTTCTCTATGTGTTGTATGTGTATAATATTGTTTAATATAATATAATACACATTAATTTCAAGGAAAAATATCATTTATAAACTATGGGTTATTATAGATTGCTTTTTTTTGAATTGTTGACATTTATTATTGATTTTTTAAGTAAGTGTTCTATGGTGCCTTTTCCTAAATGATATTAACTTTGGTATCAAATTATGAAGCCATACCGATGTATCTCAACATGGATTGTTCTTCAATGCTAATAAGTTTTTTAAAATTTTTAAGGATATATAGTGACTATTTTTAATGATATATTTACCAATGTATTGCCACATAGGTTGCAATTTAGAAATAATTTCACCAATATTTAATGTTTCTGGTATATTAATTTTAAGGGAAAGAAGTTATATAACTTGTATCTGATAAACTTTCTCCAACACCAGCTTATTATGAACCATATTTAATTTAAAATACTTTAAAATAATAAATTTATTAGTGCCCTATTCTTCATATTTGTACTTGAATTCGAGTTCATCCTATATCTCTTGAGTGGACAAAATTTGGTGAAAATAGTCAAAAGATGATTTGATAATTTGTTGAGAATATGTACTCAACATAAAACCTTATCACATTCATAATTTTCATCATTGTGTGAATGTGTTTGACTTGATTCACATAAATTGGAATCCATCAAGATTTGGAGGTGGCTCTTCCGGAATGAGAGGATGGTTTGGTTACAAAATGTAAAAATTCTTCAACACTGTAAGAAGAAACATGATCTTTTCCTACCACTGAGAGAAGTTGTTACCATCAAAACAGTCAAGCTTGAATATTTTTTGGTTCATCAATTTAATGGATTCAAAATCCATATTCTTGGTTCATCCATATTCAAACCCTTTTGATTTTTTTAGAAATAAGAAGGTAGGTTGAGAAGATAGTGAATTTTATGAATTTTTATGCGTGATTAAAATTCACTATCCAAAATGGTTTGATCCACACCCATTTATTGGTGTAGGGTTCTTGGAAGAAATTTCCATCAAATATTTAACCAAGATGTTGGGAATTATTTACACCAAATTCTAATAGCCCCATAACATCGATGTTGGAAGAATATTTCTAGATAATTTTAAAATGAGAAGATTATATTAAACAATATCATTATCCCACTTATTTATAGATAAAAAACTAGTGTTATTCCTATAGATTAGATCTCACTATTTCGATCAAAATACACTTTGATTAAATCAAAGTAAGGAAACTTTTAGAGAAAGTCACTTGATCAGATTTCAAATATTAAAATCCAATCATCATAACTTATCTCATCATTAATCAATTATATATATATATTTTAAATTATTATATATATATATAAAATATTACATTTTATTATAAATATATATATTTTAAAATAATTTTAAAATAATTTTGGATTTTTTTTTGAAAAAATATACCATTACCAAGGAATTTATTTATAGGGAAAAAACTTGAGAATAAAAACCCCACAACCAATTTTCTATTCTCAAAACCAAAATAATTCCACCTAATTATTTAAAAAAACTCCCTCATTATTTTTCAAGGGAGAACACATTTTTTTAATAAATAAAAATCATAATGGAACCAGTATAATTAGAAAAAAAATATTAATGATAAATAAATAGACCAGTAATATGAAAATAATATTTTTTTCTAGAAGTTTATTCACTACTTGAGATATGGTTTTTAAAGATCGCCAAAAGAAGCTGCTAAAAGGATTGAGTGGCTATGCAGTGGCCACTTTTCGCGGTCTGATTTCTCAATTTCTAACGGATATAGAGACTATTTATTGAGGTCTCTATAGGACCCCACCAAAATATACATTTTCACTATAGGTTATGATCTAGGAGAGGAAATGTGATATGGGGGGCATCGATGGTAAAGACGAGGTACCCTAATAGATTATTTCACCAACCTTGGAAGATGCGTTGTGGTTAGAAAGAGGTGGGGTGCAGTGATAGTAGGTGAGGCATGTCGATCAGACATCAAGGGATGATAGTAGTGTTGGGGATGACTAAGGTTGGTGGGGAAACAACATGGGTGACTAGGGAAATTGGGGTGTTGATATGGGTGACAAGAAGTGGAGATGGTTTTATGCAGTGGTCAGGTTCACAAAGAAAATTATGGATGTGGGGAAAAAACCTGATGATTTTATTTCCATATTAGTGACTGCCATTTGTGATCACTCTCTTTAAAAAAAGTAGAATACTATATTTATAGTAGTTATTTTTAATTACCATATTCATATAAGAATATAATAAATGGTATAGATATATCCATATTATTTAGGTAAATCAGATATTGTTTAGATATATGGTCTTGGAAAGTGGAAAATGATGGGTTAAGGTTGGGATTTTTTTCCATGAAGATCAATAAATTTTTGTAAATCGTAACATTCATAATAATCATAATAATAATAATTATTTCTAACACTCCTTGAACATTATCACTTTTATAGAATCTTATTTTACATTTAGTTGTTTAAAAATTGAGAGATAAACTAGTGAAGTAAAAAATAATTGAGTTTCATTTTAATTTATCATGACTCATTATAATCTTATAAAGGAAACTTGATCATAAGGGGAAAATAGTGCAATAATTCCCACTCATGTGCATAAAATCATGAAATAAAATGAAATTTTAGATTCCTAATTTTTATAAATTATTTTCTCAGAAGTTCTAACTACTAAGATATTTGTAAATGAAAATACAAGGATATCACATGTTTTAATTTTCTGGATATACATCTCAGCATTCTTTTGAAATTCATGTGTAATTTTTTTTAAGCGAGATATTAATTGACAAATAAAATTTGATATACACACTATTTAATTGTGTTTTATAATCCACATTATCCACATATATGTTTTTGAGAATATAATTTTTCATAATTAATCTATTGTTATTTATTATATGATCAATAATTTTTTGAAAATGTGCATTTAAGGTACAAACATGATGTAGTGGTTTAAACAATGTCATGTTCTATTTTGGAATGTACCATGACAAAACAAAGGTCACTATGTCAAATTTCTATGTAATAATCTTGTGTATTATTCAATATTGGATGGTTTTACTATATTCACCTACCCCAAGCTATCATTCTCGATTGATTATATTGTGATCAGAATCAAGGGGAGTTTGAATATCCTAAATAGATGTTTAAAAATTAAATATAAAAAAACCATAGGTTATAAGGATTAGTAACCTATAAAACATTTTATTAATATGTAAAAACATTTTCATTCTATCAAGGGTATTTGGATGGCTATATAAACAAGTTCATTATTTGGTTGAAATAGTGTTCAAGACACTGTGAAACTCCTCAAGGGTGAAAATATCTATCTATTAGTCACTCTATTTCTCTTTAAAATCAACTTTTTCTTAAATTGTGAGGAAGAGGGGATACTTAACAATAATTGATAGATTCATCCAGAACATGGATGCCTTTGGAGGAAGGTTCTCATTGTTTTATTCTTAATGATTAATATTCTGATCATGGTGAAGCGCTTGTACCGGTCCAAATCATCAGAGAAAAGGTATATAATTTTTTTATTTATTATACTCCAAAAAAGGGAGATATCCTATGTTTTTTTTAGATTTAGTTTATATTTTAAACTATGTTCGGATAATCATTATCCCATTTAAAACCCTTTAGTGGTATCAGATCCTATTCCATCTCATTTGGATTAAATTTTTAAAGGAATAAAGGATCTAAAAAACTGATAATTTCCAAAACTAGGGTGTGTTTTTTATAAAATGATCATTTGGTTTCTTTAAATTGATAGACCACAATATAATTAGATATGAAAATAGGCATGATTATATAATATTTTTAAAAAATTACATAGTTCAAGTGAAACAATCATAGAAAAGTTTTTTGAAACTTAGAGAATCATTATTCAATGTCATTATTTCATGTTATGTCATGGTGTATTTACACTATGAGGATCACTAAAAAATTTCCAATATCAATATGTTGTTATACATGGTTTGATAATAAAATCAAATTTCTTTTCCTATAAAAAATGTATGTGGTATAACTTGTAACTAATATTGAACCATTCCATGTTTTGTAGGGAAAATACCATTGTTTTATAATTATAACTTCTACCAAAATAGCTTGGATATATAAAAAATGAACATTGAATAAAAAATACTTATTGATTTATATTTCATTGTGGTATTTTTTTCCCAAATGGTTGTCTACCATGTCATGAAGACATTTCATGGTCTATATATATTTTAATGAAAAATTATTTTTTCTTAAAATTTTCAAAAAACATAGCCAACATGGGTCTAGAATGTCTACATCGAACCTGAGGTGTGTGTGTGTGTGGGGGGGGGGGCATTAAATCGATCTAAAAACATTATTAGTATATTTGATCTTAGATTAATGTTGATTTACTTAGTGGATAATTTATAAAGTGTTTATAAAATATAAAATAAAAAAAATGTAAAAGTATTTATATGAATTGATGAATTGTTTATAAATGAAAATATAAAATGTTTATATAAAATGGTCTTATTTGGAAATTTTTTGATTTTTAGTTTATATAATTTTTTTATATAAAATATTAAATGTTTTTAGTTTTATAAGAGTTTTCATAAATATCACATATTTTAGAATATGAGAGAGTTTATATTAAATGAAACATAACTTAAGAATATGAAAGAGTTCATTCTAAAATAAATAAAATGTTTTTGTTTATTTATGTTATGAAATGTCCACAAAATCATGTATAAATTACATAATGTTTATAATTAATTTTCTCATGAATTTTTTATAAATGTTTATCTCATATCAAAATTTGTGAAATGTTCATTTTTTAATATTATTCACTATTTTATTAATAAATATTATTGTTATATTAGGAATATTTTTTTAAATTAGTTCAAAGTATTTAAAATTATTGTTTTAAATTATCATACATGTATTTAAGGAGTTACATGCTATGTATGGTAAGTTTTTTTCTTATAACATGACTTTTACATGTATTACTTTATGAGTTTATACATTTTTAGTGTTAAAATTTTGTTTGAATTTAAGTCCCTCTTGAATAAAGAACCATGGGTAGAGGGACTTTAGGTGATATTTCTAACATGAATTGGAATATAGGCTCTATTTAGAAACCATAAGAGTTTGGATACGTAAGTAATAGAGTTGATGTCATCCATATGGTGGATTGAGAAAAATGTTTTCCATAAAACTATCCAATAATAAAATATGACATGACTAACATGATGGAACACTGAAATGAATTAGTGGTGAGATTAATTACAAATTGATCCCATTAATTAATGAATTTTTTATTCTGTACCATAAATGGATATGATGTAATTTAAAAGGGGTTATCATTTTAGTGGGAGAATATTTGATAAAACAAATTATTAAATAAATTTTAAATATGATACTCTTTTGATAAAAGAATATATTATAGATAAAATGGATTATTTATCATTAAACATGAATTTGATATACCTATTGGAAAATGAAAAACCTAATGGAAGAAAATAATTAGATTATAAGAGTATCATGATAATAGTTATCATGTAATATTCAATCTTCCATGTGTTAGAGGAAAAACAACCAAAGAGACCTCATGCTGATGAAACTAGTCAAGAAGAGGAATATTATTTTATTAATCCTAGTAAATATTATTTTAAAATTTCTATATGGATTTTTATTTAATTGGACCCTAATATATAAATGGAACATGATATTATAGATGGGTTTTGGATTATATCTAAATTAAAAATGATCAATCACGAACAAGGTAGTCACAAGAGATATAAAGTTTCAAAAGAACAATTTTATGTAATATGGTTGAGGTTAATTCAATATAAACTCTTGTATTTAATATTATTGGTTTCATAAATGACTTGGAGTGTCTTGGGTCACCTTTTAAGATTGATCAGGCCACATAATTCTTTCTGTTATCACTATTAGAAATATTTTAATAGTTTATTCTGAATTAAAAATAGAAAGAAGTAATTAAAAATTTACTTTCACTACAATATATTTTTAGTATTATTGAGAAGGAAATGGGAGTTATAGGATTAACTAACATGATGATGGCATATAAAATTAATGGTAATTTTTTTGGCTAGAGGTAAAAGAAGTGAGCTCATGGAGAATCCCCCAAACATCTAAACTAATGAAAGGAACTTCTTAAGAGGAGAAATATTTTCACTATGAAAAAAATACATTAGAGGGTAAGTTTTGAGAATACATTATAGAATATAAAAAATTACATGGAGGGTCACCATAAAGTATTAATGTTATAAAATTCAATCCTTTTATTTTAAAGGGTATATGATATATAATATACATAAAAAAATTATTGTGAATATGTATATGAGTTCAAAGTTGATAAAGTATTATTGGATAAAATCTTGGATTATATATTCGAGTGATGAAGAAAGATTTTCTACATCAAGGATATGTATAAAGTGAATTACTTACAAGATTAAAAGAATTTTTAATAAATGTTTTGTATTTTTAAAATATTCTTTTTCTTTTATATGGTAATATATTTTTGTAAACAATGGTTGTTTGATTAAAAAATGGGATGTTTATTTGAAACACATGGTTTGTGATTCATCTGATTATATAATGTATTTGAAAATTATATGTGGTTAAAAATGTTTTATCAAGAATTAAATTGTTTTTATTAGCATGATATAATTGAAATAATATAGGTTCTCAGAGCCTATTGTGAGTATATTTGTACTTTAAAAGTACTAAGTGTAAAAAAATAAATGATTATATTGGTTAAATCAAAAGTGAACTTCACTTTACACCCTATAATATTTTATGATATGTTGTTAAAGAAAGATAATATAATAAGTTTCATTATTTTCCTAAATTATCTCAACTAAAATTTTAAATAGAAATGTTTTTATGATGATGATTATGAACTTGGAAAGTGTTTAAAGTAGACAACATAAGTAATTAACATCAAAATATTTGATGATATGATGTAAAGAGTTTAAATTATGTGTTAAGTGAGTTGAATATTAGGAATATATTTCCAAAACCTCACTATTATTTAAAATTTCTACCTTTATATATTTTAATCATTAAATGAGTTTAGTAGGAGGATTTTATAAGATCTTCAAATTAAGATACGATTGAAATTATATAGAGATATAATGAGTTTAAAAAACCCCTAAAAGTGTAGAAAACACAAGGTCTATCTAGTGGTCTATCATATATAATATAATTAAATTTATTATTAAGTATGGATTTTTACTATTCTTAATAGAGGTTAACAATATAAAATATATCATGTTATATACATAACGTTTTCTCCATTTTATTATTCATTCATGTTGGATTCATATATTTCGAGAATTGAAGTGATAATTGACCTTTAAAAATAATAATTTTAATTATCCCTAATTGATCCTCATCATTGAGTATTATAAGTTGAGATGAAATGTTAATTTTAGCTTGAGTATGATTTCATATAGGGATAAAAAACATACTCACGAAACATAAAAATAGTTTTGTGTGTTGGATAACCTACCATGTATACCACACATAGTGTCATACATTATGTATTTAGTAATATATTGGTTCATATTACATATGAAATCTCTATAACTATGGTTAAAAGGTTACCTAGCATGAGGACCTACATACTTTGATACCTTTATTATGACATCCATGAGAAAGAGCTAATCATGGGGTGGTTAGGTATTTTGTTAATCATGTCTTCTATTAGGGATTACCAAAACAACATAGTGGATGCATAATACAATCCTCCTCTATCACCACTAGTACCACATGACATGGTGGTATAGATAAAAAGGATGCCACCTAGTGATCTTAAGGCTCAACATAGTTTCATAATCAGTTTCAATTCCCGTAAGCATGTGATCACATGTGACGTGTGTGGGAAATAGTTTGGGTATTAGAAGCACATGTTTCGACACATGAAATGGCACCTAGATTAAATGTGGTGAGGCATAAATCTCTTTCCAACTTTTAGCTGAGAGGATTTTATATAGAGGTAAGCACTATGAGTAGTTCAAAAGGTAGGAGAAAATATGGGTGGTTATCAGTTGATACAAGAAACATAGTCAAGAGATAAGATGGAGGGGGTGCATGATGATACATTGAAGATGAGTACTTTAGAAAGGGATGAGAGGGGAATGAACATGGATATTAATGAGATCTATAATGATAAGGATAATTATTCATAAAATCCATCATTAGAACTCAAATTTATGCCTACATATCCATGTTGAGGAATCATGAGAGATGATATATACTTTTTTATGGTATATATATTATAAAATCAGGGAATCAAATTTCTTTACTTGAACCAATTTACGATAATTTATCACTATAGGTTTGAACTATGAAATAAAAGTAAAATCAAATAAGTCTTTACACCAAACTATAAGAATAATTTAATCCAAATGGTAAGGAAGTAACACAATATTAGGATAATTATTATTATAAGTAATGTCATGAACCAGCCCGAGTCGACCCTGAACCGCTCACTCGGGCTGCTCCACAACAAGTCCCGAAAGGAATTCCCGATCCTCCTAAGTTGGTGAAAATCATCAAGGTAATCAACATAGTATACAAAAGAATGATTCATAATAAATATAAATAATAAGGAAAACAACGGAAAGAATGGACAACCCAATACACATTTATATAAAAATTGAACCGACATCATTTATATGACAAAACTAAAAGTACAACTGAACGATACAACTAAACTGGCCAGATCTGATGACCAACTAACTCCATGTGAATAGTCTATTCAATCTCCAAAATAATGATCCCATGTCGCTCAAGGTGACTGAACTCAAGTTGAAACATGGACAAGGGCTAAAAACAGAAGAAAACTATAGGTGCGAGTATTGTAACTCAGTAGGTTAGCCCGATATTCTATTTGCAATGAACTTACACTTAAAATAAAAGAAACATAAATTTTATGTTTGAAGTAAAATATATAAAAGTATGTTTTCCAAACAACATTCCATGATATAGAAGCTATCAGGAAAAAGATCAAAAGTTTCATACACAAGAATGCTAGAACAATTTCCAAAGATATGCAACTTCAAAATGAAAACAATTTTCAAGAGGGATGATTTAAATAAAGTAAACTTTTAAATAAAACACACATTACACATAATTTTTAATCAAAATACACCATATTTATATAGTGAATAAAATATATCTAATGATCACTAGTCATCGGAACACCCCTAGACACTAGTTTGTTGTTAGCCCCATGAACCTTGTATATAGGTGTGAAAGTAACCATAAAAATATTCTTTCTCATGCACAAGCCAATGTTAGGAAATATAACCATATCATAGTGGTCCACAATTGTCACCATTATAGTTTTTAGGGTTTTTAATGTCAAAATTTCTATGTGAAACAGGTAAAAAACCACTCCAGATCACCAACATACTAGTACATGTCCGTCCACCTAGATACCTAGGTTTCCCTCTTTATGATCAATAATGTTCCAAATGTTATCAATAAACATTGAACATAAAAATACCATTCCCAAATCATACACACAAATAACATACCGCAAACATGTTTCACATTTTTTTCATGGATCAATAAACCACTTAAGATTTTAATGAAGCAATTTCAAGAATTGTAATGAGGCTTTACCCATAAAATCCATTTAAAAGTGAACTTCTTAGACCAAACACCCACCAATACCATATCAAACCATATTTTCAACCCTAAAACCATTTATTAAATGAATTACATGAATCATAAAATGACCCCAAAATTTACAACATGAGATATAGAGGAAGAACATCTTTATAAGAAAAATGCAAAATAAAACTTTAAGCAATCTTCCAAAAAACAACATTTATCAAAAGTATCAATTAAACCATTCATAAATAGGTGAAAAAAACCATTTTCAGAAAAAAAAAACATTTACTTAAAACCCTTAAAAATTCTGGTTACACATTCAAAACCCACCAATTTCTATAAAGATTCCAAACATGCCTTCTATTGGAAACACATGCCAAAGAACCTTAAAATCCCATACTAATTTCATTATAAGACCCAAAACTAGATTGTAAACCATATAAGTAACCCAAAAAACATTTATTCACATGATTCTAACATTTTTCATAAGCCAAACCAATCATTTTATAACACCTTGAACACACAAGAGACAAAGAGGCACTTTCTCGAAAACGAGGCATGCAAAATTTAATAAAATGAACACCATTTAACATTAAAAAGGGTACAAGGAAAAATTTTCATTCCAAAAAACTTATTAAATTAGTTAAAAAACTGGTCATAAAAATCATAAAACATATGCAAAAACAAGAAGAACATTTATTTAAACAAGTGGTGTGAATGTTTATATGAAAAAAACCATTTTACAAAAAACAAGGCATAAATGGCCATTTTTCACACCCAATAGTTCATACAAAGGTTGTAAAACAATACTAAACATGTATACAAGGTGAGAAATATTATATTTGGTGTCCTAAGAACCAACTGTTTATACATTGATTACATTAATGTACACTTATTATATATCACTCATTGTTCTTCATGACTATAATATAAAAATGTCTTGAAATATTTATTGCATTAATAAGGCTATGGAATATCCCCGCTATGATGAGAAACTTGAAATGATATAACAATATTGTTAAATAAAGTTCTACTGTCGGATGACCTACTATGATAGGAAACATAGTATACAGACTGTCATGTGCGAGTACTTGTAAGAAAACGAGACTCTCTCTCATGGAGTTCACACTAGGTAATCTCCAAGATGGGAGATTATGAGAACAGACCCACCAGTAGTGATTATGCATGTCTTGGTGTCATTGGACATTGCTATCTAAGAGAGTGTGTAATGGTCCTTAGACTGAAAGATTATCATTAAGTCATGTCATGACTTGCACGCTTAGATTTGCTAACGAAAACCATCATGAAGACAGTTGGCGGGAAGTAGGTTACGTTGGGTGCATCAAAAATGACATGTTGTTAATGGATAAGTTGAGGAAGGATTTTACCTTCTATATTTATAGAAGTAGATATCTCGGGATCTTTGATTAAAATAGAACTATCGCTCAAATTCCATGGCCATGGTATCATGACGAGTTTATTTCTGAAAGTCAAAGAATGAAAAATCAAGCATACAGGTTTATGACACTGCCATGAAACCATCTTGATGAGATATTGAGACAAAGGGATTAAATTACACAGTAAGTGTTCGTATTAGGTGACACATAAATTCAACGTCAAATTCTTTCTCTTAGGTGCCTCGACCTGTTACTAGACAGTAATCTTTGACTTTAGGCAAGCCCGCCTAATGCCAACGAGAAAGAGGCCTTGAGGGTCACACACTAAGTGTATCCAAGTATCTCTAGTAGAATAAAGATTATTCCTATATGTGGTTTAATAATTATTCAAGGAAGCCTAAATAATTTTAATGTTGGAGTAAGAATAAAATTAAAACAAGATATACATTCCGTGTACATTTAATGTACATGCCATGTAGTTATCATTTTGGAAAGGAAATGAAAAATGAGTACACGCCGCGTATTAATGATTACATTCCATGTAGTTTTTCGAGTTGGGATTTTTAGGAAATAATATAATTTTATTAAATGATAATTATTATAATAAGTGTGGGGACATGTCAAGGAATTAATGATTTTATATGGGGGTTTTCAATAAGAGTTAATGAAATAAATAAAACATGTAACACATTTATTTATTGTCATAACTCTATAACCTCAAACCCGATTATAAATATCCTCACAACCCCAACACTTTTCCCTAATCGTTGTGCACAACAATTCTGAAGAATTCTCTCAAGGCCGAAAGAACTCCTTCCTCCAAGAACTCTCTCAAGACCGAGAGATATCCTCCTCCATCAGATCAAGGTGATCTAAAGTGAACAACACAAGAAAAGTATTATCCATGCTAGCACATGAAGATTCCTTTGGTGACGTCCATAGATACATGGTGAATGTGTGGATCATCACTAGAGGAAGTCTACACTTGGACTCTATGACGCAATGACAAATCACATCAGAACATGATTAGAAATATCAACGAAGAAAGAACGCCATAAAAGGTACTTATTGTCAATTACTTAAATTAATTATAATCAACCTATGATGATCCTCCATTATGGTTCTGGGACTATTCTTTTTCTTTGTCTATTTCTGTGATTCGTTCTGTGGAGTTTGGCGTTTATCATCGTATTGATCCCGAATTGATCATTGCTAATGACAAAAATTCAAGTGGGCACATCCACCCATGAGCTTCCATTGTGCTGGGGACCTTCAAGTGGTATCAGAGGGGTCACAACATTGATTGTAGTTATTTAATTTTTGTTGATAATTTATGCATTTATATTTGATTCAATTCATGATAAATCGTTCTATAAAACTGAATGAACGAGATCTGTTCTTCCTCCTTCATTTCTCGATTCACATCACAGAAACGACCTTTAAATTTTAATTTTGATTAAAATAAAAATGAGGAACTCATCTAGAGGAGCCGCTCATTCTGTCTGTACAGCATAGGAATACACGACGTGTAGTGAAATCTACACGCCATATACTTAGGTTCAATGAACCAGTACTGGTCCACCAAACTACACCGTGTGAATTGAGCATACTTAAGTTTTTTTTAATATACCGTGTTGACCAGAACTGAATGACACATGGAAACTAGAATACACAGCATGTATGTTGAATCAACACGCCATGTAGTCTGATCCGGCCGAGGTGAAACTATGTACAAGGAGAAGCTGTGTAACTGCATACACGAGATTGATAGGCTGGTAACCGCGTAACAAGGAATTACATGCCATGTTAGATTATTCTACATGCTGTGTACTCCAAAATTTCCAAAGTATAGAAAATACGCCAAAGCCCCTAGTGTTTACTTTTGATAAAGGGTGAAAACAAATACACGCCATGTAATATAGCCTACACGCCGTGTACTTTCCAGAAATGGAATTTCACCAGGTTTCCTCCAAAGTACAAAGACCCATACAAGGAATATGGATGAGAAGAAAATCAAGTAAATTCAGAAAGGAATTTAAGATAAAGAATTGATTAATTATAAGATCATAATTAATTGAATTCAAGAATGACTTATCTTTAATAAAAGAATGATTAAAATAATTTGAATAATAAATATCCGTAAATGTTGTTTCATGCTATGGATGATCATGATCGAGACCAAAGACCCTTTGTGTGTGTATGGTTTCATTTAAATTTATTTAATTTAAATTCATTGGCCTACGAGCCTTCTTCCAATAAAATGTAGGGCCTGCATGCCCATGATTTCTTTAATATAAACCCCATGTAATGGAGGATCTCCCAAGCCATAGGAGATGCTTCAAAATCCAAAGATGAGGCGAAACTAACCAAAGAAGATACAAAGGTGGATAGGTGGGAGCTGCAAAACACAAACCATCAGGTTCAAGGTGTTTTTCCCTAGTTCAGGGTTATCTTATCAACACTTCTAGATAAGCTAACCAATAGAAATTCATGATCATTCCATATTATTTTATTTCTTTCTGATTTCATGGTTTATTTATTATGTATGTGTTGTCACGATCACATAGTTAATGAAATAAACAAGAATTCAAAGATGAAATAAAATAAAAACCAGACAATGCGTAAACATTATCAAAACATGGTTAACCACTTAAGCAAGAGTCACTTAATATTAACAAGCATGTGATAATGTGAAACTACGGATAAAGGATTGACATCCCTCAAATACCATATTAAGTCAGACCAAGCCTTCCGTTACTTGATTAAGGGCAAGAATCAATAAAACTATGTGTTTGACCAACCCTTGTTGGGACACTTACTTTTTTAAAAGAATATTTTATGAAAGTTTCGGGTTGACTTAAACATTTTACATCAAGAGGAGTATCCCTTTCTAGAATTGTTGTAAAATGGAGGCAAGTGTTGAGGAAATATAATTCAGGATTTCAGGATTGGGGAGTCCACTCAACAGATCAATGAAATGTAAGATCACAGTTGGAAAAGACCTGCCTACCTAAATACCTTTAAATAGCTTGACCAACCCTTGTTGGGGTTATGTGGAGGGGAATATGAATCCTTGCCACGAGAATTTCATAGAAACTAGGAATTCCAAGTTCAATGGTGGGGGCTGTTGGGACATGATAAAATAGTGGGAGAATTAATAAATTCATTTATTATTTTTCATAAAATGTAATCAAAAGGCACTGATAAATATGCTCTTTTAATTTGTAAAATCAATATGAAAAACTCATCAACCACATTTTCTCTGCGATCAATTATGGATAAAGACAATATAATTATTGGTAGTAACTTTCAATAATGGTTTAGGCACCTTCAGATCATTCTACACCATGAACAAAAGTTTTACATGCTAGAGTCCTCGCTTCCTGATTCGCCAGCCCAAGGGGTTAGTGATGAAGATTTCCTGGTCTATGATCAACATTTGAACGATGCACTCGACGTTCAATGTTTGATGTTGTCATCAATGTCTAGTGAGATCATGAAGTCTCATAAAGACATGGATTCCTATAGAATGCTCGAGCACATCTATGGTCTATACCAGGAGAGAGCAAGACATGAAAGGTTTGAGATCTCCAAGTCTCTATTTCATAGCAATCTTGGAGAGGGTTCCCCAGTTGGGCCTCATGTAGTCAAGCTCATTGTCTACATTGAGCACTTGGAGGTTCTAGTGTTTAAAATACCCCAAGAACTGGGTACCAATCTCATTCTTGCATCAATCCCCTAGAGCTTCTCCAACTTTGTTGTAAATTTCAACATGAATAACATTGAGAAGTCTCTATCTGATCTTCTTATCCTCATTTTCCAAGTAGAAAATGATATGAAGTGTGAAAAGCCTTCTATTCTTATGGTGAATAGAAGGAAAGGGAAGGAGAAGAGATTTAAGCTCAAAGCTTCTTCAAGGCCTTCCAAGAAAAGGAAGATCAAAGGGGAGACAATAGAACATGAGGCTATTTGTTTTGCATGTGGCAAGAAGGGCCATTGGAAGAAAAACTGCACCCAGCCAAGGAAGCAAGGGGAAGCTTCAAGTGCGTTTCTTATCGAATGAAATATATCTATTTCTACCAATTGGGTATTAGATACTACTTGTGGTTCTCACATCTATATCCAAATATAGGAACCAAGTAGATTTAGAAAGATTGACCGAGGTGAGGTGGATCTGCGAGGAGCCAATAGAGCCAGACTCACTGCTATAGCTGTCAGATACCTCCACTTCACATTGCATATTAGGATGGTCATGGTATTAAAAGAGTTTTATTATGTACCCTCTGTAACAAAAAACATTATTTCAGTATCTTTATTAGATACTAATGGATTCATCATCAAGTTTGTAAATTAATGTTGCTACTTTTATAAAGATAACATTTTTTTGGTAGGGCACATTTATATAACGTCATTTATGTGTTAGACTACACAAACCAAGTAATGGAAATATATGAAAAATTTAATTCACATGACTCATACCACACCCATCTTTGGAATCATTGACTAGGTCATGTCAATGAGAAACATTTGAAAAAATTACATCAAGATGGGTATTTTGATTCATTTGAACTAAAACCACTTGGTGTATGTCTTGCGTGTCTACAAGGTAAAATGACCAAAGACCCATTTAGTGGGAAATGTGAAAGGGCTAAAGAGATTCTAGAATTAGTTCACACAGATCTGTATGGACCATTTCCAGTTGAATCATGGAATGGGTTCTTATACTTCATAACTTTTACTGATGATTCTAGTACATATGGATATATTTACTTAATGAGGTATAAGTAGGATTCTTTTAATCGGTTCAAAGAATACAAGAATGAAGTTGAGAACAATCTTGGTAAGAAAATTAAGAAACTCTGCTTAGACAGAGGAGGAGAATATCTTAATCAGGACTTCATTGATTTCTTACGGGATTTTGGGATTTTATCTCAACTCACTTCGCCTTACACGCCTCAGTGAAATAGTGTAAGTGAAAGGAGGAACCACACCCTATTGGACATGGTGAGATCAACGACGAGTCATGCGAGTCTTCCATTATCCTTTTGGGAATATGCATTACAAATAGCAACACACATACTAAACCAAGTACCAACTAAATCGATAAATGGTATTCCATATGAGTTAGGGAGTGGATGCAAATCCATGTTATCAAATTTACATGTGTGGGGTAGAAAAGAATTTGTTAAGGCCTCTTTAGGTAACAAACTTGCACCCCAAGGCACAAAGAGTACCTTTATAGGATATCCTAAGGAAATAAGGGGATATTGCTTATACAACCAATCAGATAAAAAGGTTACAGTGGAAAGACATGCCATATTATTTGAGAGGGATAACATCTCCAAAAGAGATAGTGGAAGCGATATAGACTTAAATGAAGTCGAGGATCAAGATACATAGGAGTTGGTACAAGAACAGATTCCAAAAATCCCTACGGAAGAAAAATCTATTCTAGAGACATAAGAACTATGTAGGAGCATGAGAGAGGTGAGAGAACCAGAATGATATGGTTTTCCTGTCACCAAGGATGGTGACACATTATTGGTTGATAGTGATTATCCTCTTACCTACATGGAAGCAGTTTAATGAATATACGTTGCCAAGTGGAAAGAAGCCATGAATTCTGAAATGGATTCCATGTATTAAAACCAAGTCTGTATTTTGGTGGATCCTCCAGTTGATTTAAAGCCTATTCGTAATAAATGGGTATTCAAGAAGAAAATGGATATGGAGGGACACGTCAGCACTAATAAGGCATGACTGGGTGCAAAAGGTTTTAGACAGTGTCAAGGAATTGACTATAATGAAACCATTTCATCGGTTGTCATGCTTAATTCCATTAGAATCATATTGTCCACTACCACTTATCATTACAATGAAATTTGGAAAACGGATTTCAAAACAAAATTCCTTAACAGGAACCTCTAGGAAGGTGTCTACATGACACAACCTGAAGGGTTTGTGACTCCAAAGGATGCCAACAAGGTATGTAAGTTGCATAAATCCATTTATGGATTAAAGCAAGCATCAAGATCATGGAACATTCATTTTGATGAAGCTGTAACGGAATTTGGATTTGTTAAGAACAAATGTGAGCCTTTTTTATACAAAAGGTTTAGAGGAAGTGTAGTTGTTTTCTTAATAGTATATGTTGATGACATATTAATAATTAGAAACGAAGTACCTGTCTTACAGTCAGTTAAGGCATGGCTGAATAAATGATTATCTATGAAAGACTCGGGTGAGGTGGCATATATTCTTGGGATCAAGATCCATCATGATAGATCCAAGAGAATACTGGGCCTGAGTTAATGTACATACATTGACAAGATATTGAAGAGATTCAGTATGGAATAGTCCAAGTGGGGATTGCTTCCAGTGTCACATGGCATTCATCTATCCAAGAAAATGTGTCCACAAACACATGAGGAAATAAAGAAAATGGAAAGGATCCCTTACACATATGTGATTAGGTCAGTCATGTATGCTATGCAATGTACAAGGCTATATGTTGATTACGCATTAAGTGCAGTAGGCAGATATCAAGCTGATCCAGGAGACCACTATTGGATGGCAGTCAAGACTATCCTTAAGTATCTGAGGCTTACTAAGGATATGTTCCTGATTTATAGAGGAGATGAGGAACTAGTAATTAGAGGGAATGTAGATTATAGTTTCCAGACTGATTAAGATGACACGAAGTCGCAGACTGGATACATCTTTAGTTTGAATGGAGGTGCAGTGAGCTGGAAGAGCTCCAAGAAAGGTGTGATCGCATATTTTACAATAGAGTCCGAGTGTATCGCAGCTTCTGAGGCAGCTAAAGAAGCACTATGGATGTGAATCTTTTTCCAAGATCTAGATGTAGTACCTAGAAGTAAAGATCCTATCACACTCTATTGAGATAATAATACAGTGGTGGCACTTGAAAAAGAGCCAAGGTCACATCAGTGGACAAAGCACATACTTCAGAAGTATCATCTCTTGAGGGATTTTTCTTAGAGAGGTGAAGTTGCAGTGAGCAGTATTTCCACAAAAGACAATGTGGCGGACCCCTTGACTAAATCTTTGACTCAGTAGAAACATGATCATCATGTGAGGTCTAGCGGACTAAAATTCGTAGGCAGTTGGCTCTAGTCTAAGTGGGAGTTTTTTGAGTTGGTGTCCTGAGAACCAACTGTTTATAATTTGATTACATGAATGTACACTTATTATATATTGTTCATTGTTCTTCATGACTATAATATAATAATGTCATGGATTATTTTTTGCATTAATAAGGTCATGGAAGATCCTCACTATGATGAGAACCTTGAAATGATATAATAATATTCTTAAATAAAGTTCTATGGTTGGATGAAATACTATGATATGACACATAGTATACAGACCTTCATGTGTGAATACTCATAAGAAGACAAGACTCTCTCTCATGGAGTTCACACTTGGTAATCTCCAAGATGGGAGATTATGAGAACAGACCTGCCAGTAGTAATTCCGCATGTCTTGGTGCCATCATACATTTCTATCTACGAGCGTGTGTAATGGTCATTAGACTATAAGATTATCATTAACTCATGTCATGAATTATGCAATTAAATTTTCTAACGAAAACCATCATGAAGATAGTTGGTGGAAAGTAGGGTACGCTGGGTGCGTCACGAATGACATGTTGTTAATGGATAAGTCCTGGAAGGATTTGTACCTTCCATATTTATGGAAGTAGATATCTTGATCCCTTTGAATGAAATAGAACTATCTCCCAAATTCCATGGCCATGGTGTCATGATGAGTTTATTTCTGGAAGTCAAAGAAAGAGGGATCAAGCATATAGGTTTATGACACTACCATGAAACTTGGTTGATGAGATATTGAGGCAAAAGGATTAAATTACATGGTAAGTGTTCGTATGAGGTGACACATTAATGCAGCATCAAATTCTTTCTCTTAGGTGCCTTGAACCATTTCTAGACAATAATCTTGAACTTTAGGAAAGTTCGCCTAATGCCAACAAGAAAGAGGCCTAGAGGGTCACACAGAAAGTGTATCAAAGTATCTCAATTAGAATAGAGATTATTCTCGTATGTGGTTTAATAATTATTCAAGGAAGACTTAATCATTTTAATGTTGGAGGAAGAGTAAAATGAAAACAATATATACACACTATGTACATTTAATGTATACACCACGTAGTTTTCATTTTGGAAAAAAATGAAAAACGAGTACACACTTTGTATTAGTGATTACACGCCATGTAGTTTTTCCAATTAGGATTTTGAGGAAATAATATCATTTTATTAAATGATATTTATTATAATTAGTGTGGGTGCATGTCAAGTAATTAATGATTCGACATGGGGGTTTTCAATAAGAGTTAATGAAATAAATAAAACATGTAACATGTTTATTTATTGTCATAACTCTATAACCTCAAACCCGATTATAAATATCCTCACAACCCCAAAACTTTTCCCTAATCGTTGTGCACAACAATTCTGTAGAATTCTCCCAAGGCTGAAAGAAATATTTCATCCAATAATGCTCTCAAGACTGAGAGAGATCCTACTCCATCGGATCAAGGTGATCTAAGTGGACAACACAAGCAAAGGCTTCTCCACTCTAGCACTCGGATATTCCTTTGGCGATGTCCAAAGATACATGGTGCATGTGTGGATCACCACTAGAGGAAGTATACACTTGGATTCTGCAACGCAATGATGAATAACTTATGAACATGATTAGAAATATCAACAAAGAAATAATTCCAAAAATGGTACTTCTTGACAATTAATTAAATTATTTATAATCAACCTGTGATGATCCTTCTTTGTGGTTCTGGGACTATTCTTCTTCTTTGTCTATTTCTGTGATTCGATCTATGGAGTCTAGCATTTATCGTTGTATTGATCCCAGATTGATCATTGTTAATGAAAAAAGTCAAGTGGGAATATCCACCCACAATATTCTGCTATGCCTGGGACGTTCAAGAAAAATATGAGAAATATGAAACTTAAATATTAAAGGAAAGTTCTTGGGAGAACTTACCTCAAAACCTAGGCGGAATAAAAACGCACACCCGATAACAGCTTCTAAGGGTTTATAAACCCTAAACCTATGAATACTAGACCCAAATTAAAAAAACCCCCATAAAAAATTATGGGATAACATAACCCTAGGACTTTCATGACCTTGGAGGAATATAGAGACAATAAATAATGGAAGGAGGAGGAGGAAAGAGGTGAAAGGAGAGGGAAAATCACCTTCATAACTGGAGAACTCTTCATCTTACCTTATATCCAGAACCTTATAGGAGATAGAATGGCTTGGAACTCAATGGAGGGACTTATTAGGTCCAGAAGAACCCAAGAAAGATGATTTGGAGGAAAAGTGTAAAAAAAGAATGATTTATGAAAGAAACAAATTACCTCTTCAAATCTGGTTGATTTGAGAAACCTTGAGGAAGTTCAACCTAATCCCAAATTAAGATGAGATACAAAGAGGGAAAATAGAACATGGGGATTCAAGTAGGGTTTTTGGGCTCGAGTGAGAGGTTAAATGACCAAAAATATTAAAAAATGAATAAGATATAAATGAAACAAAATATATTTTTTAAAACCAGAAATGGGATCACAGGCTAGACCAATACCTAAATAAATAACCAAAATCCACCTTGAATATGAGTTATTAAGGGGTCCAAATGGATATAGTGGTTTGGATAGGTCATGTGAGGACAAGTGGTAAGTGTAATGTGTAAAAAATGTTAAAAAATAAATGAGTTATAAAAGAAACATTTTTTGTTTTTAAATCTGGAAATGTGCTCACGGTTTGGCCCAAATCTTGAAGTAACCACCCTTTTCACCAAAAAACTCTAAAACAAGATATTGGGAACCCATGGTAGAATGATTATAAATATATTTAACTTCAAAAGTCATCATTAATATCACCCAAAACCCAATAAAAGGATAAGGATTTCTAATTAACCAGATCAAAACCAAGACATGAAAAACTGGGTGTGACAATTCTCCCCACCATTAAATCTTTCTGCCCCAAAAAATCCATAACACTTTCTAGCTAAAAGAAAAATAGCTCAGTATTCCTTATCTATACATTCTAGCCTCTCAAGCAAAGAGAATATCATCCAACATCAATAGAACTTAATCCTTTTTCCCAAAAAAAACACCAACTCACAACCACTTCTTGAGAATCAACGGAAAGATCAAACCACCACCTCCACAACCTAGCCAAGAACCAGATTGTTGGGCCTTATCCCAATGAAACCAATGTTCACCCAAACCAAAGTTCACTCATGAAATCCAATAAAATATGGGTGTGGGGGATGCTGTAATTGTCTTCTCACCATTAAATCACAACTACCATATGAAAAACCCTTAAAGGAAATATCTATGAGACCCGTAATGGGTCTCCCAACCATTAGAGACTAACTAGAAATGAAAAAATAAAAATTGAACATGAAATAGAATTGGGAATTACCCTTACAGGCTCATAAAAAATCTCCCTTAAATCTTACAAACCCATGTTAATAGGGTTACAACATGAACATTTAAACCACCCACTCCCAAACAAAGGGGACAAGAACCGAGCCAACACTTTCTGAATAGATAAAAACCACCACCACTCGGGGAGGGGAGGGAATGGGAAACAATTATTGGACCACTAAAATCGAAAAAGAAATAGTGTAACCACCAAAAACTTCCACCCATGAATAGGTAAAACCAATACTGCACCCAATTCATATTGGAGGTCCACACATGGACAATGATCGGAAACCCACATATGAGAAGGCATAACCATAGACCTTGTGTGAGTTGTAAGTCCACCTTGCTATTTGAGGAAAAAGGAAAATCACAGTGATGATAAACCATAATATAAAAATAGAAACTGCATTACCACAATGGTGAAGACATGAGCTTAGTCAAGCTCCCCACACCTCTAGTGATTTCTTGACTATGTGAACAACTTCATTCTAAGGCCTATGGTTGGAGCCATGATGATTGAAGCATTTTCCATGTTGCAGCCCAGAGCTAAGGATCACAACACCCCATGAAGCTCACTTTGTCAACAACACACCTTCATCTAAATAGGAACTCATAGATACATGGCACCGTTCTATCTCACTCTGAACAAGTAGTAGAATGGAAAAGGAATACAGTGAAACACATCAACATCAAAAAAAGAACATCTATATATAAAAGAATTATCACAATAGGTAAACACTTTAAATCAAGACCAAATAGCTCTATATTCCATCCAACGAGTTGAGGCATCTTCTGAAGGTGGATTTAAAGTTTTAAACAAATCCATAGGCTGATCAAATAGAAGTCTTTCCAATGGAGAACCATCTGTGGCCACATCACATCATCCAATATATCCTTATAAACCCATAAAAATTTCTCTAAAACCAAGACACCAATTAGATCCCATCTCAAAACACAAAAATAGTATCAATTCCAGATCATGATGAAGAATACTAAACAAACCAAACTTCAAAAACATGGAAAATAAACCTACATAAACATTGGTTTACAAAAACACAAAAACATTTCATCTTAAAAAACTTTTGAAAAACAAACTAACTTGGTGGATTTTCACATTCACCAATGGTATTTCATAAAGTCTCACTCACATGCACATTCCCATTCCACCTCGGTCACCTAACCACAATTCCATACCGAGCATCCATCAACATATCTATACAAAACCACGCATGTGAGAACCCATGAAAACACCAAAGGCTAAAACAAGAATCCTCATTTTACAAGCGAAAAAATTCAACCCATTTCAAAAATCATGTACCTTCCATAGGCACACTAACTACCAAGTCAAAAAACATTTTCATATTTCCACAAAACAAACCATTTTACCAGGCTTGAAAAAGAAACCCCATAAGTCTCCATCAAAATACTCTCCCTTTATTCAAAACATTTTTCAAAATCTTAACAAACCAAACCTTTTCAAGAACCATTTTATTTAAAACCCATTTCATTTATTTTAAAACAAATACCAAAACAAGCATTCCATTCAAACATCTCTTTCCAATTTTCAAAAATTCTGCAAGGTTTCTTTTCTTAATTCGACAACCACAAAGGTCAAAACCCTTTTTAGGAAAACACCAACTACTAAAAACCAATTCCAAAAACCAACTAATCAGATTCAAACACAATTCAACAGCCCAAAACATTCCATTTTAAACAAATTTTTAGAATCATATTAAAATAATTCATGCCTTATAGCCATTTTATTTCAATAAACAATAAGTTTAGATTAAGAAAATTTGATCTCATTAAATAATTCTACTTTCTCCCCAAAAATGTATTTAAAAAAAAACCTACATTATCAAAAAAATTTCAACATTAAGAATTGAAAACCCACTTCCAAAATTCTCACACAAGGATTTAAAAAAAAAATTCAGAATTCAAGAAAGGTATAAGAGACCCACAAAATGGAACTAGTGTCAGTGGGTGACTTGACCATATGGTTGGAGACCATATGTCAAAAAAACCACCAACACAAAGAGCCTTATTAGGACCATTTCTTAGATCCACATGGCTTTCCCGGACCTACAAGTTCACAGAGTCCATTAGTACAATTCCCCTTGTTATATCCCAATCACCAAACAATACTTAAGAACCAAATAAACTAATAAAACTCAACTTCCCATGGATAACTGAGGATCAGAATGATCAAGAGTTTGTGACACTCTTCTTGATCATACCCCGAAAGTTCTGAAAATCCTACCCCATCTACCATGACATCCCCCAAAGAACAAGGGTTATCTAAAAATCAAGGTATACTAAGAGCCGACCTCCTCTGATTCCGTTTTTTCATGAACCAGCCTGAGTCGACCCTGAATCAGTCACTGAGGCCTCTCCGCAACAATTCCCAAAAGGAATTTCTGATCCTCATGGGATGGTGACAAGTACTGAGGGAATCAATAGAGTATACAAGGGAAAAATTTCACCCAAATATAAACAATAAGGCAAATAGCAGAATGAATAGAGAACCCAATACACATTTATATAAAAATTGAACTGACATCATTTATACGACAAAATTGAAAGTGAAAGTAAACGATACAACAAAATCAACCAGACTTGATGACCAACTAACTCCATGTGACCTATCTGGTAAATCTCTAACACAATGATACCATGTCACTCAAGGAAACTGAAATCAAGCTGAGACCTTCACAAGGGATAAAAATAGAAGAAAACAATAGGCGTGAGTATTGAAACTTAGAAGGTTAGCCTGATATTCTATTCTCAATGCACTTCCACTTAAAATAAAAGAAACATAGATTTCATGTTTGAAATAAAATATATAAATGTATGTTTTCCAAACAAGGTTCCATGCTATGAAAGCTATCAGACAAAATATTGCAGGTTTTATACACAAGAATTCTTGAACAATTTCCAAAGACATGCAACTTAAAAATGAAAAAAATTATCAAGAGGGATGATTTAAAGAAAGTAAATCTTTAAATAAAACACACATGACACTAAATTTTCCAGACAAATACACCGTATGACTATGATGAATACAATATATCCAATAAGCACTAGTCACAGGAACATCCCTAGGTACTAGTTCGTTGTGAGCCCCATGTACCTCATATCTCAGTGTGAAAGTAACCATAACAATATCTGTTATCATGCACAAGCCACTATTAGGGAACATACCCATAACCTAGTGGTCTCCAATCATCACTATTATAGTTTTTTAGTGTTTTCAATATAAAACTTACTATGTGAAATAGGGAAAAAACCACTCTAGATCACTAGAATACTAGTACACATCTGCCCACCTAGATACCAAAGTTTCCCTATTTGTGATCAATCAAATTCCACATGTTATCAATACACATTGTACATGAAAATACCATTTTCGAATCATGTACACATAAAAAATCCTGAAAATGTGTTTCACATTTCTTTCACGAATCAATAAACTACTTAATATTTTCATGAAGTAATTTCAAGAATTTTAATGAGGATTTTCCCATAAAATCCATTGAAAAATGAAATTTTTTGACCAAACACCCACCAATAACATATCAAAAACAAATTTCAGCCCCAAAACCATTTATTAAATCAATTCCATGGACCATTAAATGACCCCAAATGATACAACATGAAATACAAAGGAGAACCATCTTTATAAGAAAATTTCCAAATGTGCTTTTAAGCATTCTTCACAAAAAAAAAACATTTATCAAAATAAAAAATTCAACCATTCATAAATAGGTGTAAAAACATCATTGGTAGAAACAAAAAATTTCCTTAAACCCCTTAAAAATTTAGGTTACACATTCAAAATACACCCATTTTCATTAAGATTCCAAACATGCCTTCCATTGGAAACACATGCCAAAGAACCTTAAAATCCCATAATAGTTTCATTATAAAACCCAAAAATTGATTTTATCCCACATAATGAACCCAAAAAAACATTTATTCACATGCTTCCAAAATTTTTCATAATCCAAACCAATCATTTTATAACACCTTGAACACACAAGATCTAACTGGGCACTTTCCCGAAAACGAGGCATGAAACATTTAATAAAACAAACTCTATTTAACATTAAAAAGGGTATAAAACCAAATTTTTAATCCAAAAACTTATTAAAGTAGTTAAAACTGGTAATAAACATCACAAAACATAAGTGAAAACTAGAAGAACATTTATTTAAATAAGTAGTGTGCATGTTTATATGAAAAAACTCCATTTTACACAAAAAACGCATAAATAACCATTTTTCACACCAAATAGATCATAAAAAGGTTTTAAATAAGTACTAAACATGTATAAAAGGTAATAAAAATATGAAAAACATGAAACTTAAATAATAAAATCAAGTTCTTGGGAGAACCTACCTCAAAACCAAGGAAAAAATAAAAACACACACCCAATAACACTATTCGAGGGTTTATAAAACCTAAACCCATGAATAACAGAAAAAAGAGAAAAATACCCATAAAAAATCATGATATAACATAACCCTAGGTCTTTAATAACCAAGGAGTAATAGAGAGACAATAAATAATGGAAGGAGGAGAACGGAGAAAGAAACTCACCTTGATAACTAAAAAACTCTCCATATTAACATTGATCCACAACCTTAGATGAGAGGGAATGTATTGAAACTCAATGTAGAGTCTAATTAGGTCTATAAGAACTTAGGAAATGATATTTTGGGAAAATAGTAAAAAAATAATGATTTATGAAAGAAAGAAATTACCTTTACAAATATGGAAAATTTGAGAAACCTTAAAGAAGTTCACCTAAATCCCTGATGAAGATGAGCTCCAAAAAGATAAAATGGAACATGGGGATGTGCTTAGGGTTTTTGGGCTCAAGTGAGAGGTAAAATGATAAAAACATATTAAAAAAGAATAATATATAAAAGAAAAAAAATATTTTTAAAACTGGAAATGGGCTAACGGGCTAACCCAATACCTAAATAAATAATCAACATCCATCTTGATTCTGAGTTCCTAAGGGGTACATATGGATATTTTTGTTTTACTAGGTCAGGGGAGGCCAAGTGGTAAGTGGAATGAGTGAAAAATATTGAAAAACGAAAAAGTTATAAAATAAACAATTTTTTTTGAAATCTGGAAATGAGCTCACGGTTTGACCCAAATATTGAAGTAACCACCATTTTCTCCAAAAAATACCAAAAAAGATATATGGAACCCATGGTAGGATGATTATACATAGACATAACTTCAAAACTTAACATTCTTATCACCCAAAATTTAATAAAAATATCAGGATTTCCAACGAACCAGATCAAAACCAAGACATGAAAAACCATGCATGACAAGTAATTAGATGTGATTGATACCTCATTAGAAAATTAAATCTTATGCCATATTAAAAATACCATTAGCTAGAATTTTTAGTAATAAATAATTAAAATTAAAAGGATTTAATTTATTTAAGGGGGATAATGTAATGACCTAAGATGTCACTATATATTATCCTTAAATAATTATTTTGTTAATAGTGTGTTTCACATAAAAAATGAATCTAATGTGAAAAAACCATGATATATTTTGGATATTAGATATGATCGTTAAAACTTATCTATTAAGTTATTTGGATGAAATTTTTGCAAACATATCATAAAAACAATAAATAAAGTAAGATTAAATTTAATTTGGAAGCATATGTCTTCCTTATGAAGCCTATTTATCAAAAAATCATAAGGGTGGTAAATTTGCTAGGGCTTTCCCTTGACTAAACACAATATTAACTTGAGAAATTATGGTTTGAGAAAAAATGTATTTGGTAAAAGTTAAAGCTTATGGAGATTTCCACAAGATCCATTCTACTTGAACCAATACCCTAAACTACAACCTGATATTATTTGATACTTAGGTATTACATGGAGATTATAATGGGTTATGTATATAGAAATTACTATTATATTAAAATGTAATAAAATATTAATATGTATTGATATATCATAAATTTATATACTTTTCAAAATTTATTTTTTCTAAATTCACTTTATTCATAAAAAAAGGTTTTTTATAAACTAAAAATATATTTTCATAAAATAATTTTACTTTTATTGAATGATAACAAGATATATTAAAACTTGATTAATTAGTAATTTATAAAAATATAATTAATATACTAAAATTAATTTTTAAAGAAAATGGTATTAACTACATTTTTTTAAATTATTTTTTATAAATTTTTGGATTTTAATCTGAAACAATTAACATCATTTGATGATTTATCAAGGATATATTATCTTAATATGATTTTTTGATCATTTTCTAGAAAGGATGATTTTTAGTAAAAAAATATGGGATTTATGAAAATTATAATTTATATGATTTTATAACTATATAATCATAAAATAGAATATTTAAAAACCTTTAATGAAATAAAATATGAAAATAATGGATAAAAATATTTATTTTTAAATACAATTTGTATATAGATTACCTATGGAAAACATTTTTAGAACTAAAGAAAAATGTTACATTAATATATATTTTTTTGGTCCTCTATTTAAATTAAGTATTTTAAAGGTGAGGTTCAATTTTGGATTGCCTTGTAAGTCTCATAGTATTTAATAAATTCATAATAAATCAATTTATTTCTCTAAAATTAGTAACCATGCGACCTTTATCATATATAAATTTAAAAGAATAATAAAGATTAAAAAAAAATAGTTTTACGCATTTAGGTACTTTTTTTAAATTAACTTTTTACTCATATATTAATTTTATTTGATAAAATGGTTTTCAAATTAGAAATCAGAAGTTTCAAATTAGGTAATTAGGTCAATTTTAATTTTGTTTATCAAGATTAATTACTAAGGTTAAACAATAGTTACCCTGGTAAAAAGTAAAAAAGGTAAAAAGTCTTTTACTAAAGGGGAAATGCAAAAACATGTAATAAAAAAGTTTAAAAATGAATGGTTGTGTTTTTTATACATAAAAATTACCCCTTCTCTAATTTTCCCTTTTTTTAATCCCTTTCCCATTTAATAATGTAATTAATTTATTGAAATTGAATGTGAATTTCCAAAACTAATCTTCTCTTCATATATGAAAAGATAACACTTCCACCACTTCAACACTCACATATAATTAAAATTACTCCTTTAAAATCA
The DNA here is from genome assembly GCA_963277665.1 of Viscum album. Lineage (NCBI taxonomy): Eukaryota > Viridiplantae > Streptophyta > Magnoliopsida > Santalales > Viscaceae > Viscum > Viscum album. Next base: position 129,037,637 of record OY728138.1, on the reverse strand, counting down.
ATAATTATACTCTCCCTAGAACCATATACCACAAACATAATCCCTTGTTCACTCATAGTTATCCTAATCCCTTCAATTTCAAATGGACTTCCAAGGAAAGATTGAGTCCCCAATGTATGTATTATCCCCTTATTAAGTTTTTATTCTTAATATTACACTTAAAAATCTATTATCACCATAATAATATAATGAATTAAGTATCATTAGTATAATTATATGTTGTTATATTAAATTTTAAACCATTATTTATTAATCTCCCTCAATTTATAAAAATAATGGAATGTCAATCGTGCATGTGCGCGGACTACCACCTCTACACAGAATCGTTTTTCATTTTTATTATAGTTTTCATTATTTAACCATAAATATTAAAATACAGTTCCACATAATAAAAAATTAAAATTATATAACTATTATTCTTTTATAATGATATTATTTCAAATAAAACACCTCCTTAATCATATTCACCAATCGACTTACAGCATGTTCAATTTTGGGTCGATTTAACTACCTACATGAACAATGCTATAAAACTATATTATGGAAGTCTATGAGAAAATAAAAAATAATATTATAATAATATAATAAGAAATTTTTTTTATATAGTTATGGAAATATTATATTTAATATTTTACTTTTTATTGAATTATCATATTTATTCGCTAAAATCACCGAATTAATCTAACACCGATTCCATTTTCATGCAGCATAACTAGAAAACATATAGAATGTTACAAGAGACATAAAAATAAAATTAATTTATATATTATAGTATATTTAAAGTTATATTAACTATTAAATAAGTATCAAATAATGGATAATTATATCAACATTATAGAACACACAAAAATGGTTAAAGTTATTAACACATAATGGTTGAAAATAAGTTATAACCAACCAATATAACCATAAAAAATAATTATCAAAATATATAAATAAGGTTATGAAATATATTATTAAGGTTTCTATGTTTGTTTTATATGATGTTATAATGTCATCAACTAAGGAAGGAAACAAGGTAAGGATTTTTCTTCTCAACTTGTCTTCATTGAGGCATGTTTTAATGTTTTCCATGAATTTCTTATTTTTATAGTGTATATAATGAAATTAATGGATTTTTGGAATAAAAAATTATTTAATTCATCATATTTACATAAACATAATATTTTAAGGATTCCAATTAATTTTGACTAAAAAATTAATAAATTTATAAGGTGTTTTTGTGACTATTATCTTCCGTAGGTCATATTTACTCTTCGTTGTCTATTATATTTAATGATTGATATATCAGAACCTATGATAAATTTAAGATTTAATTACATGAAATCATGTTTCACACCAATTTCTTTTTCCATGATGAATCTAATTTTTCATTAAAATTAATTTTTGTTAAGAATAATTACCATTTATTTAAACAGATTTTCCTTCTATATCCAGGTTTTTTAATTTGTACCAATGTTCTCCTTTATAATGTGGAAACTATTTTTTATCTCCAATTATAATTTACAACACTTTATTAATTTTAAAATAAAGGTTTCAACATACTTTTAATGATGTGGGTTTTCAAGAAGTTAATTTCAAAACTTTTAAGAGTTTTTTCCATCCTTCAAAATAAAAGTTTTAAATATGCTCCATATTTTCTTTAAATAAAATTTATATATTTTTAAAAGTTATATAATTAAAAATTATTTTTAAAATTAAAAAAACTCAAAGTATCTTCACTTCATTTTTAAAAAAATTTATGTCATTTTCAAGTCTCCATTATTAAATATTCTTTAAAAAGTAAATGTTTTCATAGAATTTTTTCCTATCATTTTTTGAAACCTTTTTTTATTTTAAAGATATATTATGTAGAACTATTTTTATTAAGGTTTTAAAGATATATTTTTACCCTCTAAGGTTTTTCTCTCATGAAGTAATGTTTTTATCATCATTAATATTATTCTATGATATGATTCCTTTTAAAAAATTATATTATTTATATTCTATGTTATTTTAAGTTTATATTAGGTGTTATTTTTGGAATGTTTTTGAAAATTTATAATTTCCAAGGGTTTATTAAGATATGTTTACGATTGATTTTAAGTGTTACACAAATGTATAGATGAAAAAACATGGGGTAATATAACACCATAAAATGAATTTGTTAAGATTATATCCAATGAGATATTCAGTCATGGAAATAATAAGTTTGTTCACACAAGTGTGGGAGTGGTGGATTTTCTCACATTTTTTTGGCATGTACATAATGATTTTATTCACACAAGCTTGGGAATAATGAGTTTTCTGATACAAGTTTTCCTATGATTATGGATGATACACATTTCCAAGTTTTTTATAATGTTATGCCAAAATTTTAAGATGCATTTCATTTCCATGAAATGCCATATTTTCATGATTTTTCCTTTTTTAAAAGTATTTAGGACTTTTATATCATGATCACATGATATATGATTATTGAATTTTTTTGAGCCATGTCACATATTTCATGATTCCTTAACAATATTTTTATTATCTTATACTACTCTAAAATATTTTATGATTATCATTTTTGGTATTATGATCTTTTACTTTGATATTTGTGTCTCCTTTATGTTATCCTTCATGTTATGATATGTTTTTGAATTACTGATTATATGAGATCACCTATTTATTATGTTTTAAATCCCTTGGTTATGAATATTATTAAATCATGTGAGTTATTTAGAAAATTTCCAAGAGGTTCATGATTATATATAAATATCTTTAAGTGTATTAAAATAAGATGTTCACGTAGCCAATTTCTAAGATACTAAACCTTTTGGTCTTCGGAATATGTGACTTTTGTGAGATGTATTATCTATACCATGATATTAATTTATTATTTACGTTAAGTTTATCTTGGGTCACTATAGTTGGTATTAGAGTAGGTTTTTGTTATTTTGGAGATTAGTTTAGTTATTTTTGGAGATTAGTTTAGGTACCATTGGTGTTAGGGTTATAGAACCCCAGTAAAACCCTAGAAATATTGGAAGATATCCAAGAATAATGGTAAATACTTGAATATATAGTTTTTATAGAAATATGTACATGTATGGATAATACAAGTGGATTCAGGTTTTAGCATAAACATACCTTAGTGTAATAACCCTAGAAATGTTGTGTTGAGTATTAACTCAATCACCAACTAGTACATTAAAAAGAGGGCTTGTTTCACACCTAGTTTGACATTACCAGGGTATATGATTTTTTTGATAAAATTATATTTAAAAACCACCATGAACTATTGATTTCCTAGTTACTTTGAGGAGTGTAAGATAACCCAAATTAAAGTAACCAGTATTAAATTATGATTGAAATAGGTTAAACTAAAGGAATTATGGGACAATATGAAAATTTAAAAGGAAAATATTTTTTAAGGTTAAATTCCTTTTCATGATTATGATAATATCCATATATTTTAATTGTTTCATCACTCATGTAAACCATTCTGGTTTTAGTAATAGATGGAATTATAAGGGACCATGGTTGTGTAGGAAAATTTAGAGATTAACTCAACGAAGAACCCATCAGAATGGGAGCTGGAATGAGATACCTTGTGATTATGCTGAAAACATCTATCACATAATATGATTAACAATATGAATATAGTCTAATTTACAGACACACTAAATATGAGAATAATAGAGCCTCATAAAAGATCAAGTGATAAATATTATGATGAAAAGAATGTTCAATTTCTTATATGTAGTTTTTTTTAAAGTATAACCAAGGGAATTGCATCAATGAGACTAGAAGATGCATTAATTATAGAATATGGGTTCATAGAGAATCAAAATGTCATAAGAAAATGAAGGGTTTTGTTAGCATTATGGAAGTGGAAAACAAGAATTCAAAGGCACCACTTATGGTTTGATGCCTTAAGTGTAGAAATATTAGACATTAACCAAGTCAATATCCTAAATACAAGGAGGATAATAATAAATATCATGACCAACCACCACAACCAAGGGAACAAGGTGTATCCTATTTAATGACATTCAATGAGGTGGATTGTGATAACCAAATCCTTAACTTTAAAATTGAGAATATGGGATTTATATTTTAGATGCTATATATTTCCTAGATTATGTTATAAGTGTACCACCATAATTTTCATTCATAAAATAAAATATATAGTTTTATGATGATTTATTTTTGAAATTTAATTTTATGAGAATATAAATATTAGTATGGGGATTTTAGATGTATTTTATGACATGGATTAACTATTTCAACATAGACTCAATATCCTCTGATTGTGGTGATATTACCTACAGCATCCTCACTATTAATAATGGATGGGGTTTGAAATAAAAACCAACAACCACTACAGAGAGATATTAATTTCCTTTAAAAAACATATGACACCAATGAGTCATCTTCAATATCATCTATCAATGAACCACCACTAAGTATAGGCATTTATGTATCCAGTGTATTTTAAAGCACCATGACAATGGTGGATATAGAATAAAATCCGACTCCACTACCACTAGTCCCGCATGACACCTTGGTCATGAAGAAAAGGTTGAAACCTTGTGATCTTGGGGTTGGAAGTAGTTTGATAATCATGTTTGATGCACCTAAGAATGTGATCCCATGTAGCTTGCATGGGTAACAATTTGGGTCTTGGAAGGCCTTATTTGAACACATGAAATTCCGCCTTGAGTGGATGTGAGGAGGCATCTATCCTCTACCATATTTTTTATGATAGGGTTTTATAGAGTGGGCAGTTCCATGACTGGTGAAATAGGTGGAAAAAGAGATGGGTGGTTATAAGTTAAATCTAGAAACTGTTGAGTCAATAAGGTTTTCCTTATGACTTTTCCATTCCTTCTTGTTTTGAAAATCACAAACACCTTATCTTTAAGGAAAATTGATTTTATAAGGAAAATTGCTTTTATAAGGAAAATCTCTTTTTTAAGGAAAATCAATTTTATAAGGAAAATTATTCTTATCATATTTTCATTATCTATATTCATATATTTCTTAAGTATAAGAATCGGTTTCATGTCTATATTCTCGGAATCGTTTAAAACTTTGATATGAAGCATTCTGTTTTAGGCTCCGAATTCTGGATAAGAACTGTAATGAAGTTATACTCCGAATTCTGGATACGAACTCTAATAAAGTTCTACTCCGAATTCTGGATATGAACTCTCATGAAGTTCGACACCGAAATCTAATGATGAATCCTGATTACAAATTCTCATTATGAATTCTGATGACGAATTGTCATTCCGAATTCTCATTCCGAATTCACCTATTAAATAGAATGTGATCACCTTTGCTTTATACACTCCGAATTTATTTAGACTCCGAAAATTATTTTTTTCTTAGACTCCAAACTTTCATTTTGCTAGACTTTTATGTTTTGTCTACTCTTTAATATTTTTCTTACACTCCGAATCTTCACTCCAAACTTTTAAGACTTAAAACGATGTCGTACCTTCTGTTACACTTGTTTTGTTACAAAACGATGTCGTCTATTCCGTTATAAACTAACCGTTGGTTAAGTGACACGTGTATAGGTCCCTCCGATTTTTAAGGAAAATATGACCGTTGGAAAGGAGGTCGATCGAGCCTATAAATAAGAGCTCATTTGAAAGAGCTCGACACTGATGAAAAAATTCTTTGACATTGTTCACACATGCTGTTGAAGTGATTTCTAGAGAGAGAGAGGCTCTTATTAACTCTCAAATCTTCATGTGACTCCGAATGTTAGTGATTACATTCGAGGACTTCCGGGGATATGAAGACAAAGGTGACGACTACCTTAAAGTTCGAGGACTTTCGGGGATAGGAAGACAGAGGTGCCGACTACCTTAAAGTTCGAGGGCTTCCTTGCTGAGGAAGACAGAGGTTGCCAACTACCTTGAAGTTGAGGGCTTGCAGGGATAGAAAGACAGAGATTTCGATCTTCGTATCGAGGGATTACCTTGGTGTGGGTAAGACATACTTGCTTGAAAGTATAAATCAAGGGACCTTTATTCAAGGTTGTTGGATACCCTTCTCTTTGGGTTAAAATACTTATATCTTGTTACTTGTAGTTTTACTACTTGTTTGTTTCCACTGCATATTGTATTGTAAGGAAAGAATAATTTTCTTATACTTCCTTACTTGTACTCTGTTTCATTTAGATTCTATACGCTTTAAGGTAGAATCTCATATTGTAATCTTTAGTTAAGTTTCAATTTCCAGATCCATATTTCCGGAACCTACTTTTGGAATCTCTTTCCAGTTTTAAGCAAGTACATAGAACTTGAAGTTTATAACTTCATTCCTTATTCCAAGTTTTCAATTGGTGATAGAGGTGTTGTGAATTTTCTTAGGTTAACTTTGTTAAACTAGAACTTTCCTTATCTAAGGAAAACTTAGTTATTCGTAACCAACTTTAAAGGTTCCAAAGGAATTTTTAAAGTGTACAATTCACCCCCCTCTTTTATATTGAGCATCTACATCATTATTTCGATCCTACAGAAACACATGTGAGAGATAAGACAAAGAGGGTGTATGATGATGCATGGGAGATGACTACTCTGTAAAGGGTTGGGAGATGTATGAATGTGGATTCTAATGATCCCTAAAAAGAGGATGGAAATTCCTCATCAAATTCATCATTTAGTCTCATATTTTTTTTCTGCACCACCATGTTGAGGAACCATGGGAGATGATAAATAGTTCTCTGTGGTGTAGCTATTATAATAATAGAGACTCAAATTTCTTTACTTAAACGAATTTATGATAGTTTTTCACTATAGTTCTGAACTATGAACTCAAAGGAAAATAAATTAGGTCTTAAATCCAAACCATGAGAGGAATTTAACTCAAATGGTTATGAAGAAACATAATTTTGGGATTATTATTTTTTATAAATAAATAGTCATGATTGATACCACATTAGAAAATAAAATCACAAGCCATCTTACAAATCCCTTTAGGTAGAATTTTTAGTAAGTAATAATTAAAATTACGAGGTCATAATTTATTGGGGGGATGTAATGAGATGAGATATCACTATATATTATACTCAAATAAATATTTTTCTAATAGTGTATTTCACATGAAAAATAAAACTAAATAAAAAAACAATGATATATTTTGAATATTACACATGAGCATTAAAACTTAGCCTTTAAATTAGCTGGTTTAAATTGAAATAATTGTATAAAAAAGTAAGAAGAATTGGCAGTTGAAAGTAGATTTTTCCTTATAAATCTCATTTATCCAAACTAGAAAAAGAGGTTTCTTCTCTAGGGTTATCCCTTGAACAATATTAATAAAAACTCAAGCAATTAAGATATGATAAAAACCATATATGGGAGAAGTTCAAGCTCATAGAGACTTCCATGAGATCCATGCTAGCTAAAACACCACCCCAAAGTCCAACCTAAGTTTCTCTAATGCTTAGGTATTAAATGGAGATCATAAAGAGTTATATAAGTATATATTATTATTATGATAAAATGTTATAAAATATTTAAATGTATAGATATATCATGAATTTATATACTTTTCAAAATTCATTTTTGATTAATTCACTTTATGCTTAAAAAATGTATTTTTTCAGAAATTTGAATTTTATTTTAATAAAATAATTTTAATTTTATTTAATAGTAACAATATATATTAACACTATATTAATTAATAATTTATAAAAAAATATAGTTAATATACCAAAATTTATTTTTCTATAAAAATAGATTTCACTATATTATTATTTTTAATTATTTTTTAACTTTTATAATGTAAATTTAAAAAAATTATCATAATTATGGATTTATATTGTCTATATTATGTTGAAATAAATTTTCAATCATTTTCTAAAAATGTTGTTTATTAGTTGAAAAATGTGGGATTTACAAAAATTGTAATTTCCATGAGTTTATCACTATGCAAGGATAACACCAAAGATTTAAAACCATTAAAGAAATAAAATATAAAATTAAGGAATTAAATTATTTACTTTCAAATATTAAAAATATGTTTTTTAATGGATGGTTACTGTATGAATCTAAAAAAATCATCCCTTTCCTAATTTATCTATTTTTTAGTCCCTATAACATTTAATAGTGAAATTGAGTTACTGAATTTTAATGGGTTTTTCCAAAACAACCCTTCACTTCACTTATAAAAAGGTAGCACTTCCACAATTTCAAGATTCACCTTTATTTAGAATTACTCCTTGAAAATATACCATTATACTCTCTCTATAAACCTATTTCCCTAAAATATTTCCCTTTCTACTCATAGTTAGCATAATCCATTCAATTTCAAGTAGACCTCTAAGGAAATATTGACTCTCCAATGTAAGTATTATCTCATTCTTAAGTTTTTATTTTTATTATTACTTTTATAAATTTATTATAACCAAAATAATATGAAAAATTAAATATAATTATTATATTGAGTTGTTTTTATATTAATTTTTAAAAAATTATTTAATTATTTCCATCCACTTAGAAAAACAAAGGAATTTCAATCGTGCGTGCGCATAGACTATTACCTCCACAAAGAATCATTTTTTAATTTTTCTTCCAATTTTTTATTATTTACCCAAAAATCTTAAAATATTTTTCATAATCATTAAATAATAAAAATATTATCATTATTATTATTCTACAATGATATTATATCAAAAGAAACACCTCATTAACCATACTCACTAATCGAGTTAAAGCGTGTTAATGTTTGAGTCGATTTAACCTCCTACATGAACAATTCTATAAAACTATATTATGGATGAATATGGGAATATTAAAAATAATATTATTATAATATAATATAAAAATAATTATTTTTACATGGTTCTGGAAATATTATTTTAAGTATTTAACTTATTATGATGGTATCAATTTCATTTTCTAAATTCCCCAAAATAATCCAACAATGATTCCAATTTCACATAGCATACCTAAAAAACTAATGAAATGGTATGAGTAACTTAAAAATAAATATAATAAATATATTATAGTATAATTAATGATATATTAATTATTATCTTGGTATTAAATAATGGGTAATTATATCAACATTATAGAACATGTACAGACAATTAAAGTTATTAACACTCGATGGTTGAAAATAAGTTATAACTGGACAATATACCTATAATAAATACCTATAAATGAGGGATATATGTGTTAAGATATATGAATAAGTTTTTTAAATATATTATTTAGGAAACTTTATTTTTTTATAAGAAGTTATATTGTCATTAACTAAGCATGGAAACATGGTAATGGTTTTTCATATCCACTTATCTTTATTGAGGCATGCTTTAATGTTATGTACCAATTTCTTATTTTTATGGTGTATATAATGCCTAAAAAAGTATTTTTGAATAATATAAGATTTAATTCATGTTATTTATATAAAGTTATGATTTTAATCCTTCAATTAATTTTGATTCAAAAATTACTATAGTCATAAGGGGTTTTCGTGACTCAAATCTCTTCTTTGGGTCATGATCACTATTATTTGACTATTATCTTTCACTATTGATATATTATAACCTATTATTATTTTAGTAAATAAATAAACCTTATTTTTTAGGGAAATAATTTTTTAAACCAAATCCTTTTTTCTTGATGAATCTAATGCTGAAATAAATGAATTTTGGCTAATAATAATTCCCATATCTTTAAATGGATTTTACCTCAATATCTATGTTTTTAATTTCCAAAAATTATCCTTCATCCTATGGAAAATAAAATTATTTTTATCTACAATAATACTTAACCCAAAATTTATTCATTTTAAAACAAATTCTTTACAATCTGTTTAAAGGATGCTGGTTTTCAACAAGGTTGTTTCAGAATGCTCAAAAGGTTTTTCCATCCATTCAAAATAATTTTTTAATCAAATCTAAATTTTATTTTAAAAATTTTTATGAAACTTTCAAGGTTAAATTATTAATTATTCTATTTAAAATTAATTTTTTTCAATGTATTTTAACTTCTTTTTTTGAAAAAATATTTTTATTATTAAGTCTCAATTATTAAAGACAAATTTAAAGGTAAACATATTCAATGCATTTTCACCTCTCCTTTTTTGAAAAAATTATGTATATTTAATGATATTTTATTTATAATACTTTGTATTAATTTTTTCAAATGTATTCTATTTCCCTTCACATTTTTTACTTATATGTAATTTGTACTTCAAATTTTTAAAAGGTTTCCTGAAACCATTTGTATTCTCACTTTGATTTATTATATAAGGTTTTTATTTAGTGTGTGATGTTTTTATCACCCTCCATATGATGTTATGATATGATTCATTTTGGAAAATTATATTTTTGTTATCCTGTGATATTTTTATGATTATTTTTTGTGATATTTTTTTTAATTTTTATGAAACCATAAATTATTCTGTGGGTTCATTAAGATATGTTTATGATTGGGTTTAAGTGGAACATTGTAATATCCCAACTTGAACCACCATGTACAATATAAAGTACTACATGTGTAGCAGACCAAATCGAGTCAACTAGAAAAGGAACCCAAGTTGACCTGTCATAGTGGTTAGGTGAAACAAGATAATGGAAATAAGTCTCATATAAACTAAAAGAAGACAATAAACCAGAGTAAAACTGAAAGAAAATGATACATCCAAGATCCATACATTCTATGAAAAACTAGATAAACCATAAAGAATGAAAACACAATACCCAAAAGTCTCCATGTGACCAACGATCACCTATAAACCATCCTACTATAAATGAAATAAAGAAAAGAAAATATTACATGCTACAAAATACCCTTACCTTTACTTAAGTCCCATAAAATAACATCTACAACCACCCAAAGTAAAAATTATGGTGTGAGCACAAAGTCTATCAGGATACCACCATATAGTTTACACAAGGTCTAATTTCAAGAATACATAAGGTATAGATTCTAAAATAGAAACATTTTTACAATGAATATTCCTAAATTCAAACCCATTTGTAAATCTTTTTCTATTGGTTTTCATAAAATCCTTTTATATTCACAAATTCAGGAATATGAAAAGTGTATGTGATAAAATAGAGATTTATTTGCAAAAACTAAAACAAAATAAAGTAAAAAAAAATCCATGAAATAAACCATCATGCAAAACCATGTGATGAAACCTCATGTGAAAACATGTAAGAAACAATCCGTGACAAAATCAATAATATGATAAATAAACTACAAACAACAAAGCACTATGTATCGGGACCTAGCCATTAAAAATACATACTAGACATAAAAGATCCTAAAAATGCATACATTGGTACCAAATGATAAAAAGTCCTTTCATAGTACATAAATATCCCTAAAGTAACCCTTAGTGGTTCCACAAACACTAGGGTCAACTATGTCCTTTTCCTGACGCATCAAAGGTTACCAAAATTCTATGTTTGTAAAAATTAATTTGAAAACCATGATCATATTTTATAAAAAAATTACAATTATAATAAAATCCGATTTGGTTTTTGAAAACCCATTTAAATAAAAAACCAAAATTAAAGAATTTAATCAAACACATGGTTTTGGAAAACTTATTTTTAATGAAAAAACCTTAAAAAAACAAGAATTTTTTCAAAAAAATCCCAAAGACCACAATATATTCAATTTAGAACATAACCCAAAGTAATTTTAAAAGAATGATAATCCATTAATATAATTAACCCATTATATAGGAACTCCTACCTCAAAAATGGAGGCTGAATAAATCTCATTTTATAACCGAGATCGAGGAAGAGTAGATCATGTCGTCCCGATCCTAGATCTGTAAGAAACAACACTAATACTCCATCAAACCCATTAGATCCAGAATCATAGCCCAATTGGGTTCCAAAGAGATGTGAGGAGAATAGATCTAGTGTATATCTATACAGAAGATGGAAAACTAGATCAAAACCTCAGTATAACTCATTATGATCCATGAAGAATGATGTAATTACACTTAAAATCCAAGGGGAGAGATATCTAAATCATTGGTGAGGTTTAGGATGAGACAAAATGAGACTAGGGTGTGATTAGTATTTAATACAACCAAGGGAAAAGGGTAAAATATAACCTTTAAATAGTTCATAAGGGGTCACATGGTTTCCTTGAAGTGACCACATGGTTAAACTAACCATTAACCTTAATCGTATGACCTTAATATCCATTCTATTCAGGGGTGAAAAATTTACACCAGAGGGCCATACAGTTAGTTTAACCATGATCCAACCATGAAAATACCCTATATTAAAACACATACCCATACCACATGGTTACTACATGGCTTAACTAACCATTTTCTTTAACCATGTTCCTAGTTTGTTTTTCTCCAAAACCCTTGTTTTCAACATCCATTTCCCCGAATCTTTCTGGAACTCAAAATTGAAATAACAAGGATAAATTAAGGTGTAACTATAACCCAGTGGGGTGATATAATTCTTCCCACCATAAGAAATTTATATCACTAGAAATTATTTAATATCCTAGACCAACAAAGAGAGAAGGAGATTTCTACCTCATCAATGATTTCTGCTCCCATGTCTCATGGATATCTTGTCTTCACTACCCTAGTACCCAAAATAATGGAATCATTTTACCATATAGTACCTCATCCAAGAGATCTATAATCTGAACTGGTAGCTCAACAATGGTGGTATTGGGATCAAGATCAACATCCTCCCATTCAATCACATGGGAAGGTTCTAGTTGATACCTCCTCAGCCGGGAAACAAGAAACACATCATGAATCAAATTTAAATGAGATGGTAAGTATAATTGATATACCTCATTTATAATTTTATCCAAAATCTCAATGGGGACAACAAACCTTAGTTTTAACATACCCTTCTTACCCAACTAACGATGTCCCAAGCTAGGTGAACCTTTGAGAAAAACCTGATCATCGAACTCAAAATATAGTGGCTGATGATGATAGTCCACATAATATTTCTAATAGACCTATGATGTTACCAACCACTTTTGGATCAACTGCACCTTTCCATTATCTATTGAATGATACTCGACCCAAATAAGGAATGCTCTCCGAACTCTACCCATCACAAGAGATATATACATGGCCTCCCATATAATTGTTCAAAGCATTCTATCATTATAGAATCTCGATAACTATCATTATAGGAAAATTTTACTAGAGTAAAATTATTTTCCCAAGATCCACCAAAATCAAGCATGGAAGCCCAGAGCATATCCTTATTACCCTAGATAACTACCTATATCTTCCCATCCATCAAAGGATGATAAGCCATGATAAATTTCAATTTCAAACCCATTGTATCCTACCAAACTTTCTAGAACCTATATGTGAACCTTGGGTCCCTATCAGATACAACCATAGAGGGAACCCCATGAAGTCTCACAATCTCTCTGACTTACAGGTCTTCTATCTATCCTAACTTATTCTCCTTAATAGGTAATAAATGATCTGATTTCATAATTCGACTAATGATAACCCAAATAGAATATTTCTTATTACGATTCTATAGAAAACCAATTATGAAGTCAATGGAAATATCATACCACTTCCATACAAAATTAGGAAAATGATAAAACAAAATAGCAAGTCTCTATTGCAAATTTAGATACCTATAAGTAAAAAAAACATTTCAGAATATTATGGTTATAATATACTATAAAACCTTCCCCAAAGAGATAGTGAAACCATGTTTTGAGTGAAATAACAATTGTTTCTAACTCAAGATTGTGGGTAGGGTAGTTCTTCTCAGGAGGGAATAACTGGCGAGAGCCATAGACCACCACCTATTTCCCCTACATCAAGATACCTCCCAAACCCATACCATAGGTACCATAGAAAATACAATAACCCAAACCTAGTTAAGAAAGAATCAAAACTAGTTTTGAAGTTACTCACATTTATCTCCTCAAAATATCTTTGTCATTTATCATTTCATTCTAAATTTACACCCTTATGGGTTAAAACCATCACCGAAGATGCAACCTTGGAGAGATATTGAACAAACCACCTATATTTACTAGCTATACCTAAGAAGCTTTAGATCTCAAATATATTTCTAGGATTCTCCTAGGACATAAATGTATGTATATTTTTAGGATCCATTGAGAATACCCTCTCAAATACCACATGCCCTAGAAATTTCACTTTATGGATCCAAAACTGACATTTGGAAATATTACCATATATACTATATTATTTCAAGATTAAAAGAATGATATCCAAATGGTTCATATTCTCCTCCTATACCTTGAAGTACACCAAAATATTATCAAAAAACACAATGAAAAAATATTCCAAGAACTGATGAAAGATTCAATTAATCAAATCCATAATTATCATAGGAGAATTAGAGATACCAAAAGTCATATTTAAAATTCAAAATGACCATACTAGATTATAAATGATATCTTAGGTATATCCTCTTCTCATACTCTCAACTGGTGGTACCATAACCCAAATTCAATCTTTGAAAACTGACATGCTCCTCTAATCTGGTTAAAGAGATCATCAATCTTAGGAAAATGATATTTGTTCTTAATAGTTACCCAATTCAAATTTCGATAATCCATGAAAAGTCTAAGACTTACCATCTTAATTCTTATAAAATATCATAGGTGAATCCCACAATTACATTCTAGGATGAATAAATCTCTTAGCCTCTAGATTTTCACACTGGACTTTAAGTTCCACCAACTCTATATGTTTCATTTGATAAGATGGAATAGAAATGGGAATCGTACCAGTGAGTGGGTTAATAGAAAAACTGACCTCTCTTAGTGGCAGTAAACTAGAAAAATCATATGGAAATTCTTCAGGGTATGAAAAATCCACCACAGAAAGAGTATAACCCAAAAAAGGTTCAATATCACGAAGGAACATCTTTGATAACTGACATGATATTACCCCAACAGAAGGAACAACATGCCCTTACCTTCATGATGTAAAGTCCCAATAATACTAAAATACATGAGTGACCCCATCAAATGATAAAAACTAAATTTGATGATGATAAAAATATTTTTTGGCCTTAAAATTGATCATAAAATCCATGCTAAGTATCAAGTCAAATATTTCAATATCAAAAACTATAAAGTATCATATCAACTTGACTTTAGCTACTACCACCCGACACATGAGACACTTGGGTCCTTGTTTGGACCTCTTTCCCAAAGGCATGGAAATATCCAATAAGTATGACATAAGTTCTAAATTTAAGTCCAACACATCAACTAACTTTTAAAATATAAAATAAGGAGTATCACCCATATCAAAAAAAATCTTGCACCACTGAATAAAAAATAAACACCGTACATCTAACAATAGCTATTGATGCTTCATATTTATTTTGTGCATACTCAGTTTTATAAATCAATATGGTATTATACACTTGAATATCCCCCTTGGACCAATTATTAGAACCACTACCATTGGAATCATTAGTACAAAACTATGAACCCTTGGTGAGAGTGGATCCAACCTTACTGACCTAGGATATCCTTTCACAAAAACAATTTAGATTACTCAATAATACGTAATGATGAAAAGTATTAGGAGCCTCCATATAGTTAGTCTTGGCATGACCATTCTTTACAAACTAGTAGTAGAAAAATTACTTCTATATTGATGAATCCTCATAAACTGGTCCTAAAGAATACTAACCACCCTTACACTTCCTTTTCATGCCAGAAAACAAACCCTCTCTAACAACTACACCAACTAAAGATTCACCCAAACTTTTTTTTTCCAATTTTTCCTGTCTCAAACAAAGATACTTTGTAAAATACCTCCATAAAGGTTAGAAGGCACATAGGAATTAACATTGACTAAATATCCATCCTCATTAACAACTCAAACCTCTAAGCCTTTAGGTAAACATTAGTAACTATATTTGGTTCCAAATGCACTAGATCATTAAAGCTAGTGGAATACTCTAGAATGGTATGCTCCCCTTTATCCAAAGTTAGAATCTCTTGATTCTTCGCTGCCCATAATTTCTCAAGGTACAAATCCTTATTAAATATTTTATTTAAATATGTACAAATAAGAAACTTGTGTAACTTAGCTTTCACAATACAGTCCCACCATCTCCTTCTCGGTCCCTCGATCATGTACATGGTAAAACCCACTTTAGATTCCTCATGAGTATTTAAGAAGTTTAATATCCTATCAATCAGTTCAAGCCACTCCTCAGATTCTTTTGGCCCCTTATCACCTTAAAATATGAGTGGATGCTACTTAGTAAATTTAGATCCATGACCCACCACACATCCTAGTTTCACAACACCCACTTGAACTAGAGTTTGAATTGTATGGATTACTAATTCAACCAAAGAAGTTTCCAATTGAGGGTTTGAATATAGATCCTATCACAAAAATTCCTCTCTCATATTTTATAGAGATCTTCTAGAAGGCATTTTATATTATGTATAAGAAACTAACCAATCTAGATTAGATCATTTTCTAAAATATTAGGAACAATGTCAAGATTTCACATCCATGATTTAAAATATCAATAATTCAAATAAATTATGAAATATACGAATGAAAAAAACTCTTTAATAAGGAACATTTCTATCTAAATAAAGCCCCTAACTAGTTCATTCAAATGAACTCAAACACCATGTATCAAACTTGGAAAAAAATTCCAACCACACATGATAACTTGATTTCAGATATATAAGTGATCTTGGTAGGCACCCTCCCACACTCACTACCTGATTTCTGATGGTCCTAACTCTTTTATACCCAAAAAATAGAACCAAAATCAGGCAGTGTTAATAAAATTCAGGATTATCATCCCTTTTATACCAACCCAACCTAACTAGACAAGCCACCCGAACCACCCCATCAAGTGGTGAGGTGAAATAAGATAACAAAAACAATTCTCATATAAAGAAAAATAAGATAATCAATGAGAGTTCAAGAATAAGAAATAGATAGATCTGTACAGTACAATCCAAACTATATGAACTAGAAAGTATGACAAGACATGATCAAAATGTCTTTATAAGACCAACCATCACCTCTAAACCATCCCGCTATAAAGGAAATGACGAAAAGAGAAGAAATATTACTATAAAATGTATATCCCTTTACTCGAATCTTGAAAAAAATATCTAAAAATTCCTAAATAAAAAAGTAGATTGTGAGAAAAAATCCAAGTAGGATACCTCCATAGAGTCTATACAAGGTATAATATCACGAATACAATAGTTCTAGCTTATAAATTAGAAATAGTTTTTCAAATCATTTCCATAAATCCACACCCATTTGTAAATCATTTTCCTTTGGTTTTCATAAAGCCCTTTCTGATTCACAAATCCAGAAATATGATAATTATATATGGTAAAACAAGTATGTATATATAAACACCATAAGGTAATTAATTAAACACATATACATGAAATAATCAATCGTGCGATACTTGTGATACAACCTCTTGTGAAAATACATGACAAACAACCCATGACAATAATGAAATAAATAAACTGTATATGAAAATAATATTTTAATGGTCCCTAGCCTATGGAAATAAATACTAGAAAAAAACGATCCTAAATAGGAATATGTTGGTACCAACTGATATCGAGTCCTACCATAATCCATCGATATCCCTAATGTAATCCCTAGTGGTGACAGAAACACATACACTAGGGTCACTTATGTCCTTTTCCCAATGAACCCAATGTTCCCAATGTGAAATGTCTTTTAAAATTAATTCCAAAACCATGATCATGATTTATAAAACCTTTTCCAATCCATGAAAATATTTTTCGATGTTTAGAAACCCAATTCCAAATCAAAACCACCATTCACTAATTTAATCAATCACTTGGTGTACAGAAAACCATTTTTAATGAAAACCCCAAAAAAACAAGAATCGTTTCAATAACTCCCTTGAAACAAAAAAATTAATTAAAATGAATAACTGAAAGTAATTTTACAATAAAGATAATAAATTCATATAATTAGTCAATTTTATAGAAACACCACCCTTAAAAATGGAGGTAGAACAATTTTACTTCGATAATAGTGACCAAGGGAGAGTAGACCGGGTCCTCATGATCATAGATCCACAAGAAAAAAAAAATCCATCGTCAAACCCATTATATCCAACATCATAACTCAATTGTTTTCCAATAAGATCAGGGGATAATAGATCTAGGATAGATCTATAAATAAGTGTGGAAACTAGTTAAAAAATGCAATATACCCGAATGTGATCTATAAAGAATGAAGGAATTACACCTATAATCCAACGGGAGAGACCTCCAAAGAATTAGGGAAGGTTTATGATGAGGCAAAATGAGATTAGGGAAGAGTAGAATCTAAAAAGACTAAGGAAAAAGGGTAAAATCCAACATTTAATGGTTCATATGGAAGTTCCATGGTTTTCTAGAGGAGGCCGCATGGTTAAACTAACCGTGCACCTTAACTATGAACCCCTATTGTCTATTTTTTTGGAGGTGCATGGTTTTTACTAGAGTACTGAAATGTTAGTTTAAATTTGTTATAACCATGAAAAAACCCTATAGTAAGACATATA
The DNA here is from genome assembly GCA_963277665.1 of Viscum album. Classification (NCBI taxonomy): domain Eukaryota; kingdom Viridiplantae; phylum Streptophyta; class Magnoliopsida; order Santalales; family Viscaceae; genus Viscum; species Viscum album. The sequence continues at coordinate 129,019,102 of OY728138.1, read as the reverse complement.
TCTATACCACATGGTTAAACTAACCATGAACCTTAACCCTGGAACAAGCCTTTTTTAATACAAAAACCCTTGTTTTCAACCTCTCATCACCGAATCTTCTCAAACATCAAAAGAGAAATACCAAGGATCATCTAAGGCATACCTGTGACCCATTGGGTTCTAAAACACAACCTCATACATTCCTCCCCATTCATAAGAGGCTGTCTACTAGTAGTGAAGGTTTATATCCATCAATAGAGAGACTATACCCTCAGTATCATGTCATCGAGCATATAATAATAAATAAAAAACCAAAACAATGATAAATAAATAATTATATTTCATGAATAAATATAATGATGGAATAAATATTATAAAAATAAAAGGTCTCCAAAAGTGACAAGCCAAACCTGTGTAATAAGTGGAAATAAATTAAAAAAAGACCATCAGGGACCTCCAGAATCCCTCTCGGTACACTACCAGCCCCATACTCTTTTGGAGAACCATCCACCATAGTGACCTTTTCCTATATTAAATCTCTATTCATGAAATATAAAAGTGCACCAAAATACCCTAGTAGGGTGTGAGTACAAGATCTAGTAGGAAACCACCAATGATTCCTCAACCAAGTATTCTCAATTACAATAGGTGTATGGCATGATATAATAAATTCAAAATAATTATAATAACATACAATCAAAAAATGAGCGGTTGTGATATAAAAAAGCCACCAAAAACCCCCAACCGTAACTTCTTTAGATATATTATAGAATTATGATCATGAGTTATTGGAAGGGATTGTAATATATCCAATAGGTTTTTAGCATGCCACTCAAAATGCACAAGGCATCAAGTGGGTATGCTGCTCAGAAACTTGAGTTGGCCACATGGTGGTTTGTATGCCACTAAGAAACCATAAGGAATCGAGTGGGATGCTACTTGGAATCCACAAGGAATAAAGTCAAGGGATGCTCAAAATCCATACAATTTTGAGTATTAAAAAATATTCTTAAAATCCTCAAGGGATTGTGGTATGTCTGACCCACAAGGCTATCATGATCTACTGTCATCATCGTTTTAGATTAAGTACATGATCCCTCCAAGGGTTAATCATACCGTGATATTTATATGTCATGTATACTAAGCAAAAAAACTCTAATGGTCCGATGATACACAACCAGGTATAGCATGATAATAAACATATAATGACATCACGAAATAAATAATAACACCAAGTCAATATGTGAATAAACAATAAACATAGAATCTACATATTCTAACATATCACATGGAAATAATATCATAATAATTCTCATGGGCTAAAAACACACCCACATGAAATCATAATTCAAGAATATATGTCAATTATACCAACACATAAATTATAATAAGGCAACATGTGTAATAAAATACAAAATAAGTAGGGAAATTCCTACCTCATGGTTTTCAATGTCAACATAAAGGTTCATTGAAGGTTCCATCACGCAAACCACATTCCCACACTAACCAGAACAAGATAACCCACCAAGGACTCCTGAGGTCAATCATCATTAAGGGTCCTCAAAATTGATCTAATAAGGGAGGAGGAAGGCTATCTTGAAAACAAGGAGTATCCACAATTTAAGTAAGGGTGTTATGGCATGGAGGTGTACATAAAACCACCAACATCGAATATGGTTATCCACCATGGTTTAGATGTGTTCTGCAAGAGACCACCAAGATATAATATTAATCTATGCAAAATATAGAGTATGAGAAAAAATGATCCCCACAAAATAAGGAGGAATACTATAGCCTAGAACTATATTGAAAAAAAAACTACTATGGTATGAGGTGAGAAATATAGTGTAGAGTTGTCTCTACCATGATTCATAGCTTCTAGAATGATGTATAATGAGGAGGGTGGAACTATTATATTTAGTGTATGTAGGGGTACCATTGTAGGTTCAATCTACATGAATAATACTTATAAATCGTCTTAAATTATCCTCTTAAAAATTGAAATGAAGTCCCCTCTTCATTCCCAAAATATATCCCCAAATTAATTCTATAAAATCCATTCAAATTGTTAACTCCTAAAGACCACATGCTATATATCCATATATAACTTATGTAAAGGAGAGTTTTGTGGTGTGTTCTTAGCCTCCACGACGTAATATCCTTAAAACATTCCTCCACAACAAAGGCTATGATGCAACCCCCTCTGAACAATACCACTATAGTAGAACCCTTCTACCATGTAATGTCCCTAATTCAAAATCAACCTATGAAATATCCATTTAGAACATTGTGTGGTACCCCCAATTTTTATAGTATCTTGTATAAAAAACCATAACCAGCTCAAATTTCAAAAATCCCCCAAGCCTTTACCCAATCATTAATGGAATTAGTGTACTAGGACCAACTGATTTTACTTTGATTACATGTATATTCAATATATTGAATATTAATTTAATGTGTTATTATATATTGTTCATTGTTTCTTCATGTATTTAATATAATAATGTCTTAGATAATTTGTCACATTGATAAGGTCATAGAAGTTCCCTACTATGATGAGAAACTTGAAGTGTTATGACAATATTATAAATATTGTTCTGTGGATGGATAAATTACTATAATGGGACACACAATATTTAGACCCTTAGAAGTGAGTAATTTTAATTGGATGAGGCTTCTTCTCATGAATTTGACACTTCATAATCTCTAAGATGGGATATTTTGAGAATAAAACCACCAATAAGAATTTTTTAGGTTTTGGTGTCATTGAATATTTATATCTGTGAGCATGTGTAATGGTCCTCATACTTTAAGATTATCATTAATGTATTTCGTGACTCGTGCACTTATATTTACTAACAAAAACCATCACTCCATAAGTTGGTGGTAATTAGGGTATGTTGGGTGCATCACGATTGATATGTCATTAATGGATAAGTCAAGGAAGTATTTGTACCTTCTATATTTATGGAAGCTGATATCTTATCCCTTTGATTGAAATATAAAATTCACATTAAATTCCATGGATATGGTGTGATGACGTGTTTCTTTCATATAATAAAATAATTATTCATTTAGTAAATAGGTTGTTGTCACCATCGTGTAACCTTCTTGACAAGATATTGTGACAAAGCGATCATATTACAATGATCATTCAATTGTGGGTGTCGAAATTGTGAAATTAAGTTCTTTCTCTTGGGTGACTTGAACCATTTCTAGACATTAGTATGAGACTTTAGGAAAGACCGCCTAATGCCAATGAGAAATAATCCTAGAGGATCACACAATATGTATTTCCATTACTGTAAATTAAATTTTATTCGAGTGTAATTATTAGAATAAATATTATTCTCATGTATGAGGGATAATTTTATTTAAATTATATTGATCTCATAAATGAAATAAATATTTATTTACCAGTATGTGAATAAAAATATATATATTTATTTTGTTTATTATTTAATAAATATTTATTCTTTGGTATGTGAATGAAATATTTCTTTGTGAATATTTTTTTATTTGGGTGTTCAATAAATGCAATAGGAGGTCAAAGAGACCAATAACATGATTGGTGTTAAATATTAATTAATAGGTAGGTTAATTAATATTTTTTATTTCACAAGTTGGCGCACACAACATAATAATAATAAATATATTATTATTATGTGGCATGAGGTTTATTAAAGGTAATAAATACTATTTAATAGTAGAAAAAAATTAAATAACATTTTCTCCTAAATCCAAACTCTATAAATAGATAGCTATGTCTATTGTGTAGGGTAACAAAAAATTGAGAATATAGAGTTTTTGAGTATAATGAATTATCTCTAAACTGCTTCTCTCTCCATATTAAGAATAATAAGTGAAAGATAGATTTATTAAAGACTGAATAAAGAGAAATGAATAATGAACTACACAAGGCATTTGACTCACCACACTAGCACCCAAATATCAAGTGGCGTTGCTCGAAGATCATAATAGCGTGTCTAGATAACCACTAGAGGGTTTCAATCCTTGGATCCTAATATGGAATGGAAGGTAATCTGAATGTTTTTTTTCGATTTTTTTATTTATTAAAATATTAAATAAATTAATTATATGTAAAAGAATCTCTATCTTGGTTTCAAGAAATGATTATCGAAATAAATTTTAATATATCACCCACCACCATATGCTTCCATAGTTCTCAGAACCAGAAAGTGGTATCAGTGTAGTCATGTTTAAATTTATAAATATTTATATGATTGTTTATCTATTTGAAATTATGGTTATATTTTAATTTCATGTTATTCATTATTTAATCCAATTTTAATTAACATTCTTGGAAATATTAATCATATTTATTCCAATGATTAATTTTCTTAAATTTCTAAGAACAATTGAATAATGTCATGATATTCCATCAAGAAGTTCCAAATATTTTTCTAATAAAACTTGGTTACATGATGTGTAGCTCGAGCACATGCTGTGTACCCATATGCATTGTACCTGAATGCACTGAGCAATTAATTACACGTGGTGAATTTATTACACACCATGTGTTGACTGGTCCAACCTAGAACACATAAAGTGGATACATAATGTGTACACAGCCTGCACATGCCATGCATTATAGCCGAGTTTACACATCAGATCCCCAGGCATGTTACATGGATACACATAAACTGAGGTACATGAAATGTAGTAGGACTATAAATTCCATGTAGTCTCCCACTAAATTACATAATTAAAAATTACATTAAAATTGAAAATTAAAGCATTAAAACATTATTTTATTGAATGTCACACCAATGCGTGTTAGAAAATTTAACAATGGTTTTAAATAATTTGAAATGATCTATTAATTTATTGTATTTAATACGTCATTATTGGTTCTACCATTTATTTTCCATGAATAAAATAAATAATGGGTATCTCAAACTAAGTTCAAACGATCCTTAATAATAAAAGTATTTAATTAATTAATTAATTAAAACAATCACCTTTATCTTAAATAATAAAGAAAAAATAAAAAAATTAATGTTAGATAGTTACTTTTGTGTATTTGTTGCATGTATGGCTGTTCATGAGCTTGACCAAGACCCATGTATGCGTTGTATGTCTTAATTTAATTTAATGCATGAGTTAGAAATTATTTATTATTAAATTAAATGTGATGGCCTATGTGTCATCCCTAACTCCATTAATACGTAGGACTTATGTTTCCAAGGATATTTATTTAATCCCATTTTAACCAATCACTTGGTTCCCCTCAATTTCTTTTGAGTCATAAATACATGCAATTAATAGTGTATTCCAAGGCACATGGAGGTGGTTCAAGATAGAAACATTATAATTACAACTCAGGTGATACTTAGGTTGAAAACTGGAATACAATAACTCATGCCCATAATGGAAAAGGAGTTATTTCAACTAGGTCATAGGTTTATATAATTTCCACTCATTAAATCAACCATTAGACAAATCTCATGAACATACCATTTAGTTATTTATTTATTTATGTCTATGAAATTATTTGTTTTATGGATTCATGTCTAAGGTCACATAAATAAATGAATTAATGTGAAAAGATAGAATTTAAATAAATATATTATTCATAATTTTTTATCCAACATGGTTAATTAATTAAATAACATCCACTTAATATTAACAAGACATGTAAACTATAAAAAAGATAAAATTTATGCATAATAAATTAAATAAAAGAATTATACTTAAATGTTTTATCCAACATGGTTAATTAATTAAAACTAACTTAATACTAACATGACATGTAAAATATAAAAAATGATAAAATTTATGAATAATTAATAAAAATTACTAAAATTAATATTGATTTAGACTGAGCCTTCTGTTACTTGATTAGGAACAAAACTCAATAGAACTAAGTGTTTGACCAACCCTTGTTGGGACAAATAATTTTATAATGGGAGTTATTATAAAGGTTTTGGGTTGACTTAACCATTTTACATAAAGAGGAGTATGAATTTTTAGAGTTGGTGTAATTTGGAGTCAAGTGTTGAGGAAATCAAAGTTAGGATTTTAGGATTAGGTAATCCACTATATGGATCAAGGAGCCACAATCCTGCAGTTAGAAAAGACTTTCCTACCTAAATAATTTCAAGCAGCATGACCAAACCTTATTGGGGTTATGAAAAGGGTCATGTAGACCCTTATCTCTAGAATGTGAAATAAAATGGACATTCCATGTTCTATGGTGAGGTATGTTAGAACACTATTAAAATAGTGGGAGTTTTAATAAAATCAATTAGTTTATTATTTATCACACAATTTCAAATCAAGAAAAGTTCTAATTATTCTATATTTTTATTTGTATAATAAAATGTAAACTCATAATCAATATTATCCCTATGATCAATATTGGATGAAGACAACCTCCTAATTGGTAGTAACTTCCAAGAACAATTTAGATGGCTTCAAGTTGTTCTATACCCTGAACAGAAATCTTATGTGCTAGAATCTTTAATGACGGATCCACCTTCTAAGGAGGTGAGTGATGAAAATTTTCTTATATATGAAAAATATTTTAGTGATATGATTTATATTCAATGTTTAATGATTTCATAAATGTCTAGTGAACCCATGAAATCTCATGAAAACATGGATTTATATAACATGCCTGATAACCTCCATCATCTTTTTTAGGAGAGAGCTAGATTGGAACATTTTGAGATTTCCAAGGAACTTTTTCAGAGAAAATTTGGAGAGGGTTCTCTAGAGGGGCTTGATGTAGTCAATATCATAGGTTAAATTGTGAACCAAGAGTTTCTAGGTTTTATAATACTCAAATAACTAGGCACCAATCTCATTCTAACATCACTCTCTTAGAGATTCTCCATCTTTGTTGTGAATTTTAATATGAAAAACATTGATAAGTCTATGATAAAACTTCTCAGTCTTCCTTTCCAATTAGATAATGATATGAAGTGAAAAAATATTTCCATCCTTATAGTGAACAAATGGAAAGGGAAAGAAAAAATATTTAGGCTAAAATCTTATTCACACCCTTCCACGGAGAGGATGATCAAGGGGAAAGTAAGGGAATATAATGATGTTTTTTTTCATGTGGAAAGGAGGACCACAAGAAGAAAAATAGTACCAAACCAAAGAGGCAAGTAGAAGCTTCAGGTATGTTTGTTATCAAATGAAATTTATCTATTTCTAAAAATTGTGTATTAGATATAGCTTTTGGTTCTAACATATATATATATATATGTATATATATATTAAAATACCAGAACCAAGTATATTCATAAATGCTGACATAGGGGAGGTAGATCTATGTGAATAAAATAGATCTAAACTCAATATTTTAGCTAGTGGGGACTACCACATCACGTTTCCAACTAAGATGATCCTGGTTTTGAAAGGTTGTTATTATGTTCCATATCTTACCAAAAACATCATATCTGTATCCATAATTGATATGTATAGTTTTTTTTTCAAATTTAGAAATAAATTTTGATTCTTTTATAAAGATAGAATTTGTTATGTCAAGTCACATTTAAATAATGAACTTTATGTATTTAATTATATGAACAAAGTAATGGAAATATATAGAGATTTAATTCACATGACTCATACTATACCCAACTCTGGCATCACTGGCTAGGTTATGAAAATTAAAAGTGATTGACTAAATTACATGAAGATGGATATTTATATTCTTCTGAACAAAAACCACTTGGTGTATTTCATGCATCTTTACAAGGAAAATTGACCAAACCCCCATTTGGGGGGAAAGGTGAAAGGGATAAATATATTCTTGAATTAGTTAATACTGATGTGTGTAGACCATTTCCTATTGAAAAAAGGGTTAGGTACTCATAATTAATAAATTTTACTGATAATTTTAGTAGATATGGATATTTCTACTTGATGAGGTATAAATACAAGAATTAAGTTGAGAAACCGCTTGGTAAAAAGAATAAGAAACTCCACTCATACTGTGGTGGAGAATATCTTAATCACAACTTCATTTATTACTTTAGATAGTTTTGGATATTATCCAATCTCACTCCTCCTTATATTCCTCATTGGAATAGTGTAAGATAAATGTGGAACCGCACCTTGTTAGACATGGTAAGATCAATGACGAGTCATGAAATTCTTCCATTATCCTTATGGGGATATGTGTTACAAATAAAAAACATATACTAAACCAAGTACAAACTAAAGCAATAAATTTTATTCAATATGAATATTGGAGTGTAAGAAAAAACATATTTTCAAAATTACATGTGTGGGGGAAGAAAGTCATTTGTTAAGGCCTCTTCAAGTACCAAACTTTCACCTTGAGGCACGAAGTGTACCTATATAGGATACCCCAAGGAAACAAGGGGATATTACCTATATATCTCCTTATAAAAAAGGTTATAGTTTCAAGACATTCCATATTCTTTAAGTGGGAGCACATATATAAAAGTTCTAGTGGGAGAAAGATAGATTTATATGGAGTTGAGGCTTAAGTTACACAAGTGGTGGTACAAGAATAGATTCCACAAATCCCCATGGAAGATGAAACTATTCCCATGACATAAGTACTATGTGTACAAGAAAGATTATAAAACTAGAAAATTATGGTTTTCCAGTCACTGAGGATAGTTACTCATTATTTATTGATAATAATGACCCTTTAACCTATAAGGATTTAGTAAGTGACATAGATGTTTCCAAGTGGCAAGAATCCATGTATTATAAGATGGATTCTATGTACCAAAACCATGTCTGGATTTTAGTAGATCCTCTAGTAGATGTTTATCAAATTTTTTGAAAATGGGTATTCAAGTAGAAAATGGACATGGATCGAGATGTTAGTACCTATAAGGTATTAATGGTTGAAAAATGGTTTAAACAGAATCAAGGAATTGACTATGATAAAACCTATTCACCGGTTCCAATATAGAAATCCATCAGAATTATAAATTCCATTACAACTTACCTTGACCTTGAGATTAAACAAATGGATTTCAAAATAGTCTTACTTAACAAGAATCTTTATAAATATGTATATATGACACAACCCATAAGGCTTGTGACTCTAAGGGATTCTAATAAAATATAAAATTTCAATAATCCATTTATTTATTAAAAAAAGTATCTTGGTCATGGAACACTCCTTTTTTTGAAGCCATAGTAGAATTTAGTTTCATAAAGAATGAGAATGATCCATTTTTTCCACAAATGGTTTAGTAAGTGTACAATAATTTTCTTAATAGTATATATTGATGACATATTACTCATAGGAAACAAAATACCAGTCTTACAGTCTGTTAAGACATGGTTTAATAAATGATTCTTCATAAAGGAATTGAGTGAAGAAATATATATTTTTGGGATCAAGATCCATTATGATAGATACAAGAGACTGCTAAACCCAAGTCAAAGTGAATTCATTGACAAGATAATGAAGATATTCAGTATGGAATAATCTAAGAGGGGATTGTTTCCAGTGTCACATGGAATTCATATTTCTTGGAAAATGTGTCCTTAAACATATGAGGGAAGAAATATAATGAAAATTATTATATACACATTAGTGATTAGGTTAGTCATGTATTCCATGATATGTATTAAAACTGACTTTTTCTATGCATTGGGTGTGGTATGAAGATACCAAGCTGATCCCGGTGAATGCCATTAGATGGTAGTCAAGATTATCCTTAAGTATCTAAGGTGAATTGAGGATTTTTTCCTAGTCTATAGAGGAGACGAGGAACTAGTAATTAAAGGATATGAAGATTATAGATTCCAAATTGATCAATATGAAATGAATTCATGAATGAGATATATATTCACATTGAATTAAGGTGTTCTGAGTTGGAAGATATCAAATATGGATATGGTCATAGATTCTATAGTAGAGTCCATGTACATTGTAGATTTTGAGGAATCTAAGGAAGTAGTATAGATTCATAAATTCATCCAAGATATTTACATGGTGCCTATCAGTAAATATCCCATCACACTCTATTTTGATAATACTATATTGGCGGCTATCGCAAAAGATTCAATGTCACATCATCTGAAAAAGAACATACTTCAAAATTATCATTTATTGAGCTATTTTTCCCATATAGTTAAGGTTGCAGTGATTAGTATTTACATGGATGATAATGTGGTAAATCCCTTTAATAAAGTATTGACTCAGTAGAAAAATGATTATCATTTGATGTCTATCAGTCTCAATGTCATGGGTAGTTGGATCTAATATAAGTGGGAGTTTGTTATATTTGGTGTTCTAGGACTAACTTACATAATTTTATTAAATTTATATTTAATGTATTGAATATTAATTTTATGTCTTATTATATATTGTTCATTTTCTTACATAGATTTAATTCAATAATGTCCTAGAGTATTTTTTGAATTAATAAGGTTATAATAGTTCCCTATTATTATGAGAAACTTGAAGTGATATGATAATATTCCCAATATAGTTTTGTAGATGGATAATGTAATATGATGGGATACAAAATATTTAGACCATCAAATGTGAGTTCTCATAATCGGATGAGGCTTCTTCTCATGAACTTCACACTTAGTAATCTCTAATATGGGAGATTATGAGAATAAAAGTGATAGTAGAAATTCCAAATGTTTTTGTGTTATCAGATATTCCTATATGTGAGTATGTGTAATGGTCATTAGACTCTAAGATTAATATTAATGTATGTTATGACTCATTTACATATATTTATTAACCAAAACCATCCTCTATATGTTGGTGGGAAGTTGGGTACATTGGGTTTATCCCTATTTATATTCCATTAATGAATAAGTCGATGAAGGATTTGTCCCTTCCATATTTATGGAACATGATATCTCAACCCTTTTATTGTAATGAAACCTTCACATTACATTCCATGGCCATGGTGTAACAACCTATTTATTTCAGACAGTCAAATAAATATGTTTCAAGTAAATAGGTTGATGAAACCATCATGAAACCTTCTTAATGAGATATTATGACAAAGGGATTATATTATATAGTGAGCATTTGTATTTGGTTGTCGACATTGAGAAACTGAGTTCTTTATCTTGGGAGACTAGAACCATTACTAGATAGTAATTTTGGAATTTAGGAAATCCCGCCAAATGATAATGAGAAATAATCCTAGAGGGTGACACACTAAGTGTTTCTATTGATCTTGATTAAATTCTATTGGAGTTTGATTAATGGAATTAATATTATTCTCAAGTTTGAGGAATAATTTTATTCAAGTTATATTGATCTCATAAATTAAATAAATATTTATATGTCGATGTGTGAATAAAAATATTTTTATTTATTTTATTGAATATTAATAAATATTGATTCACCTGTATATGAATGAATAATTTATTTGTAAATAAATTTTTTATTCAGGTGTTCAGTAAATGCAAGAGGAGTTCGAATGGACCAAGACCATGTCCAGTGACAAACACTAATTAAAAATATAGTAAATAATATTTTTTATTTCACAAGTTGGTATACACCCCAAAATAATAATAATAAGAATATTATTATGTGAAATGAGGTTTATTAAAGGTAATAAATGTTATTTAATTTTCAGAATGCAATTAAAGAATATTTTAACCTAAATCCTAACTCTATAAATAGACGACTATTACTATTGTGTAGGGTATCCAAAAATTCATAATAGATAATTGTTGTGCACAATGAATTCTCTCTCAAATCCACCTTTCTCCCTATCAAGAACGATAATTGCAAGATAGATTTCTTCAAGACCAAAGGATGAGTGATGAAGAATGAACAACGCAAGACATTTGAATCATTACACTAGAACCTAGATATCGATTGGTGTTACTTAAATATAGTAGGAGAAAGAGTGAATCACCACTAGAGGGATTACATCCTTGGATCCTAACAGTGCAATGAAGGTAATTCGACAGGGTTTTTTTAGACAATCAACATTCACCAACAAATAATGTTCCTAAAACTATGTGTTTATTTCTTACTATATTAAATAAATTAATTATAAATTTGATGTGAAAGATCCTCTCTCTCGGTTTTAGGCAATGATTATTAAAATAAATTTTTATATATCACCCACAATTGCATGCTTCCACAATTTTGTGGAATATGGAACCATTATGATGCCAACTCTGGTGATACACAGGTGGATAAGTGGAATGCTATAACTCATACCCAGAATGGGAAAATGATTTATTTCCCCTAGTTTATAGGTTGATTTAATTTCCACTCATTAAAAAAACCATTAGATAAATATCATTAATGAATCATTTAATCACATTTATTCCACTATTTAATTTTCATAAAGTTCTAAGAATAAGTGAATAACGACCTGAGATGTCATCGAGAAGTGCCAAATATTTGGTCAATAAATATGGGTGAAAGGTGTGTAGCTAGAGAACATGTTGTATAACCATGATAATTGTACCTAGATGATCAAAGTAGTTAATTACACATGGTGCATTTATTACACACCACCTATTGACTTATCCAACCTAGAACATGGAAAGTGGTTACATAGTGTGTAGTTGGCCTATACAAGAATGTGTCGTGCAACCGAGTTAACACACTGAAGCCATTGACATGTGACTTGGATACACAACAACTGAGGTACATGATTTACAGTTGGATTGTACACATAGTGTAGTCTCCCATTAAATAGAATAATTAAAAATTACATTAAATTAAAAAATTTAACATTTAAACCTTATTTTATTGTTCGAAACACCAATGTGTGTTTGAAAATTTAATAATGGTTTTATAGATTATTAAATTATTAGTTAATTTATTATAATTAATATGTCATTATTGGTTCTATTTTTTATTTTCCATGAATATAATAAATGATGGGTATCTCGAATTAAGTTCATATGATCATTAATAAGAAAGTGAATTATTTAATTTATTATTTAATTAATTGATCCAAGCACCTTTATATTAGATAATAAATAATGAATAATGAGATTAACTCTATCTAGTTACTTTTATGTGTTTGTTGCATGTATGACCATTCATGATCTTGACCAAGACCTGTGTATGCATTATATGTTTTGATTTAATTTATTACATGACTTTGAAATTATTTATTATTAAATTAAATATGATGGCTTTCATTTCATCCCTACATTAATTATTATGCAGGACCTACATGTCCAATGATATTTATGTAATCCAATTTTAACTAATCACTTGGTTCCCCTCACTTTCATTGGAGTCCTAAATACATGCAAAGAATAGAGTATCCTGAGGAGCATGGAGGTTGTCCAAGATGGAAGCATTATGATGCTAAATCTGGTGATACACAGGTGGATAACTGGAATGCTATAACTCATGACCAGAATGTAAACATGACTTATTTCCCCTAGTTTATAGGTTGATTTATTGTCCACTCTTTAAAAAAAACATTAGATAAATATAATGAATGAATCGTTTAGTGAATTAATTATTTCTATCTATGTAATTATTCATTTTATGGATGCAAGGAAGCAATTAGATAAATAAATGAATTAATGTGAAAAGATATAATTTAAATAAAGGTATTATTCATAAATGTTTTATCCAACATGGTTAATTAATTAAGTAACATCCATTTAAAATTAAAAAGACATGTAAAAGATAAAAAAGATAAAATTAATGCATAATAAATTAAATAAATGAATTATTCGTAATTATTTTTTCAAACAAGGGTAATTAATTAATTAACATTCACTTAATATTAACAAGACATGTAAAGGATAAACCAAGGTAAAATTTATGCATAATTAATTAAAATCCATCAACCTAATATTAAGTGAGACTGATCCTTTTATTACTTGATTAAGAATAAAACTCAATAGAAGTAAGTGTTTGACCAACCCTTATTGGGAAACTTACTTTTATTAGGGGAGTTCCTATAAAGGTTTTTGAATGAATTAACCATTTTACATCAATATGAGTATCCCTTTCTAGAGTTGGTATAATTTGGATGAATGTTTTGAGGAAATATAAGTTAGGATTTCAGGATTGGGGAATACACTCAACGGATCAAGGAGCTGCAAGCCCATAGTTGGCAAAGACTTTCCTACCTAAATACCTTTAAGAAGCTTGACCAACCCTTATTGGGGTTATAAAAAGGGTTATATGGATACTTTCTATAAAATGATAAAGAAACTAGAAATTCCAAGATCAGTGGTGAGGCCTATTGAAACATTGATAAAATAGTGGTAGATTTAATAAAATCAATTAATTTTTCTTTTATCACAAAATTTGTAATCAAGAAAAGTTATGATAATATGATATTTTTAATTGTAGAATAAAATTGAAATATTTTCATCCACATTATCCCTATGATCATTATTGGATAAATATGACCTCTTAACCAGTAGTAACTTTCAATAATGGTACAGAAACCTTCATGTTATTCTATGACATGAACATAAATCTTACGTGCTATAATACTCAATTTCTGATATAATTTCTAAGGAGGTGAGTGATGAATATTTTCTTATATATAAAAAAAATCTGAGTGATGAGGTTGACGTTCAATGTTTTATTCCTTCATCAATGTATAGTGAACTCATGAAGTCTCTGGAAAACACGAATGTGTATAGAATTATTGAGATCCTCTATGGTCTTTACCAAGAGAGAGATAAATAGGAACATTTTGAGATTTACAAGGAATGTTTTTAGAGAAAGTTTGGTGATGGTTCCCCAGTTGGGCCTCATTTTTTCAAGCTCATTAGTTATATTTAGCATGTAGAGGTTCTAAGGTTTAAACTCACCGAAGAACCGAGCACCAATCTCATTCTGTAATCACTCTATTAGAGATTCTCTATCTTTGTTTTGAAACATTGAGAAGTATATGCTAGATCATAAAACTCTTTTTTTCAAGTAGAAAAGGATGTGAAGTGTGAAAATCCTTCCATCCTTATGGTGAACAAATAGAAAGGAAAAGAAAAGAGATTTAAGCTAAAAGTTTTTTCACACCCTTCCAAGAAATGGAAGACTAAGGGGAAAGCAAGAGAACATGATGCTGTCTATTTTTAATGTGGAAAGAAGAAACACTAGAATAAAAATACATCCAAACAAATAATCAATGGTAAGATTTAGGTACTTTTGTTATCAATTTCAATTTATCTATTTCTAAAAATTGGGTATTAGATATATCTTTTTGTTCTCATATATTTATTCAAATGTAGGAACTAAGTAGATTCAGAAAGATTGAACAAGGGTAGGTATATCTATAAGTAGCCAATGGAGCTAAACTCACTCCTATAACTATCAAGAATGACCACCTCATGTTTTCGACTGGGATGATCTTGGTTTTGAAAGGTTTTTATTTTGCTCCACCTATTTTTGAAAACATTATATCTGTATCCAAACATGATACATATGGATTTTTTTTAAATTTGAAAATAAATGTTGCTTCTTTTATAAATATATCATTTTTATGGTAAGTAACATTTAAATAATGAACTTTGTGTGTTGGATTATATGAACTAAGTAATGGAAATCGATAATGATTTAGTTCACATGATTCATACCACACCCAACTCTAGCAACACTGACTAGGTATTGTAAATAAAAACAACTTGACTAAATTAATCACTTGGTTTATGTCATGCCTGTTTACAAGGAAAAATTAACAAATCACCATTTAGGGGGAAAGGTGAAAGGGAAAATAGATTCTTTAATTAGTTCATACAGATGTTTGTTTACTACTTTCTATTAAATCAAGGGGAGGGTACTCATAATTCATAAATTTTACTGATGATTTTATTAGATATGGATATTTATACTTGATGAGGTATAAGTAATATTCTTTTGATAAATTAAAAGAATACAAGAATTAAATTGACAACCAGATTAGTAAAAAGATTAAGAAACCCTTCTCAGAACACAATGGAGAATATATAAATCAATACTTCCTTGATTACTTATGGGAGTTTGGGATCTTATCCAAACTCACACCTCTTTATATACCTCAGTGTAATAGTATACGAGAAAGGAGGAACTAATCCATGCTAGACATGGTGAGATCAATCTTGAGTCTTACGATTCTTCTATTTTCCTTTTGGGGATACACATTATAAACATCAGCACATACACTAAACCCAGTACCAACTAAATCAATAAATTATATTCAATATATAATTTTGGATTGGAATGAAAACCATGTCATTGAATTTACATATTTGGGGAATAAAATCATTTCTTAAAGCCTCTTCAGGTACCAAACTTGCACCCCGAGGAACAAATTATACCATTATAGGATACCCGAAGGGAACAAGGAGAAATTACATATATAACCCCTTAGAAAAAAGTTATAGTGGAAAGACTCTCCATATTATTTGATAGGTAGAACATCTCTAAAAGAGATATTGGGAGTGAGATAGACTTTGATAAAGTTGAGCCTTAAGGTACACAAGAGTTGGTACAAGAACATATTCCACAAAGGATCATGGAAGATGAAACTATTTTGGATCTAAAAGTACTGCATAGGAGTACAAGAGAGATTAGAGAACTAGAACGTTATGGTTTTCTATTTACCAAGGATGGTGACTCATTATTAGTTGATAATAAATATCATTTAACCTAAAAAGAAGTAATAACTAACACATATGTTTCCAAGTGGAAATAATCCATGAATTATGAAATGGAATCTATATACCCAAACCATATTTGGATTTTTCTATATCCTCCAGTATATGTTAACCCCATTGGTTTTAAATGGGTATTCAAGAATACAATTGACATGGAAGGACATTTTAATACATATAAGGAACGACTGGTTGAAAAAGGGTTTAAACAACATTAAGACATTGACTATGAAAAAACATTTTCATCAGTTGTAATAGTGAAATCCATAAGAATTATAATTTCCATTGTGGTTTACCATGATAGAGAGATTTGGAAAATGAATATCAAAACAAACTTACATAACGAGAAAATTTAGGATTATGTATATATAAAACAACCCGAAGGGTTTGTGACCCGAAAGGATTCTAATAAGATATCAAGATTGCAAAAATACATTTATGCATTAAATAAAGAATCTCAGTAATGGAAAATTCATTTAGATGAATCCATAAAAAATTTGGTTTTATAAAGAATGAGTGTGAGCCTTATGTCTACAAACGACTTAATGGGAGAGAAATCATTTTCTTAATAGTATATTTTGATGAAATATTACTCATAGTAAACAAAATACTATTCTTAAAGTATGTTAATACATGGATTAATAAATTCTTCTCCATAAAGGACTTGGGTGAAGCAATATATATTTCTGATATAAAGATCCATTTTGATATATCCAAGAGACTGCTCGACCTAATTCAATGTACATACATTGATAATATACTGAAGAGATTCAGTATGAAAAAATCCAAGAGGGGATAATTTACAGGGTAACATGAAATTCATCTTTCTAGGAATTTTTTTCCCCAAACACATGAGGAAATAAATAGAACATCCAAGATTCCATTCGAATTAGTTATTGTATCATTCATGTATTCTATGATATGTACTAGGCTAGATGTTCCCTATGCATTGAGTGTGGTAGGAAGATATCATGCTGATCTAGGTGACCACCACTGGATGGAAATCAAGAGTATCCTTAAGTATATAATGAAAACTAAGGATATGTACCTAGTCTATAGAGGATATGAGGAACTAGTCAACAGAGGATATGCATATGCTAGTTTACAAACTGATCAAGATTACATGAAGTCAAAAAAGGGATACATCTTCAATTTTAATGGAGGTGTTATGAGTTGGAAGAGATCAAATCAGGCAATGTTTATATATTTTATAGTAGAGTTTTAGTATATTTTAGATTTTGAGGAAGCTAAGGAAGTAGTATAGATGTATGAATTCATCCAAGATATTGACATGGTACCAGTAGTAAGGATCCTATCACACACTATTGTGATAATTCTGCAATGGTGGATCTCATAAAAGATAGAATTTCACATCATAGGAGGAAGCACATACTTTAAAAATATCATCTCCTAAGGGATTTATCTAAGAGAGGTGAGGTTTCAGTGAGTAGTATTTCCACATAAGACAACAAGTAAGAACCCTTGAATAAAGCATTGGCTTAGTAGAAACATGATTATTATTTGAGGTCTAGTTGACTCAAATTCATAGGAAGTTTCCTCTAGTATAAGTGAGAGTTTGTTGGAGTTAGTGTCCTAGGACCAACATATTTTACTTTGATTACATGCATATTTAATGTATTGAATATTAATTTAACGTCTTATTACATATTACTCATTTTTCTCCATGTATTTAATGTAACAATGTCCTAGAGTTTTTTTCACATAGATAAGGTCATAAAATTCTTATCTATGACGAGAACCTTTAAGTGTGATGAAAATATTATCAATATTGTTCTGTATTTTCATAACATACTACAATTAGACCCATATTATTTATATCATTAAGTGATAGTTCTCGTAATTGGATAAGACTTGTTCACATTAAGTTTTCACTTGTTAATCTCCATGATGGGAGATTATGAGAACATACCCATCATTAGGAATTATGCATGTTTTGGTGTCATAATATATTCCTATCTTTGAGAATTTATAATAGTCCTTGGACTTTAATATTATCATTAATGTATTTCATGACATGCACACTTAGATTTACTGATGAAAACCATCATACCATATATTGGAGGGAAGTAAGGTATGTTGGGTGCATCACGATTAACATTTCATTAATGGATAAGTTGACAAAATATTTGAACCTTAAATATTTATGGAAGATTATATCTCGGACCTTTGTTTAGAATACAATCATCTTATTAAATTCCATTTCCATAGTGTAATGACATGTTTATTTCAGATATTCAAAGAAATACATATCAAGTAAATAGGTTGATGACACCATTGTGAAACCTACTTGATGAGATATTGTGACAAAGGAATTATATTACATAGTGAGAATTCATATTTGGTCGTTGAAGTTTCAAAATTAAGTTCTTTATCTTAGGTTCCTTAACCCATTTTTAGATAGTAATCTTGGACTTTAGGCAAGCCTGCCAAATGCCAACGAGAAATAATCATAGAGGGTCACATAGTAAGTGTTTCCATTGATCTCGATTAAATTATATTTGAGTTTAATTAATAAAATAAATATTATTTTCAAGTATGAGGAATAATTTTATTCAATTTATCTCGATCACATAAATTAAATAAATATTTATTTGTGGACATTTGAATAAAAATATACTTACATATATTATAGAAAATTTAATAAATATTTATTCTCCAATATGTGAATGAAATATTTATTTATGAAAAAAAATTATTTGGGTATTAAATAAATAAAAAATTAGTTCAAACAAACCAAGACCATGTTTGGTGAAAAATATTAATTAAAAATATGGTAAAATAATATTTTTTGTTGAGAAAGTTTGCACATGCCAAAAAATAATAATAATATTATTCTTATGTGTCATGGGGTTTATTAAAGGTAATAAATGTTATTTAATGGATGACATTAAATTAAATAATATTTTAACCTAAATACTAACTCTATAAATAGAAAACTATGTCTATTCTGTTGGGTATCCAAAAATTAAAAATAGATAATTGTTGCGCACAATGAATTCTCTATCAACTTCTTATTCTATCTCCCTCTCAATAATGGGAATTTAAAGAGATATTTATTCAATACTGAAGAATTAACGATCAAGAATGAAAAATTCAAGACATTAGACTCCCCATGCTAGCACCGAAAGACTGAGTGGTGTTGCTTGAAGATCATAGGATAAAGTGTGGATCTCTACTTGAGGGATTATATCCTTGGATCCTCATAGTTCAACAAAGGTAATCTGAAAGGTTCTTTTAAAAAAGTCACCATTCAATAATGAAGAAATTTCCTAAGCCCAAATATTTATTTATTAAAATATTAAATAAATTAATTATAAATTTGACATGAAATATCCACTCTCTTGGTTTAGGGTAATATTTTTTGAAATAAATTTTAATATATCTTTCACCATCACATTCTTCTACATTTCTAGAAACCAACAATCAGTATATCAACTCAAAAAAATAAAATAAGGTGGAAAACAAGACTTTCATTCAAGAAACATTTTTATGGGTTTTTTAATTCTCCCCCTATTATAAACTTCTCATCCTTGAGAATCATCTCCAGGGTTCCTGCTCGAACAACTTAGGCCATTGACCTTGAATGTCAGGATCTAACTCCCAAGTCTCCTCCTGGAACATTCCATACTACCACAAAATCTAGAAAAGTGGTACCATGTTCTCTTGAGGGACTTTATCACTCAATATATAATATAAATTAGACTCTCCTCATAAGGTTAATTATGCTCCAACTCAATATCCTCATATTCAATGAAATGCACAAAATCAATAATTTATTTCTAAAGTTGGGACACATAAAACACTTCATTCATACCTTGGTAGTGAGAAGTAAGATCTAGAGAGTACACCACTACCCACACCCACTCAATGATCTTTTAGGGTAAAAAAGTGGGTTTAGCTTTAATTTATTCCTTATACATCAATGGTCTAACTGGGGAGTCACTCTCAAGAAAACCTAATCACCCACATTGAACTTTAGAGGTATCCTCCTAAAGTGAACATATGATCTCTACTTACTTTTAGTGGTAATAAACCTCTTATGAATCATCTCAAATATCTCACAGGTCTTCTAAACTATAATATGGACAACAATTTCTATCTCACCCACCTCACTACAACATAGAGGTGAATGACATGGCCTCCCATAAAGAGTCTCAAAAGGTTCTATCTGAATTGAATCCTAGTAACGAGTGTTTTATGAAAACTCAGAAAATGTTAGATGATAATAACATGACCCACTAAAGTTTATAACTCAAGTTCTAAGCATATCCTTCAATATGTGTATTGTCTTTTCAGATTATCCGTCAGTCTGAGGATGGTACACTATGCACAATCTCAACTGACCCCCTAGGTATTTTTTCACACCCTCTTAAAACCATTCCATAAAACATGAATCGTTTTCTGAAATAATTCTCAAGGGTTCTCCATGTAATATTATGATCTCAGAAGTGTATATCTTTCCTATATTACCCATTGATTGAGTCTCTCTAGTTGGTAAAAAGTGGTCAACTTTCATCAGTCGATTAATTATCACCTAGAAATTATCACAACACATTATGGTATTAGGTAAACCTATCACAAAACCCATAATGATGTACTAAAAATTATAAATGGGAATAAAAAGTTTCAAGAGAAAACATTCAAGATACTAGGGATTGTCCTTTACTCTCTGACATGTAAGAAATCTAGGGACAAAACTAGAAATTTAACTCTTCAAAACTGGCCACCAAAACTGACATCTAAATTCATGATACATCTTCATCACTTGAAGTTATACCGACCATATTGAGGTATGAAAATATCTCATCATATTATACCTTATGGAAGAATATACTACTACTCTCCCATGTACCATGACCATATCATCATCATCCATAGACCATCTAGGTATCATTTCACATCCAGCTTGTTGTGCATGCATTACAACACACTCTGGGTATATCTCATATCCTACATTTTCCCAATATAGAAAATAGGATATGAATACCAAGTGAGAACAAGTCACTAATCCCTGATCATTTTAAGTATCCACCATCCATTTATCTAACAATCTAATAGTGAACCACTGATCCTCAGAAGGTCGATCATCAATATCTTTCTCAACCAATATCTTATGTATAAGACAATATACAATAATGATAACTTTACTAGAAAAATACCTAATATCAAATCCAAACATCTATAAATAATAAACCTGAAGACACTATTTATAAAGATACTATATAATATATTGTGATTTTTTGTAGATAATAAATCTCTCACTAAAGAGATAGTGTCACCATCACTTCAATGTATTAATTATAACTTCTAGCTCCAATTCATGTGTAGGGTGGTTCTTCTCATGGGGTCATAGATGACATGACCAATAGGATAATACATTCTCTATCTATATAATTAATGCTTCCAAACCAATGCTCGATTCATCATAGTAAATAGTATAATCAATTCTAGGATCAGGGAGTATCTGTACTGGAGTTATCATTAACTTTATATATAGCTCAAGGAAAGACTCTTCACATTGATCCGACCACTAGAACTTTAAAAAATTCGTTTTTGGAACTATAAGGGGTCTTGATAGTCAGTATAATTCCTAAATAAACCATTGGTAGTATACTTTTTGGCTTTTAAATATCTTGATCTCAAACACATTCTGAGGATGTGTCTAGGATATCACTACTTCTACTTTATCTAGGTCTACCGATATGAACATATAAAACAATACATGCCCCAAGAATATAACTTATAATATCCAAAATTCATAGTTTGAAATTTTAAAATAAATATAGTGTGCTCAAATTATACTCAAGACTATCTTGAGGTGTCTATAATTATGCTCCAGAATCGGTGAGTAGATGAGGATGTTCTCGACGAACACCATAATGAATGAGTCTATATATGGATGGAAAATCTTATTAATGAGGGCCATGAATAATAAAGGCGCATTATTCATATTGAACGACATCACTATGTACTTCTAAATAAAATAAATTCTCTAAAATTATATCTTCAGAATGTCATCCTCTCTTACTCATACCTGGTGATAGCCTGATTGAAGATCAATCTTGGAGAACAACCGAGCTCCCCATAAATGACCAAAAAGATCATTGATCCTAGGAAAGGGATATTTATTATTAATCATCACATAGTTTAGCTTATGGTAATCAATATAGAGATGAATAATACTATATTATTTCTTATAAAATAACATAGGAACAACCTATACTAAATTACACAGCTTGATAAATCCCTTTCGCTCCAAGTCGTCTAGGTTCTCCTTGATCTCCTTCAGTTCAGTCTGTGGCACATTATACAAGGGTATAAAAATGGGTTACACACTTAGTGTGAGATGTAACTCCATGTAAAATCATCTATTAGGAGGTAGTTTTATGAAGTCCTTTATAAAGATGTCCTGATAGATATCCATGATTGAAGGATTAATCAAGGAAGATGTCACTAGTCCTACAGAAAGTACCAAGCCCACCATTTGTGTTGTGATCATTCTATGTTGAATCTTATCTGGTACAAATCTACCTAACCCTATATCCCATTCCCTTTTCATAACATATCCATCTATATTAAGAAAACTATGGTACACCCTTCTATGATAGAAATCAATGTGAGTTAATTAGCTGGTCATCCATTCCATGTTGAGAATCACATTGAAGTTCTTCTTCTCCAAAATCAGAAGCCCTCACAGATGTCCATAACTAGTGAAGAGTATAGAAAACTCACTGAATCATTGGAGATGGTCCAATTTGATTCCCAATGGTGTATCAAGTGAAATTAACTCTGATGATAACTTTACCAGTAGGTCAAGTGCAGTAACTACTAGTGCATATATAAAATAATGGTAAGCACCAGTATCAAACAAGGTAGTTGATAAAGTGGACATAATCAAGACTACACATCAGATAGTAAATGACCATCTTGACCATATTATGTGTAACGCCCCGACCCCAGCTACCCAGAGTCGGTGCATTACTTCATAACATTGGCATGATCACAAAAGATCAAGTCTCGAAAGACCAATTAGTTTAGTAGCCTTGGAAACACTAGATACATTCATAAGTCTTTCATTACATCAAAAAGTAAACAAACTACAATAACATGGTCTTCATAGTCCACACTCATATCCTCACTGACTATTCTTGCAAGTCAGTCATAATACACTTCTTCACATCCTGGAAAATATTAAAACATTGAAAGGGGTGAGCTCAGATGCTCAGTAAGGATAACAATATTGCGGAAGATTTTATAAGAAAACATAAGCATTTAAGGCAATGTATAACTAAAAAAAAAGCCTTATTGAACTTGAACTTCAGCATAATATGGCAAAAGTAAAATAAAATAATTCCATTACTTACTCACATGGATATTCTACTAGACGAATAATCACATGAAATATCAATAACCACTTTCATAATGAGGGAATGTATAATGCCAGACATTCTGAAACATTTTGTCAAGGCCTCGGCCAAGACGTCTAAAATGATTAAGGCCTCGGCCAAAACCATAAATCAAACTGGGAAAGGGCCTCGGCCAATTCCACGTCTAGTTGTCTCATGAGACCTACCGATGCATCGAGGAGCTATAGCGGGCTCCACCCGTCACATATTAAGTCCAATACATTCCTCATATGAATAGGTTTAAACATAACATAAATATTCGTATTAAAACTAGCATACGAAATGTCAACAATTTCTCCATAAACTATGGATGGTATAAAATAACACATCCACAGTCAAATATTTCACAAAATGTTCATTGGAAGTTTTGTATCATAAATCAATTTCAATTAAACTTAAAACCCATCAAAGGATGTTGACATGGATGAAATCAAAGCTATTTGAGAGAAATACCTCTCCTTTTTGAAATAATTTAAAAGTCCCATAATTATAAAATAATACATTTACTTTGAAAATATTCTTATAAGCTTGTTAGGGAAGCTTCGACGAAGTTATAATGGCAGAAAATAGCCGAACCCGCCGTATAAGTAAAAAGAACATTCTTACCTTATATTTGTCAAAAAGGTCAAAAAGTGCATTGTTTGGAAAACGACGGTAAGATTCCTTTCAAAAACGTATAAGGGTATAAATTACTTTAACCCATTTTTCCATTTAATAGTAAAAATGTTTTGAAAGACATTTTTAAGAAACATGGATGTGGATGATAACGAGGTCCCAGTAGATAATTATGTATAAACAACCTTGGATAATGAAGAGGTTGCGAAGTAAACCCTTACCTTGTACTTTTCCTTGGTTGGGGTAGGTTAACCTCCTGTATAATGGTGAAATAATTTTTATTAAATTATACAAGAATCATATACATTCATATGATATCATATATGATCTTTTAACATTTCTTTGTTAACAATATCTTAGATTTATCGTTGTTTCGGGTGTTAACTTACTCGTTTTCTTTTATATGTTTTGTTACGTAAGTCGTGTTTTTGATGGATAGGTTGTATCTTATTCATATCCAGAATGATATCATTTCCTTAAACATTATTTTTAAATCATCAAATGATAATTATACTTGAATGGATACGACGGAGAATGAATCTCATCGCGTTCGTGGAGACGGTAGTCCGTACGTACGCACGAGCGACAATATCATTATTTTGATATTAAAATAATATATAATTGGATAGTATATCATATATACAGAATCATTATCATGTTATATTTATTATTTACATGAATTACATATCATTATTATACCCATCTAAATAATAATATATTGAATAACAATTACACCACGACGTGGAGACAGTAAGCCGTACGTACGCACGTATGGTGACATGTCATTCAAATGATGGGTAGAATACTGAATATGGTTGTTCCATATTTATAATAACATCACAGTATATAGAAGATACTGGAGTTATAATTTTAGAATTGAAATAATAAACAAAGAGGGAGTGGAAGAAGAAAGAAACATGAAAGAGGGTGATGAAAATGTTACCTCTTCTTCGGGTTCTTCCTTTTGATTTGATCAAAAGGACTCCTTAGGATGGCTTTATGACTAAAGTAAAGCTTCTAGGATGAAGGGAGAGAAGTTGGGAGAGTATTTGGGCAGAGGTTGGCCGAACCAAAAGGCTTGAAAGTGTGAATAAGGTGGTAGAGGTGGGGGCCTTTTATAAGAGGAGAGGAGGGGCTCTTTTGGAAATTTTGAAATGTTACATTATTATACAATGCTTTTTTCGGATTCTAAAGGTACCACACTTATATAATTCGTGGATAAGGTGATAAGGGTTCGAAATATCCTCATCCAATAGGATTTGGACAAGTGTAAGCCTTGGATTTTTCATTATCTTCTCATTTTATTTAAATCGTTAAATAATGAGGTCATCACTGCATCATAATTATGTCATAAATAATTTACTTTATGTAATGTCTAAAAATTATAAAAAAAATGCTATAATGTAGGAAAGATTTGTATCTTTCTAATGAATATTTATAGTCAAAATTTGGATCTGTGTAACCCCACTTAAAAAATGTTTTAGTAAAACAACTCATGTTTGTGTCAATTTAATTTTAACATTAAATAAATATATATTAATGTCATTTTCCAACTAAAGTGGCTCCATGGGGTCCCCAAGTTGACCCATGGGTTGTCTTGGTCGGCCATGACTCATCCAATAGGAGTAGGACAAGTGTCAAGCTCATATCATATTATTAAAACATTATTTTTACCTTAAACTACACTAATTACCTCTAATCGCGATTAAGAACTTAAAAGTTACTATTCACCAAAAAATTATTTTAATCTCATTGAACCACATTTTACTTCTTAATGACAACCATGTATGTCGGATTTTTGAAAATCAAATCACAGAAGTGGTAATATTTCATTTTAACGAAAAATCAGTTTTTAACAACCACTTAGTGGTTTCACTATTCATCAAAAATTGAAGTTTTTCAGAATAAGGCCAAAATTTCACCCTAAGCTATAATTGATATTCTGAATTCAAAAATGATGTCTATTTTACAAAATTACAAACATATAAGTTGTATTAATTAATTTTATAATTAATTCCCGCTGTTACAACAAATAGCATGTTTTGAAGAAACAATTTATATCAAAAGATTGGCAATTGTTTATGTCCAATTTCAATGTTAAATTAATTCTAATGACCACCATTGGATAAAATGGTAAAAATATATTCTAATTATACTTTAAAACCACTAAATATTATAATTTATCACTATAAATTATTTTGATTAAAAAAGTTGTTTTTAAGTATTTTTCACTATTCATAAAAATTTAGAAGTTCTCAGAAAAATACCAAAAATTCAACAAAGGCTAATTTCAATATTCCGAATCCAAAAATGAAGTCTATTTTGATAAATAAAATTTATAAAATTTCAAAAAGTAGGTATTACTATTCACAACGGCTAGTTTAATTAGTTGTGGTGTGTGTTAGAGCTCGAGGTTGCGTACAACACACGCTATTGCATTATTTGAAGGGAAACGCACAATGGATGCTTGGGGTGTTACATTCTCCCCTCCTTCAAATAATTGCGTACTCGCAATTTCTAGGGTATTACAGCATAAAAAGACTCGGGTGGTTTTTCATCATAAATTCCTCAGGTTCCCACGTTGCCTCTTCCATTTTATGATTTCTCCACAAAACCTTCACCAGACGAGTCGTTCGGTTTCTCAGCACCTGCTCCCTCACATCAAGAATCCTGACGGGCTCTTCACAATAGGAAAGATTGGGTTCCAGTTCTAATTCCTCATAGGTGAGTACATGCGTTGGGTCAGACTTGTATTTCCTCAACAGAGATACGTGGAACACATCGTGAACTTTGGAGAGACTTGGCGGCATTGCCAATCGGTAAGCTACAGACCCAATTCGTTCTAGAATTTCGAAAGGTCCGATGTACCTGGGACTCAATTTACCTTTCTTACCAAAACGTATGACTCCCTTCCATGGAGATACCTTCAGGAAAACATGATCACCGACTTGAAATTCCATATCCTTCCTTCGATTATCGGCATAGCTCTTCTGCCTACTTTGAGCTGCTTTGATGTGATTTTGGATTACTTTCACCTTTTCCACCATTTCCTCCACCAGTTCTGGGCCTACAAGTTTTCTTTCACCAAATTCATCCCAACAGGTTGGTGTATGACATCTCTTTCCGTATAACGCTTCATATGGTGCCATCTGAATACTCGAATGGAAGCTATTGTTATAGGAAAATTCTACCAGTGGTAAATATTGATCCCACATACCCTGAAAGTCAAGAGAGCATGATCTCAACATGTCTTCTAAGGTTTGAATAGTCCGTTCTGATTGTCCATCTGTTTGAGGGTGATAGGCAGTGCTCAAACGAAGTTCAGTATCCAAGGCCTTTTGAATACTTTTCCAGAATCTTGAAGTAAAACGAGGATCACGATCAGAAACAATCGATAGGGGTACTCCATGAAGTCTTACAACTTCATTAATATATAGTCTTGCTAGAAGTTCAAGTGGTAGATCCTCCCGTATAGCCAGAAAATGTGCTGACTTATTAAGTCGATCAACAATGACCCATATTGCATCATTCCTTCTAGGAGTCTTTGGTAGTCCCATGACAAAGTCCATCGTAATATTATCCCATTTCCACTCAGGTATGGGAAGAGGTTGCAATACTCCACCAGGATGTTGCCTTCCAGCTTTCACTTGTTGACAAACCATACACCTCGACACAAAATCAGCAATCTCCCTCTTCATATTGTCCCACCAAAAATGTTCCTTCAAATCTCTATACATTTTGGTGCTCCCAGGGTGTATAGAGAAGTTGGAACTATGAGAATCATCCATCAATTCCCTTTTTAGATCAGGTATATCGGGAACACAAAGTCTCTTCCCGAATTTCAAAATTCCATCTTTATACACAAAGTCCCTCAATCTTCCATCATTCACACCTATAATCTTCTTATGAAATTCTTCATCATTGGTCTGAGAACTCTTAATCCTTTCTAGTAATGATGGTTTGGAAACCATTTGAAAAAGCATTGATGTTTCACCTTCCCTAGTTATTCCCATGTCCATCTTCACTAGATCCAAGAAAATTGGATCCCTTTCAATTCTCATCACATTCAAAACTCCATGGTCTTTTCTACTCAAAGCATCTGCCACCTTGTTTGCCTTCCCCGGGTGGTAATGTATTGTGCAATCATAATCCTTGAGTAGTTCAAGCCATCGCCTTTGCCTCATGTTGAGTTCTTTTTGTGTGAAAATATACTTCAAACTCTTGTGATCAGTATAAATCTCACATTTTTCACCATAGAGGTAATGTCTCCATATCTTTAAAGAAAAGATCACAGCTGCTAACTCAAGATCATGAGTAGGATAGTTTTGCTCATGAATTTTTAGCTGTCGTGATGCATAGGAAATGACCTTATCATTCTGCATAAGGACACAACCGAGTCCTTTCTTCGATGCATCACTATAAATAACAAACCCATCATTCCCCGATTGTAGAGTCAATACAGGGGCATTGACTAATCTTCTCTTTAGTTCTTCAAAAAATTCTTCACACTCTTTTGTCCAGACAAATTTAATCCCTTTACGTGTGAGCTTTGTCAATGGGTTAGCCAATCTGGCAAAATTCTGGATGAAACGTCTATAATAACCTGCTAAACCAATAAAACTGCGGTCCTCAGTTATACTTGTCGGTGCTGGCCATTCTTGGATTGCCTTGGTTTTAGAAGGATCAACGGAAATTCCATCCTTAGAGACAATATGGCCAAGAAAAGAAATCTCATGAAGCCAGAATTCACACTTGCTAAATTTCCCATATAATTCATGTCTTCTAAGAGTCTTCAGGATAATGCGTAAGTGATTTTCATGATCTTCGTGGCTTTTGGAGTATACCAAGATATCATCAATAAATACCACTACAAAGTCATCAAGATATTCCTTGAAAACTTTATTCATTAGATCCATGAAAACAGAGGGTGCATTAGTCAATCCAAAAGGCATTACTGTAAACTCGTAATGCCCGTACCTTTTTCGAAATGCTGTCTTTGGAATGTCTTCCTTCTTCACACACAACTGATGGTATCCAGACCGAAGGTCAATCTTTGAAAAGTATTGAGCTCCATGCAGTTGGTCAAACAAATCATCAATGCGAGGTAGGGGATACTTATTCTTTATTGTTATAGCATTGATCTCCCTATAATCAATGCACAACCTCATAGATCCATCTTTCTTCTTAACAAAAAGAACAGGGGCTCCCCAAGGAGAAACACTAGGGAAAATAATTCCCTTATTACTCAATTCCTCTAGTTGTTTCTTTAGTTCAACTAATTCCACAGTGGCCATTCTATAAGGGGTCTTCGATATGGGACTTGATCCAGGAATTAAATCAATGGAAAACTCAACTTCTCGTTCTGGAGGATGTCCAGGTAAATCTTCCAGAAACACATCAACATATTCTCTCACAATAGGTACATCCTCTATTTGAATATTCCTTTCCTCATCCTCACTAATTTCCTTCTCTTCCTCCCCAATAATTGAATTTAGTTGAGCTACTGGGGGTGGATCTAGATAAGAATTATGTGGCGATGATTCTGCTCTAAAGATAAGGTGTTCCTTATCATCATCATCAAGAATCGTAACCTCTTTCCTCTTACAATAAATTTTTGCATCATGGTCCGAAAGCCAATCCATACCGATGATTATATCAAATTCAATCATGGGTATGACGATGAGATCAGCAGGTAAAGAACATTTAGGTGCTCTAATGGGAACTAATCGACAAAACTTTGTTGCAACAATACTTCCCTTAGGGGTTTTGACCGACAACTCCCTTGTTAAATCAAATTGGAAATATCTAATTTTCTTAGCAAACTGGGAAGATATGAAACAATGCGATGATCCAGAATCAAATAATGCATTTTCTAAACTTGAGGAAACCATTAAATTACCTGCCACCATGTCTTTCAAAGCTTCCACCTCAGCAGTAGTGACAACATAAGCCTGGCCTTGATCCCTTGTCCTCTTCTGAGGTAAGTTCCCCTGACGCTTAGGACATTCATTTGCATAATGTCCCTTCTCTCTAAAATTATAACATTCCACGTTGACAGCCGCTTTCTTTACCTTTCATTCATGAGCTTGGTGGCCTTTTTCACCACACTTGTAACATACTCCTTTTCCTTTTAGACAGGCACCAGGGTGATTCCTACCACAATTATCATAGGGTGGAAATTCATTTCTACCCTTCTTCCCTGTTTCCTTATTTCCTTTCCCAGAGTTTTCAGCGGATCTCTTCTTATCTTGCTTTGATTTAAAGTCATAAGACTTAGAGAATTCCTTTTCCGTCTTGATAGCACATGAGACAATACCTTCGTATGAAGAGAAGGTTTGTGATACTAAAGCTCGACGGAGAAATGGTTTCAACCCATCAAAGAAACGATCAGTCTTACTTCTTGGGTTACGTATGTAATCTGCAGCATACCTTGCTAACCTTGTAAAGTTAGCCTCATACTTTGCGACATTCTCATCCTCCTTCTGCCTCAGACTCAGAAATTGCCTTTCCATATCCGCTCGATGGTCTCGAGGAAAGTATTTTTCTAAGAACAGATCTTTGAACTCCTGCCATTCCATGTTTTTTAATTCATCATCTTCCTTTTTGTTTTGAATTAGTGACCACCATTGATCGGAATCTCCAGTGAGGCGGTAAACTGCCATGACAACATTCTCCCTTTCACTACTCCCCAAGGCATGAAATATTTTCTCTAAGGAATTTATCCATTGCTCAGATACTATAGGATTTGTACTCCCATTGAAGGTTGGAGGTTGTTGCCTCATGAAACTGTCTAGCATTGATCCTCCACGTTGCGGATCAGGGTGCTCCATACGAGTAAGGTTGTTATTCATAACCTGCGTGAGTTGTCCCAGTACGGTGAGAAGCTGATCAGCACCAGTTGTATCACTAGCTCCACCATAATTATCCTGAGCAGAAGGGAAATCCCTACACGGAGTGCGTGCATTGATACGGTTTCCATTCCTTCCACTAGGTGCCATTTCTAAATAATGGCATAAACTAGATTAGTTCATGAATCAAAATACATAATTCCATACTTGTAAAACACTTAACATAAATTGAACTAATTATGGATATAATCCATAATTATAAAAATGTTTTCTTTGAGGAAGTATATACTCGTAACCCTTCATAGTGGTTTGTAAAGAAAATGGGAATTATCCAAAGCATATCCCCCGGGAGTTTCGTAACCAAGAGTGCAGCAAGGCCCGTTGTCATGCACCAGTTCCCGTTCGAGTCTAGATCAAAGCGGTGTTTTCGGGTTTTACCCCTAGGTACATCTGTGCCAGAGCCGCCTCTACCTGCTCGTATCCAGATAGGGATGTATTGCTCGTAAAACTCACAACATCTCTACAATACCAAAATTCTAGGAAGTTCTTCTATACTAATCCTCAAAGTCTATCTTCGGGATATGTGCTCTAATCAGAGTTTATCTAAATCTAGCTTCCAAGGTTAGTACTAAACTGCCTCTGATACCAACTGTAACGCCCCGACCCCAGCTACCCAGAGTCGGTGCATTACTTCATAACATTGGCATGATCACAAAAGATCAAGTCTCGAAAGACCGATTTGTTTAGTAGCCTTGGAAACACTAGATACATTCATAAGTCTTTCATTACATCAAAAAGTAAACAAACTACAATAACATGGTCTTCATAGTCCACACTCATATCCTCACTGACTATTCTTGCAAGTCAGTCATAATACACTTCTTCACATCCTGGAAAATATTAAAACATTGAAAGGGGTGAGCTCAGATGCTCAGTAAGGATAACAATATTGCGGAAGCTTTTATAAGAAAACATAAGCATTTAAGGCAATGTATAACTAAAACAAAAGCCTTATTGAACTTGAACTTCAGCATAATATGGAAAAAGTAAAATAAAATAATGCCATTACTTACTCACATGGATATTCTACTAGACGAATAATCACATGAAATATCAATAACCACTTTCATAATGAGGGAATGTATAATGCCAGACATTCTGAAACATTTTGTCAAGGCCTCGGCCAAGACGTCTAAAATGATTAAGGCCTCGGCCAAAACCATAAATCAAACTGGGAAAGGGCCTCGGCCAATTCCACATCTAGTTGTCTCATGAGACCTACCGATGCATCTAGGAGCTATAGCGGGCTCCACCCGTCACATATTAAGTCCAATACATTCCTCATATGAATAGGTTTAAACATAACATAAATATTCGTATTAAAACTAGCATACGAAATGTCAACAATTTCTCCATAAACTATGGATGGTATAAAATAACACATCCACAGTCAAATATTTCACAAAATGTTCATTGGATGTTTTGTATCATAAATCAATTTCAATTAAACTTAAAACCCATCAAAGGATGTTGACATGGATGAAATCAAAGCTATTTGAGAGAAATACCTCTCCTTTTTGAAATCATTTAAAAGTCCCATAATTATAAAATAATACATTTACTTTGAAAATATTCTTATAAGCTTGTTAGGGAAGCTTCGACGAAGTTATAATGGCGGAAAATAGCCGCACCCGCCGTATAAGTAAAAAGAACATTCTTACCTTAAATTTGTCAAAAAGGTCAAAAAGTACATTGTTTGGAAAACGACGGTAATATTCCTTTCAAAAACGTATAAGGGTATAAATTACTTTAACCCATTTTTCTATTTAATAGTAAAAATGTTTTGAAAGACATTTTTAAGAAACATGGATGTGGATGATAACGAGGTCCCAGTAGATAATTATGTATAAACAACCTTGGATAATGAAGAGGTTGCGAAGTAAACCCTTACCTTGTACTTTTCCTTGGTTGGGGTAGGTTAACCTCCTGTATAATGGTGAAATAATTGTTATTAAATTATACAAGAATCATATACATTCATATGATATCATATATGATCTTTTAACATTTCTTTGTTAACAATATCTTAGATTTATCGTTGTTTCGGGTGTTAACTTACTCGTTTTCTTTTATATGTTTTGTTACGTAAGTCGTGTTTTTCATGGATAGGTTGTATCTTATTCGTATCCAGAATGATATCATTTCCTTAAACATTATTTTTAAATCATCAAATGATAATTATACTTGAATGGATACGACGGAGAATGAATCTCATCGCGTTCGTGGAGACGGTAGTCCGTACGTACGCACGAGCGACAATATCATTATTTTGATATTAAAATAATATATAATTGAATAGTATATCATATATACAGAATCATTATCATGTTATATTTATTGTTTACATGAATTACATATCATTATTATACCCATCTAAATAATAATATATTGAATAACAATTACACCACGACGTGGAGACGGTAAGCCGTACGTACGCATGTATGGTGAAATGTCATTCAAATGATGGGTAGAATACTGAATATGGTTGTTCCATATTTATAATAACATCACAGTATATAGAAGATACTGGAGTTATAATTTTAGAATTGAAATAATAAACAAAGAGGGAGTGTAAGAAGAAAGAAACATGAAAGAGGTTGATGAAAATGTTACCTCTTCTTCGGGTTCTTCCTTTTGATTTGATCAAAAGGAATCCTTAGGATGGCTTTATGACTGAAGTAAAGATTCTAGGATGAAGGGAGAGAAGTTGGGAGAGTATTTGGGCAGAGGTTGGCCGAACCAAAAGGCTTGAAAGTGTGAATAAGGTGGTAGAGGTGGGGGCCTTTTATAAGAGGAGAGGAGGGGCTCTTTTGGAAAGTTTGAAATGTTACATTATTATACAATGCTTTTTCGGATTCTAAAGGTCCCACACTTATATAATTCTTGGCTAAGGTGATAAGGGTTCGAATTATCCTCATCCAATAGGCTTTGGACAAGTGTAAGCCTTGGATTTTGCATTATCTTCTCATTTTATTTAAATCGTTAAATAATGAGGTCATCGCTGCATCATAATGATGTCATAAATAATTTAATTTATGTAATGTCTAAAAATTATAAAACAAATACTATGATGTAGGAAATCTTTTTAGCTTTCTAATGAATTTTTATAGTCAAAATTTGGATCTTTTTAACCCCACTTAAAAAATGTTTTAGTACAACAACTCATGTTTGTGTCAATTTAATTTTAACATTAAATAAATATATATTAATGTCATTTTCCAACTAAAGTGGCTCCATGGGGTCCCCAAGTTGACCCATGGGTTGTCTTGGTCGGCCATGACTCATCCAATAGAAGTAGGACAATTTTCAAGCTCATATCATATTATTAAAACATTATTTTTACCTTAAACTACACTAATTACCTCTAATCGCGATTAAGAACTTAAAAGTTACTATTCACCAAAAAATTATTTTAATCTCATTGAACCACATTTTACTTCTTAATGACAACCATGTATGTCGGATTTTTGAAAATCAAATCACAGAAGTGGTAATATTTCATTTTAACGAAAAATCAGTTTTTAACAACCACTTAGTGGTTTCACTATTCATCAAAAATTGAAGTTTTTCAGAATAAGGCCAAAATTTCACCCTAAGCTATAATTGATATTCTGAATTCAAAAATGATGTCTATTTTACAAAATTCCAAACATATAATTTGTATTAATTAATTTTATAATTAATTCCCACTGTTACAACAAATAGCGTGTTTTTAAGAAATAATTTATATCAAAAGATTGGCAATTGTTTATGTCCAATTTCAATGTTAAATTAATTCTAATGAACACCATTGGATAAAATGGTAAAAATATATTCTAATTATACTTTAAAACCACTAAATATTATAATTTATCACTCTAAATTATTTTGATTAAAAAAGTTGTTTTTAAGTATTTTTCACTATTCATAAAAATTTAGAAGTTCTCAGAAAAATACCAAAAATTCAACATAGGCTAATTTCAATATTCCGAATCCAAAAATGAAGTCCATTTTGATAAATAAAATTTATAAAATTTCAAAAAGTAGGTATTACTATTCACAACAGCTAGTTTAATTAGTTGTGGTGTGTGTTAGAGCTCGAGGTTGCATACAACACACGCTATTGCATTATTCGAAGGGAAACGTACAGTGGAAGCTTGGGGTGTTACATTATGTAGTCTGATCCATAATATAAACACTAATTGACTCATATTCTCTTCCCTTTCCTTGAGATGTATGACAAGTTTATGTCTGCTGCTAAGGAACCCAACTAGATCCCTGAGTCAAAGAACATGTCTGACCCCTACCTTTATGGAAACTCACCCTCAAAACTCTATAGAAAAACTTCTTGAGATACCTTGAATTTCAAAAATGCTAAAACATGCATTGAGGAATGGTACAAAACCAATGAAAATGTACAAACTTTCCACAGTTAAAGCACTGTGTAACTCCTTTCGATGAAGCTAAACTCTACTAACCCCATATTCCACTACTCCAACACGAGTTGTCAAACTTCAACTTTCTATTATCAAAATAGACTCCCATAGTAGTGAGAGAAATATTAGGAAATGGATCTATATATGTCGGAAGTAATCATGTTTCCCTTCCCTCCTCTAGCCCCTTCTCAAAGGTCATGGAATTATGAAGCACCTATAAGTATGTATTCTGATCAAATCCCATAACCTAATGTCTAATATCCATTCATAGTCCTAAATTGAACTTACAAGAATTATATGTCTCATTCCTTTCTAAAAAAGTAGCCAATTGAAGTAACACCATAAATAGAGCAGAGTATGTAGATTTATTTATAAAACCCTATCGTAACTATATAAACTTATGGGCATGTTCTAACTTCATCATGTCAGGAATTTACTACACAATAATCTAGTCATTAAAGGTTTCCTAAGTAAGACACTCTCATATCCAAACCTAACTCGTGGAAGTACACCATCTCCTGGAGGTCCTTATAATATAATGATTTCTAGAATCACTCTCCCCGTCTCAGGAGTCTAGATTATCTTAAAAATTCCCTAAAAAAAGTCCATAAATCCCTCTGCATTGGGAGAGCCACTAGTACCCTAGAATGATGGAGGATTTTAGAGAAATAAATATTAAGATTTATTGGTCATGGTCCTATGAGTGGCTATTCCTTGGTTGTGAACTATCTAAAAAAGTCCTAGATGAATGGGTTCTATATTCTAAATCACTGGTGTTAATATAAGAGTGTTCTGGGTACACCCTCCTACATCATAGGTGGTGGCATGAGAACATCCTGGGCTACCACAGCTGGCGATCCCATGAAACATCTCTAAGGTGAAATATCTATAACTCAAAGAACATTAGTAACATAAAAATTCCGAGTCTAAGGGATCAAAAAAGTATTTCCTCAGAGTCTACCCTCAATCCAAGGCATAAAAATCCTAAAACTAACCACGGTCTCCATCCTTGCATGTTAGTCGTAGAAATCACATACATATACTAACAGAACAACATACTCAATTTTATGAATTAATTCCAATGTAGATATATCACAATAACATAGAGACATAGATATATTTCACAAATGGAATCTATCATGAGATGAAAGCACAAATAAAGGAATTTAATTAAAGAACTATCATATAGTATAATAATAGGTATATATATATATATATGTCTCATGGACTTATGTGCCCTCTCCCGATGCCTGAACATACCCAAAATTAGATAAATAAAATATCAGCATCATGTGAATCACCCAAGGTGAATTTAATTGATGGTAACATCAAAACATAATTTTCACCACTTATGTAAAATTAGAGGTCTATCATATGGTGCTCGCTAATAACTATCATACTTCCCTTTATTGATTCCCAATCATCCTATTTTCTATCAATCATATCCCAAATCATGGAAAATAGAAGAAAAATTTAGTGAATCATAGTTCTCGAAATACCATTTTGTAACATCCCAAACAAAACCACCGGGTCCAATATGGAGTGCTACATGACCTCATGAGTGTCTCCCTATACGAAAGAGGCTGCCAATTAGGAGTGAGGTTCTATGTACATAAATAATGAGACTATACCCTTTTTATAATTTCATTAAGTAGATAAAAATAAATAAAATAAAATAAAAATAATAAATAAATGATTAGAGTACATAAAAAAAATCTAAAAATGGAATGCATGACATACAAATTAAAGAGCTCCCAAAGTGGAAATCCAAACCAATGTAATAAGTGTAGATAAATAAATAAATTATCATTGGGATCCTATGGAATCAATCTAAGCCCGATACCAACCCCATGCTCCTCTACTTAGCCCTATAACTTAGGTCCATTTTCCTTCTTCTAAAATCTATCCATGTAATCTAAAAGTGCATAGAATTTCCAAAGTTGGGTGTGAGTACAAGACTGAGTAGAAAACAACCAATTCACCCTCAACCAAGTTTTCTCAAGTAAAAAAAGTGTATTCCATTATATAATAAATTCATAACAAGAATAATAACATGCAATACAAAACCGAGTGGTTGTGATCTAACCAAGCTTCTATAAACCCTCAATTGTACCTGCTTAATTCCCATAATGGAATAATGATCAGGAGTCATTGGAAATGATCATAATCAAGCTGTAGAATATCATCATGCAACTTAAAATCCATAGTCATTGAGTGGGAATGATACTTAGAATTGTGAGATGGCCACAAGGTTCTATACATGCCACTTAGAATCCAAAAGGCTTTGAGTGGGCATGCTACATGGAATCCACTAAGCATAGAGTCAAGAGATACTTAGAACCCACAAGGAATTGAGTATCGATATGTATCCTTGGAATCCTAAAGGCATCGAGGTATGTCCAACCCATAAGGATATCATGCTCCACTATCATCATCTTTCTACATTAATCACATGCCCCGACCAAGGGTACACCAACGATCTCCTGTCATGTGTACCAAGCACAAAACCTCAAAAGGAAATATGATACACAATTATGTATATCATGATAATAAACATACCATGGAATCATGATATAAAAACAGAACTATGTCTACATGTGTATCATCATCAAACATTGAATATAGATATTATAACATATCTCATGGAAAAAATACTATAATAGGTCTCATAGGCCACACACACATACACCCATATGAAATCATAATTCAAACATGAATAACAATTATTGAAACACAAAAAAGATAACAATAAAAATGTGTAAAAAAATCCCTAGAGGTAAGGAATTATCTACCTCATGGTTTTCAACATCAACACCAAGGTTCATCAAAGTAATCATAAATGAACCATGTTCACACAAAAACTAGAATATAATCACCCACCATGGACTCTTAAGTTTGATCATCATTAAGCTTCCTCAATCTCAGTCTAAAAATGGATGAGTAAGGATCTAAAGAAAAAATTGGAGGCTTATTGGAATAAGGTAGTGTGATGTTTCATGGAGGTGTACTAGAAACCACCACCACAATATAGGGCCAACCACCATGATTCATAAGTGAACTGGAAGAGACCACAATGATGCATGACTGAGTGACACAGTATGGATAATGTGAAAAAATGAACTCCACATCACAAGGAAGAATATTTATGCATGGAACTTCTATTAAAACCATACCACTATGGTATAGGGGAGAGCACTACAACATGGAGTTATCTATGTAGTCCTTCAGAGCTCCTGGAACAATGTAGAATGAGGAGGAAGGAACTGGTATATATGATATTGTAGGATCCTAGAACACCCTGAGAGAGGCGGGGTGAATCTGGGTGTCAAATTTTTATTTTAAGGAAATAGATATTGTTCTCACATTGGTAGGAACTTGGTAAATCACTTTGTTTGAATTTTAAAGTAACAAGAAATTCACACGTAGAGAGACAAGAAAACATTTTTATTTGGTTCACAACTAAGGTAAAGTCCACAGAGCGTACACCAATAGTTTCTCGATCATACCTAAGTCCACTAATTATCACTAATTGTGGAATATAGATGTTTAGACATTGTCACTTGGTGCTCGACACACTACCTTTACAAGATTTAATAGATAACACATAGCCTCCCTCGAACCACTTTCATTGAATCCCCTGATATCACTAATTTTAGTGAAGTATTACTTAGTTAAACAACTTGAAGATCTCTTTAGTATATTGATATTTAATTCTGTCCCTGACTAGTACTAGAAACTACTTTCACTATAGTCTTAAGTTGATGAACTTGAAAGCAGTGTTCACTTAGACTAGATGTTCAACACTACTATTCACAAATCACCTTCATGAACCTAATTCATGAAGCTCACAACTTTTTCAATGAAAACTTCCTTAGTGAAACACTAAGTCATCATGGAATAACTAGTCATTGCGAAACTCTTTTTTCGAGATACTTAAGCATTGGTAAAGACTGATACAATCTTTTCAGGATGCCCAATCTTACAATGAATACATAATTTATGAGGATCTCAACCTTTGAGAATTCAGAGTGACATCATTTTCTCAAATTATTTTTCTGTGAAAATAAGTGGGGTGTAGACACCTATTTATAAGCACAACATTTTGAAAAGATCCCAATCTATATGTGGATTTTTTGTGAAACTCCAAAATCCTTTTTATGAAACTATTCTATTTGTGAAGCTCTAGTGAAATTTAACCCTTTCACGAATATTATTTTAATCATAAAGAATCACTATCAACCCATTATTCCTTTTCAATTTTTATCATAGTTACGGAGAACACTGTCTTTTTATCATGAATTCAAAAAAATCCATACCTTTGTGAAGATCTAACTTTTGAGAAACGCTGTCTTCAAAAAACCCGTTCATCACAAAAATTATTCCTTTAACAAAATTTATAAGATTCAATCCCAAAAAACCACCTTTAGTGAATATTTATCCATCCTCTGGATTTTGAGCCCAAAAATTTGGAAAACACAAGGAAATGATGCCACCTTCAACATTGTAGTTAGCTTGTTCTGTAAGACCAGTTTCCTTGAAACCTCCTTGATCAACCCAGTGTGAATTAAAAAAAATAGAATCCATTCCCATCAATGAAAATAATTTATTCAAAAAATCTCCCCCTTTGGAATTTTTTTAAATCTATATATAAATTCAACAAATCACCCGCTGCTATCAAAACCGAAAAGGATATAAATAAGTCATATATCACTCTAAGCATATGTGAGAAAATATTGGTGTAGAAAATAAGAGGGGAAGAATTAATTAGGTTCTCATGTTTTGTAAATCTTAAATATTTCCAAGATAATCTCTAATAAAGATGGATTTTTTTCGTTATAATACTTAATTCTCATCGGGTCATAGAATCATTGCAAGCTTTTTTCAAAATCCTACAACCAAAAAACCTTTCAAATATTGAATTTATTTATTCTCCAAATTTGAAAATAAACCAAAATAACCTGTATTGTTTACTTATAAATCTCAAAAAAGACTCCCCTTGGATCATATCTCCCTCAAAAACCTGCATCACTTCCACAAATAGATTAAAATAGATAACAAAAATAGGGATAAGTGACCAACCATAACCACCTCAGGCACTGGGAGGTGGCTGATCACTAATGTTGAACTGATATTTCTCAAACACATGTGCTACCAATGAATTTGTCATAATTTCATACACATGTTCATCAGTTTAAACATTCTCCATTGTAATCACACCTTGTTCAACTTTTTCTTTGATAAAGTGATATCTGATCACAATATGATTTTTACAAGAGTACTAAACCATATTCTTCATAATATCAATCACACTCTTGTTGATATAGTGAATCACCATTGGCTATTTCACCTTATCAACAACATCAATTGGTTATTTCATCATCCAAAATATCTAAGTTCAAGCCTTTGATGAGAAATATTCTCTACTTCCGATATACTAAGAAAATTTATTTCTTGTTTGTTTCTCAACCATCCGACTCAATTATTTTCAATGAGGAATGAAACACCAATTGTGGAATTTCTATCAACTAAATTTATTTCCCAATAAATTTAATAAAATTCCAATAATTCATCATCCCTTCCTATAAAAAAGTATAATTGAAAACTGAGAGTATCTTGAATATATCTCACGATTCTTTTAATTACTTCCAAAAGATATTCATTTGGATTACTTTGAAAGATGGCCGCTAATCATGTTACAATGATGATATATTTCCATGTTTGATTCAAGTACAATATGATTTAAATGAATCTTCTATACAAGGTGGTATCTATAGAAGTCTCATCCTCATGCTTTCCATCTTTTTCCCAACTATAATCGGAGTCAACATTGGTTTAGAGTCATGCATGTTGAATTTATTTAGAAGTTCTATTGCATATTTTTAATGATAAATGAACGTGACATCCTTATTTTTAATCACACATATCCCCAATTAGAATGTGATTTCACCTATCATATACATTTCAAATTCCGATTTCATGTGATTAGAAAATTATTCCACTAATTATAACAACCCTACTCTTTATTACACAAATTAACATGATTTATTACATAAACTTACACTTAATAATAGTTTGAGTATAGATAGGTATAATGTATTGTGGAACTAGGAATATTAAATGAAAACTTAATGCATAAAATAAAACATCTTTATTGAAAACTTCTTTTACATGACCACAACATTCCTTCGTACTTAGTATTGCATGGGATTACCTGAGGAAATATATAAGAAAATGGTGAGCTATAAATCCTAGTAAGGGAGAAAACAAGGAATAACGTGAATAATAAAATAAATATTAGGAAATAGGAATATCTATGTAGTATAAGAAAAACATGACCATAAAGTCATTATATAGCATGATTCTCATAACATGGAAATGTGGCAACAACATTTAATATGATATTAGAAGGAGCCAAGGATTGTTTCACATGGAGCATGATTAAACCCTAATTTTACTTGAATAAGCATGAGTAAACTCTAATTTAAATTTAATTACCATGAATAAACCCTCATTTCACATGGAGTATCATGATACTAAACATTACCCAATGCATTAGAGCGTTATCCAGGCGTACCCTTTATTAACATTTCATTTCAAGCATAAGTGTCCCACATGGATCATATAACATAGAATCACTCAACACCATAAGTTATTACATGATTAAGGAATGGGTAATACATATATTTAAGTATCATTAAATATTTATATGTGAATAAAGGTGAATACCCTTGATAGATAAATGGGTATGGTATTCACTATACAATGATTTTGGCTTGTAAAATCGCGGTTTAATTTTAACAGCATAATGACATGACATAAAAATTCATAAAAAAAGATGAGAGAGAAATTGGTATCTCATAATATTGAAATGATATGTTAATTAATGGAGTCATATAGATACATGTTCCAACACATGGAATCTGGAAATATAAGGCACAAAATAATAAAAAAACTTGAAGAAAGAGGATAACATGAATAACTCTTATGAAATTTCAGCATGGCAATGTGTTTACATGAGAGGGATTAATGAGAGATAAAGAGGTATATCATCATTAAAACATAATTAGGGAAGTATGAGGGAGGTTCAAAATCATACCCCAACATTTTTAATTGAAAATAAAAGGGTATAACAACATAAAGAAACTTGGACAAAAATGAGAAAGGAAGGAAAGTGAGGATCCCTTACTTAGAAGTGTGTGACCTCAAGAGCTTGAGGAGGGGATTCTTGTGAGACTGGGGCACCTTAGTATGATTCTATAGAGAGGAGGGTATATTATGGAGGTGATAAAATGATTTTTAGTGAAGAGAAGTGTGAGCTTGTGTGGGTTTATATAGGAAAAGAGAGGATAATTCTTTAATATTTCACAAACTTAGGTTTTGGAATCTATATAATTAAATATTCAAAACCAAAAACCAACCCATAGTTTTTGACCATGGTTATTTCCAATTAGAATTGGATAAAATTATTTTATAAGTCCAATGTATGAACTTATTAAAATATCAGGCTTGCTTTTGTGGAGGTGAGTCACACTCTCAAGTAAATCACTTTAAAAAGTTAAAATATTTTATAAGTGTTGGAGGGTCCACTAAGGATCCATAAAATTAATAAAAAATATAAAATCACATTT
The DNA here is from genome assembly GCA_963277665.1 of Viscum album. NCBI lineage: Eukaryota > Viridiplantae > Streptophyta > Magnoliopsida > Santalales > Viscaceae > Viscum > Viscum album. The sequence goes on along the minus strand of OY728138.1, from coordinate 128,975,555 downwards.
TTTTAAATTTAAATCATATATTTTCTGAATAACCTTTTTACAGTATTTTATTGTATCACTATTAGGTCATTATGATATCATAAAAACATTATATATTTAAACGATATTTAATTTTTACCCAAAAATTTGACTCTCAGATTATTATGAAAAATTAACTATTAGAAAATTTCAAAATACTGAATCCAAAAATAACATTCATTTTATCTAAATAATTTTCTAAATATTTTAATTTTTACTTTAAAATAAAAACTGATATTTATAAAAAATTCATGGGTTTTGATAAAAACAACTTTCAAACCATAATAACAATTAATATTGTATTCATAAAAATTATATGGTCATTTATATTTAATAAAAAGTAATTTAGTAATAATATTTTATTAAAATATTATTTAATTCAACAATCCATTAATTCATCAAAATAGATTTCTTAATTTAATTTAAATATTAACTAAAAATATTATTTGTGCTTTAAAAACCATTTAAAAAGTAACAATAATAAAATGAATGTATATTATTTATTTTATACAAAAAATAGTGAACATAATCACAGTGATAGGGTCTTGTTACATAACCCCTTATAACACCTGTATAAGACCTAAGGGTAAGGTTTTCGATGGTAATAGACTCTTGGGGTGGCTCGGATAACATCGCTTGGGTGGTAATCTCTATTTACATCCATTTCTTCTGTAGGCAGTTCTGTTCAATCTTAACATGTTGAAGATCGACTTGGGATTGGTCAAGAGCGAAGCTTAGTTACACTACCTCCTTTCAAAGCTCCAACAAATGGGCTTCATATGGATCAATTCTATGGGATGAGGCCATTGCTTCTATTGTCTGAGTAAATTGGATTTGTTAAAGCTCTATATTTACACTAATCATGTGATCACTATTTAATGGCTATATTAGCAACAGTAATAGTTCTTAATGGTATTTTAAAATCCAAAAACATAAAACCAAGGAAGTTCATATGTTTTATATAACCATTTTACATAATAAGACATTTAATTATATCAAGATGAATTTTCATTAATAAAATTTTGGGTCGTTACAATCTTCCCCCCTTAAGAAATTTCATCCTCAAAATTTCATTTTACCCACACTAAAAAAGTTGTGGGTAACTTTTCTTCATCACTTCCTCCAGTTCCCATGTTGCTTCTTCAAACTTGTGGTTTCTCCACAACACCTTGATGAGGGGCATTATCTTATTTCGTAGAACTTATCCCTACAATCTAAGATATTCACCAGCTTTTCTTCATAGGATAGGTAATTATCCAATGGTACCAAATATGGATTGAGTACATGTTATGGGTCAAGTATGTTCTTTCCCAATAGTGATACATGGAATAAATCATGTACTTGATACATCTTTGGTGGGAGTGCTAGTCGATTGGCCACTACTCCAATGCGATCGAGGATCTCAAAAGGGATGATGTACCTTGGAGTTATATTTCCCTTATTCCCAAATCTAATAAATCTCTTCCATGGTGATATATGGAGGAATACCATATCTCCAATATCAAACTCTAGGACTCATTGATGATTATCATCATATCTCTTTTGTTGACTCTGATCAACTTTAATATGCTGCTGGATGGTATTAACTTTCTCCACCATTTCTTCGACCATTTTTGGACCTAGAAGTTTTTAATCCCCAACTTCATCCCAACAAGCTGGTGTTCTGTACCTCTTTCCATAAAGGGATTCATAAGGATCCATTTGGATGCTTGAGTGGAAACTATTATTATAAGAGAAGTCAACCAGAGAAAGATGTTGATCCCATCCTATGTTGAAGTCTATTGAGAATACTCTCAACATTTCCTCAAGTGTATGGATAGTACACTTAGATTGGCCATCAATTTGAGGATGATAAGGCGTACTAAAGTTAATCTCAGTATTCAGAGAATTTTGGAGACTCTTCCAGAATTTAGAGGTGAATCTTTGATCTCGATCAGATAAAATCTATAGTGGTACTCCATGTAGCCTTACCACTTATCTGTTTGATATCTATTCTAGTTGATCCAATGATAAGTCCTCTCGAATTGTAATGAAGTGTGCAGTCTTTGTAAGGTGATCCACAACAAACTATATAGAATTGTTTCCTTTGGATGTCTTTGGAAGTCTGGTGAAAAAGTCCATAATGATGTTCTGCCATTTCCATGTTGGTATGAGTAATGGTTTCAAAGTCCCCTTAGACTTCTACCTCTCATCCTTCACTTGATGACATACTAGTCACTTTGATGTATACTTAGTTATCTTCTTCTTCATGTTATCCTAACAATAATGCTCTCTGAGATCTCAATACATATTTGTATTTCCTGAGTGAATGGAAAAATTTGAAATATGGGAATCATCCAAAAGTTTTTTCTTTAAATTTGGATTTGATGGAACACATAGTCTTGAACCAAATATCACAATTACTTCTTCATTAACATTGAGCTTTGAGGATTTCCATTTTCTGATAGTTTCCACTTTATTCTGAATTCACACATCATCCTTTTGAGCATCCTCTAACCCTTCCAAAAGAGAAGGTTGATCAATATTTTGTGAAAGGATTGATTATGTTCCCTTAATTATGATTCCCATGTCCATCTTCATTAAATCTAATAATATTTTATCCTCTTAAATTCTCATCAATGAAAGAGTTGCTGGATCCTTTCTACTTAGAGAATCAGCCACCATGTTCACTTTTAGAGGGTGGTATTGGATTGAGTAGTCATAATCTTTGATCAGCTCTAACCATCCTTGTTGGTGCATATTTGTAAAGACCCATAAAATTCAAGGAATTTTTTCTTCTTAATTTTCTTTGGAATTTTACAAGGATGCAGTTTCTGACGGCACATGATTCTGAGGCCCGGTGTGCCCGGAATCATTTTCTTAAGTTTGGCTCAGGTACGTTTAGTGAATGAACGAGCGGGTTTTTATAACTTTTGAACCGGTGCTCGGAATCAAATTCTGAGGGCACCGATGGAATCATAGCACTGGTATTTTCTTAGAAGCGCCTCTTCCGGAGTTGCGTTTGCTCGAGTGTGTTTTTTAATTTTTTTGGGGTTAAGTGAAGAAAATAAAATAAAGTGGTGCGACAACTTTATTTTATTTCACTTAAAGCCACTTAAAGCCACTTAAAGCTGCTTAAGCTAAGTTTAAGCGGATAAGGTGGAACCCAAAATATCCTACCCTCTTGGTAGGATATTTGTGAGGTGGGGCCCACCCGAGCCCCACCGTTTCTTTTCTTCTAAGTAACGCACCTGCAAAAACTCCTCATTAATGAAAGTCCACTCGTGAGTTTTCTAAAACTCTTAACGCTCCTATTAAATGGACTGTTAAGTCGTTACCATTAATTTAACAAATTAATGGTCCATTTCTTAACCTGTTTTTCAAACTGTTGCCATAATAATAAAATAAGACCAACACCCTTTTTTTTGTTGACGAGTTTCTTGTTGAGAGGATTTGGAGAACTGTATCTTCATCCTCCTTCACGAAGAACGCGAAGAATGTGAAGAACACCGACCTTCGATGAAAGGCGACGAAGAACGATGAAACCTCGGAGATCGACGACGCAACGCCGTGTACTGCGACGCTGTGTACCGCGACGCCGGTGATTCTCCTTCCCCGACGTTCTTCTGCGATGATTCTCCTCCCGTGACAAATCTTTGATCAACTGCTTGAGGTAGGAGATTGCAGATCTTTTAATTTTTTTCCTTTGTGGATTTTATCCTCAACATGGATTTAATTTGTGAAATTAAATCCGTGTGTTTTCTTTAACCCTCGGAGATCGTCGACGCGACGCCATGTTCCGCGACGACGCGACACCCTTCCGCGACGCGACGATCCTCTTCTTCCGCGACGGTCAATTCCGTGAAGAAATCTCATCCGACGACAACTACGAGGTAGGGGTTGTTCCTTTTAAATCGTTGTGATTTATATCCCCGGTTGTTAAATATGATTGTTGTGAGACTTTAAAAACCGCTAACGCGGTGGGTTCCGACCAACGAACAAGTCCGAACCCACCGCCCTTTTGTTTGTTATGCGCGGATTGGCAGGCGATGACAAACATGGCCGCAAGTTAATTTTGAAGGCTTTGCAGTGAAGAACGAGTCCCGGGACGAGCACTGCCAAAGACCGCGTGCAAATCGGACCACCGGAGCGCGTCCGGCGGTCCGTGGAAGCCCCCGCCAGCGCGCCACGACGGCGGCCGGAGGCGGCGGCCGACCGCCAGGATGCGGCGGTGCCCGGCGCGCCGCCGGGAAGACCCGCCGCAGTTGTGCTGGCCGATCCCGCGGCCACGCGGGACCGTGGAGGAGGGACGCGGCTTAAGCCGCGTCCGGGTGTCACGGAGCGGCCCCCACGCGGAGGGGGGCTGCAGCTGCCTTGCGCGGCGCCTGGCCAGCGCCAGCGCGCCGGCCGAGCTGCCCGACCGGACCGCCGGGCCAGGCCGCGCCCAGCCGGGCCGGGCCGCGCCGGTCGAGTCAGATCCAGAACCGTGTTGGGTCGACCCGGTTCGGGCCGACCCAGGGGGGGTTGGGTCGGGTCGGTCCGGGCCTAAAACCCCCGTTTTCGGACCTTTTCGGTCTCTTGCCCGTATCTTGAGCTACATGCCTCTGATTGACGCGCCGTCAGCAGCGATATGATCCTTGGATCGAGAAGATCGTTTCGGTATATCACAATCATGGTTTCAGAGTACTTTGTGTCCGGTCGGGTTGGTTCGTACACGAAACCAACCGGGCCCTCAGAGCAGAAACACTCATAACTTGAGCTCCGGACGTCTGATTTACGTGCCGTCGACTTTGATAGATTCCTCTAAGTGAGATGGATCTTTTGACTTACTACGCCCGAGGTTTGGACATAGGTGGAGTACGTTCGGGTTGGTTTTGACTTAAAAACCAACCGGGCCCCTGGGACAGAAAAGTCAACAACTCTCAGACCGGGCGTCCGATTGACGCGCCGTCTATTGTGTTGAGTTCATGTTGAAGATACAGAACTTTCGGATACATCAACTTTGTACTTTTTTTCAGTTGATGTATCAGCCTCTCGGCTCGTGGAGCGGACCCTCCCGAACGAGCTTGCTATGTGCGGGAAACCTAGAGCTGGTTGCGGCTGCGACGATGATGAAAACAGTACGGGAATCCTCAGTGTTTTCGGCAGTGACCACTACGGTACATCTTGGGATACATCAACTCTAGAGTACATGTCAGTTGATGCATCGACCTCTTAGCTCGTGGAGTGGACCCTCCCGGAACAAGAATGCTGTGTGGGGAAACCCTAGAGCCGGTTGAGACTTGATGACTGTTGATCGAACGACTCGGTGTGTTACGGGTAGCCCAGTGGGGAGCGCTTGGTTGTAGCGGCAGACCCACGGTGGAGGAGCGCTTGGTTGTAGCGGTAGACCCACGACGGAGGTGCGCTTGGTTGTAGCGGCACAGGGGAGCACTTGGTTGTAGCGGCAGACCCACGATAGAGGAGCAATTGGTTGTAGCGGCATGAGGGAGCACTTGGTTTTAGCGGCAGACCCACGGCGGAGGAGCGCTTGGTTATAGCGACAAACCATGGTACTCAATAGAAGGAGTACCACTAGGGGCTATGAGGGGGAGCGCTTGGTTGTAGCGGCAGACCCATGGTGGGAAGCGCTTGGTTGTAGCAGCAGACCCACATTACTCGATAGGTGGAGTACTACAGCAGTCCAAGGTTAGAGGGAAGCGCTTGGTTGTAGCGGCATACCCACTGTACTTGATGGAGAAGGAGTTTCCCAATAGCTATGGCTTCAACTTCAGGATCGATCCTATGTGGGTCATTGTGGGGGTTAGTACCTATCGATCCTTTGTGGGTCTGGCGGCTTAGTTGAATCAGTGGCAGTATCTGATCATCTCTATCGTCATATGAAGAAGTACCTGTGTGAGATGAATCCTGTTTTGCCTTCCTTTGTGGATTGTGTTGTGCTATCCTATGTGGATTTATGTTTTTCTTTCCTGTGTGGACTGGGTTGTACTTGGGCTCGGATGTTGGAGCCGAACGAGAATTGGTGACTTAGGTATATATATGCTAAGCAGTGTCGGATGTTACTTCGTGATTGTATCTTTCCTTTGTGGATTATCCTTTGTGGATTCTGGGAGACCTTCAGGTGTCTCGGGGTCCCTACTGAGTACCTTATACTCACCCCTGCACGGGCTATGCCCGCACTACGTTGTGTTGGTTGCAGACGACGGACAACGCTGATCATGGTTGAGGCTTGCAGAGCTGGATGGTACCTGGAGGTGGACCACTGGGCGGGACTTACTCGGAGTGGACGGTTGGACCCGAGGAGCTGTGGAGGCTATCTGTACTCACCCTTCAGGTGGGAGTCCCAGTGGACGGATCGAGGTTACGACTTTACTTTTCAGTTGCTGTTTTCCCTTTCGAGTTGTACTTTACTTTCAGTTTGGGTTTGTATTCTGGCCCACTTACTTTTCTGCACTTACTGTTGTACCCGTTTTTACTTAGTGTTTACTTCTGCATGCTTTCTCTATGGTGTTTGTGGTTTACTTTACAAAGGCAATGCCTTCCCTTTTTCCAGGATTTACGCCTTGGTGCTAGTCTCCAGCCCCGGGTCTATGGAAGGCGGGCTTGGGGTTGTCACGACACGGGCCCCGAGGACGGGTCGTGACAAATTGGTATCAGAGGAGTTCGGTTCTACCGCAGAACCTTGGGACTTTGATCTTTTCTATGTGAAGCAATAGTGTTAAGTGTATTGAGTGTGGTTATCAGTCCAGGGAGTCCAGTGTTGGTGCGGCGGCCGACGTATCCGTACACCAGGACCCTGACTTCTGATTTCCGACTTAATGCACGAAAACATTGATTGCATGTGTGTTTCAAGTTTTCTTTTTGATTACTTTGTGTCAGCTCACCATGTATACTGTTCTGACCGTGGCGCACCTATTTCCTTTTCAGGATGGCCCCACGACGGCAGCCAGCTAGGGTTTCGAGATTTGAGCATGACGACAACCTACCGAGCGACGAGGCCTCGGTACAGGGCCCTTTGACAGCTGAGGCACCGGCGGTACCTCTACCCGCCGAGCCACAGATGCTTCCAGCCCCAGCCGCTGACGATGCACGTCGTCTTAGTGCACTGCATGAGTTCCAGCGCCAGCGACCGCCCTGGTTCCATGGGGAGACGGACCCCCAGGAAGCCGAGGACTGGCTGGATGCAGTGGTACGAGTTTTTTGGTTAGTGAGGACACCAACGGACCTCATGGTGATCCTCGCAGCGAGCCTACTACACGCGGAGACATGACGATGGTGGAGCTTGATGCTCCAGGTGCACGATGAGACATCTCTCCTCTGGACAGACTTTGAGAGCCTCTTCCACTTGGAGTTCGTCCCAGCCACCCTCCGTGCGGTGCGCATCCAGGAGCTACTACAGCTGCGGCATGGCAGCATGACAGTAGCCCAGTACGTGGCGAGGTTTACCGATCTATCGCGCTATTCCACAGACATGGTACGAGACCCATTCTTCAGGGCCCGAACATTCGAGCAGGGGCTCAGGTGAGAGATCAGAGCTTCAGTTGTATCTCACAACATTCCGACACAGACAAGGGTGCTGGAGCGAGCCCTCTTAGTAGAGAGTTTCCTTAATGAGCATTCTCCAACAGCAGGACCCACCTCTAGCCGGCATGCAGTAGAGTCTTCTGCAGCGGGCAGTAGACAGATGATGCAGGGGTCCAAGAGGACTAGACCTACAGGTGGTCGACCGCATGACACATGATCGTTTGTGTGAGGCACCTAGGGTGGACAACGACTTACCATGAGCGGACAATGTTACTCCTGCAGCGGGGTTGGTCACATGGCTCGTGACTGTCCGACCCGCTATAAGGATGACCAGCAGATGAACGAAGGACCTCCCAGGCAGTGGCATAGGTTCAATCAAGGCAGATCGCATGGAGCAGGAGACCATGGCAGGGGAGCTGGCCATGCAGTTGGAGGTGGATGACGCTTCGAGGTGTTTCCACCACCACCACCAGGAGGTCCACCCCGACCGCAGGGAGCTGGTGGACATGGGAGAGCTCAGCTTCAAGCAGCTGAGGCCTATGATCATGAAGCTCTAAGAGCAGATGGACAGGAGCGGGTCTAGCTCCAGACCTGGAGACTTTTGTTTATGTTGCTTCTAGCATTGTTGATGTTTGTTTGTAGATGTTTTGTGTCTTTGTACTTTGAGCTGCAGTTATAAAAGACACTTTTCTTTTGGCGTTTACCTTCCTGTCCTCTCTTTATGTTGTTACTAAGAGGTTCCGGTTTAAAAACCGTTGACTTGACCCTCACTTTGAGATACCTACTAGAGGAGACCCAGTGACCACACACTGATGCCGAACGTGTGACTCAACCCTTGGAGGAGAGAGTAATGGTTGGATCTCTTGGTAGTAGCGTTGAGGCCTTACGACGTCATCCTTGGCATGGGTTAGTATCATCCATGATGGGATTGACTGTATTAGGCTAAGAATGTGGTTTATCCAGGGGATGAGACCAGATTTCTCTTCTCGAAAAAGAAGAAATCTCAGCAGCTCTTGTAGGACCAGAAAGGTCCAAGTCATCCATGAGTGGATGAGGATAGCTCAGAGCCAACAAAAGTCTTGTGCTGAAAGAAGGCGGAGGCCACTAGAGTTCGAGGATGGCGACCACGTCTTCTGGCGTGTCTCACCTCGACGTGGATTACGGAGATTTGGCCGAGGCGGCAAGTCATCTCCACACTTCATCGGACCATTCCAGGTCCTCAGAAGGATTGGAGAGGTGGCTTATCGCCTGGCTCTACCACCTCAGTTGCACCGGGTGCACGACGTCTTCCACGTATCTCAGCTGAGGAGATACGTGCACGACCCGACGCATATATTTGACCATGGGGAGCTAGACTTTGATGATGGGGTGACTTTTGCGGAGGTCCCGGTAAAGATCGAGGATCGAAAGGAGCGGGTCCTGCATGGATGATCAATTCCTCTAGTGCACATCAGATGTCATCATGGGAACCTCCAGATGAGCACATGGGAGCGGAAGGCTCAGATGCGTGCTCAGTACCACTTTTGTTTCCCTAGTTTATGATGTATCTTTATGAGGACGTAAAGCCCTGTGGTGGGAGTGATGTAAAGACCCGTAAAATTCAAGGATTTTTTTCTTCTTCTTAATTTTCTTCGGAATTTTACAAAGACGCAGTTTCTGACAGCACATGATTTCGAGGCCCGGTGTGCCCAGAATCATTTTCTGAAGTTTGGCTCGGGTACATTCAGTGAACGAACGAGCGGGTTTTTCTAACTTTTGAACCGGTGATCGGAATTGAATTCCGAGGGCACCGATGGAATCGCATCGCCGATATTTGCTTAGAAATGCCTCTTCCGGAGTTACGTTTTCTCAGGTGTGGTTTTTAATTTTTTTGGGGTTAAGTGAAGAAAATAAAATAAAGTGGTGTGACAACTTTATTTTATTTCACTTAAAGCCACTTAAAGCCACTTAAAGCTTCTGAAGCTGAGTTGAAGCGGATTGGGTGGAACCCAAAATATCCTACCCTCTTGGTAGGATATTTGTGAGGTGGGGCCTGCCCGAGCCCCACTGTTTCTTTTCCTCTAAGTAACGCACCCGCGAAAACTCCTCATTAATAAAATTCAACTGGTGCATTTTCTAAAACTCTTAACGCTCCTATTAAATGAACTTTTAAGTTGTTACCATTAATTCACCAAATTAATGGTCTGTTTCTTAACCTGTTTTTCAAACTGTTGGCATAATAATAAAATAAGACCAACACCCTTTTTTTTTGTTGACGAGTTGCTTGTTGAGAGGATTTGGAGAACTCTATCTTCATCCTCCTTCACGAAGAATGCGAAGAACGCGAAGAAAGCCGACCTTCGACGAAAGGCGACGAAGAATGCCGAACCCTCGGAGATCGACGATGCAACGCCGTGTACCACGACGCCGACAATTCTCCATCCCCGACGTTCTTCTGCGACAATTATCCTCCCGTGACAAATCTTTGATCAACTGCTTGAGGTAGGAGATTGCGGATCTTTTAATTTTTTTCCTTTGTGGATTTTATCCTCAACATGGATTTAATTCGTGAAATTAAATCCGTGTGTTTTCTTTAACCATCGGATATCGTCGACGCGACGTCGTGTTCCGCGACGACGCGACACCCTTCCGCGACGCGACGATCCTCTTCTTCCGCGACGGTCAATTCCGCGAAGAACTCTCATCCGACGACAAATACAAGGTAGGGGTTGTTCCTTTTAAATCATTGTGATTTATATCCCCGGTTGTTAAATATGATTGTTGTGAGACTTTAAAAACCGCTAACGTGGTGGGTGCGGACCAACGAACAAGTCCGAACCCACCACCCTTTTGTTTGTTATGCGCGGATTGGCAGGGGATGACAAACGGGGCTGCAAGTTAATTTTGAAGGCTTTGTAGTGAAGAACGAGTCCCGGGATGAGCACTGGCGAAGTCCGCACACAAATCGGACCACCAGAGCGCGTCCGGTGGTCCGCGGAAGCCCCCGTCGGCGCGCCACGCCGGCACAGCGGCGCCGACTGCCGACAGCGGCCGGCTGCCAGGATGCGGTGGCACCCGGCGCGCCGCAGGGAAGACCCGACGCGGCTGAAGCCGCGGCGGCGCTGGCCGGTCCTGCGGCAGCGTGGGACCGCGAAGGAGGGACGCGGCTTAAGCCGCATCCAGGTGTCACGAAGTGGCCCCCGCGCGGAGGGGGGTCGCGGCGCCTGGACAGCGCCAGCGCGTCGGCCGAGCTGCCCGGCCGGACCGCCGGGCTGGGCCGCGCCGGTTAGGTCAGATCCAGACCTGGGTCAGGTCGACCCGGTTCGGGCCGACCCAGGGGGGTTGGGCCGGGTCGGTCCGGGCCCAAAACCCCCGTTTTCGGACCTTTTCGGTCTCTTGCCCGTATCTTGACCTACGAGCCTCCGATCGATGCGTCGTCAGCGGTGATGCGATACTTGGATCGAGACGGTCGTTTTGATATATCGCATTCAAGGTTTCGGAGTACTTTGGGTTCGGCCGGGTTGGTTCGTACACGAAACGAACCGGGCCCTCGGAGCGGAAACACTTATAACTTGAGCTCCAGATGTCCGATTTACATGCCGTCGACTTTGATATATTCCTCTAAGTGAGACGAATATTTTGGCTTACTCCGCCCTAGGTTTGGATGTAGGTGGAGTATGGTCAGATTGGTTTTGACTTAAAAACCAACTGGGCCCCTGTGACGGAAAAGTCAATAACTCTCAGACCGGGCGTCCGATTGACGCGCCGTCTATTGCGTTGAGTTCATATTGATGATACGGAACTTTGGAATACATCAACTCCAGACTTAGTGTCAGTTGATGTATCAGCCTCTCGGCTCGTGGAGCGGACCCTCCCGAATGAGCATGTTATGTGTGGGAACCCTAGAGCTGGTTGCGACTGCGACAATGATGAAAACTGTACAGGAATCCTCCGTGTTTTCAGAAGTGACCACTATGGTACATCTTGGGATACATCAACTCCGGACTACATGTCAGTTGATGCATCGACCTCTTATATTGTGGAGTGGACCCTCCCGGAATGAGCATGCTGTGTGCAGAAACCCTAGATCCGGTTGAGACTTGACGACTGTTGATTGAACGACTCGGTGTGTTACGGATAGCCCAGTGGGGAGCGCTTGGTTGTAGCGGCAGACCCACGATGGAGGAGCGCTTGGTTGTAGCAGCAGACCCGCAGTACTCAACAGAAGGAGTACCTCTGGAGGCTATGAGGGGGAGCGCTTGGTTGTAGCGGCAGACCCACGACGGAGGTGCGCTTGGTTGTAGCGACACGGGGGAACGCTTGGTTGTAGCGGCAGACCCACGACAGAGGAGCGCTTGGTTGTAACGGCACAGGGGAGCACTTGGTTGTAGCGGAAGACCCACAGCGGAGGAGCGCTTGGTTGTAGCGACAAACCATGGTACTCAACAGAAGGAGTACCACTAGGGGCTGTGAGGGGGAGCGCTTGGTTGTAGCGATAGACCCATGGTGGGAAGCACTTGGTTGTAGCAGTAGACCCACAGTACTCGATAGGTGGAGTACTACAACAGTCCAAGGTTAGAGGGAAGCGCTTGGTTGTAGCGGCATACCCACTGTACTTGATGGAGAAGGAGTTTCCCAATAGCTATTGTTTAAACTTCATGATCAATCCTGTGTGGGTCATTGCGGGGGTTAGTACCTATCGATCCTTTGTGGGTCTGGCGGCTTAGATGAATCAGTGGTGGTATCTGATCATCTCTATCATCATACAAAGAAGTACCTGTGTGAGCTGAATCCTGTTTTGCCTTCCTTTGTGGATTGTGTTGTGCTATCCTGTGTGGATTTACGTTTTTCTTTCTTGTGTGGACTGGGTTGTACTTGGGCTCGGATGTTGGAGCCGAACGAGAATTTGTGACTTAGGTATATGTATGCTAAGCAGTGTCGGATGTTACTTCGTGATTGTATCTTTTCTTTGTGGATTATCTTTTGTGGATTCTGGGAGACCTTCAGGGGTCTCGGGGTCCCTACTGAGTAGCTTATACTCACCCCTGCATGGGCTATGCCCGCACTACGTTGTGTTGGTTGCAGACGACGGACAACGCTGATCGTGGTTGAGGCTTGCGGAGCAGGACGGTACCTGGAGGTGGACCACTGGGCGGGACGTACTCAGAGTGGACGGTTGGACCCGAGGAGTTGTGGAGGCTATCTGTACTCACCCTTCAGGTGGGAGTCCCAGTGGACGGATCGAGGTTGCGACTTTACTTTTCAGTTGCTGTTTTCCATTTCGAGTTGTACTTTACTTTCAGTTTGGGTTTGTATTCTGGCCCACTTACTTTTCCGCACTTACTATTGTACCAGTTTTTACTTAGTGTTTACTTCTTCCAGCTTTCTCTGTGGTGTTTGTGGTTTACTTTACAAAGGTAATGCCTTCCCTTTTTCCGGGATTTCCGCCTTGGTGCTAGTCGCTAGCCCCTGGCCTATGGAAGGCGGGTTTGGGGTAGTCACGACATGGGCCCCGAGGACAGGTCGTGAAAATTTTCAACTATTTATGCATGAATATATATTTTATACTTTTGTGATCCATATATATTTCACACTTCCTACCAAAGATATGATGCCTCCTGATTTTTAATGAAATGATCACTACCACAAACTCTAAATCACATGGGGGATAGTTTTGCCTATAAAATTTCAACTGCCTTGAGTAATAGGTAATGAATTTGTATTTTTGACTCAAATTACATCAAAGAGTGACTTATAAAAATTTCAAGAAGAACGTTCCCACAAACTTCAACATAAAATACAACACTTATAGATGATTTTCCATAATGATTTAATATCATTTCTAATGGGGACTCAATGGTCATAGAAAACATAAAAGATATACTAATAAGACATGAATTGAAATACATTATGTCATACAATACTTTTAAGTAGTGGTTACATGTAATTCATTCATTATTATCCATCTTAGCATAGGAATTCCCATGCTCCATTGATGATGGAGATTGTTGATGCTCATCACGCTTCTCAACCCATGTAATAGAGCATTTTCTTGGGTAATTACTCACTTCTCCACATTTATAGCATAAAACTGTGTAAGATTCCTTTTATGGAACCTTGTTTCCATCCATCACATTATCCATTCTTTCATGGAAATTGGATACTTTATTCCCTTCCTTTCCACACTTAAAATATCTCCTTGTCCCTTTGTGACATTTTCCGTGGTGCCTCTTTCCACACTTATTGCACGAAGGAAATTGGGACTTCTTCCCCTTATCATCACTAGCAGATGGATTTTCATGAGATGTCATCTCCCTATTCCATGATTTCATTGGGTATTGAACAAAGTACCAATTGTTAATCATGATTTTCTATAGATTGTTTGGAATAATCACGATATGTTCTACCTGAGCTCCCATTTGATTGGGAATCTCACTGGGACATTCATCATGTTTCCCTTTGCATCAATTGTTATCCATATTCCTCATATTAATGGCCATTTTATAGAATAAAAGTAAAATTAGGGATGAGTATATTAAAAATTTTAACACATAAAGGGGAATATAATGACAAAAAGGGATAACTTATCAATTACATTTATTTCCTTAACTTATGAATTTATAGGCTTTAATCTATGTTATCCATGATTTACTTCCCAACATATAATAATAGGGGAATTTTTTTATTCCCTTAATAATGGTTCATACTAAGCTTATGAATCTACAAAAGCATATCCCTTGGGAGTGTATAACTGAGAGTGTAGCAAGGCCCATTATTGTGCACCAGTTTCCATTTGAGTGTAGCTCAAAGCGGTGTTTTTAGGTTTTACCCCTAGATACATCTGTACTAGAGCCACCTCTACTTTTTCGTATCCGGACAGGGTTGTATTTGTGTGATAAAATACTCACCCTATACTCACCAAAATATAGGTATGTTTTCCTTATACTTATTCTTATACTTAAGGATTTCACTAGGGTTTTCTAATCCTAATCCCAAAAATAACTAAACCCATCATTTGATACCAACTATAACTGTAACACCCGAGACTTTTATGAGAAATATTTTGTTTTTATATAAATTGTCAAAGGAATCTTTCACTACACACAACAATAGCTTGAATTTCTTTACACGCAATCACGACCTTCCTTGATAGCTTGCGTCGTACGCAATACCGAGTTTCACTAGACAACGATATGATATTAAAATATTATTAAAACTAGCCGTTATGAATAGTAATACCCACTTTTTGAAATTTTTGAAATTTTATTTTTCAAAATGGACTTCATTTTTGGATTCGGAATATCGAAATTAGCCTAGGGTGAAATTTTGGTATTTTTCTGAAAACTTTCAATTTTGGATGAATAGTGAAAACCCTCGGTTACTATTTAAAAACCGACTTTTTATTTAAATAATTATTTATTTTATTTAAATTTATTTTAGGTTAAAATTAATACATAATACCATTATAAGTTCAAAGTAATTCATTGGAGTCTTTTTATAATAATTTTAGATATATAAAAATTTTATTGAACTTTTCACCGTCTTTTACCCACCTCCTAAGAGAATTTGCAAATTTACATAAAACTTAATTTTACCGCTTCTGTGAGTGGAATTTCGAAAATCCGAGAGACACAGTTAATATCAAGGACTAAAATGTGGTTCAATGAGATTAAAATAATTTTTGGTGAATAGTAACTTTTTACTTTTTTTTACCGCGGTTAAAAGTCAATAGGGTAATTAAGGGTAAAAATGATATTATTATTACCCTAAAACATGTCCTAATTCTATTGGATAAGTGTAATTCGACCAAAAACAACATTAGGAATAAAATATGACCATTTAGGCCCACTTGGATTAGATTAGGACATTTATTATTAATTTATTTAAAGTAGGGATAAAATAGTTAAAATCAAATTTTAATAAGTAAATAATCTTTAATATAGGTTTATAGATAAGATAAATTAGATTATAAATATTAATTAGAAAGATAAAACGATTTCCTACATAATGGTATTTTATTTATAATTTTTAGACATTAAATAATTTAATTTATTTATGACACAATGATGATGCAGTAATTATCTTATTAATGAAATATTGACATAATTGATGTTATAAATACCCAAATAAATGTAATTTGAAACTTTTTATGAATTTAAATAATTTTCTAGGTTAATATTACATGTTAGTATTTATTTAATTAGATTTTTTAGAACTAATCATGCTGTTATGATTTTCAAAAAAATCAATTACCAAATAGTGTCAAAATTGACATAAAATAGTTTTTTAAAAAAATATTATATTATTTGTTGTTATTTTATTTCTAAATATCTATGGTTCAGAAAAATGACTTATATAAGGTTATATATATTAATAATAAACAACTTGGGGTTCTTTTGGCTTGTTATAGTAAGTTTACAAACCTTATAGTGTAAGAAAACAAGAAGACACGGTAAAAGTTAAATTATCTTACTTAAAGTTAAATCTAAATGATAAGGTTAAAATATAAATCTAAACTTGTTTAAATTCTATTTTATGAGATTATTTCGACCCATCCTTACCTTATATTCTAAATAAATCAATTTGGGGCTATTAAAAACCGAATATGACTTGATAATAAAATAATATTTTTAGTTTTTCCAAAGGTACCCCTCTCCTCTCTTATAAAAGGGCACCTCCTCCCTCTCTTCCTCACACCACTTTGAGCCTTCACGATCGGTAAAACCCTGAAAATTTATCTTCTCCACTTCCATATAAACATCCTAGAGGTCCTGGTCTTCTTCAAAGTCCAATTTTAGTGCCCTAAAAGGAGGTCTCAAAGAGGCGCTTCAAAGAAGAGGTAATGTCCGTTACCGATTCTTTCAACTTTATTTCTTATTACACTTATTCTTCTTTAGTTGTTTCATTATGAAGTAATAACATCAGTATCACTCATATACTGATATGTTATTATAAGTATGAAACAATCCAATTCCACCATATATCCATCCTACGGAAAAAGAAATCACCGCGCGTGCGTACGTACAAAATACCGTCTCCACGTCGTGGTGTAATCTATTTTCCACCATCACCTTACTTGGATGGGTATAATGGTGTAAATAATAACTATATATTATTATTTTAAAGTGATATTGATTCTGAAATAGTATACATACACTCCAATAAAATTCCACGATCATGGGAACGATATCATCGCTCGTGCGTACGTACGGAATACCGTCTCCACGATGTGATGCGACTCGTTATACATGATTTTCATTGCATAATGATTACATAAATGAATTGAGTGAATAAATATGATATTTATTACACTAATACCATTCTTGAAATGAGGTATCTATAACCTAAAAAGATGAATAAGAATTTATTCGACAAAACACGCATAGGAACAAAAAGTAATAAACACCCGAATAACAAGTAGCAATGAAATATTACTAATAAGAAGATAAGAATATGACCATATATGATATCATAAAAATAATTATGATTATAGAATAAGTCAATAAGATTATTTAAGTTATTATATAGGAGGTTTAGACACTTACGAAGCAAATCAGACCTAAGGTAAGGGACAATCTTGCAATCTCAATTTTTATCCGAGATTGTTTATACTTCAGAATTTACTGGGGAATATTTTTCATCCACATCCATGTTTTCTCAATATGTAATATTATTTATATCCTCCTACAATTTTTTAAATCCAATTTTACCCTTTGGTGAGTTTTTAGTAAAATATATGAAAGGAATCTTTTGTCATTTTTTGTACGAGGTACTTTTTGACTTTTCCGACATAAGTACGAGAAGAATGTTTTTTAACTTATACGACATGAATGGATTTTTAAAACATTATTTCCAAGAAGCTTCCTTTACAAGTTTTCAAGTTGCTTTTTAATCAACTTATTTTAGTTTAAAATTGTATGACATGTTAAGAAAGGAAAATGTTTTTGAATTAGAAAGGATATTTTCCTCAAGAATGGAGTTCAAGTGTTTTATCAAAATTATTTTCCATCTAAGATAATATAGGGTTCTGTTTTTATCCCTATTATTACATTGATTTGATTATGTTGTGATGGAATTATTTTTCTAAATTCCTTTATCTTATATGAATTGTTTTATGATGTCACGATTTTTAAGAATCCCATTTTTATTACATGGGTTATGCAATGATGTATGATTTATGATTTTGTGGCACACATAAGAATGGTATCATTATAAGATGGGTGAGACCTATATCTCCCTCCAATGCATTGGGTAATTATTTATATCTCATGAGATAGGCATGGCTGGAATGGCAGGTTAATCTGGTTCAGTGAAACATGACTAAAACGAGGAGTGAACTCGGTTCAGAAATAGACTTTGTCTGCTAAGATAGTCTTGGTAATGAGTCTTGACTACTAAGAAATGATTATATATGATTATGTGTGTATGACACAAAGTTTCATGTTTTATTTTTTGATTATTGGTATTACATTTCACTACTATGATTTATCCCATGTTATGAAATTATGATCTCTTTTGCAGGTTAAGATTTCCAAAATGATATGTTATTATAAATATAATGTGATTGATATTTCGTTTGTTTACCCTTACTGAGCATTTGAGCTCACCCTTTTGTATGTTTTCTTTCCCCAGGCCAGGAATAAGGATATTAAGTAGGATATTCCAAAAAGGGACTCTAGATATGATGAAATAAATGGGAGACAACGTAGATGATTTATGAACCAGTTGTTTATGTTTCCCAGTTTCTAAAGACACTATACCTATATGGTTCTTTCATGGTTTTGTTATATGTTTTAATAAGTGTACTTCAATTTTGAAGTATTAACAATGTATGTAAAGTATGGGTCGTTATAGTTGGTATCAGAAGAAAGGTATAGTCAACCTTTGGAAACCAGGATGTGAAAGCCTTAGTAAGAAACCTAAGGAAATGTCTAAGCATAGAACACAATCTTAGTGTTTTAGAAATGGCCATGAAAAACCTATGATAAGACCTTAAGTGTGAAATTTTATTCTTGATTATGCGGTTTTCCTATTATAATTAGTGTTACTCACACTATTCTTCTTGGTTTTAGTCAATTGATTAAACCCGAAGGAACCGTGTTAATGAGGAATGCGACGGGAAATGCAATGATAGTCCCCCTGAGAAACCAAACGTTATGGGAGCTGGAATGAAAAATCTTGTAGCCATGCTCACACAACTTTCCCAAGCAATGAATCATGCAGGACTTCCAAACGAGCAAAGGAAGGAGAAACATTCTGTTGAATCCTTCATGAGGCAGCATCCACCTTCATTCAGCGGGTCTTCTGATCCATTAGTGGCTGAACAATGGATCAGTACCACTGAAAAGATATTTTCATTTCTTCAATGTTCTGAACATGATAAAGTCATCTTAGCAGTATATCGTTTGGAAGGTGATGATGATCAATGGTGGAATCTTATTAAGAATACAAGGCAAATGGATGAAATTGAGTCCATGGAATGGGACGAGTTCAAGAACTTATTTTTCAATAAGTACTTCCCTCGTATTCTTAGAACAAAGATGGAGAAGGAGTTTCTTGAACTGAAGAAAAAGGATGATGAATCTGTTGGTACCTATGAAGAAAATTTTACAAGACTTCCAAGGTACACTTCTGGTATTATTATCCAAACTCAGAGTAATATCGATCAATTCTTTAGTGGCTTAAAACCAAGTCTTTGAAGGGAATTAGCCATAAGGGACTTCAATAGCTACGAGGAAATTGTTTTATGTGCTCTCGAGGTTGAGATGGAGATTGGAGTAACCCATCAGTCATATGGGTTTGATAAGAAGAGGAAAATGGAATTCAAAGGAAAATCTAAAGAGCACACTGAAAAGAAGATGAGTTTTACCTTATGCTCAAATTGTGGAAAGAAACATGGATGGAGTTGTATTAAAGGGACAAGTAAATGTTTCAAATGTGGAAAGGAAGGTCATCGGGCATTTGAATGCCGCAATGATGTGAAGAAGATTTCTAGTGATGCAAATAAAGAAAAGACTACACAGAGTGCACCTCCTACACTTCAATGTTACAATTTCAAGGAAATGGGGCATTATTCCAATCAATTCCCTAATCCAAGGGTTGATGATGATGATCGACGTCAACAAAATCTTAAGGCTAAAGAAAAAGGAAAGTCACATGCAATTTCTATTAGCGATGTGGAGTATGATAACGAAGTGGTGAAAGGTACACTTACCATCCACTCTAAAGTAGAAAATGTTTTATTTGATTCTGGATCCACCCTCTCTTTTATTTCTGAAGAATTTTATAAGGGTATCACCATATTACCTCAACAATTAGATGTTGAGTTAGCTCTGAAAACCCCTAAAGGCACAACAGTCGCATCAAAAGTTTATAATTCTTCTCCGATTGAAGTTTGTGGGAAAGTGCTTCCGGAAAATCTTGTGATCCTTCCTATAGTGGAATTTGATGTGATTCTTGGAATGAATTGGCTTTCTCTATATGGATCTCATATCAATTTCCAAAGAAGGGAAGTCAAATTTCATATTCCATATCAATCTATGATCATCTATCGATGCAAGAATGAACATAACCTTCCAGTGGAAATTTATTCCAACTTATGGGTCTTGATTCCACTAAATGAAGGTTATTTATCTCAAATGGTTGGTGAGAAACTCACGATTAATAATATGACAATTGTACGATAATTTGATGATGTCTTTCTAGAGGAATTTCCAGGTCTTCCACCAAATCTTGAAGTTGAGTTTTCAATAGAACTCGTACCGGGTGCTTTACCTATTTCAAAGACACCTTATAGAATGGCCCCAATTGAGTTGTAGGAATTGAAGAAGCAAATCCAAGAGAATCTTGATAGGGGATTCATACACCCTAGTGCGCCACCTTGGGGAGCACCTATTCTGTTTGTTAAGAAGAAATATGGATCAATGAGACTCTGCATTGATTATAGATAACTTAACAAGATCACTATCAAGAACAAATATCCTCTCCCACGCATTGATGACCTATTTGACCAACTACGCGGAGCTCAATACTTTTCCAAGATTGATCTTCGTTCAGGGTATCATCAATTAAGGGTAAAAAGGGAGGATATACCAAAGACGGATTTCCGTACAAGGTATGGACACTATGAATTTATAGTGATGCCATTTGGTCTTACTAATGCCCCTGCTATCTTCATGGATCTGATGAATAGAGTCTTTAGATACTATCTTGATCAGTTTGTGGTAGTCTTTATAAATGATATTCTTGTCTATTCAAAGAGAAAGGAAGAACATTGATATCACTTGAGAATTGTATTGAAGACCTTGAGAAAGGAGAAGCTTTATGCCAAATTTACCAAGTGTGAATTTTGGATTCAAAAAGTTGCATTCTTGGGTCACATAATCTAAAAAGAGGGGATATATGTGGATCTAGAAAAAATAGAGGTTATCGAAAGATGGTCGAGACCAAAAAAATAACTAAGATCCGAAGTTTTCTTGGTTTGGCTGGATATTACCGACGTTTTGTGAAAGATTTTTCAAGGTTATCTAATCCACTCACCAGGTTGACTCGTAAAGGAGTTAAGTTTGTTTGGATGAAGGAATGTGAAGATAATTTCAAAGAGCTAAAAAGAAGGTTAGCCAGTGCACCTGTGCTCACACAACCTTGCAGTGGAGAAAGGTTTGTGATCTACAGTGATGCATCCAAGAAGGGACTTGGGTGTGTTCTTATGCAAAATGATATGGTGATAGCTTATGCCTCATGACAGTTAAAAATCCATGAGAAAAATTACCCAACTCATGATTTGGAGTTAGCTGCGGTAATCTTTGCATTAAATATTTGGAGGCATTATCTTTATGGAGAAAGGTGTGATATTTATACTGATCATAAAATTTTAAAGTATATTTTCACACAAAAGGATCTGAATATGCGCCAAAGAAGATGGTTGGATCTGATTAAGGATTACGACTGCTCAATTCATTACCACCCTGGGAAAGAAAACAAGGTGGCAGACACATTAAGTCGACAAGACCATGCCAATTTATCCATGATGAGGATCACAAAAGATCCAATATTTATGGATTTACAAAGGAGGGATCTTGGAATTATAATGGAAGGGGAAAAATCGTATCTTTCTCAAATGAATGTTCAACCATCTATACATGTGAAGATTAAAGAGGCACAGAAAGAAGATGTAGAGTTACAAAAGAAGGTGAGAAATGGTCCTGAATTCTACATTGATTGTGACGGGATAATAAAGTTCAGGAATCAGGTTTGTGTTCCTCCCATCCCAGAATTAAAGAAGGAGTTACTAGATGACGCTCATATTTCTTCATTCTCTATTAATCCTGGAAGCACGAAGATGTATTGGGACTTGAAAGAGTACTTCTGGTTTGATGGCATAAAAAGAGATGCTGCTGAATATGCCTCTCGATGCTTGGTTTGTCAGCAAGTTAAAGCTGAGAGACAGAAGTCTAAGGGGATGTTACAACCATTACCCATACCAGAATGGAAATGGGAAAACATCACTATGGACTTTGTCACTGGACTTCCTAAAACATAAAAAGGCAATAATGCTATCTGGGTCATAGTCGATCGGCTTACAAAGTCGGCACACTTCATCGCTATTAGAGAGGATTTCTCTCTAGATCAACTTGCCAGGATATATGTGAAGGAAGTGGTAAGATTGTATGGAGTGCCACTTTCTATTATATCTGATCGGGATCCGAGGTTTACCTCAAAGTTCTGGCGAAGTCTTCAACATACTCTGGATATAGAGTTGAGTTTCAACACTGCTTATCATCCTCAGACAGACAAACAGTCTGAGAGGAAAATTCAAGCTCTAGAAGATATGTTGAGAGCTTGCTCTATGGATTTCAAAGGTGGTTGGGATCAACACCTATATTTGGTGGAATTTTCTTATAATAACAGATTTCACTCCAGTATTCAGATGGATCCTTATGAAGCTCTCTATGTAAAGAAATGCAGGACTCCAACTTGCTAGGATGAAGTTGGGGAAAGAAAGATATTGGGACCTGATCTTGTTGATGAGATGGCAGAAAAGGTCAGATCTATTCAACAACACATTAGAGCTGCTCAAAGTCAGAAAAAAGTTATGCCGACAACCGAAGAAAAGACCTAGAGTTTGAAGTGGGTGATAAAGTGTTCTTACGAATATATCCTTGGAAGAGAGTAATGAGATTTGGAAAGAAGGGAAAGTTGAGCCCTAGATATATCGGTCCTTTTGAAATACTGGATCGTGTTGGGAAGGTAGCTTACCAATTGGTACTTCCACCGAATCTCTCTCAAGTTCACGATGTGTTCCATGTATCTCTCCTGAGAAAGTACATACCGGATCCTTCACATGTACTCATCTCAGAAGTTGTACCGCTGGAGCAAGATCTTTCTTATGAAGAACAGCCGATAGAGATTCTCAATCATAGTGAAAAAGTCCTACGGAACAAGACCACTCGCTTGGTGAAAGTTTTATGGAGGAACCACCAATTAGAAGAAGCTACATGGGAGCTTGGGGGTACGATAAGGGAGAGGTATCCTCATCTATTTGTTACAAAGTGACGAATTTCGAGGTCAAAATTCATTTTAAGGGGGTAGAATGTAACACCCGAGAGTTTTATGAGAAATATTTTGTTTTTATATAAATCATCAAATGAATCATTCACTACACACAACTCTATCTTGGCTTTCTTTATACGCAATCACGACCTTCCTCGATAGCTTGCGTCGTACACAATACCGAGTTTCACTAGACAACGATATGCTTTTAAAATATTATTAAAACTAGCCATTATGAATAGTAATACCCACTTTTTGAAATTTGTTAAATTTTATTTTTCAAAATTCACTTCATTTTTAGATTTGGAATATCGAAATTAGCCTAGGGTGAAATTTTTGTATTTTTTGAAAACTTTCAATTTTGGATGAATAGTGAAAACACTGGGTTACTATTTAAAAACCGACTTTTTATTTAAATAATTATTTATTTTATTTAAATTTATTTTAGGTCAAAATTGATACATAATACCTTTATAAGTTCAAAGTAATTCATTGGAGTCATTTTATAATAATTTTAGATATATAAAAATTTTATTGAACTTTTCACCGTCTTTTACCCACCTCCTAGGAGAATTTGTAAATTTACATAGAACTTAATTTTACCGCTTCTGTGAGTGGAATTTCGAAAATCGTAGAGACACGCTTAATATCAAGGAATAAAATGTGGTTCAATGAGATGAAAATAATTTTTGATGAATAGTAACTTTTTACTTTTTTTTACCACGGTTAAAAGTAAATAGGGCAATTAAGGGTAAAAATGATATTATTATTACCCTAAAACATGTAATAATTCTATTGGATAAGTGTAATTAGACCAAAAACAACCTTAGGAATAAAATATGACCATTTAGGACCACTTGGATTAGATTAGGACATTTATTATTAATTTATTTAAAGAAGGGTTAAAATAGTTAAAATCAATGTTTAATAAGTAAATAATTTTTAATATAGGGTTATACATAAGATAAATTAGATTATATATATTAATTAGAAAGATAAATAGATTTACTACATAATTGTATTTTATTTATAATTTTTAGACATTAAATAATTTAATTTATTTATGACACAATGATGATGCAATAATTATCTTATTAATTAAATATTGACATAATTGATGTTATAAATACCCAAATAAATGTAATTTGAGACTTTTTATGAATTACAATAATTTTATAGGTTAGTATTACATGTTAGAATTTATTTAATTAACTTTTTTCGAACTAATCATGCTTTTATGATTTTCAAAAAAATCAATTACCAAATAGTGTCAAAATTGACATAAAATAGTTTTTAAAACAAATATTATATTATTTGTTGTTATTTTATTCCTAAAAATATAAGGTTAGGCCAAATGACTTATATAAGGTTATATATATTAATAATAAACAACTTGGGGTTCGTTTGGCCTGTTATAGTAAGTGTATTAACTTTATAGTGTAAGAAAACAAGAAGACCGGTAAAAGTTAAATTATCTAACTTAAAGTTAAATCTAAATGATAAGGTTAAAATAGAAATCTAAACTTGTATAAATTCTATTTTATTAGAGGATTTAGACCCATACCCACCTTATCTTCAAAATAAATCAATTTTGAGCTATTAAAAACCGAATATGACTTTATAATAATTTTTTTTTTGTTTTTCCAAAGGTGCCCCTCTCCCCTCTTATAAAAGGACACCTCCTCCCTCTCTTCCTCACACCACTTTGCGCCTTCAATCTCGGCCAAAACCTGCAAATTTCTCTTCTCCACTTCCATAGAAACATACTAGAGGTCCTGGTCTTCTTCAAAGACCAATTTTAGTGCCCTAAAAGGAGGTCTCAAAGAGGCGCTTCAAAGAAGAGGTAATGTCCGTTACCGATTCTTTCAACTTTATTTCTTCTTCCACTTATTCTTCTTTAGTTGTTTTATTATGAAGTAATAACATCAGTATAAATCATATAATTATATGTTATTATTAGTATGAAACAACCCTATTTCACCATCTATCCATCCTACGGAAAATGAAATCACCGAGTGTGTGTACGTACGGAATACCGTCTCCACGCCGTGGTGTAATCTATTTTACACCACCACCTTACTCGGATGGGTATAATGGTGTAAATAATAAATATATATGATTATTGTAAAGTTATATTGATTCTGAAATATTATACATACACTCCAATACAATTCCACCATCATGGGAATGATATCATCACTCGTGCGTACGTACAAAATACCGTCTCCACGATGTGACGCGACTCGTTCTACATGATTTTAATTGCATAATGATTACATAAATGAATTGAGTGAATAAATATGATATTTATTACAATAATACCATTATATAAATGAGGTATCTATAACCTAAAAAGAATAATAAGAATTTATTCGACAAAACACGCATAAGAACAAAAAGTAATAAACACCCGAATAACAAGTAGCAATGAAATATTACTAATAAGAAGCTAAGAATATGACCATATATGATATCATAAAAATAATTATGATTCTGGAATAAGTCAATAACATTATTTAAATCATTATACAGGAGGTTCAGACACTTACGAAGCAAATCTGACCTAAGTTAAGGGACAATCTCACAATATCAATTTTTATCCGAGATTGTTTATACTTCAGAATTTACTGGGGAATATTTATCATCCACATCCATGTTTCCTCAATATTTAATAATTTTTATATCCTCCTACAATTTTTTAAATCCAATTTTACCCTTTGGTGAATTTTTAGTAAAATATATTAAAGGAATATTTTGTCGTTTTTTGTGCGAGGTACATTTTGACTTTTCCGACATAAGTACGAGAAGAATGTTTTTTTAACTGATACGACATGAATAGATTTTTAAAAAATTATTTCCAAGAAGCTTAATTTACAAGTTTTCAAGTTTATTTTAATCAAATTCTTTTAGTTTAAAATTGTATGACATGTTAAGAAAGGAAAATGTTTTTGAAGTAGAAAGGATATTTTCCTCAAGAATGGAGTTCAAGTGTTTTATCAAAATTATTTTCCATCTAAGATAATATAGGGTTCTTTTTCTATCCCTATTATTACATTGATTTGATTATGTTGTGTTGGAATTATTTTTATGAATTCCTTTATCCGATATGAATTGTTTTATGATGTCACAATGTTTAAGAATCCCATTTTTATTACGTGGGTTATGAAATGATGTATGATTTATGATTTTTTGGCACACATAATAATGGTATCATTATGAGATGGGTGGGACCTATATCTCCCTCCAATTTATTGGGTAATGATATATATCTCATGAGATAGAAATGGCTGGAATGGAAGATTAATATGGTTCAGTGAAACAGGACTAAAATGAAAAGTGAACTCGGTTCAGAAATAGACTTTGTCCGCTAAGATAGTCTTGGAAATGAGTCTTGACTACTAAGAAATGATTATATATGATTATGTGTATATGCCACAAAGTTTCATGTTTTAAGTTATGATTATTGTGATTACATTTCACTACTATGATTTATCCCATGTTATGAAATTATGATCTCTTTTGCAGGTTAAGATTTCCAAAATGATATGTTCTTATGAATATGATGTGATTGATATTTCTTTTGTTTACCCTTACTAAGCATTTGAGCTCATCCTTCTGTATGTTTTCTTTCCCCAGGCCAGGAAGAAGGATATTAAGTAGGATATGCCAAAAAGGGACTCTATATATGATGAAATAAATGGGAGACAACATGGATGATTTATGAACCAGTTGTTTATGTTTCCCAGTTTCTAAAGACACTATACCTATACGGTCCTTTCATGGTTTTGTTATATGTTGTAATAAGTGTACTTAAATTTTGAAGTATTAACAATGTATGTAAAGTATGGGTCGTTATAATAACAACCCTTCTCTTTATTACAAACTTTAAGATGATTTTTTACGTAAAATTTCACTTAAGACAACTCTAAGGATTGAGAGGTATATTTTATTAGGAAATTAGGAACTTTATACAAAAACTTAAGACATAAAATACAACAACTTTATTGAAAAATTCTTTTACATGACCACAACATTCCTTCCTACTTAGCATTGCATGAGATAACCTGAGGACATACATAAGAAAAGGGTGATCTATAAATCCTAGTAAGGGAGTAAACAAGGCATAAAATGAAGAATAAAATACATGTTATGAAATCAGAGTATCAATGGATAATAAGAGAAATATGAATGTAAAGGCATGATATGACATAATTGTCATGACATGGAAATGTGGAAACAACATTTAACATGATATTAACATGAACCCTGACTCATTGCACATGGATCATAAGTAAACCCTCATTACACATGAATTATCACGAGTAAATACTAATTTCAATTGAATTAGAATGATTAAAACCTTTTTTCACATGTTGTATCATGATACTAAACATTACCCAAGGCATTGAAGCGCTATTAGGGCTCACTCTTTATTAAAATTTCATTTCATGCATAAGTGTGCCACATAGATCATATAACATGGAATCATTAAATATCATAAGTTATTCCATGATTAAGGAATGTGGAATATATAAATTTAATTACCATTAAATATGTATATTTTCATAATGGTGAATACCCTTGATAGAGAAATGTGTATGGAATTCACTACACAATGATTTTGGCTTTGAAATTCGTAGTGCAATTTCGGCAGCATAACAACATGAAATAAAAATTAATAAAAAAGGATGATGAGAGTGAAAAAGGGGTATCTAATAATACATAAATTAAATGTAAATTAAGGGGTTCATATATATATATGTACCCACATATTTAATTTTTAAATATAAGGTGTAACATAATAAATAAACTTGAAGAAAGAGGAGAAACAAAATAACTCTTACAAAATTTCAGCATGGTAATGGGTGTACATGGGAGGAATTAATGAGATATAAAGAGGAATATAATCATTAAAAAATAAGGAGAGAAGTATGGGGGAGGTGATAAATCATATACCAACATTTTTAATTGAAAATAAAAGGGTATAACAACATAAATAAAATTGGACAAAAATGAGAAAGGAAGGAAAGTGCGGATCCATTACTTTGAAGTGTGTGACCTCAAGAGATTGAGGATGGGCTTCTTGAGAAATTGGGGAGACTTAGAAGAATTATAGAGAGATTAGTAAATATTAGGGACTTGATACATGGGTTTTGAGTGAAGACAAATGGGAGATTGGTTGGGTTTATATAGGAAAAGAGAGGGAAATTCTTTAATATTTCACAAACTTAGGTTTTGGAATATGTATAATTAAATATTCAAAACCACAAACCAAAACATGGTTTTTGCCCAAGGGGAGTGGGAAAAATTATTTTATAAGTCCAATTATAGAACTTACTAAAATATTAGGCTTTCTTATGTGGAGGTGAGACACACTCTCAAGGAAATCATTTTTAAAAGTTAAAATATTTTATAAGTCTTGGAGGGTCCACCATGGCTTGATAAAATTAATAAAACAAATATAAAATCACATAATTTTAAAGGTAAAATATAAATTGGCCGAATATTTATTTTATAGAATTTTATTACATCACTATTGGGTCATTATGATGTCATAAAACACATTATATATTTAAATGGTATTTAATTTTTACCCAAAAATTCGATTGTCTCAGAAAATTCTGAAAAATTGGTCATCAGATAATTTCAAAATACTGAATCCAAAAATAATATTAATTTTATCTAAATAATTTTATAAATATGTCAATTTTTACTTTTAAAATAATAACTGACATTTGTAAAAAATTCAATGGTTTTGACAAAAATAACTTACAAACATTAATAAAAATTAAAATTATATTCATAAAAATTATACGATAATTTATATTTAATAGAAAGTAATGTAGTAATAATATTTTATTAAAATATTATTTAATTCAAAAATCCATCACTTCATCAAAATAGATTTCTTAATTGAATTTAAATATTAATTAAAAATATTATTTGTGCTTTAAAAACCATTTAAAAAGTAACAATAATAAAATGAATTTTTATTTTTTGTTTTATACAAAAATAGTGAACATAATCATTGTGCTAGGGTATTATTACATAAACCCTTATAATATCCATATAAGACTTAAAGGTAAGGTGTGCGATGATGACATACTCTTGGGGCGGCTCAGATAACATCACTCGGGTGACAATCTCTATTAACTTCCACTACTCCCTAAGGTATTTCCATTCAAGATTAATGTATTGAAGATCGAATTAGGATTGTTCAAGGGAAAATCCCACTGACGATACCTCTTTTCTGAACTCTAAAAAATGGGCTTCATATGGAGCAATTCTACTAGATGAGGCCATCTCTTCCTTTGTCTGAGTAAATTGGATTTGTTAGAGCCCTATATTTATACTAATCATGTGATAACTATTTAATGGATATATTTGAAAGAGTAAAAATTACTATTGTTATTTTAAAATCTAAAAACATAAAACCAAAGAAGTGTATATATTTTATATAAACATTTTTCATAATAAGACATTTAATTAGATCAATAAGAATTTTCCTTAATAAAAGTTTGGGTCGTTACACTAATCCTTTCCTTCTTCCACCAAAAATAATATCATACACATACACAAGAACCAAAAATTTATTTTCTTTGAGAATTATTCACTTAGAGATTATGGTAGAAACATCCTCTTTCAAATTTAAGCTTCTTTAGATAAGAATCCAATCAAGAATACCATGCTCGTGGTGCTTGCTTTAGACCATAGAGTGTATTATTTAATCTACAAACCTTAATTTCATAATTAATAATCAGAAAACCCATTGGTTGTTCAATGTATACTTATTCTTCAAGAACATTATTTAAGAACACCATTTTGATATACATCTGAATTTTTTTGAACCTCTTTGAATCACAATAGAAAGAAAGAGCCTGATCAACTTTAGTCTAGCCACTAGAGAAAAGTTTTCTTCAGCATAAACACATTCAACATGTTCATAGCCTTTATACACCAATCGTTAATTATTTATGATCACATTTCCAAGCTCAATTTTTTTTTTTAAGATCCACTTTGTTCCAATAACATTGTGATTTTTAGGTCTCTTAACAAGATCCCATGTTTTGTTCTTGTCAATATGATCCAATTATTCATTCAAGACCTTAACCCATGATTTATCCTTCACCGATTCTTCAAAATAGGTTGGTTCCACTATTAAATATCAAGGAATAATGTGCTTTATTTATCATTCTTTTTGTCTATGTGGGAACGGTCTAATCCCCAATGATGTTGGAGAGATAAATTGTTTCTATTATTTTTATCCCATGAGGTTCTAATGAGGTTACTTCAGCCATGGTTTCATCTTATAATTATTCTTCTGAATCCCCATCATTTTATGAGACCAGATTTTTTTTCAAGACTTTGACTATTTTTTCATTTAAATCTGTCCCTTTTCCACTTTATTCTTTATCTTGTATTATATCAGCATATGATATCCTTGAGTTATTTTTTGTTTTATCCTCAATGATCTTGATATCACTAATTTCAAAAATTCTTCCAAGATGATTATTATAACATTTTTAGGTGTGACTATTCATTTTATATGGGGTTATCACTGCATCCACATAAAGTTTATTCCATGTTTTCCAGGTAATTTTCAAATTCAATGGATGTGTATTATCATCCCTTATCAGATCATAGAATCTTTATTTGGTGGCTAGTTTCAACCTCCACAATTCGATGACAACTCTTTATGAAATCAACCACTTTCTGTTTCATATGAATAATAATTGCCAATTCCATTCTACAATAATCATTAATAAAAATAATGAAGAACCTCTCTCTATATATTCCAATCACATGTATTCGAACACATGCATTTGTGTGGATGAGATAAAGAAGATTTGATTCCCTCTTTATTCTTTATCCAATATGAACTCCCTACCATCATTCCTTATATCGAATCATCTGATGTATTTTTCTATTCATGCTTCAAATTGGGAATATCTTGGAATATCTTTAGTTTATATATCTTTTATATGCTATGTTGATTAATTTTACCCAACCTTTAGTGTGATAAGTTGTTTTCTTCTTCAAATGTTAAGTAAAAATTTTTCCCTTTTAATGTCAACATGTTAGAAATTTCCATCTCTTCTACATCATTTCATTAGATAATTACATATATTTTCTTTTATAGTTCACTCATTTTGATTAAATGTCACTATCAGTCTTGAGTCTTAGATTTGAATCACACTCAAGAGATTGTGATGCAAACCATCCATATAGAGAACTTCATTTTTCCTAATCTCACCATTTACCAGTTATATAATTCCACTACCTTTGATCTTTAAAGAACCATCGTTTCTGAAACTCACTCTTTCATCAACCCTTTTATTAAAACTCTTCAATAAATCTTCATTTCCTATCATATAATATGAGCATTATCTATTAAGAATCTAGGTGCAAATATTCTTTATAGCTTTGAGTGCTATTTTTTTAAGGTTGGATTTCTTGATTTTCTTCTATTCCTTCCATGAGATACTTTCTTGAGTAGGGGATAAAGATGGCCTTTACAATATATTTTTCATATGCATGGGTTCATTATACTCATATTATTTTTCTAGAGGATAATACCTATTTACAAGATCAACTCTGCCTGGTTGGTAGGTATTGAATTTTCTCTAGGTTCGGTAGGTAATGTTCTCACTTTTCCTCCTCTTGTAATGAATATCTTTATAGTGATAGTTAGAATATATATATATAGAAACTATTTCTTATATACAATTAAGGATATGGTATTATTCTCTTTTTATTAATTCCAAGCACTTCCCCATTTAGATTTCTCATTTACTCTTTATAGTATAACATTGTATGGCCCAAAAAACCACAAGACTGACATTTTATAAGAGGAAATTTATTCTCAATTCCATTCCTACTCATGCTTTCATATTTATTAAATTTATTTGAATAGAGATAATCTTTGGATAATTAAGGATACATTTTCACTCTCTTTTCTATTTGATTTGAGGATTTATTTGTTAATACATCATGTGCCTTTGTGATATGTCCAAATTTCACCTTCCCTTTATTTTTCTCATACCATTTCCAACCTTTGATGTTTCATAATCACATATAATTCCACTTTTTACCATACATGTGGATCTATGATCATTCAGGACACTCGTTATTCCTTCAAAAACATGTTTATATCTTTCTAATTACTCTGTATTTTAGAATATTCCAAAATAAAATTTCTTCTTTTTTACCTTGATTTTGATTCAATATCTGGCTTACTCATTAGAGTAACCACCTCTTATTCAAGTCCTTCGACTATCCTAGACTTCTCCTCCATCCAAGATGTAAGGTAATTGACGAATTTTGTATGATATTCAATCCTAATCTTAAATTACACAACTTATTTTAATCTTTTTAGAGTTTTTGATTGTTTGTATACTCCTACATACAATCAATCAATTTATACTTCATGATGATCAACATAATTTTATGAATATTCAAAAAATGGATCCCAGATTTCTGTTTCTCTTTCTTTGAATTTAAAGCATATAAATAGAATCTTCAAGGTCCAACTTGAGATCAACAACACTAATCAACTGATTATCCTTATCTTTTGAAGGTTTTAACTTTTAAACTATAGCCATTATGGATGTTTTTGTTTCAGAATTAAAATATAATTATGCACCCTCCAAAAAATACTTATCACGTAGTTCTTATTTATAGAAAAAATTATTTCAATGTAGTTTATTTCATGATTTGAAATCTTCCTTTTGTGGGAACCTTTTCCGAGGCTTCTACATGATTCCTTCTTCACTTTCAACATCATCAAATTTCCTTGAGCATCGTGGGAAATGTTTCCCTACTCTACCACCCTGAAAACAAGACAACCAAACCTTACCTTCAAATATCCCTTTCCCTCTCTTGAATTTGTTAGAGAAAAGATAAATAAGTTCATCGTCCTCATTATCTCTATTATTAATTAATCAGTAGATGTCAAGTTTTTACATGGATTTGAATTTTATTTCCTTGATTAATCAATTTTATGCATCTCCTGGTTCAACTATAATTTCATACACCACTAGGATACTTAATAGATAATTTATATAAAGATTAGACAAATATATTTTCTCAATGGACAAAAATTTTGGATTGTACAGAGGTAGAACCCTTCTCAAAATTTTCTTCACAATGTTAATATATTTGATTTATTTGTCATGTCTTCCAATATCTCCAAAAAATTTATAAATTCAATTAAAAAAACAACATACATTTTTATATGGATGCATTTTTAGATCATCAAACTTATTGTAAAAAACTTGGAGTTTTTCCACTTTCAATTTTTTATCTCCTTTAGAAATATTTTCCATTTTGTCGCACATGGACTTAGATGGAGTGAAACTCATCACCTTTAGATAGATTTTATCAGATATTGTTGTAGTAAGGTCATTTTGTGCTTTAAAATCTACATCAATCATTTTCTTATCTCTTTTAGTCATAGATAGTCCTGTCACATCAATGACCTGAAACACTTGAGAAGTGGAAGAAAGAACTTATATCCTAAGGGACCTCAGATGATATCTCATCTTTTTTATTCTAAATTTGTATGTTTATTCTATCAAAGTGGGGGCATCCCTAACATTAAATTAATTCTCCATAAAAATAATACAAGACTTATTTAACTCCAAAACCTATATTCTATGATACCACTTGTAGGACCCCAAAACACCATGATAATTGAGGGCTGAATCAGGGTGTCAAAACTCTCTTTTAAGGTGATGAATCTTTTTCCCACATTGGTAAGAATTTGTTAAACCTTCTTGATTGAATTGTGCATTAATAAAATATTCACATGAAGAGAGACAACACAACAGTTTTACTTGGTTCACCACTAATAACTAGTCCAAGTAGCATGCACCGAAAATGTATTAGTCGTACCTAAATACATCAATCTTCACTATTGTGGAATACAGATGTTTAGACACAATTAATCTATCATAGGAACCCTTACTTTTAAATATTTTAGGTATAAAAAAATACCTACCTATGAATACTTCTTTCAACTCCCCATCTCCCACTTCTTTAGGTGAAGTCTTACTCAATTTAAAAATTTGAAGGTCTATTTAGTTGTCTGGAATTTAAGTTTTTGTCCCTAACTAACACGTGAATTTAGTTCCAATTTAGTCCTAATTTGATGCACTTGAAAGAACTATTCAATTAAACTAGATTCTCAAGACTACTATTTGTGAATCACCTTCGTGAAGCTCATAACATTTGTGAAGAAAAATTCCTTTATAGAACACTAAGTCATCATAGAATGACCAGTCATCACAAAAATCATTTTTCTGATATACCTAAGCATTGGTAAAGACTAGAAAGCCTTTCTCAATGCCCAGGATCATAATTAATACCTTATTCATTAATCTCTTAGACTCCATGAATTCATAGAGTTTCATCCATTTCTGTAATTATTTTCATGTGAAAAAAGCGGGTGTAATCAACTATTTATAGGCCCAGCATTTCGCGAAGATCCTAGGATCTCAACATATTTTTCATGAAACTCAAAAATATTTTTTCTTAAGATATTTTATTCACAAAGATCATGTGAATTTTAACCCATTAGAGAAGCTTCTAATAGCTGTGAATAATGACTATCAACCAATCACACACTTTCGATGCTTTTCGTAGCCATAAAGAACACCAAATTTCCATCATGAATTTGTGAAGCTCCATAGCTTTTCAAAGATCAAACTTTTGAGAAACCTAGTATTTGATAAACCTAGTCATCATGAAACTTATTACTTTACTATATTTGAGAATAATTAATCCCATAAAACTTCATTTCAAAATGCTTGATCAATCCTCTTGATTTTGAGCCTGAATTTTTTGTAAACACTAGGTTAGGATGCCATATTCAACACTATAGTCATCTCTTACTATAAGATCACATTCCTTAAAAAATACCTGATCAACCCAGTGTTAATTAACAAAAAACAAAAACTATACTCTCTTTAATGTAATGAAAATATATAGTTCCAATAGATATACATAGGGGGACCATCATAGTTTCAATCCATGTGAAGACTCCTCATAAATCATCTTAAATTCACCTCTCAGAAACCAAGACAAAGACCCATCTTCATTCCCAAAATGGATTCTAAAATGAATTACATAGCACCCATTTAAATCCTTAACCCCTGAAGACCATAAGAAAACTAGAAATTTTTAAATAACCCATATAATATTTCAGTAGCATGGTCTTAGCCTTCATGGTGTGACCTCTTTGAAACATTCCTCCACAATGAATCCTATGGTGAAAACCCCTTCAAAAAATACCACAATGGCATAGACCCTTCTGCTTAAATATGAACTTGATTCCACAACACCCCTATGATGCAACCATTTAGACCACGATGTGGTACCCCATTTTTAGCAGTAGATTGTCCAAAGCACGATCAATCCTTTAGAAGATACCAAATCCCTAATGAATTTAACAAATATTGATCTCAAATCAAAAAAAATTAGAGAATGAGAAAAACAAAACTTTCATTTAATAAGGAAAAATTTTAGGGTTTCACACACATAAATATATTGATGATGATGGGTGGGGTCCTATATCAGCCTTCACTGAATTGGTTTGTGCTTATATCTCATGAGATAGTCATGTGTAGACATAATTAGTTTGTTTACCCATGCAAGAACATCTTGTGTTTTCTCACATTTTTATGAATTGAATTTATGAGTTTGATCACATATGCATGGGAATAATGAGTATTCTCACATAGGTCTTCCTATTATTATGGATGTGACACATTTATTTGTTGTTTATGAAGTTATTAAAAATTTTCAATATGCATTCTATTTCTAAAAGAAGCCATGTTTTTATGATTAAACCTTATTTTTAAAGTTTTATACATTGATGACAAGTTATAAAATTATTGAGATGTGTTTTGAACCATGTCATATATTTCAACCTTACTTAATGATATTTTTATGATCATATTTTTCTATAAAATGTTTTATTATTATCATTTATGCTCTTAAGATATTTTATTATGATATTTATTTCTCCCCCAAGTTCTAATTCATATTTTGTTATGTTTTTTCCTTACTAAGTGTCTAAGATCACCCCTTTATTATGTTTCCAATATCTAAGTTATGAATATTATTACATCATTTGAGTAAACTAGAAAAGGGTATCGAGGAGCATGATAATGGAGAAATGTTTGTAAGTATAGAAAAATTATATGTTTATATAGGTAATTTTTAAGATACTATTCCTTTGGGTCTTTGGGATATGTGAATATTGTAAAATTTATTGTATAAAACATGAGATTAATGTATTATTTAAGTTATTTTTAGATTGTATTGATATAGAGAAGTTGTATGAAAAAACATGTTCTCCTATAAGTTTATTTTTCATTAGGATATCATCATATATGAATATAAGAAATGGTACAAATAGATCTATATTACCAAATTAAATCATATATTGTCAGTATATCTGGTCAAGAAAGGAGGAAAATTAAGGGTTAGGTTAATTATTTTTTTCTATGGAAATCAATGTAAATCATAACATTCATATTAATAATAATAATGTATAACAATCGTTGAATATTATCACTTTCATGGAATCTTATTTAACATTAAATTTTAAAAACTTTGAAATAAAAACTAATGAAAAACTTTGTTTTGAGATTAATTCCACTTTAACATTACTCATTAAAATATTATCAAGAAAAATGAATCGTAAGGGAAATATAGTGAAACAATTCCAAATCATGGCATCAAATCATAAAAAATAGTGAAATTTTCACAACCTAGATTGTATAAATTTAAAAAGAGAGAATTCAGGGTCTATATATTTTTAAATAAAAATACTTTTTTTTAAATTATCAAATACCATGGCCAATATGGTCTTGAAATGTCTAAATTGAAACTTCTCCTTTAAAATCACCATATAAGAATTTAAGAAGTTACAAACTTCATATGATAATTAATTTATTTTTATTCTACCTTGACTTTTCCATGTATTATTTTATGAGTTTAACCATATTTTGTGTAAACATTATTTGGGAACTTAAGTCCCTATTGAATAAAGAACCATGGGTAGAGAGACTTTAGGTCGAAATGCTCATTGTCTTTGGAGCTTAGGTTATGTCTTGAAAAGTTGGTCTGCCTATTTATTACTCTAGGGTTACCCTTGTGTGTGTTTATGTCTCTACAAGAAATGGTTTCCTATAACTTATGCATAAATAAATTTATATATGTATAAATATATTTTGAATTTAATTTTGGTTAGTAACAAAAACTATGAGTTGTGTAAAGAGTTATACATCAATAGAGTTTGAACATATTGATTTGGTTAAAGGAATAGGGATTCAAAACTAAATCATTAAGAGCAATCAAAATTTTTAAGGGAGCACATGATATAATATAGTGAGGTTATTAATCCTCTTAAAATACTACATGTCAGATTCAAACCAATGTATTATGTTTGTTGTATTTTTTTTCAACATATTTTTATGAATGTTTTTATGTCTCTAGAAAAAGATGATTTGCTTCTCATCGTAATAAATTTTCATCTACTTTACATAAAAATTCAGTTGATACCTTTTTGATCCCCAATATTCCTAACATCATGATTAAAAAAAGGTTTTAATGGTTGAAATTGATGTTTCTGAATGAAGAATGTTATACAATCTTCTAGTTATAATGTTAGGACAAACTTTAAAGTTACAAATTTTGAGTTGTGTCTATACAAAGTTCAAGAAATGAAGTTTATAAGTTATAGAAAATAATAAAACAGAAAACCATGAAGGTTACAAGATCAATGGTATTAAAACGAGGTTAAAAAAGAGATATTTTGTGAAAATTCGATGCTATAAATTGATGAAGTTTCAAGTTATAAATGTTTAATGATTTTAAGTTATGATGTTTCCAACTCTATGAAGGTTACCAGAAGAATATGTATAAATCTTTGATGGAAAAATAGTTCATTTGAGTACTCATTAGAATGAATTTTTAAAGGAAGTATTCATGATGAGGGTTTCTATTCAATATTACTAAATAAAAATTTATAGACAAAGATATTTTGTGATAAATGAAGTTCTAGTGGTGAAAAATTTGTAAATTACAGTGGAAGAACATTTTTGATGTTGTATCAAGTGGAAAATTTTATTATCCTTATGAATAAAGATAAACATGATCAAATAGAGAAAAAAATTAGACTGAGTTTTAGTGGAATAATCTTTAAAAAAAGTTCGATTAAACACAAGATTTTTAAATAGATATGTTCCAACACTTTGAATAGATAAAGTTGGACGATCCCTTGTGAGTACAGTAGATAGAGAAAAAAAGATAAGATAACTACATGTATAGAATAAATTTTCTACCAAACTGACTTGATCAAAAAACTATATCAGATAGAGGTAAACCAAACTAAGTAGAACTAGTTATGACTTATTAGATTGATGAGTCCTTAATAAGGAACCAGACAGAGTGTTGAGAAGCTTTACATAAACTTTTTATAGTAAAAAAATGCGGCGATTCTAAAATTTTCTTCCAAAGTTCATAAATCTAGATGATATTTAAGTAAGATTTGAAAATGATCATTAACAACAATATTTTATAAAGTTCATATGAATATTTTTGACTCCAAACTTTAAGAGGCTTTGAAGTAATTAAAATGCATATTGAGTTGATCAGGGAATTTGAATTTAGATCTTATGCCCCCCTCCTTAATTTTTGGAGGAATAAAACCTATATAATAGAATGTAGGGTCATTGAGAATTTTTTATTACTATTATCATAGAGTGGAAGTGATGAATCTTTTTCTATGAGATTATCTGAATAAGAATTCTCTTAGTTGAAGACGAAGCACCAAACAAAGGTAACTAGACACAAGTGCATCATACACAGAATCATCAAATATAGGTGTGCCCAACAAACTTATATTATACTGAGGTGAATTGGATGTATGTGTATCAGATTGGGACATATTGAATAGGGATCTATGGGATAAATATTCTTGAAAAATTATTTGGATCTATATTCAGGTTTTACTTTTCATTAGATATGAAGAATAAGAAAACTTTATAACTGGTGAGAGCGAGTATAATTTACTATTAGGAGATAGATGAAGGTTTATGAGAGTTCTATCAATTTCATTCACTTCATTATATAGTTTAAAATCATGGACTAATGGGTATTGACACAAAAAGAATTTATTCACCCATATTGGGGGTGAAATTTGTAAAAAATTATGCTCCTTACTTTATTTTATTATATTTTTATATGAGTGAGTCTGATCTAAATTTGATAGAATTGAGACTAACAATTTATAGGGATTAATTTCAATAATTAAGAAAAGTTTAAATAATCTCCATTAATTTAAACCCCTATCAATAGTTTACACATTCATAGGAACTTAAAGTGGTATCTGATCATTCATGTTCCACTTATAAGATGCTTATATTCCTTATCATGGATAATCTAAACTCAGTTAACAGCATAGATATTCCTACATTCAATGAAAAAAATTATCATGGACAAAAAAATAACATGATATTTTATCTTCCATCTCTTGTACTATAAGTGATTTATGTAGCTACTATAAGGTTTCCACATTTAGAGAAATATGATCCTGTGAAATTTGTTGAAAAATGGAATATATATGCTGATGGGAAATATTGGAATGATATTTTTATTCTCATTTAAAAAAGTGATTATATGAAGTTGATAGAATCAAAATAGGAAAGGAAACTTATAACATGCTCAAAATAATCTACATGGTAAATATAAAAGTAAAGGAAGGAAAAATTCAAATCTAGAGAAGCATGTTTGAAGATATTATAATGGAAGAATATGAAACTATTGATGACTAATTCACCAGAGTTAATGAAATTGTCAATAATATCAGAGTATTTAAGAATGTGTTAAAATATTCAAATAATATTAAAAAATTAATGAGGAACTTTCTAGATAGGTTTGATCATATTTTTTTTAGATAAATGTTATTTATCCCTTAATGAATTACCTAATTTTCTTGTAACGTTTGAAATTAGGAAATCACATCATTTTTAAATGAATATTGAGTAAGAGATATATTTTGAAATAATGAGGAAGATAAAAATATAAGAAACTGAATATGAGGTAATGGGTGTTAGTGAATTAGTAGATAATTAAGATGAAACTGAAGTGAATGATAAAATCATGTATCTTATCTCTAAAAATTACTAGAAATTAAATTGAAAGTAAAAAAGAAAACTCCCACTTAAATGTTATGAGTTTAGAGGAATCATGAATTTTTCAGTGAATTGTTAAAAGAAGAAAGATATTGAATATGATGATTATTATTTTGAAGAAAAATGTTTGAGGAATGAGTGGAGAAAAACTTATAAGGATGACAAGAAATCCACAATAACTAAGAAAAAGTTCACCCGAATAAATAAAATAAGTGCATCGAGTAAGAATACATAGCATGAATCTACTAAAATTAGTTATTTTGAAAATGAATCATTATAAAAACTCCAAATCTTCATGGATCATGTTAAAAGAAAGTATGATACTTCAAACAGTGAATAAAAATAAGGTGATGAAATGTAGAGAGAATATTAGATTAGATCATAAATTATGTAATTTCTTGAAAAAAACACAAAACTGAATAAATAATATAGAATTTTGAAGAATAAAAGTGAGAGGGAGAGTTCATAAAAATAATAATTCCTTGAAATGAAAAATTCATACTTAGAATAAATTAATAATTTGAAGTTTAAAGTTACCTATAAATAAATATGATAAACTATATTTTTAAAAAACATACTAATAAGAAAGGTGAGTTATGTAAGACATAGTAAATATTTATTAAGGTTGAAAATACCTTGATGAAAATGAGTGATAATTTCAATAAATATTTGGAGGTAAAGTATAAAATATCTTAAGATACTAGAATAGATCATCATAAGAATCAAGTGAGATCTA
This sequence comes from Viscum album, assembly GCA_963277665.1. Classification (NCBI taxonomy): domain Eukaryota; kingdom Viridiplantae; phylum Streptophyta; class Magnoliopsida; order Santalales; family Viscaceae; genus Viscum; species Viscum album. The sequence goes on along the minus strand of OY728138.1, from coordinate 128,934,566 downwards.
CACCAACTAAATATAAATGTTTATCTCATTGTACTAACTATATAGGTGTAAAAATAAAAAATTGGAAATATTATATTGATAAAGGATATGAGAAACACATCAAATAAATTGAAGATAAAAATATCTTATAGAAGAATGATTACCCATAATAAGGGAAATCATATACTAAAAGATATATTGAATCTCAAAAAACTTATCCCATGGAAAAACAATAATTCTATCGATGTTCAAGTTTTAATAAATATTTCTGGTGTTGGGGGATATATGGGAATTAGGAATAAAATTTAAAGAATAACATGTATCTGTTTTAGAGTATGTCAAAATTTAGGGGGATTAATAGTGGAAGAAAATTAAGAAACACACTAAAGTTACTGGAAGAAAAAACCAATTTCTTGGAAGTTAAAATTTTCTCAATTCAAAACTATTTTGAATGCCTAGAGGAAGTTTGTTAATTGTGTGAAAAACTGGGTAACTATATTGAATAATTCATGAAAATTATTTTGGGGAAAGTTCCTTGTACTAGAAATGAAAAGGAAACTAGGAAATGGGAAATTTAATATAGTACTTTTGTTATTAAGACTACAATAAAATCTATTGAAATGAAACAAATCATGTATTCTTCACAATGATTGTTCCTTGTATATGAAAAGTAATATGAAAATCATTAGAATAATTAAATAACAAATTTGAGTAGTAGTCACCTTTAGGAATGAAAGTTCCTTAAAAATATGAGGAATTGGTTTAACTTTTATTGAGGATTACAAGTTAACATCAAAGGAAGTTATTTTTATTTATGGGCTTAAAAATAACCTCCTATGTGTTATATAACTTTGTGATAATGTTAATGGAGTTATATTTTGAAATTATTCGTGTATTATTTGATATTTTAAAAATGTAATAGTAGTTACAAAGGAAGAAAGGTCCAATGATTATCTATTAAAGATTTCATATTCTAGAAAGTCTTATTATTTGTGTTCTAATGATGAAAAAAACTATGGAATTGAATACATGCACATCTTGGATGGAAAACTATTAGAATAGATTCCATGAAATATATTATAATAGATTTTCCAAAACTAAAATGGAAAGAAGATACTGATCGTACAAATTTCCTTGAAAACATAAGAAAGTTGAGATTTAATCCACCATACTTCTTCAGCTCAAACACTTTAATTATGTCAGTCAATGAGAAATCAATCAAATAAGTGTAATTTTTTTACTTTATTACATTTATCTATTATTTCAATTGTATGAAAATAATAATGTTCATGAAACAAAAATCAGAGGGTTAAAAATGGTTTAAAAGTTTCATAATGGATTTTCAAAAAGTGTTGGGTTTATATATTTTGAAGTTGGGGATAGATAATGGAAATTAGTACACAACTAACTCCTTTGAGTCCTATTTTAAGAAATATGGAATTGATATCCATTAAATTTATCCCTATATTCCTCAATAAAATGGATTATCAAAATAAATAAATATAATTTTATTTGAAATGGGAAGAATAATTCTTAATGAATATAAAATTTAAAAATTCTTCTAGAAAGAAACTGTAAGAACAAATCAATATGTTCAGAAAAGATGTTTTCCTTGAACTTAATGAAAAAAGACACCCTATGGATTGTGGTATAAGAAAAATATTACTTTAAAATACTTAAAGGTTTCTAGGAGTCCTTTATCAAGAAAGATAATATATATATATATAGAAAATTTTGATGGAAAATATGAAGAATGTGTTTTCTTAGGGTATTCATCCAATAAAAAAAGACACAAGTGTTGGAATAGGTAACTACATAAGTTAGTTGAGTCATTTTATGTGAAAGTTATTAAAAATTAGTCCTCATTAAAAAATTATTTAAGATGACGAAGATGGTATAATAAAAGATATAATATTTAATTCTAGAGAAGTTAATGAGAAGTAAGATGACTATGAGTGTTATACTGTACATGGTGATTCTGACCGGTCTATTAATGAGGAAAGTAAGACCGAAAGAAAACCAAAAAAATTGGATTCTTTAAAAATTTAGTTTAATATGAAAATATCATTAGAAATAAGAAATCACCTATTCAGACTAGATGAATAATGAGTTTTAAAAATATAATTTCATTTATATCATGGGTGGAACTATAATCAGTTTTGTAAGAAGTTAAGCATAAATGATGGTTTAATATAATTAATAAAGATTTGTTTCTAATTGGGAATAATAGCATTTGGTTTCAAGTTATTTGAAAAAAATGAAATAATATTATAGGAAAAAAATGGGTGTTCAAAAATAAGATCATTAAATATAGAGATGTTTTGAGAAATAAATCATGACTATTTTGTAATGGTTACTCACAGGTGGAAGGTGTTAATTTTTAAGAAAAAAATTCACCTATTTATTTAATTTAAACAATCATAATGTTTTTAAATTTTTTTATCGTAAAAATTACACATTCTATTAGATGGATATTAAGAAAATATTCTTAAATAGAGAAACTGAATAATAAGTCTATTTTGAGAAACCGAGTGGGTTTATTCATGATAATTATTGAACCATGGTGTGTAAAATTAATAAAGATTTTTATAGGTTGAAATCGGTCCCTCATGCCTGGTATTGAAAAGAAGATAGTTGAATAAAATAGTAAAACTTTTTTGAAAGAAAAGTTTATAGAATATTATACATAAAGGAGTTGAATACAAGAATCATGATTGTTATTTTTTATGTTGATTATATAATTTTTATAGGTGATAGGGATAAATATTGAAAATAATTTTATAAAAAAATGATAAGTAACTTTGAGTTTCTAGTTATTGGAGAGTTAAATTTATTTATTGGATAACAGGTTAAATATAAAATAATATAGATCTATCTATCATAGAAAATATATTCCATGTATTTTTTATAAAATTTTGGCATGGAAGATTCAAAGGAAGTTTATATTCCTATTTCTTTTGGTATGAGACTAAGTAAAGATGAATCTAGGAGAAGTGTAAATCAGAAGTACTTAAAAAAGTTTATTGGAATTTTACTCTATCTTAATACTTCATGAACAAACATTTAAAATGATTTAACTTTATATGAAATATATTAGAGTGTTCCAAAGGAATTACACATGATGTAAGAAAATATAAAACTCAAGTATGTTAAAGGAATATCTAATTACGAGATGATGTATAAGTGAATTAATAAGAAGACCTTTCTTGGTTTTAAGAATACGGATTGGGATGGAGATTTCAATGATCAAAATTCCACATTATAAAGAATTTTATTCTTGTGAGATTTTTTTGTGAGATAGCATTTTAAGTAAAAAAATTTAGTTACATTGAGTATAATAGAAGCAGAATACATTGCCTCTATCCAAGAATGTATGAAAATAATATGGACAAAAGTTCAGCTGGATGATTTGAGAGTAAATGTTGAAAACCATTAAAATCTCATTATGATAATCTTAGTTCTATATATCTCGGTAAAAATACTATGCAACATCCTAGAGTAAAGAACATTGATATTAAATATCAATTTGGTAAGGATAAAGCTATTGGTTGAGATGTAATGCTTGAGTATATTTAAACAGATTATCTAATTGTTGATGGTTTCACAAATTCTAATCAGAGGAAAATATTTTAGTAATTTAGGATTAAAATAAATATTTATCCTCCACCACATAAGAAAGTTCTTAATAACCCCCCATGATCCTTTTAATTTTGATGATAAATGTAGAGAATAAGTAAAACTCCATACTTTATAATTTTTGAATGTAAATTTTGTGTTATCATAAAAAGAAGAAGTAAGAGGTAAAAAAGTTAAAATCAAAAATGTTGAAAAGATTAAGGTAGATTGTGTCATTAACATGGGAAAAAATTTCTTTCCACTGAAGGATATAATCCAATTAAAAAAATTGATTAAAGTGGAAGTGTGGTTTCAGAACACTCTCTATGAGAAATGATATGATCAGTGACATTTGAGAAAATTGTATTTGATAGTGTTACCAAAAAAATCTATAGGGGTAGATTAACGATTCATTGGGTTGTTTTTTAAGGATTTTCTTTGTTCAATAATTTTTATGAATGTTTTTTATTTTTAAAGATAACGTGAGTTACTTCTCATCATAAGAAAGATTTAGGTACTTTCCTTACAATGTAAAAAGATGCTTTGGTAACCCTTAATTTCTCTAACATCGTGATTCCTAAAAGGTTTTCATGGTTCAAGAATTTTTTTAATGAATATAGTTGTACAAAGTTCAAGTTTTGAAATCTATAAAAATGTTGAAGTTACAATGTTCAACTTGTGGCTATATGAAGTTCAATTAGTGAATTGATGATATTATTGAAAATCCTCAGATTAATAACTATGATCATTACTAAACTAATGGTAATGGAATTATTTTACTATATAGATATTTCTTTTGAAAAGTTTGAGAAATAAATAGATAAAGTTTCAATATGTACAAAGTTTAAAGATTTGAATTCACGAAGTTTCCTGCTTTTAAAGGTAACCATATAAATAGGGACTATACCTTGCCAGACATAAGAGTTCATCAGAGCACTGGTCAGACAGAAGTTTTGAAGGACATCACTAGGATGAATTTTTTAATAAAAGATGACTTAAAAAAATATCATATTGAGATAGATGGTGATAAATGAAGTTTTAATTTTTTTCCAAGTCTAATAGACAAACATTTACCATGTTGTATTGAGCGGAAAATTATATTAACCAGATAAAGATACAGGAACATGATCAAATAGAGATAAAGACACTAGATTGTGTTTTAGTGGACTGACCTATGAAAAATGTTTTATTCAATGTGATATGGATGAAAAAATATGATCTAATGCTTCATAAATATCAAGAAAAATGATCCTCTATAGGTACAATGGAAAGATGAAACCTGTGAAGTGCATTGGATGGAGAAAATCATGGGTCTACTATATCGAGTTTACTTGAAAGCCTATCTTAGAGAGAGGGAAACCAAACTAAGTACAAAAATATAAGGATCTATTATATATAAGTGTTCTTATGAAGGCATGAGACAATTCCGTGATAAAATTTACATAATTTTTTTAAAGTAAAACATTATGACAAAGATAAGATTTTCTTTTAGAATTAATAAATCTTTCTATGATTTAAGGAATATTTGAAAAATATCCTTGATGACGAGGTATTCATATGTTCAAACGAAGAATATTGACTCCAAAATTTTATATGGTTTTGATCAAATAAAATGAAAAATGAGTTTAGTTTGAAATTTCAATTTGGATATCTTAGTTTATTTTTGATTTTATTAGGAATATTTCCTATATAAAGGGGTGTAGGCTCCTTGATATTGTTTTGTTACTATTATTATAGAGAAGATGGGATGAAGTTATTATAACATGAGCATCCAACCTTGAATTCTGTTATTTGAAGAAAAAGAACTATATAGAGGTGTACTAGGAATATGATAATTAGATAGAGGTGTACCAGATATACTTATATTTGACATAGGTTCATCGGATAAAGGTGCACTGGATAGAGACATACTAGATGAAGAGGTACCAGTCAAAGATTCTAGATTAATTTTTGTGACTCACTTTCATGTATTATTTTTCTTTAGATAATAAGAATTAGTAAACATTGTAATTGGTTAGATCTAGTATAATATCATGTAGGGAGACAAAAGAATATTTATGGGAGTTGGATCAATTGTATTGAGTTTATTATATAGTGAAAATCCAAGGAGCGATAGAACTTGAAATGGTAAGGACATAGTCACCAACATTGGGGGTAATCCTTGTAAAAATATATGTTCTTGAATTTATTTTATTATCTTTTCATATGCATGAGTCTGATATAAAGTTTAAGGGATCAAACCTATTATAAGTTATAAGGGTTAATTTCAAGAATTAAGGAAAATATAAAAGATTTCCACTAATTCAAACCCCTATTCTTAGTGGTTCACACATTCCAGGGAACTTCAAGATGTTTAAATTTTGAATACCTTAATCATTTGACTGTGTAGTTTTCTATAAATAAAATTTTTAATTGGTTATCTTATGTAAGGAAAGTTATGAGTGATCCTAAGATCTAGCTATGCATATTTATAATGCGATATGGGTAATACTTATTTGAAAAACTAGAATAGTTTTTATACCTAAGGAATACAGTTTATTTTTTATATATAATGGATTGGGAAAAGTTTTTTCAACATAACTATCTAATAATAAAATATGATATGAATGACATGATGGAATAATTCTATGACTTAGTGATGGAATTAATTCCAAAGTGAACTCATTACGTAGTGAAATATGGATCCTATACCATTAATGGGTATGATTTAATTTAAAAGGGGTTATCATTTTATTGGGATCATATTTGATAAAATTCTTTCCTATATGATGGGAAAATATGATACTCATTTGATAAAATCATTATATATATATATATATAATTCATTAAACATCATTAAACATGACTTTGAGATTAATATAGAGAAATGGAAAAAATTAATTAGATAAACTTCATAGATTTTAAGAGGAGCACGATAATAATTCTAATGTAAGATGTAATGTTTGATTTGTTAAAGGAAGAAAAACTTAGAAACCTCTTACTGATGAATCTAATAAAGAAGGGAAATATTCTTATAATAATCCTAGTAAATATTCATTTGAAATTTCTACATGAATGTGTTTTTTCTTGGATCATAAGATATAAAATAAATTTTAGCATTTAAATGATTTTGAGATGATATACAATTTGAAAATAATATATCATGAAAAATATATACAAGAGATTTAAGTAATTTCAGAAGCACTATTTTTTTTATAACATGGTTGTGGTTACTTCCATATAAACTCATATACACAATATTGGTGAGTACATAAATTAATTTTAGAGGATGGAGTCACCTATTAAGATTGATCTGAACACAAAATTCAATCTTTAATCACTATCATAAATAGTTTTATAGTTTATTGTGAATTAAAAAATAATGGTGTTAATAAAAATTTAATTACCATCCAATAATTTTTAATATTTCTGAGTAGGTAATAGTGGTTCCAGGATTAATTGGCATGATCATGGTGTATAAAATTAATGGTAAAACTCCCGGCTATAGGGAAAAAAAGAGAGTTTATAGAGAATCTACAAAAAATACTAGACTAATTAAAGGATATTCTTAGTAAGGGAAATATATTCTTTGTGGGAAAACAATACATTAGAGGATACATTGTCCAAAATTCCTAAAGGGGTGAAAGAAACAACATGGAGAGTCTGTGTCAAGGATTAATGTCATATAATTCAATCGTTATATTTTATATGGTATAAGATAAATACTGTGAATAAAACAATTAACATGAATAGGTATATGAGTTCATAGTTGATAATTTATTTTTGGATAAAATATTAAATTATCCATTCAAGTGATGAAGAAATATTTTCTATACTAGGGGTACAGATAAAGTTCATTAATTCAATTCTTAAAAGAGATTTTAATAAAGTAAGTGTACTTTGAATCTCATTTTTTATCTTTTATATAATATGTGATGTTTGTAAACAAAAGTTTTTTGATGAAAAAATTGTATTTTTATTCAAAAAACATGGTTTATGATTCATTTGATTCTATAACTAGTTTGAAAATAAGATGAGGAGAAAAGTGATTTATCCAGAATAAAATGGGTTTCCTAATATATTTTAAAAAATATGAGAGATATGATCCCACCACCCATCAATAATACATTTTAAAGAATAAAATATCATTTTCATAATTTTTATCCAAACATATATAATTCCATATATGATACAGATACAAATTTTTATTTGTTAAATATTCCCATTTTAAAAAATAAGTGTTATTTCATAAACATAAAGGAGTTTATGTGTCTTTGAATGATATTATATAAATAATATAGTTTCTAGGAGGTTATTAAGATTGTATATGGACTTTAAAATTACAAAGTGTAAAAATTAAATGATTAAATATACTAACTCAAAAGTGAATGTCACATTATATCCTACATGGTTTTAGGATATATTGGTAAACAATTATAATATAAAGAGTTACATTATTTTCCTAAATGATCTTATCAAAAAGTTTAAATAGAAATGTTATGATGATGATATTTATTAACCTAGAAAGAGTTTTATGTAGAAAACCCATGTAATTAAAATCAGTGTATTTGATGTTTTGATGTAAAGGAGTTTGAATGTTGTGTTCAATTAGTGAGACATTAGGAATATATTTCTAAATTCTTTCCATTATTCAAAGTGGATATCTTCATATATTTTAACCATTAAATTATTTTAGTGGGATTATTTTATTTGATGATAAAATTGACATATGACTAGAATTATATAGAGATATAATGAGTTTAACAAATCCTAAAAGTCTAGAAATCATTAGACCTATCTAATATTCTATCATATAAAATATTATTATATAGGTGTTTATGTATGGGTTCTAGTATTACTAATGGAATATAAGAATATAAAATATTACATGTTATATAAAAAAGGTACTATCCACTTTATCATTATTTTATGTTGGATACATATATTGCATAAATTAAAATAATAATTGACCTATCAAAGTATGAATTTTAGTTATCAATAATTCATCATCATGATGGAGTATTATAAGTTGTGATAAAATGTTAAGGTTAGCATTAGTTGGATTTAATATAAGGATAAAAAATATACTCATGAGTTACAATAATAGATTTTTTTGTGTTGGATTAACCACCCTATATACCACATAGATATTTTTACACTATGTATTTGGTAATCTAGTGGTGTATGTTTCATAAAAAAATCTATGTACCTAAGGTTAAAATGTTACCTAGTTAGATAACCTTCATTATTTGATACCTGTCTTATGACAACATTTAGGAAGAGCCAATTAGGGGTTGGTTGGGTATGTTGGTAATTAGTTCATCTATCAAGGATTAACTAAGATTGGACTTGTCATCTTTAATACTAATTATAACATTTGGGCCCTCAATTTATCTAGATTGAGGAATTGTTTGACTATAACTAAATATGGTAAATGTGATGTGGTTTTCAATTTTTTTAGGGTCTTGTGATGTTCTTGACCACATTTTTAAACAATATGAGATATGTTCATTTATATGATTAGTCTGTACTTGAAGAATTGAAATCATATTAGTAGGTTATAGGTTATTTATATACTCTATGTTTTATGATCACTCAAATTATTAGATAATGAGATTATATTATAATTCATACTTGTATATGATACAACTTATGGATGTTGGTTTATGGATACCTGAGTTTGATAGAGATCATGCAAGATCCATTTATGTCTTGTGTGGCACCGAAACTCTTCTAAATGTAAATATTTTATTACCTTTATAAATTGGGGAATTTTTAAATTTTATCATTTATATATTGAAATGTGGGGTTACACTTTATGTTTGAGTGAATGGGGATTAATTTATATTTAAAATTAATTGAAAAAAATTAATAACTACCCCGAAATTGTTTTTGAGGATATCCAAATAATGTTTTGGATGAATTTTAAAAAGTTGTAACATATGATGTGCCATGTGGTGAAAATAAATGATATAATTTCAAAAGGTTATTTGGATATGGTTTCAAATTTTTTGCACTTTATAAGAAAAAAGGATAATGTAAACTAAGTTTATGAGGCTTAGGGAAACTGGGAGATTTTTTTGTAAATTTTTACTAAAGGAAACATAATGACATGGCCTATATTGGTGTGGACCATGAAAATGTGAGGGTTACTTTGTTGAGGTGTTGCACGTGAAACTTACATATTGTGTGATAATTCATGGTTTATATTTATTATTCGACACCATTCCATCATTCTTGGTTGATTATAATGTAATGAAAATATATTAGAGTTTTACTATTCCAAATAAAAGTTTAAAAATTAAACAACAAGATCCAAAGGTCAATAATATTTTTATCCTATGGAACATTTACAATTTTTTTCATAAATATGGTTGAATTTTTGAGTTCCAAAGAGGATATTTAGATGAATATATAAATTGGTTCAATTATTGGGTGGAGTAGTGTTCAAGAAATTATGATACTTCACAAGGATAAAAATCTTTATCTCTCTCTATCTCTCTCTTTATCTCTATCTAACACCAGGTTTTAGTAAACTGTAAGGAATAGGGGATCATTTAAAATCACTAAGAGATTCATCTAGCCCATGGATAACCCAATATGAAAGAACCCTTTGGATAAATATTAGTAATCACTATTAAGATCATGGTGGAGAGATTATATTCATTTATATCATTAAATAAATGCTACAACATTATTTATTTATATATTTCATTCTAAATGAATAGATATATCCAAGTGTTTTATAGGTTTTGGTTGATGTTTTATATCATTTTTTCATAACTGTTATCCCCTATAAAAACCCTTCAAAGTTAATATAACCAAATAAATTATCAACAAGCTTCATAAATTTCAATAAACATAGAATAATTGGAACAAGTCACATAAACAATTTGTTTCACATAACTCCATGAAATGATGCTTTTATAATAAGTGAATAGTAATATAGTTTTTTATATTTCATTACATGGGTTAGAAAGATATCTAAGATAAATATAACTAACTAATTTTTCATCTAAATTTTTAGAACAAATAACCCTCAATCAATAGACCCTTTATGGTATCTAAATATTTTTAATGACACTAAAACATCTCTAAGTAGAGAAAATACTATGTTTGACTAATAAATTAATAGAAAATGATTTATCTGTAATTGTATTTTGTTTGAGAAACATTATAGTTCCAATAAAACTAAAATATGATACTTGAAGAGAAATAAATTATTCATTATAATATCATGGTAAAAAATGAACATTTTTTTAATCAAGGGATTATACAACTGTTGATGTATTTAAGGAGTGTGACATATTTTATATAAAATTTTTGTAGTGATTTTGTGTTATATATTTTTATCATTGAAAACTTAATCCTAAATATATTTTATCTTTAATCCAAGGAAGACTTTATCATTGAAAAGTATTTAATTTAAAATTCATCCATTAAATATTCAATTTCCATGAAAATAATATTTAGAGTTTCACTAATATTAAAATAATTAGAATATACTACAATGATAACATATTTATATCAAATCCTTTATATGAAATGATATTGAAAAATTGAATAATTTGTATAACCCTTTTCATCAAATATTCAATTAAATGGTTATTCCATGATCCCTTTAATGTATATAAATATTTATTAAATTTATTGGAATAAAAACCTTTCAATAACCCTTAACTATTTATTTCCATGAAATATTTTATTATGTAGAATTAATTTGAGTTTGAGTCATGGGGAATTTGAATTTAGAGATTGATATTAGAGGATAGTTTATTTTAATCATTTTATAAATGATTTAAATGGATTATGTGGAGGAATTATATTTGGAAGAGAAGATAGAGGATAAAATTTCAAGGTTGAGTTAATAAAAAACCCCAAGTCGAGGAACAAAAAGGTTTCCACCGAATGTCTAGTTTCATGGAACTAGAGTGTCAATGGGGTTAGCAGTGTCATTTTATGTAATTTCATGTTACCATAATTCAAATAGAACACTATTTGTATTATTTATTTTTAATTTAAATAACTTGGATTAATTATTTACTCAAGAAACAGTTTTCCTCCCTCACACTTTAAATGAACATGGTAGAGCCTAGGGCGCATGATCCTTGTCCTGACCCAACCCATAGGGGCCCATATGGACGTGATAAACTGATAATGACACCCCATTACCACCTCCAATTGGCTTGGGGATATAAACTAGCACTGATTAGTCATATTACACACATGGGAGTCCTTAGACTAAAGAACCTACACACACACAAACATATCCATACACCAGTATAATGCGAAAAGATTATATAGATCATACTATAAATACACGAATAATAACTATCTCATATCTCAGTACAACAATTATTAAAATGAAAGTAAAAAGGGAGAAATAAAATCCCACAAAAAATGCATAAGAACCTAACCTACTAACAACAATGGGAAGTTACCAAAAAGAAACTCCTAGATCCATCTAATATATATCTAGATCAACTATGATATGCCTGATCCTGGAACACCTAGGAATCCATCTTAATTCATGTCATCTATATAAGACATGACACATGCGGTAAGACACCATGTGGGGGTGAGTATAAAAAAACTCAGTGGGACAACCCAAAATCACCAAACTTAAATCATCAAGAGAGTAATCATCTCATCATCATAAATATACTACAATAAAAATAAGATACATGGCAATAATAAAAACTCTGATATTATCAAAGGTAAACAGTATGTCTCAAAATGAGGTCACATCCTCGCTGCTAGCCTAGGATTATACTAAAGGCTTGAAGGTAACATCCTTATGATAGAACACACTCTTCATGTATTGATACATTGATAATACTCATCCAAGTGGACATACTCATCAGGTAATTCCATGAAAAAGAACAAAATAAATAGAGAGGGATTTTCTGAGTTTCTCAATTGATTAGACTATATGTTACTAGAAGACAAAAAATGTTGATACATAGTTTGGTGATCTCACCCAGGGTCTATAGGGGAATCTTGACCCTACCCAAAGTAAACCTTATAGGATGGGGATCATGTTCCCTAATATATGGTAAAAGTATTCTTGACATAGATTATAGAAGAATGTATAGAGGATCAAACCATAGTCTATATAGAGAGATTACTGACTCTATATAAGACTAACCCCATACACGATATCACTTCCTATACCCAAGATTTGATGCATCACTCTACCCTTATATGGATGGATCAAGATAATTCACCCTACAAATACTTGTATACATTGAAACTATCCAAAGGAACTTACCATACTTCATATTGATGCTAATCTATAGAGAAAAATGACTCTAAATTTTTATTAATGAAGTACATCGCATGTCCCAAGGGGTACACAACACGTCTATCTATATCTATAACTACCCATTTATTTCTATATCATACGACATGCCATTATCTATATGGATAACATGTTCTTTTATAATACATGGTGAGCAGAGGTTTTTTGAAAGTAAAAATATTCTATACTCTCTGATCCACGTACTCTTGCCCATGCCCGTGTACTATGGATGTTCCCATATACATTGTCCATTCTTGTGTACACTGTCCATGCCCAAGCCCATTTCCATTCACTTTATAAAGTGCATGACATGTTCCAGGACACACATGGTGTGTGTGGGTCACATAGAATCCTAGATAGGCACTCCCTATAAACTTTTATCCATTATCCAAAGTTTAAAGAGCGTGCGATCCATCACACATGGCAAGCGAGGTCACATGGGATCTTTGGAATGTACTCCCTATACACACTGATCCAAATTGCTATGGGTCACATGTTATGTGAGTAAATCACATGGAATGTAATATTGAGAATAATGCATAAACCCTATTCACTATAAAGAGTGATGTACATAGTTCATTCACCTCTAGACTATAGGGCGTGTAGTTTGGAATTTCATATAAATTCCAATTCATCAAATTGCTTTATCCACACCTCTAATATTGACTTTTATTTCACAACCAATCACACCACAACACTTGGATATGAGCTAGACACCCTCAATATCCAGTTGAATGTTAGATTCTAACCATTCTTCACTAGTAAAAATTACCACCATCACCACCCTTAAGTACTACATGACACATCATGAAGAAACCCCAATGTCCACACCAACTTCAAATCACCATCATCACTATTGGATAGATTCTGACCATCGAATGGTTAGAATTTACCATCATTGATTCTCTGAATAGATCTACTCAATCTGGATCCTAGATCCTCCATTATCCAATCCATCATTAGATCACTATTGTTTCTTCCATGCCTACATCATGTCTCCAAAAACCCAAAGAAAAACCCATGATCATGATAATTTTATTTCCAAATAACGCACACAAAATTGCTAATATTCATGATTATTGTTGAATCACCGACCAACCAATTATTGATGAAGAATTCCAGGAACAGAGGGATAAAGGCATATAACCTAAAGTGATTATTTAATGAAGGATATTTTTATTTGGTCATCAATGTAAAAATCCAATAAACACGATGGATCATTAAATCAAAATAATCAATAAAGATTAAATCTAAAATTCCTTGATCTAGGAATAGGAAACATACATTGGAAAAACCAAAAAAGTAAAATCAATGAATTAATTTAGAGAGGAATAATTCAGGTTTTTTTCAAGATATAAACAAGATTTAAACCACACAAAATTCCCTGCCTCATATTTGGACTGATTACTAATGAATAATGGTTCTATGTCGCTATAATTGTCCAAATACATGCACACTTTTAGTGAAGAAAAACTCCTCAATACTGATCATAGATCCATGATTTGGTCATAATTTTCCACATCTCTCATCCATTATCTCTCTAAATCCCAAGGGTTATTTGTATAACCCTCATATTTTATGATAACTAGGTTTAAATAGATGGGAGCAAGGTCATGGAAATTAAATAACAAAAAAATAAATTCCACAATTTATTTAATTATCTTTCATCCCACAACCAATCTTAAACCAAACACCCAAAATCAACAAAGGTTATGTCAAAATTAGTGTAAAACCTAAAATCAAGATTTAATACCAGGCTTGGTTTACCAATCTAAGACATTGTTCAGAAGTTAGTAAATTATTTATAAAAAAAACATGCAGGTGATATATTATGTAACATCCCTAGTAAACAAAGATTATAAAATTTTCATATTTATTAATATTTTTGAATTAAATATTAATTTTAATTTAAAGGAGTTGTTGTGGTCGATGTCGTTCCTAATACGTAACAACGAGTTTCTTTGAAATATTACGCTGCCCACTAATAATATAAAATTACCATTTTAAATGGTTGATAATGCCTAGAAATTGTAATGGATGGAATGAAAATAACTAACTAAAATATGATTATACATTTTTGTTAAATTTTTTCACATTTATCCAATAAATTTAAGAGGCTTAAAATAAGAAATAATCTCATTTCGAGCATAAATACTCTAATATTCTTTAAAAGGTCCTTTTACTGCCTTTTGATGGTGAACACTTTTTAAATATAGTTTTTGTCTCTTTTATATGTAATATTTGAAAAAATAATATTCTTTTTTATAATCAGGATATCAAAATTTAGTTTGGATAAAAGTTTGGTATTTTTCTGGTAATGTTCATTTTTAATGAATAGTGAAAAATACTGTATTTTAATTCAAAATTGTCTTTTAATATAATTTATTTATATGGATAGATTTTATTTTTAATAGGATTTAAAGTTTAATAAGATTTTATTTTTAACATTTAATCCAATATTGGTCATTTTATGTAATTTTACTATGAAATTGGATATAAACAAGTATCAATCTTTTGATTGTTTTTATTTCTTAAAAACATGTTTTTTGTTTTGACGACCAGAATTAATTTTAAACTAATTTCTGCCACTTTCGTGTTTTGAATTTTGGAAAAATGGATTCCATATTTGGAATAATTAGGTCCAAATTATCTTAATAGGTAACTTTTATTTTTATACATTTTAAATATTTACTTCAGTAAATATTTTATTTACCATGGTTAAAGGGTAAATCGGGTAAATAAGGGTAAACAAATTACATTATAATAATATTAAATTACCCTAACATGTGTCCTAATACTATTTTTTAATGCATTTCTGACCATGGGAATCCTGGGGTTGATTTTGGGACCCCATTGAGCCACATGGGAGTGATAATGACACTTTATATTAATTAATTTAAAGTAATGACAAAAATGACATAAACATATATCTTTTAGTAAATAAATTTTTATGTGGGGTTATATAAGTTATCTCTTCTACTATAAATATTAATTTTAAATATAAAAAAATTTCCTACATCATTGTATTTTTTTATAATTTTTAGACATCAAATAAATAAAATTATTTATGACACAATAATGATGAAGTGTTACCTCATTAATGAATGATTTAAATAAATAAGATTATAAAGATTAAGAAAATATAAAAAATTTACCCAATTACTATTGGATGATTTTATTTATAACAATATTCATCTTATCTTATACTTTAATAAGTTTTGGAGCTTTATAAACCGAAAATCATTATATAATAAAATAATATTTTCAAACTTTCCTAAAGAGCCCCTCCTCCCTTTTATTAAAATACATCACTTGTAACCCATTCGTCACACCTCTCAAGCCCCTTGACTCATCTAACCTTTACCCAATTAAGTTCCCTACATCCCTATATTCCTCTTATATGTCTTACCTTAGGCATCAATCATTTCAAGTAAACCTTTTGGTTCAAATCAAAGGGAGAAACCCGATTTAAATGTAACATCTTCTTTTAAGCTCTTTTATTTTATTTTCCTTCTCCAAACCCCTTAAATATTTTTATTCATTTATTTTATAAAAAAAGTATCCTAAATTTACTAGGTTATTTTTATGAGATGTATTTGAACTACAATTACACACACCTCCATCTAATACGTAAAGAACATACTGTTTCTGTGGACGAAGAACTACTGCCTCACGAAACGATGATTGTTCAAATATCTCCAACCACCTCTCATGGTGTCCATTAAGATGGAAATCTATTTATATGTGATATATATTTTATTTATATTATTTATTTACTTCTGTATTTTTTATTCATATAATACCTTTATGGTTTTTATAGTGGTTAAATACGGTAATTTCATTTGAGGAAGTGCAGACTACCGCCCCCTCAAAGTGATATGACTCATTCATGCCATACGTGGAACATATAAAGGATGGAGTTACAGAAATTATATATATTATATTATACTGGAGTTATGATATACATATGTATCATTATGTTTTCCTTCTATTAAAATATGAAATAGAAATGAAAGTAGTGTTCATGCGCACGTACGACTTACCATCTCCATGAACGGTGCATTTCATTTATTATCACCAAATGTTATGTATTGTTATAAATACATATATATAATGGATATATATTATATATATATGATATATAAATCATTAATATCATTCTGGAGATGATGTAATTTTCACCACATGAACAACTTGTAATTATAAGAAGTTCATTTTTGACTAAAGTACCAAACATCAACAAAACGACCGTTATTAATTTAAATTATTATACAATGTTTATAACATGGTAATAAGTGACATAAAAGGAATAATAAAACTTAAAAAAGGTTCTTAATCAATTATAAATTAACTTTAGTTTATTATTCATGAGATTAAAGAAAGAACGGGTCAAGTCGGACACGATGTAAGGGAACTTCTTAACCTAATTTCCATTCTTTGGGTTGATCTTCCCTTTCTTGTTTATGTTGTTCTTTGATTATGTGAGAAATTAATTTTTATATCTTATCATGTATTTATACTTGCTTGATGTGTTCTTATAGTGAATACACATAATCAATCTATTTTATTTACAAAATGATATTTGTAAGGGACTTCGTCTCAATATTTATTCATTGAGGCATATTTTTATATGGTATATAAACCCATTTGACTTTTAATTTCATTGAAAGGGAATATATTAATATGAAACATTTTAATAAATGACAAAAAGAATGTTTCTTTTTAACGTATGCAGTGATAATGACCTTTCCGCCGCCATGAGCATTATTTGATATTTGGATTCCTCTAAAAACCGTAGTGTTTTTAAAAGGAAAATAAATACCATATACTCTTTTTATGTATTTTGGCATTGTAAATGTTTTTGATAATGGATTTTAAGTCAATATATTTAAACAATATATTGTTATTGAAATGTGGAAATGTTATATTTCCTTTATATTTGTTTTATGTGTTATGAATATGTCATGGTTCTTGGGAATTGTTTATGTATACGGGTAGTTCTGTGACAAAACTAGTGTGGGTGAGCCCAAGATATCTCTCCAATGCATTGGGTAATGTGACAGAGGTAAACATGAATATTTCTCCTAATATATTTAGGGAATATAATGTGATGGGTATTCCAAATGTAACTCCCTATGTAGGTATGAAAGCTACAACATAAGTATGTTATGGGTGCCACAAGTTACCTTTATGATTTGTGATTACTATGTGTTATTCATAAATATTATGATTTCGTGTGGTATGTTAAAATGATTATGTTTTGATGGACTAATGTTTTCTTTCTATTTTATAACCCTTACTGAGCTTTTTATTCTCATCCTAAGTTTTGAAATGTTTTTCACAGGACTTAAAGATGAATATGTTCAAGGATGGGATCAAGGAAAAGTTATGATGTATAAAACATGAAAATAGACATGACTCTTTTTTTTCGGAGTTTTTATTTTATGGAAAAGATGGAAACTGAGTAGAAGTGTCTACTTTGTAATTTTTGAGATGTAATGTAATAGTTGTGGCCTAATTCTCAAAAACTCTAAACCTAAAAAGATCCTCAATGTGAAATATTAATATAATTCATTATTTTGTAATGTTTTAATGTTGAGTCCTTATACATATGGAGGTTTAGATAACTTTAGGAGTTAGGATATTGTTATATTAAAATCCATAAATTAATTTATGTGATGATTAAAATGATATATCATTTATAGATTACTATGTATCTTTTCATAAGATATTTCTGTGATGAGAATGGTTTTTCATAGAGTAAAAAGGGAAGTTATGATGAAAATTCATACAAAAGGAAACGACCTTCCAAATTAACTTCCAGGGATGGTTGGAATTAGAATTGAATAGTTTGTTATAATGATGGATCAATTGACTCACGTGATAAATGGTGGTTGTGTTTATACATTATATTTTGGTTTATTCCAAAAGTAAAGAGGAACATGAAAGTCATTTAAGGTTTTTCTTTCAACCCTTAAAAGAAAAGAAACTATTTGGGAAATTTATACAGAGTGAGTTTTGGTTACAACAAATTTCATTCATTGGTCACACTGTTTAAAAAAATGGCATAATTGTTGATCCTGGTAAAACAAAAGTTATTGAAGAATGGCCAAGAACAACAAATATAACCGAGATCTGTAGTTTTCTTGGTTTATAAAGTTATTACTGAAGGTTTGTTGAGAATTTTCACAGTTATCTAGTCTAATGAATAAGTGGACTCAAAAAAGTGTTAAGTTTATCTGGACAAAAGAATGTGATGATTGTTTTTAGAAATTGAAAATAATATTGATGAATGATCCATTTTTGGTACTGCCTTCTAGAAATGGTGAGTTTCTTATATATAGTTATGCTTCGTTGGAAGGACTTCGTTGTTTCCTTATGTAGAGTTATCAGGTAATTGTTTATGATTCACATCAGTTGAAACATCATGAGTTAAATTACCCTACACATGATTTGGAATTAGATGCTATTGTTTTTTCTTTAAAAATTTGGAGGCATCATTTTTATGGAGTAAAATTTGAAATATATACTAACAAAAAATGTTTGAAGTATATATTCACTCAGAAATAATTGAACATGAGACAGAGGAGTTGGATAGAATTAATCAAATATTATGATTGCACGATTCATTACCATGCAGGAAAAGAAAATAAAGTGGATGATGATTTGAGTTGAAAAAGTAATGCTTCATTAACCATGATATGTTTGGAATGAGATCATTTGGTTAATGATTTGATGAAATTTTCTATTGAAGTTGTTGGTACAAGAAATTCCTCTGTTTTGTTTCAGGTGTCAGTGAAATCATCTCTATCAGTTAGAATTAAGCAAACAAAGAAGGAAGACAATGAGTTGTAGAAAAAGTTAGAGTTGGTTCATAAGGGTAAGTTGCCTGATTTTAACATTGATAATAATTGTGTTTTGAGGTTTGGGAAGAGATTACATGTGCCTTGCGATTCACAGTTGAAGAATAAGTTGTTATGTGAAGTTCATAGTTGTCCATTTTTAGTTCATCCTAGTAGTACTAAGATGTACAGAGATCTTCAGGAGTATTACTGGTGGCATGAAATGAAAATAGATATTGCTGACTATACTGTGAAGTGTTTAACTTGTTAACAGGTTAAAGTAGAGCAGCCATTACCGAAAGAGATGCTTAATCATTTACCAGTGCCAAATTGGAAATGGAAAAATATATCTATGGACTTCGTTGTTTGATTACCAAAGACATCTCAAGGTAATAATGAAATCCGGGTTATTTTTGATCGACTGACTAAATCTACTCCTTTTCTTCCTATTCGAGATACTCTATCTATAGATCAACTTTCTCGATTGTATGATAAAGAGATAGGTAGGTTTCATGGAGTTCCCATCTTTATTATATCTGATCATGTTCCCAAGTTTACTTCTAACTTTTGGAAAGGTCTTCAAAAGTCGTTGGGTACTGAATTAAATTTTAGTTCAACTTTTCATCCTCAATCAGATGGGTAGTCAGAATGAACAATTCAGAATTTGAAGATATGTTAAATGCTTTCTCAATGGATTTCCAGGGAAGTTGGTACCAACATCTTTCTTTGGTTGAATTTTCCTATAATAACATTTTTCATTCCAGTATACAAATGGCTCCATTTGAGGCATTATATGGGAAGTGGTGTCGAACTCCAGCTTTTTGGGATGAATTAGGTGAAAGGAAGTTGATGGGACCATAATTAGTAGAAGAGATTCCAGAAAAGGTTTAGTTGATTCAGAAGCACATGAGAACAGCATAGAGTAGACAGAAAAGTTATACAGATAACCAGAGGAAGGATCTTTCTTTTGAGGTGGGTGATCATGTCTTTCTCAAGGTTTCTCCATGGAAAATTGTGATGCATTTTGGTAAGAAGGGAAATTTGAGTCTGACATTCATTGGATATTATGAAATTCAGAAGAATGTTGGATCAATTGCGTATTGAGTGTCTTTACCTCCAATTTTATCTTAGGTACAAAAGGTTTTTCAGGTTTCAATTTTGAGAAAGTATATGCTGGATCTATATCATGTTTTGAGCCCAGAGGTAGTTCAGTTGGAAGAGAATATGTCTTATGAGGAACAACCAGTCCAAATTATTGAATGAAGAGAGCAAGTGTTGCAGAATAAGGTAATTAATCAAGTAATGGTTTTGTAAAAAAACCATATGGTTGAAGAGGAAACGTGGGAATCTGAAAATGCTATGAGGGATAAATACCCCTATTTATTTGATAAGTGAATAGAATTACGGGGACGTAATTCCAAAAAGAGGGAAGGATGTAACATCCTAGGTAAATAATGAATATGAAATTTTTATATTTATTAATATTTGTGAATTAAATATTAATTTGACTTAAAAGGATATGTTGTGTTTGATGGCATACCCGATACGTAACAACGAGTTTCTTTGAAATCTTACACTGCACACTAATAATATAATATTATTATTTTAAATGGTAGTTAATGCCTAGTTGTTGTAATGGAAAAAATGAAAAAAACTAACTAAAATATGATTACACATGTTTGTTAAATGTTTTTACATTTATCCATTAAATTTTAGAGGCTTAAAATAAGAAAGAATTCGATTTTGAGCATAAATACTCTAATATTCTTTAAAAGGTTGTTTTACGCCTTTGGATGGTGAATCCTTTTTTAAATCTATTTTTGTCACTTTTATATGTTATATTTGAAAAAATAATATTATTATTTATAATCGGGACATCAAAATTTACTTTGGATGAAATTTTGGTATTTTTCTGATAATGTTCATTTTTTAATGAATAGTGAAAAATACTGTATTTTATTTCAAAATTTCCTTTTTATCTAGTTTTTTTATATGGTTAGATTAAAATTTTAATTTGTTTTAAAGTGTAATTTGATTATATTTTTTTACCATTTAATACAATGTTGGTCATTTTATATAATTTTACTTTGAAATTGGACATAAACAAGTATAAATCTTTTGATAGTTATTATTTCTTAAAAACACGCTTTTTGTATTGATGACATGAATTAATTTTAAATTAATTTCTGGCACTTATGTGTTTTGAATTTGAAAAAATGGATTATATATTTGGAATCAGGAGATAAAATTTTTGTAAATTTGTAACTTTTATTTTAGACAGTTTAAATATTTACTTCAGTAAATATTTTATTTACCATGGTTAAAGGGTAAATCGGGTAAATAAGGGTAAACAAATAACATTATAATAATATTAAATTACCATAAAATGTGTCATAATCCTATTGGTTGATAAATTTCCAACCATTATCATCCTTGGGTCGATTTTGGGACCCCATGGAGCCACTTGGGAGTGATAATGACACTTTATATTAATTAATTTAAAGTAAAGAGAAAAATGACATAAACATATATCTTTTAGTAAATAAATTTTTACACGGAGTTATATAAGTTATATCTTAAAAAATAAATATTTATTTGAAATATAGAAATATTTCCTACATAATGGTATTTTTTTTATAATTTTTATACATCAATTAAATAAAATTATTTATGACACAATAATGATTGAGTGTTTACCTCATTAATGGAGGAATTAAATAAATAAGATTATAACGATTAAAAAAAATCCAAAACCTTTCAAATTATTATTGGATGATTTTATTTTGAACAATAGTCATCTTATATTCATATTAAATAATTTTGGACATTTATAAACCGGGAATAATTATATAATAAAATAATATTTTCAAACTTTCAGAAGGAGCCCCTCCTCCCCCTTATAAAATCCCTAACTTCTAAACCATTCCGGACACATCTCAAGACCATTGGATCATCCTAACTCTACCCAATTAATCTCACTAAATCTCTCTATTCCTATTAGATTCCTTAACTTAGCCATAAGGAACTTCAAGTAAACCTTTTGGTTCAAACCAAAGGGAGATACCCGATTTAAAGGTAACATCTTCTCTTAAGCTCTTTTGTTTTATTTTCCTTCTCCAACCCCCTAATATATTTTTATTACTTTATTTTATAAAAAAATATTATCCTAAATATACTAGTTTGTTTTTAGGTGAAGTATTATAACTACACTTACACACACCTCTATCTAATGGGTAAAGAACATACTGTCTCTGTGGATGGTGAACTACTGCCTCAAAAAACGATGATTGTTCAAATATCTCCAACCACATCCCATGGTGGCCATTAATATGGAACCGTACTTATATGTTATATATATTGTATTTTTATTGTTACTATTCTTCTGTATTTTTCATTTATATAATACCTTTATGGTTTCCATAGTGGGTAAATATGATAATTTCATTTGAGGAAGTGCGGACTACCGCCCCCTCAAAGTGATATGACTCGTTCATACTATACGTGGAATGTATAAAGGATGGAGTTACTGAAATTATATATATTATATTATACTAGAATTATAAAAAATCTATGTATCAATATGTTTTCATTCCATTAAAATGAGAAATAGAAATGAAATTAGCATTCATGTGTACGTACGACTTACCGTCTCTATGAACGGTGCATTTCATTTCTTATCTCCAAATGTTATGTACTGTTATAAATGCATATATATACATATATATATATATATATATATACTGGATATATATGATATATATGATATCTAAATCATGAATATGATTCTAGAGATAATGGAATTTTCACCACATGAACTACTTGTATTTATAAGAAGTTCATTTTTTACTGAAGTTCCAAATATCGACAAAATGATTGTTATTAACTTAAATGATTATACAATGTTTATAACATGTTAATAAGTGATATAAAAGGAATAATAATCTTGAAAAATATTCTGAATCATGTTGAAATTAACTTTTTTATTTTATTCAAGAGATTAAAGAACGAACGGGTCATGTCAGACACGAGGTAAGAGAACTTCTTAACCCAATTTCCATTCTTTGGGTTGATCTTATCTTTCTTGTTTATGCCGTTATTTGATTATGTTAGAAATGAATTTTTATATCATATCATGTATTTATGCTTTCTTTATGTGTTCTTACAGTGAATACCCATAATATATCTATTTTATTTACAAAATGATATTTTTAAGGGACTTCGTCTCAATCTCCTTTCATTGAGGCATATTTTTATACGGTGTATATACACCCCTTTGACTTTTCATTTCATTCAAAGGGAATATTTTTCTATGAAGCATTTTACTTAATGAGATAAATAATGTTTCATTTTAACATATGCGGTGACAATGAATTTTCGGCTGCCATGAGAATTATTTGATATTTGGCTTCCTCTACAAGCCGTAGTGTTTTTAAAAGGAAAATAAATACCATATACTCTTTTTACGTATTTTGTTATTGAAAATGATTTTGATAATGGATTTTTTATGTCAATATATTTAAAAAATATATTGTGATTGAAATGTGGAAATTTTATCTTTCCTTTATGTTTTTTTTATGTGTTATGAATATGTTATGGTTCTTGGGCATTATTTACGTATACGGGTGGTTTCGTGATAAACCTAGGGAAGGTGAGCCCAATATAGCTCTCCAATGCATTGGGTAACATAACAGAGGTAAACATGAATGTTTTTCCTAAGATATTTATGGATTATACTGTGATGGGTATTCCAAATGTAACTCCCTATGTAGCTATGAACTCTACTACATAATTATGTTATGGACGACGCAAGTTACCTTTATGATTTGTGATTACTATGTATTATTAATAAATCTTATCATTTCATGAGGTATGTTAAAATGATTATGTTTTGATGGACTAATGTTTTCTTTCTATTTCAAAACCCTTACTATGCTTTTTATGCTCATCCAAAGTTTTGAATTTTTTTTCACAAGACATAAAGATGAATGGGGTCAAGGATGGGATCAAGTAAAATTCATGCTGTCTAAAACATGGAACTAGAAATGACTCTTTTTTTCAAGAGTTTTTATTTTATGAAAAAATGGAAATTGAGTAGAAGTGTATACTTTATAATTTTTGAGATGTAATGCAATATTTATGGCTTAATTCTATAAAACTATAAACCTGAAAAGATCCTCAATGTGAAATATTAATTTAATTCAAGATTATGTAATGTTTTAAGGTTGGGTCCTTATATATTATATTTAATATTTTCAATATATATGTACCAAGGCTCTCTAGGCCCTAGAATTACATGTTTAATTTGTTACAATCTCTAAAAATATTACTTAAAATATTCCAAAGAGTAAAACATAAATTTAAAGTCATTGAATACTCTACACCTTATAGTATTATTATCTTGAAAAGTTAAAACCTACTCACAAGTGAGTATAGTAATATTTCATGTAGATCTCCCACATATATAGGATATCATGGAGGTTATTATGCCACAAAAAAAGAACACAACCAAGGGAAACATTTTCCAATGAAGGGTATTCTCCTACTAGTTCTAAAATTCCACCAAGAAACTTAAAAGGTAACTCCACCCTCGATGTCCATCCTACCCTAGTCGACATTGTGAAATGGTTGATGCAAATATCTCTTCATCTTTGACATGTGAAGAACATCATGCACCTTATACAACTATGGTGTTAGGGATAAGTGATATAACAATTTGAAACCCTTCAAAATATCTAGAGAAGGGTTTTTGAACCTCATAGGTAACCTACATTTTTGGAAAAATATTTGCTATCCTTGATGAGGTGAGATATTTTGAAACACATGATCTTATTATCTACCTATCTAGGCCTCCGTCATTGGTCTACAAAGGACTCCTAATTACTCTAGGTAGTCATCATCAACCCCTTAATGAACTTCACCTTCTCTACCATTGCTCACACCAACCCTGGGATCATAAGAATTGTCTCCCACAAGATACAACTAGTACAATGGTGACCTAAATGGTCTCCTGTACATGCAATTTAATTTTAATACATCGAAAGTAGACAAACCAATCATCTGTGAAAAAAACATTTAAACCTAAAGCATGCTCCCAAGAACATGAATAATATTCTTTACCTATCCATCTATCTAGGTTGGAAACAAAGTTATTTACCACAATCAAGTCCCAAATATTTCAATAATTCTATCCATAATCATGAAATAAAGTTAGAATCATGGTTGTAAATGATCATTAAAGAAACTTTACGAAGTCACACTACCTATTGGATACACAGGAATCCTGAATTCTCCACCGAAATATATTATTGGATGGCTAGGAAGTGGTATAACTTGGTGAGTTGGCATATGATTACTTAGAGATAAAATCATGAACTATAATTGATCATAGATGTTACATCATGGAAACCAAAAATATACCATCCTACTTCTACTTTATCCAATCACCACATTCTTCACCTAATAGTAGTTGAGGTGTCAAGAGATAAACTCAGAAAAAAGATACTTTATATTTGACTTCGAAACCTAATGCTAAAGGATCCTGGTACATCCTCACATCTCTTGTATATACTGCTATATAAAATAATCAAACCTCATCAACACCTCATCTTACCGCATAAATAGGGTCATCTTATATCCTTGAGCAAGGATTAAGTTCCCTCCACCTTCAAAATATACATCAGGAACATGTCTAGTAGATATATGGTTACAAAATATCTCAAAATTGATATCTCAAATTTGTTCCTCCTAGCCTTGAAGAAGTAGTGGAGGGGTGATAACCATTGACTGGAGATATTTTGCACCATCCTCATCTTTAAGGGTCAACTACAAAGAGGTCAATTATTCCATCACCTTGCTAAAAAATAGTGGGTGGAAAACCTTGTTGTATGTATATTATACCGTGACCAAACCCTTGGGTGGATCCTAAACTAGAACTACCTCAACCATTTCTGGGTCCACTATCAAATCCAAATTTCAGAAAACATATCCCAATAAGTAGACCTCCCGAATCCATTAGTGACACTTGAAGAGGTTCCCATAAAGATGGCACCCTCAGAGCATGTATCAATCCATACTAAAGTGTCTTGAACACTCCACCTCAAACATTGAGTGAACAAGTATTTCATCAAATATGACTACCATGAACTAGACCAAGAAGGGTTTAATGATCTAGTGCACAATTCCCATGGACACTCATGGGGTTTTCAACAAGCCAAAAGATATCATTATGAAATTAAATCAACCATATTTAATTTATAAAGTCACGATTGGTATATCCTCCTCTCAAAAACAAATTTGGTGATAAACTATATTGAGGTCAAACTATGATAACCACTTCACCCTTAAACATAGGTCAAAGAAATCATCAATTATATGGGGTGGATACAACTTCCCGATAGTCACTTGGTTCAGGAAATGTTAATCCACACATAACCTCAAGATATCATTATACTTTTGAGAGAACAACACTAGTGTACCAAAGGAAACATACTTGGTCTAACAAAGCCCCCTTATCTACAGATTCTCTAACCACACCTTTAGCTCTCACTACACTATGGGGTCATCTTATATTCTAGTGAAGATATTTGGCCATCCATAAGAGTAGGTATGTACAATAAAACAAACTTTTTATGGGGATCTAAGCATGGAACATCCTCCAAAAATATTCCCTCAAATCCCTATACAATTGTAAGATAAAATAATCTTATAGTATCCACTACTCTACAGGCCATAAAAGATAATGGATAATAACTTTGTATTTTCCTCCTACACATGATCTTATCCGAATATACCTAGGATCCCTTCTTAGAAAAAAGGAAAATTCCATCCCACTTACTTGAATACACTGAAACCATCACTAAAAATAGTTAAATAAGAATGGATGGTTTAAAACTAGTCCATATAGAGGAAAATATCATAGCATTTCTCTATCATTGTAGAAAGATACCGTACAAGACTCTCTCTCCTCCCAATATTAGGTCACACTGTCAGTAGTAGTGTGTGATAAATGATCCTCCTCTATAAGAGCCTCTAAAGTTTAGAATTGAAGAAAAAAGGATCTAATGGATTTAGTAGGTCTTAAAAGAGATTAATCTAGAGGAATAGATTTATACCATTAATTAATAATGCAGTTGGGTCTAAAAAGACACATTTTATACCTTGAAACACTCCAAGAGACTCTGGGTTAAAAGCCCTCCCCAAAGCTATCCTTTCCCTTGTCCACATTTTCTCCATAAACAGGTATCACTCTGATACCTTAGAACATCAAAATGAAAACAAACATACATTTCAATGGAACTCATCCACCACACATAAACACTATCCTCTTTGGGAGGCACTGACTTGATCACATGAATTTAAATCACATAAAAATAATGAATCTTTATGGGGAAGTGTACCTCTTCTCTAAATGTTTGGAGCCACATAAAATATCACCAAAACAAGGCTCTACTAACACCCCATTTCTCCTTTGAGAAGTCTTATCTCTAGGTACACCATCAGGATGGGTCCTATCCATGTGGAACACTAGCCCCATAGGCTCGAGCCAAACCTCTACCATCTGAGGAGGGGGGTTTTATTACCAAGAAAACTAGGATATCCCTATCTATGAAACTCATGAAGCAAACTAATCATAGGTTTGTTATCTTCCAACACCACCAGAAACAACTACTACTCAAACTAATGGGGGATCATCCACCTAAACAACTGAATGTGGGTCAACATACTACTCAATAGGTAGAGACACCACTCATTATCCAACTAAATGAAACACTTATCACATAGATCCATAAAATGAAGCTTCGTTACTAAGAAAATAATAATCATGATCTTTATTTGGAATCATAGTAGGCTATCATCATGTAGGTATCTAGTGATTGGTAAGATGTACCATGATAAAAAGATCATATTTTGGGAGGCATCACAAGGACATGAAAACCAAATCCCATTCCATTATGATTAACGTACCAATTTTTTATCATCAACCAGTTCCTACATGTGTTGAGTCATTAAGAAGGATATGAAAGTCATAATGAATGGATACATCAGCTACCACACTATCACTGGGTTTATTTTCCAGATATCCACACTCAAAAAACATTAACATCATTTCCCTAGTTCCCAAAACAAAACCCATAACTAAAATATCTCCAAACTCCAGTCCTAAGATGATCCCATTTGATACCACTATATCATGAACTAACCCACCAAGGCCGACATGGATGTTAGTAAGCTGAGAATAACACCCCTATCCTAACTCTAATATGTTAGGGGACATCAACTAGAACTAATTTGGTGTCTCACACACATAAGAGGAATTATCCTAAATTACATGTACCAACACAAATATCTCCATACACTAGTATAATGTAAAAATATTAAAACAACCATACTATTAATGAATGAATAAAAAATATACCCCATAAAACTACAAAAAATAGTACACTAAAAGAAAAAATTTCCAAATACAATCCCACTAAAACTATATAGAAGACCAACCTAATGACAACAAGGGGTGGTTACCAAAAAGAAACTACTGGATCCATTTGAGGTCCATCATGATCAATTATACTAAACCTACTCCAAGTACACATAGGAATCCATATAAAGGCCTATCAACTACACAAGACACACCACATGTGGGAATAGATCATACAAGGGTGATTATAAACATACTTAGTAGGACACCCTGAAACAACAACAAAATGCATCATGAGGGTAGTCATCTCATCATCTTGGAGATATGTCAATAAAAATATGAGAAAAAACAATAATAACAACCATGATATTCTCATAGGTATAGACCAAGTCTGAAAGTGAGGTCATTCCCTCATTTCTAGCCTATGATTCTACCAGAGCCTCAAAGGTAACATCTTTTCAAGAGAACACACTCATTGGGTCTCAATGCATTGATGAAACTCATCTGATAGGAAAAGCTCATTGAGTCTATACATGAAGTAGTAAAAAATAAATAGATAGGTATCATCTAAGATAATCAATTAACACTACCACAAAACTGGGTTTTCGCAGCACCACCATTTATCAATGCTGATAAAGGGGGGCCTTTATCAGTGCTAAAAAAAGCACTGATAAAGGGCACTTTTAACTGCACAAAAAAAAGCATTGTTAAAAGTGACCCTTTATCAGGGATTTTTTTAGCACTGATAAAGCCACCCCTTTATCAGTACTGATAAAGACCCCCTTTATCAGTACTGACAAAGCCCCGCTTATCAGCGGTTTTTTTAGTAGTGCCAATAAAGGGGGGTTTTATCAGCGCGCATTTTCCTAGCGCTGATAAATGTGTATATTTCAAAAAAAAAATCATAAAAATAATATATTTATATATATGTGTATTTATATTTATATAAATATAATAAGTATTTTTTAAAATATGTTTTATATCGACTTGATATGTTGTAGATCCAAAATGGACACCCTAGAGAAGAAATTATGGCAGTTTGTAGGGATTAAGGACCTTTTTGTATCTTGAAGAATATGAGAAGGTGTTACAATGCTCACTGTAGTGTAGGTATGGTAGTAAGATTTATTTGATATGTGGTTGAGGCAAAACGGACACCCGAAGCAGAAGTTATGGAAAAACAGACCCCTAGAGACAAACTTATGACTGTTCAGAGGGGTTTTGGTCCTTTTTGAACCTCAAAGAACATGAGAAAGGGTTTTGGTGATCATCGAAGTTTTTAACATTTCTCAAGATTCTATTTTATATGTGGTAGAGCCTAAATGTACACTCAGAGCATAAGTTATTGTCGTTTGAAGTTTTACAACTCTTGTGTCTCCTAAAAACCTAAGATACCATCAACTCACTAAAACAAGCATAACTTCTACTCCAGTTGTATGTTTGAGCACTGAAAGTAGTCAAATCAATGCTCGTGAAATGAGTGATGACCATGTATAGTTGAAACCATTAGAATATTAGAGGAAGGAATGAAATATCAGTTATAGCACTCTGAAAAAAATTCCAACGTCAAACAATCATAACATTCGCCCCGAGTGTCTGTTTGGGCTCTACCACATATCAAATCAAAGTAAATGAATATATATACATACTGGATTGACTGATAAATTGTCTCACTCACATATGGGAACCAAAAACCCCAAAAAACCACCATAAGGCCTCCAAAATTCAGTTTCCTTGTCCGGACCCCAGACCAATTTTTCTTCAAACTATCATAACTTCTGATATGTGTATCTATTTGGCCTCCACCACATTTGTTATCATATTTAGTTCCATGATATGCAGTTTGAATATTCAAAGAGTTGAAATGGACACCTGGATAAGAAGTTATGCCTTTTCCTGTGACTCTGCGATTTGTTAGGTTTTTCAAGACCCCATTTCTAGCACTTTTGTATATACATATTAATATATAATATTTTCAAATATATATAAATATGTATAATTATACCTACAGATATACATATAATATATATCTGTGTGTGTGTGTGTGTTGTATATATGTATGTAAGTATGTATGTATGTATGTATGTATTTATTTATTTACAAAAACACACATAAGAAAACATATTTTATAAATGTATTTAAAACTAATCTTATAAATATATATTAATATACAAATAAATATATGGATAAAAAATTATAACTATATATATATAAATAGATATTAATAGATATTAATATACATATATATATATATATATATCAATATAGTTAAATATATGTATATATTAATATGACTAAATATATATGTATATATTAATATGAATAAATAAATAAATATATTAATATAAATATATATGTTAATATATATATATATATATATTAATATACAGATATATATATTAATATAACTAAATATACAAATATATTAATATATGAGTAAATATAACTAAATATATATATAAATAAATAGATATATTAATAAATGAAGAGCAAAGCAATATGGTGGAGTGGTAAAGGCTTAGGTGCCCTGGCAGGAGGTCTCGAGTTAGAATCCTGGGGAAGGCAGGTCGCACACACATGTGAGGGGAATTACCTAGCACTCTTAAAGGGGCATGGGGCTGGGTGGAGTTGGCCTAGGGCATTTGTGGGCTACCATGGGTGGTGGACACTGTTAAAGGGGGGATTCAAGCGCTGTTGAAGCCCCCCAAAATTGAAAAAATATTTATTATTATTTTTTTAAATATTTTTTCAACTTTTATCAGTGCTAAAAAAATCACTGATAAAGGAGCCCTTTATAATCACCTTTTTAGCACAGATAAAAGGGGCCTTTATCAGCGCTTTTCTGAGCCCTGATAAAAGGGACCCCCTTTATCTTCACCTTGATTAACAGTGTTTTTTTAGCGCTGTTAATCGACTTTTCTAGCACTGACAAAGGCCATATTTGTAGTAGTGTAATAAGAATTAATTTTACAGGAAGACAATAGATATTGATACATAGTAGGAGATCCCACCCAAGGGATGTGGGTAATTGCTGATGCTACCCAGATTAAATCATATTAGATGGGGAAGATGCACCCTAATTATTGATAATAGGATTCCAAACCCATCATAAGGAAGAGATGATAAAGTATCACACCCTATGACACATAGAGGGGTTCCTAAATCTTTTGAGGTTAATCCCATAGAGGTGACCACTTCATATGATTATGACATGACACCTCATTATACCCTCATAGGGATGGACAAAGGGAACAAAAAAAATATATACCGGTCTAAAACAAAATGGTATAAGTGAACTTACCCAATCTCATACTGAAGCTATTATTAAGAGAATAAGGGATCTAAATTTACCTTGAAGAAGTAAGATACTTGTCGTAAGGGGGTACATGTTGTGTGTCTCTGAGTCTCCCACTGCCCATGTATCACCACATTTCATGACATTTCTTTATCCATATACATGTTATGTTATTTTATGATACATGGTCTGTAGGGGTTAGCTATCACTCTACATATAATATCTACTTCAGTCAGTGTGCTTTGGCCTGTGTCTGTATACTATGGTTTTTCTCATGTACACTGGCCATGCCCTTTTACACTAGTCATGGTCGAGTCTATTCCCTTTCACTTTCTAAAGTACATGGCATCCTACTCGACACACTTGGTGTGTTGGGTCAAATGGACTCCTTGGAATTCAATCCTTGTACATATTGAGAAATTTTCCATGGTTTATATGTTGTGTTATCTATCATACATAGTGTGTGAAATCACAAGTCCTCCTAGGCATTCAATCATTATACACATCGAGTCTGATGTCTAGGGGTCACACAACATATGAATAAATCACATAGAATTTGAGTAAATCTCATGATGTGTGATATTTTACTCAATAAGTAAACCCTAGAAACCACACAGAGTGAACTACATGGCGTGTGATCGTCTAGACTACATGGAGTTTAGATTTTAATTTCATAGAAATTCTAGTTCATCGTGAATATTATCCCACAATTCCACTGTTTCCATTGATTTCACCACCAATCATGCCATAACACCATGATCTGGGTAGACCACCCTCAACAACCATCGTGAAATTAGATTATGGCCATTATTCTCTTTAAAAAATAACCACCATCTCCACCCCAAATAAATTCATTGACCATCACATAGAAACGCCAATTTCAGCACCAACATCAGATATCTATAGTCGTTGGTGGCCATATTATATAACCGAAATGATTAGAATCACCCATCACTACTCCTCTAGAGATATGTTCTTATTTCATCTCATTGATCCACTATTTTACAATCCATCACCTAATCCCCATATTCACACCACAACTCCATTGTGTCTCCCAAAATCCATATCCAAACCCTTGAACGCGATCCATTATTCTAATGAATGAATGCACAATGATCATTCCTCTTTGGTATCATCAAATAATCAGCCAACTGATT
This sequence comes from Viscum album, assembly GCA_963277665.1. Lineage (NCBI taxonomy): Eukaryota > Viridiplantae > Streptophyta > Magnoliopsida > Santalales > Viscaceae > Viscum > Viscum album. The sequence goes on along the minus strand of OY728138.1, from coordinate 128,900,983 downwards.
ACTAATGAAGAACACCAAGAATAGTGGGAGAAAGACACATAACAAAATGTTAGAATCAAATAAAAAACATGTTCACATAGAAGTAATTTCTGAATTATAGTGAACAAGTTGGATTATTAAATCAAAATCCTTATTGAATATTAAACCACAAATTCCAGGATATAGGAAGAGAAAATATCTATTGGAGAAACCAAAAGAAAACAATCTGTGAATTTATTTTTTATAGGATTAATTCAGATTCTTCTCAAGCTATAAATGGGAATTAAACTACACAAATAAATTCCATATCACAAATTTGTATTGATCTCTAATGAATAATTCTTCTACATCATTGTCATTGGTGAGATCCATGAACTCCATTGTCAAAGGAAAGCTCCTTGTTATTGATCATAGATCCATGATCTAGTCATAATTCTACAAATCTCTCCTCTAAACTATCTCCAAATGCAATGGGTTATATGACTGACCCTAGGATTTTCCCATAACTAGGTTTAAATATAGGGGAGAAAGGTCATGGAAATTAAATAATAAATAAATAAATAATTTAATTAGTTTAATTATATTTCATTTGAAAACCACTTTTAAACCAAATACTCGACACATACAAAGGTTATATCATGCATAGAGTAAAACCCTCACTCATGATTTAATGGAAATTTCAGTTTTATTATATTATATTACATTCTAGAGTTTTCCCATTATTTTTGAAAAATAATCCATGAGTGATATATTATATTTAATATTTTTAATATATCCACACCAAGGATATTTGGGCCCTAGAATTTCATGCCAACTCCTTTCCCAACTTCAGATATATGACTTAAAATATACTAAAGAATCAAATAAAAATTAATAGTCATTATAATTTTTGTTCCCCTCTCCCTTATTCTTCTTTAATTTCCTTTGTCGATGGTCCATTCATCGATCCTATAATTCCTAGACTAAAATATACCATGTGAAACCCTATTTGGAGTGTTAAAACACCTTTGGAACCCCTACCCATTTGCTATAAGCTTCTAACTAGAAATGAGAATCAATGATGAAACTTGGGGTGGCTATACTATAAGTATCGTCATATATAATAATGTTGAAATATATTAATCAAAATAAACATCATAGTAACTTCAAGGATTTTGTATGAATAACCAACCATCAATAATATAGAACATAACCAAAAAATAATAGAATGATACCCATGCTCAGTATATATAAAAATTATAAAAATTTATCTTACATGTTCATTTAGATATAAAAATTAACTACAATTGAAATATAAGGGTTACTCAATTATAAAACCTAGGTCCCTTCTCTTATTAGTTTCCCAAATATCAATCCTACGTCTTCTACCTGATCTCTTATATAACCTTCCACCTAAATGTTAAACATGAATATATTTACACTCACCATGGTTCTTATGTACAATGATAGATATTAATCATAGTAGGGAGCCACAAATAGGGTTCCATTGATATACTACTATATGAAATTTTAAAATGAATAGATAATAATCTAACTATACATAAGAATATGCATCCATTAATCATGTGATAACCATGAAATAATGATACCTGACCTTACATAGTCCAACCAATTTCATTGGAATAACTCATATCAACATGAAACTAAGACCTTTCCTTAATGATCAAGGATATGACCATTAATAGAGTCTAAAACACTACCCTCTTACTCGGGGTAGGGTCCCATTCCATGTCCCAATTTTACATCCCATCTCAACCCTCTTACTTAGGGTTAGGCCCCATACTATAACCCATTGAACACTCACCTCCTACTAAAGTTTGGTGTTTGGATCTCATATAGCCTCCATACACTGACCACTCTCTTCTCACTCATGGTTGGTTTCCCAAACACATCCAAAATCAACACATCAACCACTCTACCCTCACTCAGGTTGGGTGTCAAAATAACATTAGGTACTACATTATAGACCATACCACATATGTACACCCTCTCACTTAGGGTGAGGTATAAATATCACATCATGTATCAATACAATCACATTTTTCATAACCTAGGCTAGAACCCTCTATATCTATCAGGGTTAGGCCTCACAAACACATCCTTGGATAATTCTATATAAATTAGGGTAGTCCCTGAAAAAAACCTCTCACTTAGGAAGAGTCCTCTCATACTATTTAATAATTAACAATATATTCAGAATTAAGGAACACATTTGAAACAACTAGCATGCTAACATTGTCTAATCCTATCCCCAGGACTAACTACCAAAGAAATCTTAGCAAACTACTGTATAATATCCTACAACCTAACCCATCATGAAATGACATGACTCATTACAATATGTTTTTCCATTTATCATATACCCAAAAAATAAAAATATCCTATGTGGATACCATATTCCCATGGACATAACTGAACTACAAGTAAGATTATTGATTTTTCATGTCTATACCCATACACAATAATCCCCTAAGGTATCACCCAAACCCTAATGTCACTATAAAGTCACCTCACTATTCCTATACATTTTACCAGTTACCACAATTCCATATCTAGTCATACTAGACCATATACACCTTACACTTACATTTCTCTTAGACTATAAGGGATGTAAGGGGTTTTTAAACATATAACTAAAGGTTTTACGTTATAAACAATTCCTGATCCAATATAATCACTCACCATGAACTAAGAATAAGGCATACTTATTATATCTAAAGTGACAACCCATCGAGGGTCATCCCATAATCGAAACTTATTTTACATACCCAATAGAACCATAGATTTCAAAACCCATAAGTACCAATACCTTATATAAAAAAAAACCTCTCTCAGAAGAGGGACAATAATCCAAAGAATCCATTTCCATCACTCAACTAATAAAAAGTGGCTTCAGGATTGGTACACGTGACCCTGTTCCCATATGATAACCAAAGAACATCACTTAGTGTAATATCTACCCAAGTCCCTTATAATATTATAGACCATAACACATCTAATTTGACCTTAGAATAGTCCATTAATATCAAATTAAATGATTTATAAGCACCACAGGGTCTTTCAGACCTAACTAGTAGTTGATACCCTTTTTGGAATATGTACGAGGTCCCACTAAAATAAAAAATACTAATAACTTAAATAATAAAAAGGAGGCTCTACCCTAGCCTACTAGAGTATTTAAAACTCACATAGACACTTTTAAAAAATAATGAACCCCGAATCCTAGGCATGTGCATATGTGTAACATCACACCACATGGAATACGGTAATATATGAATGGAACCACCTACCTAATGCTCATAGAAGTTAACTCATCTGATATCATGGATTTATTGATCTAAATTCAACTAAAATTAAGAAGTTATATAAACAATCCCTAAAATAAGGGTTATGTAAAATTATTGGTGGAAAAAGAGAAATAGTGATAATGTAACGCCTTATAATTATATTTTAGTTACATTCTCTATTTTTGAGGTTTTCCCTTCTTCTCCTATTTTTTTTGAGTTGATTCATGTTGCTGAAATGTATTTTTGACATTGGAAAGGTTTCTAAACCCTTAATTCTAGTTTTTGGTATCTTCATTCCAAAATAACTTGTAACATGTCGTAGGATTCAAGACCCCCCCACATAGGAGGCGGTTATTCCATAGTATTAGTGGTTTCACCATGGTGGTATTGTGGTGGTCAAGGCCATGTAATAGTGAAAATAGTTTCACTATAGTGACCAAACATATAGAGGTTTCTCCATATCCTTCTCTGTGGAGTATTTTTTGGGAAGTTCTATGTCATGGTGCTATGGAACATGCTGCTAAGTCATTTTCCACATCAGTTTCAGATGTTGCAACCATATCAGTCTCTGGTAGGGTTATACATTTTAATAGGTTTTTTAGGATTTTTGGGGGATCCAATTTTGTTTTAATGGTGTTTTTAAAAGGGAGTTTATGCAGGGTTTACATCAATAATTGGACTCCCTTTTTTATACAAAGTTTCCCTTTTCTTGACATCATTCAAAACTCAGGACTTATTTAGAGGGGAATCCAAGCCATTGTGCCTATGCTACACCACAAAATTCTGATTTCCAAGTAGAATCTATGTAATAGTCTCCCACTTTTTGTAATAGGGTTCATGTTATAGTTCTACTTACACCATAATTTCAATGTATTTCATCGTGTAGGTACTATCCCCATCACAGTGATACTTTTTGTGACATAGTAATCTTTTCTATTGTACCACTATATTATGATATTCCACCCTGCGCCCTAATTTTTGGATGTTACACACCTCCATGATGTAACAGCCTACCCTATGCCATAGATATTTCCTCTATTCAAGGATCTCTGACTCCATGTGAACCCTTTATCATGGTCTTTAAGTGTTGTTTTTGAGTTAAGTGGTTTCTAAATATATTCTTATTATTTAAAACATTTAATGTTCTCATATATTAAATTAGTCATCAAATTAATTTCTAAATATTAATTTGGTGTTTTATTGATGGGATTTTAAATTTCATGGTGTGTGATGAAAATATCTCGAATTGAAATTATAACTATCTAAATGACTTTTTTAAATCAAAGGCATGTTAAATTTGTGTTTTGAAATGTGATGTTTAAATGGAATTTTATAAAAACACTTTGATATTTTTTTGGGAATGAAAGGAATTTTTTTTGATGAAAACCATTTGATGTTTATTTTTTGAAAATAATGGAATTAATTTTGATAAAATCCATTTTATGTTGGTATTTGAAAGTATTGAATGAGTTTTTTTATAAAAACCATTTGACGTTGGTTTTTTGTAAAAAAGGAATAAATTTTGATAGAAACCATTTAGTATTAGTTTTTTAAAGAATGAAATGAGTTTTTTATAAAAACTGTAGAGTTTGTTTTTTGAATTTAAAGGCATGTTTGGAAATTGGGGAGAATGAAACAATATTTTAAATTGTTTTCAAAACCAATAATAAACCATAGTAAATTGTTTGATTTACCATAAATAACAATGGAAACTAGTTAGTTTATCACGAAGAACACATGCTAGGCATGTGTTATCCCTAACTAAAAATGGACTAACAACGAGAAATGAATGTAAACTACTTTAGTGAAGGGAGATTAGTCCATAGAGATATTCTCATTTTTTTCCTTAAGGATGTTACCTATTTAAATTAGAATCTATATTTCCCCAAGATATGTAAGAATCCTTGTAAATCATATCCCTTCAGTCTCTTGAACCGTTGTTTTATGATCTAAAATGATTTTACATTCCTTATGATATATTTTTCTACTCATGTTTGTTTGTTGAAATTATTATTCATGCCCACTTTTGATAAATCTTTTGTTTATGGATATATAAAAAAGATGAAAGATTATTCCTTATTTAATGATAAATAAATTTTACATATTTTATAATAGTCATTGGAAATGTTATTTCAATCTTGTTTTGATATGAACTATGAAAATGTTTCCATGCCATGTCTTATTACATCATCCATAATTGGTTTATCTAATATGAAATGCTTGTGAAATAAATGGTGAAATCCTACTAGGCTTATTTCTCACACCCTATCTTTTCCTTAATGAATTTGTAGGCTTACTTATACGAGTTATAGGTAAGGTAAAGATACCATATGAATATAGTGGGTGTACCTGACATAAAATACATTAAGGAGTTGGAAAAACATGATGGATTTTGGAATCCAATAATGGTGCTGGATTTTTTTTACTGTCTTAAAACTTGTATCAGGGTGTTGTAGGCCATTTTCCTCTCATGAACTAATTGAATATTTGATATTTTTTATCTAATTATTTTTACCATCTTGTATTTTTTATAGAAAATTCATTCCATGTTTACTCTTATCGATGCCATGGTGCTTTCTATAGCCTTTGGGGATTGGGAATGCCTTTCAGGTAATGTTGAAATGTACTCTTGTATCGTTTAGGTGGGATATCTTGGTTGTTTCATGAATAATTTTTTATCAAAAGTGGTTTATCCTCTTTCATGATATTGATATGAGATTTGGGACATGACTTATAGAACATAAGGTGTATGTTATGAGTGAGTTCCTAGAAAGATCTCATCGTAATGATCCTTAAGTTACCATGGGTTGTTTGGGAAGTTCCTTTGATGAAGGATTGTTGTTTTGATTATAGTATTTTTCCAAACATGGATTTTAGTTTTGTATATTCCTATTAAAGTTATCTTGATATAGTTTATGTTCTTATATCACATGATAGATTTTTTCCTTAATGTTTTGTAATCCCATGACTCTATGAAGTCCTTTGAATATACATAGAGGGGGAATTTTTTATAAAACACCACATGTGAACCCACCAATTGATTTGAACCATATAGAGGTTTCTGTGCATATAGTCCAGGATTTGGTCCAGGTAGCAGCACATATTCTAGATTAGGATATAGATATTGTACCCCATATAAATTGTAGTTGTGATCCTGCCTAGAAGTTTCTTCATCTAAAATCACCATCATTCCAAAATACCAATGATCCTTAGGAGTCAGAGGATTGGTTAATGAAATTTTATTTTCACCTTGATTTCTTGGAGATGCCTAATTTTGTTAATGTGAAATCTACTTCTTTTAAGCTTTATGGGACCAACAGAAGGTGGTGGGACCCGATAGTTGACTTTGGGAAGAAATTGGCATTGGAATAGAAAGACTTCAGACATTATTTCATGGATCAATTTTATCACAGGTTTTGATGTTTGCTAATTTGATGGAGTTTTTTAAAATTGAGAATTGTGACTGGACTATGAATTATTATTCTAATGACTCTGATTATCTTGTTCTCTTCTCACATGAGGTGGTATCAAATAATAAGCTAAAGGCCCCAATATTTATGATGGGTCTCTGACTAAATACCCTATCACATGTTTTTTCCAAAACTCACCACATATACTAATTTTATAGATATATCTTTGATGGATGATCTTGAATTGGAATAGAAATCAAGACTGATGAGTGTTTCTCCTACTACCATAGGTGTTTTTTTCGATTCCTTTAAAGTAAAGGGAAAGTAGGATTTGTCTCATGGGAAAAAACATTGTGGTGTATCTAAGTAGTAAACCTCTTCTAAATAATATACATTGTTTATTAGAGGTCCTATCACCTATTATTAGTGTGGTGTGGTTGGAAACATGAAGCCTTCTTTCTTGGAGGAACCAAATATTTTTAGTTATTGTGGATTCTCAGATATTTTATAGAGTTTTTCATGTGTTTACAACACTATGTAGTGCTATGGGATTATGTGTATCGAGTTGAATTGTGTCACAGTAAGAATCTTCATGAAAATTGAGGTTTCATCCCTAAACATAAAATATGATGCTTCTTTACACATTGAAAAAATCCCCAGTGGAAGCTGAGGTGAGTCTTGTGATTGTGAGAGGTACCATTACCATTTATTCATATTTAGTATCTTCTTTATTTAATAATGGAACCTCTCATTATTTTGGAATCATCCATACTTTGTAATTATTAAATTATCCTATAGAGTTTATGCCTTATGTTATGGATATTTCTAAACCTCTCAGTATGATGAAAGAATAGGGCTGTTGATTCCCTTATTTTACTTTATTTTTTTTTGAAGTCCATCTGGCTTGAGAATTTTTGGTTTTAGATATGAAACCTCTGGATTTTATTCTTGTGATAGATTTTTTGATATCAAATAAAGATCATATCGACTGTTATCATTGATTGGTTTTATTTGGAGGAACTGATGGTGAATCTCATGTATTTCAGTGGAAATAAGATATAAGGTCGAGTTGATATGGACCTTCACTTCTATATTTTGGGAGGATGGAATATGTGTCCAGCTTTGGACTTGGAAATGAACCTTTGGGTACTAAACTTCCTCCAATATTCATTAAGTGTCTTGAAATTTTTATATCTAAATTTTCTTATTTTCCACTAGTTAGAGGTGTATATTTGTCTATTTCCTTGTTACTAGGTATCCAATCTATATTTATTCCCTCTTACTATATGATACTAGAAGAACTGATGGCTTTGAAAACTTAGTTGGATGATCTATTGAACAGTGGATTTATCAGACCAAGTGTTTCACCTTGGGTAGCACCCATAATTTTTTCTATGAAATTGGATGGGACCCTTTTAATTTGTGTTGAATATCAAAAGATCAATTAGGTTATAGTAAATAATATGTATCCATTAACTCAAATAGATAATTCGTTTGATCAATTTAAATGGGAAAATTGTTTCAAAAATATTTAACTTCGATCTGGTTATCACTGGGTTAGGATTACAGATTCTAACATACCCAAGAATTTATTTAGAATTATATATGGACCTTATGAGTACCTCTTTATTCCATTTGGTCAAAATAATTATCTTATAATTTTCCTGGCATTGCAAAGCAGGATTTTCCATGAGTCCCTTGATTCCTTTATTGGGATTTTTATGGATGAAATCTTAGTTTACTCAAAGATTGGGTAGGAATATTTATTTCATATGAGAGAAGTACTAGATATCTTAATAAACTGCAAAATTTATGCCAATATTTCTAAATTAATCTTCTGGATACATGATGTTAAATTATAAGGACATATATTTTTTGAACACATTTTCTTAGTTGACCCCGAGAAGTTGAAATATGTTATGAACAAGTAGAAACCATATAATTTATTTGAGATTCAAATCTTCTTGGTCCTGGTAGAATATTATCACTATTTTGTGAAGAATTCCTCTATATTGGCTTCTTTGATGACCAATCTTACTTGGAAAGGAGTCAACTTTAATTTTGATTCTAAATTTCAGTTTTCCTTTGATGAGCTAAAGCATAGGTTGACTTAAGCTTCTACCTTGACCCTTAAAAAAATCTAGTCGGGGCTATGTGGATTTAAATGATGCATCGAGTTTTGGTTTGGGATGTGTTCTTATAAGGGTAATCATGTGGTAGCATATGTTTCATGTCATATTTGAATTCATGAAAATAACTATCCCACTTATGATCTTGAGCTCACTTCTATGATTAATTTTATGAAGATTTAGCATAATTTACTTATTTGAGAAAGGTTTACCATCCACTATTACCATAAGATCTTGAGTTCTATCTTCTCCCAAAAATATTTGAACCATAGGTAGTGACGGTGTGTGGAGTACCTACAATATTTTAGTTTTGAAATTCCCTACACTCCTATTAAGAGGAATATCATTATTGATGCTTTGAGTATAAAACTTCTATCCCAAACCATAATATAATCTTTTTAGGAGTGGAATTTGATGGTCATTTTTCTCATATCCATTTGGGAGTCTAGGATAATGAGATTCAAATTTATTTTTAATTTTTTTAGTTGAATTACACATTACTCAAGATGATTATTTTGGAATAGTTACTCAATGATGAGTTTTGGAGAATTAGGGATTATATATATTATTGGGAGACCGTTGGTGAGCGGTCTCTATCTTTATAGTGTAATCTATGCTTCAAAAATCAGTTAATCATTCTTATACCCTTAAGGAAGGCTGTGGTGGGATATTGTCATGACTCCCAATGGGATTTACACCCTAGAACCAGAAATATGTTTTATGATATGAGGTGGTTTTTTAGTGTATAGGTATGAAATTGGAAATTTATTATTTTGCTTCCCATTTATATCTATATTTATAGGTTAATGAAAAACATCAGAAGACTTTGGTTTTATTCATCATATTATAGTTCCAATTTGGAAGTGGGATGAGATATCTATCGACTTTTTGGTTGTACTAAAACATAAACCTTAAGGTAGGAATACAATATAGGTGGTGATTGTCTAATTGACCAAATAAACTCGCTTCATTCTAAGTCATGACACCATAAAGATAGAGGAATTGAGAAATTTTTATGTCTAGTAAATCGTTATATTTAATGGATCTTGGTCTGTAATAATTTATGATATCAATACCCAGTGCACTTATTAATTTTGGAGGGGCCTCTAGGAGGTAATGGGATCCCTAGTAAAGTTGAGCATAATATATCATCTTTATTCATATGGCCATATAGAATAATAAATTTATATTCTTGAGGACATGCTACGATCTTGTGTTATTAACTTTAGAGGATATTAAGATAACCATTTGGAACTGGTTGAATTTTTGTATAATAACAACTACTCGTCATCCATCAAGATGGAACACTTTGAGGATATGTATAGCTGGCCATGAAAATATCCACTCTTTTGGTCTAAGGTCAGTGAAACTTCCCTAGTAAGACCCAATTTGGTCTAGGTGATGAAAAAAAAGATTATGTTGATCCATTAGAGAATGGTAATGAAATAGATCAATTAAAAATCCTATGATGATATTTGTCGATTCCCTTTAGATATTGGTGTTGGTGATTTGTAGTTTTTGGAAGTTTCCCCATGGTTAGTTCATCGATGAATCAATAAATTTGGAAAGTTGAGGCTAAGATTTGTGAGACTGTTTGAGGGTTCAGAATGGGTTGGTAAGGTGGAAACTATATATATTTTCCACCATTGCTGAAATATATCCACAATGAGTTACATGTGTGTCAAACCAAGAAGTATCATTATGATTTGTCTCGTGTTTTAAGATAGGAAAATCTATATGTGGTACATGTTTTATTTGTGACTGAGAAACCAATTTAGATGGTTGATTCTCACACAAATATTCTTCATGGGAAATCAATACCCTTAATTTGGGTATTATGGAAGCATTGATATGAATCACATGAAACTTGGATCATGAGGAACTGATGAGAGAGAAGTGTCCTCAATACTTCTTTATGGAGTTTTCTTGACTGTATTTAAGTAGGTAGAAAAATTTTATAGTGTGAGTAATTGTAACACACTAACCATATATTTCATTTATGTTATATGGTTCTTGAGGTTTTCCCTTATTATCCACTTATTTTTTAGTTGATCCAAATTAGTGAAGGTTATTTTGGAATATAGAAAGTTTGTAAAACCTTAAATGACTGTTTTTATTATCTTTATTCCAAAATTTCAGATACCATGCCATAGCATTCAAGACCATGCCATATATGAGTTGGTTGTTCCATGGTGGTACTATGTTGGTCGAGGCCACACCCCAATGAAGAACTCCATAGTGACCCATATTCTTGAGGTTAATCCATAATATTCCTCATGGAGTGATTTTTGTGAAGGGCTGCATATTGTTTCCATGGGCCACACTTAAGAGTTGTTTTCCATGTTAGTTTCATACATTTTATCTATTTCCATATCTTAGAGGGTTATTCAATTTAATAATAGATTTTAGGTTTTTTGGTTTATCCAGTTTTGATTTAAATGGACGAATTCTAGGGGGATTTTATGAGGTGTTTCTATCAAGAATTAGTCTCCATTTATACCAGGTTTTCCCTTCACTCAACATCATTCCAAACTCCAAATTTGTATAACAAATTGGAATTCACATTAAATTTCCCATGATAAACTATATAAGTCTAAGTTTATATGTATTTCACACTGTAATCTCCCACTTGGTGTTGTAAGGTTCATGTTCTTATGCTTCCTATGCTATTGAATCCATGTATTACACTATGGAGTTACTACCCACACCATAACCATATGTTCTAGAACATAGTGATCTCCCCCAGTTCACCACTATGCCATAGTGTTCTTCCCTATTCGACATTGTTTAGGTGATGTACACCTCCACACCGCAACACCCTACCATGCCTTGTGGAGCCTTCTAGTTTTCTAGGATCTCCTTATCCTTTTTAACCCTTCATCTCAGTCTTACAATGTTGTTGTCAAGGTTGATAGTTTATGAAGCTATTCCAATTATTTAAAACCTTTTATGATTTGATATTTTAATTTTTTATTCAAATCAATTTATAAATCTTATTTTGGTTTTTGATAAATTGACTTTGAAATGGAATGTTGTGTGGTGAAATGTTATTGAATTGAAATTATGACTATAGAAAGGATTTTATTTAAAATCAATGGCATATGATATTTGTGTTTTGAAACATGATGTTTCTTTAGTTTTTTATAAAAACTAGATGCTTTTTGTTTTTGTAATGGAAGTCATTAATTTTGATGAAAATCATTTTATTTGGGGTTTTTCAAAATAATGGAATGAATTTTGATAAAAAAATTGATGTTGGTTTCGGGAATGAAAGGCACTGATCTTGATAAAAACCATTTGATGTTTGTTTTTTTGAAAAGGATGACATTAATAGAAACCATTTTATGTTGTTTTTTGAAATAATGAAATGAGTTTTTCATATAAACCATTGAAGTTAGTTTTTTAAAGAATGACATGAGTTTTTGATAAAAACTATTGTGTTTGTTTTTCGAAATGATAGGCATGTTTTGAAGTTAGGGAAGAATGAAATAATATTTTAAATGGTTTTTAAAATAATGACATCCCCTTATATATTTTTTGACTTTCCTTGAAGAACATGGGATATAGAGTAATTGATTAGTAAGAACACATTCTAGGCATGCATTAGCTCTACCTATAAATTAAAAGATGACAAGAAATGAAATTGAACTACTTGTGGGAGGGGAGATTATTCCTCATGGATATTATCCTTTTCATCCTTAGGAATGTTCCTTGGAATATTGGAAACCATATTCCACTAAGATGTGTGAGTATACTTGGACATCATATTCCACAGGTCTCTTGAACCATAGTGATATGGTCTGAAATTATTTTTCTTACATTATGATATAAATTGTTTACTCATGTCATTTTTGATGGAAATTATTATTCTTTCCTACTTTTGATAAATGTTTTATTTATTCCTACTTAACAAAGATGAATAATTATGATTTCTTTGAAGCAAAATCTATTGTACCTATTTTATAATAGTCATTAGAAATGTTCTTTCAAGAATTTTTTAATATGAAATGTGAAAATGTTTACATGACATGTTTTATTACATCATGCTTAAGTGGTTTATCGAATAAGTATTTATTATGAAACGAATCATGAAATCCTACTAGGATTGTATCTCACACATTATATTTACCTTCGAGTATTTTTATATTTCCATATGCCAAGTCTAGGTAAAAGAATGGAACTGATTAAAGATAGAGGGTGTATCTGAATTATGGGACCTTCATGAGTTGGCTTCACATGATGGAGTTTGTGACCCCACAGTTGTGTTGGATTATTTTACTATCTTGAGACTTGTATTGGGGTGTTGTGGACCCTTTTTATAATATTGAGTGTTTTTATTTCCAACAATTTTTATCCAATTCTTTTCCGCATATTGTATTTTTTTGTGAAATAATTCCCTCATTACCCTCGTTGATTCCAAGGTGATTATATATAGCATTTGGGGACCAAAAACACCCTTTAGGTCATATTATTATCAGTATAGGTACTATTTTGGTGGGTTATTTGGGCTGGTTCATGACAGAGAAGGAACCTATGGATTGCCTTTTCCTTTCTCATATGAACCTCTTACATTAGATTTAATATTGATACATCCATAGATAATGATCCAATAGTCTAAAATGTGAATAGATATGGGAAAATATTGATGGAGTGGTTTTGTTGGGGATGGTGTCTTGCATCCAACAAGGAAGGTGGGGATACTTTTAAAAGATTTTCTAAATTCATAAATAAAAACATAGGGGTGTTTTGTGTCATGACCAAGTGTATCATGGTTTAATGAAACATCTAGTAATACATTATGGCATTATCACTAGGTTCACACAACAGTTACCTTCCCCAGGGATGAACCGAGGAAGTTTTAGCCACCCATTGATGTCTGAATAGGTTCCCTATATCTGAATTCTCTACTTGGGAGATGTTTAATACTTCTACATTGATAAAAATTCACAATACAAAAACCCTTGGGCTGCAACATGATCTCAGTTGATTTTATTAAATTTAATCTCACATTTCCCCATCACAACCCATCTCCTTAGGTTGTATAATGATCCTCATGGTCTCCATATCATTTTAATATTTTGTACTGTATTCCTTGATACAATACCACTATGTAGTAGTTTTATCTTACCTTTAAACCTAAAATTCTGTCTTACATTTCATCTATAACTTGATCAAGCCAATTGGTTATAGTGTGACACATACCCACCTAGATTACCTCAAGGTTTAATTCTCTATGATGTAACATGAAGTGCCACCTATAATATTATTACTCTTTTTATATAGATTTAAACTCCTATAACCTTTTCTTTATGCTCTATAAAACCATGAATACCTTCAAACACATTTAAAAAACTATCTATGGATGCCCCAAATCCCACATTAATGATTTGAAACCAAATTTTCAAAATTACTTTGTTTTAATGTGTAAAAATTAAAATTTACCATGAAAAAAATGATTTTTAAATTCACAAGTTTTTTAAAACCTCCCATTATAAATATTCTTACCCTTGAGAATCATTAATGACTATCCCTTAAAACTAGAGCCATCCCTTAGAACCTAACACCATTACCCATCTCTAATTCTAAAATAGATTCCATTAAATCATCCATTGGCCAAATCTAGCCACACTAGCCAATTTTAATCCACATAGACCAATCATTAATATTTTTGTATATATATAAAAACACATCCAATAATAAGCCAATATCACTACACATAATTACATACATAAGCACTAGGTGAATCTACCATACCCCAAATTTAATGAAAATCATACTGGACAACCATGTTATCAAATTCTATATCGATAATGATGCCTTGATCCTATATATATAATTTAAACACATGATCCCAACCTAGATCATTCACCATAACATCTACCAACAACCTTAATTCTTGTACCCAAACAATTTCATTTTTAGAAAAAATAAACCACATAAACCATCAATGTAGAATACTTAATTCTGGTATGTATTATTGACTAAATACAATCCACCCAACCACCATCCTAAAAATATCGTGAAAATAATTCTATAATGTATGCTAGATGAGATTTCAAAAAATGTACATACTTGAAGAAATTCGTTGGGTCCTACCGACCAAGGGATTATCTGTACCATAATCTTTCTAATACCATCCATCCAAGAACCAAAATGTTATAGGTATTTCTCCAAATGATCCTTTAAAATTAAAAATAATTAAACTATTCCCATTAATCCATATTCTATGTCCCATGAGGTTAAGAAACACTGAATATAACTCATTTGATCAAGTTGACACATATTCAACATCTCACATTTCTCATGTACACTTGGTGTTATACCAGATTCATCTAAAAATATTTTTTAAAGATATTCCAAATTTGTAACATGAATTTTTTGATATATACCCCACAACCACAATTCCGAGCACCTTAATAAACTAAATCCATATCCTCATATTCATTAAACACATTAGAATTATGTATAACTCACTCAATAAACTGTGTAAAGTAAAATAAACATTCTACATGTGGTAATAAATAAGATCTTTGAATACATATGAAAATCATACTCCCAGGTTATTTTTACTAGGTACTACCCATCATAGACTTTTATTAACCATGTATGATACCTAAAGAGTGATTATCCACCAAACATAACTAATCCATGCTAAGATACTCACCTGATGATCACACCTCAATGACCCATACAATAACTCAAGGTTCCTCAATCGATTGTAATAAAACCTCCTTTGTATAAAATACATGCTTCCGAAATAATATATCATTATCCCACTCCTAAAGTGATATATATACATCATTAGTCTTAGTGCGCCATGTAATAACACAATCCAAGGTTTAACCTTGGTTTCTTTGATAAAAAACACAAGAAAAACCCCATACATTTTCCATTAATTGAATGAAAAATATTCTTACATAAAGAATCTAATGTTATCTTATTGCTACCATAACTAGGTAAATGATTAGAAAAACTAAATTCTTGACCCCCTCGATCAAAAATTTCTCATATAGGAATCATCTTTGCATGATTCCCACTAACTAGGTTGCATCCTCCTAGTTAAAATAATCCAATCCAAAACCACTCAAAACACATGAAGACAATAAGGAACCATATCCCTGATTAACCAAACGCACAAAAAGTTTCTTGGTGTTGATAGTGGTCGGACTAGGGTTATGAAGACACAATTCCCTCATCCAAGGTCATGTTGTGACATGACTGTCCAATCCAAAGTGTATTGAAATCCCTTTTTATTGAGGCCATGAACATTACATGTCCACATTAAGATGTATACTAATGCCTTTTATATTAATTAATTGCATCGCAGTGCAACCAGACCCACTTTTATGTGATCTCCTATTTGAAATAGATTCCCTTCCCAAACCTAGTCCAATACCTCAATACTATTTTTCTCCACCAGTCTCAACCTTAAACACACCCTACTCACTCCAAAGAGGGACAAAATTCCATCCCAGGGTAACATCACATGCCAACATAACCCTCCAAATGGTCACTCATCATTACAATCATCTCATCCAAACATGCTATATCCTTGGATCATACCATCAATACTATCCATACCAGGAAGTTTCTAATTGAGATGACCCACTAGAGGGAATTCATCCACCATACTAGAAAATATTTAATATCACCACATAAGGTAAAAACATAAAAAATAACTATATATATTTAAATTAATTAATATATACAAACAATAAGTTATTTTGTAAATCACTAAATATATTATTGCTAATGTTTTAATTAACTGAATTTCATTTCTCAGTTAATTCATAACACTATTCTAGAAACATTATGTATTAAAAAATAATTCTTCAAAACAGTTTTCCCTTTTGAAAGCCATTCACATAGAAAATAAACCATGAACATTCCTAGATAATCCTACAAGACTTATATAACTCATGTCCATACACAATACTTCCACCTATGGCCAAGTGTGAATGAATAAATAAAAACGAATTTTTTAAAAAAATAGAACTTTAATAAACACCTCAATCATAATATTGATTAGAAATGAAAAATGATCTCATACCCCTAGATACTAGGATGTTTCGCTAGAAAATGTGTTCACAATGTACTAGTACATAGTCCCGTCTAATCATTGACACATTCTAGATCCATATACCAAGACCCGAAATACTAATAGAACCAAAAAATTGTTTGATACCAATTTTAATTCCATGAATAAGAGAACATAAATTAAACCCTAGAGATGTGGTAAAACACCTCAATAATACCTCAATATATGATAGAAGATGTTGATTTATGGTATGACTATATAACCAAATCTGGGGACAATACACTCTCAGTATCATGAAAAATAAAAATATGTAGATTATTGAACCAATGTAAACATCATAGTATGCACAATTATTTACAACGAATAGCCAACCATCAACAATATAAAATATAAATATGATATAATATAATGATACCTATGAAAATATTACCTAAAAACATACACAAGGCACACCTATAAATAAAATCATATATAAAAAGTAATTTAAATAAAAACATAAGGGATGACTCAACTATAAAACCATGTCCCTCCTTCAAATGGTATCCCAAATTCCAATCTATTTAGTCTTTCTAAATATCCTATAGAATCTTCTACATGAACGTAAAACATGAATATTTTCACAAGCACTAGGGTTACCATGCTAGTTGTGGTAAATAAATCTTAGTATTGCAACCTTAATAGGGTTTCTCTTGAATACCAAAAAATGCAGTGTGTATATAGAGAGAGTAAATAAAAAACACAAAATCATATGATTCTAGAAATTGTGTGCTAACCAGGACACTATACACTTAAAGTTACCTATTATGGAAAATTTTAGTGTATTAAGACTTATCATAATTCAACTATGTTAAAGTTCCACAGTTTTGGTCTAGGATCATCAACAATATATTGACCACTACCCTCTCACTCAGAAAAGGGTCTCATACAATGTCTGAATCTTATATATAGTATCATACATCGACTCTGTTACTCAATGGTTGTTCCCATAACACAAATCATGTCACAACACATTAACCACTCCACTCTCACTCCAGGTAGATATCATGATCATATATGACCTCAACACATCAACCACTCAAATCTCACTCAAGGTGGGTTTCATAATCATGTATGGTGTTAACACATCGACCAGTATACTCCCACATCAGGTGGATCCCAAAAATCACATTACTTACCCCATCATATATTATTCCACAGACCACCACAATATCAATTAGTATTAGGTATTACTATCACATTATTTATTGATGACCACTCACTCAAGGTAACCAAAATGAACACTCTATCTCTCTCAAGGATGGTCCTCACAAACCCAACCTGGTTTGGTTCCCTCTCACTTAGAGTGGTCCATGAAAACACATTATCATAAAGGTTGAGTTGACACATCCTTTATAATCATCATCTATAGGTTCACAATCTTGAAACATTCATAAAATACTAATAATCCAATAATATTCTAGGACTATCCCCTTGACTAGCTAATAAACTACTCCTAACACACAACTTAAGAATATCCTATAAAAATATCATTATGAAATACCCTAACCTTCTACACTATACTTGTATATTTTATATATACACACTAAAAAACAACATCCTATGAGGATTACAAGGTCCTATAACCACAAATCAACTATAACAATGATATATTATTTCACTCATCTATACCCATAAACTACAACCTCATAGGGAATCACCAGAACTCAAAGGTCACAAAAATTCACCTCATCATTCTTACTCACATAACTAGAACAAATAATTACATCCCTAGATATACCAAACCCTTAATAAACTCATTAAAATTCCCATGAATTAATCCCAAAAGGGAGCTAAGGAATTTTCATAGTTCAAATTAAACGTGTGACCTCTAAAGGATACCAGATCTAGGAGAAGGAATCAACATGTAAAAAATATAATCCATTCCTTGCATATCTCATGCATCAACCCATTGAGGATCATCCCAAAACCTATACTCATCAATTATACTAAACCTCACCAAAAATAGAAACCCCCATAATGTATAAGACCTTAAGCACCAAAACCTCTCTCAAAAGAGGGACATTATCCTAAAGAACCCATATCACTATCACTCTACCCCCCAAAAGGTATTTTTTTGTCTATAAGGCTCACTCAACCATCTTCTCATAGCATACTTGAGGCAATTATCTTACCAAAGTCTCTACCCATATCCCTTGACACATGAGAGCCTATAGACCATCTCATATGACCTCTATATATTCCATTCATTACTAAATACATGATTTCTAAAAAAATACAAGGTTTTTTTCACCTAACTAGTAGATAAACCCCTTGAAAACATGGTCTCCAAGCCACTATAAGTTCATGAAACCATGAAAAACTCACTTAATTCATACCAAGGGGGTTATAAACTATACTACCACAATATTTGGGAGTCTCTCGATCACTTTCAAGAAATATAAAATTGGGAACCCCAAACATGCATATAGACATCACATATGACCACATGAAATATAATGAAATATTAAAGGAACCACATATCTTGTATTTATAACAGTTATTTTTGGATATCTCAACTTGTTTTGTCCATGTTTTCCTAAAATTGAGAAACAATAAAAATAAACATTAGAATAGGGGTTAAGATTAATCATTGGGGAAACTAGAGAAACATTGAGAATAGACCTATAAATTACCTTACCTTAGTGAGATGAATTTCATGATTTATATACTATATTAATCCATTGGGTGGTGAACATTAGGGAGGCAAAAAAATGGAGATGGGGGAAATCCTGATGGAGAATGGTTTTTAGGGATCTAGTCATGTGGCTAATAAGGATGGAGGGGATATATTTAATGGATTTTAAAAAATATTAATAAAAACCACACAGAAGTTCACTAGAACATGAAAAAGTGGAGAAAAATGTAATTCCACATTTATGTACACATTATAATAGGATCCCTAGGTTCATGAAGGAATTCCCTTCCATGTGGATTAACTAGGGAAGTCTGATAAATTTATTTTTGTGTGACATGATTTGATATGGTGTAATTACCCTCCTAATAATGGCTCTATAATCCTACCTCTAGAACCCTTTATGGGGAAACACCTATTGGATATAACATGACCTCAATCAATTCTAGAAAATTTAATCTCACATAGTCCTATAAATTTATAATGACTTGGGTTATGATGTGATCCTCATGTAATCTAGATGCACTTAATATTATTTGGTACATTCCATGCTATAATACCCACTGGTTATGACATAATCTTAATTTTTGAATAGTAATTTAATCCTACAATTCCTCTTTATAATGTTTTAATTTTATCATGAAACATCCCCAACCACTATCCCTCATGGTGAAATTCCTTGGTTTACAGTGTGATGTGTCACCTGTAGTAAAATTACTTATTCTATACTAAGGTTAACTTCTATAACCATCATATGATGCTCCTTAAAACTAATAAAACACCTCATTATATGTAAAAAAATCCCTATGTACATTCAAACGTCAATATTTTACATCTGAAACTCAATTCATTAAAAATATCCTTCTCCAAATAAAATAATTGAAGTTCCACTAATAAAAATGACCCATAAATCCATGGATGCTTATAGATTCATCATAACTAGGAGATTCCTTTTGGTAAGTCTAAAATCCAAACCTTGTTTCATATTTTTTCTCTATCATTATTTATTGAGTTCACCCTAAATTCACTATTATGTAATTTTCATTGATTTCATAATTTTAGGAATTTAAAGCCAAATCAACCTAGGTTTGTCTATGGGCATTATTTTATCATTCCTTGAGAAGTAATACTTTTTAATTTAGCTTTTTCTTATACATATTTATAATCTTAATGTGATTTATAGATAGTTTAAATGGGTTTATGACATATGAAACATATAATATATGACATGGGGTTGTTTTCTATGAGTTAGTGAGGTATCTTTTATTGAGTCAAAAGATGTTTCGACAATATCATTGATATTTTTGTTTTGGAAATCACTAATTATATCTTGTTTATTATGTATTTTGTTTTACAACAAAACCAGATATGTTGTTTTACAATCAAAATAACATATATTGTTTTTCAATCATAACCACATTATGTATCATTTTAATATTGTGAATCATAACCATATGCTTTGTAATCATGCATCGTAACCAAAAGCATTGTAACAAAGTTATGTACTGTATTGTAATTGTGTATTGTAACCCCATTCATCGTAATCAGGTTAGGTATTGTATCTTAATCATGTATCATAACCACATGTATCATAACCAAGTAAAATATCATAACTAGGTTATGTATTGTTTTGTAATCGTGCATCTTAACCAAATGTATAGTAACCAGGTCATATATCTTAACCAGGTCATGCATCTTAACCAAGTCATGTTCATAACCAGGTCATGTATCATAACTTGGATATGCATTATAATCATATTATGCATCGTAACCATGTATTGTAACCAGTGTATACCTCATAATCACATTGTGCATTATAACCATGTTATGTATTGTAATTACAATATGACTCACAACCATGACATGAATTGTAACCATGATATTCATCTTATCCATGTTAAGCATTGAAACCAAGATATACGTCATACTCATGTAATTCTTTGAATTCATGTCTTACTTAAATACCTATTACATGTTTCTCATACTCATTATTTCATACTTTTGTACTTACTATTTTCTAACTAAAACGTTGTTGTTGATTTAGTAATACACTAAAAAAAATGATGTCATTTATTCTATTTGTTTTGACCATTGTAATTCCATGTGTCCAAGTCCCTCATAATGTTTCAAAGAAATATGATTATTGGAACCTAAGGCCTATAAATAGGAGGTTATTTGAACCAAACATAACAGTTTTTTCTTCTATCGAGTTCTAGAGAGAGATAGAGTGACTTATCTCTTGCTTTGTGTGAAAGCCTTGAAGATACAAGAAGTCAATGACTTATTACAAGTTCTTGTATTTGTATAAGTGATTTTTTTTGATTTGTGTGTCCAGTCATTGTGATAATGATCAAGGGATTCTGGGGATAGGAAAACGTGCTTCCAATCATTGTATCGAGGGATTTCAAGTGTTTAAAATACAGAGGTTCCAATTACATTTTTAAGTGAGGGCTTCCGGGGATAGGAATATAGTCATGCCACTCTTCATATTGAGGGCTTACCAAGGTGGTGGTAATACAGACCTTTTATCCTTGGTGAAAGGACAACTTAATCTTTGGGGTAAAATAATTCTAATACCTTTATATTTCAACTACACTCGTAATAGAAAGGGAATCTTTTTGTTTCTTCTTTATATTTATATTATTTTACAATTGTAATTGTTTCAATTACGATTCATTTATTATATATTTTATTAAGATATTCTATACATTGTATAGTAGAATCATTTAAATTTTTATTACTCTAATCATTGTACTCAATTCAAATACAATTGTATTTCATTACTTGTGGTATTACATCATATCATATTAATCAGATCCAAGACCCATATTTTCATTTATATTGGTTGTGAATTGTATTATTTTAAGACCTATTAAACTATGTTCATTCTTAAGAGTTTAAATAAAAGGTTTTTAAACCTAAAATTCACCCTTATTTTATTGTTCCATCTCATATAAATTTACATCTATATTATGATCCAACTTCTTGGAGTTGTAACAAATACACCACTCATAGTGTTTTAAGATTTCAATGATTTTTTCTTGACAATCAAGATTTCGGAATTTCTTTGACATGGATTAAAGGGTTTTTGATGACTATATTAGAACTCATAGAGGGTATTTAGCTTAAAATTATGTTCTATATGGTTTTTAAATCCCAAATGAGATATTGTTCAGTGGTTCCACCCATATTATTAACTTACATTGAATGATGAGATATTTGGGATGGGTTTTTTTATATTTAATGTAACCTCTTATTTTACAAGAATTTCTAAAAAGGTATGACTTATGCCTTGGTTTTATTTGGGTTCAATGTAATAAATGAACTCATACTACCACATACCAATACCTATGACAACACATAGAAATAACCTAAGTAAATTATTGATCCACATGTGATAGAAACTAATTCCTAGGAATTGATGTTACACCCTTTAGGAAACCCATAAAAACTATAATAAAAAAATAATATCAAAATTTTAGTTACAAAAAATTTGAACATCTAATGAATAACATGAAACCTGAAAAGGGTGAAACCAAAGATTACATAACCTATATAAGTGAAACAAAACCAAATATGAATTAAAAGAAAGATTTTATTAGCTCTATTAAACCCAATATCTTTGTCGTATTCTACATCCATCATTGTTCCATACATGAGTGAATGGTAAAATCCCTATAAAAAAATTATATTATCCACTCTTGAAAAAAATTCCAGATGATTAAAAAATATTTATATTCACCCAGAGGGTTTATATAAGATGTGACCATAATGAACCCAATAAAATCCCCCAATTTACTCTATGTGAAACCCATATAAAACAAACCATAGCCTACCAGTTCTAAAATAATGACATGACAACACTGCTTTATATTTTAAGAAAGTAAGTGAAATGAATTAGTTTACAGGAGCATATATTTGAAGAAGTAAACAATAATGTAATGGGATAAATAATTATACAATCTCAACCAAACATAACGGGATATGCCCTTGATATTAAGGGTTAGGATACCCTAGTATTATTATATGATCCCAAATCATAATCCCAATTAGACATTCTATACAAAGTCCACTGGATAGGGTGGAATCCTAAACTAGAAGTGCAACTACTATCCACAGTGGAACCCTAAACTAGAGGTGAAATCATGTAATCACTAGTCAGATTAGAATCATAAGAAGTAATGAAAACTATAATGGGATTGGAAAAGTGATATCAATACATATTAAGGTACTTATCCTTGGTTTCCATTTAAGTACTCTAGCTTCTCATGAATCCTATACATTATTATTGGTTTCCAATTACATCATATTTCTCATATAAACAAAAAAATACATTCCAATATAGAAATTATAGTTTCAAAGATAAATATATTCACTCAAGATAAACAACTCTTGAAATGTATGTTTTTATGAAAATAATAATTTGAAAATTCATTAATATTTAGAGCTAACCATTTCTATAAAACTTCATTATTTGGTTAAAAATAAAGTATTTAATTCATTTCATTAAACCCTTTAGGTTCATATTATAATTGGAATCTGATTAAGTTATATTTAAGGAAACCCCATTTTCCACAATTTGAGAAAAAAATTGAAAACATAAATATAAATTTAGGATGTCTTCATTTTCATTACAAAAACTTCCATTATACACAAATTATTCTTAAAATTTTCGAGTAATTCATTGTCCACTAAATATTGAAATAAAACAAATTCACCTACCTCTATGATATAAAATCAATATGATATAAATGAAGAGATCAAAATTAGTTCAAAAGGAAGGATTCATTGACCCTAGATATTAAGAATATAAAAATTAGAAAAACTCTAGATAATAGGTTCACCAACCTTGTCCACTAAGGCATAGAGATAATAAGAAAGGTGGAAGAAATAAGGGAGGAGAATAAATAGAAAGAGAAGATTATATGATTACCTATAAAAACTTAGATAAAGTGGGATAGATTGGGACTTGAAACATGTAATAAGACAGGTAAATCAATTCAGGATTCCACTTGAGTTTTTCCAAATCCCTTTTACCAATATTCAATTAAAAACATAATTTTTATTTAAAAATACACTTATATTTTAAAAAAAACTAAATTTTCTAAATTAAATGTTATTCGGAAAAACCATTTGAACTTTTAAACACTAATATATAGATAGAAACTCATGGATGGATGAAAAAAAACAACACTAAAAATAATGTGTATATTTCATCAATCCATAATTTCCACTGATCATAAAAAAATGGATAACCTAACTTAAAATGAATTTTTAAAGGCATTAAGAGACTCTTTATCCATGAAAAATATGGGTACTAGGTTCCCCTATTCCAATAGTCTTAGATATTGTCACACACTTTAATTTAATATCTTAATGAGTTCCAATGGACACCTTGATCAAATTTTATGATTATTTGAAATTCATCTTCTATTTTAAAAATTAATTGGAGATTTATAATATTTGGTAACTATAAATATTGATTGGATAGTGTCCTTAAGTTAATGTATGTATAAAAACACGATTTTAGGCACTTCTTAGCATGCACAATTAGTTTCTAGGGTTTTCAGAACAATGAACCAACTATACCAATCTTCTAATTTAATTTCAATATGTGTCTGATTTTGTCACATAGTTTACAAAATAGTGTGTAAACTATGCATGTGTCTTTATCCCAATATCAAATACTTTCCCAAGAATGCTAGACACATTGGGAAAACCATATTGGTTTTACCAAAAAACAATAAAGTATCTAAAATGGACTATTTTGAAACCAGTTCTCTAAATGTTTAACTAGAAACATTCTTGATACATATTAGCCACATGAAAAAATCTACCAGAGTTATATTTGAGTATATTTAATTGAGTTTCAATGAGTAATATTCATTCCATTACTCTATTGATTTTAATAAAAATCATAACTCCCATTAATTTAGCATTCACTCATTTAATGAACGATTAAAAATCAAAATTCTATCTGAAAATTCATCAAATAAAAACCAAATATTCACATTTAGGCATTAGAGATATGATTGTACCATGAATGGTGAGTTTTGAACTCTTATGTGGTCTAAATGAACACATCACCACCAATAAACATAAAATCAATTATAAAATATTTTTCATTTTATTTTAACACACCATAAATGCCTTGAAATAGAGTTTAATCACAAACCAAAAAAATATAAACTAAATAAACTAAAATTAATTTCATTAGAGATGACCAAATTAAACACTAGTTCAAATTTCTTACCAAACCCAGTTTTAGTTGGAAAATAAATTCTCAAAAACTCCACCCATATGAATAAAATTTTTATAAGAAAACATAACAAACCAAATAATAACTTAATATTTAAAGATATTTATTGTTACCAACCATTATATAAAACATGTTTAAAACAAAAATTTAATTTTAATTTATTACTAAAATAGATAAATATTTTTAGTTTATCAAAATATTTCAAATTTTTATATCACATATAACACCCAAGAACCAACCAAGAAACAAATATAACTATGAATATTTATCCACCATACTCTATAAATAATTTCAAGAAATTATAACAAAAAAAAATTCAAAGATATATAATTAATTGAATTTATCAAATCCAAAATATGGATCTAGACTTAAAAACTATTATCTTTTACTTTAAAATAATTATGAAAAAATAATTAAATAGAACAGAAAATTAAATACCTATTTCAAAAAATAACCTTACTTATTACATTTAATTTAAATAATGAATTTAGTGCAATAATTTATTTTAAAATAATAGGTTTTTAGAATATTACACATAAAAAATTAAAATTAAATACATATATTCACTCTTAAATTCAACACTCATAGATACGAACCTAATTATTTTGAAATAAAACCGATTAATAATTTAGTATTAAATAACACCTTCCATTATATAAATTTTTAAATTACATAAATTAAAAAACATTTATTGTGTAATAAAACCAATTTGAGGAAAAATATAAAAACCCGGACTGAACCATTATCTTGGAAAGATCCAAGGTTCCACATAACTTATGTGACATTATCCAGACACTGAAGGTCGGCGAAAAAGGAAAAGGGTTTAATAATAAATTAGGGGGGATGTTTTACTCTTGAGACATAATACAACCTATTAAGAAAAAAATATCAACTATCAAAATAAAACTATATGAATCATGAATAGTAGAAAATAAAACTTGAAATACATTAGTCATAAAATATCAAAGTAATAAAAGAAATAAATAAAGACAAATAGAATGACTAATACTTCAAATAAATTCATGAATCGGTTACTAAGGTGGAACCACTCAAGACTCCAATACTTGGCTAACTACAAAGCTCTATATCTGGTTAACCATGACAGCTGTAATCATGATTCTACACTAAATAAATATGAAACATTTTCCTTTATATCATCATGGAAAATATCATCTGAATACCCACTCAAGTGAATATATCACGGGTGTGTATCTATAACCATTAGGAAAACCTCGAGACTCCCCATACACACCAATAGAACCAGAAAAAATTTAGCTTCACAGTTATATAAAACACGAGTAAGTGATTTCAAAATAGTTTTTTAAATCCATAGTTTAGAAAAATGAAATGGGATTAATAAATTTTATTCGTTTATTCAACCATTCAGCTTAGAATACCCTTTTCCATTTTCACACACACACACACAAACACAATCTCAATGTTAGACCCTATGATCACAAGTATGGACTTTTCTCATCACCACGTCATTATATGGTGATATTTCCCTTGTGATACCATCTAGAAATAAGTTCCAAATCCACATCAATAAGGCCCTTTATAATGAAAAATTAATAGATTTCGATCATTTATGCTAAGTTCCAATTCAAAATTCACATTTTAACTGAATATTATCCTCAATTTTATAACACGTTTTAATTATAATTATCATCAATCATTCCAAATCAAATTAAATTACAACATTTTAAATAAAAACACATTGATTTTTTTAATTCATAGTTCAAATACATTTAAAATAGGGATCAGTTTACATAGAACCCAACAAAGGTTTTCATGACAAAAAAACTCTTTAATTAACCCTAAAAACAAGGATTTTTTTAGCAAGGATTCAAAAAGGTTTTTGTTTCAAAAAACTAACCAAAAATTATAAGTTGAAAGAATCATTTAAAAACTAAGGATCGAAGGATTTTATAATTTAAACTTGACATGATATTTATTTGAAAATAAAAAAATATAAAAAAATAAAATGATTTACAACTCAAAAGAATATTGAGAAATATAGAATTCATTTAAATGTTATGATCATTAGAAAAAACCAATATGGAAGGCATGTCAATGAAAAAAATCACACAATAGGGTTTGAATGAAGCAGTTTTTTTAGTGGGGGGAAGTTCATCTTGAATGTCCTTCGAAAAACCCTAAATAGATATCCAATATGGGGGTGAAGAGGAAACACATTAATATGGTTTAAAAATGGTTGAAAATAAAATTTAATACACCTTAAATATCAGATATAATTTCCATTTAATGACTATAACAACCCTAAAGATAGGTTCTAAAATATATGTTCTAAAATAACTAGGTTGACCATCACCATGGCCTGATGGTGCTCACTGAGGCTGTAGTGCCTCTGATCACCCCAACTCTAGAAATCCCCCTTGGTGAGACACTATTAAATATCACAAAGACCCATTCCATTTAAAGCCCATCACACCCTGGACCTTGTCATGGTGAGGCCTCATATGGCCATGTTTCAAAGATTAACCCCCATCACGCCACACCCAAGGCCACCTAGTTATCTTGAACACCCTTGTAGTTTCAGGGGGTGTATGTTTTATAGTATCACTCCTATTAAACTATTCCCTCTAGCACAGTCTGTTACTGACCTTGGTGCACCATAAAATTACCAAACACTCTCAACCGCTTTATGCAACCTACCAATTCTCCCCAAACCTGAATAAAATCTTGAAAAGGATTTAAAAATTAAGAGAATACAAAAATTACCAAACACTATGGGTGTTACATTATCTCCACCCTTGGGATTTCCATCCATAGGAATCTATTGGTTGGTGGTGTCTTTGATGAGTTTTATCCACTAATTGAATCATTCTCTCACTTTTAAGTATCTTTATGTATCTGTCCATGCTTTCATAACACCTATAATAAGGAAATTAATCTTCCCCATAATATATTTTCCTATCAATCCAGAATTCAGATTGGTTCATGAATAAATAACACATCAACTTCATGGGTAACATGATCCTAGCTAATAACTTGACTAAGATCTAATTATAACTTCTTTAGTTGAGAGAAATAGAAATCATTATGAAAAATACTGAATATTGGTGGTAAATATAATCAATATTAAAAAATAACAATATGTTTAAGTATCTAAAATGGTCTCATATATCTAGGATCTATTTTACCTTACTTTCCAAAAAGATGATGACCGAATCATAGTGAAACTTTTAGAAATACATGGTCACCGATATCAAAATATTATGATATATAATGATGATCTTCAAATGATTTCTATCATATTTGGGCCGTACCCATCCACTTACTAGTCAAATGAATATTTTTTAGTCTCTTGGATATGACTAGGCATGATTACTGATGTTTCTCCCATTTCTTCCCAAAAAGTGCAGAGCAACAAGGATAATAATAAAATTCCATAAAAATATCCATATTCATTATATTCAGATAAATATTGTTATTTAAGAACTCTACTAAAGAAATAATATCTTTCCAAATTCCACCAAAGTCAATGAAACATGCTATAAGAATATCTTATAATGTTTGAATCGTACATCATGACTGCGTATCTATATGAGGATGATATGTCATGCTCATTGAAAATATCCAAGAATGAATTATGAAGAGCCCAAAAACTAAGGATAAAATCTAGGATCTCTATTACAGAAAATAGACATGAGAACTCCAGGAAACAGAACTAATTATTATATATATATATATATTCCTTATATTATACTTTGTTAGAATATTTAATTGGGTGGAAGTGTGTAAATTTTATGAGTCAATCCACAATCACCTAAATAACATCATAGTTATGATGTTTCCCTAGTAGTCTTATAAAAAATCTTAACATATCTACTTTTTTCCATGTAATGATTTGAAATATGTTAAATAATATTCTTGAAGTCAGGCACTGAGATGGTGTGAGATCCTGAGGCCTGATGAGACCGAAATTGATATTTAAAAAATATTAAATGCATAAATATCATGTGTTTATAGTTTTTTTAAAACAATGTAATAAATATTTAATGGGGATTCATATGGTAAATTTGATACCATCGTTGAGTTTGAAGCTTGGGTTTTACCCTAGGAGTGACCTAATCATTTTTAGTGTTGGGCATTTGTGAGAAAGTTGCGGTGAGTGCATTAATAAAATAAATAAATTTAATTTACTTATTTCATTACAGATTGATGATAATTCATAAATTCATATATAAATATACAGTTATAAAAAATCCACAGGGATAGCTAAATAACCCTAGGATTGAGAGGTGATACATCAGAGGAAATATTAGTGAATGATGACAGATTAAGGATCGAGATCGATTACACGGGATCACATTCACCAATAGAGGTTGTGGATATCTCCAGTGATGTCAACATGTGACTGTTATTCATCAAGATCAATTTAAACCCTAGATAGGAAATTTTATATATGTGGATTCATCCAATTATTTTATTCCACATTGAATGTGGATTAGTCTTAGTAACACGGATTGATTCTCATATTAATTAATGGTTTATTTATGATTTATTTGATTAATTATTGGATATTTTTTTTGTTTTGATATAAAAAAATTGAGTCCAAACCAAACAGGATATAGGTTCATTAATTATTTAGTGGTTTTTATTTTCTTCCTTGTTTCTTCACATGTTCATCATGAGAAATTTCATTAGCTCATGGGTAGAATAACACCCTATATTTGATCTTTTCTTGACTATTTTTTAGTGTAATAGATTAATATCGTGGGTGATGCTTATGATAGAGGATGTGATCAAGATAAGAAAATGTTGGGGGGATGAATTGAAGTGAATCAGACTTGTACTGAGGTCATGGGCATTTTGGTTTGATGTGTAGAGACTGCACAAACAATGTTAGTGGATTACAAAACAACTTAGGTGGCTGGAATCATGATCTAAAGTTACATAAATCTTAGTTTAACATAGATTCCCAATCCCCAGGGGGATTGGTAGTGGATATAGTGGTATGCAAGACATGGGAATACGTGGAGAAGGAATCACAGTTTTTTGGAAAACCTATGTTATGTGGATCTTAAATGATAACTACATGGTATGTGGGGCCTTGGTTATGGTGCTCAGGTTTTTGTGTAAGGGATAAGAATCACATCCCATGTGGTCTCTAAAACTTGTTGTGTGACCCTTTTATAGTTTATCAGTGTGTACTCTAGGAGTACCCGGGCAGGTACACATCTAGGTGCATGGATATGAACATGGAAATGCCAGGTGTACATAGGTAGATCCATGTACTCAGACATGGATATATACATGGTAATGACCAGGTGTACACAATAATGGGTAGATGAATATGGGAACAGACATGGGTAGGTTTAGAAATATAGTTACATGCCATGTACCCTAATTACACACCATGTAATTTCTTATAGAGGGATTATATCCCTTTATCTCCTCAGTATAGAAGAGTATCTGTTGAGTGTGTTCCCTTGGCCTTTCCCTATAAGAGTATATTGCGACATTATTTCCTAAGTATAGGATTATGACCCTCTCTATAGGTTTTGTATTAGATAGAGTTTGTGGAATCCCCAAGTGGTTTTGGGAGTGATCCTCTATCCCCCTTCTGTTCCCTAGGTAGGATTTAGTGGTATTGGTATAACCACCTTACATAAGGCATCAATACCCTATCCAAGAGGCTGATCAAGTAGTGTTCACACTATCATCGACAATATGATTTTCTACTCTATAAGGGTTCATTGTGTCCCATAGTGACCCTATATGTGATCTCCTATCTAAGAATCAAAATAATTATAGTTTAGTAAGTATATATCATGGAGAGAGTTATCCCATAATGACCATTACCTTGAAGCATCAAGAATAATATTTTTGCTGGTTGTGGTAATAACCATCTTGTGACTTGGAGTCTGTTATGAATATATCTGGGATTTTTATTGAATTTTGGTTATGAGTTGAAAACTCTTGATGGTTTATGTTTGGTAATTTTAGGGTGTCCTAATGGGTATTGTTGTTCTCACCCTTTCATGGTATCTACCTGAACATGTCAGGTATTATATAGATGATATACATTTTAATGATGTCCAAGTAGGACTAGAGTAGGCAGAGCATAGTTCTAGGCTAGAAATACTGAGGAGTATATAGGTGTTTCATTTTGTATTAGTCCCTTCCTTTTGAGTTGGGTTTACTCGTTTCCAATTTTGGTTGGTCTTGTATTTGGATCCATTTATCACTTTCCAGTACTTATTATCATACTATAATGTGGGATAGATGTTATAAATGTATTTATGGTATTAGTTTCTTTTAGTTTCTCTTAATTGTATGGGTTTGGAGATATGTATGTGCATACATGTATATCATTATAATTCCTCCCATGATTGTGGTATGGCAATTATCCATTGGTAACCATCCACTATCCTATTAGAAGTAGGGTTGGGGTAGTCACACTTGGATTATCGATAGCCATGTGGGCCCCATTGGGTTGGTTCATGACATAGTGGTATGAAAGGTGGTTTTCATCTAAGGATTGTTGTTTGTAGTTTTATTTTTTCTACATGTGTGGATTGGTTTGGGTTTTATGGTGATAGTGTTAATGTGTTTCTAGTTTGGATATTTTTCCATAGATTCAAGTGTCAGTGTGGCAGTCGATGTATTCATTCACCATGACATTGAAAACCTTCTCATTGACTTGGTACATGTAGGCACTTCATTCTAGGAAAAACTTTCGTACATGAATAATATTGAAATGGGTTGTAGTTTCCATGTCCTTTTTAAGTCATTTAACCAAATATAATCTATGGAATATGGTATATTTTGATCTTATTTTATGATGCCTTCATGATATTTACTAGTGAGTATTTCGTAGAAGGATAACGAGGATGATCCAATGAGTGATGAGGATTTGGTATAGGGACCTGTACTTGAGGTTATCCCTCTAGGTTGGTTTTTAGTCATTCCACTAACCACTGAGAAACAGTTAGCATTGACGGTACTAGTCCTGGATGCAAGTAGGATGAGTGTTCTACATGAGTTTTAGTGGTAGTGAACTCCCAGGTTTTAGGGCAAGATGGACCGTTAGGTAGATAAGGAATGGAGAGAGAAAGTCACTCGAGATTTCCTCTTCGTGAGGGCACATAAAGATTATATGGTGTCCTTTTCAATGAGTCTTTGTTAGGGTTCTACCTAGAGATGGTGGAGTTTGGTGACCTAATCAAATGATGAGACAATTCCCTCCTTGTCAAACATTGAGTATCTCTATAGGGAGGAGTTGTATCCCACCATGTTATGATAAGTGAGGATCTAGGAGCTTAATCAGTTATAGTAGGGTATCATGACCGTGGATGAGTACTCATAGAGGTTCACATACTTTTTTCAATACTCTCTATATATGATTTGAGATCTGTTCTTCAGAGAAAAGACTTTTGAGTGTTCCATACACTGAGATTTTAGGGATAGAGTGATATCACTATAAATCCCCACTTATGAAGGAATACTAGGTAAATAATTATTAGTGGATAGATTCCTGGTAGATAAGATGCTGACAGTGGGTGTTGGTAGTGGGTATCTCAGAGCCGAGACCTTGGAAACATATAGCCGATGACAATCATAAGGATCACGATGTGTGAGATACTTCAGGAGATGATATCATAAAAGAGTTTTGGATGTTTTGGGATCTAAGGATGGATTAAGTGAGCCTATAGATAGAAGTTTATTCTCATGTAATGGTTGGGGGCATATCTCTCCAGATTTTACTAATCATTATACAACTAACAAATATATAGTCAATAGACTGCCTTGACAGTGGCAGAAAAAAGATAAAGGAGGTCTGCTGGGTAATGAACATGGAAGAGGAGTGGGTAAAGAAGCAGGAGGTAAAAAATAATATGACCTATTTCCATCACACCCTATGTGGTCCATGCAAGTCCTAGGGAGTTGGTGCGAAGGGGTAAGAGAAATTGCCAGAAGTGTAATCCTATGACCTTGAGTCTCCAGGGATGATACAACTGCCTACAGTGGAGCCCTATGACCCCGAGGATCCAAATATGATATAGGGTATAATATTTTTATTTTTTTACATTATATGTATAAATTAAATACAAATTTTGGAGTCATTAAATTATTTCCACTTACCTAGTTTGTCAATTAGAGATTCTAGTTGTGCCCTTGGACAGATCTTTGCACTTAGACGCTTTGACCAGAGGTGACTTAGTGATCACAAACTTACACCAACAGTGTGACCTAACTCATAGAGGTGAGATATTTTTATGGGATCTCCTTTTATAAGTGACGAATCATTACAATTTTATCTTTGGTATGTACTAGCTATACACAGTTCATGACCATATTGAATACTTCTGAAGGAGGATGTAGTGTGTCCATGTCCATGGGATGAGGTTTTAATTTGTGAGTGAAAAGGAAACCTAGGTAGAGAAGGATGGGATCATATGTAGGAGAGTAAATAAAATTTCTCATGAGTTGGATATCATGACCCTTAGATAAGTGGATTCTATAATCTTGGAGATTTCTAAATAGACGGTGAAGTATGAGGATGTGTTTCTTGAGGACATTCCAGGATTACCTCCCCACCAAGAGTAAGACTTTTTCATTGAATTTCACCTAAGGATGGATTTGATATCTGCACCAACATGTCAGATGGATCCCATAGTGCATCATAATATGAGGGTGAAGTTGGAGGAATTACATAGGAAGGGATTTATTAGATCTAGTGTTCCCCCCTCTACAGCCCCAATATCGTTCTCTAAGAAATAATCTGAGAGCTTGAGGTCATGTGTGGATTATCAAAACCTAAACCAGGTGAACATAATGAATAAGTATCCACTACTAAGGATCAATGAACTTTTCAATAAGTTGAGATGGGTGCAGTGGTTCTTGAAGATTGATCTTAGACTAGACTATCACTGACTATGAGTACGAGATGAGGATATACTATTGATGACATTCTGATGTAGTTCTGATCAGTATGAGTACTTAATGATTCCCTTTAGCATGAATAATTATCCGAAAGTGTTCATGGGACTCTTGAACCATATCATTTATGAAATGAACTTAATTCCATTATAAATTTATGGTTATGAAAAATCCATATGGTAAGATGCATAACCTTGGGATTTAGAAGAGGTTCATTGGAGGAAATATTAGAGAATGATGATGGATCAAGGATCAAGATCGATTGTTGGAGGATCATCTTCACTAATAGAGGTTTTGAATCTCTCTTGCAGAATTGATGTGTGACTGTTATTCATCAATAATCAATCCAAACCCATTGTAGGAAATTTTATTTATATTAATTCATCCAAATATTTTATCTTGTGTTTAATATAGATTAATACCCCTAACATGGATTGATTCAAGAATCAACAGATGATTTTTTATGGATTATTTCATTAATTATTGAGTATTTGTTTGTCATTATAAAGGAACCAAATCAAGGCCAACCCAAAAATGGAAGAGGTTCATTACTTATTTTTTGGTTTTTGATTTTCTCCACTATTTATTCTCACATTAATTATAGACAATTTCTTTGGACCATGGTTTGATGAATACTTAGTTTTTGATCATTTCGTGACCATTATTTGATGGAATCGATCAATAATATGGGTGTGGTTCATGATCAATGTGTGATGACCGTAGAAGATAACTATGGTGGATCATACTATTATGGATGTCCCATTCCTCTTAGTTTGATTTTTAATAGTAGCATGATAAATGATAGTGGATTCCATGCCTATTTGGATTATAGGAATTAGGATCACTGGTGACAACGAGCTTGGTTTGATCCATATCCATAATAATTGGCATGATTGGTCATGGAATCAAAGGAGACCATGGCATGAGCATACACGATGAAGGAACCATGGGTTTCTGGAAAACCAACATTACATGGAATTTAAACTTAAACTACATTTATTTTGGGGACTTGGATGTGGCACTGGGGTTTATGTGGAAGAGATAAGGATCACATGCCATGTGCTTCCTA
This sequence comes from Viscum album, assembly GCA_963277665.1. Lineage (NCBI taxonomy): Eukaryota > Viridiplantae > Streptophyta > Magnoliopsida > Santalales > Viscaceae > Viscum > Viscum album. The sequence continues at coordinate 128,865,231 of OY728138.1, read as the reverse complement.
CCATAAACCATGTGATCCTAGGTAGCATCTCAGCTTGTACTTTGGGAGTACATGGGTATGTACACGGCCAAGCACCAGACTATTTTATGTGTACATGTGCATATCCATGTACTCATACAAGACTATGTGTGTACGCACAAAAAGATGTACATGGGAATAGGTAGAGGAACATGATCGTGGACATGAGAAGGTCTAGAATTAGAGGTATACACCATGTACCCTAATTGCATGTCATGTACTTTCTTAGAGATGGATTAGATCACTTTGTATCCTATGTATAGAAAAGTATTGGTTTAGTGTGTTCCCTTTTCCTATCTATACAAGGGTACAATATGACATTATGTACTCAATATATTATTATGATCCCCTCTAATAGTGTTGTCTTGGATAGAGTTTGTGGCATCCCCCAATAGTTTAGGGAGTGATCCTCTATCATCCTTCCTTTCCCTAGATAGGGTTTGGTGGTATTATCCTGGACAACATAACAAGGTCATAAATCCCCTATCTTTTATTATAATATATTAGGGTTTGTGGTATCATAAAGTGTAAAACCCCCTACTAGATAAGTCATCCCATAAGGGTTCGTAGTGTCCCATAGTGACATTATGTGATCACCTATTTGGGAATCAAGATATTTCGAGTTAAGTAAGCAGCAAATTGTGGATAAAGTTATTATAGAATGATAATTACCTTGAAGCATCATGAAAAATTATATGGTTGGAGATGTATGATACCATCTTCATACTTGGAGTCTGTTATGAGTATATCTAGTATTTTTTATTGTTTTTTTGTTCTGATCTAACTACTCTTGATTCTTTATGTTTGGTTATTTTAGGGTGTCTTATTGGGTATTGTTTGACTCACCCATTCATGGTATCCTCCCATATGTTTTGTGTCTTATGTAGATGTTAGATCATTTTACGGTGTCCTAGGAGGAATATGAGTAGTTTAGGTATAGTTTTATTCTAGAAAAACCAAGGAGTATACCGATGTTTCATTTAACAGTAGTCACCTCCATCTAAGCAGGTTGGACTCCTTTTAAATTTTGGTTTGGATTTTATTTTGCATAATTTATCACTTTATAGTACTTATTATCATAATATGATATAAGATATATATTATTCATCAATTTATGATATCATTTTTTTACTTTCTCATTATTTCATTTGTTTAAGATGTGTGCATGCATACAAGTACGTTAGGCTAATTCCTCCCATAATTTTGATGTGACTACTCACATTATTTCTTCATCCCATGATATGGTCTTAAGGTAGTAACACTTAACCTATATCTTTCCAGGTGGGCCCTCATGGGTCAGGTCATGACACAAAGTCTATGGAAATATACTCCAATTTTCAAACATGTATATGCATAGATTATAATACACTAGATAGACATTGACTCATAGTTTTCACCTATTGAAAATTGTAAAATTTAATAACATAAACCATAATATTTATTTTCATTCCAAACCTCCAGATATGAGATTTAATTACCTTGTACTTTTTATGAGTATTTGGGTGAATATTCCATTTTGGATGGTGATACATTGAGTGAATATTATTTTTAAAGATCATGGTACCACAATTTGGTTATGAGAATGAAAAATTAAGTTTATATCCTCTTTCTAACCATCCATAGTCTCCCCATCAATTAGGTTTGAACTATTAGTAATGTAATAAGGAAATGATTATTGATCCACTTTGAATAAATCCATAAAATCAAGAATATGAGCGGTAGGAAAGAAAATTTCATTTTTATTCTATTTTAAATAGTCAAAATGGATATCCACAATGAATGTCATCAACTAGAACTGGTTAGGAGCTTCTATGATCATTTCATCTTAAGGATTATTACTAAAAGCATCATCTATTTAATTCCATTTCCTTGGTGTATAAACTAAGTCAAAGTCAAATATATGGACATACTCCTTCCAACATCATTATCTTAAGTATAAGTCTCTATAAGTGAATATATATTTCCTTATTTTATGATAATTGAAGAGAATGAAATTTTCTCAAAAGAGTTAGAGGAGCCATGTTTTTAATGTATGTACTAGTGAAACTAATTCTAGGTCCTGAAATAGATAATTATTTTCATGTTATCATTATTATATCGAGCCATATAAGATTAATTTATCTCCCCATATAATAACACAACCCTATCACAATCCTGATTCATCATACTAGAAAACATAATCTTTTCTTAATTCTGGTAAGATGAGGATAAGTGTTACAGCGATCCAAGATTTAATATCATAAAAGGATTTATGAAAATATTTTTTCCACTTGTATGGGATTACCTTACCCATTAACACTGTTATAGGATAATAAATCCTTGTAAAATCATAAAAAAATTTGTGATTGTGCCCTTTCAATCCTAGAAAGATACATATCTAAAAGATATTATTGTGTTCCTACCATTAAATTACTTCTTTGATCTTCATAGGGCCAACATATATGAATTTCATAGAAATTACATGCTTGAGAAAATGTACTTATTATATCCATAAATCAAACATATAACTGATATCATAATGTTAGTGATAGTGAAATGTACTCAATAAAATATCAAATAACTTATCATGTAAGGATCAACCTTAAACATTACATATTATAGTGATTTTAAACTTGAATTTACATTATTATAATCTCGATGATCTTTTAGGTTTATAGTTTTATAGGATTAGGACTAACTAATACATAATAAACCCATAAATTACAAGAAGACACTTAAATTCATTATCCATTTCTTCAAAAAAACCAAACTCCTAAAATAAAAACATGGTTTCTCTTAGTGAAAAATCTCTACAATTTCCCCCTTGATCTCATCCATGTCCAAAATCTTATTTAATCCATTTTTTCTGAAAACATGGTATGATTAGGAAAAGATTATTAAGATATGTAAATAAATTAAATCATTAGTCATGTGAAAACCCATAAAAGAATTTTCATGGAAACATGCCTTTTTACCTTAATATTGGAACCATTTTCAAAAAAATCATTAACTTTCTTTTTAAAAATAAATGAATTTCCGTGAAATTTTATTATAAAGATTATAAAATATAAGTAGGTAATAAGGGAAATAATTTTCAATATCACTCTTACAAAATGAGTAGCCAATATTCCAAACCACCTACTTTAGAGTACTCAATACATTAGAGGTTAAAACATAACCACTCGTCCCTAGTTTATCACAGAACAACCCATCATTGGTTAATAATATAACCACTCATCCTTGATTTTTATAGAACCACCCATAATTGGTTTATAAAAAAATCACACACCATCATAAATAATGACCAAGAACATTAAAATAAACATAAATCATGAAATATTTTATTATAAAACGTTCTATGAAGAAAATTAACTTTTCATTTTGGAATCACTCATTTTGAAAAATTGAACATATAAAATGGAAAAAAAATCTTTGAAAGAAACCATATAAACTTGTAAAGTAATATTACAAATATTAAGGTGTCACTAAAGAAGAAAAACTCTCTCATGACATATAAGTTAAATATAACATTATTTTTTAATTTTGTAAAATTAAACATTTAAAAGAGGATTTTTAAAGGAAATTCCATTACATAAAACCTTAAAAAATAACTTTTTTAGAAATTTGAGAGAAATTATAAAGTTAACTTTTTATAAATTAATTTACATATAAATAAATTCAAAAAAATAATTTTAAAAACATGGAAATTAATGATAAATATATTAAAAATAAATCATTAAAACATTTAAAATGAGGTTTTTCGGTTAAATAGTCCCTTACAAATATCATATAATTGAAGTGAGAATTAATCAATGAATAGTTTATGTGTATCCACTATAAATACACATAAAAAAGTAGTAATAAAAAATAATGAAATAAAAATTCATTTGACACATAGTCTTAGAAATACATTGTTAATGAATTTGAATTTTAACCTAAATAAGGGAAATTGGGTTAATAATCCCCTTACATAAAACCTTAAAAAGACCCCCATTTGATAATATTTGAGAGAAATTAGAAAATAATACTTTTAATACATTAATTTACATATAAATATATTATTAGAAAATTTATTTTAAAAACATGGAAATGAATGAGAAATATTCAGAAAATAAATCTTTAAAACTTTTAAAATGAGGTTTTTCAGTTTGATTCCATTAGAAATATCATATCATTGAAGTGGGTGTTAATAAAATAATAAATTAAGTGTATCCAATGTAAGTAAACATAAAAAGTGTAAATAAATAATAATATAATAAAAATTCATTTCACACATAATCATAAAAAGACATTATCAATGATATTGAATTGCAACCCAAAGAATGAAAATTTTGTTTAGAATTTTCTTAACTTGTGACGTAAAGTTATACACCTTCTCTTAAAGTCCTGGATAATGATATTAATTAATTAATCAATTAAGAAAATTTTACGTTTATATTTTATTTGTTATTGTTTTATTAAGTTTATTTATGGTCATTTTGATGAGTTATAGAGATCATTATCATTGTTTTGAGAGAATTCGTTTCAAGGTTTCATGGTTGGTTCACTTGAGTATAATTATGGATGTTCTTGTAAAATGGGAAAGAAACTACAAAATTGGAATTAAATGGTATTAATTTAGTTAAATATGTATAAATGGTTCCATATATCATTTTTATTTCTTTTATGTTGATTATTCGTTTGATAAAAATGTTAAAGATAAATGATTTTTTTATTTTGAATGTTTTTCCTACCATCATGAAGTAGTTTCATTTTATTTAATATTGTGAATATATATTAGTTATATAACATGAAATAAGTTATAATCAAACTTTTAAAATATTATTTTACTCGAATAATATTTTTATTTCCATCCATGAAGGTGGTAATGGGAAATGAAAACTCATTATCTCTAGAGATAGTTAACCACCATAACTTGGAAAAGGGTTTCATTTTTTGAATAAGAGAAGATAATAAAATATATTGATATATTATTTTCCATTAGAAACATAAAATTACTATATATAAATGATAATTGAGTAATTATTATTATATGGATGAATGAGGTGGGGACAAAGTAGAATAAGAAAAGAAATTAAGAGAGGCATTTTGAGAAAGTTAACTTTTAAATATCACCTCCTTTAAGAACCCCTTAAGGACCTTGGAAGTGGACTTTTGGTGAGGCCATGAAAACTTATTAGTGGGTATATTGGGAAGGATATGGGTAAATAGTTATTTTAATAGCTTAATTTATTTTAGGATAAATGAGGTGGTGAGGGGTGGTATTTATACTTGAGGAGGGGTGGTTTTAAGTGATTAAATAATGATTATTTTACATTTAAAGCCAACCAAATTTGAGTGAAATTAATTAAAAATAATTATAATTATAATTTATTTTTTAAGGCTATTTAAGGTTCAAAAACACATAAACCACCCATTTAATGTTGCAATTTTTAGTTATTTTAAGACTTTACCTTTTACCTTTTACCCATTTCATTATTTTACATATACTACGGTAAATATTTTTTTTACCTCAGTAGTATTTTTATGTATAAAAATAAAAATTACATTGATAATTAATATGGAACTTATTTTTATAAATATTTAATCCATTTTACCAAATTAAATTCATAAAATTGGAAAAATTACATTTAAAACAAAACCCATAGACGCAATAAAAATAGGTTTTTCAAGAAGTGTATTTTTCAAGAAAATATATGAATAATAATTATCATTTTATGAAAATAAATTATTATTTATGGATATATAATCTATAAATTTTATTTTAAATAGTCCCCATTATATAAAAACCCAGGTCTTTATTATATACATAAACATGATTTATTACATAAAAATTAACTTAATATAACCTAGAAGATCGATATGTCTAGTGTATTTGAGGATTAGGAACATTACATGATAAAATAATATATAAAATATGACATCTTTATTGAAAAATTCTTTTACATGACCACAAGATTCCTTCGTACTTAGCATTGCATGGGATAACCAGGGGAGATAAATAAGAAAATGGTGTGCTATAAAGCCCAGTAAGGGATTAAATAAGGCATAACATAAAGAATAAAATAAATGTGAGGAAATAGAAATATCAATGGATTATAAGATAAACATGAACATAAAGGCATGATATAGCATTATCATCATAACATAGAAATGGGACAACAACTTAAAACACCACCTCATTAACATAAAGGAATCAAGTAAACCCCTATCCCAACATGATGGAGAAAAGAATTATAAAATAATTAGGTAAGAACCTATTCCAAAATGATGTATCATGATACTAAACATTACCCAATGAATTAGAGTGCTATTAGGGTGCACCCTTTGTAATCATTTCAATCTGATTCTTAAGTGTGCCACATAGATCATATAACATGGATTCATTCAACATAATCATTTATTACATGATAAAGGAATGTGGAATAAATACATGAAAATAAATAACCAATAATTATATGTTCATAAAGGTGAATAACCTTGATAGAGAAATGGGCATGGTATTCACTACATGATGATTTTGGCATGGAAAATCACGGTGTAATTTTAGGAGGATAACGACATCACATGAGGATTCATAAAATGGGCTGATGAGAGAGAAATGGGTCTCTCATAATTTAGTCACGAAATTGGCAGAAATTAGATCATTTATCATAATACAATGAAATATTAAATGTAATTTTAGATGCATAATATAAGAGAAATACTTTAATGGAAATGATGAGAGAGAAATCCCTTATAGAATTTCAAAATGGCAACAGGTGTACATGGGGGGGGGGGATTAATGAGATTGAAATGTGTATCGCATCATAAAAATATAATAAGGTTATTATGGGGGAGCTTATAAAACATACCCCGTAATTTTTAATTTAAAAATAAAAGGGTATAACAATATAAGGAAACTTGGACAAAAATTAGAAAGTAAGGAAAGTGAGGATCCCTTACTTGGATGTGTGATCCCAAAGGCTTGGTAGAGGCTTCTTAGGATCTTGGGGGAACCTTGGTAGGAATATAGGGAGTGGATATTAGAGAGGGGACGTGATTCAAGGAGTTTGGTTGAAGATGAATGTGTGCTTGGGTGGGTTTATAAAGGAAAGGAGGAGGAATTATTTATTATTCAGGTTTTGAACACTACACACTAAAATAATCAAAACCACAAACCAAACCATGGTTTTTCCCATGGTTCTAGGAATTGGGGTGTGGAAAAAATTATTTTTTAAGGACAAGGGATGAATATGTTAAAATATTTCCCTTTTTTATGTGGAGGTGAGTCACACTCTCAAGGAAATGAATTTAAAATCATAAAATATATTATACATTTTGGAGGATTTTCTAAGCCATTATAAAATAATTTAAATAAATATAAAATCACATTATTTTAAATTTAAAACATATATTTGGTTGAAGATAAATTTTATGGAATTTATTACAACACTATTGGGTCATTATGATGTCCTAAAACACACTATATATTTATATAATATTTATTTTTTACCCAAAAATTTGACTCTCTCAAAAAATCCTGAAAAACTCACCATTGGATGATTTCTACATCCTGATTCCCAAAATAATATTCATTTTATCGAAATAATTTTTTAAATATGTAATTTTTTACTTTTCAAATGAGAACCAATATTTATTGAAAATTGACGGGTTTTGAAAAAAATTGTTTTTAAACCTTAATAAAAATTACAATTGACTTCAAAAAAAATTATATACTCATTTATTATTAATAAAATTAATTTGATTGTAATATTTTATTAAAATATTAATTTATTAAAAATTTCATTAATTCCTTAAAATAAACTCTTTGAAAAACATTTTTTGGTTTATCATATAACTTTTATCAAACTGATTACCTAATTATCTATAGATAATTAATTTCTATAATCATCATTTATAAGAATTTATTTTATAATATTATTAATAAAAACCATAGTTTAATATAATAATTTATATATTTCTCAAAAGTACCATTTTTACACGAAGAATCAATTTATCAAGTTCATTGTTTTTTAAGAAAGACTATTATCCTAAAGGAATTAATAGAATAATATTTTTATTTATTAAAATTGATTTCACAATAAGTAAATAAAATATTATTACATTACCCCTTATAATAGCCACATAATACCTAAGGGTAAGGTGTGCGATGGTGACCGACTATTGGGGAATCTCGGATAACCTCGCCCGAATGATGGGTCAGGTATGTACTTCCTCAAGAGTGATACATGGAATACATCTTGTACTTGATAATTGTTCAGTGGTAGTGCTAGTCAATAGGCCATTTCTCCGATGCAATCCTAGATCTCTAAAGGGCCTATGTATCTTGGTATAAGCTTTACATTCTTCCCAAATATCATCACTCTCTTCCATATTGATATTTAGAGAAAAATCATATTTCCAACATCAGACTCTAGGTCTCATTGACGGTTGTCAGCATAGCTATTTTATCAACTCTGATCAGCTTTGATGGGATGCTGAATAGTCTTAACCTTATCCACTATTTCTTAGACCATTTTCAAATCTATATGTTTTTGTTCCCCAAGATCATCCCAACATGTCGGTGTTCTGCAACTCTTCCCTTAAAGTGCTTAATATGGAGCTATTTGGATACTTGAGTGGAAAATGTTGTTGTAAGAGAACTGCAACAAAGGAAGATTTTGGTCCCATCCACCTTTGAAGTCCGTTGAGAAAGATCTCAACATGTTCTTAAGTGTCTGGGTAGTCCGCTCAGATTAGCCATCAGTTTGGTGATGATAAGATGTACTGAAGTTCATGTAATTATTTGGAGCGTGTTGGAGACTCTTACAGAACATATTGGTGAATCTTGTATCTCTATTAGATATAATCGATAGAGGTACCTCATGCAGCCTTACCACTTACTTGGCGTATATCGGTGCTAGTTGATCTAGTGATAAATCCTCTTTAATTGTAATGAAGTGTGTAGTCTTTGTAATATTATCCTTAATAACCAAGATAACATTTTTTCCTTTAGTAGTCTTTGTAAGTACAGTGAAAAAGTCAATGGTAATGTTTCCCCATTTCCATGTAGGTATGGGTAATGGTTGTATCATCCCGTTATACTTATGCCTCTCAGCCTTCACTTGCTGATATACAAGACAATTTGATGTATATTTAACGATCTCCTTTTTCATGTTATCCCACCAATAATGCTCTGAGAGATCCCGATACATCCTTTTGTTTCCTAGGTGAATGGATAGATTCAAACTATGTGAATCATCCAAAATTTCTTTCTTTAACTTGATATTTTATGGAACACATAACCTTGACCCAAATCTCACAATTCCTTCTTCATTAACATTGAACTCTGAAGATTTCCCTTTTCTGATAGTTTCTACTTTCTTCTAAATCCAAACATCAGCTTTTTGAGGATCCTTTAACCTTTCCAAAAGAGACAGTTGGGCAATCATTTGTGAAAGGATTGATGATGTTCTATTATTTATGATTCCTATTTCCATATTCATCAAATCGAAGAATATTGGATCCTTTTTAATACTCATCAATGATAGAATCATTGGGTTATTTATACTTAGAGCATCTACCACCTTATTCACTTTCCTAGAGTGGCAATGGATTGAGAAGTCATAATCCTTGATGAGATATAACCATCTTCTTTGGAGTATGTTCATCTCATTATGTGTGAATATATATTTGATACTTTTTTGATCTATATATACTTCTCACTTTTAACTAAAGAGATAATTCCGCCATATTTTCAATGCAAAGATCATAGATTCCAACTCCAAATAATGTGTGAGATAGTTTTTCTCATGAATTTTTAACTGACTTGATGTATAGGTGATGAATTTTTATTCTACATCAACACAAAAAATAGAGCCCTTCTTTGAATCATCACTTAAGATTAAAAAAATCTCCCATTTGTGGGCATTGTGAGCATAAGGGTAGTGATAAGCCTATTCTTCAACTCCATGAAGATCTCTTAACATTCATCATTCCAAGAAAACTTGACTCCCTTCTGAGTTAGCATCGTAAGAGTGTTTGAAAATTATAAGAAAGTCTCAAAAATTAGTGATAATATCTAGATAAACCTACTAATATACAGATATCTATCACAAATATTGGCCTCGACCATCCCTCAATTGCTTTTTTTTGGAAGGATCCATAGATATCCCATTACTTGAGATGATATTCCCCAAGAATGAGATTTCATTTAACCAGAACTCACACTTTCTATACTTTTCATAGAGCTTGTCCTTTCACAGGGTCTCTAGTGTAGTACTTAGATTCTCCGTATGATCCTCCTTGTCTTTTGAGTATAATAAAATATTGTCTATAAAATATTTCACAAATTTGTTTAGGCAATATCTAAAGACTCTATTAATCAAGTCTGTGAATATTGATGGAAAATTAGTGATTAAAAAATGCATTAATATGAATTCAAAGTGCTCGTACCTTATACGAAAAGCAGTCTTGGGAATATCCACCTTCCTTACCCTTTCATGGTAATATCCTGACTATAGATCCACCTTGGTGAGGTATTGTGGTAAATGTAGCTGATAAAAAAAGTCATCATTTCATGGGAAATGACACTTGTTATTTATCAAGATTTTTTAGCTCACAATAATCAATGCAAAGGTTCATTGACCCATCCTTCTTCTTGATGAAGAGGACTGGTGCACCCCATGGCAAAGAACATGGGAATATAAACCCTTTATCTAGATTCTTCTATAGTTGTTTTTTATCTCCTCAAGATCCATAAAATCCATTCTATAGGGAGTCTTGGATTTTGGAAATGTCCCAAGTATAATATCAATCGATAATTCAACATCTCTTTTGGGAGGAATACATCTAAATTTCTCAAGAAACACATCAGCGGATTCCTTCACAATAGGCATGTCTTTGGGGATAGTTCCTTCGTTCAACTCAATCACCTGAGAGAGATATCCATGGTCATAGGGAAGTAATATAAATGCTTGATATGATGGTGATAAATAATATTCTCCTCCTCCTTACACTTTTAGAACATTAGGGGTCGATTCACCATTTGGATATTGATTTCCCTCTCCCAAAAATTTATGTTGGCTCTATATAGGGAAAGCAAATCCATGCTAATAATTGCATAAAATTCTACCAAGGGAAGTATGATGAGGTTCACCAGGAAGTTTGATCCACAAATTGTGATAGGGGAGGAGTTATATTAATGGGATGCACTAATTTCCCCATTTTCCATTCTCATTGATATCTCCACTTCAATGAGTTTTGGAAGTGTTTGTATTGTTCTACTAAAATTTCGAGATATAAAAGAATGCATAGAACTATGGATGATAACCATACCTTGAAATTTTTTATTATGTTTCTCCTTAATCCACAGACTTAAGGATGAGTACTCTTAAACTATTTAACACATAAAAAAGAATCCAATGAAAAAAGAGACAACATATAAATTAAATTTATTTATTTAACTTATGAACTTCTAGGCTTCAATATAAGTTATCCATGATCTAATTCATAATGTATATTCCTATCAGATTTTCCCTCTAAATAATGGTTCATACTAAGCTTATGAATTTACAAAAGAATATCTCCTAGGAGTGTCAAACCAAGTTTTAACCAAGGTCTGTTGTTGAGCACCAGTTCCCATTCAAGTTGAGCTCAAAGTAGTGTTTTTGGATTTTAACCCTAAACACATATGTGTTATATCCACCTATACTTGTTAGTATCCAAAAATGGATGTATTTTATTGATAAAACACATACTCTATACTCATAAAAATTTTAGAATATTTTCATATACTTAGTATTATACATAAGGCTTTCACTATAGTTTTATAATCCTAAACCCAAAAAATAACTAAACCTGTCATTTGATACCAACTATAACAACCCTAGTATTTATTACACAATTAAACTTGATTTATTACATAAAATTGAACTTAATAAAACTCATATTATTTAAAGGTCTAGTGTATTTGGGGCTTAGGAATATTACATGACAACTAATACAAAAAATACAATATATTTATTAAAAACTTATTTTACATGACCACAACATTCCTTCGTACGTAGAATTGAATGGGATAACCTGAGGACATACATAAGAAAAGAGTGATATATAAATCCCAGTAATGAAGTAAATAAGGCATAAAATTAATAATAAAACACATATTAGGCAACAGACATATCAATGGATCAAAATATAAACATGAACATAAAGTCATGATATAGCATGATCATCATAACATGGAAATGTGGCAACAACTTAAAACACTACATCCTTAACATAAAGGAATTAGGTAAAAGAATATCCCAAAATGATGGAAAGACTCCCTAAAAAGGAATAAGGTAAACCCCTATACCCACATGAAATATCATGATACTAAACATTATCAAATGCATTGGAGAGTTATCAGGGTTCACCCTTTATAATCATTACAATCTCATGCTTAAGTGTTCCACATAGATCATATAACATGGATTCATTAAACATAATAATTTATTATATGATAAAGGAATATGAAATATATACATGAAATTATATTATCGATAAGTATTTGTGCATAAAGGTGAATACCCTTGATAGAGAAATGAGCATTGTATTCACTACATGATGAATTTGGAACGGAAAATCACGGTGCAATTTCTGCAGCAAAAAGGAATCACATGGGGATTCATAAAATGGGTTGATGAGAGAGGGGGGGATCTCATAATTTAGACATTAAATGATTAATAAGGTGATGATGGAGAATATTATCCCAACATATTAAATGGAACTTGAGATGCATAATATTACAGAAATTCTTAAATGGAAATGAGGAGAGAGAAATCCCTTGCAGAATTTCGGCATGGTAACAAGGGTACATATGAAGGATTAATGAGAGTGAAAGGGGTATATAATCATTAAAAAATAATAAGGGAAGTATGGGGGAGGTGTTAAAACATGCCCCATAATTTTTAATTAAAAAATACAAGGGTGTAACAATATAAGGAAACATGGACAAAAATAAGAAAGGAAGGATAGTGAGGATCCCTTACTTGGATGTGTGATCCTAAAGGCTTGGGAGAGGCTTCCTGTGAGATTGGGACACCTTGGGAGGACTCTAGGGAGTGGATAGAAGAGTGAGGACTAGATTTAATGAGTTTTTATGTAGAGGAAATGGTGCTTGGGTGGGTTTATACAGGGAAATAGGGGGCATTATTTATTGTTTAGGTTTTGGACCCTACACACTAAAATATTCAAAACCACAAACAAAAACTTTATGTTTTCCCATTGTTTCAAGAAAAAGGGAGTGGAAAAATTATTTTATAAAGAAAAGGTCTGAAGATATTAAAATATTATTATTTCTTATGTGGAGGTGAGTCATACTCTCAAAGAAAATGAATTTAAAATCATAAAATATATTATACATTTTGGAGGAGTCACAAAGGCATTATAAAATAATTCAAATAAATATAAAATATAATTATTTTAAACTTAAAACATATATTTGGTCGAATATCCATTTTATGGTATTTAATACATCACTACTGGTTCATTATGATGTCAGAAAACCCATTATATATTTATATATTATTTACTTATTACCCAAAAATTCGACTGTCTCATAAAATTAGGAAAAATTACTTGTTGAATAATTTTTAAATCCTCATTCCAAAAATAATATTCATTTTATCTTAATAAATTTCTAAATATATTAATTTTCACTTTTAAAATGAGAACCAACAGTTATTGAAAATTGATGGTTTTTGACAAAAACAGTTTTTAAAGCTTAATAAAAATGAAACTTAACTCCCTAAATACTATATACTCATTTATTATTAATAAAATTAATCTGAAAATAATATTTTATTAAAATATTAATTATTTCAAAATTTCATTATTTTCTCAAAATAAAATCTTTAAAAAAACTATTTTTTTATCATATACCTTTTATCAAAGTGATTACCTAATCATCTATAGATAAAGCAATACTATAATAATTATTTATAAGAATTGTTTTTATAATATTATTAATAAAAACCATATTTTAATATAATAATGTATATATTTCTCAAAAGTACCATTTTTACTCTAAGAATCAATTTATCAAATTCCTCATGTTTTTTAATAAACACTACTATCATAAAAGAATTGATAGAATAAGAAAATTATTTTTTAAAAGGGATTACACAATAAGTAACTAATACCTTAGTACATAACCCATTATAATACCCACGTAGGACCTAAGGGTAATGTGTTCAATGGGGATAGAATCATGGGGAGTCTCGGATAACATTTCCTAGGTAGTAATCTATATTAAAATTGATCTTATTCTGTAGGGTATTTAGTTCAACATAATGTGTTGAAGCGTGGCTGGGGCTTGGTCAGGAGTGAAGCCCAGTGATGCTACCTCCTTTCCAAGCTCTGAAAAATGAGCTTCCTACAGTTTGAGTCTACTGGATGGGGCCATTATCACCTTTTTCTGTGTATAAATGGTTTGTTAAAACCTTATATTTATATTAGTTGTGTGATCACTGTTCAACGACTATATTATCAACGACAATGATAATTAACAGTCATTTAAACCCAATAAAAAAAAGAGTGCATGCGTTTTCTATATCCATTACACATTAAAAGAAAAGGAATTTTATTCATAAATGTTCAGGTCATTACAACCTTCCCCCCTTAATAATTTTTTCCATTGAAATTATCTTTTCCCACACTAAAACAAATGAGGGTAACTCTGCCTCATTAGTTCCTATAGTTCCCATGTTGCTTCTCCAAAGTTGTGGTTTCTCCACAACACTTTGACGAGGGGCATTGCCTTATTTCATTGAAATTTTCCCTATGATATAATATCTTCAGAATCTTATCATCATTGGAGAGGTCATTCTCTAATGGTACCACCTCTGGATTGAGTACATGTAATGGGTCAGTTATGTACTTCCTCAAGAGTGATACATGGAATACATTGTGTACTTAAGGAAGGTTTTTTGGGGGTGCTAGTTGATAGTCCATTGATTCAATGCAGTCTAGGATCTCTAAAGGGTCAATGTACCTTGGACTAAGCTATCCATTCTTTCCAAATCTCACCACTCTTTTACATGGAGATATGTAGAGGAAAAACATATCTCTAACATCATACTCTAGGTCTTGTTGATGGTTGTCAGCATAGATCTTTTGTCAACTCTGAGTAGATTTAATGTGATGCTGGATGGTCTTAACCTTATCCACCATTTCTTTTACCATTTCTGAACCTAGAAGTTTTCATTCCCCAACTTCATCCCAACATTCCTGTGTTCTACACCACATCCCATAAAGGGCTTCATAAGGAGTCATTTGGATTTTTGAGTGGAAGTTGTTGTTGTAAGAGAACTCCACTAAAGGAAGATTTTGGTCCCATCCACCTTTGAAGTCCATTGTGTAAGCTCTAAATATGTACTTAAGTGTCTGGATAGTCTACTAAGATTTCCATAAGCTTGAGGATGATAAGTCATACATAAATCTGTCTTAGTATTCAGAGCATGTTGGAGACTCTTCTAGAACATAGAGGTGAATCTTGGATATCTATTGGACACAATCAATAGTGGTACTCCATGAAGCCATACCTATTCTCTAATTTATATCTATGGCAGTTGACCCAGAGATAAATCCTCTCAAATCAAAATAATGTGTACAGACTTTGTAATACAAACTACAAAAACCCAAATAGAATTGTTTCCTTTGGATGACTTTGGATGTCTGGTGAAAAATTCCATGGTGATGTTTTCCTATTTCTGTGTTGGTATGTTGAATTATTTCATCGTCCCCTTATATTTATGGCTCTCAATCTTCACTTGTTGACATACAAGGAACTTTGATGTATATTCCACCATCTTTTACTTCATGTTATCCTACCAATAATGCTCTCATATACCCCGATACATCTTTTTGTTTCCTGGGTGAATGGAGAAATTCAAAATATATTAATCATCCAAAAGTTCTTTCTTTATCTCTGGATTTGATGGAACACATATTCTTGAACCAAATCTCATAATTCCATCTTCATTAACATTTAACTCTAAGGATTTCCCTTTTATGACAGTTTCCACTTTCTTCTAAATTCCAACATACATCTTCTTTAGCATCCTTTAACCATTACAAAAGAGACAATGAAGTAATAATTTATGAAAAGATTGATTATGTTCCCTTATTTATGATTCCCATATCCATCTTTAGCAAATCCAAGAAGATTGGATCCTTTTTTTTATTATCAATGATAGAATCACTAGTTCCTTTCTACATAGAGAATCCACCACCTTGTTCATTTTCCCAGGGTAACAATGGATTGCGTATTCATAATACTTGACAATATCTAACCATATTCATTGGTGCATGTTCATCTCTTTCTATGTGAATATATATTTGAGACTTTTGTGAACCGTATATATTTTACTCTTTTCCCCAAAGAGATAATGCCTCCATATTTTCAACGACAAGATCAAAAATGCTAATTACAGATCATGCATGAGATAGTTTTTATCATGACTTTTCAACATCTTTGAGGTAGAGGTAATGATGTTTTCATTATTCATCAACACACAACCCAAGATCTTCTTATAAGCATCACCAAAGATTACAAAAATCTTCCCACTTCTGGGTTGTGTGAGAACAAGGGCAGTGATAAGCCTCTTAATCAACTCCATGAAGATTTCTTCACATTCACCATTCCAAGAGAACTTGAATCCCTTCTAAGTTAGCTTGGTAGGAGGGTTTAACAATCGTGAGAAATTTCTCAAAAATCAGTGATAATATCCAGTTAACCCTATGAAGATATGGATATCCATTACAGATGTTGGCCTCAGGCATACCTCAATTGATTTTTTTGGAAGGATCCATAGATATTCTTTTACTTGTTATGACATGACCCAAGAATGAGACTTCCTTCAACCAAAACCCACACTTGATGTACATTTAATAGAGCTTCTCCTTTCATAAGGTCTTTAGTATAGTGCTTAGATTCTACACATTATCTTCATTGGGTGTTTAGTTTATTAGAATATCATCTATAAAGACTACCAAAAATTGGTCGAGGTAATATCTAAAGACTCTATTCATCAAGTCCATGAAGATTTCTAGAGAATTAGTGATTCTGGAAGGAATTACTATAAATTCATAGTATCAGTACCTTGTACTAAATTCAGTCTTGGGAATATCCTCCTTCTCCACCTTCCGTGGTAATATCCGGATCATAGATCCACCATAGATAAGTATTGTGATCCACGTATTCGATAAAACAAGTCATAAAGTCATGGAAAATGATACTTTTTATTTATCATTATTTTTTTGTGCTCATGATAATCAATGAAAAGGCCCATTGACCCATCCTTCTTCTTGACAAAGAGGACTAGTGCATCCCATGGTGAATCACTTGGGCCTATAAACCCTTTATCCAAATTCTTCTATAGTTGTTACTTTATCTCCTCAAGCTCCAAAACAGCCATTATACAAGGAGTCTTGGATATTGGAATCGTCCCAAGTATAATATAAAACAATAATTCAACATATCTTCTAGGAAGAAGACTAGAAAATTCCTCAGGAAACACATCAACGAATTCTCCCACAATAGTCATGTCTTTGAGGATGGTTCCTTCCTTGGGCTCAATCATCTGAGAAATATATGTGTGCTCATAAACAAGTAATATCCATTCTTGAGATAATGGTGCTGAAGAATATTCCTCATCCTCCTTGAATTTGTATATAATTTGGGTTGATTCACCATATAGAGACTGATTTCCCTCTCGCAAAAAATTCATGTTGGATATATATAGGGGAATCTAATATATGCCAAGAATTGCATAACATTCCAACAAAAGAAGTATGATAAGGTTCCCTAGGAAGTTCAATCCAAAAATTTTGATTAGGGGAGTTATATTATGGGGATGCAATAATTTTCCCATTTTCCATTCTCACTGACATCTCCACTTCCATGATTTTTGTGGTTTTTGTATTATTATAAAAAAATTTAGGGATATAAAAGAATGAGTATAACTATAGACAATAACCATAGCTTTCAATTTTTTATTCTGGTTACACTTTAACCAAAGACATAGAGATGATTACTTTTAAACTATTGAATACATAAAGGGGAATGCAGTGACAAAAAGAGATAACTAATAAATAACATTTATTTCTTTAGCTTATGAACTTCTAGGATTTAATAAAAGTTATCCATGGTATTCTTCCTAATGTATATTCTTATGAGGGGTTTTGTTCTCTTAAAAATGGTTCGTACTAAGATTATGAATTTACCAAAGCATATCCCCCAAGAGTGTCGAACCAAGATTGAATCAAGAACCATTGTCATGCACTTGTTCCCATTCGAGTCGATCTCAAAGCTATGTTTTCAGGTTTTACCCCTAGATACATCTATGCTGGAGCTACCTCTACTTGTTAATATCTAGACATGGATGTATTTTCATGATAAAACACTTTCCTTATACTCACCAAAATTTTAGATTCTTTTCTTATACTTAGTCTTACCCCTAAGGTTTTTAGTAGAGTTTTCTAATCCCAATACAAAATAACTAAACATATCATTTGATACCAACTATAACAACCCTGGTATTTATTACACACTTAAATATGATTTATTACATAAAATTGTACTTAATAAAACCCAGATGATTGAGAGGTATTGAGTATTTGTGTATTAGGAACATTACCTAACAAATTATGACATAAAATACAACATATTTTTTTAAAAAATTCTATTACATGACCACAACATTCGGTCGTACTTATCATTTCATGAGATAACGTGAAGACATACATAAGAAAAGGGAGAGATATAAATCTCAATAAGGGGGAAAAATAAATAACACGAGGAATACAATACATGTTAGGCAATTGACATATCAATTAATCATAAGAGAAACATGAACATAAAGGCATGATATAGCAAGATCATCATGACTTGGAAATGTGGCAACAACTTAAAACACTCCATCCTTAACATAAAGGAATCCTATAAACACCTGTCCCAAAATGATGGAAAAAATTAATATAAAGGAATAAAGTAAACCCCTATCCCAAAAATACATATCATGATACTAAACATTACACAATGTTTTGGAGTGCTATCAGGGAACACCATTCATAATCATTTAAATCTCATACTTAAGCGTGCCACATAGATCATATAAAATGGATTCATCCAACATGATAATTTATTCCATGATAAAAGAATGTGGAATAAATACATTAATTTCAATAATCAATAAGTATTTTTCACATAAAGTTGAATACCCTTGATAGAGAAAAGAGCATGGTATTCACTATACAATGATTTTGGCAAGGGAAATCACAATGCAATTTCGGCAGCATAAAGATATCACATAGGGATTCATAAAATGAGTTTACGAGAAAGAAATGGGTATATAATAATTTAGAAATGAAATGGTAAGTATGGATATCATGGAGTATAATATCCTAGCATATTAAATGGAATTTTAGATTCATAATATAAGAGAAATTCTTGAATGGAAAAGAGGATAGAGAAATCCCTTACAGAATTTTAGCATGGTAACAGGTGTACATGAGAGGGATTAATGAGAGTTAAAGGGGTATATAATCATTAAAAAATAATAAGGGAAGTATTCGGGAGGTTTAAAAACATACCACATATTTTTTAATTGAAAAATAAAAGGGTATAACATTATAAGGAAACTGGGACAAAAATGAGAAGGGAAAGAAAGTGAGGATCCCTTACTTGGATGTCTGATCCCAAAGGCTTGGGAGAGGCTTCGTAAGAGAATGTGGGATCCATTGGAAAACTATATAGAGTTTATATAAGAGTAATGAAGATCTTAATGGATTTTTTTGTAGATTAATGGATTCTTGTGTGGGTTTATATAGGAAAAGAGGGGAAATTATTTATTATTTAGGTTTTGGAAACTACACACTAAAATATTCAAAACCACAAAACAACCCATGGTTTTTACCCATGGTTTCTGGCGAAGGGGAGTGTAAAATTTTATTTTATAAGTAAAAGGGCATAAGATATTAAAACATTGCAATTTATTATGTGGATTTGAGTCACACTCTCAAGGAAATGAATTTAAAATCATAAAATATATTATACATTTTGGGGGATTCACTAAGGAATTGTATAATAAGTCAAATAAATATAAAATCACATTATTTTAAATTTAAACCATATATTTTGTTTAATAACCCTTTTATGGTAGTTATTACATCACTATTGGGTCATTATAATGTCATAAAATACACTATATATTTATATATTATTTTTTTTTTACCAAAAAATTCGACTGTGTAAAAAAATTATACAAAATTCAACTTTGTATAATTTTAATGTCATGATTCCAAAAATAATAGTCATTTTATCTAAATAATTTTCTAAATATCTGAAATTTCACTTTCAAAATAAGAACCAACATTTATTCAAAATTGACGGGTTTTGACAAAAACAGTTTTTAAACCTTAATAAAAATTACACATGATTTCATAAAAATTATATAATAATTTATTATTAATAAAATTAATTTTATAATAATATTTTATTAAAATTTTAATTATTTAAAAAATTAATTAATCCCTTAAAATAAACTCTTTTAAAATAACTTTTTATTTTACAATATAACTTTTATCAAACTGATTACCTAATCCTCTACAGATAAGGAACTGATATAATAATCATTTATAAGAATTGTTTTTATAATATTATTAATAAAAATATATTTTAATATAATAATTTATATATTTCTCAAAAGTACCATTTTTACTAGAAGAATAAATTTATCAAATTCATCATTTTTTAAGAAAGACTATTCTCATAAATGAATTGATGTATTATGACTTTTATTAATTAAAAGTGATTACACAAAAATTAACTATTACCTTATTACATAACCCCTTTAACACCTGCATAAGTTTTAAGGGTAAGGTGTGTGATGGTGACAGACTCTTGGGGTGGCTCGGATAACATCGCATGGGTGGCAATCTCTATTAATTTGAACTTCTATCCTAGGTGATTCCATTCAATCTTAACATGTTGAATCTCAGCTTGGGATTGTTCAAGGGAAAATCCTAGTGATGCTACCTTCTTTACAAGCTCCAAAAAATGAGCTTCGTATGACCTAAGTCTACTAGATGAGTCCATTATCTCCTTGATCCGTGTCGAATAGATTAGTTAAAACCTTATATTTACATTAGATGTGTGATCACTATTAAATGAATATATTATCAACAGTCATGATACTTAAAGGTCATTTAAACCCAATAATAATAAAAAGAGTGCGTGTGTTTTATATATCCATAAAACTTTAAAAGAAATGGAATTTTATTTATAAATTATCAGGTCATTACAACCTTCACCCCATAATAAATTTCTCCCTTGAAATTTCATTTTCCCACACGAAAATAGATGAGGATAACTCTACCTCATCACTTCCTCTGGTTCCCATGTTGCTTCTTCAAACATGTGGATTCTCCACAACACTTTTACAAGAGGCATTGTCTTATTTCATAGAATGTTTTCCCTATGATCTAAGATCTCCACTAACCTATATTAATAGAAGAGTTCATTCTCCACTGGTACCACCTCAGGATTGAGTACACGCAATGGGTCATGTATATATTTCCTCAAGAGTGATCCATGGAATACATAATGTACTTGAGACAATTTTGGTAAGAGTTCAAGTCGATAGGCCACTGCTCTGATGCAATCAAGGATCCCTAAAGGGCCATTGAACCTTGGACTAATATTTCCATTCTCCAAAAATATCATCACTCTCTTCCATGGAGGTATGTGAAAGAAAACCATATCTCCAAAATCAAAATCTCGGTCTCGTCAATGGTTGTTAACATAGATCTTTGATCGACTATGAGTAGCTTTGATGTCTTGTTGGATAGTCTTAACCTTATGCACCATTTCATCGACCATTTCCCAACCTAGAGGGTTTCCCCCAACTTCATCCCAATATTCCAGTGTTCTACACCTCTTCTATTAAATGGATTTATAAGGATCCATTTTAATGCTTGATTGGATACCATGGTAGTAAGAGAACTTCAACAAAGGAATATTTTGGTCCCATCCACCTTTGAGGTCCATTGAGAAATCTCTTAACATGTACTTAAGTGTTTGGATAGTCTGATTAGATTGGCCATCAGTTTGAGGATGATATACCATACTGAAGTTCATCTCATTATTCAGAGCATGTTGGAGACTCTTCCAGAACATAGTGGTGAATCTTGGATCTCGATAAGACACAATTGATATTGGTACTCCATGAAGACTTACCACTTCTCTGATGTATATCTCTGCCAGTTGATCTAATAAGAAATCCTCTCGAATATTAATGAAGTGTGCAGTCTTTGTAAGATGATCCAAAAAAACCAAGATAGCATTGTTTCCTTTGGATATCTTTAGTAGTCTAATGAAAAATTCCATGGTGTTTTTTTCCCATTTCCATGTTGGTATGGGTAATGGTTTCATCATACCCATAGACTTCTACCTATCAGACTTCACTTACTAATATACAAGGCACTTTGATATATATTCGGTGATCTACTTATTCATGTTATAACACCAATAAATCTCCCAGATATCTCGATACATCTTTTTGTTTCCTGGGTGAAATCAGATATTCAAACTATGTGAATCATCCAAACATTCTTTCTTTCACTCCGGTTTTGATGGAACACATAGTATTGATTTAAATATCACATTCCATTCATCAATAACATTTAACTCCAAGGATTCCCCTTTCTAATAGTTTCAATTTCTTTTGAATTAAAACATCATCGTTTTTAGCATCTTTTATCCTTTCCAAAAGAGAAGGTTAAATTGATGATGTTCTATTATTTATGATTCCCATGTCCATATTCATCAAATCTAAGAAGATTGGATCCTTTTTAATTATCATCAATTATAGAATCACTGGGTCCTTTCTAGTTAGGTAATCCACCACCTTGTTTGCTTTCCCAGTGTGGTAATGGATTGAGCAGTCGTAATCCTTAATGAGCTATAACCATCTTCATTGGCTCATATTCATCTCTTTCTATGTGAATATATATTTGAAGCTTTTGTGATCAATATATATTTCACAATTTCCCCCAAATACATAATTCCACTATATTTTCAATGAAAATATCATAGAATCCAACTCAAGATCATGTGTGGGATAATATTTCTCATGAACTTTCAAATTCCATGAGGCATAGGTGATGAATTTTTCATTCCTCATCAACACACATTCCAACCCCTTCTTCAAAGCACTACTAGTGATGTCTAAAATATCTCCGTTTTTTGGTAGTGTGAGAATATGGGAAGTGATAAGGGTCTTATAAAACTATATGAATATTTGTTCACATTCAGCATCCCAAGAAAACTTGGCTACCTTATGAGTTAGCTTAGTAAGGGGTTCTAACAATCGTGAGAAATTTCTCACAAATCAGTGATAATATCCAGATAAACATTGGAAGCTACAGATATCTGTCTCAAATTTTGGGCTCAGACATCCCTAAATTTCTTTTGTTTTGGAAGGATCCATAGATATACCATTACTTGTTATGATATGCCACAAGAATGAGACTTCCTTCAACCAGAACTCACACTTTCTATACTTTTTAAAGATATTATCCTTTTTCAAGTTCTCTAATATTGTTCTTAGATGTTCTACATGCTCTTCCATGGTATTGGAGAATATTAGAATATCATATATAAAGACTACCAGAAATTTGTCAACATAATCTCTAAAGACTCTATTAATCATGTCAATGAATATTTCTGGAGAATTAGTGAGTCCAAAAGGAATTTCTATGAATTCATAGTGCCCGTACCTTATACAAAAACCAGTTTTGGGAATATCATCCTTATTTACCATGATTAGTAATATCCCAACCGTAGATCCACCTTGAAGAAGTATTGTGGAAACAACTTAAACCACTGCATCATTAACATAAAGGAATCAGGTAAAACCATATCAAAACATGATGGAAAAAAGTGCTATAAATTAATCAGGTAAACCCCTACCCCAACATAACATATCATGATACTAAACATTACCCAATGCATTAGAGCACTATTAGGGAAACACTTTATAATCATTTCAATCTCATGCTTAAGTGTTTCACATAGATCACATAACATGGATTAATTCAACATCACCATTTATTTCATTATAAAGAAATGTGGAATAAATACATGAAATTATATAATAAATAATTATTTTTTCATAAAGGTGAATACCCCTGATAGATAAATGAGCTTGGTATTGACTACATGATGATTTTTTCAAGGAAAATAACTGTACAATTTCGGCATCATAACGACATCACATGGGGATTCATAAAATGGGTTGATAAAAGAGAAAGGGTCATCTCATTATTTAGAAATGAAATTTAAATAAAGGATACCATAGATAATAATATACTAACATATTAAATGGAGTTTTATATTCATAATATAAGAGAAATTCTTGAATGAAAATGAGTAGAGATAAATCCCTTACAGAATTTCGACATGATGAGAGTTGTACATGAGATGGATTAATGAGAGTGAAATGGGTATATCATAATTCAAAAATAATAATGGAAGTATTAGGGAGGTTCAAAAACATACCCCATCATTTTTAATTGAAAAATAAAATTTTATAACAATATTAGGAAATGTGGACAAAAATGAGAAGGGAAGGAATGTGTGGATCCCTTACAAGGATGTGTAATCCCAAAGGCTTAAGAAAGGCTTCTTAGGAGCTTGGGGGAACCTTAGGTGGACTATAGAGAGGGGAGATAAGACTGAGAATGATATTCAAAGAGTTTGGGTGAAGAGGAATGGGGGATTGGGTGATTTTATATAGGAAAGGAGGGGGAATTATTTATTATTTAGGTTTTGGACACTAAACACTAAAATATTCAAAACCACATACCAACCCATGGTTTTTTACCATGGTTTTTGTCCATGGGGATTAGAAAACATTATTTTATAAGGCCATAAGACTACAATATTTAAAATTCTCCCTTTCTTATATAGAGGTGAGTCACATTCTCAAGGAAACTAATTTAAAAAGAAAAAAATATATTATACATTTTAGAGGATTCACTAAGGCATTATAAAATAAGTCAAATAAATCTGAAATATTATTATTTTAAATTTAAAACATATATTTGTTCGAATATTATTTTTATGGTATTTACTACATCACTATTAGGTCATTCTGATGTCATAAAACAAACTATATATTTATATATTATTTTTTTACCCAACAATTCGACTATCGTAGAAAATTATGAAAAACTCACCGCTGGATAATTTTGAAATTATGATTCCTAAAATATTATTCATTTATCTAAATAATTTTCTAAATATGTGAATTTTCACTTTTAAAATGAGAACCAACATTTATTGAACATTGAAAGTTTTTACAAAAATAGTTTTTAAACCTTAATAAGAATTGCACTTGACTTCATAAAAATTATATACTCATTTATTATTAATAAAATTAAATTGATTGTAAATTTTTATTAAAATATTAATTATTTAAAAAATTAATTAATTACTTAAAATAAATTCTTTAAAAAAACTTTTTTATCATATAACTTTATCAAACTATTTACCTAATCATCTATAGATAAGGAACTGATATAATAACCATTTATAAGAATTGTTTTTACAATATTATTAATAAAAACAATATTTTTATATAATAATGTATATATTTCTCAAAAGAACCATTTTTACTGGAAGAATCAATTAATAAAATTCATCATTTTTTTAAGAAAGACTATTCTTGTAAAGGAATTAATGGAATAAGACTTTTATTTATTAAAAGGGATTACACAATAAGTAACTAATACATTATTTCATAACCCATTATAACACTCAAATAAGATCTAAGGGTAAGGTGTGTGAGGGTGAAGAACTCTTGTGGTGTGGCCCAGATAACATTTCATGAGTGGTAATCTCTATTAACTTGAAATTATTCCATAGGTGATTCCATTAAAGCTTAATGCATTGAAGCTCAGCTTGGGATTGGTCAAGAGTGAAGCCCCGTGACGCTAATTCCTTTCCAAGATCTGAAAAATGAACTTCGTACAACATAAGTGTACTGGATGAGTCCATTATCTAATTTTTCTATGTTTAAAGGACTTGTTAAAACCTTATATTTATATTAGTTACATTATAACTATTCAACGACTATATTATTAACGATAATGATACTTAACGGTCATTTAAACCCAATAATAAAAAAAGAGTTTATATGTTTTCTATATCCATAGTACATTAAAATAAAAAGGAATTATATTCGTAAATTTTTGATTCATTACACATTATGTATTATTTTAATAAATTAAAAATGAGAAAATTTATGTACTTTAAAACAGTTTTAAGAAAAATCTTGTTTTTAAACCCAAAAATAAAACTATTATAAGATAAAATATAAAGTTGATTAAAATGAATTTAAGTGGAAGAAATATAAATTAAAAAAAACCTATTTAACTTTAAATTGAATCGAAAACATAACGGGACTTATAAATTTTTTATTTTATTGAAAATAAATGAAATATTTACAAAAATCAGTATATTTCACTATTCACTGAAAACCCAATATTTTCTAAAAAATCAAAAAATTTACCTAAAGTGAAAATTGATATTATTATTTAAAAAATTATGTTTATTTTATGATATAAATTTTCTAGAATTTATAAAGATTAATTTTAATATTCACTCATAAAATTCATGAAAAAACATTTTTTAAGAAAAATAATTTTTAAAGAATAAAATGACTTTAGGTAAAAATTGAGTAACTATTTTAAAATATATAAATAATAATTTATATATTAGTATTACCATTATATATTTTATAATTTTTTTAATATTATTAATTATCTCCAAATTAATGGTTGGATTATAAGTGTCACATTTAAATAATAAGATTTCATAGTATGTTTAAGTTTGGTATTATGTATTTTGTACAACATTGATCATAATATATCATTTTAAAAAAATTAGAGATATTATATTCTACCACTTTAATAATGTTCAACCTAAAAATTTGAACTCAATATAAAAAAAAATCTTGGGGTTTGACTTCTCAGAATACCTTTTTTGATATCCCACATAAAAAAGTATCAACAAAACCTACACTTGAAAAGTGATGTATAAAAGTATGAAGGTCACCTAATATAGAACATACTAGGTTTACATGTTGGAAAACATGTACATGGACAAGAAAATCTAGTAACCACGGATTTATAGAGAGTGATAGAGAACACAACCATGAGAAAGTTAACCACCAGAGAACCATAAATCTTTGGTTGGTTAGAAGGCCATTGATTTCTTGATAAAAAAGTAAATGGATAAATTTTTTGTTTCAAAATACCTTTTCTAAAGTTGAGGAATTATTTTACTACATGGAATATGAATATAAGGAAATATAATTACTTTATAGGTAGAGTTTCATACTTTGATCAATTTTCACCACAATCTCATCCTTTTTCTTCAAACAATGCATATTTAAGATTAATTTTAATACTTGAACCATAGAATTATCTTCTACGGATTAAAAAATACATAAAATTATAACTGTATATTCCTCCTATATTTAGGAATTAAACAAAACCAAAATGGTTTGTTTATGATATAATCTTCCAAAAAGAATAAAATTTTAAATGATGAAAAACTACTTTAGTATCGAAAATTCAAAAGTAATAACTAAAGTTCACCATAGATCATTCAATGAATAACTATCCTAAAAATCACCAAAAAATATTCTAAAATAAAATTGGATACCCAAAAATAATATGTATTTGATTACATAATATTCCAAGATAAATTTAATATTTATCTTCAAATAACACCAATCTCTCTTAAAGTATCATGCCAAAATGTAATTTCCCCTATCACATAATCATTTCCATAAACAAACTGAATCACTATAAATCATATATGTTTACCATTGATAATTAGTCCTTTATTTATAAAATAAAATCTCATAGTATTCTTCTGACCTTAGTCATATAAGGTTCCGAATTTAATGAAAATCTTCTGAAATATACTTAATCACTGAATCCCCAAATCAATTTCCAATCCCATGGTTATCAATACAATAAAACATATAATCCCAAAATTAACACAACCTTTATCAAATAGATAGGTTAAATAAGGAAAATAAATTTCATGTTAACCAAGACATCAAGAAGGCTAGTGGTAGGAGATACACCCATGTCACCCTTTATTTGTGGGTTCAATTCCCAAGGCCTTACTGAATGTGATGGGTTTCTACCCATCCTATAGGTTTTCCTTTTTCTAAAACTATACTGATATAATTAATATAAAATTATAGAAAATTTAATAACATCCTAAAAAATATCATTAATATATTTAACCGTAAAGGTTATCTCATACCTTTCATTTTTCATCCAAAAAAGGTAATAAACCAAAATTACCTCAAATCCAGAGATCATATAAACCCAAAAACTGCCAATACCTTCAAAATTATGTCCACCAAAATTAAAGGCACTATTTGTCAAATGAATTTTTTTCTTTCCATAAAATTATGGGTTACATGTACCTCAAACATTTATCAAATTTTAATAAATGTATCCCAAAAAGTATAACGTCTTCACCACTTTTCAAAGGCATCAATTCAATCTAATATGAGTTTCCAAATTTTTGAAAGAAACCTACTATAGAAAAATCCTTAGGTGTTCTATGTTTCCCATAATATTATTTATAAAATACCACTATTTCATAAATTTGAGAACTCAATACATAAACACATCATATATTCAACTTAATTCTTAAAAACAGTAACCATGGTTTGTCATCTTATTCATTAATACTTAATTACTACAATCAAAGATATGAATTATAACCTTATGATTCATCAATTTTAACCCCAAAATGTTGTATACTTAGAACATAACCAAATAATTCATACATTAAA
This sequence comes from Viscum album, assembly GCA_963277665.1. Classification (NCBI taxonomy): domain Eukaryota; kingdom Viridiplantae; phylum Streptophyta; class Magnoliopsida; order Santalales; family Viscaceae; genus Viscum; species Viscum album. Next base: position 128,836,321 of record OY728138.1, on the reverse strand, counting down.
TCCAGACATGATTATTTCTTTGATATCCCCTTTATCTTTTGATATGATGCAGAACTTCCAGAAAGTAAATGGTCATTTCCATTGTGGAATTTACCTTTTTGAGAGAGTTGGTAATGTTTTGATTTTGATATAAAATTAAAAAGATACCATGGCCCATAAATTTTTTTGAAGAAATGAAAATGTGTTAGATAAGTCAAAACGTTTCTTATAGGTTATTTGAATACTCCAAAATCTATCAAAACCATTTGAACAATAATTTGATATAATATTGAAAATAAAATCATCAAGAAGGTATATAAAGGTTTTGAAAGGTCACTTTCCTTCAATTTTGATAAAAGAACCTCAATATGTAGAGAAGAACATCATTAAAACATGAAACGATTTATTAATTGTTAAAATGAAAATTTTATTGTAAAGAAAATACCCATTGAAACTCTATATTAATTTAACCATGAAATTCTTTATATATAAATCAATTACCTTTCTAAATCCAATCTCCAAAAATACCAGTAATCTCTTCAAAATCCATCAATTTAAACCACTGAATGGGTTTCTAGAAATTTGAACTTATAATCATCCTTCAAATTATATACCCATAATGATACCTATAAATTTTAATAGAACATTATAAGGAAAAATCATAATCTCTAAAGATGTATAAACTCTCATTTGGTAGCAACTATAAGGACCCAAGCTTTAACATTACATATTCTATTTATTTTGAACTATAATTTACATTATTAAAATCCATAGGATATTTTAGTTCTATTTTTTTAGAGGATTAGGAGTAAGTCCTACATGGTAAACCCATAACATATAAGTATAAACTTATACTCAGTACCCATTTATTCCATAAAAAGGTATTAAAATAAAAACCTAGTTTTCCTTTGTGAAAAATCTTTATAATATTCACCTTGATCTAATCCTTGTCCCTACTATTAATTAATCCCTATGAATAAAATTTAAAACATGGTATGAGTACAAAAACCTCAATAAGGGACATAAAGAAAAGAAATCAATAGTCCATTGAAAACCTATAAAAATATTTTTGATGAAAACATACATTTTCACCCTAAAAAAGGAATCAATTTTCAAAAATATCATCATATTACCTTTTTAAAAACAATTGATCTCCATGAAAACTTATTATCAAGCATATAAAATATAAGTATGTAACTTTAGATATCATTTTTCAAATCACTCTTAAAAACGGAGTAACCAATATGGACAATATCAAACTCCGGAGTACCCAATGCATTAGAGGTTATAACATAACCACTCATCCTTAGTTTATCTTGGAACCACCCATCGTTAGTTAAATACACAATCAATAATCTTTGGTTTATTATTATACATTCCTTAATTTATTTCATCATTATAAATTTAACATATATTTTAGATGAACAAAAAATTATTCAGTGAGGGCTTCCTACCAAGATGAATTTCATAAGGGTTTCTCTCTTACAATGGGATTAGTATTACCTAGTTTTTAGCATACTCCATAACTTGTATAGATTAATTCCTATAATTGTGAGACAAAACATACTCTATAATAATTCCTATATCCATATTAATCAGTTATTTATTTCTTCATTAAAAAAATCGTTTCTATTGTGAAATCCTTATAGAGGATACCTCATGCTAGATACTATGATTCTTGAAGTAGTTTTCAAATTCAATGGATATGTATTCTATTACATTGTCAAATAATAATATTTTTATTTATGCATCAGATCTCATTTTCAAATATCCCTCGATATCTATCCATTCACTCCATGAATTATCTTTTACATTGTATGAGCATACCACAAGACATTACTCTATGATCATACCAAATAATAAAATATTTTCCCTATATATTATTGATATATTCACTAGGTCTTGGTCATCGATTTTCACAAATTTAATGAGATTGAATTCCACTTTGTTATTTTATTGATATATGATCATTCCCCTCAAACAACATCACATGTATTTATATAATCTCTTTTCATATTTGTAATATCTACTACATCCTTTAATGGAGATAAAATCTCAATGATTTTATAGTGAATGCGGAAAATAATTTAATGATAAATGTTATTTTCATCTTAAAATTTTATGAGAAATGTATTCTTTTTTATATACTTAATATTTATTTCCATATTTTATCCATCCTTTCATGAGAGAGTTATGAGTCTCTCTTTTGACTATATATCCATTTTTAATTAAATTTAACATCAAGTACAGAGCCACACAGTTGACTCAAACTCTATAGGTTATGTCACAATACATATAAATATAACACTTATACCTTCTTCAACTCATCACCTAAAAGATGAGTATTCCCACTTCCATTGATCTTTAAAGAATTATCATTCATAAAAAAACTTTTTATTTTCAACTATTCCCTTACCATTCTCTAGAAATTTCATATTTCTAGTTAGGTGGGATGATCCCCCAATATCACCACTCCATGTGTTATAGTTATTTGTTTCTTTCAGGGAATTTTATACAATATTTTATTTGTCTATGCTGATATTTTCCTTCTATGGGAGATCATTTTTAGTTGAGGTTAATGATATCATATTCTCCCTCTCTTATACATTAGTGGTATAATCATACTCTTTTATTCTTTAAATTATGTGCATGTAATTTTCAAAAAAATCATATCATGTTTTTTAACACTCACTTACCCATGATTTCCATTATTGTAACTGTAATTTCATATCATTTTCCTGCAACCAATATCTTTACATACAAACTTATAATAATGGAAAAATATCCATAGAAATAGTTTATTCTATGAGATGAAATCAATGTAATAATTATTCTATGTTGACTTATTGACATTTCCCCATTTAAATAGATGCTTTATTCTTCATAATAGCACATCTAATGGCTAATATATACTTAGAATTTACACTTCATAAGTGGAAAACTATTTTATCCTTAATTATTTCATTATTACAGTACCCTAATATAATCTCTTGGTTTTTGAAATTATTTTATGGATTGCGGATCTTTTTAAGCCCTTTATTTCCTTTATTCAAAGTGATCACCATTCTTACTTTTGGAAACTTATGTTTAATTCAGGAATAAAAAATCATCAACATTCCCTTATTCTAATATTTCACTATTATTAATTTTGATTTCTCAAAATTACTGTCGATCCCACTTTTACCAAAATATGTATAAATTTTTTATTTATAATTTTATTAACTCCTTTAGAGACTAAATTTCCCTTTTTATCAATTCTCCACATGTGAAATTCCCTAAGTTTATCTTCTTTAGTAAATAAATTGATTTCACTTTTGATTTAAGTTTATTTATAAAAAAACAACCTCTTCTTTAAGGAACTAAACCTTCTTATCTCTCTTACCTTATATTGTATTAAGGTCTTTAATAACCTTTACTTTCTCTTTTATAATTAATTTATTTTATAATGTATATTGATATTTTAGAATTGGAAAAATGTTATTATAACTATTATTATATTCAATAAATCTCTAATTGAAGTTAATCCACCTATTAAATATATTCTTTTAGAAAATATCTAGTGTTTTAGTTTTTTTTTGATTGATATCAGGTTCATCTAGATCCCCATTATTTTCCACCTTAAAATCAACTAAGAATTCTACTTCCTTATCATCTTCCATTTAAGAACACCTTTGTTTAATAGTTTCCATAATAAAATATTCTGAATCAGACTTGAATTTTATTTCTTCTTCCCCTATAATTCCATCATTATCATCTTCTTCCTTACTCACACAACTCTTCCCAGGGTTCCTTTTCATAGATGATCTTAAAATTTTAGAGACACTTATGATAGCTAATCTTATTCATGGAATCCATGTAACATATTATTATATATATTAATCCACAAATCTTCTTGGAAACCTAATTGTTATGTGCCAAAATTTTCCAAATTAGAAACATGTCAGATACAATTATCCTTAAAATTTACCTTTTCCAATCTTCAGTTACCTAGATACTAGCATGGTGAATTCATCATCCACATCCTCTAATACATCACCAAACTTATAGATTTCATGATTTCCATAAATTTGAAATGAATTTTCTTAGTGGAATGACTTAACATTATTTCTGACATAAATTTAATTTTATAGATCACCTGAATTATTAACAAATCATCTAGTGATAACTTGTAAAAATTCCATTCTTTAAGGGATAATACATTTAGATTACATAGAGGAATAATCCATTACAAGATATTATTTATAATATCAATTTATTTTATTTATTCATGAAACCATAAAATATCTATAAAAATGTTTGCGATTCAGTTGAAGAAAGAGTTAGCATGTTTTTTAGGATACATTTTCAAATGGCCAAACTTAGTATACTAGATTTTATCTTTCCTTCCTTCACATAACTATTTCCTCTATAAATTTTATGCAATTTATCCCACATATCCTTGAGACTGGTGTATCTCATTACCTATATATATATATATATAGAGCCTTAGATATGGTATTCTAAGCATTTTCATTATCATCAAATAGATTCCTATGGGATTCAACCATGGATAGTTATGAAACATCACCAACTTATACCCCATGAATAGTGGAACTAAAAACTGGTAAAACATTATATTTTAAGTGACATATCATCCTATTTTCCTAGACATTATAGTTGCTTCCATAAAATATAGTAACCCTTTTATTATTCATTGTATTCTCCATATAGAGCATCACTTGATAGATTCTGCATCTATAACCTTCACTTTGACACCAAATTTTCAAATCTAAGACTCATTTGGAGGGGAAGGGTGAATTAGGGTGCCAAAATTAAATTTTTTATATAGATTTTTTCCCAAAATTAGTAGGAACTTATTAAATTTTTTGAATATATTCACACATTAAACATAATAAAAAATGTAAACATTAAATCAGAAGACAAAAATTTTACTTGGTTAACCCAAGGAGAATGAACCAATAATATACAAGTCATAATAGAATCCAATATTATTCACTATTATTGGTTGACTATAATTTTAGGACATAGTTACCCCATTCTGAATACAATACCTTTTAAAATAATTCAGGGATAGTGCACTTCCTCCCTCGAATCCCCTCTATAAACTCCTCTTTTTATCTCTACTTTGGTTAAAGCCTTATTAAATTTAATGATCTAATGGTTGCTTGAAAATATAAATGAATATTGATTGGGAATGTATATATTAGATTTTGGGTATTATTCTTGAAAGAGTACCTGATTTTTCACCAAGGTCCTTTGCTTCACCAAGGTCACCATTTACCAAGTCCTAGGATTCACTTGGGTATGATTCACGTATATGCCTAACTTCTCATAGTTCTAGTTCACCCAGGTACCTTTATTTCCCTAGTTCCATTTCACCAAGTTGTATTTCCCCCATTTACCTTCACCCATCTTGGTTCTATAAGGTCCCTTTATGGAGAATTAGTACAGTTAGGTTACTTCACTCAAATATATTCACAGAACTCCATTCACTTAGGTGAGTAATCCCATGCAGGTCTACCCTATCACCTTCACTCTAATACTCTCATGATAATTTTTTTTAAAATTCTTTAAATATTCTATTTTTACATTTCTATTATCACAAAAAATCCTTCGACCATGTTATTTGATCAGGTACAGTCATATCAAGTGAGACTTTTATAATGAAATTGCCTATTTATCCTTATTCTAATTTATCAACTCCAAATAAGGTTATTATCCTAGTATTTATAATGAAAATACCATCTTCACTCATCTCCATGATTTGGATTTCATTTCTTTTCATTCTACTCTCTTTACATTCTTGATAATAGACTAATAAAAAACTTGCATATGGTTCCCTAATCCAATAGTGTGTGGCTGTCACCCATATCAGTGAACAACATACACCTATAAAAGTGTGCATACTCAATAGGATATTGTGATTAGAGATAAATCACCCAAACTAGTGTGAATTTTTTTCATTCACTGCAATAATAAATTTGAACTTTCCTCTAATTTTGGAACACAAAAATTTGGCAAGCACTAGAAAATCACATCACTAAAACCAATCTACCCTGTTGTAAAACTCATTCATAATCATGGAAATGGATTGAAAATAGAGACATTATAAATATTCATATTAAATCACCTTGGTTCCAACCAATAACATAAATAATTTCAGACATAGAGATGTTCTTGTAGAATGAGTTTACATGATTATTATTGACATAAAAATCTACCACATGTGATTAAGAATAATTGAGGGGATGAGGACTTTTAATTCTCAAAAAGTGAGTCATAAGTACAATCCTATGCTAGAAAAAACACTCTTGATTATATTATAATTTAATAATAATAACTAATAAAGTATTATGTACATCATGAAATATATGGTTAATGAACCCATACATGTGGTAGTATTGGTTTCTTGTTAGATTCCATATAAAGGCATGTGCATTATGCTTGGAATGAAGAAAAATAATATTCTATACCTCTATTTTTTCGTGTGTAAAGAGAATTGAATCACATCACAATATATTTGATGTATTTGATGATTATAATAATATTCCTTCAAATGTTAAGAGAAATATAAATTTTTTGAATGATACACATATATGGGAATTATTTACTAATTATTAAAGGGAGGAAGCATGATTGGTAATGGATGTGGTAGATTTGCGAATATTTCTAATATAGGGATTCGATTACAACCCCCACAAAGATTAGTATTACTAAACTTGTGATGTAATATTCTATAAGATTTACTTCAGTGATTGGATGATTATGTTTTCCCATACTTCAAGTAAACATTATTAATATAGGAATTTACTTATGTATTTATACTTTTCTAGTGGATATAATCATGAAAAATCAGCTTGTAAGGTTTTTGACTATATTTTATAAAAAATTTCAATTATTATGGGATGTGTGTATAATCTGGTGGCCCATTTTGGATATTAATTACTAATATTTAGGTTTGAAGTGGTAGGCTTAAGTGATCATAAATTTTTTTGGATTGGGTGGTCAAAAAGAACATGGGATTTGGTGACAAAGGGGGTGATTTGATATTATATTTTATCGGGTGAGTCGAATATGGAGACACACTGAAGGTACTTATTAAAAAGGAAAAAATATAGTGCAGATTTTTAATTAGACCATATATGTTTATGTAATTTAAATCCATTTATGGGCTGATTTCATTCGTGGTAGAGTAAAATGAAATTTTAATATAGATATTGAGATTATAGGGAAAATATTTTTAGTTATGTTTCAAATAATTAATAGGGTGATTTTATAAGGGTTATAGTTAGAATGGAAGATCCTGGAGGGAATACCAGGCTCAAGGTAGTCAAATAAATCTAGTATAAGTGTACCATTTTACCATTAGAAGTCTAGTAGGGGTATCAATAAAGTTTTAATGAGGATTTTAATAGCATAACAACAACTTTAATTCCAACAAACATCCAGTTGAGGGTCAAAAAATGTTTGATGTCCCATATTATTTACCAAATACTTATAATTTAATTTGATTGATTAAATTATTGATTAAAAAAATACTTCCTCCCTCATACCTTACTCGACTAGGGGAGAGCCAAAGGTGAACGATTCACATTTAACCCCCTCAACCTCATTGATGTTATTTTATTAATATTTTATTAATCAACACATCAGAAGAACTATTGTTTTTATGTATGAATAAACCCCCACAACTTATATATTCTTGTCTCTCTAATTTTTTTTCTTCCATTAGCCAAAATTAAATATTTTTATTTGATAAATTATTATTTTTATACATATGAATTAATTAGTGTATACTAATGAGATTATTCCTACTAGTCCAAGGTAAGAAATACCTTTCATTTTCCTTCATATTTTATTTCTTATTATAGATTTTTATGATGCATAGATATGGTTTGTAGGTTCATGGGATTCAATACATGGTTGATAGGTCTTGGGGTGGCCTTTTATGAAGGATTTAGGTACCATGGATTTAAAATGGACATACCATTCGTGGCACACTATATTTTATTTTTATTTTTTATTGTCAGATCTAATATATTATTATGAAATGGATTTTGGGGATACCTATAACTAGAAATAGAACCCATAGAGGGAGTTTCTACCTAATTTGGGTTTTATATGGTTTGAGGAGGCCTTAGAGTTTGGTGTTCAATGATTAAAACATGATTCATAACATACAAGAGTTAATAATTTATTTTGGAAGAATGTATATTTTTAATAGATGCTCATTTGTGGGTTAAATTTCCTCTTTGAGTAGCTTTTTTATCAATTTATTCCATATACTTCGGTATTCCTTCAGTATTATGTTTGATATTATTGGTTGGGGTGAAATTGTTTGATATGGAGTTTTCTTGAGAGTTTTGGATAAGTTTAATAGTAAAATGTTGTGTTATTTATTTATCTAAATTTATGAGGTTAATGGAAATATTCACTAAAGTAATTACCAAAAATGGTGGTTTAGAACAAGTTATGGTCCATTTTGGTGTGAACCATGACCTAGTGTGGGTCAACATGCCATGGTGTTTGGTAGGGATGCTTATAAGATATGAAATATCATGTGGATCAAATTTCATTTCCTATTTCATGATATAATTTTAAGTTAATTATAATTTAATGATGATCTTGAGGAGTTTTAATGGCCCAATATTTTATTTAAATGTTGTAAAAATAATTCAAAATGATGAGTTTTATGTTACAAAAGTTGTAACTTATGAAATGTTTTTGAATTTTTTTATTTAATATCCAAAAATTTTGAATTCATGAACAATAATTGTATGTACAAAAAAATTATCCTATAGTATAGGATTTGTTTTGCGTTCATGTATAAGTCTTTTGTTTTGAATTCTCCTCAAGAAAAGTCTCTCTAGCTTTCAATCTCTCATTCTCTTTAACCTAAGTTTCTAGAAAAACACGATGAAGGGGGAATACTTCATAAGTGTTAATAAATTCATCCATCATGTGGGTAACATAGTAGTAAGTATCTAGATGGTAGCTTCTTAGTGATTTATATCAAGATAATGTCATGGATTTTGGGTAAATTGAAATTAAAATAGTATGGTTTCATCATTATTTATTTATTTATTTTATTCTAAATGAATGGAGTGATCCTATAGTATTTCCTATTTTTATTATTGTTTCAACTTTTCTTTGGATAAGTGTTCTCCCATAAAAAACACTTTATTGGTATCATATCCACTTCAATTTAATTTTGATTTATTATTTGAATAGATAATGAAATTAAAAAATGACAATTCGAGACACTATAATAAAACAATGTTAAAAATTGTATGTGGTTCTAAAAAATAACTAAACCATGGAAGAAATATTAGGAAAAAGTTCTCATGATCCTATAAAATCTATAAGACCATGATGTGGTCTAGGAGATGTAAGAATAGAATTATTACATAAAAAATAGACTATCATTTTCAATATCACAATTCTATTGTTAACTGATCACAATTTCATTGTTTATTTTTATCATAAGAATAATTATGTCATAGATTAGGTTTTCAAGTCAATGTATATGGTTTAAAGTCATAACAAAAATTAAATTACCTATAAAAAAATGAATGGTCTATCATGTAATGAGGATGAACCATATAATGTTTTATAGAGAAAACAACCATGATGTTAAAAGTATAAATTCTACCAAAATGATTTAGATCCATTAAAAAATGGATGTGGTATATCCCATTACATGATTTTTTATTTATGGAGGAATTTTTTTATGAGAACCCAAAATTATATTGTTAGTAGATTTTAAAATAAAAAACCATTTAAAAAAAACATCATCAACACCATTACAGAGTGCTTGCACGAAATCCGAGGGGTATATACACTGAACCAAAAAAATAGTGGATGTGGTCTAGGTTTTAATTTAATTTATGTGGTTTATAAATTTATAAATTTTTTATATACTTTAATGTTTGGATTATTTAAAATGTTTATATTTATTTATTAATTATTCATAAATGAGGGTAAAATAATTTTATATTGAAAATGTGTTATTTATAAATTATTTGATGCTTATTTATGTAATGATTTTATAATATATTATAAATGTGAATATTGGTATAAAATATTTCATAACTTATCCAGTATTTTTGAATGTGAATGATTTTATACTAAATTCCATGTAAATTAACATTTAAAATCGTTTACCCTAATATAAATATGAAATTTAATTTTCTTATTTATTTTATAGAATGTCTATATGAGTATAAATAAATTATAAAGAGTTTATAATTTGATTTATCTATGAGTTATTCATAAATATTTATCTCATGTCTAAATTTGTGAATTATTTATTTATTTAGAATTATTCCTTTCACTATTCATAAATATAATTTTTATATATTATGAATAAATGTATACCATACTTTAAAGTGATAAACTTCATTATTAAATTATCATTGATGTATCTAAAGAGTCACATGATAGGTATGATAATTTATTTTTTGTTGTTATACCTTGATTTTTACTTGTACTAGTCTCTGAGTTTGAATTAAACGGTTAATTATAATTTATTTGTATTATCTATTAGAATTGTAGTATAATTGATTTCCCTCTTGAGTAAAGATACATCTATATATGTACTTTTATTTGGACAACATACTATCCTAGGATTTTAGTCTATATATAGAAAAGTAGGGGTTTGATACTTGTCACACCATGATTACTCTTCTCAGGATTAACAGTTTCATATGATTCACAACCTCAACATTAAATGGGTTTATATAAATTATGAATGTTATGAATTATGATTCGTTTAAACATAATTGAATATTAATTTTTTTAGTCACATAATCTTTTATATGTGTAATGATATTGACATCAAAATAGTTTGAACATATTGATTTAGTATAAGGAATAAAGTCTAAAAACTAAATCATTAAAAGAATGTATACATGTATTGATAATATGTGAGATAAGATGGTGGGATAATGAATCCCCTTAAAATAATAAGTGTTAGATTCCTTCCAAATAAACACTTATCAAGAGCTTGATCATCTATCTAGGTAGGTTCGTGTTAAAAGAGGGCGCCCACGGAATATCTTATGTAGGTAAAGTAAGTTATGGTTGAACCTAATAGGATCAGATTACCATATTTGGATTATGATTTAGATTAAACAGAAAGTGGAATCCATAAAGGTTTGTATAGTTGAGTATTATAATTTATTTGGTTGATATTATAGATCAGAAAATGAGTTATTCAATGAAATTTACAAGAATAATATATGAGGTGATTATTCTGATGTCCCACTTAAATGACTATAAAATGAGTGAAACAAAACAATATACCCATTACTTTATAAAATATTGATCTTGGAATACAAAAGGATATAGTGTATCAAAAAGGGGATTTCACACCTCAACCTTCATAATTACTTTATTTTATTATTTTATAGGATTTGAATGATTTTTTTAGGGGTTGGTTTGAGTCCTGGTATGAATTTTTGAGTTTTTATTAAAAGATACATGTTTTGGGCATAGAAACATTTTTAACATAGGTAGTGCATGGTTTGAAACTGTGCGGCTTTACCAAGGAAACCGTACCGCCATCTTGTCTTCGAAAAAATAAAATAAGAATTAAGTGAATAATAAAATGAGAGTTAAAATCAAACAATAGAAAGTAAAATAGAATTAAAACTATTTTTTAAATAATAATAATGATAATATTATTAATAACATTTTTTTTATTATTATTAAAAATAATATTATTAAAATTATCATTATCATTATTACATTTAAAAATTATAGTTATCATTATTGTTATTAAAAAAATGAAATAAATATTTTTTTTATCATTATGTTTTTGTTGTTATTATTATTATTAATATGGGTAGTGTATTTTTTAGGGTTTTTTATCTTCCTTACCTTTATCCTCCTCCCACTCCCCTTACCTATGCAGTGCGACCCCCCCTCCCCTTACTTATGCAGCGTGCAACCCCCTCCTAGATGGGATTCTGGTGACCTAACTCCCCCCCACCAATGACTTCTTCTCCCTCACGCAACCCCATCTAGCCACCTCCTCTCTAATGTCGCACTTCTTTCAGACATGATACCCATCCAACCCTCCTCTCTGGCACAACCTCCACCTCCAACGTGTGACCCATCTATTGCCACATTCCTCTCTAGAACCACCCTCCTTTTTAGTGTGTGACCTCACCTATGCCTCCTCCAGCATGTATTCTCTTCGGGTTTTTGTTTGGTTGGAACCCTAGGTGAGGGTTTGATTATGTTTTTCTTGATTATTCCAATTTTAGGGTATGCAAGGTGTATCTTAGGACCCATTGGTCCCTATTTCAGTAACCTATCCTTAATGAGAGGCATTTTAGGTCAATTTTCACCACTATCATAATTTTGAGGTAAGATTCTAAAACCATGGTTGGTTTCAGGCCCTCTATATTAGGATCATATGGTGTTTATGAGTACTGAGGATATTTTTTAGGATATTGCAATCAATTTCCAAGGGTCCACAAACTTATCCCCAATTATGGATATATACATATATATATATATATATTCTGTATTCATGTTATCTCAGGGTGTGATGAAAAAGTGCATTGATTTAAGGATATATATATATATATATATAGAAGTGTGTGTGTGTGAGTATGCTACTGCTTGAGTTAGAAAGATTTGGCTTGGCTATCCGTTTAGGTAGGTTTTCCCATGCACTTGCACTTATTAATTTAAGAACCATTAGTTTCATGATTTTCATAACTTCTTTAATTTATAAATTTTGATATATGATCCTTGGTTTAATTATTTGGTGGTAAAAGTTGTATTTTATGCCTCGATTTATGATAAATAGAATTGTTGCATTAGATAACACACACTATGTGTTTGATTAATTTTTCAGTTAGATTTTGTGAGTAACTTGTGATATAAAGTAATTGGTTTGGATTTGTAAATGTTTTAGTATTATATTAAATGATGTGTTGGGTAACTTTATGGGTTTCCCAAGTCATTTTGGGTTTTATCACGGAATGGGTATCAGGTTTTAAGTTGTTTTGATATGTGATGACGATGAATGTAAAATTTGGACCTTTTGTAAGAAATGGATTGTTTTCAAATTTTAATGGAAATTTTTTAAGTAAATGGTGTGTTTAAACCTCTTTTTGATGAATGGATTGTATGTTGGATAAATGTTGGTTTTTTGAAATGCTTAAAGGAATGTTTGGAAGAATTTGAAATTGATAAAAGTTTTTATTATGAAAACCTTAATTTGATGTTTCCCAAGCCTATTCTATGTATAATTAATGGTATTCCCTCGATGTGGGATCCTTGTAATCCAATATAAGGGTTCCTCGGTGGGAACTCTATGTGTTCTATTTATTCTAAGGCTTGAGATCAGTCCTTGGAGTGGCCTAGGGTGAAGTCTGTTGTTGATTTATTATTACATATACTTGTGATTGGATGCTCTACAAGTATAGGTTGGATCAATTCCATTATATGCATGAGATATGGGAATCTAGAATATTGAGATAATTTTCTGAGAATGATTACTTCACTAGTAGTCAATGTACTGCCCAGTGGACCATATTAAGTGGATATATTTAGGTTTATTGCTTTGATATTGGGCCCATCAGTCTATCTTGATTTAGGTTTGCTGGGTGTTTGGGCATTTTGAATTCATTGTGTGTGGAATGCTACTGAGGATGCGGTCTCATGTATTAGTATATTCTGGATTGTTCTTGATCTCTTAGGTTTACCTATGTCTATTAGATCTTATGTTGATTGTAGCGATGGATTTGACACTTGTGTGATTATTTTCATTTCCATTGTTTTAGTATTATTATAGTTCCTTATTTGGTTAGGATTTTGTTTGAAAGTGATGTATTGATTTCAAAAATGTTTTTGAAAATTGTGTCTAATGAAAAGTGTTTTGTCCCATTTGTTAAAGTTGAAAATATAAACATCAATTTCCCCTTGAGAATGCTAAAATCTCACTAAAGAAATGAGCTTCATTTTAGAGATGAATTAGGACAATGGGTTGTAATTTTTTTTTAAGTAAAATGTGTAGAAAATAATACTTTAAGATATTCTAGTTCAAACTTGAAAATTGATGTTTCTTTTATTTTGAAAGGAAGTTCTTTGGGATGTATATTATCGGTCTAGCCTATGGGGTTTTAATACACATTCTAATAGTGTTATCTTGTTTTTATTTTATGTTACATTATTTCACTTGAGTTCGATCACCTTGGGATAATGTTGAGTCTTGGGATCAGAATGTGTGTTTTGGGGTCACGTGAAGTTTTAGTGGTCATAAAGTTTGGTTTGTTTTATTTTTTAGTTCTTAACAATCATTCTATTTGTTTTATTTATTTTGGTATTCTCTTTTATTATTTTCAGTAAATGTGTTTATATTTGGATAAACTATTTCCATCATGACTCTACTGATTCCCTTGGATCATGTTACTAGTCCAGGAGGATTGGGAACACCTCTCGATCCTTACCACAGATTGGCTCAGGTGACCAGTTCAGGGTCGACTCAGATTAGTTGGTGAAAAGATGGTATCAGAGGTAGGTTGGACCTTTAAAGGACATTGATTTTTAGAGAGCCCATATTTATTTGGGGATGTCAAGGTAGAAGGATTATTATTTTCAGGGCTCAATATATTGGATCAATAAGGACATCATGATCCCTTGTTCGTTTTGAACCTCAGGTTACCATGGGATGTCTGGGTTTGTTGGTGTCCTTTAATTCTTGTATTTTTTGTATTGTGGAATGAAAATGGAGTTGGACAAGTTTCCTCCATGAGATCTTAGGTCCTATAAATCCATGTGTATTTGGGGACATGGTCTTGAATAACTTCTAGTTATAGCGGTGTGATTGGTATATATCCTCCAACTATATTTCCAAGTCACCTGTCATCATTAGTTTCCCTTTGTGAACCATTTTCGGTCTTCAATAATTCTGTAAAATGGTTTTGAATATTCTTTCTTTGGAATTCATAAAACTGGAATTTAAAATTTTAATGATTTTTTTGGAAAGTCGAAAATTTAATTTTCATGATTTACTTTAAGAATGCATTTATAAAAATTTTTCTTTTGTAAAATAAATCCATAGGAAAAACTAGGAATGTTTTTATTGGATAAGGTGTTTTGGAAATAAGGGTGTTGAGTTAGGAAGTGGTTTTGACTAGGTGGTTAACAAATACTAGGAATGTTTTCTAAATTTTTGAAAATATTAAATGTTTTGGAAGGAATGTGAAAGGTTGGGAAATGTATTTTTATTTTAATGATTAGTATTTTATGGAAAATTTTTTTGTGACGTTTAAAATGGATTCTGGGATTTGTGGTTATCCATTTTTGAAAAGATGATTTGCAAGATTTGAAAAGGAAGTGTGAGTTGAATATTTTTCCTTGAAAAGTTTTTTAGTTGGAAATAAATGTTTTTAAATTGACTTCTAATAATTTAAAGTTATTTTTCATTCAAATGGTTGGTTCATTTATAAAAAAGGTTTATGAGATTTAAATTGTGTATTGATTTATCTGGATAGAGATTTTTAGAAAGAGAAAGTGTGGGTTTAATGTTTTGTTTTTGAAAAGTTTAAAGGTTTGGTTTTGGTATTTGGTGTGTCTTTTTTTTTATTTTGGGAATGTTTTTTTGAGGCGTTTCAAGCCAAAAATCCTTTCTGGTTGAATTATATCTTGAGTACGAATTCATGTTGGTATGTTGGTGTAAAAATATGTGGTTATTGAAATATTTTGAAAGGTGTTTCAGGAAGTCCTTGTGGTGGTTCCATTTATAAGTTCGGTGTTCTCTTGCGGTATGTTTTGGGACTTTTCTTCATTGGATAGTGTACACCATCATAAAGAGTTAATACATGATCGAAATGTGAACACAAGTGATTTTTCGTTGGCAGATCCTCCAGTTGATCAATGCAAGGACTCCCTCCTTGAATTTAGAAAAAAGAATATTATTTCTTATTATTTCGTCTAAGTGAGTCCTCTCATAGTGTAATAGAATATGCTAGGGGAATTGAAAGAATCTGTTGGTGATAGCTACTGTCGTAGGAAGCATCTTTGGATATTTCATTGGTTTCTTTTAGAAAGATGTTATTATAGGCCACTAGTATAGTAAGCCTAATCATGAGAAGCTTTTATAGAAACTAGAAGGAATTATGTGCTGTTGGGGAAATGGGTTAAGATCCCTCTCCTTGTAATGCTTATTTGGGTTATTGGTGTCATGTTCGTTGATGTATTACAGTGGTCTGTCCTTTTGTTCCTTGTTCTATGTAAAAGGGATGATTCATGTGAAACTTATGAGTCCCTGTTACAATAAATTTCTATGTTGAGGTGGAATTAATTGGGGTGTGTGTTGAGTTCTGTTGGTTCTATTTGGGTGATGGAGACAATTTAAGCCTACATTGCTATTTTCCAATTTTGGTTAATCCCATTTGGTGTAAAGAGTCGGCTGGACCTTGTTTCCACTATATGAACCATTTAGGTTTAATTTTTATTCCTTGGTTATGAGGAGGTTTAGTTTTCTTATTTTATTAAAATACTGGTTGTTGTGTCTCACTATATGTAGGCCTCTATTTAAAGGGACATTGTGTGTCTTGGTGGTGTGAATCAATGGTAGTTTTAGTTTTGTTCTTCTGGGGGTGTGAATTTTTTTATGTTTTGTTGGTTGTGGTTTGGATCCTTTGTTATTTTGGTCCTTCCCTACCCTCCCCTTTTTGTGTGTTTTTGATTCTTATGGGAAGGTTTTTGAGTTCATTTAATTTTTTTGGTTCTTATGGTTGGGATACCTATCACGGGTCTCATTAAATTTGGTGTTAGCCTATTTATTATGGTGGGAAGTCCTTTTAGACCTCCCTGTGTCAATATTAGTTGGTTGGTGGGTAGTATCATGTAAAACCACCAAATTCTAAGTTCTTATTTGAGTAAATGTTGGGATGGGTGTGTTCCCAATAGTTTTTTTGGAGTAAGGTTATAAAGATATTCTTCAAATGTGGTTTAAATTAATTTTTTGGTTTTGGTTGAATGGTTGTTTTTGGTTGGATGATGTTTATGGTGTATGTATTTTAAGGTTATATTTATCATCATGAAGTTTCATGCGTTTTTTGATCAATCAACTAGAGGTGTCTATGCTTTTGGGGGTGGGTGGCACTTAGCAGGAAGTCTGTTTCGGTCTCTTGAGTTCATCTTGGTAGTCTTTCTCTCATTGGTGATATTTTTGTGATATCTTAGTTTATAACTCTTTGGGAATATCCTTGAACTATAAATGAGTATTGGTTACTATTTTGGGGTTCGACCTTGTTATGGATTTTTGGGGGTAGAAAGCGTTACAGTGATGAGAATTGTCACACCCCGACCTTCGTAAATACATTATTTTTTTATTTTATTGGCATTGAAATTTTTTTTGGGTTCAGGTTGAATCCCATTTTTAATTTTTGAGTTTTTATTCAAATATATTTATCTTGGGTTTGGCAGCTTCTGGAAAATGGGTAGAGCACAATTTATAAACTGTGCGTCTTTTCCCTAGAAACCATGCGACCTACCCGTCTTCCAAAAAATAAAATAAGAATTAAGTGTATAATAAAATGCGAGTTAAAATAAAATAATAACATTGAAAAAATAATTAAATGTATTGTTTTAATAATAATAATAATATTATTATTATTAATGGGATTAGTATTATTATTAAAAATAATATTATTACAATTATTATTATCATCATTATTATTAAAAATTATTGTTATCATTATTATTATTTACAAATGAAATTATTATTATTATTATTATTTTTATAAGTATGTTATTATTATTATTATTATTATTATGGGTAGTATATTTTTAGGGTTTTATTAATCTCCTTTCCCTTTCTTCCCCTCCACCTCCCCTTAACTGTGTGATGTGACCCCCCTTCTCTCCTTACATATATAGCGTGTGACCCCCTACTGTACGTGCTTCCAAAAATCTCCCTTCCTCTGTCTAGAAACCTCCTCTCCCTTTCATGACCCCCCTTCGGTGCCTCCTCTCTAGCGCTGCACTTCATTCCAGTGTACGACCCAACCGACCCTCCTCTCCAGCACCACCTTCACCCTGGGTGCGTAACCCAACTGGAAACACCTTCCTCTCCGGAGAAACTCTCCACTCTACTGCATGAACTCACCAATGCCTCCTCCAACAAGTATTCTCTTCAGTTTTTGGTTCGTCCAGAAATCTAGGTGAGGGTATGGTTCATTTTTTCTTGATTCTTTGGATTTTAGGGTATGCAAAGGGTATCTCGGGACCCATTGGTATGTGTTTTGGTAACCCAAACTGAAGATGAGGTGTTGTAGGTCAATTTACTCCACTATCGTCATTTTGGGGTAAGATTCTAAACCCATTGTTGGTTTCATGTCCTCTATTTTAGGATTATACAGTGGTTATGAGTCTCAGAGAAATGTTATAGGATATTGCAATCAATTTCAAAGGGAATTGAAACTTATTACCAGGAATGGATATATGTAAATATATATCTTCTATATGAGTTTTCCCTCATGGAATGGGGAACACATTCATTAGTTTATGGATATATATATATATATATAGAAGTTTGTGCGTGCGAGCGGGCTACTGCTTGAGTTATAAGGCTTTGTCTTGGCCATCCTTTGAGGTAGGTTTTCCCTTGCACTTGACCTTTTTAATTTAATAATCTTTAGTTTCTTGCTTTTTACAACTTATTTTATTTATAAATATTGATGTATGATCCTTGGATTAAATATTTGTTGTGTAAAGTGGTATTTTATGCCATGATTTATGATAAATAGAATTGTAGTGTTAGATAACGCACACCATATGTTCAATTAAATTCCCGGTTGGATTTTGTGAGTAAATTATGATATAAAGGGCTTGGTTTGGATTTTTAAACATGTTAGTATTATATGAAATGATGTCTTGTGTTCATTGTATGGGTTTACCAAGTGATTTTGGGTTTTATCAAAGAATGGGTATCATGTTTTAAGGTGTTTTGATATGCGTTGCTGATAAATGGCTTGTTTGGTGCTTTTGTAAGAAATGATTTATTTTCAAAGTGTAATGGAAATGTTTTAAGGAAATGGTTTGAATGTTTTTTGAAATGGGAAATGGTGTGTTTACACCACTTTTTGAAATATGGGTTTTATGTTTGATAAATGTTGGTTTTGTGAAATGCTTAAAGGCTCGTTTGGAAACATTTTGAAATTGATAAAAGTATTTCTTATGAAAACCTCCATTGTATGTTTCTAATTCCTTTTCTATGTATAATGTATGACATTTCCTCACTATGTAATCATCATGATCCATTTTCAGGGTTCCTCAGTGGCAACTCTTTGTGTCCTATTTGTTCTAAGGCATGAGATCGGTCCTTGAGGTGGAACATGGTGAAGCCTGTTTTTTATTTATTATTATATATTATTGTGATTGGATTCTCTAATGGAATCTATTGGATAAACCCATTATATACATGATAAATGGGAACTTAGATTATTGATATAATTTCATGAGAATGATTGTTGCACCAATAGTTAACATACTGAAAAGTGGCCCATAGTAGGTGGATATATTTGGGTTTATTGCTATGGGATTGGGCCCCTCAGTCTTTCATAAGTTAGGGTGGTTGAGAATTTGGGTGTTTTGATTTCATCATCTATGGAATGCTACCAGGGATGGGGTATCATGTATTAGTATGTTTTGGATTTTTCTTGATCTCTTAGTTTCACCTATGTCTATTGGATCTTATGTTGATTGCATTGATGAATGTGATACTTGTGTGATTATTTCCATTGCCCTTATTGTATTATTATTAAATTCCCTTCTTATTTAATCTTTTCATGGAAATCTATGTGTTTGTTTTAAAAAGTTTTATGAAAATTGTTTCCAAAGGAATGTGTTTTGTCCTCTCTATGCTAGATAAAAATATAAAAATCACTTTCCCCTTGAAAATGATAAAACCTCACTAAAGAAATGATATTGGTTTTAGATATGAATGGGTGAAATGGGTTGTACTTTGTTTTTAAGTAAAATGTGTAGAAAATAAAATTTTGATATATTTTAGTTCAAACATGGGAATTGATGTTTCTTTTATTTTAAAGGAAGTGCATTGGGAAGTAGATTATCGGGCTAGGCTACTGAGTTTTAATACTCATGCATATAGTGTATTATTATATTTAATTTATATTGAAGGTTTTGGATTGTGTTTGGTCACCTTAAGAGAATGTTGAGTCATGGGATAAGAGTGTGAAACATGGGGTCACATGGAGTTTTTGTGTTCATCAGGTTTGGTTAGTTTTATTTTTTGAGTTCTTGCTTAATTATTCTGTTTGTTTTATTTATTTTGGTCTGGTATTTTATTAATATCACTAATTTTATTTATTTATATTGGGTGAAACTATTCCCATTGTCACTTTTTCGATGTACTTGGTGCTGGTTACTATCCCGGGAGGATCAGGAACACCGCTCAAGCCTTACCATAAATCAGCTCGGGCGACTGGTTCAGGGTCAAACCTGGTTGGTTCGTGATAGGGACCATCGTTTTAATGGGATTATAGTAAATAACTTTCCTTATAAAATGAATAAAGAATATAATACTCATATGGTAAGTAATTATATTATATAAATAAGGATTAATATTCCTTAAACATCAATTTGAGTTCAATATTATAAGAGGAAAAGAATAATGGTAGTAACTTCTGAGACTATTATAAGAACATGAGAATATTTCTTATGCAAGATGATTTTTTTTATTTTTTGGAGAAAAAACTTCTTGATAAACCTAATACTGATAAATATTGTCAAAAAGAGAAATTTTTTTATTTTAATAATAAAAAATATTTATGAATTATAATTTTAATACTAGATATTGACTAAATTTCTCACATGATGAGTATGAAATTTGGTCAAAATTATCCCTAACCAATGTTTATCATGGAGTATTAAATGACTAAATAAAATGTTATGATTACTATGGGTTGGAATTTTTATAGATATATAGAATATGTTCATGTGACACAAAATGCATTTTGTGTGCTAAATAACTAACCAAGTATACCACATGGAGTGTTATACACTACATATTTTGTGTATTAAGGGTTATTGAGAATTATTGAATCCTCGTACCAGTGTTTGGAAAGATACTTAATGTGAGAGATATCATGAACTGATACATTTTATACACTTTCATTGAGACTAAGCTAATTAGTGGTTGAATGGATATATTTCTAACCATTTCACCAGTTTAGCCTTAACGAAGATGGATTTTTTCTTCTCATAAGATAAGTATGAAATCAATTTCCTTCACTAAGATAGAAAATATAAGTTTATTTTAACACCAATTATTTTATTTTATTACCTATTTTATATCTTATTTAAAGATATAAAATGTTTGGATAAATTATTTTCATGTAAATGAAAGTTTTTGGAAGGTTTTATAGGTATTTTTAGAGGTTCAAAGTTTTAGATCAGTTAGTATAAACTATGCTCAAGTATCCAGGAAACCGTGTGAGGTGTTAGGGGGTCACTGGGTTGGTGAATGAGTTTTAAAAACTATATGCATTACCATGCAAATAAAAATTCTTTGGGGAAAATACAATTTTTAGGGTTACCACATAGTTTTTCAAACCATGATTCCTAACTGTGCGATGTAAAATAAATTATATTGAAATTAAATATTTAACATTAATCTTTCTTGAAATTCCTTATTTGTCTTGTACTGATACAAGATATCAATTTCTAGGGTTCCCTTAGGATATTTTATGTGGCATTTAATATGTGGACTCATATTTTCATGATTCTTTGAGCATTTGATCTTGGGAATCACAGGTAAGAACTCCATTATTCCCGTGTGTTTTAGATATGCTCATTTTCTCTTTAATGAAACTGTAGATTTGGGATTCCATGGCCAAAACTATTGAAGTATATATTTTAATGTCTTATTCTTCTGATTATTTATATTAATGGAATAATTATCAAAGATTTATAGATTCAATAGGGATTAGTAGCGTGGGAAGTGCCCTATATAATTGGGTTTTCTATCTTTCCAATTTTATTAAAATGTTAAGGATATTAGGTTTATTTTGAATAATTATCTTCTTATTTTCATTTATTTTACCTTAGAAAACTCTTATAATGATTTTCATACTATTTGGATTTTGAAACTTTGTTGTGGGTGTTACGCAAAAATTGTTTTATAAATTAATAAAAATATTTTTCTCAATGTAAATATGGTTTTAACACATGTTCTTGGCATATTTTTTTTGTTTAGGACTGGAAAGGAACATATTTATTGTGTGTAAATTATTTTACTCTAGAAGGAGTTAATGAAGTATAATTAGTGATTAGTTCCAACTATAAAGGAACATATAGGACTACCACCCAACAATATTTTGGTGGATGAAATATCACTGCTCGTGAGCATAAGGATTTTATTCGACATGCATGGGTGCGTGTGATTATGAGAACCTCGATAATTATACTGAATTAAATTAAATGAACTATTTTTGTTACTTTAATTGGATAACACATCCTTGGTCATATTGTGTTTGAAAAAACTGTTCATCTTTATTTTTTTATATTATGTAAACTGTTTGGTACTTTGATAATATTACAACCTATTTTAATTTAATATGAGCTAACCTATTTATTATCTTAGTAAAATGTGAGAAAAATATATAAGGGTTACCTACTATATTTTTAGACTCACCCATCCATATAAATTTTTTTGCACATGTAAACATTGATTTCCATGACAGAGGAAAGGGATAGGTTTGAAGCTTAACTACGGGGGAACCTTGATAGATGCTTTAGTAGTTAGTCAAGGTGGATCTTAATGTTGTTCATGTCTTAGAAATGAGTAGTGCCAACATGGAGCCAAATTATTTTATTTAAATAGAGTAATATTTAATATTTTTAATGACTTTTTTATTACCGAAATGTTGGTTTTTATTTATTGGTTATTGTTGGTTGTTTTATCGTTGGGTTTGGTAACATTTATCATTTAAATAGATATCTTTGGTTTTATTGATTTCCTAATTTAATTTGTGATAATTATGTGTGTGTTGAAAAGGAAAATAATTCCACCTCATAAATTTTGGATTAAAACCTTTCCATTTATTTCTTACTTTTGGTGTCTAGGGAATGTCACCTAAGGTTAATAGAACCTATGACCCGGTCCAAACCAATGTGTTGGGTGGTGTGTTTTAACTGTTATATGTATGGTTGGTATTTAAAAGTTGGTATTTTAGTCAGGAGATATGACTTTTCAGGACTTGAAATATTTCACACACACACACACACAGATATATATATATATATAAACATTTTACACTGAAATTCAATTTTCCAGTGTTGTTTGTGTATTAAAAGTGTTACTAAGAACTACTAGGTGTGACCTAAACACATCGTTGTGGGTTTAATCAGTGAGTGATAGGTATCATGTATTAGTAAATAAGCTTCCCACTATGATTTAATTAACTACATGATTTCATTATTTTGGTTCTATGGTATTGTGATTGTGTTTTTGATATATAAAATATAACCATGAAAAGATGAATAATAATAATGAAAACCTGTTGACTTGTGAAATGGTCTGTAAAACAAAAATGCCATCATAAGATCTCAGACTATGTGAAGGTATGCCCCTATTTGATATTTTGGTTTCAATCTCTTATTTTTTTGATGAAGTTGTTGTAGGGTGTATGTTGTGTAATACCCCATGTTTCCACAGTAAACTTCTTTATAATTCAATAGCGTGCGATGTATGCAACATTGAGTTCAAGCGCCCCACGACCTATCAAACTAGTCGTTTAAAAAGCAGTTATGAATAGGATTTTTTTTTAAATTTATATATCCCATATAATTTTAACATTCATATTTTGTGTTTCTTAGACATAATATAAGGACCAATTCAATTTTTCATGTAAAAGAAACATTTTTCAAAAATGCAATTTTTCCATATTTTAATGGTGAACCCTTTTTAAATCCAATAATTGACACTTTTATATATATTCAATTTGATGAAATTAAATTCTTCTTTATAATAGGCACATAAATATTTATATTGGATAAATGTTTGGTACTTTTCTGATAACTTTCATATTTTGATGTATAATGAAAAAATACTAAATTTTAATTGAAAACAACTTTTTTAATAAAAATAATTTATAGTATTAAATTATGAATATTAGTGGTAATAAAGTATATTTAGATTATATTTTTATAATTTAAAATAATTTAGGCCATTATAAGTATTTTTACACTTAAATTGGACATAAACACATGTTAATATTTTGATAGTTTTTACTTATTAAAAACCCGCATATTGGTTTTGAAAACAGGAATTACTTTTAAATTAATTTCTTCCAACTCTGTGCTTTGAACATGGAAAAATGAATTCAATATTTTTAATCATATGGTCCAATTTTTTTAAATACGTACCTTTTATTTTTTTTGATATTATGAATAATAACTTCAGTAATTATTTTTATTTACCATGGTTAAAGGGTATATCAGGTAAATAAGAGTAAACAAATAATATTATAATAATATAAAACTACCATAAAACATGTCCTAATCCTATTTTATGATGATCTATTCTACCATGAGAATCCTTAGGTTTAATGTTTAAAATTTTGGGACCACTTGGGTGTGATAATGACAGGTTAGTAGAATTTATTTAATGTAAAGATAATTATAACATAAACATAAATCTTTTACTAAATAAATTTTAATATAGGATTATATGACTGATATATTTTAATATAAATATTTATTAGAAGTATAAAAATATTTCCTACATCATGGTATTTTATATTTAATTTTTACACATTAAATAATTAAATTTATTTATGACACAACAATGATGTAATATTTTCATTTTTAAAGAAGGAATCAAATAAATGATATTATAAATATTAAAATAAATATAATTTGAAAGTTTTTATGCCATCAAAGAATTTTTTTATGACACTGACATATGAGGTATTTTTTAATTCCTTTTTTAAGGAATAAAGTTTTAATTACTTTAACAAAAATCAATTACTAAATAGTGTCAAAATTAACATAAATGAGTTTTTAAAACAAATACTATTTTATTAAATGATATAAAAATCCTAAAAATCTAAGATTCAGACAACATACTCATATAATTATTGAAAATTTATTAATTATCCATTTTATTTCCCCTTGTCATTTTATAGTAACTAAATTAACCCTATAGTATGAAAATACAAGAAGACATGGTAAGAGTTAAGTAGTTTAACTAAGGGTTAATCCCAAAAGATAACGGTAATTTTATGACGTAAACATGTCTAAAACCTATTTGTTGAGATGATTTAGACCCATAATCATATTATCCTATAAATAAATCAAATTGGAGTTATTATAATTGGAAAATAATTTTATAATAAATTCATATTTCAAGCTTTCCTAAAGTGCCCCTCACTTCTCTTATAATAGGAAACCTCTCTTTATTTTTAATTAACACCTACAAATCCATTTGGATCAGAAAAACCCTTCCCAAATATACTAAAAACTACCCTCACTTAAACCTAGAGTCCTTAACTTGAGAATAAATAAAACCTAATGACCCCTTTTATTCAAATCAAAAGGAGACATCTGAAAAGAGGTAATCATTTTATCCCTTCTTTTAAAGTTCATTTCTTCTTCTACTTCATATTACTAAGTTTTTTGCCATAATAAAATAAAAATACATTATATTATATATTATAAGATGTTTTTAATGTTATGGGACAACTATATTCCCCTTTTTACCCATCCTATAAAAAATAATACCACTATGTGTGCGTACGTACGACTTACTGTCTCCACGCCGTGGTGTAAATTGTTTTTCATGTACACCTTATTTTTATGGGTATAACTACGAATATAATGAATTTAAATAATAAATATAAAATTATATTTCTTCTATAAAATTCACATTCCTTCCAATTCAATTCAATTTTACCACTAAGGAAATGATATCGTCGTTCGTGCGTACGTACGACTTACTGTCTCCACGATGCGATGAGACTCATCTTCCATGTTCACCATCAAAGAATGATTACAAGAATAAATATTATCAATAATTATGAAATATATGACATAATAATTCTACTTTTATGGTATATATACACACATATATTTCATTCACTTACTCCCATTCAATATGATAAGAAAACGGAAACAACGTTCATACGTACGTGCAGACTACCGCCTCCATGAACGATGTGTTCCATATTATTTATCTATGTATTATACATATATACAGAATATATATGATATATACATCATATTTTACATTCTATAAGTAAGTAAATTATGATCTAACTAATATGATCAAGAATTACAAGTCAAAACACGTACGATAAACAAAGTGATTATTATCCAAAATGATTCATTAACATATAATTATTAATAAATGGGTAATAAAAAGTCATAAAAGAATCATATATGATATCATAAATATTATTATGATTCTTATATAAGTTAATAATATGTTTAAACACATTATAAAGGAGTTTTAGACACATACAAAGAGTATCCAACCTAAGGTAAGGGTTAATTTTTCAATCTCATTATTATTTAGGATTGTTTATGTGTAAGTATTTACTGGGAAATATTTTTTATCCATGTAAATATTTCATAAAAATGTTTTGAAAAGGAATATTTTAAGGTTTCATGGAAGTGGATCTTTAACTATATCCTCATTTTAAATGCTTTAATTATTTATTTATTTTAAATCTATTTAATTAATGTCCATATTTTCAAAATGATTTTAAGGATTAATTTATATGGACATGATTGTTTTAAAATGTTAATTACTTTATAAAGATTCAAAGTGGTATGGGAAAATTTGATTTAAAAATATATTTGAAATGAATTCCTCCATAAATTGTGTGGCTTTAAATGATTTCATGAAAAAGTGATATTTCTCTCAAAGAGTTTTACTGACCATTTTCAACTATGTCAACATATTTTACTTGATATTATATTTGATTGAGGTTGATTTATTATAATATAATATTCCATATTCCATTGAATGAGTTATGATATGTTTGACTGTGCATGTTCTATTTCTATACCATTCGTGGTTTATGGTTAAAGTATTTACATGTTGTATGCTAGTTTTAATATGAATTATTATGTTATATTTCAGATTTTTCATATGAGGAATACATTGGACTTAGTAAGTGATTGGTGAGGATCAATATATCCCCTCTATGAATTACTAGGTCTCATGATACAAACTAGTGTGTTGGAACAATGCCTCAACAGAATATTTGTGAATGGTCTTGGCACAAGGCCTTGACGTAGTAGTTACTATGTCCATTATTATGCATTCAATTGTATTGAAATTAGTTATTACATGTGATTATTTAACTATTTGAATATCCAAGTGAATGTATATATTGTAATTTATGAATTATTTTTTTATATTATGATTAATTTTATGTTTAGAAGGATATTTTTTATTATACATCTTGCCTTAAAAGTTTATAGCTTCAGCTAAATTATTTACCCTTACTTAGAATCTGAGCTCATCCCTTTCTTATGTTTTATCTTCCTAGGATACCAAGAAGTGTATTATGTTTGATATTATGGGTTAAGATAGGGGAATAATGGTAGGATTATCTATGCAATATTTTATGTTATAAATTTTAATGTAAAGCTCATGAATATAATATATTTTCCAAGACTGTTAAACGGATCGGTCCATCGGGACTTGATTCCCTATAATCATTCCAATGTATTAAAATAATTCACTAAATATAGGCTTCTGGAGATAGGTCATTATAGTTGGTATCATATGAAGTTTATAAAAAACCATGGAAATAGATTTACAAAAACAAAAATTAGGGATCATAACCCTAAAATTGTATTTGAGGATAAGTATTAAAGAGAATCCAAGAATTTAAAAATAGAAATTATGTGGGTATTCCTAGAAAATATATCATTTTCTAGATATTACAAGTGAATGTGGTTCTGGAACAGATGTACCTAGGTGTGAAAACTCTGACAAGGTGTTCCGAGCATGACTCGGGCTAACCTAGTACACGAAAACGAGCCTTACTGCGCACCTGGTTTGACACTCCTAGGTGATATGCTTAGGATAATTCAAATTATATTTACAAACCATTATGAAGGATTTATGAGTGAATATGTCCTCAAAAGAACCATTTTTAGGATTATGGATTAGATATGCATAATGTTTTCAATTTATGTTAAGTATTTTACTAGTTTGGAGTAATGATTTATGATTCCTAACCTAATCTAGTGTATGTTATTATTTATAAATGGCACCTAGTGGAAGAAACGTAAATTGTATAAACACACTTAATAAATGTAGGGATTTACCTTCTATGCACGATATTGAGAGTGGAGATGGTGACACAACTTGTACTGAAAAACATATAACTATATTTGGACTGCTAACTCAGGTTATGAATAATAACATTACCTGTATGGAGCATCCTGATCCACAATGCAGAGGATCAGTGTTAGACCACTTCATGAGACAACAACCTTCAATATAAAATGGGTCAAAAAAAAAATACTTTTGTATCTGAGTAATGGATAAGTTCCTTAGAGAAAATATTTATTGCTTTGGGAAGTAACAAAAGGGAAAAGGTTTTCATGGCAGTTTTTTATCTCTCAAGAGATGTGGATCAATAGTGATCATTAATTAAAATCAAAAAGGAGGATAAATAAGTGGGAAATATGGAATGGAGGGAGTTTAAATAAATTTTTATATAGAAATAATTTCCTCGTGAACAACGAGATGATATGGAAAGAATATTTCTGAGCCTGATGTAAAAGAAAGATGAGAATGTTGCAAAGTATGAGGCTACATTCACAAGGTTATCAAGGCATGATATAGACTACATACATAAACCAAGAAGTAAGATTTATTTATTCCTTAATGGGTTAAAACCTTTCCTCTTATGGGAATTAATCTCACAATATTTCTCATCATGAAAAGATATATTCTTGTGTGCTATCAAGACAGAAAAGGAATTCTCTAAGTCTTATGACATTAGATTCAAGAAAGAGAAGAAGAGAATGCTGGATCAAGATATAGATAAAGGGAAAAAGGGAAAGAAGGATTTTCCCTTATGTGACAGTTATGGGAAGAAACACCCCGGTACTTGCCTAAAAATAATGAAAGCTTGTTACAAATGTAGTGAAAAAGGTCACCAGGAACGTGATTCTAAGGGAAAGAAAGAAGTTGTGAAATGTTATAATTGTAAAGATATGGGACATTATGAAAACGATTTTACAAAGCATCAAGGAAATATATCTTAGAAAAATAAAATGTATCAAGGTAAATCTTATGTTATTACTACAGTCGAAGTGGAATAATTAATGTATTTCTGTTTTTGGATTCAAGAATTATATTCTTGTTATAAAAAGAATGTGATATATATAAGGATTATACTAAATTACTTTTTTTTTCATTAAAGTTTTAATATGATGAAGGTAATCATATATTTGTTATGTGACAGTAAGAGAAACATTAAATTTTTTAGGGAATCTAATGTTACAATTGATATTGGAAATTAGGGACCTTTTAGATAGAGATTGGAAAAAAGTTTTTTGGATAACTCTAAAGGTTGAAATAGATTAATTTGAAAATTGATTATTATTATTTAATGTTAAAACTTTTTTTATATTATTTTTGTAATGTTTTAATACTATGGTATTAGAAAAAGGACAACCTGCAGGTCGGGAGATACCCCTTCACATCGGACAAAGTTGTGGGAATCGAACCCACAGTCGAAGTGCGGTAAGGCTTTTCCCCCTACCCCTGGCCTCCAAGAAGTCCCTGGTTATTATAAAATAGTTTTCTTCCTTTAAATAGTATATGTTTAAAGAATATAAATCCTAAATAGTATATGTTTATATTTATAACCTTATATGATTGAAAACATCCTTTTTTGGTTTGGACATAAACACATGTCAATCTTTTGATAGTTTTTACATATTAAAAACTCGCTTTTTGGTTTGGACAACGGGAAATACATTTAAATTAATTTATTCAAAATCTGTGATTCAAATTTGAAAAAATGGATTACATATTTGGAATAATAATTTCCAAATTGTGTAAATAGGTACCTTTTATTTTTTTTACATTATGAATAGCAACTTCAGTAATTATTTTTATTTACCATGGTTAAAGGGTAAATCAGGTAAATAAGAGTAAAAAATAATATTATAATAATATAAAACTACCCTAAAAAATTTCCTAATCCTATTTTATGAAGACATATTCGACCATGATCATCTTTAGGCCTAAATTTTGTAATTTGGGGACCACTTGGGTGTGATAATGACATGTTATAAGAATTAATTTGAAGTAAAGATAATTATAACATAAACATATATCTTTTACTAAATCAATTTTAATATATGTTTATTGGAAAGATATATTTGAACATAAATATTCATTAGAAAGATATCAATATTTCCTATATCATCATATTTTATTTTAAAATTTAATACATTATATAATTAAATTTATTTATGACACAACAATGATGTAGTATTTTTTTTATTAATGAAGGAATCAAATAAATGATATTGTAAACATTAAAATAAATATAATTTAAAAATTTTGGTGACATCCATGAATTTTATGGATTACATTTACATATTTGGTATTATTTAATTTGTTTGCTTTGAAGTAATAATGTTTTTATGACATTAACAAAAAACAATTACTAAATAGTGTCAAAATTGAGATAAATGAGTTTTAAAGAAATACAATTTCATTAAATGATATAAAAATCCTAAAAATATAAAATTCATCCAAATGAATTATATAAAGATAAAAAAGTAATTAATTATCCACTTTAGTCTCCCTTGACATTTTATAGTAACTAAATTAACCCTATTGTAAATAAATACAAGAAGACCCAGTTGGAGTTAAATTGTTTAACTAAGGGTCAATCCCAAAAGATAAAGGTAATTTTGTGAACTAAAAATTTCTAAAACCTATTGTTTGATAGTATTTAGATCCATAATTATATTATCCTAGAATTAAATAAATTTATAACTGTTAAAATCCTAAAATCATTTTATAATAAATTAATATTTCCATATTTTCCTGAAGTCCCCCTCACCTCTCTTATAAAAGGGAACCTATATTTGTTTTTATTTCACACCTCCAAATCCATTCGGATTTTCCAAGACCTGCCCAAATATCCTAAAACCTACCCTTAAACCAACCTATAGGCCTTAAATTGAGAATAAAACCAACCTAAATATCACTTTTGTTCGAATAAAAAGGAGACACATAAAGAAGAGGTAATCATTTTATCCATTCTTCCAAAGTTCATTTCTTCTTCTACTTCCTTTTACTAAGATGTTACCATAATATAAAATAACTCCAGAATATAATATATTATTATATATTTTTAAGAATATGGGACAACTATATTCCTCTTTTTATCTATCCTATGAAAAATAGTACCACCATGTGTGCGTACGTACGACTTACAATCTCCACGCCATAGTGTAAATTGTTTTTCATGTACACTTTATTTCTATTGGTATAACAATGAATATAAAAGATTTAAATAATACATATAGAATTATATTTATTCTTTAAAATTTTTATTCCATTCAATTCCAAACCATTTTACCATTAATGAAATTATACCATCGCTTGTGTGTACACACTTCTTACCGTCTCCACGACGCGATGAAACTCATCTTCCATGTTCACCATCCAAGAATGATTATAAGAATAAATATTATTAATAAGTATGAAATATATGACATAATAATTATACTTGGATGATATAAATATATATATACATATATTTTATTCACTTTCATTCAATATGATAAGAAAACAGAAACAATGTTCATGGGCACGTGCAGACTGCTGCCTCCATGAACAGTGTATTCAATTTTATTTACCTATCTATTATATATATATATATACATAGAATATATATGATATATAAATCATATTTTACATTCTGTAAGTATGTAAATTTTTATCCAAGTAATATGATCAAGAATAACAAGCCAAAACACGTACGATAAACAAAGTGATTATTACCCAAAATGTTGCATTAACTTGGAATTGTTAATAAATGGGTAATATAAAGTCATAAAAGAATCATATTTGATATTATAAATATTATTATGATTCTTATATAAGTTAATAATTTGTTTAAACACATTATATATGAGTTTTGGAGACATACAGAGAGTATCAAACCTAAGGAAAGGGTTAATTCTTCAATCTCATTATTATCTGAGATTGTTTATGTATAAGTATTTAATGGGACATATTTCTAATAAATGTACATTTTTCATAAAATTGTTTTGAAAAGGAATTTTTTAAGGTTTTATATAAGTTAATCTTTAACTAGATCATCATTTTAAATGTTTTAAAATTTTATTTTTCTAAATCTATTTAATTAATGTCCATATTTTCAAAATGATTTTAAGGATTTATTTATATGGACATGATTGTTTTAAAATGTTAATTCCTTTCAAATGGTTCAAATTTATATGGAAAACTGTTATTTAAAAATATCTTTTAAATGACTTCCTTAATAAATTGTGTTACTTTTAATTGATGTCATGAAAAAGGGATATTTATCTCAAATATTTTTACTCATCACTTTCAACTATGTCAACATCCTTTACTGGATAATATTATTAATTAAGGTTGATTTATTATAATACAATATTACATATTCTATTTAATGAGTTATGAAATGTTTGAATATGGATGGGATATTTCTATACCATTCATGGTTTATGGTTAAAGTATTGGCATGTTGTATGTTATTTTTAATATAAATGAATATGTTATATTTTACCCTTTTAATATGAGTAATGCATTGGAATTAGTAAGTTATGGGTGGGGCTCTCTATATCTCCTTTATACATCAGTAGGTCTCATGAGACAAATTAGTGTATTGTCACAAGGCCTCGATAGAATATTTTTTAATGGTCTTGGCACAAGTCCTAGACGTAGTAGTTATTATATCTGGCATTATACATTCACTCATTATGAAAGTAGTTATTACATGTGATTATTTGAATACTATAATATCCATGTTCACGTTTATATGGTAATGTTTGATTTATTTTTTCCATATATGTTCAAGTTTATGTTTAAAATGATTTGGTTTTTATTATACATCTTGCCTTAAAAGTTTATAGCTTCTTCTAAATTATTTACCCTTACTGAGCATCTGAGCTCACCCCTTTCTTATGTTTTATTTTCACAGGATGCCAAGAAGTGTATTATTTTTTATATGTGGGGTCAATCTATGGGAATAATGGTATTATTATCTATGTAGTATTTTATGTTAAAAATTATAATGTAAAGTTCATGTATGTATTCTATTTTCCAGGACTGCTAAACCGACCAGTCCTTCAGGACTTGATTCCTCGAATCATTCCAATGTATTAAAATAATACACCGAATCTGGGATTTTGGAGTCAGGGATTTACATTTGGGGTCTTGGGGGGTGTTCTGAGGGTTTAAGACTCAAGAAGGGAGAAAATTGGGCCAATCTGTGCAAGGAACACAGTTGGCGCACGATTAACAAAAACATGTAGAATTCCTAAGTAACAATTCATCCTTGGACAGTGGCATATCACACGGTCATCACATAGTTAAAAAAACTATGCACTATACCTAGATGACTATGTGACCATCCTCCCATGAACAATGGCAAGGGAACAATTTCTTCATGGTTTTTCAAACCATGTGGGTAAACCGTGTGCCCCTATTAAGCAAAGTGTTAGTGGGAAATTATGATTTATAAGTAGGAGGTTGAAGGAATTGTATAAAAATATTTTCAGGAAAATTTTCTTGAAAGCTATTATGTAGAGACCTTGAGATTGGGGAAGGAAGAATAGTTTATTAGTTTGGACCAGGGGTGCATTAGTGATGTATTATGGTAGTCATTTCACTAACTTGTACCATTTCATTACGATGTTTTCTAGAGATGAGGTGACTACAGATAAGCTCTTCTAGGATGGGCTTAGTCATGAGATTGGGTCCCAAGTGAATATTTTTTATCTAAAGAGGTTTGAAGAGGTGGTAGACCAAACCCTTATCTTAGAAGGGAACATGAAGGGAGCTTCAGGTCATGGACTTGTGGTTTTGGTTGGTTGGATAGGTGGAACCACTTCTGATAACAGGAATCAACCTTTTGGAAATTTCTAGTAGGGTGAATGTATTTAGAGTAGTCATAAGAGATGGGCAATACCTAATGGTGGTGATCAGGTGTTCTGTTACTAGTCTAATAGGCGAAGTCACATGCAGGGCCAGTTTCCTCGACCACCAGTTGAGTTCCAGTCGAGTGGTAGGTTAGGACATTTACATAGTTTCTGTAAGAACCCTCAGTAGCCGGTCAAAGATGGAGGTCAGAGGAAAATTTCAAGTTCATGAAGGGGGTCAATCATCACATATCAAAAAGGTTGTTTGAGCTCCAACGCTCATACTAATAGGGGTGGGGGTTATGGAACTCTAGGGTGAGACCTACTGTACTAGATGGGTAGTGCAATGCAGGTTACTCTGGCTGGAGCCTAGGGTAGAGGGGCAGGTCATCTCCATACAGTTAAATATACACCTAAAGGTGCCTAGGTTGG
The DNA here is from genome assembly GCA_963277665.1 of Viscum album. Taxonomy (NCBI): domain Eukaryota; kingdom Viridiplantae; phylum Streptophyta; class Magnoliopsida; order Santalales; family Viscaceae; genus Viscum; species Viscum album. The sequence goes on along the minus strand of OY728138.1, from coordinate 128,801,740 downwards.
ACCGTATACCATTTGAGGTTTTATTCTTATATATTCCACACTCACTAGTGATTTATTTATCATTTGTGTTACACATTCTTTTATTTCTGCACATTTCGTAGTTGTGTTGGGCCTAGGCACAGAAAGTGAACATGGAGTTACATCAATTGATTCTCCATTAGGGGTAAGGTTTGAGGATATCATATAGTGATAGGGTTATGCTTTGTAGGTTGGTGGATATCATTTTATGTGGAACTTTTTTGTCCTTGAGATGTCACATTTTTACTTTATTTTGGGTATAGATTAGATGGTGTTATATCATGCCCATATTGACTATTTCGAACCTTGAGTGACATTCACATCTCCTAGTGGAGAAAATTATGTTCTTTGTGGTGAGTGGGATGTTTGAGCAGGAAGCGTATGACTAATTTTCTAGTATTTGGGAAAAATCACAGCCCAAATGGCTTTTCTTATGTTAGATAAAGTAGGAAGAGAAAAACCATCATTATCCCCATTATGTATCTATTCTAAGATGTATTTTCAAAGGAGTTATCAGGGCTACCGATTGAGAAGTATGTTGAGATTACAATTGATTTTCTTCTAGGGGTAGAAACGATTTCTATTGCACTGTATCAAATGACACCAACAGAACTCCAATAACTTATGGTTCAGCTAGAATATTTTGAGAAAAAGCGTTTCATACATCCGAGTACGTCACCTTGGGGATCTCCCATAAAATTTCTTAAGAAGGAAGATGGATCATTGAGGTTATGTGTATACAATATAATGTTGAATCAAATGATGATTAAGAACTGATACATTCTTCATAGAATCGATTATTTGTTTGACTAACTAAGAACTATTTCAGTGTTCTCTTATATTTATTTAAGATTATGTTACTATCATATCCTGACCTCGGACGTCTATTTATCTTATTTTATTTTTACTGTTTACTTGATCCCACGTCTTTTGGATGAGGTTTAGTTCAGTCCCGGGTTTAATTTTTGAAGTTTGATGACTTTGATGGGCTCTGGGATGGTGCACAGACAACAGACCATTAGCGGTGACCGCACATTCCACCTAGGTGACCGTGCAATTGAGTGATGATTAAAATAATAATATCTTGTGTAGACAATAACATTATCATTATTTATAAATTGTTATAAATATTACTATTATTATTTAAAATGAAATGGAACAATTCATTATTGTGATTTTAATTATTAAGATGCTCTAATTATGATAATTATTATTATTAGAATTATCAGTACTATATTATTAGTATTAATATTCATTTTATGATTATGATGATGATGCTGATGATTATTATTATTATCCTTGGTTTTAATATTATTTTTATTATTGGATAAAATGAAAAAAATAGAAACCCTGAACCTATTCTACCTGGCGACAACCCCCTTTCCCCTCCTGTTTGTTCTTCCTTTTGCGCACCAGAACCCAAACTTCAGACCTCCTCCCTCCTGCTTCACCACACCACTCGTGTCTCACGCTCCCAGCCTCTGCCTCTCCGCTCCCCTGGCTCCTGTACGCAGCACCCAAACGCCCCTCCTACCCAGGCTCTCGCCTCCCTGCCTCCCTCGAGCCCCTATGTCGACCGCCCAAGAAAACTGTCACCTAGCACTCGCCCCAGCTCCATGTCCTCCCATCGCTCTTTCATTCGGCAAGGCCTTCACCTCATATGGTCTCCCCATCCCTGGCCTCCCACCATGCTGCGTTCCGGCATCGCCTTCCTCCCTTGCGTAGGTAATGCTCCCCCTGGCCCTGCTTCCTCTTGCACATGGCCGCCAAGGCAGGACGCCTCCACTCCAGCTGGACATCCACCTCGCATCGCCCCCCTTGCACGATCCCATTCGGTGGTGCCCCTCCTTCGCGCGACGCCCTCTGTCTTCCCCCCCCTCAATTTTTTTTTTTTTTTTCTTATTCCTCTTTTTTTCCTCCCTTCTCTCTTATCCCACATGATTTCTTCCTCCCCTATTGTGAGCTACATCCCGTGGCTGCCCCGCCCCACCTTCCCTCACCGGTGTGCCACCCATAGCCGGTTTCCCTCCAGTTTCCACACCTCCCAGACACAAACCCCCTTCCCCAGTGGTCCCTCCCTATGCACAGTAAGCGGAACTGCAATCCCCTCCCCTCTCCTGGCCAACCCGTGCGTGCCCTCACCATTCGACTACCCTCTCGCCAGTGACACCTCCTCATCGGAAAATACCCCATCCGGTGATCATTCATTTGGGTTTATGTTTTTTTTCTTCAATTTACCCCAGACCCTAGTTTTTAGGATTTTAATTGTTTTAGTGTCTATCTCAAAATTGATGGTCTGATATGGTTGTTTAGGTTTAATTTAATCCTTATTGGGTGTGATTGAGGTGTAAACGGTGTTTGGCACCAATTTCTGGAATTTCATCATCAATTGAGGTAGGAATTCTTTTCACATATTCTCTAAATTTATATTTCTTTGATTTATTGATGTCTGCACCTTTCTTGATTGTTAATTAGACACTAAATATTTTTTTGAATAAATTTTATCTTTTGAAATAAGATCAGTTTTGATGGATATCAATTATATACTCTTTGATAGTTTTATTAAGTTGTGCAATTTGTGATTTTAATCATGAAAATGGTATGGTTTTTGATTTGATATGTTGTGGGTGTGCGTTTGACTCAAAAAAGAGTTTTTGAATGAGTTTGGTGCAAATAGTTATTTTTTTATTTAGTTTTGTTCACTATTTTATAGTGCTTTATAAATTGTGTTGTTGGTTTATTAAAATGTGCAAGGGTTGCAGTTGTGTTTTGGTGTGACGTCAATGTGCATTTAGTTATAAAAGAAATTTCGAGTGAGTTTTTGATATTTGAGTCATGCGACAAATTTTAAAATTGTTTAATAAATTTTCTATGGTTTGTTTAATTTTGAAAATGGTTTATTATATTATCTGAATGGTGAAAAGGTGTTTTATAAATGATATAATGGTCATATAAAACTATTTATGTGGTTTTTATTTGGTTTTGTCTGTGCAAAACCACGGTATACTACTCAAAATAGTTTTGTGAATTTTGAGATAATTTATTAAAAAATTTTGATGTTGTGATCTTTGTTTTGAAAATGTGTTGTGGCGCACATGCTTTTAAATGTAGATTTCAACGTATTGTGCACTTTTTTATGGTTTTGCACTCTACTGTTTTCTTGAAATGGCCCTATGGCTCTTTAAAATGATCAGTGAATTTTTATGGCATGGTGTGGTTTTTGTAAACGCGTGGCAGATTTTAATGTGGTTTAGTAAATAATGCTGAGGTGGTGGTTTGTGTTTTGAGAACTTGTCGAGGTGTTGTTTGTGTCATTTGTTCATTTGAATTATTTTAAGTCCATGTTTATGTATTTTATTTATCATTGTGGTTGTAGCACGTTGACAAATTTTTTCCATGGTCCTATGATCGTTAGCTTGCACGCCCATGCGAGGCGTGTCGTGTCCTCATTATTGCTTTGTGAGTCGATGTAGGACCCCAATTCACTCTCCTTTAAATTTAAAATTTATTAATTTCTTGATGTTTTATTAATTTTAATAAATGAGAAATAATATAAGATAATTATTTTTTAAATGATTTTTTGGTGTAGAAAGAGATGTTTATTTTATACATGACACCATGAACATTTTCTTGATGAGCGGACACCTAGTATTGAAATAATTCCCGTTTGGACTTTAAAAATAATTCAAAGAATTTCAAATGTAGTTCTAGTTTTAAAGAGAAATGATTTCTTCTGAACAAGTGTTTTGGGTTTTCTCAAGAAAAGAGGCTTTTCTCTAAAATTGGTGAAGGCCCGTTTGGCACTTTAATAAAATGAATTATTTTTGAAAACCCACTTAGGGGTGATATTTAGTGTGCATTAATTTCTTAAGCTATATGTGATGTTTGTGCATCATGACTTATTGATTTACATTGTGGACACACCCCTTTTTATTGCATGTGTTGACATGGGAACCTGGCATAGTGAGTGAATCTTCTGAGAACGATTGCTGCACTAGTTTAGATTATGCACTGGCTAGTGGCCTCGTAGTAGGGGAATACTGAGTTATTACTGCTATGGGGATTGGGCCCCTCGTTTAGGCCATGTAGGGATATGTTGAGTGTTAGGGCGTTATGATGTCATCGAGTTAGGGCATGCCTTCAGGATGAGTCACATGTTTAGTATGTTCTGGATTGTTCACGATCTTTTAGGTTCGACCCATGTTTTTATTGAGTGTTTATTTGTGTGTGGTGGACGGTTGAGAGGTCTAGTTCTATTACTGGCCCCTGTGTTCCACTTTTTCCATTGCCCTTGGTGTGTGTTGTCTGTTATGTGTAGTTTTACTTTTTGACTAATAACTAAAGTTTTGTTTTCAAAATTTTTCGTTTGGAAAGAAAATGTTTTAAGATGAAATTCACCTATTCCTTTCAAACATTAAACTTGTTTTTGAATTAAAAAGGGCATTGGATTGTTACTTGTTTTAGAAATGAAATCTCGTGTGGAAACTAATATTTTATATCATTTAGTTCAAACCTGGAATTTGTAAATTTCTTTATTTAAAGGTAGTGAATTGGGAATAGTTTGTTGGGAATTCCTATTAAGTTTTAATACTCACGCCTATAGTTGTTTTCTGTTTTTAGTGTTTGTGCAGGCTACAGCTTGGGTGCGTTCCCCTTAGGTGATGTTTGGTCATGAGTTGGAGAGTGACCCATGAGGTCACACGAAGATAGTGGTTGTCTCTTTTGGTTAGTTTCATTTTTTTGTTCTTGTTTAGTTACTTTACTTTGTTTTTTAATTTTGCGCTACTATGCTTTATTTCTTCTACTTCATTTATTTATTTTAACGGGGAAAATTCGTTCCCACCACTTCTTTTGATGCCATGGTGCTTGTGACCAGCCCGGGAGGATCAGGAATGCCTCTCCATCCATGTTGCGTACTAGCTTAGGTGACCGGTTCAGGGACGACCTGGTTTGGTTCGTGAAAAAATGGTATCAGAGGAGGTTTTCCCTTAGCGGACCTCTCTTTTCAGAGCACCCATTGTTATTTGGGATGTCCAGTAGATGTAGACTAGGACTGGATGGGCCCAGGAGGTAGGTTACAGGTCGGTGCCTGATCACCACCGCTTGTGATGATACCTGAGTTACCAGGGTTAGTCTAGGATTTGTGTGACTTGTCCTTGGTCGTTTTGGATTGAGGGGTGACAATGGAGGTGAATCGGTTCACATTGCAGCCTCACATGGGGTGGTGACGCATGTGGATTCCATGTGCCCGATTTAAGGACCTCTTAGTGTTATACCTTACATGGGTCATGGCTCACCACCATGTCGCTGGATCATACATGTTCACTAGTTCCTCATTATAGTGGGTTATTATTGCATGTGTTTTATTTTAATCTCAGTTGATTTGATTTTGCATTAAAAGTGAAATTGGTTTTAAAATGGAAAATAGTTTCTTCTAAATTGTTTTTGAAATTACTAAAGTGGATTTTTAAAGATAAGGTGTATCAGTTTGGAAACAAATTTGGTATGTGTTTGGATTTGGTAAGGAAAATAAGTGTTTGAACCTTGGCACTTCTTATGAAGGGTCACACGTGCATGGGTATGTATGGAAGTGTGTGGGGGCACTTGTTCGCAGGTGATGTGAGCGGGTTTGAATAAACGCACGTGTGACGATTCATAAAGTGCCATAGGTGAGTTTTTAGAAATGAAAAGAAATAATGGTTTTGGAAAAGTGATTTCTCATTGTGTTGTATATGTTTGGATTATGGGCCCGTTTTCCCTTGGCTTATGTTTTTTCTTTGATTTAGTTTTGGCTTGATGCCAGTTTCGATAGTGTTTTTCGTGTTGTCATGAGTATGCCGCCCAGAAAGCCCCCAAAAGTTGTTAATTAATTATGCCCAATTCTCAGTTCCTTTTTTTGTGTTGCTTGCTTTTCGAGGTAACTAGTGTCTATTAGAGGTAGTTTTATAGTTATGAAAGATAGTGTGTGTCTGGGTTGTTGGGAACTTCCAGGGTATTTAATGTTCGTACCGCCCTAGAGTTATTTGAGGGTTTAGTTCTGGACTAGTAAAGATGAAATGTCTCATCGTCGTTAGTGTTTTGGGTGTGATTAATGACGGTCGACTTCAGCGAAGGTTCCCAATCTTGCAAGGAGTGAGGGCCAGTGGAACCTGTCTCCAAGAAACCATCCTCGTCGGTACCTGCTCCTAGTTCATCGGATCACTCTCTTGTGTGCCATCAGTATGGCCTGTCCGGACATTCTAAGTCATCATGTTGCATTCTTGTGAAAATTTACGACCATCGTGGTTGTTGGAATCATCGAACGGAAGGAGTTAGAGACCAGAAGATAAAAATGCATGACTGTGAGGCTGGAGATGCTTCAGCCATTAGGGCCCCAACAATAGGTCTCTAGGTGAAGCTCACACACAGTTAATAGTTGTCGAGGGTGTGGAACCTTGGTCCGGAAAATGTTTCCAGCTTTGGGATGGAAATATCCAAAATTTCCGTGTTCTATTATCATCGATGTCATAAGCTCATCCTTGTTGTGGTGGCGTGATAAGTCTTTTCCACCACAATCCAAGTGGTCTTATATGCTCTCAGTGTGTTTTTTTGTTGTTCGGTCTTTTTGAATGGTGTGGGCCCGTGAGTAAACAGAACATTTCAGATTATCAGTTGGTCTCAGCTATACCCATTAGGGGAATGTTTGGTATCGTGAAATTGAGGGGAAGTGTTGAGTTCATTTCTCATCCTCAGGTTTCTGCGTTGTTTTCTAGAAAACCTTCATCTAAGTTTTAGGCGTGCTGTTTGGCCCACGTGGAGAGATTAAATGAGTTCTGTTTGGGAGTTCCCGCTATTCCACCCCTAGGGGTGGTTTGTTCAGGTTTCAAGTGTTTATATATTAGTGAATTCTTATGCTGGGGAGAACCCTCTCCTGTTCTCCCCTCAATCTCGAGCAGTGGTTTTCCTTGAATTGGTCAGGTGTGATGTTTGTTGGGAATGATCACCCCGAAGCTCTCGGTTCTCTATGTTTTTGTCTGGGCATGGACTCTAGTCATGTCAACAGTTGGCTTGATGTCTTTCTGGGGGAAAAATGTCTGTGGTGGGGAGAATTGTCACACCCTAACCTCGGACATCTGTTTATCTTATTTTATTTTTACTGTTTACTCAGTCTCGCATCTTTTGGAGGAGGTTAAGTTGGGTACCAGGTTGAATTTTTGAAGTTTGATGTCTATGATGGGCTCCGGGATCGTGCAGAGATAACAGACCATTAGCATTGACCGCACATTCCGCCCGGGTGACCATGCGGTTGTGCGACGCTTAAAATAATAATTTCTTGTGTAGACAATAACATTATCATTTTTACTAAATTTTTATAAATATTACTATTATTATTTAAAATGAAATGGAACAATTTATTATTGTGATTTTTATTATTGGGTTTCTATAATAATAATAATTATTATTATTAGAATTATCATTACTATATTATTAGTATTAATATTTATTTTATGATGATGATTATTATTCTTATTATTATAATCCTTGTTTTTAATATTATTTTTCTTGTTGGATAAAATGAAAAAATAGAAACCCTAAACCTATTATACATAGTGGTGGCCCCCTTTCCCCTCCTGTTCATTCTTCCTTTTGCGCACCAGAACCCCGCCTCCAGACCTCCTCCCACCTGATTTGCCGCACCACCAACGCCTCACGCTCCCGGCCTCCACCTCTCTGCTCCCCTGGCTCCTGTGCACAGCACCCGAACGCCCCCTCATACCCAGGCTCTTGCCTCCCTGCTCTCCCTCGAGCCCCTGCGCAGACTGCCCAAGAACCCCGTCACCCAGTTCTCGCCCCCGGATCCATGTCCTCCCGCTGCTCCGTCATCCGGAAAGGCCTCCACCTGGTGCGGTCTCGCTCTCCCTGGCCTATTGCCACACTGCGTTCCGGCAGCGCCTTCCTCCCTTGAGCCGGTGACCCTTACCCTATCCCTGGTTCCTCATGCATGTGGCCTCCAAGGCAGGAGGCCTCCACTCGGGCTGAACCTCCACCTTACGTTGGCACCCCCTTTCACGATCTCATCCATTGGCACCCCTCCCTCGCGCGATGCCCTATGTCTTACCCCCTCTATTTTTTTTCTTTTTTTCTTCTTCTTTTTTCCTCCCTTCTCTCTTCTCCCACACGATTTCTTCCTCCCCTCTTGTGCGCTGCATCCCGCAGCTGCCCCACCCCACATTCTTTCGCCGGTGCGCCGCCCCTGGCTGGTTTCCCTGCTATTGTCGTACCTCCTGGATGTAACCCCCCTTCCCCGACGGTCCCTCCCTGTGCACAGAAAGCGAAGCCGCAATCCCCACCCATCTCTTGGCCAACCTGCACGCACCTTCATTCTTCAGCCCTCTCTCTCTCCAGTGACACCTCCTCATCGAAAAATTCCCCCTCCAGTGACTGTTCATTTGGATTTAGGTTTTTTCTTCTTAAATTTACCCCAAAACCTAGTTTTCAGGATTTTAATTTTTTAAGTGTATCTTAAAATTGATGGTCTGATATGTTTGTTTAGGTTCGATTTAATCTCCCTTGGGTGAAATTGAGGTGCAACCGGTGTTTGGCACCAATTTATGGAATTTCATTGTCAATTGAAGTAGGAATCCTTTGCGCATATTCTCTAAATTTATATTTCTTTGATTTATTGATGTCTACACATTTATTTATTTTTAATTAGACACTCAATATTTTTTTGAATAAATTTTATCTTGTGAAATAAAATGAATTTTGATGGAAATCAATTATATTCTGTTTAATAGTTTTATTAAGTTGTAAAATTTGTGATTTTAATCATGCAAATGGTATGTTTCCTGCTTTGATATGCTGCGGGTGTGCGTTTGACTGAAAAAAGGGGGTTTTGAATAAGTTTGGTGCAAATAGTTCTTTTTTTATTTTTGTGTGTTCACTATTTTATAGTGCTTTATAAATTGTGTTGTTTGTTTGTTAAAATTTTAAAGGGTTACAATTGTGTTTTGGTGTGACGTCGATGTGCGTTTAGTTATAAAAGAAGTTTCAAGCGAGTTTTTTATATTTTGAGTCATGAAGCATATTTTGAAATTTTTTAATAAATTTTTCTTAGTGGTTTTTTTAATTGTGAAAATGGTTTATTATATTATCTCAATGGTGTAAAGGTGTTTTATAAATGATGTAAGGGTTATATAAAACTGTTTATGTGGTTTTGAGTTGGTTTTGTCTATGCAAAACCACGGTATAGTACTCAAAATAGTTTTGTGAATTTTGAGATAATTTATTAAATAATTTTGATGCTGTGAGATTGGTTCTGAAAATTTGTTGTGGTGCACGTTCTTTTTAATGTAGATTTCAACATATCGTGCACTTTGGTCGGGTTTTTAACTCCACTGTTTTCTTGAATTGGCCCTCTGGTTCTTTAAAATGATCAGTGAATTTTTATGGTGTGTGTGGTTTTTGTAAACACATTGTGGATTTTAATGTGGTTTAGTATATAATGTTGAGGTTTTAGTTTTTGTTTCGAGAACTTGTCGAGGTGGTGTTTGAGCCATTTGTTCATTTGAATTATTTTAAGTCCGTGTTTATGTATTTTATTTATCATTGTGGTTGCAGCGTGTTGACAAGGTTTTTCCACGGTCCTATGATCGTCAGCTTGCGCGCCCACGCGTGGCGTGTCAAATCATCTTGATTGGTTTGCGAGTCGAGGTAGGACCCCACTGCACTCACCTTTAAATTTATAATTTAATTACTTGATGTTTTATTAATTTTAATAATTGATAAATAATATAAGATAATTAATTTTTAAATGATTATTTAGTATATACAGAGCTGTTTATTTTATACACGACACTTGGGAACATTTTCTTGATAAGAGGACACACAGTATTGAAAGAATTCCTGTTTGGTCTTTAAACACAATTCACAGAATTTCAAATTTATTTCTATTTTTAAAGAGAAATAATTTCTTCCGAACAAGTGTATTGGGTTTTCTCGAGAAAAGAGGTTTTTCTTTAAAATTGGTGAAGGCCCGTTTGGCACTTTAATAAAATAAATTATTTTGGAAAACCCACTCAGGGGTGATCTTTGGTGTGCGTTGATTTCATGAGCTGTATGTGATGTTTGTGCATTGTGACTGATTGATTTACATTGTGGACGCACCCCTTTTTATTGCATGTGTTGACATGAGAACCTAGCATAGTTAGTGAATCTTCTGAGAATGATTGTTGCACTAGTTTAGATTACGCACTGGCTAGTAGCCCCATAGCAGGGGAATACTGAGTTATTCCTGCTATGGGGATTGGGCCCCTCAGTTAGGCCATATAGGAATATGCCAAGCGTTAGGGCGTTATGACATCAATGAGTTAGGGAATGCATTCAGGACGAGTCACATGTATAGTATGTTATCGATTGTTCACGATCTCCTAGGTTCAACCCATGTTTTTATTGAGTGTTTATTTGTATGTGGTGGATGGCTGAGAGGTCTAGTTCAGTTGTTGGACCATGTGTGGCAATTTTTCCATTTCCCTTGGTGTGTGTTGTGTGTTATGTGTAGTTTTCCTTTTTGTCTAAAAACTAAAGTTTGGTTTTCTAAATTGTTCATTCGAAAAAAATGTTTTAAGATGCAATACACTTGTTCCTTTCAAACATTAAACTTGTTTTTGAATTAAAAAGGGAAATGGATTGTTACTTGTTTTAGAAATGAATGTTCCTGTGGAAAATAACATTTTATTTCATTTAGTTCAAACCTGGAATTAGTAAATTTTTTTATTTAAAGGTAGTACATTGGGAATAGTTTTTTGGGAACACCTACTGAGTCTTAACACTCATGCCTATAGTTATTTTCTAATTTTAGTGTTTGTTCAAGCTACAGCTTGGGTGCATCCCCCTTGGGTAATGTTTGGTCGTGAGTTGGAGAGTGACCCACAAGGTCACACGAAGATAGTGGTTGTCTCTTTCGGTTAGTTTCATTTTTTTGTTCTTGTTTAGTTACTTTACTTTGTTTATTAATTTTGCGCTAGTATGTTTTATTTCTGCTGCTTCATTTATTTATTTTAACTATGTGAAATCGTTCCCACTGCCTCTGTTGATGCCCTGGATCTTGTTTCCAACTCGGGAGGACCGGGAACGCCTCTCGGGCCATGTCGCGGACCGGATCGGGTGAGTGGTTCAGGGTCGACCCGATTTGGTTCGTGACAGTTACCATAAGTTGAGGTTGAGAGCTTCTAACCTAACGCGAACAACTTTATGTAGTAATTAAAATTTATAAAAGATTGTGGTGATGCCATTCGGGTTGACCAATGCACTATATGTGTTCATGGATTTGATGAGCAAGATATTTCATCCATATCCAGATCAGTTTGTAGTTATCTTCATTAATGATGTCTTGGTGTATTTAATAACTCTTGGAGGCCATTCCAAACATCTTGACATCATCTTGAGTACACTAATAGTGAATAGGCTTTACGAAAAGCTATCAAAATTTTAGTTTTGGATTAATAAAGTCCATTCCTTTGGTTACATAATTTCTAAGTCAGATGTGTTAGGGGATCCGGAGAAAGTGCAGGTTGTGGTATCATGGGAGAAACCCAAGAATTCTTTAGATGTTCAGAGTTTTTTTTTGGGTTTGGATGGTTATTACCGAATGTTAATTAGGGATTTATCGCATTTGGAAGTTCCACTATTAGGTTTAACTAATAAAGGAGTTAATTTTTAGTGGTCAAAGGCATGTGGGAATACTTTTCAAGATATGAAGAAGTGGTTAACCGCCACATCGATCTTGATCTTACCCGAACAAGGTAGGATGATGACCTTATTCAATGATGCATGTGGTGTTTGACATGGGTCAATGTTGATTTAGGATTATCAAGTTATAGCTTATGGGTCAAGACTGTTGAGGCCTCATGAAATAAATTTCCCTACTCATGATTTTGAGGTTGCTACTTTGGTTTATGCCTTAAAGTGTTAGAGTCATTACTTACTGGGAGAATGGTTCATGGTGTTTATCGGTGATAAAAGTCTTAAGTAAATTTTATCTTAGAGTCATTTACAACTTTGACAATGAATATGGGTTTAGTACATACAATCCTTCAATTTTTAGATGGTTAACACAACAAGGAATGGGAATAGTGTTGAGAAGGCTCTGATACGAAAGAATTAGAATCATGTGGTACAGAGTTCTAGATCCGAGTGGATAATTAAGGCCTTGTTTGATGAAATACACCGAGAGGTACAGGATGGGCCCAAAATAATTACCCTCGCATCTATATCTGTGGTTTTGTGCTTTTGAGCTAGGCTAGGGAGAGTCAGATAGAGGATGTAGAGTGTTTTTCTATGAACGAAAGTCATAAAGGTGGGGAGTCACATTCTATTTGGGCTATTGATGATGATGGAATTGTCAATGTTTGTGGCCATGTGGTCTTAATGGTTTTTATGCAGAAAGAGTTGATGCATGAGTTCTACACATCTATGTGGAAAGTGCATCCCGATCTGACTAAGATGTATCATGATCTTTGTAGGTGGTATTGGTGGCCGGGAATGAAGAAGGAGGTTGCAGGTTTTGTGGCATGATGCCTTACCTATTAGTAGGTGAAGGACAACAATCAACACCCATGTGGTTTTTTACAGTCATTATAGGTTCCCGAATGGAAGTGGAAATACCTCACAATATACTTTGTAGTGAGTCTTCTGAGGATGCCTTTGAAGAATAATGTTGTTTGGGTAATCATGGATTGGTTGAATAAGGTGGAACATTTATTACTAATCATGGAGACTTGCATAGATGATTAGTTGGGTGAGTTATATGTTCGAGAGATAGTATAGTTTCTTGGTTTACTAAGAACTTATGTTTCAGATCGTGACCCACATTTCACATCACACTTCTGGACGGGGCTATAGAAGGCACTTTGTACCCATGTATTTTTTAGTACATCTTATCACCTGCAGACTGATGGGATGTCAAATCATATGATTCAGGTATTAGAATATATGTTGAGAGCTTTCTTTTTGGATTTCAGTGGTTCATGGTAAAAACAATTTTCACTTGTTGAGTTTTCTTACAACAATTATTTTCAAGATTCAATTCAGATTCTATCTTTTAGGGAACTATATGGGAGACCATGTAGATCTCCATTATGATGGTTAAAAGCTAGAGACTGTCAGATTTTGGGACTGAGTCTAGTGTAATAGATTTTGTAGAATATTTGATTGATTTAGAAGCTCATGAAAATGGCTCAGAGCAGGTAGAAGTCATATGCAGATCAACATCATATAATTTTTGAGTTTGTGGTGGGATATAGTGTGTTTCTTTAGGTGTCACAAAGGTCGTTTCACTATCAAATTCGAAAGTAGGGAAATTTGGCACCTAGGTTTTTGGGGCCATTTGAGATCATGGAAAGGACCAGACCAGTGGCTTACCGATTGGCTCTTGCATATCATTATAGTGGAATGAATTATGTTTTTCATGTGTTGAAATTCTATACATATCACCCAAATCCATATCATGTGATAAATGAAAAGGATATAGAGCTTGAGGCTCATGTGTCCTTTGAGGAGAATCCAGTTTGTATTGTAGACGGTAGTGAGAAGATCTTGTGGGGAAAGACAGTGAACTTAAGTCAAGTTTTATGGAAACATGGAAATGTTTAGGAAGAAAATTGGGAGAAATAATTTGATATGTAGGACCATTGGCCCCATATATTCTCTTCAAATTCTTATTCATTCTCAAGAAGAGTGGCTCGAGGATGATCCATTATAAGGTTGAAATTTTTTAAGATTTCAAACTTCGTGAAGGTATGACCTTGTTTAAAATTTTCATTTCAATCTCTTTTTTCGTTAATGAAGTGTTTTTGGGGTGTATGTGGGGTCTTGGGGGTGTTCCAAGGTTTCGAGACTCAAGAAAACGGAAAACCATAAAAATCTTTGTAAGTCACACAGTTAGCGCACGGTTAAGCAAACCATGTAGAATTCTTAGGCAACCGTGTGTCCTTGGATAGTGGAATATCACATGGTTGGTGAAATATTAAGAAAACTATGTGGACTTCCTAAGTATATGCAACCCAGCTTCCCTTTCACAGTAGCTTGAACATGGTTTGTGGATGGTTGGTCAAACCATGTGGGTAAACCATGTGCCCCTGTAAAGTTGGGAAAAATTTAAAAAAACCATTATGGGATTCTAAACCCTCACTCAATTTTTCCCATAATTACCTCCCTCTCAACCTAGTAACCAACAAGAGCTCTCAAGGTATTCTATGGGTGATTACCATTCATCTCTATGTCATTTTAAGTGTCATCAATTGTAGATCAAAGCTCTGTGTAAGTCTTCCCTCTATTTTTTTTCTCTTTTTGGTTTAGGGTTTGTATCCTTCTCTTGTCTCTATACGAATCTCTAAAACCCCTCTTTCTATGGTGATATCTAGGTGAAGGATTCAAATTGGGTTTGAATCGGTATATAAGGCATTATTTGAGAGTGTGTTAATCAATGGATTAAAGGTAGGTGGTCTAAATGTTATATCCCATAGTTTAATTGTATATTTGTTCATACTCGGTTAGTTCCTAGTTATCTCATTGATATGTTTTTTATTCCTTTGTGAGTTTTGACAAAATGGGTGTCTAAATTATGAATAGAATCCCTCATGGTCCTCATGGGACACATTGAGGGAAATTTAATCATTTAATTCCTCCCATGGGGCATGCCAATATTTCCATGCCTAGAAATTGGTTAAGTTAGTGCAAGGTTTTTGTGGGATAACGTAGAGACCTTATTTAGTATATTGATATGTTTATTGGAGGTGAAAATGGAATATTGGTAATGTATCTAGATTTAGAAATAGAAAATTAATTGAACTATATGTTAAATGGATTTTCATAAGGTAAATGGTGAAATGTAAAATGAAATAATATAAGTGAATAATTGAAAATGCATAGTGGGCTAGGCATGAGATTGAGAATTGGGCTAAATGAGCTAAGTAATGTAAAAAGAAAATGTGTTAATGGGTTATGGGATAATATTAATTCCCATGTTGATTGTTATGGATTATGATTATTATATGTATTGGATGAATTTGGTTATGATATGGTTTATGTATGGTTAATGAATGAATAAGCATGTGCACATGGCTTGAGGTGTGGTATAAAGGACTGAGGATCAACCCATAGGTTGAGTTGGACTTATGCTCTAACTCCACCCATAATGCATGGGTTATGGAAGGGGACAAATCTCTATTCCCTTTATCGTTGGATTCCTCCCAGACTGAGGCTTTGAGGTGAGCATATTGTGATGTTGTGATGTTTTATACCTCGTAAGATGAGGGCTTGAATTATTCCCTTATAATGAATGAAAAATTACATTAACCTTTTGTGAATGATGTGAATGTCGAGCCCATAGGTTTCATGTTGATAATGAGATAAGTAATGAAGAAGATGTACATAATGAATTTTAGAGCTTTGGTATGTAATTGAGAAGTAGAGATTGTTTTCTAGTGGGGCCCGACTATCTTTTATTTATTTTTCGATTACTTATTAATTTCATGCACTATATGTTTATTGGATATTTTTTAGGCACCGTTGGTGGTGGCCTACTGTGTTGTACTCACACCATGCTTGGGCCAACGTTGGGAACATGTGAAGATTCCATGGTTTTAGGTCAAGACAATGGTAAGGTCCCTATGCTAGGGAGTTGAGATGGGCATGGGACATGCATGGATGAGGTTTTGGACTTGGAGGCAGAAACATTTTGGGGATTCTACTGTTTATTTTTAGTTCAGATTTTGTTCACTTAGCACAGTTATCATGACATACCATATTTATTGTTGGTTGTGGTTGCACCCAGTTTTAGGAGGTGTTTTTTTATGAAACATTATTGTTTATTGCATGCCTTTAGTCTATTTATTATGTTATATACTATCTATTAATATGAAAATGAGGTTATAGTATCCCCATGTGACTCATCTACACCCTCGCTGCTAGTTGGGAACCTCTGGTGTATATGGAGGCACATTTGAGGTTATGTGGTGACCCATATAAGGGATCTGGTTTAGTGGATCTCGGGTTGGGGTTATTACAACCACTAATATAGAGAATAAGAAATTTGATAGAGGGAACAAATGATAATGTGGTTGCACATAAAACATAAGTGAAACATGACTTAGATCCGTGTGTCAGTAATGCCTTTAGGTCTATTGATAAGGGACCTAAGCCCAAGTAACCTCTTCAAGTGAATCATTCAGTAAAATTTCTATAGAAAAACCTAGTTATTTTTCATGATTATTCTCGACCGAAGAAAGAAGATGTATGACTGAGTAGGTTGACATGGATTTTTGACTTCATGGGGGATCTATTTGAAATGATTTTCAATTTAGCTACCTATATGATTGATGACCAGGAGCTAGAATAGTGGAACATAAAAATTCAAGCTAAGTTGGAATGAGATATTACTTTGAAAGGATTTGGGGAATAGTTTAATAATAAATTCTTCTCAGAAACAATCCAAATAGAATTGACGGTACAATTATTCCAAATATATTAAGGAAAAATTTAGTGAATGAATATTCTACTAAATTATCTCACCTTATTTTCTTTTCACCTAATCTATCTGTTAGTGAGAAACTAAAATCATGGATCTTTAAGGAAAGTATTCAAACTAAGGTTCTCTGAATGCTAGTAATGTTATGTAATAACAACAATATATAAATATTTAATATGTATCTTATTGGATAGAGATACATGGTAGGAAATATGAGTTGATGGGACACCTCTGTCCATATGAGTACTGGTGGACGTTTCAACTAGAGTAATAAATGTAAGAGAAAGGGTTTCTTTTTGAGTAACATGGAAACAAAAAATAAATCAACTATATTAATCCATTTTCTACCTCATCACTATAATGAACCATATTATTTCTAGTGAATCATTATTATTCGCAATAAGAATAAATTTACCGCACCATAAAGAATTCAACCCATTATGGAAAGAAAGGGAATCTCAATAACTGTTGTAAAAAATTTATGAAATAAAAAGGTAGAAATGGATCCAACCTACCCCAAGTATTATATTCTAGTATAGAGTAATCCAATTAGACTGGTTCTCATCCACAAAACTGGTGAATTTTTTATATCTAGGTAAACATCAGTTATTCATTTAGTATATCAATAGGATGAAAAAGCTATTATTTGGTATATGATTTTCTTCTATATGAAGAATAGAAGGATATATAAACTAAGAAATTAGGTCCCTACATAATGTAAGGTACCATACTTTTGAACTCAACTCTTATACTTGTATTTTTTGATACTGGTGCATTGCATTCTTTTCATTCATCCTCTATGGTTGAAAATTTGATATTATAATTATAAATGATGGATCACACTATGAGTATCAAGACACCCCTAGGGAAAAAGGATTGAATAGGATTCATGTTCCCATAATTATCTATTAAC
This sequence comes from Viscum album, assembly GCA_963277665.1. Classification (NCBI taxonomy): domain Eukaryota; kingdom Viridiplantae; phylum Streptophyta; class Magnoliopsida; order Santalales; family Viscaceae; genus Viscum; species Viscum album. The sequence goes on along the minus strand of OY728138.1, from coordinate 128,784,302 downwards.
ATTAATATGATGAATTTTTTTTAGGTTTTTATGATCCTAAAGATGATTTTTTTTATTTAATATTTAGAATAGACTAGTTGGTTGACTTTAATTCCCATATTGACTGATATGATCAGAAAGTGTCATTCACATACCTAAATGGAACTCTTCTTGTATTCATGGGGGATTGGGGAATGAATACAGGTAGATAGGGACCTTTTTTAATAGAAAAAGGAACCATCTCTTGTTAGTTATTAGTAATGACTCCGTGTGCTGCAAATGATATTGAATATAAGTCTTTACCTACCATAGTTTACCGATAACTAGATGAATTTATAAATGATTTCTATTTATTACCACTCGAGTAGAAAATTTGATTTTCTATCATTTTAATACTAAGAATATTCTTTATTTAGAAGCCTTTATATAGAATTATTTTGATAGATTTATGAGAATTAAATATGTAACTTGATAAATTGGAGAGTAAAGGATTAATCAAAACAATCACACCACCTTGGGTTGAATTAGTTTTATTCATAAATAAATTTTTTGGTTCTCTACCTTCATGTATTTACTACTGTAAACCGAATCTATCTATAATTAAAACTCAATACCCTATTCCTAAAATTGATGATCTATTTGATAAATTCAATTGTTCCAAGTGGTTCTCTAAGATTTATCTATGATAAGGATATATTTAGGTCATATTTGGAAAAGACGATATTCTGAATATATCATTCCAGATTTCATATGGAAATTTTGAATAAATCATCATACCCTTTGGTATGGTTAATGAACATTTATTATTTATGACCTTGATGAATCCTATATTCTACACGTTCCTTGATTAGGTTTTATGGATTTTCTTGAAAATATTTTTGCCTACTATTTAAGAATTAATGAGCATGGGGATCACTTTAAAATTATACTGAGTACATTGTGTGATCACCAATTATATTCTATATTTACCAAGTGTTATTTATGGATATATGATTTCTGTTTCCTAGGTCATGTAATTTCTGAAGAGGTGATATCAGTTTACCCTAGGAAGATCAAAATAGTCTTCTCCTGGAATTCACACAAAAATGTTTTTATATACATTGCTCTATAATATTATTATAAAATTATCATTTATTTTTTCAATATTTCTTGATAATTTCTTTTCATGTGACTTCCTTGATGGAAAAAGTTTCTCCATTAACATAAAATTATGACTATTGGAAATTATTTATAAATATCAAATATTGTATCACCTCAACATCTATATTAATCTTTACAGAACCAGTTTAAGTCTATGTGGAATATTGTGTTGCATATAGACTCTTTCTGGGTTGTGTTCTCATTAAAGGAGAACATTTTGTGTCCTATAGTTCATTGAAGTTTCAATTTCATGAGATACAATATCCTACACATGACCTATAATTAGATTCAATTTTCTTTGCATTAAATTCAAAGCATCACTACCTCTTTAGATTAAATTTGATAGTCTTCACTGATCATAAGTGTTTGAAATTTATCTCCCTCAAAGAGACTTGAACTTTTGGAAATGAAAATTGATGGAATACCAACATATGTTTGATTTTGACTTAGTTTACAAAAATTTGGAAGGGAATTCTGTGGTAGATATTTTCCGTCAGAAATCGTATAACAAAGTGGTCAAGTAAGATCATGGCCAATTCTAATTGATGATCATTACTGTTGAAATACATATGAATTGGGATGAAAATAATGTGAATGTAATTTTCTTCCCTGTTAATATTTTCCCAAGCATGATCAATTTTGTAAAAGAAACTAAAATATCATATCCTAATAGAGTCACCATTAGGTAAAACGTAAATGGTGGGGATTATTTGGATGACTGGATATAGTACCCAAATTCGTTGTTATGATTTAATAACCAAATATTGGTCGCTAATTCTTGTCAGTAATATCTTCAATTAGAGTATCACCAATCAAAATGGTCTATTCATCTAGAATATTGAGAAAATCTACAAGGTGATCAAAAGATCATTTTTGATGGTCAGATATGAAATGAATTATTATTGATTATGTAATGAATTTTCTAACTTGTTAGTATGTAAATATTAAACATAAATGAATAGGTGGTATGTTGAAATCTTTTCCTATACCTATATGGAAGTTTAGGAAAATTTCTATGGTGTTTATCATAGGTCAAACGAGGATTATTTAGAAGCACAATTCGTTTTGGGTGATTTTGGAATGACTCACCAAGTCTTTGTACTTTATAATAATTATAGAGTCTAATATGTTGGAGGATTTATAGAAGTTATATAATAAAAAATTCGTTATGTTTCATAGATTTCTAGTTTTATTGTCTTTAATAGGGAACTTCGATTAACTTCTATATTCTAGCAATCATTACAATAAGATCTAATAACTCATTTGACTATGGGTGTGAAAAATCACCCTTAAATGGATGGGAAATCAGAATTAACAATTCAAATATTGGAATTTGTTTCTCAAAGCATGTGTCTGGGACTTTGGTGGCTCATAGGAAGATCAATTCCTTTGTTGGAATTATCCTATAATAATAGCAACTAGACAATGATACATATGGAACTGTTTGAGGCATTATATAGATTTCATTATCTTTATCGATTATTTTTGATGTAAATAGGGTAAACATCACAAATTTGACCTTTTATTATCCATGAAACTATAGAAATTATCCAGATGATCAAGAAGAAGATAGTCATGAGCTATATTTGACAAAAATTATATGCAGACCACTGTTTTCAACCATTTTCCTTCAATGTGAGAGACTACATATTATTGAAAGTGTCATAGAGACTTAGTTACCAATTCTTTTGAATGTAAGGTAAGTTATCTCCATGATATTTTAGACCATTTGATATTGTTGAATAATTTGTAAATTTCAAATATTAGTTAACCTTACCACTAAATTTTAGTGTTGTCCACAGTGTCTTTCACATATATATACTAAGGAAATATCACCCAGATCCCATTCTTGTGATCAGTTGATACCATTTCACTCTTGAGATAGATGCATGTTTTATCCATAATCAATTTCAGAATGTCGATACACAAGAGAAGATCCTATGAGGGAAAAATATTCCTTTATTATAGATTCTATGAAAGCATGGTAACGTTGAATAAGAGATGTGGGAATGAGAGATGTTAATATGGGAAAAGTGACCAAACCTACTTTAGATTTTTTTGGGATTAAAAGAACAATATAAGGGATAATTCAACACCCCTATATTTATAAATTTCTCTATTTTATACATTATTTAAATATATTAAATATTTGGGTATTGTATTGGGATGCTTTTGGAAGTTTTCATAAGATTTTGAAATTATTTTCATAGGTTCATGGTTTTCATATGGTTAGTAGAAACTATATTCAATATCTATGAAACCATGATACCAACCATGAAAATTGAAATTAATTAGTACATATTTTATTTACATGGTTAATGCATAGTTTTTGAAATTTTGTGACCTAACCATGCGATGAGAAATAAATTATATGGAAATTCATCTATTGACCCGAATTTTTTTTTGAAAGGACTTATTATTCCTCCGATGAACTATGATCTTTATTTTTAGGGTTATATTCGGTGATTTTTTAAAAATATTTGATCTCCAGATTCTGATTTCGATGATTCTTTGAGTGGTTGATCTTGGGACTCAAATTTAAGAACTATATTCTCTCTATTTGTGTCAAATTTTTTAATTTTTTCTTGAACATGACCCTAGAGAGTGGATTCCATGGCCATATATATTTGGGTGAATAAGTTTTAATAGGACTTATTATGATTATTCATATTATCACTAATAAAAATAGGGCTTATAATAGTGCTAAAAATTGTCTTTTACAGAACTAAAAAAGCGTTGTTAATCTCTTCAAAGATAAAGGGCGTCCCCTTTATCAGCGCTATTTTTAGTGATGAAAAATGGATAATATATGAGTACTAAAAGAAATGCTGATAAATACTACCTTTATCAGCACTATTTTGAGTGCTGATATATTATCCATTTATCAGCACATAATTAGCACTAATAAAGGCAAAATTTCTTGTGCAAACCCAGAACCTACAAAACACCTGCACACATGAGACAGCACCTGGACACACAACACAAAAAACACCTACAAAAAAAGCACAGAAGAAAAAAAATTCTATATAAATTTACTTGAAATCATGAATACAAAACAACAAACAGCTATATACATTTCAAACAATGTTTAATTTGGTTACAATTACAATTATCCAACAAACTGTTAGAAACATTGATGTTTCATCCTTTTTGCATCCATGATTCGCTCTTAAAAATTGTCATCCATGGTATTAGTTGTCGAACAATGCATTCAAACTCAGGAAAAATATATCACCTATATAAGAAAACAAATATTATGTTAGTAATACAATAATGAAACAAATTAAACAATAATATGAAATAATACATTAATAAAATGTAAATTGTTACCTGTTACAACCTTTACATGTCCATATTTCCTTGGATTGAATTAATATTTTATAAGAGTCTCAACATGATTCATTGACTTATAAATATTTTTTTGTTAAGATTACATGGATGAGAAAAGAAGAGGAATAAATATCAACAACAACATGGAATCCAAAAGATTTCATTTATTGACAATAAAAAAGGGAGGAATCTCCACAAGTTATAAAATATGACATATACATGATAGTGTATTCAATTTAATAAGAGTATTCAATTTTAGAATAAATTATTACTGTTTCCTAGTGATACCACCATCATAGATAGGTTATAAACCTAATAGTTACATATATCAGGAGCCTCTAAGAGTTAACTTTCCCATTCCAGCTCAAAGGGAATGAGTGTTAGTGCGTCCGTATCAGACATTGGGTCCAACCCTGCTTGGACCCTGACCACTTATGCCTCTCCAAGGACCCCATAAAATTTATAAGGTCCCATTAAAGGTATGGAAGGAATTAATTACTCAGTTTTAGAGAGGTCCTGATGAGAATGTACACAATTATATAGGCCATGATCATACCGGTTCACTGTTCTTTTGATCTCCTAGTTCTTTAGTATGATTAGGCAAACCCCCTCCCTCCCTTCCCTGAGATAGCCCCCCTGGACAGCCCCCCCTACCCCTGGAGAGTCCCCCCTCCCACCACTCCACCTGCAGCTGCCCTCCCTCCTCTTGGACAACCCCCATTTTAGCCCCCTCCCTACCCCTGGACACCCCCCTCCTACCACTCCACCTGCAGCCCCTCCCTCTTCCTAGAAAACCCCCTCCCTCCCCTTGAACCCCCCTCCCTTTCCCTGGACAACACCCTTCCCACCTCTTGGATAGACCCCCTCATCTTCTAGACATCCCCTCCCCTCCTGGACACCCCCTCCTTCCTAGACAACCCACCTCCCTCCCCTCCCCGAGAGAGCCCCCTCTCTACCCCTGGACAACCCCCTCCCTCCCCTTGTTGCCCCCTCCCTTTCCCAGGATAGCCCCCTTCCCACTTCCTAGACAGCCCCCCTCTCTTCGATAGCCCCATCCCCTCCTAAACACCCCCTACTTCATAGAAAACCCCCCTCCCCTCTCCGAGACATCACCCTAGACAACATCCTCTCTACCCCTGGACATCCCCCTCCCCTTGCATCCCCCTCCCTCCAACCACTCCACCAGAAACCCCCTCCCTCCTCCTAGACAACCCCCCACTCTCCCCTTGCATCCCCCCCTTTCCATAGACAACCCCATTACCACCCCTGGATATCCCCCTCCCTTCTTGGACAACCCCCCTGCCCTCGTGGACACCCCTTCCACTCCCGGACACCCCCTCCTTCCGGGACAACCCCCTCCCTCCCCTCCCCGAGATAGCCCCCTTGGACAGAATGAAAACATATTGTTCTACAAATCTATAGTGAACATGAACTAGAAAATATAGAATGATATCTTTGGAAAATGAACTAAAATCAATTGCAAATCTATCAATGACAATAGTAAAAATGATAATAATAATATATTTTAGTGGGTATGACCAAATGAACATATTGTCATAAAAAACTTTTCTATTACAAAAAGAGGAAGAAACCCTTGAAATTTTCAGAATTATGCCATTGTATGTAAAATGGAATCTCTCACATTGCACCAACAGCAGTGGGATCAAGAGCATTGAAGGTGGGAACATGAGTTGATGGAGCAAGTGGAATACTGAAAACATACCACTAACATATTATGCAACATGGAGAAAGTCCTATAATAAGAGGGCGGGTGACTTAAATTGGCGATGAGAATGACTGAGATGTAGGAAAAAAAGATTATTAGTTGATGCTAGCTATAGAGGAGACTTCTGCATTCTGACAGAGGCAGAAAACAGGTAGACTAATGGGAGAGATATGATCAGGATGCCGGTCACATCTTTAGTGACAAATGGAACTGAAACTGAGAAAGAGGAGCCATCTACACTTGGTTTTCCATGGGACCATGTGTGGCAGTTAGGAAGTATGGTGAAATTGGAAAAACACGTGTCTAGACTCAATGAAACTACGGTAGAAAACACTCGTTCAATAGTGATCATGGAGGATATAGCAGAGAGGTGAGAACATCATGAAGAACGTGATCACAATCTCATGCAATGGGAACCAAGTTGCCTAAGGAACTGAAAAACCTTTGCTCGATGGAAGGGAACTGAGGAGATGGGACACATGAGTGGAAACATGCAATAAATTAGCCATAAAAGATGTTTTCACCACCATTTAGACCGTGGATGATTATGAATCATTTCTATTTAATCCAGTGGTACCGTCTGACGTTTTTGTTTGGAGGCAAAAATCCCATTGATGGAACCACACCATCACTCTTGGGACAATGAACTATAGAAATTCTTATTTTAAGCACATGGGTGAAACTTTTAGAAGAAATCTGGAACAGAATGCATGGATTCTATAACCTACATTTGAGTGAATTTTAGTCTTATCTTTTGGGATTTTAGTTGCGTCTTTGATGGACTAAATGAAGATATTAATGTCTATTTAAAGGTAGCATGGTGATATTGTTAAAGAATCAAAATAGTATTTTATCATGTTTTCTGATCTACCTCGACGTTTAGGTGAACATTAATGCCCCCTCCCTACCCCTGGATAGCACCCCCCCTCCTACCACTCCACCTATAGCCCCCTCCCTCCTCCTGGACAACCTCCCTTCCCTTGAAGCCCCCTCCCTTTCCGTGGACAACCCCCTTCCCACCCCTTGGACAGCCCCCTACCCTCATGGACATCCCCCCTTTCTTCCTGGACACCACCTCCACTCTTGGATACCCCCTCCTTCCTGGAAAACCCCCTCCCTCACTTCCCCGAGACAACCCCCCCATCCCACCACTCCACCTACAACCCCCCTCCCTCCTCCTAGACAACCCCCTCCCTCCCCTTACAACCCCCACCCTTTCCCTAGACATCCCCCTTCCCACCCCTTGGACTACCCCCTCCCCTCCTAGACACCCCCCCTCTACTCCTGGACACAACCCACCCACCCTCCCACCTAGACACCCCCTCCCTCCTAGACACCCCCTCCCTCCTGGACACCCCCACCCTCCTAGTTATTTAGTGTATACCCATTGATAACCTTCTTTATCCAACCACATTTTCATCATCTATTTGATAATAGAATAAATATTCTTTATAAACCATCATTAAATAATATGACTTATAAAATCATATATATTTTGAAGAGATACAGTTCAATAAATCAAGGAAAAACACCAATCAAAAAATATATTGGAGGATAGGAACGAAATTTCACATAAATCTAATGTGAGAAAGGTAAATGATGCATATGTTGTGTCTTTATGACATTAAATAAGATATATTGGGCCTCAAATTTAAATGAAATATAATTCATGGGCCTTTACGTGGTCTTGGAATTGGTTTGGTTGGATCAAACTTTTGATGCCTCACTACGGACCCACTTCAAGCTACTCTAGAAGTGATATACCCATTCTATATTATCTGTATTGAATGGAATTGAATGGATCTTTGTCTAGACACCACTCCCTTATAGACAGACCCCCTCCCTCCCCTCCTGGACACCCCACTCAAGGACACCCCCTCCCTTTTAGACACCCCCATTCATGGACAACCCCTGGACAACCCCCTCCGTCCTGGACACCCCCACCCACCCTCACAACAGACACCCCTCCCTCCTGGAAAACCCCAACCAAATATAAGTGAAACTAAAATTATAAAATTGAAAATCCAAGATATTGGTTCCCATCAAACTTTCAAGATGCTCGTGAGTGGACTGAATGAATTTGCATTGGTCGACTTCCACACTATCGACCAATGTAGTCCAATGAGTCATGCTTTACTAGAAAAAAAATCATTTTTGAAACCATTCTTCATAACCTAAGGATATAAAACATAATAAAGTTTGATCATATATGCTCAAAAATTGTAAACAAGAGATATATCAATGATCATATACAAATAACATAAGTAGTAGGAATTCACCTTCATCTTATTTGTGTACAATCTTCCATCAGGTATGTTGCCCATTCGTTTTTAAACACATCTATATCATTTTGTGAATATGTGTTTTTGTGATAGTCATGGTAGTAATAAAAAAATATAAATACACAAAGGATTAATAAATATTTTAAATGAACACATAATTATTTTCTAAAACACTTCGTCAGGGATTCTAGTTTGTTGATGAAATATGATCTCTTTCATAAATTTAAAAACATAATAACCACAATATTTTCCATTTGTTTATTTTGAACACTGTAGAAACATTGAAAAAAATAAGTAATTTGTTTTGATATGTGTTTGGATAGTGCAATGTTATTATATATACCAGGGTACTTTTCCAGTTGTATATCTTGTAGGTGTTCTTATCCTTAGTCCCTGGATTCATTCCATGCAGTAGACGATATTGATGAACCACCCTATCATAAAATAATCCTCATTAAAAGATAATATATATTATATAACTAGATGGTTAGTTTTAAAGTAAATAATAATAATGAAAATAACATAGCACACAATTTGTTTAAGGTATACACAATGTGTAGGGTTCTCAGTCAAGGTTGGTTGTATACTAACATTTCAAAACTCATGTGAAATCCATATACATGGTGTGTCCAGTTGGGTGAACATAGTGTATGGATAAGATTTACCTGATTTAATATTACATATATCAAATTAATTCCAAGTTATTCTTACAAAGACTACATGATTCCTTTAAAAATACATTACATATAGAACAACTTGAGCTAAAGGTGTGTACTTTAGATACATACTGAGTCACCTCACCAACTATGCATCACATTTTTTTGGAATACAGGGTGTGTAGTCCTTATATGACCACTAGGGGTGTATAGTCTATACACATCAAGTGTCTATGGTATCTATACATGGTGTGAGTGAAGTAAAACTCATATCATGTGGTTCTACCATTATCTCATGGCATGTACATGGTTTAATGATGAAGTATATGTCTTTGAGATAAATTGTGTGTGACCTCGACTCACATGACATGTAACATTTAAAATGAAATATATTCCAAGTTTGAGTCAGAAGATGAGTCATGTGGTGTAAATTTTGGGGATAAATATTTTGTGGCATTAAAATCTATATGAAATCCATGTAGGGCGAAGCATGTTCCATTTAACAAGAAAACATACCATGTATTTTAAAAATATATAGAATCTGAAAAACATCATCTTCACACCATAAAGTGTCTCATAGAGTCCTATAGAAGTGGTTTTATAGGATTTAGTGGAATTGAACTAGTAACAAAGTGGTGGGGCCATTGAAATGGGTAATGTTTTGATTAATATTCAATGGTGGAAGAACTACAACATGTAAAACAGATGGAATATCAATCATTCCAACAACAGCAACACTATACAAAAACACAACTGTGCTCACTATCACAACACCATACAAACCAAACAATCTCAATTTCAGATTTTAAAAATCATCCCTTATTAAATTTTGTTTTTTAATTCAGGGGTTATCACAAAAGTTTTATCATCTTGAGGCGTTCACTCATAAGTCAAGAATACATAAATTACTAATTTTTATATTTAATTGTTCAATAGTAACCAACCAATATGCAATTCATTTAGTTAGCAAAAAAGGACCACCAACAACCACGATTTTTAGAGGGGATTTTAACCCATAAATTTTACATTATAACCATGAATATCAGATAGTAATAACATGAAAACCAGAGGAAACCAATGAGTAACAGGAGAAAACTTACCGCAAAGGTGTCATTCAGCACACGACAGAGGTGCATTCACAGTATAGGAGAGGCGGAAAACAGAAGAGATTTCCAACCGAAAATAAAATAAAATAGGGGAATCCCATGATAAGAAAATAATCTAAAACTGAGTACACCATTTACCACATCCCACAATCCCCAAGAACCCACTAAAACCGAAATCAATCCACACCATGGTTAAACACACCTTAAGATAACAATAAATTATAGAACCCACCTTCGATAGAACAAGTTCAATAGACTTTTAAAATATAAAATATGGAAATAAAATAGAAACAAAGTTGAAACAAGTAAACTTTAGATATTTCATTCCCATTGATAAAACCAGCACCCTAGCCAAGGTTTTATAAACCGGAGGTAGCAGCAAGATGGATCACCAAAATTAACTTTGTCTGAGAAGTGAAATACCCATGATACGTCACCAAAATTTTCCACATTAAAAATAATAATAGGTAAAATAGGGTCCAAATTGATGTTAGAGACCTTAATTGACATTTCCAAAGGATTATTTCCCATTACTGATCAATGAAATATTGATTGATGTAACTAATAGTTTCCAAGCCCTTTCTATCATGGAAAGGTACTTGGGGTACAATTAAATGAAGACAAACCATAGAGATGAAGAATCTATGGTGGAGGCATCCATGGAGGAGGCAGCTATGGAGGAGGTAGTCGCAAAGGAGGCAGTAGAACTGGAGGTAGTGGCGGTGGAGGCAGTGGCGGTGGATGCAGTGGTATCAGAGGCAGCGGTGGCGGGGGCAGCGATGGTAGAGGAGGATGATGGTCATGGAAGAGGAGGAAAACCCAGCGGTGGTGGTGGAGGAAGAGGAGGATGAGGAGGGGCCTATTAGGGTTATTAAATAAAAACCATTGGAACCATTATCAGTGCTCGTTAAAAGCACTAATAAAGGTATGTTTTATCAGTGCTAAAATGAAAGCAATGATAAAATACCTATTTATCAGTGCTTTTATTTTATCTGCACTTTTTTAGCACTAATAAAGGAATCACTTTATCAGTGCTAAAAAATCATTGATAATTGTATGTTTTATCAGTGCTTTTATTTTAGCACAAATAAAACACACCTTTATTAGCGCTTTTAACTAGCTCTGATAAAGGTTCCAATGGTTTTTATTTAATAATTTATTTATATTCTTATATATTTATTTAAAATGAAATATAAGATAAATATATATATATTTATTAATAATTATGACCACAAAGAGTATATATTTATAAATATTGGTATATAATTGTTAATCTACACAAAAACATTATTTTTGATTTTAAATATTATAATTTTATATAAATTAAGAATAAAAACGTTAATAAGTTCTAAAATAATCACTACTAAATGTTCCCCTTATCAGCGCTAAAAAAGCACTGAAAATGGTGCACCTTTATCAACACTTATTTTAGCATTGATAAAGGTTAGATTTATCAGTGCTTTTAACTAGTGCTAATAAAAAACACCCGTTTATCACTTCTTTTTGTTTAACATTGATAAAGGTTAGCACTTCCCTTACCCTATTTTATGGTATTGTATCTTAAGAATTATCATATATTTATTTATTTTATAGGCATTGGTTGTGCTAAATGTACCCGAGGTTGGTGGGTTTTTCCTATATCCACTTTTATTTGAATGTAAATTCTATTAGGGTTCTTTTAAAGAATTAACTTATTATTTTCAATGGTTTTACCATTCCAAAACTCTACTTACGATTCCATTATTAGTTTGAATTTGAAAATGGGTTGGGTGTTTCTCTAAAAACATGTCCAATAAATTGGTAAAAAGAGTTTTCTTAAAGGAAAGATGGGTTTGAAAATTGTTCTTAATATAACTAGGCTATGTGTGCTGACTTGAAAGAAATCTGGTTGGTGGGTATATGTGATATCATCCTATGCATACTTATTTAAAAATACTTGGTTTTCAGTGTGGAATATAAGGTAACTTTAAGGATTTCTACTGTGAGATATCATAGTGTAGGACTTATCACTATTCGCTAGCATAGGGAATTTATTCAGCTGCATGGGTGTGTATGAGTCAGAACATGTATAATTATGAAATAATTAACTAAATTAATTGATTTGAATACTTGAAAATGAAAAAAAATCTTTGGTTATATTTATTTTGGAAAATGTTTTCATCTTTCAGTTTTGTATTGTAAAAATCGTTTACTGTTATGATAATATTCCTTCATGTTTTAAATTCATGTGAGATTACCTATTTCTTATCTTAGTTGAATATGGGAATATTCTCTACGGTTACCTACCATGTTGTTATCATCACCCCTATATATGAAACTTAGTGAATATTTAGAAGTTTCTTTCCAATATATTGGAAAAGGAATGGTTTCATACATCACCAGTGGATGACCTTGATAGATCATGCCATACCTACTTGAGCTGGATCATGGATTCATTCATGTCTTGGTCTAGAGTGGTTCTAAAATGGCTTCAAACTCATTTAATATTTTATAATTTTAGACTCTATTTTACATTGTCCTACTATTACTCTGATGTTTGTATTTTATTTATTGTTTATTTATTGTTTTTTTTTTCATTTTTGTTACTATTTCATTTGGTTACATGCATCATTTGTAAATATGTCCTTGGTTTTTTTTGATTTCATGTTTTATCCTATGATATTTTTTCATGTGTTAATTAGGGTAAATCAACACCTTGTAACTTTGTGTTTAAACCCTTCTCTTTTATTTTGATCCTTAGGTGTATGAGAAATGTCACATAATGTTAGTGGAACCTCCAACCCAATGAAATCCAATGGATTGGGTAGTGATGTTACATGTATGGTATTACCAAGATAATGTGATAATTATGTTCGTATTTATTTTAATGGGGGGACTATGATGTAATTATTCAGTTATATAAGTGACATGATATGTGTTTATCCATCTAGTCTAGAAATACCCATAAAATTTTGAATATATGAGTAGGATATATGGGATTTATATACTCTATGTCCAATGGCCACTCAATGTTTTAAAAAGTTAAATTATATGATTATATATATATTTAAATGATACAACTGGGGTATATAGTTATGAAGATACATGTGTCTAATAAGATCATTTTAAATCCCTCAATACCTTGAGTATCATTGGTGCTTTACTAGATGATTCTCTTTGATTATAATTATTGATTAAGAAATTCATAATTATTATCATTGTTACCAAGGACCATGGAATGGTGGTTTAAACAACATAGTAGACTATAATTGTGTGAATCATGAAATAGTGAGAGGCACTATATCATAGGGATCTACATGGAATTCAATGTGATGTGTGATATCCTATGACTCTGTATTCTTATCATACTTTATGATATCATTCTATATTAACTATTACTTGATGATGACATATGGGATCTTTAAAATCACAAACATTTGTTTAAATGTTAAAAAAATAATTCATAATGATGGTTTATAAGTTACAAAGAGTTATAACTTTTTAAACATTTATTAAAAATTTCATTTAGTATCCAAATAAAGGTAATATATGAAGACTCCTTGGATAATTATATAAAGGAGATATTATTATGTGATTTCTGTTACAATTGAGTATGATACTTTATAGAGACAATATTTTTTATAATTTTACTTTAAATTTAAATATTTAAATCCCTACAATGTTTTATTTTATATTAAATTGTCACATATTTAGTTTTTAGTAGTAAATTGAGCCAAATTTTAAAAATGGCCAAATTTTTATTTTTTTACCAATTTTTATTTATGTTTTTATTTTAGCCATAATATTTTTAAACAGATCAAAATTGTGAAATTATTTATTATAGCCTTCTATGTTCAAGGGATACATTTAGCTTAACTATACAAAGTGTTGAATCCAAAAATTGATGTCCCAAAAGAAGCTCATTATTCGGGCCTTGAAATCTATGCATAGTTCTAGGTACTTTAAATCAGGGTCATATATCTCATAAATGGAAAAAATGAATGAGATCATGTTTTTTGGGGAAATATGAGAGTTTAAGAATGAATTTCTTCAACTATTTTTGTTCAAGATTCTTCATACTTTAAAGACATAAATGCATGGAAAATAAGAACATTATAATTTGAATAGTCTCTAGGCCTAAAATATTTTCTCAAGTAAATTATTCATAATCATTTCAATAATTTTCAAAAAAATATTGGATTTTTAAGGAAAATATGAAAGAAAGCTAGGAACAGATTTACAAAAGAAATTTTTTTTTTCCAAATTTTTTTATTTCATGGTGTTACCATACAAAATATTTTGGAGGATAATCTTGGATAAAAAATGATCCACCCTCTCACCTATAAATTTGTATCTCCATTACCATTGAAGTATTTTTCCATTTTAGTTATAAATTTTCTATATATTTTTCAGATTTTTATTTTTAATTATATTTATATAGTTTTAATATATGTTATGTTCATTTGATTTTTACACTTTTTTTGTGTTTTGTTTTCCCTCTTTAGTCATTCTCACTATGATCTCCTAAACTCATGATAATCAGTCACTAACATGAGGACTCTCCCATGGGATTAATCCTATGATAAACCCAATCCTTTTATATTCATTCTCAATGTTTTACATTTTCTTATAGTTATAACGAGGGGGATATGCATGGGAATGGTTACTTTGTGTCTCTACATTCCCCATGGGATTTATATTTTTTATTCTACATTATTCTCCATAAATTAAGGAGGTGTATGTGTGGCGTACTTAGATATCATTTAATGCACCACATATTCACAACTTGGGCTGAATAGGATGATAAAAAATATGATGGACTGTGTTATTTTTTGTAAATATGAAACATTTTTTTTGGAAATGAAAGTACACTCTTGGTGATTTTTCTAGGAGGATTTAATTTCCTTCTAACTACAATCATTCTATCTGCATTACACTGCATGTTTAGTTTGAATTTTTACATTATAATACTTTCCAAACATCATTTATATTTTACTCTCTAATGAAATATTGAAAAAAACCCAAATTATAATAAGGTAATTTATAAATAGTGTGTGATTGGATGTAAAATATCTTCAAGTGAGATGACCTTAGTCAACCACAATGTTGTATTGGAAAAATAAATAAATTTCTTGTTCCATATCCCATGATAGGTGTGCATCAAAACCTTTCTAATTTTTTATAATTATAAACTTTTAATATATGTTATATTTTTTTTTCAATCATCTACTTTTATTTCTATTTTTTGTTTCCTCCCAATCCATTCTTCACTATGACCTCCTTCACTCAGAATAATGATTAACTAACTCAAATAATCTCCATGGTGGATGAATCACTATTTAGCCCATGTCTTCACACATTCAATTTTCATAAAAATTATTTTCATTTTGTTACTCTAAGTAAAATTTATAGTGAGTGTAATCTTCACTATGATTATCCAGGTTTTTAAATCTCCTTCATTACTTTTCTCCCATGAAAAAAGAGGTGAGTGTGTAATGTACATGATGGTGCACTTTATAATTACAACCTTGATAGAGGAGGGTGAAAACACATACAAGGAGCATGATCTATAAGAAAATGTGAAACTAATAAATAGATAACGAAGGTTTACTCTAGGCAATCCTTCTAGGATGATTTAATTTCTTTCTAATTGCATTCATTTTTTTATGGATTTCATTGCATGTGTTTTTGGAGTTCTCCACTATAATTCTCACCCCCAAAATTTTAATTTTCCTCCCTTTATAAAACATTTAAAAAATTAAAAAAATATAATAAGTGAATATATAAAGAGTGAGTGATTAGATGAAAAAGTTCCTCAAGTGATGCAACCTTGGTTAATATCTACGTTTCACTTAGAAAAAAAATTATTTTGTTTTACCACACCTCATTACTAATGTTTGTCAAAATATGGAACTGTTTATAGGGATACAACTGGTGTTTCACTTATGAATTATATTTTTATTTTTAAAATAAATTCCATATTTTAAGATTATATATATATATAACATTTCTTATGATGTATTCAAACAATGATTATTCTACATCGACTGATTACTATCATGTTCCATGACAAGAAGATGTTTACAATGGGGTAGAAGTAAACTTTAAATGGCTTAGAGAAGAAATAATGGTCATGGAGATCCAAATATAATGGTTTGGTGATTATATACATGAATTTCAAAAGTATAACCTGGATAAAAAATAAATATAATGAGAAACTGCGATGGAAGAGATTTCCCCTCCCATTTTTATGTTGTGTAATTTGTGGTGTCTAAGAAGGAGATAATAAAAGAATTAGCATTATCATCCTGCACTCTTTTATGTCTGTACTAGATCATATAAGAACATGTGTATACTGATTCACTTATGGGAGATCAAAATTCTGCATATGATTCCTTGAATCACTTTTTGAAAGTTATCCTACAACATTATTTCTAATATCTGAAAATGCAGAATCAACACCACTATACCTTTCCCTGTCCTTGGAAGAAGAAACCACCCAAGTGGTGAATTTTTTGTAATTTTAAGGGTTTCTGACTACCTACTTCAATCTATTACAACCCATATCCAAGAGTCTCTTTCCACTAAATAAGAACTGAAAGATGAAAAAACACATAGATTCAATCATTTCATGGACTCAATTTACATTAATTTTATTAAAACTGAGTTGTGTATTAACTACCAGTGTTTTAATTTCATAGATTTAGACATCACATGGATTGTATTTAATTATGTAATAGATGAATATGACAGACATGATGAAGAAAACTTTAAGATTATTGATGTATTTGAAATAAATTTTTAGGGAGAAAATAAATAATTCCTAATGAATTTTCATAAAGAAACTAGCTTCAAATATGCTTTAATTAAAGGGATGATTTCTATATTGATTATCTTTTCGTTAATTTAATTATATATGAAATTATAACTAACATTATATTTCCCATAATTATGGATTCAATGACTTCAATAGAGTTTGTTGTGGGTGATTTCAATGAAGGGGATCAGGTTGAGGCCAAAGCCATGGTGGAGGAACCAACCATTTTCTTTTGTCCACCAAACGAGATATAGTACATTACAATAGTGAAGGAAATAATACACTCTATCAATGGGTTACTATACACCCATTCTAATGAAAATAAAACTATATAAATTATAGTTTGGTGGTTCATGATAAATAAAACACACCCACATTTAGATTGATGATGACCAGCTATAAATGCCTAATTAGGGGTAGTGAAAACCTAAAACCTCTTTACGTGGTTTCACCCAAACTTTACCCTATTTTTAACTATTTTATATTTATTTATTTTATTGATTTTCAATAATTTTATTATATTTTTTCGTTATTACATAAATTTAAGGTGGAATAATTTAGAAGATTAACTCTAGGATTCCACTTGAAAATAAATTCAAGTTGTATGTTTCCTTCCTTTTTTATACCCTTTTGTTTTTCAACATTTTTAATCTCAAATGGAAGGGTAGTTAAATCTTAATTATGGGGGAGTGGAGGATGTGAACCTTTTTCTAGGAATTGTGTGTGTGTTTCAGTTTTTGTTCATGTTTTTTCAAAAACATATATGTTTTTTTTATTGTTTTACATTTTTTTAGAGTTTTTATGTTTGAAATTTTAACCTTAAATATTTTCTTCACTAGATAAAATACCGTACTAGTTTTTAGGATTTTGATAATTTTTAAAATTTTAAACTTATATGATTTTTTAGTGACTTATGTTTCTTATTATATGGAAATATTTGTTTTATAACTAATAAATGGTTTATAAGGGGAAGATATTTTAGTGTAAATATAATTATAAAATGAGGATAAAATAAATCTAAACTATTTTTTAATAATCATTACCTTTATGAAAACAACACCATATGGATCCACAAAAATTTTTATTCATATAAGGCCATTTAAAATTGTGTAAAATGGGTATTTGGTATCCCATTATGAATATATGAGACATTAGGCACTAGGTGTGTGAGTAAATAAATTCAATTGTAATATCCAATGAGTGATTTTAACATGATATGGCTGGGAAAAAAATTCAACAAGTGTATAAATTTCAAAAATGAATTAATTTAAGTGAGGTGAATATTGAACAAAAGATGAAGAAATGGGGGATTTAATAATAATAATTTCATTTGTGCTATATAAATGATGTGAGAAATGTATATTTTGTTTTAGGAACTTTGGAAAGATAAATTTCTAATAGTGTCACTTGATAAAATGTTAATCCCACTAAATTAAATTATTTTTTCAATAATAGAAAATGAATTTTGGTCAAAAATTGAATTGGGGTAGTGTATTGAACTTATAGAAGAGGCATGACATTGTTGATGATGGCGTAAGATTTGTTTTTCTTCTTTTTTATCATTTATATCATAAACTAAGTAGTACACAACTTTTCATTAGGTTTAATTCTTTGAATTCTTAAGGTGTATAATATTTATGTATAGAGAAATTTATAGACCTAGTATTTGAAATAATTTTACTTTGAATTAAATGTTTTATTCCCACCAATGTATTTTTTTATATTAAATGGTTACATTTTTAGGTTTTATTAGTAAATTTATCTAAATTCACCAAATTTAATACTTTTGTATTTTAACTATTTTATTTACTTTGTTATTTTAGACTTAAAAATTTCTATACTAAATAAAATTTTAAAAATCTTTTTTTTAGAATTCTATTATTATGGGGAGAAATTTAATTTAAAAGGAATAATTGTTTTATCCAAACTTTGGAGGAATAAAAGGAGATCAAATTTCATTCCTCAAAACCAATGCAAAATTTTATACACTTTATAATATTCAAGTATATATCATAAATGGATAAACTAAATGGGTTTAAATTTTTTTCCTGGAGAAATATATGGTTCCAATGATAATTTTATTCAACTGTGTTTATGTGTGATTCGACTTCCTTCATGTCCATAAATTCATGGGAAATAAGAACATTAGAATTCAAACAATCTACATGATAGAATTATTTACTAAAAAAATAAATCCTATTTTTTAAAGTTAACTAATATAAAATAATTTATAGGTTTCACATGCATGAAATATGAGAAATATTTTTATGAAGAATATTTTTCCAAATTCAGCCATTTATTTGGGGTATGATGTGAAAAATATCAGAGAATGTTTTAGGTAAAAAATGAGTCACCCTCTTTGAAACACCCTTACCTCAGTTTCCTAGAGATGGTTCATTATTTTATATCACATTGGTATGATCACTGGATATCAAATCCCGAATAAATGATCAGTTTAATATCCTTGGAAATACTAGATACAAACATTAGTTTTACATTACATCTTGAATATAAAAACACCAAATTATACCCTGTGAAAACTCTTATATCCCTTATATTATACCTATAATCCAACCATAATATACTTCTTTGTATCCTATGGAAAAATGAAACATCAGAATGGGTGAGCTCAGATGCTCAGTAAGGATAAACAATATAGTGGAAGATATCATAAATAATCATAAACTTTCAAGGAAAGTTATAAAATTGAAAGGCAGTCCTTTTAAACAAAATATTCATCATAATATGAAAAAACTAAATCATGTAATTCCATTTAGACATTCACGTGGATATTCTATTAGTTTAATAATCACATATAATATCAATAATTAATCTCATAATGATGGAATTCATAATGCAGGACATCTTAAAAATATTATCAAGTCTTTTTCCAAGAAACCATACATAACTTTGTAAGACATTAGCCGAAACACAAACATAATTATCTCATCATAGCTACCGATGCATCGAGGGGCTATAGCGAGCCCTGCCCGACACTTAAAAGGTCTAATGCATTCCACTTATGAAAGGGTTAAAACCTAACCAATATAAACATTTGTATTAAAACTATCATAATGAAGGTTAATGCTTAAATAATAAGATATGAATGGTATCAAAATATAACATACATAGTCAAACATATCATAAACCCTTAAATAAAATATAGAATATTTTATCTTAATAAATCAACCCTCATTAAACACAAAATCTAACAAAGGATGTTGACACAGATGAAAATAATCTAATAAAATCGTTAAAACTCTTTGAGAGAAATTTCCCCTTTTTTTACTTTAAAATTCATTTAAAATCCTGAAAATTATAAAATTAAACATTTATTTTGAAAATAAAATTTTATGATTGTAAAGGAATGTTCAAAATGTTATGGTGTCAGAATGATGAAAATAGTCTCTCATGCCGTATAAGTTAAAAAAACATTCTTTCCTGGATTTTTAAAAAATTTCCTAAAGTACGTCATTTGGAAAACAAAGGAAATATTCCTTTACAAACGTTTTATATAAGATGTTAAAAATGGGTAAAAATATGTTTAAAATAATTTCGATAATATTTTGAAATACATTTTAATAAACATGGACATGTATGATAAAGATTTCTCAGTAGATACTTACGTATAAATAATCTTGGATAATAACGAGATTGTGAAATGAACCCTTACCTTATACTTTACTTTAGTCAAGGGTATGCTAACCTCCTTTATAATTGTTAATTCATGTTATTAAATTAAACCAGGACCATATCCATATTTATGATATCATATGTGATCCTCTTATATCATTTTGTTAATAATATTTCAGCATTACTATTGTTTCGAGTGTTAACTGCATCGTTTTCCCATTCCAGTTTTGTCATGTAAGTCATGTTTTTATGCATATTATGTATTTTATTAATATACAGAAATATATTAAGTTTATAATTATTATTTTTACTCATGATATAGATTATATAATCATTTTTTAATGGTTAACGTGGAGAATGAATCTCACTATGTCGTGGAGATGGTAGGTCGTACGTACGCATGAGCAACGATATCATTCCATTGATGGTTAAATGGTATGGAATTGGAGGGTATATTAATTATACAGAATCATTATAATTTAATATTCATTATTTATTTTTTACTATACTCACCATCATATCCCTCACAATAAATTAATGTTGAATAACAAATTACACCACGATGTGGAGATGGTAAGTCGTACGCACACACACATGGTGATATTAATATTCATATAATGGATATAATGAGTAATATGGTTTTCCCATTATTATAATAACATATTATTATATTTATAATACTGTCATTTTTACTTTGGTATGGAAAGAACAAAGAATGAAGAGGTTGAAATAGAAAATAACTTTTAAAGATGTGATAAAACAATTACCTCTTTTTTTCGGGTATCTCCATTTGATTTTCACAAAAGGACCCATTAGGATGACTTTAGGCCCAAATTATTGTATCTAGGATTTAGTGAGGGATGTTGGGGTAGTTAATTGGAAGTTTCTGGATGATACAAAGGGCTTTAGTGGTGTTAATTAAAGAGAAAGAGAAGCGCCCTTTTATAAGAGACGAAAGGGGAACTTTAGGAAACTCTTAAAATATAAAATTAATATAAATTAATTTTCAATTAAAAATGGATATAAATTGAGTTTATTCAAGGATAAGATAATTATTCGTCTAAATATCATAAAATAATGAATTATTTATATGTTTAGGCCATAAAATTAACCTTATCTTTTGGCTTTAACCCTTAGTTAAATAAATTAACCTTTACCTTGACAACTTGTACTTTTTCACTACAAGGTTAATATAGTTACTTTAAAATGAAAAAGAACCATGATCGGATCATTTATAACATTTTTAACACTATCCAATTTATTTTTCAAAAAATTATATTTTTATCACTTTTATAACATTTAATAATATATTATTTATTTTAAGTTATCATTTATGTCAATTTTGATATTATTCAATATTTTCATTTTAAAAAAGTAAAACCAATATGATAATTTCGAAAAAATACTTAAAATATGTTAATAACATATATATGTTATCTAAAAGCTTTATTTATGTCATTAATTAAGTCAAATTCATTTATTTTAATATTTTTAATATCATTTTTTTGATATTTCTATTAATAAAATAATTTATACTTTACTATTCTGTCTTCATTAATGGTAATTATTTAACATCTAAAAATTAAAAATAATTTTTTATGAGGTTTTTAATTATATTATATTTCCATATATTATTTATAATTTATGTTATCTCCTACTTATCTCTATATTAAAATTGTTATACTAATAAGAAATGGGAGTGTGACATTTTGTCACATTCATTAATTTCAATAATATTCATGTCATATTCATGGACAAGGGTTCATTAAATTATTAAATTTCTAAAAATAGGTGATAAGGGTCTAAATTAGTCATCCAATATGATTTTTACTAGTTTTAGGGTAATTTAATAATATTAATTTTATCTTTATTTACTCTATTTACCCTTAACCGCAGTAATAAAAAAATTACTAAAGATACTATTCATAATATCCAAAAAAATAAAAGTAATATGTTGACATAATTTTGTCCCAATGATTCCAAATATGGAATCCATTTTTCAAAATTTAAAACATCGAATTTATAGTAATTAATTTAAAATTAATACACATTGACAAAATGAGAAAACGAAGTTTTCAAAAGTGAAAAACATCAAAATATTGACATGAGTTTATATTTAATTTTAATGTGAAAATAATTCGAATAACCTACATCATATTAAATGATAAAAATAGAATTTAATTATGCTTTAAAACCAATTAAAATAATAACATAACAATATAAATAAATTAAATGCACAAATATTAATAAATTAAAAAGCTGTATTTTTAACTATTCAGAGAATCTCATGAAACTAAGTGACAGATGCATCACAAAAGAACACATCAGATGCACCTACTTCCAAAATACCTCCCTGGGATTCCTCCTCCTCATCTTTGTTGGTCTTCAGTCAGATATCTTCAGTGATACGTGTTTCCATGCTCCTCAATCATCCTGCTCATTTAATATCGATTGTTGGAGTGCCTCTGACCAGTTCTCTATATCTCTGCTCATTCAAGGAAGCACTTGAAGGTCTGCTAGGCTTGGGTCATCCTGGCCTTCCAAGCATTCCTCTGATTTTTTTGCTCCTCGATTCTTGGATGTGGTATATGGTTGTCTAACGATGTATTTCTCTGTGGAAAAGTTAAGGGAGGTTGTGACTTTTCATGACCTGTCCCTGGTAGCTACCTTCGGGCATGACAAGCCTTCCCTTTATTTGTTCAGGAATTTTATTGTGTGAATTTTAATTCATTCTTAATTTTTTTAATTAATTTTTTTAATTTGTCCATTTAAGATTTTGTTTCATAGATTGTTAGTGGGACCCTCTTGATTCTTCTCCACCGACCACATGTTTCGATACTGGAATGCCTGCTTCACGTGATTCCCCTTTTCCTATCCTGCACGTCTTGTCTTTTATTTCATGTAGAGCAGCAGAGTTAGGGTGGGGTTGGACCCCGGTTTTTCATCGGTGTCAGTGCAAACCAGATTTGTGCGATCCTATGTCAATGCTGACATGGTCTAGCTCAAGAATTGTAGTGCGAAGAGCTTCGACATCCTTCACAAGGGAGACGATGGTTACTAGTCGGCACCGACTCTTATTCTCTCTAGATCTGTGTGGCGTCTCGCTTTATTGTAGGGTTTTGGATCTCTCAGCTGTGTCTGATTTTGGCATCTCCATCTTTGATCAGGTTCCTCGCATTATTGCACATGTTATACCTTCCTCAGCATCATGGTTCTCCTGAGAGATATTGGATGTGAGTATCCATAGAGGGGGTTCTTATTTAGGTCAATTGAAAGATGATAGAAGAGGTTGAGGGCCCCTCCTGGTTTGGATCTTCCCCTGAAGAGAGGTGAGGTGTCGACAGTTTCTTGATTTGGCATGGAGAATCCAAATGAGGGTTTCTAATTTTTGGATTTATCGTTTTTTTCATCGAGAGAGGCACCATGTCAGAGATCAATTTCGAGTGGTGATGGTCCTCTTTTCTATTGAAGTTGATATGAGTGGATGGAACCCTGATCATGTTTCAAAAGAGAATGAATAGTGAAGATTATTTGTTGGGAGGTCATTGTTGTAATTCTTGAACCTGAGGGACAGAAAACCTTGGCGATGGCTACATGGACAGCATGGGTAGCAACAGAAGCGAATCATCTGTAGAAGCTCCTTAGACAACGACATTGTGTGTTGTTAGCTGTTCTTGTTCTTGTACCTTGAAGGAGAAAATAGAGGAACTGGTTTGTGGATTTGGATGGGTGTCATGGACTTCAAAAATTCCACCAAATCAGGACAACAACGGTAGATTTGGTACACACCGTATTGGAAAACAGTGATGAATTTGGATAACAACTACCACCTAGGGATGAATCTAGACAGTAGTGTTGAACATGGAGGATCAGACCTATTGGACTCTATGCGATGAGGATTTAAGCACCCTTTCACAATATTCTTCATTGAAAAAGGTTTAGCCGAACCCTGGTAAGGGGGTCTCGGTCCTGTTATAGTTTTTTATTTGTCAATTATTTGTAATCTTGTGCGTGTTGTTTGTTTTTCCATCATGTCCTATTTCTGTTTCATGTCCAACTTAGCTTGTGAGTTTTTTCCTTTTGTTTCCTCTTGTACTATTTCTTTGTATAGTGAAAATCTATGATGATCTTACCTTGTGCACATAGGCCTATGGCCGAAGCACGTAAATCCTTGGTGTCCCTTTTAATACTTTACTTTTCGGCATTTAATTCAACCTATAAAGTGTTTAACGATCACTACTTCTTTTACATTAATTTTAATTCTAATTTTGAATTCATCCTGTTAATTAGAAGTTGTTTGGGCATTTTACTTCCTGGTTATATCATAACTACTGCTTTGTTATTCCTACTTTCTCTTTGATAATGGATATGTATGTCATTCATGACTGTTTTACTTTGTCTCATTTCTATTATTTAATGAGAAAAAAGTGCAAGTGTTGAATAGTTCTATATTCCACTACTAGTGTGTTTTTGTAACCACTGCTTGTTTGTTTTGTTCCTAATGTTCGTAATTCGAAGTCAAAAATTATTTTTTTTATCAGTTTGCATGTTATAAACTGTTAATAATCATCATTTTCTCGTTTCGAATTTCAAGAAACCAAAACACCCAATAAATCTAGGCTATTTTTTGGGGACCGTCTCTCTTGTAGGAGCGCTCCCCCAAACATGTGGCTTCACGGGTTCTTGAACGTCAGTCCACAACATCTTCATTTTCAAGATCCTCCATTTGTATTAATCTCTTCTCCATAGAGGACATCACTAATTCTTGGTCCATGGATGGTCGTCCTTGTGGTTCCTAGAGATTCACTCTCTCTAGATGGACTCAGGACTCGCACTTTGGTTAGGAATCAAGTATTTATGATTTCTAGTTATGTATTCCTTGGTTGCCTCTTCCATTCCAAAACCAATCCATGCTGAAGTTGACTGGGAAATCCATTGATAGTTTTCTTTGTGTGGATGTGGAGACCCTTTTCTTGCAGTCAGCTTCTTCTCCTCGTATCTGCATGTAATGGGAAATGACTGAACAATTTCCATAGAAGGTTCTTATCAAGGAAGGTAATGGTTTGACTTAGGGATACATATTTTACCTCTATCCTCTCCTCGCTTCTGCATAAAGTGCTTATGGTAGGAGAATTCATTGGATATCTATAGATTCTTTTGTGAGAGAGAACCTTCTAGTTATGATAAAATGTCATCTTTACCTAGTTGGTCTATCCCAAGTGCCGGTAGGGTAGTTCCAGATCAGGGGGATGCTCCACCAGGATCATTTCCGACATCGACATGAAACATCCATTATTAGAGAAGAGGATGGGACTCTTCCCATTTTCCAATTCTCCTATTTGTCCTCCCATTAGTGATGGTTCTTCAAACCTGTTTTCATTGGAGGGTCTAATGGATGAGATATTTGTTTCTGCTACTTCAAAGGTGTCTCTATCACCCCATACTGAGGGAAAGAAGGCCTTATATGGTTCTTCTACTTTCCAAGAATCCCCACCTAACATCTTAGAGGATTCTGAAGATATAATAAAGAATAATTCTGTGTTTTCATAGAGTGAAAAGAGACAGTCATATCTAAATTCTTCTCCCCTCTCCTGCTAATGGTCATATTACCTGGGCTAAGGACAGAGAAGCTGGTTCATCCAGTGTAGGTACAAAGGATGATTGATCCTTTAGCTGCAAGGCCTATGTTGGAAATAGAAAACCCAAAAACCCATTGGTTTTCCAAATCAACCTATATCTTCCCCATGCAATGCTTATTTCCCATGCGACTCTTCATTTATCCATGCATTTTTTCAATTCAAATTAAATCATTGAATTTTATTTATTTATATTTATTAATTAATGTTATGTGGCTATCAAGTATTTGAGTCATTTCATTTATTTTGGAAGAGTCCATATAAGGGGATTTTTTAGTCCATTGGAAAAATAATGCAATAAAAAATCTTGAAATACCTCTTTGTTGTTTTGTTGTGTGCCATTTACATTTCCCTGTTTTCTTCCCTGGCTTGTATTTCCAAAAAACTTGTATCAGAGGAAGATACCAAAGCATCCTCCAATTTTTGAAGATAGCCACCACAATCCAGCTACAAGTTCTGAAGTGGTCTAAGGAAAACTACAAAAGGTAGCGCGTTCTAATGAAGGTGTTTTTCAGATCCCAAGAATTATGGGATATCTTCACCGATGAGTATATTGTACCCTCTACGAAGGAAGAATCGACCCTCACGAATGAAGAAAATACAGACCTCAAAAAAAGGAAGAAAGATAACAAGGTGTTGTTCCTCCTCTATCAAGGGTTGGATGAATTGACGTTTGAATAGATTGGAAAAGTAACACTGAGAAAGAAAGCTTGGGATACCCTTTCCAACATCTTCAAAGGTGTTGATTGAGTGAAGCGGGTTCGTCTTCAAACACCGAGAGCGGAGTTCGAAGCAGTGCACATGAAAGGCAGTGAGAGTATCTATGATTACTTATCACACCTAATTATCATTGTTCACAATATGAAAATAAATGGTGAAAAATGGTTGACATTCATGTCATTGAGAAAGCACTTCTATCTCTCACAACCAAATTTGAGCATGTGGTTGTGAAAATCGGAGAATAAAAAGATTTGGGAAAATTGTCCATTGAAGAATTGATGGGGTTGTTGAAAGTACATGACCAAAAAATGTAGAAGAATGTGGGTTCAATAATAGAGCATGCCTTAGAGCCTAAGTTGACTCTGCATGAACAAAATAATGATCATGCACAATGAGGCAATTATTGTTCAAGAGGCAGAGGGAGTGGATACTATCCAGGCTATCAACAAAAGAAACAAAATTTCACTAGCTTATGTGGAAGAGAACACATTGGAGGATGATTCATGTGTATTTGTGGAATAAAAAATAATTTTCAATGCCAAAACTATAATAAATTCATCCATTACGCCTCTGATTGTTGGGGAAAAGTGGACCATGATGAACGATCCAACTATGCAGAAGCATCTCATCATAAAGAAGAAGGTACCACACTATTTCTGGCACAAGAAAAGTCTTTTGAACACCCCAATATATGGTATGTGGACATGGGTGAAAACAACCACATGAATGGTAACAAAGATCTGTTTGAGGAACTCATCGAAGAAGTTCATGGTGATGTGAGTTTTGGCGACTCATCAAAGGTACCCATGATTAAAAAAGGTAAAATCAAAATCTATCTGAATAATGGAGAATCGAATTACATTTCTAATGTTTATTACGTACCAAGTATGAAAAATATTATCATCAGTCTCGATCAACTCCTTGAGAAGGGGTATGTCATACACTTGGAAAACTCTTCTTTTTCTATAAGGGATGCTCACAAGAGACCTTTTTCTAAAGTACAAATGGAAACGAATCACATGTTTCTGCTGCATACAAATATAAAGGCTGATGAGTGTATCTTTAGAATTATGAAGAATGACCCTTGGAGATGAAATCTGCACTTTGGATAACTGCATTTTAGTGGCCTTAAACATTTATCTTCATCAAGGATGGTGTGTGGTTTCCCAGTGATTGAAGTTCCAAATCATGTGTGTGAGGCGTGTACACTTGGTAAGCAACAAAGGAAATCCTTCCCAAGTGGAGTGTCTAAAAGAGAAAAGGAACCACTTTAGTTGGTTCACACTGATATCTGCTGAACACTTGAAATACTCTCACTTGGAGGTAATAGATATTTTATTACCCTCATTGATGATTTTAGCATAAAGTTTTGTGTGTATTGAATCAAAGAAAAATATTCTAGTTTCACTATCTTTAAAACATTCAAAGCTATTGTTGAAACTGAAAGTGGACACAAAATCAAATTACTCAAATCTGACTGAGGTGGAGAATACACCTCAAATGCATTTCAATATTTTTATAGGGAACATGGCATCAAACAACAATAAACTAATGCCTATACGCCACAGTATAATAGCATCACAGAATGAAATAAATGCACCATCCTCGACATGATGAGGGTCATGCTAAAGGACAAAGGGCCACCAAAGAGTTTCTGGGTAGAGGCAGTGGCATGTACTGCCTACCTGTTCAATCAGTGTCCAAGAAAGAGTGTTAGAAACTTGACACCACAATAGGTGTGGTGCGGCTACAAGTCGATCATGGCACATCTAAGAATATTTGGATGTGTCCTCTATTTTAAAGTTCCAGAAGTGAGAAGAAGGAAGCTTTATGATCATGGTGAAAAGTGCATCTTCATTAGATATTATTAATCCCCTAAAGCCTACAAGCTCTACAATCCAATAACCAATAAATTAGTGGTGTGTAGAGATGTGATCCTTAGTGAGGAAGAAGCAAGGAAATGGAATGATCAAAAATCAAACAAAGATATCCCAATCCATACATAATTTCTTAAAGAAAGGCATGATCATTAGGAGAAAAAAGCCACAACGCCTTCCCCAGGAGAATGATTAGTTGGAAGAAGTCCAAGAGTGAATTTCATCACTCCTAAAAGCACTCCAGCAAATAAATATATGGCCAGATCATCCTCGCCTATGGATCCTATGAAGATGAAAATTTTGAGAGACATTTATGGGTAGACCAAATAGATAAATATTTTTTGATTATATACAGATCATGAGCCTCTGACGTTTGAGGAATCCTTGAGGGAGGGATGTTGAAGTATTGCTAAGGAAGATGAAATTCATGCCATATAGAAAAATAACATATGGGATCTGAATACACTCCCAAAAATCCAGAAGATCATTAGTTTCAAATGGGTGTACAAGATCAAGCGAAATGCTAATGGAAATATCGAACAATATAAGGAAAGAATTGTATAAAAGGGGTACAAACAGAAGTACGAGGTGGACTGTGATGAAGTATTATGTCCTGTTGCTCACCTTGACATTGTAAGGATGATTATCTTCCTTGTTGTCCATAACAATTAGATGATCTACCAACTGGATATGAAGCCTGAAAACGTGAATGGAATTCTAGAAGAAGAGGCCCATGTTGACCAACCTGAAGACTTTGTTATACATGGGGAATAAGACAAAGTGTATTGAATGAATAAATATCATTAGGGGTTAAAGTGGGATCCTCACGGTTAGAATGCCCACATTGATAGCTATATTCTAGAGAATGGCTTCTCCCAATGTACATATGAGCATTCCATTTACATCAAGAAGAATGATCATGGCGATATATTTATTGCATGCTTGTATGTTAATAATTTTTGGTTTATAAGGATTAGTTGACAGTTGTTCGATGAATTCAAGGGGGCCATGTTCAAGGAGTTTGAGATGACCGATAGAGGTCTCATTTCCATCTTTCTGGGCAGAGAGGTAAATAAACAACATGGAAATATCTATATATCTTAGAAGAGGTATGCCAAGGAGTTTCTTGAAAAATTCAATATGGGAAATTGCAATGCTATAAACAGACCTATGAAAACGAAATTAAAACTGACAAAATATGGAGAAGAAATAAGTGTTAACTTTACTTTGTTCAAGATTCTGATTGGAAGCCTATAGTATCTCACAATCACAAGGCTAGATATTGTCTATAGTGTTGGGAATATAAGAAGGTATATGGAAGCTCTGAAAGAGTCACACTGGCTATCATAGAAATGTATCCTTAGGTATGTTAAAGGAACACTAGATTTTGGTATCTTTTATCCCTACAATGAAGAATAAAAGTTGTATGTATACTCAGACAGTGATTGGGGAGGTGACCAAGATGGAAGGAAAAGCACTACTGGGTATGTATTTTTTCTTGGATCGACTGCTTTCACGGGGAATTCAAGGAAGAAGAATATGGTTTCCCTATCCACATGTGAATGAGAGTATGTGGAAGCATCCTATACTATTTTTGAGGGAATTTGGTTAAGAATTTTGATGAAAGAGACAAAGCATCCACATGATGGTTCCATAGTGATATATGTGGATAACAAGTTGGCAATTGAGCTTGCTAAAAATCTAGTGCAGCATGGAAGAAACAAACACATTAATACTCATTTTCATTTTCTCAGGGATCAGGTCAAACAAAAAATGATAAAATTGGAATATTGTCATACTGAAAAATAGGTGGAAGATATTTTTACAAAGGCACTACCAATAGCTACATTCAAATAGATAAAATGATACACAAGATGAATCTGGTTTTGGTGTAAAGGGGAGTGTTGTAAATAGAGAAACCAAAACACGTAGGTTTTGGAAAGCAACCCGTATCTTTCCCATGCAATGCCTATTTCCCACGTGTCTCTTCATTTATCCATGAATTTTTTCAATTCCAATTCAATCATTTAATTTTCTTTGTTTTTTGTTTTATTGATTAATATTATTTGGCTGTCAAGTATTGGAGTCTTTTCATTTATTTTGGAAGAGTCTATATAAGTGGTCTTTGTAGTCTGTTGGAAAAATAATGCAATACAAAATCTTGAAAGATCTATTTTTTATTTTTTTGGGTGCTATTTATATTTCCCTCTTTTTTTCTCCCCAGATTGTATATCCAACAGCCTCTTCTTCCATTGTTTAATGCTTAATGCGATGATTTGGAATGGGAGAGTGTTGGGTGCTGGATTAAAGAGAACATTAGTTTTTAGTGAATCTACATGTATGAAAATATCTATTATGGATGTAATGGAACAAAAAATTACAGGGGAATAAATTCTAGTGTTGGAAAAGAGAATGGGATTTATTGAGTTTTTTCATGCTCATTCTTGCAGTTCTTATAGCTGGGTTTTTTTGGAACCGTAATGTTTCAGTGGAGTATTTGGAGTCCTTTAACCAGTACCTCTCCATGAAGGTATCAACTGTGGGTTTGTTAGTATTTTTTTCATTTATTTATGTGAAGTGTAATGTTGTTGTTAGATCATTTCTATTGAATTCCTTATCCAACTTCAGCCATGTGAGCCTTGCTTGGTATGTGGATGGAGACATCAACACGATAGATGATCCTTTAGAGAAAAAGGGTGGCGGGACTTATTATATCCAATCCATATAATATTTTAAAGGCTTTATAGATGACACTATTCTTTTGGACATAATCTTAATAGGAAGTAGGTATACCTGGTTTAACAATTGTAAGGGAACCTATCTTGTATGGTGCAGACGGGATCACTGCTTATTAAATCCCTAGGTTCTTGAAATATTCTCCAATTCCTCGGTCTCTCACCTTACGCGTTCTCTGTATGATCATGTGCCTCTTATGGTTATCATCCAAATAGATCTCAACAGATCAAAAAAGTTCTATTTCTCATGCTACTGGCTCAAGACTAAGGGATTTATTCAAATTGCCTCCAACTCTTGGAACCAACTGGTTAATGGTAGCTCCTAGTTCGGTCATTCCCTTCATCTCAAGAGGCTTAGGAGTGACATGAAGGAGTGGATTCAAAGGAGACCGACCCCTAATATTAGTATTGAGGAGCTCCAAAAGGATATTAAGAGGCTCAAAGGATTGCTTCAACATGACTGGGATAATATAATTTTTATTGTTATGTTAGAGAAGAAAAGTGTTTTGGTAAAGAAGCTTTTGGAAATTTAAAGGGCTTACAGAGAGAAAGCAAGGGTGCTTTGGCTAAAATAGGGGGACCATAATACTGAATTCTTTCAAGCTTGTATTAAATAAAAAAAAGGTGTAAGGCATGCTAAATATCAAACTTCTAGAAATGTATTTTACAAAGGATACCGAGATGGTGGAAAAAATGGATCTTTATAACTACCAGGATCTTTTGGCAGTTCCAGGAATTTATAAGGACTAATTTTCGGGGTCATCAGAAGCTTTGAAGTTCATTCATAGTATTCCTAGATTGGTTGAGGATAAAGAAAATGATATGATTAAGGCTTTACTAGGTGAGGATGAAATCAATGAGACTGTCTTCTCCATGAATCGAGAAAGAGCATCCATGCCAGATGGATTTCCTAGGTATTTCTTTAGGTCTTCTTGGGATATCATCAAAGAATAAATCAAATAAGAGGATCATCATTTATTTATTGGAGGATCACTACCAAGAATAAAGGGTTCTTAAAAAGTGGTTCTCATCCCAAAAATTTAGCAGCCTACTACAATCAATTAGAATCATCCCATCTATTTATGTAACATTAGGTATAAAATTATCTTAGGTCTTGTTAACAGTAGATTTCGTGATATCAAACCAAGGCATGTCTCTGAGGAACAATACGGGTTCATTAGTGGGAGTAATATTCAAGACATGGTGGGTATTGCAAGGGAGATGGTGGAGGATATAAAAAAGAGATTGTTTGGGACCAACAACATCATCAAATCTAACATAGATAAAGCATATGAAAATCTATAATAGAGTTTAATTCTCTATGTAATGAGGAATTTGGGTTTTAAATAGTGGGTTTTCAACTTACTACTTAGACGTTACTCTTCTCCATAGATGTCTATTTCCCTCATGGGGAAAGTTTTTGGCTTCTTTAAACTAGTGAGGGGGATAAGGAAAGGAAATCCAGTGTCTCATAATCTCTTTATTATGGCCCATGATTTGCTATCTAGGAACCTTAGATGCCCCTTGGAGGAGGGAACCATTCAACCAAACATGAACAAATCTAGTAACAACCTTATTTCTCATTTGATGTTTGCTGACGATATGCTATTTTTCATGAATTACTGGATCAAATCCATCAGTAGATTTAACAACACCATGGAGATTTACAGTAGGATTTGTGGAAAAGGAATCACCAAACCCAAGATCAACATCTTTTTTTCAAATAACCGCTCTTTCTGATGAAGTAGATTAATTCAAATCATGATAGGAATGAGTAAGAAATCTTTTCCAATGGTGTATCTAGGAGGATCAATCTCGATTTACAGAGTCACCAAGTTCTTGTTTGAAGATATAATCAACCAAGTGACAAGGATAATTCTCGACTGGAAAAATAGATTTTTATCATTTGGGGTTCATATCACTTTGGTGAATTGCGTTCTTACATCGATTCCGATACACATATTTTCCATCATCAAAGATCCAAAAGGGTGTATTGAATGTATTGAAAAAATCATAACTAGCTTTATATGGGTTGCAAACCAAAATAAAATTTGTCATTGGGCTTCCTAGATGAAGATAGTCAAGCCTACTGAAGAGGGGTGCATTAACCTTCGTAGTATTTTCAGAAACTATTGAATCATTATAGGCAAACATAGCTCGAGAGTTTTTTAAAGGAAAATCCATTTGGGATAAATTCATGTTGTATAGGTATGGGACTGATTGGAATGAATGGGACAATGGAAAGGACATATTTTCAGAGCATTTTAGGAGCATGATTGATCACATGGAGAGTCTTAAAGGAGAAGTTCGTTGGGTGTTTGGTTGGGGTGACATTAATTACTAGAAGTCTAATTGGGCTGGTCAGACCTTATTTTTTTCGGGGTGTCATATTCTAAATATTTCATTCAAAGAGATGTTCTCTTTTCCTAGTCTCATTAACACAAATCTAGACTAACAATAGAGAATTTTCTTCCAGACTACCACACTGGTTGATGAGCCTGATAGGTGTAAATTTGTAAAGTCAGGATTCAAGAAATTCACCAGTAGAGATTTTTGGAGGATAATACATTCAACAAATGAGGACGATGAGTGGTCAAAGAGATTGTGGGGAAACAAAATTCATACTAAAGTTAATTTTCTTGTTTGGAATGTAAGGAATAATTCAATTACTATAGTTTATAACATCTAAAAGAAGGGTGTCTACCTGGAATCTCGAGGAAGGTGTTGTTCTGTAAAGAATACTGAATCTGTTTGGCATCTGTTCTTCAAAGCTGATTGGGAAATATTTATCTAGAACCTTATGGGTCAGTATATGGGTTTCACTAGAGGAGGGGTCTCGATACCTATTTTTTTAACGGCCTATTTTGAGGGTGAAGATCAGGAGGCTAAAATCAAGGTTTAGGGTATGCTCTTTGTAGTAACATATTGGGTCATCTGAGGGTGTAGAAATAAATCCAGGGGAGATATCAACTACTCCCATATTTTTATTCAGGCTTGGAAAAAATCCATAGTGGCCAAGATATGGGATATTCTATCTAATGGAAATCATTCCCATATACTTTTTGTGACGATTCTGAGATATTTTATGAATTCTAAGGGAGATGTAAGGCTCTTTAAATGGGCATGGGTTTGCTAGAGGCCCCAAACAAGGAGTCTAAAACTCAATGTGGATGTATCCTACCTGAAGTGTGATATGAAAGGAGGAGGTCTTGTACGTAACTATATAGGCTCAGTCTGGTTTGGTTTTAGTGCTTTATATGGAACAGGTAGCTCATTTGAGAAGGTGGCAAGAGCAATGGCTAATGGTATTCATCTTTGTAGGCAATTGAATATCAGTATCACTGAAGTTCAATCTGACTGTAAATCTATCCTTGATATGATTCATGGGAATTCAAAAACTACATGGAACTTTACTTACATAATAAGGAATTTTAGGGCAATGGGGGATCAAGATACAATTTTCAAGCACACCTAGAGAGAGGGTAATTTTTCCATTGATTCCATGTCCAGGATCCAGAACTCTAGCTTGAGAATCTCTTTGTATCTCTATCCTGAATCTATTTCCAATGGATGTAACATTTTTGTTAGCGGTGATGCTTTGAGACTGCATCATTTTTATCCACTGTGAGGTGATTTTGTTCTTATCCTAGCCACCCTTTCCCTTTTAATAAAAAGTTAATTTCATGCTGTATTTTTTTTACTATTCATTAAAATATGAAGTTATCAAAAAAACACCAACAATTTGTCCAATCTAAAATTTTATGACTTCCTTCTAAATAAGAAGTTTATTTTGTCAAATTTAAAATATAAAAGTGTCAAATATTGGATTTAAATAAGGTTCTCCATTAAAATGTATTAAAGCATTTTTTTCTTTGAAAAATACTTCTTTTATTTGAAAAATTGAATTTCTTCATATACCTTGTATAAGAAACACATAATATGAATATTAAAAGTATATAAAATTAAAAATGTGGTTAATACTATTCATAATCACTTTTTAAATGGCTATTCATGGTGCGCTCGAACTCAGTGTTGCATGTAGCATAAGCTATTCAATTATTTAAAAAAAGCATATCGTGGAAGCTTGGGGTGTTACATTCTTCCATCATTCAAATAATTTCATCCCTGAATTTTCTTGAATATCACTTTATAAAAATATTTCGGGTGGTTCTTCATCATATGTACCTCAGGGTTCCCACATCACCTCTTTCATTTTATGGTTTCTCCAAGTAACTTTTACCAAATGAGTCATCTGATTTCTCAATGTAAGGACCCAATCATTTATGAATAAAATTCCCTTTATTTATGTTACACCCCAATATTTTATGAAAAATATTCTTTTAATTTCATTAATGTCTTGTTTTGTATGCTACACCAAGAATACCTTGCGCTATACACAACACCGTATTAGCTTGCAGTATACGCAACACTATTCTTGGATCGTGTTACACACAATTTTGATAATAGTTATTCTACGCAACATTGAGTATATATATATATATTCAATGTATAAATGAAATATGGTTGGATTTTGTTATACGAAACAACTAAGGATTCTTTCACTACACGCAACCCTGACTTGGCTTGCATTACACGCAATCACGACCTTCCTCGATAGCGTGTGTTGTACGCAATACTGGGTTTTACTAAACAACGATATATTACTATAATATTATTATGAACTAGTCGTTATGAATAGTATTAACTAATTTTTTAATTTTATAACATTATTATTCATCTTACACATTTTCTAGAACATGGTATAAGAACAAAATAAATTTTTTAAGTAAAATAAGTATTTTTCAAAAAATGCAGTTTTGTCGCCTTTTGATGGCGCACCCACAATAAATCCAGTTTTTGACATGTTTATAAGTTCAATTTGACAAAATAAAATTCTTCTTTGGAATCAAGAAATAAAAATTTACTTTGGATAAATGTTTCGTATTATTCTGGTAACTTTCATATTTTGATGAATAGTAAAAACACGCTATATTTTAATGAAAAACAACTTTTTTCATCGTAATAATTTGTATGGTAAAATTATAATATTCAATGGTTCTAAAGTATAAATAGAATATATTTTTACCATTTAATATAATTTATGTCATTATCATTGATTTTACATTGAATTCGTAGGTTAAATCAATTCAATCTTTTGCAATGTTTAAAAAAACTCGTTTTCATTCGACAACGAGATTAATTTTAATTTAATTTCTGAAACTTCTGTGTATTGAATTTGAAAAAAAAGGATTCCATATTTGGAATCAGTGGGTCCAAATTATGTTAATAGTCTACTTTTTATTTTTGGGAATTATGAATAGTAACTACGGTAAATTTTATTTACAATAGTTAAAGGTAAATAGGGTAATTAAGAGTAAATATAATATTATAAAATTACCCTAACACATGCCAAAATTCTATTGGATGGCTAAAAGTAAACCCATATCAACTAAGGGTCAGATTATATTCCTTTTATGGACTTTTGACCATGAAAATAATTTAATTATTATTAAAACCAAAGAAAGTGACAACATGTCACTCTCTTAAATCTTATAAGTATAATAATTTTAATTTAGTGATAAACATCATAAAACATTGAACATGAATATTCTAAAGAAATATAATCAAATTATCTATATCATTATAATTTATTTAGAATTTTGAGGGATTAAATAATTGTCATTAATGGTGATACATTAATGATACAGAAAATATTTATTAAGTGGAAAATAAGTAATATAGTTTTTATTGAAATAATAATACCCATTAAAAAGCCCACAAACCTGACCAAAACTTATTGGTAGTGTATATATTCACCTTAATCATACAATGACCAAATATATAACCGTTTGGATCCTAATAAATGTGATTATGACACTTATATTATTTTATTTTAAATGATGCCAAAGTTGTCACCTTCATAATTTAATAAATATAATAATTTAAATATTGTGATTTTAAGATGATAAATTCGAGTAAAAGTATTATTGTGAAAGTTAATAGATTTATCTTCATCATAGGATTTTATTTTAAATTTTTATGCAAAAAATCAGTATATTAAATAATTATACAAAAATGTTGTAGTAATTATTTTATTAAGAGATAAACCAAATAAATGATTTTAAAAATAATAAAATAAATATTATATTAACTATTTAATGTGATCCACTAATTTTATAGATACATATAACCTTTTATGAATCTATTAAAGCTTTTATTTCGAACATATCTTCTGTATATATTTTATTTAAATTCAAATAAATGAATAGTGTCAAAATTGACACTATTGTTATTTTATAAAAATAACATATTATAAAATTCTTTAAAAATAACAAAAATATTTAAAAATTATAAATATAAATTTATATGGTCTATAATTTTATATAGTAAACAATTATGGAAAATTCACAACAAATAAGTTATTATTTGTTATAATTTAAAATTTAGATTTTTATTACCACAAATAAACGTAAATAGATTAAATAAGGATAAATCAAAATGATAAGGTTTAAAATAAGATCCAAAATTTCTAAATTTGATTGGTTGATGGGATTACAACCCTATCTCATCTAATATTTGAATATTAGTCATTTTTTAGGTTTTTATGTGGGGTTAGATTTATTATAAATTAATATTTTTAAGAATTCCAAAGGTGCCCCTCTCCTCCCTTTTAAAAGGGCACCTCCTACCTCTTCTCCTCACACCAATTTGAGCATTCAAGCTCGGCAAACCCCTGCCAAATTATCTTCTCCACTTCCCTAGAAACATCCTAGAGGTTCTGGTCTATTTTAAAGTCCAATCTTAGTGCCCTAAGAGGAGGTTTCAAAGAGGCGTATCGAATAAGAGGTAATTTCTTCTCCCGATTCTTTCAAGATTCTTTCTTCTTCAACTTCTTCTTCTTTAGTTGTTTCATTATAAATTAATAACATCAGTTTCACTAATATACTGATTTTTTATTATAAATATGAAACAACCCCATTTCACCTTCTATCCATCCTACGGAAAACGAAATCACCGCGCGTGCGTACGTACGGAATACCGTCTCCACGCCGTGGTGTAATCTGTTTTTCCACCAACACCTTACATGGATGGGTATAATGGTGTAAAGAATAACTATACATAGTTATTATAACATCATACTGATTCTGATATAGTTTATCATCAACTCCAATTAAATTCAATAATTATGGAGACGATATCATCGCTCGTGCGTACGTACGGACTACCGTCTCCACGACGTGATGAGATTCATTTTCCATGTTAACCATTTAAGAATGATTATAAAGTATATATAATAAATAATAATGAAATATATGACATTATAAATCTACTGGATTTACGTATATATGTATGTCATCTACTTAATTCCATTCAACTCGATAAGGAAACAAAAACAGCGTTCATGCGTACGTACGACCTACCGTCTCCATGAACGGTGTATTTCTTTCCATTTATCGATCTATTATATATATGTATATTATTAATATATATTATATATAAATCATGTTTTATATTCTGGAATTATGTAATCATGATCTAAGTAATCATCTGAATAATTACAAGTCAAAACACATACGACAAATGAAACGATTTTACCCAAAACACTCTTTAACATGGAATTTACAAAAGAACGAGTAATATAAAGTCATAAGTGAACCATATATGATATCATAACAATGAATATGATTCTGTAATAAGTCAATGACATTATTTAAATCATTATACAGGAGGTTCGGAAACATACGAAGAATATCGGACATAAGGTAAGGGATAAATTTTGCAAATCTCATTTTTATCTGAGATTGCTTATTAGTAAGTATTTACTGGGGTTATTTCTATCATCCATGTCCATGTTTAATAAAAGTATTTTCATTTATGTTTAAATTCATTTTTACCCATTTTTGACTTTTTGACTTTTACTACATGTTATGTAAGGAATCTTTCTTTTTTTACGTTATGAGATACTTTTTTAACTTTTTCGACAAAAGTACGAGAAGAATGTTTTTTTAACTTATACGACATGAAAGGATTTTTACGGTTTCATAAAGCCTTATTTTCATGAAGCTTCATCCAAAATATTTCATTACTATTTTCAACAAAATCTCATTCTTTTAAAATTTCATGACGTTTTGTGAAAAGAAATTGATTTTGAAGAAGAAAGGACATTTTCCTCAAGAATTTATTTCAAGTATTTTATCAAAACCATTTTTCATCTAAGATGAGATTATTTCATATGTTTATGTTTCAAGTATCATGTCTCTATGATTAAAATGGTTTCACTTTTCTTATTATAAAATGATATCTATTTCTTTTATATGGATTATGTGATTATGGAATGATGTTTATGAAACCTATTTTGTTTATTGGGTTATTATGAATGATGTATGTTTTTTTGTGGCACAAGTAAGAATGATTTCATTATGAGATAGGTGGGACCTATATCTCCCTCCAATGCATTGGGTAAAGATTTTATATCTCATGAGATAGACATGGCTGGAATGGTAAGTTAATCCGGTTCAGTGTTACAGGACTAAAATGAGGAGTGAACTCGATTCAGAATGGGACTTTGTCCACTAAGATGGTCTTGGCAGCAATGCCTTGGCTACTATGGAAATCATTACATGTGCTTAATGGATGCCACAATTACATGTTTTATTCCCATTATATTTTATCATGGTTTATGTTCTATTATAATCTATGCCTTATGTACTTCCATGTTTTATGTCGTTGCTCAAGATTTTAATGTTTAAACATTATGTTCATGTTTTTAAGTTCCAATGTATATGGTATGTTTTATTTTATCCATGATTACCCTTACCGAGCATTTGAGCTCTCCCTTTTTATGTTTTATTTTCCCCCAGGATCAAAATAAAGGTTTTAGGTCAGGAAACAAAAAGTGGAAGATCTTTATGGGAGATGTTGAAGATCTTTCACCCCAATTAGAAGATTACGTTCCATGTTTCCAAAGACACTAAACTATTACGGCCCTTGTGTGTCTGTTTTTGTTATGTATTAAGTATTCCGCAAAAGTAATGTAATGTCCATGTACATCAAGCTTAGGGTCTCTACAGTTGGTATCAGAGGAAAGATTTAGTCAACCTTTGGAAACTAGGATGCGAAAATGTTAGTGAGATCCCTAGAGATATTTCTAAGGTATGTCTAAGGATGTACCTAAGGATAAGAATACGTATAGGATATAGTCCTAGAACTACGGTAACGATCTTTGAATTTAACCTAAGATGTTAGATATTGAGGGTGCTCCCCCTTTACAATGTTGTTTTCCCTAGCATGATTTTTGCCTCTCACGCTATTCTTTTTGGGTTTTAGAAAATGGCGGGAAACAGGAAGATTCAAGATAATGGAGGATATGACGGACAATGGAATGATTTTCTTCATTAGAAACCAAATGAAACGGGATCTGGAAGTCCAAACATCATTATTATGCCTAATCAGCAATCTCATAATATGATCAATAATATCAACTTTGGTAAGTTTCCCGACTCAGATAATAAGAGAAAGATGGAGTTTCATGATGATCCTAGAGGAAAGAAAGTTCAATTTCCCTCATGTAAATCATGTGGGAAGAGGCATCAGGGAGATTGTTTCAAAGGAACTGGAAGATGCTTTGGGTGTGGAAAATAAGGACACAAAGCCAGTAAGTGCAAAGGAAAAAGTTCAGTTAACACCATGGACAAGGATAATGGTATTTCTACGACATCAACAATGATTAGATGTTTTAAATGTGGAATGTATGGGCATTATGCAAACCAATACCCTAACGGAAAATCTCATGAAGAGAATCAGCATGGTCATATGGGTAGTATTTATGTGGATGATGATGAGGAGACTACAAATGATATATGAGCTGAAAGAAGTGTTGAAGCTCAGTCGGTTTTTTTTAGAAGGTAGTGGAATGATGGTATGTTTAT
Organism: Viscum album; assembly: GCA_963277665.1. Lineage (NCBI taxonomy): Eukaryota > Viridiplantae > Streptophyta > Magnoliopsida > Santalales > Viscaceae > Viscum > Viscum album. The sequence continues at coordinate 128,742,757 of OY728138.1, read as the reverse complement.
CGAGAGTTATGTTGTATAGTTAATGGAACTATGGAATAAAGAATCATCTAAGGATTGTTACACTTTTGTTTTTCCTAAAAGTATTTTAAAGTATATGTTGAATGATACCAGTAACCATGGAATGTTATTCAGATATTTTTGTAAAGTAGATGATATGTGCATAATGAAGGAATAAGAAGACAATGAAATGTTTGATTGTATTCATGAGGTCATGATTGATATAAGGACTAAGTGATATCATGGTTTGAGTATATAGAATTTTGAGGATTTTGGTATGTGGAAAGTGTTAACTTTTAGCTGCATTTATGTTTTCACTAAGGTTCAATGGGTATTAATTTTTCAAGAGAATACATGATTAAGGCCTTCAAACGTTTGTAATGTGACCAACAAGACATATCTTATGATATATGGGGATCAATGATGGTATTAACATGCTTCTTATATGAAATCTCTGGTAATCGTTTTCACTATTATATGACAATGGACTGCAATATTATGGATAAGCCTAAAGATTGGAATGGATTATGTTGGACATAAGTTAGTATTGTTTAAGGATAGAACCTTTTTTCGATATTATTGATGGGATGATATAGTAATGTAGTTTTAGAAAAAGGACAACCTGCAGGACGGGCGACAACCCATCGTGTCGGACAAGGCTATGGGAATCGAACCCAAAACTGAAGTGCGACTGGCCTTTATTGCCTACCACTGGCCTGCAGGAAGTCCCTGGTTAGTAGAAAATAGTTTTAAGCGGTATGATATATGAAGTATAAGTTCATTTTTGGAACCATATACGATTAATCTAACCATAAGATGGACTTATAACTTTTGGTAACCTTTTGTTTGAAATAGATGGAATGACCCATCATTCTATCACATGATCTGCTAACACATCACGAATAACAAATTCAACTTAATTTCTTTAAGGGATGAAGTGGAAATTGTTCAATTCACAAACAACAGTGAGATTGTACCAAAATCATGCAAGTATTTATTTTAATTCATCAACTTTAGGGAAATGATCTCGAAAACCAAAAATGTTATCCTAGTTCTCTTATATCCGATGAATCAGATGGTACCTTATATCATCACAAATCAATAGCTTTGTGATTGTTGTCTTTTTCATAGCCATGTTCTCTACCACTCTCCATCAGAACTTGATGGTTAGATTTTTCTTCCATATCCATATTTTCACCTATGTTCTCCTACGTGGAAACCCAGTGATGAGTTAATTTGGGTAACCGTTACATTTCATACATTAGTTTTTAAAGCCATGTTTTGGGATTCCTTTTTACGATATGGGTTTCTATTAAACAAACATTCGAGTAGTAAACCATTTATAACCCCGACGAATTTCGAGGGCGAAATTCATTTTAAGGGAGGTAGAATGTTACACCCCGAGATTTTATGAAAAACATTCTTTTAATTTCCTTAAGGTCTTGTGTTGTACGCTACACCAATATTATCTTGCGCTATACTCAACACCGTATTAGCTTGCAGTATACACAACACTATTCTTGGATCGTGTTACACACAATTTTGATAATAGTTATTCTACGCAACATTGAGTATATATATATATATTCAATGTATAATTGAAATATGGTTGGATTCTGTTATACAAAACAACGAAGGATTCTTTCACAACACGCAACCCTGACTTCTCTTGCATTACATGCAATCACGACCCTCCTCGATAGCGTGTGTTGTACGCAATACCGGGTTTTTACTAAACAACAATATATTATTATAATATTATTATGAACTAGCCGTTATGAATAGTATTAACTAAAATTTTAATTTTATAACATTATTATTCATTTTACACATTTTCTAGAACATGGTATAAGAAGAAAATAAATTTTTCAGGTAAAGTAAGTATTTTTCAAGAAATGCAGTTTTGTCGCCTTTTGATGGCGCACCCACATTAAATCTAGTTTTTGACATGTTTATAAGTTAAATATGACAAAATAAAATTCTTTTTTGGAATAAAGAAATAAAAATTTACTTTGGATAAATTTTTCGTATTATTCTGGTAACTTTCATATTTTGATTAATAGTAAAAACACGCTATATTTTAATGAAAAACAACCTTTTTAATCGTAATAATTTATATGGTTAAATTATAATATTCAATGGTTTTAAAGTATAAATAGAATATATTTTTACCATTTAATATAATTTATGTCATTAGCATTGATTTTACATTGAATTCGTAGGTTAAATCAATTCAATCTTTTGCAATGTTTTAAACAAAAACCTGTTTTCATTCGACAACGTGATTAATTTTAATTTAATTTCTGCAACTTATGTGTATTGAATTTGAAAAAAAGGATTCCATATTTGGAATCAGTGGGTCCAAATTATGTTAATAGGCTACTTTTTATTTTTGGGAATTATGAATAGTAACTACGGTAAATTTTATTTACCATAGTTAAAGGTAAATCGGGTAATTAAGAGTAAATATAATATTATAAAATTAACCTAACACATGCCAAAATTATATTGGATGGCTAAAAGTAAACCCATATCAACTAAGGGTCGGATTAGATTCATTTTATGGACTTTTGACCATGAAAATAATTTAATTATTATTAAAACCAAAGAAAGTGACAACATGTCACTCTCTTAAATCTTATAAGTATAATAATTTTAATTTAGTGATAAATATCATAAAACTTCGAACATGAATATTATCCAGAAATATAATCAAATTATATACATCATGATAATTTATTTATAATTTTTAGGGATTAAATAATTGTCATTAATGGTGATACATTAATGATACAAAAAATATTTAATAAGTGGAAAATAAGTAATATAGTTTTTATTGAAATAATAATACCCATTAAAAGGCCCAAAAACCTGAAAAAAACTTATTGGTAGTGTATATATACACCTTAATCATCCAATTACTTAATATATAACCGTTTGGATCCTTATAAAAGTGATTATGACACTTATATTATTTTGTTTTAAATGATGCCAAAGTTGTTACCTTCATAATTTAATAAATATAAAAATTTAAAAATTGTGATTTTAAGATGATAAATTCGAGTAAAACTATTATTGTGAAAGGCAATAGATTTATCTTCATCATATGATTTTATTTTAAATTTTTATGCAACAAATCAGTATATTAAATAATTATACAAAAATGTTGTAGTAATTATTTTATTAAGAGATAAACCAAATAAATGGTTTTAAAAATAATAAAATAAATATTATATGAACTATTTAATGTGATCCACTAATTTTATAGATACATATTACCTTTTATAAATCTATTAAAGCTTTTAGTTAGAACATATCTTCTGTATATTTTTTTTTAAATTCAAATAACTGAATAGTGTCAAAATTGACACTATTGTTATTTTATAAAAATAACATATTATAAAATTGTTTAAAAATCACAAAAATATTTAAAAATTATAAATTTAAATTTATATGGTCTATAATTTTATAAAGTAAACAATTATGGAAAATTCACAACAAATAAGTAATTATTTTTTATAATGTAAAATTTAGAATTTTATTACCACAAATAAACTTAAATAGATTAAATAAGGATAAATCAAAATGATAAAGTTTAAAATAAGATCCAAACATGTATAAATTTGATTTTTTGATGCGATTACAACCCTATATCATATAATATTCGAATATTAGTCATTTTTTGAGGTTTTTAAGTGGGGTTAGATTTATTATAAATTAATATTTTTAAGAATTCCATAGGTGCCCCTCTCCTCCCTTATACAAGGGCACCACCTCCCTCTCCTCCTCACACCAATTTGAGCCTTCCAGATCGGCCAAACCATGCCAAATTATCTTATACACTTCCCTAGAAACATCCTAGAGGTTCTGGTCTACTTTAAAGACCAATCTTAGTGCCCTAAGAGGATGTTTCAAAGAGGCGTATCGAAGAAGAGGTAATTTCTTCTTCCGATTCTTTCAAGATTCTTTCTTCTTCAACTTCTTCTTATTTAGTTGTTTCATTATAATGTCATAACATCAGTATCACTAATATACTTATTTGTTATTATAAATATTAAACAACCCCATATCAACTTCTATCCATCATACGGAAAATGAAATCACCGCGCGTGCGTACGTACAGAATACCGTCTCCACGCCGTGGTGTAATCTGTTTTTCCACCAAAACCTTACCTGGATGGGTATAATGGTGTAAATAATAACTATACATAGTTATTATAACATCATACTGATTCTGATATATTGTATCATCAACTCCAATTCAATTCAATAATTATGGAGACAATATCATCGCTCGTGCGTACGTACGAACTACCGTCTCCACGACGCGATGAGATTCATTCTCCATGTTAACCATTTAAGAATGATTATAAAGTATATATAAGCAATAATAATGAAATATATGACATTATAAAGCTACTGGATTTATTTATATATGTATTTCATTTACTTAATTCCATTCAACTCAATAAGGAAATGAAAACAGCGTTCATGCGTACGTACGGCCTACCGTCTCCATGAACGGTGTATTTCTTTCCATTTATCGATCTATTATATATATGTATATTATTAATATATATTATATATAAATCATGTTTTATATTCTGGAATTATGTAATTGTGATCTAAGTAATCATATGAATAATTACAAGTCAAAACACAGACGACAAATGAAACGATTTTACCCAAAACACTCTTTAACATGGAATTTACAAAAGAACGGGTAATATAAAGTCATAATTGAACCATATATGATATCATAACAATGAATATGATTCTGTAATAAGTCAATGACATTATTTAAATCATTATACAGGAGTTTTGGATACATACGAAGAATATCAGACATAAGTTAAGGGATAAAATTTTCAAATCTCATTTTTATCCGAGATTGCTTATTCGTAAGTATTTACTGGGGTTATTTCTATCATCCATGTCCATGTTTTATAAAAGTGTTTTCATGTATGTTTAAAGTCATTTTTACCCATTTTTGACTTTTTTAATTTTACTACATGTTATGTAAGGAATCTTTCTTTTGTTTACGTTACGAGGTACTTTTTTAACTTTTTCGACAAAAGTACGAGAAGAATGTTTTTTAACTTATACGATATGAAAGGATTTTTACGGTTTCATAAAGACTTATTTTCATGAAGCTTCCTCCAAAAGATTTCATTACTATTTTCAACAAAATATCTTTCTTTTAAAATTGTATGATGTTTTGTGAAAAGAAATTGATTTTGAAGAAGAAAGGATATTTTCCTCAAGAATTCATTTCAAGTATTTTATCAAAACCATTTTTCATATAAGATGACATTATTTCATATGTGTATGTTTCAAGTTTAATGTCTCTATGATTTAAATGGTTTCACTTTTATTATTATAAAATGATATCCATTTATTTTATATGGATTATGTGATGATGGAATGATGTTTATGAAACCCATTTTGTTTATTGGGTTATTATGAATGATGTATGTTTTTTTGTGGCACAAGTAAGAATGATTTCATTATGAGATGGGTGGGACCTATATCTCCCTCCAATGCATTGGGTAAAGATTTTATATCTCATGAGATAGACATGGCTGGAACGGTAAGTTAATCCGGTTCAGTGTTAGAGGACTGAAACGAGGAGTGAACTCAATTCAGAATGGGACTTTTTCCACTAAGATGGTCTTGGCAGCAATGCCTTGGCTACTATGGAAATCATTACATGCACTTAATGGATGCCACAATTACATGTTTTATTCCCATTATATTTTATCATGGTTTATGTTCCATTATGATCTATGCCTTATGTACTTCCATGTTTTATGTCGTTGCTCAAGATTTTAATGTTTAAACATTAGGTTCATGTTTTTAAGTTCCAATGTATATGGTGTGTTTTATTTTATCCATGATTACCCTTACTGAGCATTTGAGATCACCCTTTTTATGTTTTATTTTCCCCCAGGATTAAAATTAAGGTTTTAGGTCAGGAAACAAAAAGTGGAAGATCATTATGGGAGATGTTGAAGATCTTTCACCACGATTAGAAGATTACGTTCCACGTTTGCAAAGACACTAAACTATTACGGTCCTTGTGTGTCTGTTTTTGTTATGTATTAAGTATTCTGCAAAAGTAATGTAATGTCCATGTACGTCAAGCTTAGGGTCTCTATAATTTAAATGTCTTATGGATATATAAAACACATGAACTATTTATTATTATTATTATTGGGTTTAAATGAACATTAATCATCATTACTATTGATAATATAGTTTTGAATAGTGATCACACAATTAATATAAATATAAGGTTTTATAAAAAATTCTTTTGACACAGAAAAAGGAGATAATGGCCTCATCCAGTAGACTCTGTGCGTATGAAGCTCATTTGTCAGAGATCAAAAATGAGGTAGTGTCACTAGGATTAACTCTTTACCAAGAAAAAGATGAGCTTTAATATGTTAAGCTTGAATGAAATCTCCTACAAAAGAAGTTCATGTTAATAGAGATGATCGCCCGGGTGATGTTATACGAGCACCCCAAGAGTCTGTCATCATCGTACACCTTACTCTTAGGTATCATGTGAGTGTCGTAAGGGGTTATGTAATAAGGTATTAGTTACTTTTTGGTGTAATCAATTATTTTTATGAATAAAATTTGTATTCCATCAATTAATTTATGAGAATAGTCTTTCTTAAACAAATCATGAATTTGATAAATTGATTTTTTTGGATAAAAATGGTACTTTTGAGAAATATATACACTATTATATTAAACTATGGTTTTTATTAATAATATTAAAAAAAAAATATTATAAATTATGATTTTATGAAATACTTATTTGTAAATGATTAGGTAATCAATTTGATAAGAGTTATATTTTTATACGATAAAACAGAAAGAGTAATTTTAAGGAATTTATTTTAATGAATTAATGAATTTTTGAAATAATTAATATTTTAATAAAATAATATTATCAAATAAATTTTATTAATAATAAATTATTATATAATTTTTATTAATTAAATTGTAAATTTTATTAAGGTTTAAAAACTATTTTAGTCAAAACCCATCAATTTTCAATAAATGTCAGTTCTCAAATTAAAAGTGAAAATTCACATATTTATATAATTATTTAGATAAAATGAATATTATTTTTGGAAGAAGGATGTTGAAATTATCTAAAGGTTATTTTTTAATAATTTTCTGAGTTAGTTGAATTTTTGTGTAAAATTAAATAATATATAAATATATAGTGTGTTTTATGACATTATAACGATCCAATAGTGATGTAATAAATACCCTAAAAGGGATATCCGACCAATTATATTTTTTAACTTTAAAATAAAGTGTTTTATAATTTATTTGACTTATTTTAAAATGCCTTAGAAAATCCTCCAAAAGGTATAATAAATTTTACGATTTTAAATTCATTTCCTTGAGAGTGTGACTCACCTCCACATAAGCAGGGGAAATATTTTAATATCTTTTGATCATGGAATTATAAAATAATGTTTTTCACTCAACTTTGGAAACAACCATGTGAAAAAATCCAGATAATGTTTGTGGTTATGAATATTTTAGTGTGTAGTGTCCAAAAACTAAATAATAAATATTTTACCCTATCCAATATAAACCCACCCAAGCACACATTACTATTCACTCAAACTACCTGACTCTCTAAACAACTCTTCTTTTCACTCCAAATAGTCCTCCAAAGGCACCCCAAGATCCCAAGAAGCCTCTCCCAAGCCTTTGGGATCACACATCCAAGTTAAGGATCCTCACTCTCCCTCCTTTCTCATTTTTGTCCAAGTTTCCTTATATTTTTATACCCTTTTATTTTTCAATTAAAAATGATGGAGTATGTTTTATCACCTCCAACATAATTCCCTTATAATGTTTGTATTATGGGAGACCTCTTTCTCTCTCATTAATTCCCCATGTGTACACACGTTACTATGCCAAAATTTCGTAAGGGATTTCTCTATCTTCATTTCTATTATATAATTTCTTTTACATTATGCATCTCAAATTCTATTTAATAAGTTGGGATATTATGCTCCATGATCCCCTTACTACCCATTTGATGTAAAAATTATGATAGTTTCCTTCTATCCCATAAACCTATTTTATAAACCCACATGTGATGTCGTTATACTGCCGAAATTACGCTACGATTTTTCCATGCCAAATAATCATGTAGTGAGTACTATGCCCATTAATATATCAAGGATATTCACTATTATGAACATATACAGATTGATTACGGAAAATCATGTATTTATTTTACATTTATTTATCATGGAATAAATTATGATGTTGAATGAATCCATGTTATATGATTTATGTGGAACACTTAAGCATGAGATTAAAATGTTCATGAAGGGTGTGCCCTAATAACACTCCAATGCATTCGGTAATATTTAGTGTCATGATACATCATGTTGGGATACGATTTCAACTAATTTCTTTCTGGATATTTTTCCATCATATTGGGATAGGGGTTTACCTGATTCCTTTAAGTTAATGATGCAGTGTTTTAAGATGTTGCCACATTTCCATGTTATGGTAATCATGTTGTATCATGCCTTTATGTTCATGTTTCTCTTCTCATCCATTGGTAGGCCTATTTTCTAAGATGTATTTTATTATTCATTTTATGCCTCTTTTACTCCCTTACCAGGCTTTATTGCTCATCCTTTTCTGATGAATGATCTCAGGTTATCCCATGCAATGATAAGTATAAAGGAATGTTTTGTTCTTGTAAAAGAAGTTTTCAATAAAGATGTTGTATTTTATGTCATAAGTTTTATGTAATGTTCCTAAGACACTAAGAAACTAGACCTATTTATATTCAGGGTTGTATTAAGTTTATGTTTATGTAATTAATCATGTTTAAGTGTGTAATAAAGACCAAGGTTGTTATAGTTGGTATCAAAGGATATGTTTAGTTATTTTTGGGATTAAGAATAGAAAACCCTAGTGAAAACCTTAGGGATAAGGCTAATTATAAGAAAAGAATCCCTAAATTTTGGTCAGCATATAGAAATTTTTTTACCAAGAAAATACATCCCTATCCGAATATGAATAAGTAGAGGTTGCTTTGGCACTAATGTATCTAGGGGAAAAATCCAGAAACACCACTTTGAGATAGAATCAAACAAGAACCGGTGCACAACAATGGTCCTTGCTACACTCTTGGTTTAACACTCCTGGGGTATATGATTTGATAAATTCATAATCTTAGTCTGAACCATTGTTACAGGAATAAGAATAATACTATAAGAGTATACATTAGGAAATAGATCAGGGATAAATTATATTAAATCCTAGGAATTCATAAGATAAGGAAATAAATGTAATTAATAAGTTATCCCTTTTTTCATTGGATTTCCATTTATGGGTTTAATAGTTTAAAATAATTACCCCTAATTTTCCTTTTATTCTATCCAATTGCTGATAATATGGGGAATGATGCTAACAACCGATGATAAGATCAATGTGATGACTGTTCTAATGATATACTCAATCTGATGGGAGTGGGAATCACAAACTTTGTCATGATACTCTCTCAGTTAACTCATGTTTGGTATAGAAAAAATGGGTTAAGTGGAACGTCCACCTCCCCTCCCCCAAAGAAAGAACAAGTCACAATCAAGAGCTTCATGAGACAAAGTCCTCATACTTTCTCTGGATCATCTGATCCATCAATCTCCGAACAATGGATAAACTTTATTGAGAAGGTCGTCTCCACCCTTCAATGTTACGAACAAGTTATGGTTCTTCTAGATGCTTATCGTATGGAAGCTGAAGCTAATTAATCGTGGAAAATGATAAAAAATATGAACCCTGAGGAAGAGATTGATGCAATGGGATGGAAGGATTTCTAGAAAATGTTTTTTGGTAAATATTTTCCCAGGACCATCTATCTTAATATAGAAAGAAATTTTCTTACACTCAAGAAAAAAGGCAACGAATCAGTTGGGGCGTATGAGGAAAACATCACCAGAATTGCATGACACACCTATTGTTTTTTCATTAACCCCAAATTCAATGTTGATAGCTTTTTTGGTGGGATAAAACCTAGCCTACAAATATCCCTAGCGATCCGCAACTTTGACAAATATGATAAGATAATCTGATGTGCCCTCAAAGTCGAGATGGTTATCAGTGAATCTCTAGGGTATCATGGGGATAAGAAGTGAAAAGCGGACATTAATTCTGGCAGTCCGATGGATAAATAAAATAGTGCTATGAAATTTCATCATCCCACTTTCCAAATGTGTAGAAAGAAGAACCCTAGAAATTTCTCAAAGGAGATGAGGAAATGATTTAGGTGCGGGATGGAAGGGAACCAAGCCAGTGATTTACAACAAGAAAAACCCACTACTGTAATAGTGGAAAGGAACACTCTATTCAGTCCTCAATGGATTGTTCATTGATAAAACAAAAAATAACTAGGGAACATTGAAAACCAGTTCCCTAAGCCAAGGGTTTTCAGAGGCAACCAACAACCTCCATGGCAGCAAGGGATATATTTTTCCATCACTACCACTGAATAGAATCCTAAAAACAAAGTGATGATAGGTAATCTAGTTATTCTTTAAATAACAGAAAATGTACTTTTTTATTATGGTTATATGCATTCTTTATATCCCAAAAGTTTAGTAGTTCAATACAAACACCACCACAAATCATGGAAGTAGATATTTTGGTGATAACGACAAATGGGGTAATTATTGCATCCCATGAATATAAACCCCCCTATCAAAATTTGTGGATTAAAATTTCTGATAAACCAGATCATACATACCTTGGTGAAATTTGATGAAATTATTAGCATGGATTGTCTTTCCCTATATAGATGCAACATAAATTTCCGTGAGAGGGAAATCACTCTCTATATTGTTAATTGACCCCCGATTCTATACATGTGCAAGGAAAAGGACGAATCTTCTTTAAAACCATCATCTCAAGCATGGATATTACTTCCCTATGAGCACACATACCTTCCTCAGATGATTGAGTCTATGCAAGGAACCATTCCCGAATACATACCTATTGTGAGGGAATCCACTAATGTGTTTCCCGAGGAATTGTCTGGTCATCCTCGTAGAAGAGTCTGTCATCATCGCACACCTTACTCTTAGGTATTATGTGAGTGTCTTAAGGGGTTATGTAATAAGGTATTAGTTACTTTTTGGTGTAATCAATTTTTTTATAAAAAAAATTTGTATTCCATCAATTCATTTATGAGAATAGTCTTTCTTAAACAAATCATGAATTTGATAAATTGATTTTTTGGATAAAAATGGTACTTTTGAGAAATATATACACTATTATATTAAACTATGGGTTTTATTAATAATATTATAAAAACAATTATTATAAATTATGATTATATCAATTCCTTATTTGTAAATGATTAGGTAATTAGTTTGATAAGAGTTATATTTTTATACGATAAAACAGAGAGAGTAATTTTAAAGAATTTATTTTAAGGAATTAATGAATTTTTTGAAATAATTAATATTTTAATAAAATAATATTGTCAAATAAATTTTATTAATAATAAATTATTATATAATTTTTATTAATTAAATTGTAAATTTTATTAAGGTTTAAAAACTATTTTAGTCAAAACCCATCAATTTTCAATAAATGTCGGTTCTCAAATTAAAAGTGAAAATTCACATATTTATATAATTATTTAGATAAAATGAATATTATTTTTGGAATAAGGATGATGAAATTATCTAACGGTTAATTTTTAATAATTTTCTGAGATAGTCGAATTTTTGGGTAAAATTAAATAATATATAAATATATAGTGTGTTTTATGACATTATAATGATCCAATAGTGATGTAATAAATACCATAAATGGGATATTAGACCAAATATATTTTTTAACTTTAAAATAAAGTGTTTTATAAATTATCTGACTTATTTTAAAATGCCTTAGAAAATCCTAAAAAATGTATAATAAATTTTATGATTTTAAATTCATTTCCTTGAGAGTGTGACTCACCTCTACATAAGCAGGGAAAGTATTTGAATATCTTTTGATCATGAAATTATAAAATAATGTTTTTCACTCCACTTTGGAAACAACCATGTGCAAAAATCTGGATAAGGTTTGTGGTTATGAATATTTTAGTGTGTAGTGTCCAAAACCTAAATAATAAATATTTTACCCTATCCAATATAAACCCACCCAAGCACTCATTACTATTTAATAAAACTACTTGAATCTCATACCAACTCTTCTCTTTACTCTATATATTCCTCCAAAGGGACCCCAATCTCCCAAGAATCCTCTCCCAAGACTTTCGGATCACACATCCAAGTTAGGGATCCTCACTCTCCCTTCTTTCTCATTTTTGACCAAGTTTCCTTATATTTTTATACCCTTTTATTTTTCAATTAAAAATGATGGAGTATGTTTTATCACCTCCACCATACTTCCCTTATAATGTTTGTATTATGGTAGACCTCTTTCTCTCTCATTAATTCCCCATGTGTATACTCGTTACTATGGGAAAATTCTATAAGGGATTTCTCTATCCTCATTTCCATTCTATAATTTCTTTTATATTATGCATCTCAAATTCTATTTAATAAGTTGGGATATTATGCTCCATGATCCCATTAATACCCATTTGATGTATAAATTATTATAGTTCCCTTCTATCCCATAAACTTATTTTATGAACCCACAGTGATGTCGTTATGCTGCCGAAATTACACTACGATTTTTCCATGCCAAATCATCATGTAGTGAGTACTATGACCATTATTCTATCAAGGATACTCACCATTATGAACATATACATATTGATTATGGAAAATCATGTATGTATTTTACATTTATTTATCGTGGAATAAATTATGATGTTGAATGAATCCATGTTATATGATTTATGTGGAACACTTAAGCCTGAGATTAAAATGTTCATGAAGGTTGTGCCCTGATAACACTCCAATGCATGAGGTAATATTTAGTTTCATGATACATCATGTTGGGATACTATTTTAACTAATTTATTTCTGGAGATTTCTCCATCATGTTGGGATAGGGGTTTACCTTATTTCTTTATGTTAATGATGGAGTGTTTTAAGATGTTGCCACATTTCCATGTTATGATAATCATGCTGTATCATGCCTTTATGTTCATGTTTCTCTTGTACTCCATTGGTAGGCCTATTTTCTAAGATGTATTTTATTATTCATTTTATGCCTCTTTTACTCCCTTACTGGGATTTATTGCTCATCCTTATCTTATGTATGATCTCAGGTTGTCCCGTACAACGCTAAGTATAAAGGAATGGTGTGGTCTTGTAAACGAAGTTTTCAATAAAGATGTTGTATTTTATGTCATAAGTTTCATGTAATGTTACTAAGACACGAAGAAACTAGACCTATTTATATTCTTGGTTGTATTAAGTGGATGTTTCTGTAATAAATCACGTTTTAGTGTGTAATAAAGACCAAGGTTGTTATAGTTGGTATCAAAGGATAGGTTTAGTTATTTTTGGGATTAAGAATAGAAAACCGTAGTGAAAACCTTAGGGATAAGGCTAATTATAAGAAACGAATCCCTAAATTTTGGTCAATAATATTAATTATTTTACCAAGAAAATTCAACCCTATCCAAATATGAATAAGTAGAGGATGCTCTGGCACTAGTGTATCTAGGTGTAAAAGACAGAAACACCACTTTGAGCTAGAATTGAATAAGAACTGGTGCACAATAATGGGCCTTGCGGCACTCTTGGTTTGACACTCCTAGGGTATATGATTCGATAAATTCATAATCTTAGTCTGAACCATTGTTACGAGAACAAGAAAAATACTATAAGAGTATACATTTAGAAATAGACCAGGGATAAATTCTATTGAAGCCTAGGAATTCATAAGATAAGGAAATAAATGTAATTAATAAGTTATCCCTTTTTTCATTGGATTTCCATTTATGTGTTTAATAGTTTAAAATAATTACCCCTAATTTTCCTTTTATTCCATCCAATTGCTTGTAATATGAGGAATGATGCTAACAACCAATGATAAGATCAATGTGATGGCTGTTCTAATGATATTCCCAATCTGGTGGGAGTGGGAATCACAAACTTTTTCATGATACTCTCTCAGTTAACTCATGTTTTTTATAGAAAAAATGGGTCAAGTGGAAAGTCCACCTCCCCCCCAAAGAAAGAACAAGTCAGAATCAAGAGCCTCATGAGACAAAGGCCTCATACTTTCACTGGATCATCTGATCCATCAATCATCGAACAATGGATAAACTCTATTGAGAAGGTCGTCTCCACCCTTCAATGTTACGAACAAGTGAAGGTCCTTCTAGATGATTATCATATGGAATCTGAAGCTAATTAATGGTGGAAATTGATAAAAAATATGAACCCTGATGAAGAGATTGATGCGATGGGATGGAAGGATTTCTGGAAAATGTTTTTCGGTAAATATTTTCCCAGGACCATATATCTTAATATAGAAAGATGTTTCCTTACACTCAAGAAAAAGGGCAACGAATCAGTTGGGGTGTATGAGGAAAACATTACCAGAATTTCATGACACACCTCTAGTTTTTTCATTAACCCCAAATTCTAGGTTGATAGCTTTTTTAGTGGGATAAAACCTGGACTACAAAAATCCCTAGCAATCCGCAACTTTGACAAATATGAGAAGATAATCTGATGTGCCCTCAAAGTCGAGATGGTTATCGGTGAATCTCATGGGTATCATGGGGATAAGAAGTGAAAAGTGGACATTAATTCTGGAGGTCCGATGGATAAATAAAATAGTGCTAAGAAATTTCATCATCCCAATTTCCAAATGTGTAGAAAGGAGAACCCTAGAAATTGCCTAAAGGAGATGAGGAAATGATTTAGGTGCAGGAAGGAAGGGCACCAAGCCAGTGATTTCCGACAAGAAAAACCCACTACTTCAATAGTGGAAAGGAACACTCTGTTCAGTCCTTAATGGATTGTTAATTGATAAAACTAAAAATAACTAGGGAACTTTGCAAACCATTTCCCTAAGCCAAGGGTTTTCAGAGGCAACCAACAACCTCCAAGGCAGCAAGGGATATATTTTTCCATCACTACCACTGAATAGAATCCTAATAACAAAGTGATGACAGGTAATCTAGTTATTCTTTCAATAATAGAAAATGTACTTTTTTATTATGGTTATATGCATTATTTATATCCCAAAAGTTTAGTAGATCAATCCAAACACCACCACAAATCATGGAAGTAGATATTTTGGTGATAACGACAAATGGGGTAATTATTGCATCCCATGAATATAACTCCTCCCCTATCACAATTTGTGGATTAAAATTTTTGATAAACCAAATCATACATACCTTGGTGGAATTTGATGAAATTATTGGCATGGATTGTCTTTCCCTATATAGATGCAACATAAATTGTCATGAGAGGGAAATCACTCTCTTTGTTGTTAATCGACCCCCAATTCTATACATGTGTAAGGAAAAGGATAAATCATCTTTAAAACCATCATCTCAAGCATGGATATTACTTCCCTATGAGCACACATAACTTTATCAGATGATTGAGTCTATGGAAGGAACCATTCTCGAATACATGCCTATTGTGCGGGAATCCACTAATGTGTTTCCCGATGAATTGTCTGGTCATCCTCGTAGTAAAGATATTGAATTATTGATTGATCTTATACCTAGGGAATTTCCAATATCCAAGACTCCATATAGAATGGATGTTGTGGAGCTTGAGGGAATAAAGAAACAACTACATGAGAATCTAGAAAAATGGTTTATATACCCAAGTGCTTCACCATGAGGTGCACCAGTCCTCTTCATCAAAAAGAAGGATGAGTCAATGACCCTTTTCATTAATTATCAAGAGCTCAATAAAATCACGATAAAGAACAAGTATCCTTTTCCAAAAATTGATGACTTGTTATATCATATACATGGAGAACAATACTTATCTATTGTAGATATATGGTTGGGATATTTCCAAGTAAGGGTGAAGAAGGAGGATATCCTCAAGACTGCTTTTCGTACAAGGTACGAGCACTAAGAATTCATAGTAATGCCTTTCAGACTCACTAATGCTCAAGAAATCATCAGGGAATCGATGAATAGAGTCTTTAAGGATTACCTCAATAAATTTTTGGTAGTATTTATAGAATATATTCTAATATAATCCAAAACTAAGGAGTATCATGGGGAGGATTTTTGCATTATACTAGAGACCTTGCGAAAGGAGAAGCTCTATGAAAAGTACAACAAGTGTGAGTTCTGGTTGAAGGAAGTCTCATTCATGGGGAATATAATCACAAGAAATGGTATATCTGTTAATCCTTCCAAAATAAAAGAAATTGATGGATGGATGAGTCCAATATCTGTGATGAATATCCATAACTTCTTGGGGTTAGCCGAATATTATAACTGATTTGTGAGAAAGTTATCACGATTTTCAAACCCTCTTACCAAGATAACTCAGAACAGAGTAAGTTTTCTTGAAATGATGAATGTGAAGAAATATTCACGGAGTTGAAGATATAAAGGAATGTGAGGATCTATAATCAAATAAATATTTCACTAAATTTGAGGAAATGGTCAAAGTACCTGCCACCACATCATTAGGAACATCAATCTCAGCAGTTGTGATTGCATAAGCCTATCCTTTCTCCCTTGGACTGTTTTGGGGTAAATTTCATTTATGCTTAGAAAATTCATTTGAATAGTGTCCCATATATTTACAGTTGAAGCACCACACATTACTAGCTTCTTTCTTTCTGTTGAAATCCTGAGCTCGATGGCCTTTTTCTTCACATTTGTAATTGGATCATGTCTCTAATAAGAAATTTATAGGGCGTTTCATTCCAAATTTATTGTAAGATATAAAATCAACATTTCCCTTCTTCCCCTTTAATTTGCTTCATTTTTAAAAATTCTCAGTTTCCCTATTATTATCTTTCTTCCTTTTAAATTCATAAGACTTAAAAAATTATCTCTCTATCTTGATGGCACATGATACTATATCTTTATATAAGTAGAACATTTGAGTGATCATCACCCTTCACAGTAATGGTTTTAAACCATCAAATAATTGATAAATCTAACTTATTGGGTTACATATATAGTCTAAAACTTTCCTAGATAACCTTGGAATGTTAGCCTCATACTTTGCAACATTCTCATCCTCCTTTTTCCTTAGATTCAGAAATTGACTTTCCACATATACTTTTTCTTTAGGAGGAAAGAATTTTTCTAGGAAAAGTTCTTTAAATTCCCTCCAGTCCATATTTTCTACTTCTTATTCCTTTTTTGTGTTTTGAATTAATGAACATCATTGATCCGCATCTCCTAAGAGATGATAAACTACCAAGACAACTTTCTCCTTTTCATTACTTCCCAATGCAAGAAATATATTTTCATAGAAACATATCCATTTCTCAACTACCATTGGATTTTTAGTCCCATTGAATGTTTGAGGTTTCTATCTCATGAAGCATTCTAACATTGATCCTCTACATTGTGTGCCAAGCTGTAACACCCCACGGTTTTACAAATAAATTTATTATAAAATGTATTCAAGACTTAGTCTTTGTGAAACAAACAATTTGATATTTATAGGATATTGTTATAACCTATCTCTTAGATATATCCACAATCCATTTTTTAATTTTATTAAAAATCCACTTTAAGGGTAAGTGAGAACCTAGACCATTCCTCCAGCATCGAGACACAACCTTGTAAAACAACCATTACATAGAAAAATTTCAAAATAAGAAACACAAACATTCACCACACCCTGAACATCAATGAAACCTGTTACAAAATTCAAAAGATACCAATATGAAAAACCCATAGACTCAACAATACCACCACCGAAACAACCATTTAAAAATTTGAAAACCAAAAATTCGTAAACCAAATTCACTCTGCTGTCACCGTCACCTTCACACACTAACACTGAAGCCATCAGATATTTATACCACAGTAGACCCCCATCATCATCGAGAACACCAACGTCGTCACCGTAGAGAACCAATAGAATCGATGATGAAAGAAACCATTAGAGACCATCATCTTCAAGGAGAAGTCCTTATCGTCTCCTCTGAGAACAAAACCCAACATTAACGTCAAAACCAAACCTGAACCACAAATTGGAACACCACTGAACAAGAATCAAATATATCGAATGGTAGGAAGAATCATACAGACATTTACTAATATTATGAGGAAGAAAACTAAAATAACCAAAGCCAGAATTGAGGAGCTCGCACCTGGAACATTGATGGTTGTCAAACCACACATCCTAAAACCCTACTGTAACCCCCACTCCCAATCTGACCAAAATAGGAGCAGTAAAATGTACGGTCAGATAAATGGTTCAAGTGACTGGGGGCTCTCAACTAAGGATTCATCAATAAGGTGGAAAAATTGGGGACCATCAAAGTAGAAGTGAGGCAACCCAGGCAGAATATGTTGTTGATACGAAGAAGATCGAAGAAGATAGCATCAATTTGCTGGAGATTGAAGAAGATGTTATTGATTAGAGGGAGACCGAAGAAGACATCATCGATTCGGGGAAGAACAAAGTGCCTTTACTGGAGAGAATGCGGAAAATAGGACCAAAGAGGAAGAAACACGCAGAAGCCGAAGGTGATGGGAAGAGGAACCCAGGTCATCGAGAGAGAGAAAATGAGGCTATGAGGAGAGCAGGGGAACAAGAAAGAGAGAAGAGGAGGAGCACGGAGAAGGACCTTCACCATGAGGTGGTAGAGGCAGGGAGTGGCGGTGACATCACTGGGAAGAAACACTAGCGTAGAGGAGAGTGGAGACCCGGAGAGTGGGAGCCACTTAAGAGAAAATATATGAAATATCCTAGCTATTAGATATAATTTTGTTGTTTCTGTGATTTGAATTTTGAAAAAATAACATACACGATTGCGATATGTAATATATTTAGAGTCATATAGGATCAACTTACATTGTTGGTGAATAGTAACTTACACTTATAAATAGTAATTTTCCCTTATGAATAGTAATGTACCCTTTCAAATAATAACCTATGTAAAGACCTAGAGTTTGTTCGATGTATTTTAAAACTAAATGGTATATTTACAAGACCATGATCTAATACGGAACATAATTCTGCGACCCCTAGTGGCCGGAATGAATTTTTGAACTTTTTTATGTTTATTAATTAAATGTGTAAGAGGGTTTTTCTCTCTTTTTAATGGGTGATAGGATCCAAAATATGAGGGAACCATTGAAATCATAATGTCAGGATTCACCTAGAAAGGGCCTAACGTTGGCTGGTGCAGGCCAATAGTGGAAGTTAGTTTTTGGTCATAAATAAAATAATTATGTAATAATTATTTTATTTTCAGATCCTAATAACTTCTAAATGGTAGCTCAGATTAGAAATCAGAGAGTACTGTTGAGTTTGTGAGGTAATGTTTCCCTTCGGCGGATCTTAACCTCAACTGGAACGGGTCGAGGGTGAAAGTTAGTTTTTGAGTTTTTTAAGCGAATTAAAATGGTGCAGGTGCGCGGTTTTGAAAAATTCTAAACAGGTGCTCGAATTGGAAACCAGAGGAAACCGTTGCATCTGGAACATCGACATTCCCTGATATTGGACTTAACGTCGACCGACTGGGGTCAACCGGAAAAGATAGGTCACATATTTTTTTAGAAAAAGTTAAAATAAAATAAAGTGTATATTTTATTTTATTTTCGATCTTTTGAAGCTGTTGCAGTGAAACGGCATGTAACAAAATGAAAATGAATACGTTGTTTCATTAAATGAAGTAGTGTAACAACTTCATAATAGAAACGTAACTGAAATGCTGATTTTTGTTTTATCATTTAATGGCCAAGCAGACGACACAAGATTGTTGGCACAATTCTGGTTCTTCTCTGATGCTCTGGTGGGTGAAGACAAATAACGACAACCCTCCTTTGAATGGAATGTCACCAATGAAGATCGAACAACGACTGAAAATATAGGATCAAAGAACAATGAATGAAACAACACAATGCATAACCAATGAACAATCTGACCTTGTTTGGGGCTGTTATTTGAATTAAAACCTCCCACATTCTTGGTTTTAAATGACAAATGCAGATCAACCCAAAAACAAGTTGACCCACGGTTTGATCCTTCTTGTGGGATGATTTTTGTTTCGTTGTTCATGATACTTGTAATTGATTGGGTCATGGTTGGAATGAACAAACAATCGAGGTTCAATACTTGGACTTATTATTGTGCTTTTCTCCCCCACGTTCTTCTTTTTCTTTGTAGGTTGGTGAATGGCCGATCATTGCACAACTGTCTTTGGCGCAACAATCCAACATCTTGGATCATAAATAGACATGACACAATGAAGGTACGATGATGACCAATGACGAGTGGACCGAAGTAGTGCGTGGAATACCAGTAATAAAGAGTTTTATGGAAAAAAGGATCCCAACAAAGAATTGATCCTTAGGAAATGAAGAAAGCGAACTAAGGGTTCCAGAACACCCTCTAAATCAAAGAACGGACCACCGGATTGTGTCTGGTGGTCTGCAGAAAGTTTGGCCAGGCCTCCCATGGTGGTGTCGGCCATGTGACGGACAACGTAGAAACATTCCATGATGGTGAACCGTAGTGGAGTAAGTAGTGGAAACCTTCTGGAGGAAGCCGCGACCCTCAGTCGCAGCATGCGTGACACCCAGCGGCTTTTCCGCAGGTCTTGCCTAAAGAACCGATCTACTATGAAGACCAGTTTGAGTAGTGGCACTAGCATTCTCAACCTGAGGAGAAAAAAGGATGCGAAACTTACCATGTCTGTGCTTATGAAACTGGCTCGCAGTAGCAGGACGGGCTAGTTATGGCGGGTCGCGCCCAGCCAGGCAGGTCGGGTCGGACCTGTGCACCTATAGGGCTAGAGCTACGACCTAGTAGGCTGAGCCCAGCCATTCAAGGCCAAGCCCATTCGGCCAGGTCGGGCTGGGTCAGTCCAACTGGGTCCCACCCGAACAAGATGTAACTGGCCCCCATTTCTCTAAAATGACTGTTACTTCTAAAAAGATCATCTTTTTGACGATATTTCTTCGACTTTGGGACCCTTGGGATGATATGGTCCTTTTGAGATACTCTTAGTGAGTTTTTTAGAAAGTTAGAGGATTGCCTCTTTGGTTTAAAGAGTAGGTTATCCTGATATGGGCAGACTTTGGGTGGAAACAGGGTGATTTTTATGATGAAATATTAGGACGGTTACTCCCGTAATGATTCAGGGCACGAGTACTCCTTATCCCTATACTTTGGTAGAGATTTGAATCCCCACATTTTAGGGCACAGGTTCTCATAGAAGTTTATAAAGGAAGAGTAGGAACTCCCCTAACGTTCTAGGGAGAGGTTCCTCTATCCTTGGAGTCAGTACTCCGTTACTGGACTAGGGCACAAGTCCTCCATATTTAAAACATGTAGATTCAGTAATCCCCTACTAAGTAGGGAGTGGGACCTCTATTGTAGGATTCGGTACTCCCCTGCCATTCTAGGGTGCAGGTCCTCCTTATGTTGTGCTACGACAAAGTCAGTAGTTGCCTGTTGTGCCAGGGAGTGGGTCTTCTTGCTTGGGGTCAATACTCTCCAAGTGTACTAGGGTGAGAGTCCCCCATTTGTGAACAAACTGACATAGTCAGCACTCCCCTATATTA
The DNA here is from genome assembly GCA_963277665.1 of Viscum album. Lineage (NCBI taxonomy): Eukaryota > Viridiplantae > Streptophyta > Magnoliopsida > Santalales > Viscaceae > Viscum > Viscum album. Next base: position 128,721,045 of record OY728138.1, on the reverse strand, counting down.
CTAGGGTGTGGGTCATCTAGTCATTGATTAGTACTCTCCTACCGAGTAGGGTGCAGGTCCTTGATATAAGAATTTGTACTCCCCTACTGATACAGGGTGCATGACTTTCACGAGTAGTACTACCCTATCACACAAGGGCATGGGTCCTCTAATCACTAAGTAGTATTCCCCTACCAGGTAGGGTGCGGGTCCTCAATTTGAGATGGAGCTCCCTCATCTTTCGGGCATAGTATCAAGGATTAGGACCATCCACAGGATGAAAACTATCCCTAAATAGGAGTTAGTACACCCTCAATGGACTGAGTCATGGGACACTCTTTACAGGAGCGACTGAGGTATCATAGGTTATTCTGGAGAAGCACTCCCTCAACTAAGCGCAGTGATGGAGAGAATGCCTCTTCACTTGGGTTTCCTTAGTCTTGCATGGGGCACATGACTACAATGACTAAAACTCTAGTGTCAGGCACTAGAGTTAGACCTAGTAGAATGTTGTTGATGGAGCACGTTCTCTCGGACCTAAGATTCAAAATTGCAGGATTGTATCTGATGGATTGCATCTCTCTGATGGGTGCCATCAGTGATGACTGAGTTTGTGTAGTGTGATATCCTGGTTTTTGTGTTTTGAATTGAGCCTTCAATGACAATCATGAAACTGGCACTGTGGTTGGGACCACAAGTTTTCATAGTGGCTGAGACGAGTATATCTGTATGTTAAAGGTATATGTATGGGAATATACCCAAGTAGAGTTGATTTTGCATTCCTTTGTGGGTTTTCTCTTGTGTTTTACCTTGGTGGTTTTGGAGTCCCCTACATAGTATTTTTTTACTAACCCCTATACGGGATTTGACCACACATGTCGTGTCTTGTGTATATGACCGATGCTTTGACGGAGTCCAGGGAGCACCAAAGCCTAGTGGTGTACCTATGAGAAGATTCATCATTGTGATTTCAGTGTGAGAAATATGTAAGTAAATGAGCCATCAGAAAAAAGATCCCCATTTTCATCAATGAATCGTCTTCTTGTAACTGTCACTTCCTGAAAACATTATAAAAAATGTGGTCCTACAAATTCATATTCAAACACATGCATACGAGATTGAATATGCATACGTAAAAGCATACTTTTCATAATATTTTGAGTCGGTGAGAGTTGAAAGGGGAAGAGTCATCGAGAAAAAGGAGTGTCGTCAATCCACTGGAAATTTTTCAAAGTTATTACAATTTATTACAATTGATTTTACATCTAATTATTCCCAATTATTACTAATTATGCCTAATTATGTTTAATTATTCCTACTTATTGCTAATTATTGCTAATTATTCCAAATTATTGCTAATTATTCCTAATTATTGCTAATTATTGATAATTATTGCTAATTATTGTTAATTATTTATAATTATTGCTAATTATTTGTAATTATTTCTAATTATTACTAATTATTTCTAATTATTTCTAATTATTCCAAATTATTTCTAATTATTCCTAATTATTGCTAATTATTCCTAATTATTGCTAATTTTTCCTAATTATTCTTAATTATATCTAATTATTACTAATTATTACTAATTATTACTAATTATTACTAATTATTACTAACTATTTCTAATTATTACTAATTATCACTTATTATTACTAACTATTAGTATTTATTTCTAATTATTAGTATTTATTACTAGTTATTACTAATTATTCATAATTATCAATAATTATTCTTAATTATTACTAATCATTCCTAATTATAACTAATTATAACTAGTTATTACTAATTATTCCGAATTATTAGAATTTATTAATAATTATTAGTATTTATAACTAAGTAATAGTATTTATTACTAATTATTAGAATTTATTTCTAATTATTACTAATTATTACTAATTATAAGTATTTATTACTAATTATCACAAATTATTTCTAATTATTACTAATTGTTACAAATTATTACAAATTATTACTAATTATTACTATTTATTACTATTTATTAATATGCATTACTAATTATTACTATTTATTACTAATTATTAACAATTATTAATAATTATTACTATTTATTACTATTTATTACTAATTATTACTAATCATTACTAATTATTACAAATTATTAGTATTTATTATTAATTATTAGTATTTATTACTAATTATTACTAATTATTACTAATTATTAGTATTTATTACTAATTATTACTAATTATAAATATTTATTACTAATTATTAGTATTTTTTAAAAATTAATACTAATTAATACTAATTATTACTAATTATTCCTAATTACTGCTAATTATTACTAATTATTTCTAATTATTTCTAATTATTTCTAATTATCCCTAATTATACTAATTATTCCTAATTATTCCTAATTATTCCTAATTATTACTCATTGTTACTAATTATTTCTGATTATTACCAATTTTTACTAATTGTTAATATTTATTACTAATTATTAATATTTATTACTAATTATTAGTATTTTCTACTAATTATTAGTATTTTTTACTAATTATTAGTATTTATTAATAATTATTAGTATTTATTAATAATTATTACTAATTATTACTAATTATTACTAATTATTACTAATTATTTCTATTTATCACTAGTTAGTACTATTTACTTCTATTTATTACTATTTATTACTAATTATTACTATCTATTTATTTTTATTACTATTTATTACTAATTTTTCATAATTATTACTAATTATTACTAATTATTTGTAATTATTACTAATTATTACTAATTATTACAAATTATTAGTATTTATTATTAATTATTACTATTTATTAGTATTTATTACTAATTATTACTAATTATTAGTATTTATTACTAATTATTAAAATTTATTACTTATTATTAGTATTTATTAGTATTTATTAGTATTTATTACTAATTATTACTATTTATTACTAATTATTACTAATTAAGACTATTTCTTACTAATTATTAGTATTTATTAGTAGTTATTATAATTTATTACTAATTATTAGTATTTATTACTAATTATTAGTATTTATTTATAATTAATACTAATTATATTTATTTATTACTATTTATTACTAATTATTAGTATTTATTAGTATTTATTAGTATTTATTAGTATTTATTAGTATTTATTACAAATTATTACTAATTATTACAAATTATTTCTAATTATTACTATTTATTACTATATATTACTAATTATTACTAATTATTACTAGTTATTACTAATTATTACTAATTATTACTAATTATTACTAATTATTGTTAATTATTTCTAATTATTACTAATTATTACTGATTATTACTAATTAATTATTGCCAATTATTACTAATTATTACTATTTATTACTAATTATTATAAATTATTACTATTTATTTCTAATTATTACTAATTATTACAAATTATTACTAATTATTACTAATTATTTGTACTTTTTACTAATTATTAGTATTTATTACTAATTATTAGTATTTTATACCATTTAATACTACTTATTACTAATTAGTACTAATTATTAGTATTTATTAGTGTTTATTACTAATTATCACTAATTATTAATAATTATTACTAATTATTACTAATTATTATTAATTATAACTAATTATTACTAATTATTACTATTTATTAGTAATTATTACTAATTATGACTAATCATTACTATTTATTACTATTTATTAAAATTATTACTATTTATCACTAATTTTTACTATTTATTCCCAATTATAACTATTTACTTCTAATTATTACTAATTATTACTAATTATTACTAATTATCATTAATTATTACTAATTCTAACTAATTATTACTAATTATTACGAATTATTACGAATTATTACGAATTATTACTATTTATTTCTATTTATTAGTATTTATTAGTGTTTATTAGTATTTATTACTAATTATTACTATTTACTTCTAATTAATACTATTTAATTGTAATTATTTGTATTTATTTCTGATTATTAGTATTTATTACTGATTGTAAATATTTATTGCTATTTTTTCCAAATTATTACAAATTATTTCTATTTATTATTAATTAGGGTTTATTACTATTAATTACTGCAAAATACAGCCACTAATTACTAATTACCGCTAATTATTTATAAACATTACTAATTATCGTTAATAATTTTTTATTATTTCTAATTACCAAAAATAAGTTCTAATAATTTAATTTTATTATTACAAATAAATACTGATAACAAAACAATTTAAATATGACTTAATTACAACTAATCAACTATATATGAAATTATTATAAAGAAATAAAATAAATACTAAATTAAATAAACTATAAATATCTTTAAACTTGATCTCTTATAATTATAGACGGCTTCACAACTTCTTTGTAAAAAAACTAACTTTGAAAAATTTTCACTCTAAAATTAGAGTTCAGAGAAGTAGAGAAAGAAGGAATTGAGGATGAGGAAAGAAAAAAAGGATAGAGGGTATATATACGTTAGATTAGTTGCGACAGGATACCCCTTGCAAATAGTATTCATTGCGACGAGTCCCATTGCAAATATCTTCGACCACATTAATTTCTGTCATTAATAAAAGGTTATTTTCGATGGGTCCCATCATAAAAAGTTACCTACGACACACTATTTGTGACAGGACAACATCCTGTCGCAAATAAGTGTTTACCACCGCCGATTATTTGTGAAGGGTACCGTCGCAAATATCGTCCAGGGGTCGAACTAGTTGCAAAGGGGGATACCCAGTCGCAACTGGTGTTTATCACCTCCGGGTATTTGCGACGGGCGGTGCCTAACCGTTGCAAATACCCTTTTGCACGGTTTGGCACGCAAACCACACCAACCGTGTGTAAGTTTTTTTTTGACGGGGCACCTAGGCTTGTTGCAAATAACTAATTATCTGCGATTAGATTTAATCCTGTCACAAATAACCCGTCGCAAAAACTTGTTTTTCCCGTAGTGCATTCAGGTAGGCTTCCCTGACGGATGAGCTTCTGGGACATAGAGTTTTAATTTTTTTTTTCTTTTTGGTGGGCTTGTATACTAGAAAGGGCTGCCACCCTGTACTTTACATTCCATTGTACTCTAGTGGTTTTTTACTTAGTGGATTGCATGCACGGTTTCCTTGGCTTTTACTCTCTAGTACCTTTGGCTGGGAGTTGTGTGTGTGTGTACAGGTACTCAGGAAAATTCCACCCACTTGTGGAATAATGCCATCAGTGTTAGTCGTTGGCCCTAGTCATTGGGAGGCAGGCTTGGGGTGGTCAGGGCAGGGGCCTCATGGGATGGGCTGTGACAAATTGGTATCAGAGGTGTTTTGTTCTACCTCAAAGAACGAGGTTCTGTTTTTCTTGGTTTTGGGAGACATTATTAAGTGCTTCAAGTTCAGCTTTCTGGATAGGGACTCCAATGTTGGTGCAACAACCGACGTATCCATACACCAGGACTCTCGAAACATATTTTTTGGTTCGGTACATGGGAACACTGGTTGAGGGAAATAAAGGGTACATGCATCATATGAATGGTTATGCTTTCTATGTCCTTGAGTCAGCTCTCCAGATATACTCTTTAACAGTGGTTCATCTTGATAAAATTCCGAATGCCACCACGATGACAACCAGATAGGATCCTACAATGTGATCATGATGATGATCCACCTCAAGTGGAGGCTTTAGTGCATTGAACTGAATCTGTGGCAGTACCTCCAGGTGGTGCACCAGTGATGCACAACCTGTCGATCAACAATTGCTTCAAGCGCTACCAGTGGAGGATGTACGCAGGCTAAGTTAGCTACATGAGTTCCAGAGGCAGAGACCTCCCAGGTTCTACGACGAGAAATATCCTCAGGTAGCCTGGGATTGGCTTGAGGTGGTTACATGAGTCTTTCGCCTAGTGAGGGCACCTATCGACCAGATGACTGTACTACATGTGACCCTTCTACAAAGATCAGTAGGAAGATGGCGTAGTATAGTGATCTAGGTGCACGATGAGGTGATCCTCACCTGGATTAAATTTGAGCACCTCTTTAGGGAGGAGTTCTTTCCAGAGACTTTATGCTCTATGCGTATATAGGAGCCGCTGCACCAACGACAGGGCAGCACGATGAAAGATGAGTACTTGGAGAGATTCATATATCTTTCTTGCTACTGTACAAATATAGTGCAGGACCCTTACTTCAGGGCCCAGAACTTCAATCCGGGACTACTCTGGGAGATCAATGTTGGAGTTGGTGGCCTAGAACCAAATACTTTTTACTTTATTCATTATTAAATACCTTATCACATCTTGAATTGTTCTTCTGCATGACAATGCATGTGATAATGTCCTAAGGGTAGCTATTTCATTAAAGGGTCATAGCAGATCCCTACTATGGTGAGAACCCGGAAGTTCCATAACACTATTCTTGAATATATGTTCTATGGCCAGATGATGTTATTTGAGGGAAAAAATAATACATGCCATTAGGGGTGAAGAATCATAAAACGTTGAGGCCCCTTTTCAGGGTGCACATGATTGGTAATATCTGGAAGGATATTATGAGAACGAGACCTGCCAGTAGGAAATCCACATTTCATAGTGTCATTGGATGTTCCTATATGTGGACATGTGTATTGGTTCTTAGACTTTAAGATTATTATTAATTGGTATTACAACTCGTGCACTTAGATTTATTGACGAAAACTATGATGACACGTTGTTCCCAACGAGATAGGATATGTTTGGTGCGTCACAAGTAATACTACATTAATAGATAATGCGAGAAAGGATTTTTCCCTTCTGTTCCATAACGGAAGTAGATATCTCATACCCTTTGATGGAATTGATATAGACTAAATAAATCCATGTCCATGGTGAGGAATAAGAAAGTTCAATTCAAGAATTTCAATGAAAGAATAATCGAGCACATGGGTTAATGACACTAGCAGGCAACCCGCTTGATTCTAGATATAGAGACAAAAGGATTACATTACACGGTAAGCATTCGTAGGAGGTGATATGTCATTGCGGCGTTAACTTCTTTCTCTATGGAATCCTTGGCATGTTTCTAGATGTTAACCTTGGACTTTAGGTAGGCTCTGCCTAATGCCTCTGAGAAAGAGGCCTAGAGGGTCACACACTAAGCGTGTCCAAGTATCTCAGTTAAATATTAATTTACCAATTTAAATAAAGATTTTTTCCAATTTTGGATTAATAGTTATTCAAGGATTTGATATCCCATTTATTTCGACACTAGTTATTCGATAGAATATATTGTGGGAGAAATAATATATTTATTAGTGAGTAATGTCATGATATTTATTTGAGAAATAAATATCCATTATTCAAGGTCTAATAAATGTGGTGGAGGAAATAAAAAATGAAAAAACAAAAGTACACATAGTGTATATTAAATATACACACTGTGTATTTTTTTCTTGGAATTTATGAGAAATAATATTATTTATTTAATTAAATAATATTAGTTGTAATTCTCTAGATGCATGTCAAGTAATAATAATAGTCAACTGTTATTATTAGACATGCGGTATTAATAATAATTAAATAAAATGAATAAATAGTTTTGGGTAATTAATTCATTTTATTATTCTATGTAATTAAAATCCCAATAATATAATTCTTATTAGCCTAGACAATTTTTGGGGATGTGCACAACAGATCTAGAGAAAGCTCTTAAGCCAAGAGATAATTCTTTTCTTCAAACAATTATCTCAAGCTACGAGAGAGAGATCCTCCTCCATTGGATCAAGGCGATTAAAGGCGGACATCGCAAGCGAATACTCCTTTGTTCTAGCACCCGGATATCCCTTCGGTGATGTCCAGAGATACATGGAGCATGTTCAGATCACTTCTATAGGAATTCTACACCTGTATTCTATGAGAAAACAATGGATCA